>CM046874.1:667776158-669231507 GCA_025667525.1 Glebionis coronaria
AAACACTTAAAACGCTCCTGACACCATACAAGCCATGTGTCCATATCCAATTCATAAATGTTGTAAGAGCCAAAGTCCATGCTCCTTGAGGCGGCGAAACCTCAACATTTACATAGGTGGTTCCTCTTTAGTTCATGCTCCTGCTTAAGCACTTTTTCAAAGAAATTAACCATTAAGAAGTTTATAACTTCATCCTCCTTTCAGCAGGTACAAGCACATCCTTGGGATGATATGTAAAACATGTGCTTCAGTCCCCTGAATGTTCAGCTTTCCACATTGAACTCAGCTCCCGAGTTTCCTCAGGAGGGAGTTGGGTGTCGTAGCATTCAGTGACTAGAGTGGACTTTTAAACCCATCCCTTTACCAGACTTTATAACCAAGTCTCTAGCCAATCCCTTCGTCAAGTGATCAGCTAAGTTTTGTTGAGACCTCACAAACTCTATTGAAATCACCCCATTCGTGATCAACTCACGAATCATGCTATGTCTAACACCTAGGTGTCTAGACTTGCCATTGTACATCTGGCTATATGCCTTAGCCAATGTAGCTGCACTATCACAACGGATAGAAATGGGTGCCATAGGTTTGACCCACAATGGAATCTCAAGAAGCAAGTTTCTCAACCATTCAGCCTCTTTACCAGCAGCTGCTAGAGCCACAAATTCAGATTCCAGTGTTGAAGCAGTAATGCACGTTTGTTTCTTGGATGCCCAAGAAATTGCACCACCACCAAGAAGGAATACCCAGCCACTTGTGGATGAATTATCCTCAGTATTGCTGATCCAACTTGCATCAGTGTAACCTTCCAACACTGAAGGATATCCAGTATAAGACAAACAATAATCCATTGTTCCTTTCAAATACTTCAGTACCCTCTGAATTGCTTGCCAATGCTGAGTACCAGGATTACTAGTATACCTACTCAGTTTACCCACAGCAAATGCAATGTCAGGCCTAGTACTAGTCATGGCATACATCAAGCAACCAATAACCCTAGAATACTCAAGTTGGGAGACAACCTGACCATTGTTAGGCATTAGTTTCTTACTTGTATCCATAGGTGTACTTACTGGAGTACAATCAAAGTGATTGAATTTCTTCAGCACCTTCTCAATGTAATGAGACAGAGAAATTACAATACCATCACTTTCATGTTTAATCCTTATGCCAAGGATAACATCAGCCTCCCCCATGTCTTTCATGGAGAACTTTGATGACAAAAAGTCCTTTTTGTCTGATCAACCTTAGCTTGGTCAGTACCAAAGATTAACATGTCATCAACATATAGGCAAATGATGACTCATTTACCAGATTCATCAAATTTGCTATATACACATTTGTCAGCTTGGTTAAGTGAATAACCATTAAACAAAACCACTTCATCAAATTTTTGGTGCCATTGCTTAGGTGCCTGCTTCAGTCCATATAAGGACTTAATCAGTTTACACACCTTACCTTCATGACCAGGCATGATGAAGCCCTGAGGTTGGTTCATATAAACCTCCTCATCCAAGTCACCATTCAAGAATGCTGTCTTCACATCCATCTGATGAATAATCAGATTGTGAATACTTGCTAGAGCAATCAGCATTCTTATGGTACTGATACGTGCTACTGGAGCATAAGTATCAAAATAGTCTATCCCTGACTTTTGTTTAAAGCCCTGAATGACTAACCTTGCCTTGAACTTTTCAACAGTTCCATCTACCTTCATTTTCCTTTTGAAAATCCACTTGTTACCAAGTGGATTACAACCTGGAGGTAGATCAACCAACACCCAAGTGTTGTTGCCCATGATGGAATCCATCTCATCATTGATTGCTTCTTTCCAGAAAGCAACATCCTGGGACTTCATTGCTTCATCAAATGTTTTGGGATCATCCTCAACATTAAAGCAATAGTAGTACTGGTCAGAGACCTCATCCCTTGTTCCTTCAACTAGGTATAGTTGAAATTCAGGCCCAAAATTCTTTGGAGTCCTATGCCTTGTGCTTCTTCTAAGCTCAGGCTCAGGTTGCTGAACCACAACCTCATCAGTGACCCTTTCAGGTTCCACTGAAACACCAGTGTCCTCAGCTCCTATAGGAGTCCTAAGGCTTGGTCTAGGGACTGATGAGAACCTAGTCTCATCAAAGTTAGCATCCCTTGATTCAATGATTGAGTTTATTGAAACTGAATCATTAGGTTCAATAACATAGAACCTATAAGCCTTGGAATGCTCAGCATATCCAACAAAGATGCACTCAATGCCTCTTTCACCCAAGGTTTTCACCTTTGGATCAGGGAGTCTTACAACAGCCCTACAACCCCAAACTTTGAGGTAGTTCAAGTTTGGTTTCCTTTTAGTCCAGAGTTCATAAGGGGTAATCCTGTTCCTTTTATTAGGAACCCTATTTAATAAATAGCAAGCTGTTAACATAGCTTCTACCCAAAACCCTTGACTCAGTCCTGAGTAGGACAACATGGAGTTAACCATCTCTTTTAGTACTCTATTTTTCCTTTCTGATATACCATTTTGTTGTGGAGTATAGGGGGCAGTTGTTTTTAATGGATTATTCCAACAGACTGAAAATACTGAGTATTCATGTACTCACCTCCCCTATCAGTCCTAAATCTTTTGACTTGGACTCCTTGTTGTAATTCAACTTCAGTTTTAAATACTTTAAATTTATCTAATGCTTCATCCTTAGTATGTAACAAATAAACATAGCAAAACCTAGAAGCATCATCAATAAATGTTACCAAGTATTTCTTATTCCCTAATGAGGGAGTAGCATGCAAATCACATAGGTCACTATGGATTAGCTCCAAAACTATAGTTTCACGTTTTACATCCTGAAATGGTTTCTTAGTAATTTTGTTCAGCATACAAGTCTGACACTTATCAGTGTCCATGTCAAAAGCTGGAATTAACCCATCCTTAGACATATCTTGCATCCTCTTATAGTGGACAGGGCCTAGTCTAGCATGCCATAGTGATGAATCATTCAGTTTAGTGGTAGTCATCAGGACAGAATCAACATTTATACTAGAATCAATATTAAGCCTGAACATTTGATTACTCAAATAGCCAAAACCAATAAACACACCATGTTTAGATAAAACAAATTTATTAGATTCAATCACTTGTTTATAACCACAATTATTCAAAACACTACTAGAAACCAAGTTCTTTCTAATATTAGGAACATGCAAAACATTAAACAAAGAAACAATCTTTCCAGAACTAAATTTAAGATCTACACAACCACGTCCATGCACTAGGGCTGTTGACTCATTTCCCATGTGAAGAATAGATCCATCGTTCATTGACTCATCAGTCTTGAACCAGCATCTATCTTTACACACATGTACTGTTGCTCCAGAGTCAACCCACCACGCAACATCATCATCCTGCACAAAGTAAGCTTCAGATACATATGTAACATAATAAATCTGGAGAGATTCATTAAACATATTCTGACCTTTTGTGCCTGATCCATTAGCTTGGTTGCCAATGCTAACACCTTTGCAATCCCTTTTGAAGTGTCCAGGTTTCCCACACTTCCAACAAGCCACTGATGACTTCTTGTTAGGATTAGCTTTGGTGTTATCCTGATGCTTACGTTTGCCCTTGTTGTCATTGTACCTGGTGGAGTTGTTATGCTCCACCATATTGACAACAGATGAACCAGCAACATTGTTGCTCTTTGACTTATCACTTTCATGCACCCTGAGGGATTCCTCAATGCGCAAATGACTGCCCAACTCAACAAGAGTTAATTACTCCTTCTTATGTTTCAAGGTGTGCTTGAAATCTTTCCAAGAAGGAGGTAGTTTGTCAATGACACACGAGACCTGAATGGTCTCATCCATGTTCATTTTATGTTGTGTAAATCTGCCAAGTATTCCAAGAAGTTCATTGTATTGTTCCATGACTGGTCTTGAATCAGTCATTTTGTAATTTGTGAAATCACTCACAAGGAACTTCTTACTTGATGCATCCTCAGCCATATATTTGGCTTCCAAGGAATCCCATAGTTCTTTAGCAGATTCAACTTTTTGGTAAATATCAAATAAAGAATCAGACATACCATTGAGAATTATGCCGCGACACACATAATCATCATTCTCCCATTTGCTCCTTTTCCGCATCTCCTCCAAAGTAGCATCATCACCACCATCAGGAATGGGAGTGGTCAGCACGTACACCACGTTCATGGTAGAAAGAAGAAAGTGCATCTTCTTCTTCCATCTCCTAAAATCAACCCCTTCAAACTTGTCCAGTTTGGAGAAGTTAGCCACCATATGCTTCATTGCCGCCGCCATTGATTATCACAAAATAATCTTCTTTGATTGTTGGGGTTTACTTCGTTCCAACAGGGTGAAGATAATCAAATAGCCTAACTACGTACCAATGAATGGTTACCGGATATCTCTTGAAGTCGTGTAATCACTTTCCAAAGAAGATTATTCGACCCTATGCCTGGGTTAACACGAATACCTCCTTGGGATAAAACCAAGAGTTAGTTCCTGTTTTAGGCACAAATCAAGAACTCTGTGCGTGTAAGTGTTTCTTGTTATCGTATATCTTATCATGCAAAATATGATCACTATTTATAGTGATCCTATTCCTTAAGGAATGTAACTCCTAGTCAAAGGTATTAAGAGCATTAATCAGCCTATTAATCTCATAATTACCTTCATAAAGCATAGTGGTTACATGACCATAAACCTGGTCATCAAGTCAATATTCAACCCTCATTAACTGGTCAAAGAGGTTACAAAGACTTTGTGCATCACCAGGAGCAGCGTCCTAACCAGGAGCAGCTTCCTAACCAGGAGCAGCTTCCTAACCAGGAGCAACTTCCTGACCAGGAGCAACTTCCTGACCAGGAGCAGCTTCCTACTGATATCACAACCACTATATTGAGTCCAGGGAGGTAAGGGACTTAATGGGTGTACACTCCGTACCTCCAAACCCATTTACAAGTATTACCCGTTCCCACAATTGCACTAAATTTCCAACATTTTGCACATTGACCATCGCTGTTAAGCCCTTGAACAAATGAAAGAGGGTGTGGGTGTGATTCATGGTTAAGTAGGCCCCCAAACTTCACATTCACACACTTATGAATAACAACTACAGACGCGTTATTTATATAAAAGGAAGGAATGGGATTTTTGTGCCGGAATATAGGCACTGAGCATGCCGGATGCATAGAGTGGACACACTTTTGACAATGATAGAAACATCTCAACTCCGGTATAAATTCTTCCTCGCAAATTTCACAAAAGTAATCACCCTTATGGTTCTCAATCGGAAAGTAGCTCAGCTTTAAAGGGTGTTTGTCGTAGTTGTGTCTAATTGTCTCGCTCACTAACAAAGCACAACTAGTGTGTAGATGAAAACCACAATCTTGACAACTGAATGAAAATTTGCCCGAAATGATATTTTTTATGCACAAACGACAGTCGTACCTGAGAACTCTTTTGGTAACTCTTGAAAGGAGGTGATCTGGGTGGGCCTTGTGAGGGATCTTGTCAGGTATGAACACACAACATACATCAACATTGTATTCACATTTGGCACAACAATAAACAAACCCATTGCAATATAAATCGCAAACATCACATGTGGAAAACACCAAAAGGCTTGTAAGGAACCTTTGGCATGAAAACAAGGGTATGTTGCGGGTGACCTGGGTGGTCTTTAATTTCAGATGGCAGTCGGGTGCACCATTCATGGAGAGCAAAGTTGCAATGATGCTCATCCTTATCGGCACATGTGTAAAATGGTGAATCCGTAATTGGTCTCATACATCCGTTACATATCAGTTCAACCTTTTTCATTGGGTTATGACATGTAAGTGTCGACGATGATGGTTTAGTAGTATTCACGAGAATTAGTGGATGTTGATGACAAAGGTGGGTTTGCTTCGCTTGCTTAGTTTCTGATGTACTAGACCCAATTTCTTTAGAAAATAAGTGTCTTATTAGGTTAATAGTTTGATCCGGAAATGGAAGATGAACAAGATGAGGATAATCATCATCTTTAAAGTTTTTACGGAGTTTTCCCATGCCTGGTTAACAGTATAAAATTCAGTCACTTAAACAAAGAAGTAATATAAGAATACAAGTAATGTTGTGTGGTGACACAATCTGAAGTTTCAGTAGAATTCAAAACCCATTCTCTAAAGGAGGTGTGTTACCAATTCACGATAGAGCTAGACTGCTAGAGGATTCTGTAATTCTGTGACACACTGACACTACGATTATTACAAAAAGGGGGCAAATCACTAATGTTTCGCATGTGCCATTCTGGTGGAACTCATAAATCAAAAGAAAGACTTATTAAACATGTTTATTGTTCATGGCCAAAAGGATGCGAGCTTTTAAGAATAGGTAGTGTAAGTGGATGGACTATTGTCTAGGAACCTCCTTTTCTTATTTATTTTAATGGCGGACCGCTAAATGGTCGGTGCAAATAATGTTACTATGTCGCACCTTCAATATGCGGATGATACCATTAGAGTGGAGTAAAGAGAATGCCAACTCTATCTTTTGCATTCTCAAATGTTTTGAAGAAGTTTCCGGATTAATGTAAAATAAAAGTAAGTTATATGGGTTATGAGTTAATGAAGGTGAAATGATGGATATGGCGAGGTGGATTTGATGTGGAATTGGAGACTTTCCCTTTGTGAATTTGGGGTTACTGACAAGGGAGAATATGAGTTGGGGAAATGACTGGATTCTCTTGGTTGAGAAAATCAAAAAGAGGTTGACCGATTAGAAAGATAAAACGATGTGGTTCAGATGTTGTTTGACATTGGTTAAACTTGTGCTTGGTAGCACACTGTTGTGTTATTCTTTGATATCTTCTTCGGGGTTGGGGAACTCAATATTGGGTCGTTACGTGCAAAAGAATTACCGTTGGTAGGTAAATGGTGGTTGCGGTTTAGAAAAGAAGGTGATAGTCTTTGGGTTAGGGTAATCAAAAGTATTACTTCGTCCCAACCAGGGTATAGATAATCAATTCTAGTTACGTACCAAAACAATGGTTACCGGATATCACTTGGAATCGTGTAATCACTTTCCAAAGTAAATTATTCGACCATAATGTCGGGGTATCACGAATACCTACTTGGGATAAGACCAAATGCTGTTAATGATTTAGGCACAAATCACTAACCCTTTTGTTGATATGTGTTTCTTGTTTCTGTGTATGCTCCATGCAATGTTATGATCACCTATTTATAGGTGTGATACTCAAACCCTAGTCAATGAAATTAAGAGGAATTAACGGCCAATTAATCTCCTCTTAATGGGCTCCATAATACCAGGTCAAAGTGGTTACAAGACCAATTAAACGATGTCTTTAATGTACTTGATTTGGTCAAAGACCGTTACAAGCATACTTGTTCAGCTCTAGCGTCAGTCTATCCTTCAGTCCCACTGAAGCATCAGCAAACCCTAAAGGGTGTTCCTGCTGAAGCCTTCAGTACTGAAGTAGACTTGCTGATGAGTAAATACTAAAGACATGTCTTCAGTGAAATACTCCCTGACGAATACCTTCAGTCCAGAGTTCAACTCACTGAAGATCATAGCAATGCTGAACAACTTTAACCACAATATGAGTCAGGGTGTTCAGGGACTTATGGGTGTACACTCCGTACCTCCTTACCCATTCACCAGTATGAACTGACCCACAATTGAACTATATTTCCAACAATCCTCCCCAATATAGTACAATTCCTTTTGCATGAAAATTAACATTAACAAAACCAGTGCATCAATGAGAATGTCCTAAGGATTAAATCTGCATCTTAGTACAATACTTCAAACATTCGAGAATCAGGGTGTTATAAGAATTGAACCCTTCAACTACTTTGAATACCTGAAGATAGAGTACACACAAGTTTTCAAATCCATAACAACCCCTGACACTACGAGCCATGTGTCCATATCCAAATTCATAAATGTTGTAAGAGCCAAGTCCATGCTCCCTAAGGCGGCGAAACCTCAACATTTACATAGGTGGTTCCTCTTTAGTTCATGCTCTTGCTTCAACACTTTTTCAAAGACATTAACCATTGAGAAGTTTATAACTTCATCCTCCTTCAGCAAGTACAAGCACATCCTTGGGATGATATACATGTACTTCAGTCCCCTGAAAGTTCAGCTTTCCACATTGAACTCAGCTCCCAAGTTTCCTCAGGAGGGAGTTGGGTGTCCTAGCATTCAGTGACTAGAGTGGACTTTTAAAACCATCCCTTTACCAGACTTTATAACCAAGTCCCTAGCCAATCCCTTCGTCAAGTGATCAGCTAAGTTTTGTTGAGACCTCACAAACTCTATTGAAATCACCCCATTTGTGATCAGTTCACGAATCATGCTATGTCTAACACCTAGGTGTCTAGACTTACCATTGTACATCTGGCTATATGCCTTAGCCAATGTAGCTGCACTATCACAACAGATAGAAATGGGTGCCATAGGTTTGACCCATAATGAAATGTCAAGAAGCAACTTTCTCAACCATTCAACTTCTTTACCAGCAGCTGCTAGAGCCACAAACTCATATTCCATGGTAGAACCAGTAATGCAAGTTTGCTTATTGGATGCCCAAGAAATTGCACCACCACCAAGCAGGAATGCCCAGCCACTGGTGGATGAATTATCCTCAGTATTGCTGATCCAACTTGCATCAGTGTAACCTTCCAACACTGATGGATATCCAGTATATGACAAACAATAATCCATTGTCCCTTTAAAATACTTCAGTACCCTCTGAATTGCTTGCCAATGCTGAGTACTAGGATTACTAGTGTACCTACTCAGTTTACCCACATCAAATGCAATGTCAGGCCTAGTACTTGTCATGGCATACATCAAGCAACCAATCACCCTAGAATACTCAAGTTGGGAGACAGCCTCACCATTGTTAGGCATCAGTTTCTCACTTGTATCCATTGGTGTACTCACTAAAGTACAATCAAATTGATTGAATTTATTCAGTACCTTCTCAATATAATGAGACTGAGAAATTACAATACCATCACTTTCATGTTTGATTCTTATGCCAAGGATAACATCAGCCTCCCCCATGTCTTTCATGGATAACTTTGATGACAAAAATTCCTTTGTCTGATCAACCTTAGCTTGGTCAGTACCAAAGCTTAACATGTCATCAACATATAGGAAAATGATGCCTTCATGACCAGGCATGATGAAACCTAGAGGTTGGTTCATATAAACTTCCTCATCCAAATCACCATTCAAGAATGCTGTCTTCACATCCATCTGATGAATAATAAGATTGTGAATACTTGCTAGAGCAATCAGCATTCTTATGGTACTGATACGTGCTATTGGATCATAAGTATCAAAATAGTCTATCCCAGACTTTTGTTTAAAGCCTTGAATGACTAGCCTTGCCTTGAACTTTTCAACAGTTCCATCTACCTTCATTTTCCTTTTGAAAATCCATTTGTTACCAAGTGGATTGCAACCAGGAGGTAGATCAACCAACACCCAAGTGTTGTTGCCCATGATGGAGTCCATCTCATCATTTATTGCTTCTTTCCAGAATGCAACATCTTGAGACTTCATTGCTTCATCAAATGTTTTGGGATCATCCTCAATATTAAAGCAATAGGAGTATTGATTAGAGACCTCATCCCTTGTTCCTTCAACCAAGTATAGTTGAAACTCAGGCCCAAAATTCCTTGGAGTCCTACGCCTTGTGCTTCTTCTAAGCTCAGGCTCAGGTTGCTAAACCACAACCTCATCAGTGACCCTTTCAGGTTCCACTGAAGCACCAATGTCCTCAACTTCAGCAGGAGTCCTGAGCCTTGGTCTAGGGACTGATGAGAACCTAGTCTCATCAAAGTTTGCATCCCTTGATTCAATGATTGAGTTTATTGAAACTAAATCATTAGGTTCAATAACATAGAACCTATACGCCTTGGAATGCTCAGCATATCCAACAAAGATGCATTCAATGCCTCTTTCACCCAAGGTTTTCACCTTCAGATCAGGGAGTCTTACAACAGCCCTACAACCCCAAACATTGAGATAGTTCAAGTTTGGTTTCCTTTTAGTCCAGAGTTCATAAGGGGTAATCTTATTCCTTTTGTTGGGAACCCTATTTAGTAAATAGCAAGCTGTTAACATAGCTTCACCCCAAAACCCTTGACTCAATCCTAAATAGGATAACATGGAATTAACCATTTCCTTCAATACTCTATTTTTCCTTTCAGATATACCATTTTGTTGAGAGGGTATAGGCAGTCGTTTCATGGATAATACCAACAGACTGAAAATACTGAGCATCCATGTACTCATCTCCCCTATAAGTCCTAAACCTTTTTATTTGGACTCCTTGTTGTAATTCAACTTCAGTTTTAAATACTTTAAGTTTATCTAATGCTTCATGCTTAGTATGTAGCAAGTAAACATAACAAAACCTAGTAGTATCATCAATAAATGTTACCAAGTATTTCTTATTCCCTAATAAGGGAGTAGCATACAAATCACATAGGTCACTATGGATTAGCTCCAAAACTGTAGTTACACGTTTTACATCTTGAAATGGTTTCTTAGTTATTTTGTTCAACATGCAAGTCTGACACTTTTCAGTGTCCATGTCAAATACTGGGATGAACCCATCCTTAGACATATTTTGCATCCTTTTAAAATGGACATGGCCCAGTCTAGCATGCCATAGTGAAGAATCTTTCAGTTTACTGGTGGACACAGAGGCTGAACAAATATTTGCAGTACCAGCACTAACTGAGTTAATACTGGTGGTTGTTTCAATATTAAGCCTGAACAGTTGATTACTCAAATAACCAAAACCAATAAACACATCATGTTTGGATAAAACAAATTTATTAGATTCAATCACTTGTTTATAACCACAATTATTCAAAATACTACTAGAAACCAAATTCTTCCTAATATTAGGAACATGCAAAACATTAAACAAGCTAACAATCTTTCCAGAACTAAACTTAAGATCTACACAACCACGTCCATGCAGTAGGGCTGTTGACTCATTTCCCATGTGAAGAATAGATCCATCATTCAGTGACTCATAAGTCTTGAACCAGCATCTATATTTACACACATGAACAGTTGCTCCAGAATCAACCCACCACGCAACATCATCATCCTGCACAAAATAAGCTTTAGATACATATGTAACATAATAAATTTGGAGAGATTCATTAAACATATTCTGACCTTTCAGTGTTGTGTTGTTAGAACCAGTCACTGAACCATTTGTGCCTGATCCACTAGCTTTGTTGCCAGCACCAACACCTTTGCAATCCCTTTTGAAGTGTCCAGGTTTCCCACACTTCCAACAAGCCACTGATGACTTCTTGTTAGGATTTGCTTTGGTGTTATCCTGATGCTTACGTTTGCCCTTGTTGTCATTCTACCTGATGGAGTTGTTATGTTCCACCATATCGACAACTGATGAACCAACAACATTGTTGCTCTTTGGCTTGTCACTTTCATGCAACCTGAGGGATTCCTCAATGCGCAAATGACTGCCCAACTCAACAAGAGTTAATTCCTCCTTCTTATGTTTCAAGGTATGCTTGAAATCTTTCCAAGAAGGAGGTAATTTGTCAATGACACAAGAGACCTGAATGGTCTCATCCATGTTCATTTTATGTTTTGTAAATCTACCAAGTATTCCAAGAAGTTCATTGTATTGTTCCATAACTGGTCTTGAATCAGTCATTTTGTAATTTGTGAAATCACTCACAAGGAACTTCTTACTTGATGCATCCTCAGCCATATATTTGGCTTCCAAGGAATTCCATAGTTCTTTACTAGATTCAGAATTTTGGTAAATATCAAATAAGGAATCAGACATACCATTGAGAATAATACCACGACATACATAGTCGTCATTCTCCCATTTGCTCCTTTTCCTCAGTTCCTCCAAAGTAGCATCATCACCACCATCGGGAATAGGAGTTGTCAGCACATACACCACACTCATGGTTGAAAGAAGAAAGTGCATCTTCTTTTGCCATCTCCTGAAATCCACCCCTTCAAACTTGTCCAGTTTGGAGAAGTTAGCCACCATATGCTTCATTGCAGCCGCCATTGATTATCACAAAATAATTTACTTTGATTGTTGGAGTTTACTTCGTCCCAACCAGGGTACAGATAATCAATCCTAGCTACGTACCAAAACAATGGTTACCGGATATCACTTGGAATCGTGTAATCACTTTCCAAAGTAAATTATTCGACCCTAATGCCTGGGTATCACGAATACCTACTTGGGATAAGACCAAACGTTGTTAATGATTTAGGCACAAATCACTAACCCTTTTGTTGCTATGTGTTTCTTGTTTCTGTGTATGCTCCATGCAATGTTATGATTACCTATTTATAGGTGTGATACTTAAACCCTAGTCAATGAAATTAAGAGGAATTAACGGCCAATTAATCTCCTCTTAATGGGCTCCATAATACCAGGTCAAAATGGTTACAAGACCAATTAAACGAGGTATTTAATGTACTTGATTTGGTCAAAGACCGTTACAAGCATACTTGTTCAGCTCCAGCGTCAGTATATCCTTCAGTCCCACTGAAGCATCAGCAAACCCTAAAGGGTGTTCCTGCTGAAGCCTTCAGTACTGAAGAAGACTTGCTGATGAGTAAATACTGAAGACATGTCTTCAGTGAAATACTCCCTGATGAATACCTTCAGTCGAGTTCAACTCACTGAAGATCATCAGCAATGCTGAACAACTTTAACCATAATATGAGTCAGGGTATTCAGGGACTTATGGGTGTACACTCCGTACCTCCTTACCCATTCACTAGTATGAACTGACCCACAATTGAACTATATTTCCAACAGATGGTCGCTTGATCAAGATGGCGAGTTAATAACTAAGGAAAATATTTTTCGTTCTAATAGTGGGAGTCAATAAATGGTTTGGAAGTTGGAACAACTTGGTGCCTAACAAACTTAAAGTTTTAGCTTGGAGGTTCCGGTTCGTGTGGCACTTGATAAAAGAGGCATATAGATTTAGACTCAATACTTTATCCAAGTTGAAAAAATAATGTCGATTCATGTGCTCATAGCTTGATCAATTTTAAATTAGGGTGTTTTTGGTGAAAAGCTTGTATGAGGATTTAGGAGCGGTGAGTGGTGATTATTGAGCGTTTTAAGTTTTAATGTTTGTTTGGAAAGTATCTAGGAGTGGTGTCTATTTTTTTCGAAATGCTCATTTTCCAACGCTTAAGGTATGTTTGGCACGGAGCGGTGTAACTTTTTGAGACGTTGAACAAGAGCACTTTGATTTTTTAATGCTTGTTTGGAAAAAGGAGCGGCGAACGTCATAATTTTTGTTGGTCGTTTTGAAAAAGGAGCAGTGAGAGTTTTGGGGCAGTGCTATTTTTTTTTTGTAATCTATAACCTATCGGTAGTAATAAAAATTATTAATGTTATATGTAGTGCAGTATTCTGACTTACCTGGATGCATAAGGATGGACATGAAAGGCTCTTGTCTAGCTGTTGCACAATCTAGATGAGCATAGTATCTGCAACTGTCGCATTTATAAACCCATAGAGATTTATTATAGAAAAAACCATTGCATACCCTACACTGCACGAATTGTGAGAATGAATAAGCAAGCGTGAGTGGGTGAGTATGGGAGTGAATATCATTTGTAGTTTGTTGGATTGACAACTTTTTGGATAGGAACGCACAATCACTGTGGAGTAACGGGATTGGACAAGTAGCGCACTGATAAAAGATCCCTTCATGTTTCTTGCCACACGCATCACACGCACATAAACTTTCTTTAGCAGCGCAAACCAGTGGGTGTATGTGGCTAGGGTGATGAATGATGTTTGTTTTTAGGTATCTCGTAGCACAATGCAAATCAATGTAAATCATACATTAAGGGCAACTATATAACGGACTAGGTTGTGGATGCCTGGTTTGGCATACATCGCAGCTCCACATAGAAATAGGTGGGTCAGGAATAAGATGTTGACGACAAAGATGGAAAGGGTGTTGCAGCGTTTCTGGAAGCTCTGCACAGAATTTGTGGATGGAGTATTGACACTGATCACACTTGTAGTAATACCTATGAAACCAGTTGATTTCTTTGTCACATAGATCACATTGACATCGGAAGTCTTTTTTTGTGTAATCCAGGTCGTCATCGTCATCATCATTTTCTTCATCGGTCTCTTCTTCATTGCGTTCTTTTTTCGCCCACAAATCTAATAGACTCAGTGGGTGTTCATGTTTAAACATTATTTATGGTTTTCGAGATTTAAATATGGGAATAAGAAAGACAACAAACGATTATGGAAATGAAAAGAAGAGTAGGAATCTGAATGTTGGAAGTCGGTAAGCTATTACTATATACAACATCATATTCTATGAAATCATTCCTATCTTCATGTTAGAGTTTACAATATTCCTTAACTTTAAAAAAGACTGATTATATATTATAAGTAAAGTATAAATTCTTTGGATTTTAAATCATCCGATGTTACTTTATATATAGTTATTTGGCTTAAAAAGTCGATTAATATTACTATTAGATGTGAATTCACCATATCATATTATTCGATCTATAAATAATAATCTGATGCAAAAGAATAATTTGTGAAATTAATTATCACCATCTAATTTCCTGAATAGTTTTCGAAAAGCTTGCTTAGTTTGTGTAATTTTATTTCCATCCGGGACTGAAGGCTGGATTAGAAACTCACCAGCTTTCAACATTTAGTTATTTACTCAACAGAGTTAATTCTGACAGTAATTTCAATGATGTTATCTCCAATGTAGAAATGGCTATTAGTAAAAATGAAGATTTCTTTGAAAGATTCAGATGGGTATGTCATCTTGACCAAAAAAGGTCCGTAATGGGGATGGAAGACCTCTTTCGTCTACTGATTCACCAAAAGGACAAAGTTGAAGCTACTTTCATGGAGGTTAGGTCTAAGTTCTGTAATGATGTTGTATTTGACGACATAGTACATCATTATAATGTGCTACTAGAAAAATATAGGACCACAATGAAACAATACATGAATGGGATGCTAGCTTTAAATCGCATTTAACAGTACGTGTCTACGTGCACAATTGATTTTAATCCAGAGGAAAATTTTCTATTGAGTTTTATTTTGCTTAGAATTGTAATTAATTTAGGTCCAATTTGTATTTGAGGTAAGCAACTTTATTTGCTCGACATGGTCTAAATCACCGATAGGGAACAGTCGTGCCGTTGGCAAAAAGTACTGCCACGTTAGTAAAGTGGGCTTTGGCACGAGAAATGATATGGCATCACATTTTAGAGGGAGTGGTGATTTGTGGTGCCATGGGGTGTTTCAAATCGGTTTGTGTTATAAAGAGCACTATCTCTTACATTAGAACAATACAACATATGTAAAAGAGTTAACTGCATTTTTGATCCTCGTGGTTTGTCACGTTTTCACTTTTGGTCAAAAAACTTAAATAGTTTCGATTTTGACCAAAAAGGTAAACCTTTTCTTCACTTTTGGTCCAATTCTGTCAACTCCGTCAGTTTGACCTGTTTGACTGTTAAATAAAAGGGTATTTTCGTCTTTTAATTATATATATTATACAATTAACACTTTTTGTTTATACTCCATATTAAATATAAACTAACTATTTTTCTTTTTTATAATCACTGTTTTTTTTGTTTAATACAAAGTATTCACTTTCTTCATTGTTCATATCTCCTAGATCCAAACACATTTCACTCCTTTATCTGGTCAAACCTCTAATACTTGCAAGCATACAAATGATCCATGAATCAGAAACCTTTTATCTATTATTTCCCTTAATTAAAAGACAAAACCATTAACCTATATTCTTCTGATGCAAATCCGAAGAGCAAGAATAGTATTATTCTTCTTCGTTTTTCAAAGGCATAAGAATGAATGTTCTTCAAGATTTGAAATATGGTTTCGGGCAAGTTGTATTTACATTCTTGTGTTCACCAAATCGAATTAAAGAAGTATGATAACATATTTGTTATACATCTATCTTGAATTTCGTATATAAAATAGATGGGTTTTACCTTTATATTGATCTAGGATGAATTTATCATTCTTGTTTGAGGATCTTTAAAGGTCTTTAGTAGTGATTGTATCACACGATTGCAGATATGAATCTGAGATTATTGTGTTGATGGAGATGGGATTATTTGTAACGAAGGGATTAATAGGGAGTGTTTGTGTGGTTTCTGTTAGATCTTTAAGTCAAGTTTGTGTTGGTGGGGATGGAAGGAGCTCGGATGTAGTGTGGGAACTGAGAAGAACAAATACTAAAGAAAATATAGTTGAAAAAGTATCAGGTTAAATAATGTATTAAATTTGTGTAATTTTTTTTTTTAATAATAAATAATAATAACAATAATAAAATGAAAAGAGGGTATTTCAGTCATTTTAATGTTAAAATGAGGGTATTTTAGTCATTATACATATTATTAGCCAGTCAGACAAACGGTCAACGAAAATTGGACTAAAAGTGAAGAAAAGGTTTATATTTTTGGTCTAAATCGAAACTATTTGAGTTTTTGGACCAAAAGTGAAGACGTGACCCAACCACGCGGACCAAAAATAGAGTTAACTCTAAAAAAAATGTTTTTTTTATCAGACTTGCAAAATGATTGGTTACATAAATTTTTAAGCGCGTGACGTATTGAATTTATCTATCGACTAATTGTTCCACATCAACACTAGTGAAAAATATCAGAAACGCTACCACCTATAGAGAATTAAAGTGAGCTAGTTTTCATAAGTAGGTGTTTTTCAGAAGTAAACAACATATTCGGCCTTCATTATTGAACAAGATATTTATAATTGATATTTACAAGTTTTCTGACTGACATCATCTTATATTTTTTACATTTAGGGGTAAAAGCCATGGATTGAAATGTTATTTATTACTATCAGGGTGAGAACCAAACCGGACTGTGAAAAATCATACCGGACGGGCTGGGGTAGGCCAAAACTACGAGCCGAGACGGTCCTTCGGTCGGTCCGGTCCAAGAAGGCATATTGATCGGTTATCGGACCGGACCGAGACCGGTTTAGACTAAAACCACAGACCAAGGACCAGATCGAAATGGGTTTGGTCTGGTCTGGTCGTTCCGATTCGGGTGTGTTCCCTTTATCTGTGATTGTCAATATGTGATTGCATTGTATTTCACATTTGGTTGAGAATAGTTTCTATTATATTGCAAGCTGTATGAAACTTTCATCTGTGTATTAATTTTTAGGGTAAAAGATATAAAATACTATCTTACCTATTGATTTGCGCTGACTTTAAACACTTACTATTTTATCTCGTGACTTTACCATTCTACTTTCAAAATCGTTTCGAAATTACCAATTTGGTAACTTGTTACCGACACGCTGGCAATGTAATATCTACGTCATTATTTAATTTCGTTTTAATACATCCACGTCTGATTTCTACTATATATACATAATGACTTGAATAGTTGACTTTTTGTTAAGACCAAAAAACATATTCATTTCATCAATCTTTTTCCTCAATACAAACCACCAAAAACATATCCCTATATAATCAGAGTAAGGGGCTGTTTGTTTTTAATAAAAATATCTGATTAACATCTGATCTCGTATATTCGGTAAGAAGTTTGTTAATTATTGTTGTTTGTTTTCTTTAAGACTTTGGATGTTTAAATGTCTGACAAGCATCTTATGATATCTAACTACTTCTGAAAGCTACGAAACTCATATATCAAATTTGCTACTGCTTAGACTAGTGGGAGTGGGGTGAAACCCACTCACCTCCACCTCAGCGCCACGTTAGCTTTTTATCAAACTCACCAAAACTCACCCACGGAGATAATGACACTCACCCAAACTCACCCACACTCACTTTTCATACCTATTTTTTATTATTTAAACACACTCCACTCACAAAAAACACCCACAAATAAACCTAACCCAAAAAATAAAAACACTTGGGGCCCACAAAACTTAAACTCACCCAAGTGAGTTTGCCTGGTTTTTTTTTGCCAGTGAACAACTCGCGCGCGAGTTTTTGTGGGTGGGGTGGGGGCTGTGAGTGGGTTGAGTGAACACACGAGTGGCTTTGGTGCCACTCCCACCAACCTTATGTCATTTATTCATGATCTCATCTTGGCCTTAATTATTAATAATACTCGTAATAAACAACGGATTTTTTTAGTTTTTGATGGGTTAAAGGAGATTCATATCAATTAAATTGAAGTCGTTTGCTAAAAAGTAAAACGAGGTAGTGTTTTAATCTATTTATGCAAGTGCTTTGTAAAATTACTTTAGCATATTATATTTTTCCAACTGCGATAAAGTTTAAAATGTAAATTCTATTTTCTGTATTTTATGTTTTAAAAGGAACCAACTATGTTGAAGTTATTTAAAAGACATTGTAGACTAGAAAGAAACATCTGCATTGGTAAACAATCGTGTGGACTGGAAAGAAACACTAGAAGCCCACAAAGACGATCTTCCTGGTATCAAGAAAGAAAAGGTTAAGGTAGAGGTAAAAGACGATTGAATTAATGGGGGGCCATGTATTTAGTTTAGGATAATCTATGCTGGGTTTGAATATTAGATAAGGCATGGATAAGTGGATGGGTCAAAAGCTCTCCATGTAGGATAAAATAACTGATTTTTTTATTGTTTTAGTAATGAATTTAATGACGTGTAATTTTAACGGTCATATTGGTAACATTGTCACAAAACAAACAAGTACATTGGTAAAGTCACAAGATTAATTAGTAAGTGTTTAAAGTCGGCACAATTTAATAAGTAGTATGGTATTTTATAGCTTTTACCCTAATTTTTAAGTCTTGGTTGTTTTCCCTTCCAACAGTGTGGAAATACAAACTCATTTACGTATAAATGTATAATCTAGACTTTGTGACAGTGTGTTGATGATTCGAAAAAACCCGAAGTTACTCGACAATATTTATAGATGTTATTTTTAGTTCACTAACAGTTGGATTACTGTTGATGCTAACATCTGCCTGTCGTTATGGGCTTGACCCAACTCTGCCTGTCGTTTTGCCAAGTGAGCTTAGATGGAGGCCACGTGGAGCGCACTCATGTTCGTAGGTCGTTCCTAAGCGCGCCACGTGTGACACTCATTAATGCACCCCTCACACTTCTCGAGGTTTTTCCTATATATATCCACCTTTTCACATTTTTCACTTTCACTTTTCACTTTCTTTTCACACACTATTATTATTGTACGCCTCCCTCGCGGCTTCTCTCTCCGTCTTTTCAGGTAGGTTTTCTTTCCCGGTTATATATTGTTCCGTTCCTCTTGCATCCGATATGTCCGACGAAGAGTCCGATGGCGCGTAATCCAGCTTCGGGCTTCTGGATCCGAAGTGCGACATGCATGTCCGGTTTTCCGAGATGACCAGCGACGAACTAGAACATACTATTGATGAGTATCGAATACCGAGGGAGTTTCGACCGCAGTTACCTGACCCGAATATGACCATGGATTTACTGAAACGCAACCGACATATAGTTGTAGACTCCGGATACCTTTCTCTTCCTTTTTCCTGGCTGTGATTAAACACTTTAGGGTACATGTCTCTCAACTTGTGCCCATTGGTGTGAACCGGGTGGTGATGTTCGAGATTCGATGTAGGAGTCTGAACATCGACTGCACCGTCGACCTGTTCCGGGTGTTTTATAAGTTAGGGAAGCAGGGGCATTGGTTCTCTTTTGTCAGCAAAGTTCATAAGAAGGCGTTGCGGTTTTGCATAGAGACTACCTCTAGTTTGAAGGAGTGGAAGAAAAAGTTTTTCTTGGTTGATCGGAGGGTTATACCGGACGCTATGCCGTGGAGGGACCGTGACACTTGCGTTGCGGATCCGTTTCCCCGAACTTATAGCCAGGCTGATGCGGACTTGTTGGCCGAGACATTGATTCCCTTGCGACCACCTCATAAAGGCTTGTTATATTTATGTGGTTTATTTAGTCCTTTGTCCCGGTTAGAATGCCGTCGTGCTCTTCGTGATGCAAGGGGCAACTGTAATATTTCGCTTTTATGTTTTCTCTTGCTTTTGACTAACCGGGTTTCTTTAATTGTTCCTCTCTCCCCCTCTTGTTCATCTTGCAGAGTATACAATGGAGCAATTCCTAAGGTTACCGAAGTGGACTGGCGCACAGGTGACTGTTGAGGAGGAACTCCCAGAGAACCAAAGAACCGTTGATCGCACCGCTCAGCCTTTGGGGGTTAAGGATCCTATTCCTGCTCTTACCCCGGCACAAGAGGCGGTACAGAACCCTGATCCAAGGATCAAAGCTGCTCGTGAGCGTATGGGGGCCCTTGCTCTTTGAGCAGAACCTTCTGCTGCAAGAGGGCGACGATGCTGGGCCGAGCCAGGGCCAGAAGAAGAGGAAAGGGAGCGATTTCGGTGCGGGGGCGAAAAGGAGTAAGGTCGCTTCCAACGATCAGACCGGGACAGGGTCTACTTCTAACCGGGTCCTTTCTCCTAATCCGGTGAATGTGGCTAAACCTACCATAGCTGGGGAAAGCGCCTCCCAACAAGATCGACAGACACAAGATCAACAGGAGCAGCAAGACGGAGGAGTGGACCCTTCCGTCCATTCTCCTCGTCGCGCCGACAAGAGGCCCGTTACTGGTATGCTTTATTTAACCCCCTCTATTTCATTTGTTCTGGCCTATTGCTTTGACATGTGTACCTTCTTTTTCCAGAGGAGGAGGAGAATCTCGACTTGGAGAATGAAGATGAGGATGACGACGATGCAGATGACGAGGGGATGCAAACCTACGTTCTTGCTTGGCGACTTCAGCATAATGTCCTTATAGATTCCCACTTTGCTGCCAAGGAAATGCTGATTCATCTCCCAACTCCTGCTGAGCAGCGGTCATTGGCTGCGTTGTCGGACCACGAGTTGATTCGGCAAGGCTACTTAGCGCTGGCCCGCACCTCTTTGAACCAATCTGAAATCATCCAACGGTTTGAGTTGCTGAACCAAGATCACCGGAATTTGATCAACTCCAGTCACCAAGATGCTGGGAACTTCCAACGAGGGCAAGAGTTGCTGGGGCAGATTTCTGCTAACTTTAAGAAACTTGAGACGGAGCATGCTTCATGTTCCCAAGACAAAGCAACCCTCGAAGCCAGAGTGAAGTCCTTGGAAGCCGCTGCTCAAGTCAACGATCAAAAGGTAAGAGATCTTGAATCCACTCTCGGTTTGAAGGAGGAAGAATTAGCTCGGGCCAATAAGCGTGCTCAAGATGCCGAGGCCCTCAACACTAAATGCACAACTAACATTCATAGGGCTGCATCTGACCGAACCAGACTTGTCAAGGAGTTCATCCCTCATGTCATCCGTCTACTTCATGGGAGCTCCAAGTATAAGAAGCATGTGGCCGAGGTTGCTAACGTCTGTTACTCCGGAGGATGGTATGATGAGATCAAAGTTAACCGTTCCGAGGAATCACTTGCCAAGACTCTTTCTGAGACGAAGGACTTTGACTTTGACCAAGCCACAACATGGGTGGCAAAGTGTGATGAATTGTTTTCTCCGTCTTACCCCTTTGTCGATAAGGTGAGCAAGTCTTTTGACTTGTCCATTGGGAATTTGATGAAGTTGACTCCGGATGAACCGGAAACTCCCAACAAGGCTCCTCCCGTTCCAACTGTTTCCACCTTGTAACACCCCAAAAACTGGTCAACGGAAGCAGTAAAGCTCGGGGGATGTTACGTCATAATAACAAAGTCCAAGGTACAAGAGAACGACTCTAAATGAGACGTTTTAAAATAATTTACCTCGTTGCATTATATTTAGAAATACAAGGTTCAAATCATAAACAAGTTTAAGCAAGTGCAGCAGAAATCAGAGTTTAAATAGCAACAATGAGGTAAAAAGTTTATTAAGCATGAGCAAGTCTTCAAATTCAAGTACAGTATGCATGAGACTCCAAAGCAAGCAACAAGCAAGTAGTTCAACACCTGAGATAAACGCTTAAAAGTGTCAACACTAGGCTGGTGAGTTCATAGGTTTAAGTTAAAAGTATAGCATTCAATGTCGGACCACAAACAAGATGTTTAAAGCATATGAGACATTATGGGCGATATAATGTCATGCATATGGGAATCAGATAGAATGATTATAGTTATGATAGCACTAAGCTCATGACATCGAGGCTGATGACAAGCACGTACAACTAATGCACGCGTAATATATAAGATTGCCCCAAGTAGGTGCCTAACCCATGGCCACCTAGCAACAACCATAAGATATACGTCCGTTTGGCATGGAGATGTCTTTGAACACCCGGACGGGGGTTGTCAAACCCCAATAGATCTATCCATAACATAAGCGCCTACTCAAACAGAGTAACTAACGGTTCATGATAACAGGGGACTAGTGGGCTATCTCTACTTAGGCATATAACACATAACTATTAGCAAGGCAACAATGTAAACAGATTTTGCATCCATCAGGCAGGCAACAAAGCATTTATCTCACCCAGATAATTAAACATAAAAGACAGTTTAATAAGGGCTATGACTCACCTCAGAATGCAACAGATTTCACAGCAAGAATATGAAAATCACGGAAGCAGCACACGCAACACGCAACCTAATAATATAACGCTAAGTTAGGTCGCAGTCAAAGAATGCAATAATGCACTCACGTCACACGCACATGTCACCCTTTACCACGGTTTAATTTTTAAATAATATGCTGAAAATATTTGTTGGTGTAATACTCGACCAAATTTCTAAGCAAAGAAGATGTCTCGACTCGATAAAATCCGGCAGCCTTTTGACGCTACGTTTATATATACCATTTTAACTTAGTTAAAATATTTTAAGATTTTCTAAAAGAAAAATGACAGCCTTTCAGCGTAAATACTAATATAGCCATTTTAAACAAAACTTAACTCACGATAATTAAAATTCGATTCGTCACTCTCAGACTCAAATTGCTCGCAGATTAAATATACTTTGAGGCCAAAGGATTTGATCCAAAATTTTATTTGTACACAACAATGGAAGTTTTAATACCTTTTTGAAAATAATCCCAAAATCAAAACCTTGTCAATACTATAAAACTTGGGTCAGTCCCATTTCATTTAACTCCAATTTGTATTATAAAAACAATGTATAAAAGAAATTTTCCCATAACTTGACAATATAAAATGTAACCACCTCACGTGAAGTCTCTCTCTCTTTTTGAAACATTTTCTATCGGTAATGGGGGGTGGACTGTTTGTCAGTTTGAAAAGCACACATCCATTTCAATCTTACTCTCCATCTCTCGGTATATATGTATACTGTATATGTTATCCTTTCCCTCACTCTCTCGTTAACAAGTAACCAAGAACATAGTTTTTTTTTGCCTCACTACCACCATCGTATCGTTCTCTCTCGTCGATACGTATATGACTCCTTTCCAAAATATTAGCACTACTCTCTTCACATCTCACTTCTCTCTGTCGTTTATCACATCTCTCTCTCGCTAACATAGTAAGAAAAAGCTGGTTTGAAACCATGCATGACCTTGACGTGAGAAAAACTCATTCAATGTGTTTAAAACGTTTGTATGACTCTCTCGGTTTACAATAGCACCAGAAACATTATTTTGAAGAACCATTTTTAAAACCTCAGTTAAACTCAATGAAACTCATTTCACACGTATACTTAAACTCGTTTTATATGAAGTTACAACATGACTCTTAAAGATTATTAAGTCATATATTTAGCATGTTTGATTACCAAAAATAGTGGTAAAGTCGATACGTGTGCTGAAAAGAAACGCAGAAAAGGGAAAGGGTGAAAGGTATGCGAGTTAACCTTGTCGAGCAGCAAAAAAAAACCTATGTTAAACAATGGAAAACCGTGTCTAAAACAAAACCCGTTCGACAATATGAAACCCACGTGACCCGAATGTGTACCACTGCAACTAGAACCCTTCAACACTTTCGAACAAAAACCCACGTCGACTTGTACCGCTACAACGAACCCTCGGACAAGAAAACCCTCTTCGTCTTGTACTCGCTTCGCCAACAGCAGTTACAACCCACAAACCAGTGACCTTGCGTCGAACTGATGAAACCTTCTACACTCTCTAACAAGGAAACCCACGTTGGTGAGAAAGGACTCACGAAAAACTTGTGTGTTGGACAACCCCAATCGATATGAAAGGGATTCAGTTGCGTAATTCCTTATTTTTGGTTATTTAGGATTTGTTGTATCAAGTAAGGAAAATAAAAATGGAGATTTTAGATATGAAGATGGAGATTTTATTTGGAAAGTTGATTGTGGTGATGAAAGTTTATGTTTCATGAATGGAGGAAGGAGTTGCTAGTGTATGTTTTGTGTGTCTAAGTGATAGCAAAGGCTTTGATTTGAAAAGGAGTTAGGGTAGTGGACAAAAGAAGAAAAGCTATAGTATAAATCAGTTTAGGCAAATATGGCAAACTTCCAAAATATGTATGTCAGTTGTTGGTACACACGCAAGTTGTAACGTTTTTGCATCCGAAATTCCTTAACCTATGATGGTTAGGTTGCAACTATGGTTTCTCAATAGTACCAATTGGTTAAGTTTAATTAGTAAAATAAAGGTAAGTGGGTGCTAAAGGTGAGAGATTTAATTAAAAGTTGTAGAATTATAATGTATGATGGTGAAATTGGAGCATTAAGGTTTATACAGTGTCGAATAATTAGACGGGTTCTAATTATTATTATAGAAAATAGGACGATAAATAAGGACTCGTTGAAATAATATATCAATAATTATGAAAATTATTATTCGCATAGCATCCATACGTACAATTAAGCAGTCAGCTGTTAAATTGCAATTAACTCGCGCAACGCGACACAACTAAATCTTAAACAGATTATGCACACGTATAAGAATTTAATTTTTCAGATACGCTTAAGTATTGATCGTAAAATATTACGCAACCAATAGTGACACACTCGCAGTGTTCACAGCAACGCAGACTGAGCATAGTCTAGGCAAAATATACGCTAGCACACGCCATCTCACAAACTAAGCGAACGCTTCCCGGATAAATGGCAAATTTAGCACACAGTTGACTAAACAAAAGTCTAGGGGGAAAACTGTAATTTTAGAAAGTCTGAAAATTACGGTGTGTTACAGTCCCCCATCGTTAAAGAAGCTTTCTCCTGAAAGCTTGGTGTGTGTTATCAACACAGGAATCAGCAAATAAGTGTGTGTACTTAACACGGGATCGATGTTGACGCTCCCAGGTGAACTCAGGACCACGACTAGAATTCCACGTCACGTTTACAATTGGTACGCGGTTTCACTTCAGTCATTTGACCTCATAGTCCATAGTTTCAACATGCTCCTTGACAAAACTCAAGTTATCATCGACTTGGATCTCGTCTAACGATACGACAAGTGTCTCATCAGAAAGACACTTCTTCAAATTCGACACGTGAAAGATATTGTGCACCCGGCTGAGTGCTTGCGACAACTCCAACCTAAGGCCACGGTTCCAACATTTGCTAGGATCACGAAAAGTCTAATGTAACGGGGACTCACTACCCTCGTTTGCCAAAACGTATCATACCTTCCCAAGGTGATACTATCCAGATAACTTCATCTCCGTCATTTGTGGCTAAGAGAAGCAAGGACATTGTTCTCCTCACAAATAATCACAACTCGACATTTGGCAACAAATCGATACAGATGATATTGACAAAACTTTGTAAAAATGTACGGATGTAAGCTCGATCTTGAACGAACGGTTTGGTACGAAATTTGGTGTAGCGTCGAATGATAAGGTCGACTCTATATAATACGGTTGAATAGAAATCTACTCGAATATATGGATATCCATCTCTTGCACAAGTTAAGTATACACACGCAAAATTTTGCTTTTCAAAGATAATAAAGTGGATTTCTGACAAAATGTGTATGGTGACTACTACGAGCATAGTATGGTCCTTCCCAATTTAGACATAGGTGATCAGGATTTGTATAATTGGGGACTAACGATGCGATGCTCCTTTTCGTCAAATAGTGTTATGTTTTTCAGAATCAAATGGTATATACTATACCGGTTTATAAGATAGTAATCAAGATAATTTATGAAAATAGTTTGGTAAAGTGAAGACAAGATAGTTTAAAATATTCCAACAAGTAGTTCACAAGGTATTTAGAAAAGTGTTTTTGAAATTCTAGTAAAATATTTGACAAGATAACAACGATGGTTTACGAAGTGATGGAGAAATGTTGCATAATAGGGTTACAAATGATTCGTAAGATGATGTCAAGACATAGAAAATTAATTCATGAGATGGTATGAAAGAAGAAATCTTGCAAGATGATGGCAAAATGATTCAAAATGTGGTAACGCTTTCGAAAGAGATAAAATTAAACGAACTGTCAAAACACATTCATAAATGGAGGTTCAAATTTAGAACGTACACACGAGACGATAAGTCTTTAAGGTAAAACACAAACTTAAAAGAAAACAACACATAGCGACTTCTACTAGGCCACACAAGTATGACAAAGAAATCTTCCTTAAGCATTAGCATACTCCATGTCGGTATTAGGATCTTCCTCGACTACTCCCCTTCCCAAAGCATAAACTCTCCACGAGCCTCTTCACCATTAGCTTGCTCTTCTTTCTTCACTTTCTTTTGACATTCATTCTTATAGTGTCCCTTCTGGCCACACCCATAGCAGGTGATGTGTGCCTTCGAGTTTTGTCCTCTTTGATTTTCATCAGTAGTAGTTGACCTACAATCCCTAGCAATGTGCCCAATCTTTCCACAATTGTGGCACTTCACAGTACATGCACCAGTGTGATGCAGCTTGCATTTCCCACAATACAGTGAATTCCCAGCATAACCCTTCTTATCATTCCCATTCCCAGCAGTGTAAGCTCTTGTGTTACCATTCTTTTTATTTGGTTGTTGCACATAGCTATTCCCACGATCTTCTTCCCACTTTCTCTTATTCTCAGTAGCTTTTGTAGCACTAGAACGAACCACTTGATCCATCAAGTTATTAGCCATCCTCACAACATCACTCAATTGTTTCGGCTCATACGAAGTCACATGCCCTTGTATGCTACTCGGCAATCCCCAAATGAATCTTTCAATCTTCTGTTCTTCGTCTGACACCATTCCAGGGCACAATAAGCACAATTCTTGAAATCTCCTAGTGTAGGCAGCAATTTCATTTCCCTTCACAGTTAGGTTCCACAATTCAATCTCCATCTCCTGGATTTCATTCCTTGGGCAGTATTCCTTTGTCAACAGTTTCTTCAAGTCAGTTCAACTCATTGCATACGCATTGTCAATGCCCATAGTCTGAACATGTGCATTCCACCAAGTCAAAGCTCCAGCGGACAAAGTGCAAGTGGAAAACTTCACCTCATTCACTGTGCTACAACCACTAATTCTGAACACTGATTCCATTTTCTCCATCCATCTAGCCAAACCAACAGCTCCCTCGGTACCACCGAAACTCAAGGGCTCACGATGTTTGAAATCCTTGTAAGTGCACTCCCTAGCAGGTCTAGGAGCAACAACAGTAGGCGCATTGTTAACATTATTAGCATTGTTAGCATTTCCTCCAGTTTGAGTGGCTTGAAAGGCAGCCATCGCAGCATCAACTCTTTGAGCAATGAGCTCTTCGAGTTGAGCATCAGTCATTACAATTCGCGTGTTCACCATTCTATGACAAGACCATACAATAGACGGTAAGATATCACATACGGTGAATACAATAAGTATCACGATAGTGCAAATAATCAACATGTTAGCCAAATGAACCTCATAAGTAACATGAATGCATTAGATCACATCGAATATTCAAAAGCAACTTTCATTTCATCGAATGATTATATGAGTACGATATTTATGACAGTTGTATGGTATGCAAAATAGTAACCATGTATAAAAATTAAAAGCATGCATCGTATAACGAATACTCATGCATATTATATACGTATATCATACATATATCATAATACTTAACAAGTAGCACAGAATCATATATCAGTTATAGTCTAGGCCTAAACTGCAAACCTAGTTCTCTATAACCAAGGCTCTGATACCAATCTATAACACCCCAAAAACCGGTCAACGGAAGCAGTAAAGCTCGGGGGCTGTTACTCATAATAACAAAGTCCAAGGTACAAGAGAACGACTCTAAATGAGACGTTTTAAAATAATTTACCTCGGTGCATTAGATTTAGACATACAAGGTTCAAATCATAAACAAGTTTAAGCAAGTGCAGCGGAAATCAGAGTTTAAATAGCAACAATGAGGTAAAAAGTTTATTAAGCATGAGCAAGTCTTCAAATCCAAGTACAATATGCATGAGACTCCAAAGGAAGCAACAAGCAAGTAGTTCAAAACCTGAGATAAACGCTTAAAAGTGTCAACACTAGGCTGGTGAGTTCATAGGTTTAAGTTAAAAGTGTAGCATTCAATGTCGGACCGCAAACAAGCTGTTTAAAGCATATGAGACATTATGGGCGATTTAATGTCATGCATATGGGAATCAGATAGAATGATTATAGTTATGATAGCACTAAGCTCATGACACCGAGGCTGATGACAAGCACGTACAACTGATGCACGCGTAATATATAAGATTGCCCCAAGTAGGTGCCTAACCCATGGCCACCTAGCAACAACCATATGATATACGTCTGTTTGGCATGACGATGTATTTGAACACCTGGACGGGGGTTGTCAAACCCCAATAGATCTATCATAACATAAACGCCTACTCAAACAGAGTAACTAACGGTTCATGATAACAGGGGACTAGTGGGTTATCGCTACTTAGGCATATAACACATAACTATTAGCAAGGCAACAATGTAAACAGATTTTACGTCCATCAGGCAAGCAACAAAGCATTTATCTCACCCAGATAATTAAACATAAAAGACAGTTTAATAAGGGCTATGACTCACCTCAGAATGCAACAGATTTCACAGCAAGAATATGAAAATCACGGAAGCAACACACACAAGACGCAACCTAATAATATAACGCTAAGTTAGGTCGCAGTCAAAGAATGCAATAATGCACTCACGTCACACGCACATGTCACCCTTTACCACGGTTTAATTTTTAAATAATATGCTGAAAATATTTGTTGGTGTAATACTCGACCAAATTTCTAAGCAAAGAAGATGTCTCGACTCGATAAAATCCGGCTGCCTTTTTATGCTACGTTTATATATACCATTTTAACTTAGTTAAAATATTTTAAGATTTTCTAAAAGAAAAATGACAGCCTTTCAGCGTAAATACTAATATAGCCATTTTAAACAAAACTTAACTCACGATAATTAAAATTCGATTCGTCACTCTCAGACTCAAATTGCTCGCAGATTAAATATACTTTGAGGCCGAAGGATTTGATCCAAATTTTATTTGTACACAACAATGGAAGTTTTAATACCTTTTTGAAAATAATCCCAAAATCAAAACCTTGTCAATACTATAAAACTTGGGTCAGTCCCATTTCATTTAACTCCAATTTGTATTATAAAAACAATGTATAAATGAAATTTTCCCATAACTTGACAATATAAAATGTAACCACCTCACGTGAAGTCTCTCTCTCTTTTTGAAACATTTTCTATCGGTAATGGGGGGTGGACTGTTTGTCAGTTTGAAAAGCACACATCCATTTCAATCTTACTCTCCATCTCTCGGTATATATGTATACTGTATATGTTATCCTTTCCCTCACTCTCTCGTTAACAAGTAACCAAGAACATAGTTTTTTTGCCTCACTACCACCATCGTATCGTTCTCTCTCGTCGATACGTATATGACTCCTTTCCAAAATATTAGCACTACTCTCTTCACATCTCACTTCTCTCTGTCGTTTATCACATCTCTCTCTCGCTAACATAGTAAGAAAAAGCTGGTTTGAAACCATGCATGACCTTGACGTGAGAAAAACTCATTCAATGTGTTTAAAACGTTTGTATGACTCTCTCGGTTTACAATAACACCAGAAACATTATTTTGAAGAGCCATTTTTAAAACCTCAGTTAAACTCAATGAAACTCATTTCACACGTATACTTAAACTCGTTTTATAAGAAGTTACAACATGACGCTTAAAGATTTTTAAGTCATATATTTAGCATGTTTGATTTCCAAAAATAGTGGTAAAGTCGGTACGTGTGCTGAAAAGAAACACAGAAAAGGGAAAGGGTGAAAGGTATGCGAGTTAACCTTGTCGAGCAGCAAAAAAAAACCTATGTTAAACAATGGAAAACCGTGTCTAAAACAAAACCCCTTCGACAATATGAAACCCACGTGACCCGAATGTGTACCACTGCAACTAGAACCCTTCAACACTTTCGAACAAAAACCCACGTCGACTTGTACCGCTACAACGAACCCTCGGACAAGAAAACCCTCGTCGTCTTGTACTCGCTTCGCCAACAGCAGTTACAACCCACGAACCAGTGACCTTGCGTCGAACTGATGAAACCTTCTACACTCTCTAACAAGGAAACCAACGTTGGTGAGAAAGGACTCACGAAAAACTTGTGTGTTGGACAACCCCAATCGATATGAAAGGGATTCGGTTGCGTAATTCCTTATTTTTGGTTATTTAGGATTTGTTGTATCAAGTAAGGAAAATAAAAATGGAGATTTTAGATATGAAGATGGAGGTTTTATTTGGAAAGTGGATTGTGGTGATGAAAGTTTATGTTTCATGAATGGAGGAAGGAGTTGCTAGTGTATGTTTTGTGTGTGTCTAAGTGATAACAAAGGCTTTGATTTGAAAAGGAGTTAGGGTAGTGGACAAAAGAAGAAAAGCTATAGTATAAATTAGTTTAGGCAAATATGGCAAACTTCCAAAATATGTATGTGAGTTGTTGGTACACACGCAAGTAGTAACGTTTTTGCATCCGAAATTACTTAACCTATGATGGTTAGGTTGCAACTATGGTTTCTCAATAGTACCAATTGGTTAAGTTTAATTAGTAAAATAAAGGTAAGTGGATGCTAAAGGTGAGAGATTTAATTAAAAGTTGTAGAATTATAATGTATGATGGTGAAGTTGGAGCATTAAGGTTTATACAGTGTCGAATAATTAGACGGGTTCTAATTATTATTATAGAAAATAGGACGATAAATAAGGACTCGTTGAAATAATATATCAATAATTATGAAAATAATTATTCGCATAGCATCCATACGTACAATTAAGCAGTCAGCTGTTAAATTGCAATTAACTCGCGCAACGCGACACAGCTAAATCTTAAACAGATTATGCACACGTATAAGAATTTAATTTTTCAGATACGCTTAAGTATTGATCGTAAAATATTACGCAACCAATAGTGACACACTCGCAGTGTTCACAGCAACGCAGACTGAGCATAGTCTAGGCAAAATATACGCTAGCACACGTCATCTCACAAACTAAGGGAACGCTTCCCGGATAAATGGCAAATTTAGCACACAGTTGACTAAATCAAAAGTCTAGGGGGAAAACTGTAATTTTAGAAAGTCTGAAAATTACGGTGTGTTACAGTCCCCCATCGTTAAAGAAGCTTTCTCCTGAAAGCTTGGTGTGTGTTATCAACACAGGAATCAGCAAATAAGTGTGTGTACTTAGCACGGGATCGATGTTGACGCTCCCAGGTGAACTCAGGACCACGACTAGAATTCCACGTCACGTTTACAATTGGTACGCGGTTTTACTTCAGTCATTTGACCTCATAGTCCATAGTTTCAACATGCTCCTTGACAAAACTCAAGTTATCATCGACTTGGATCTCGTCTAACGATACGACAAGTGTCTCATCAGAAAGACACTTCTTCAAATTCGACACGTGAAAGATATTGTGCACCCGGCTGAGTGCTTGCGACAACTCCAACCTAAGGCCACGGTTCCAACATTTGCTAGGATCACGAAAAGTCTAATGTAACGGGGACTCACTACCCTCGTTTGCCAAAACGTATCATACCTTCCCAAGGTGATACTATCCAGATAACTTCATCTCCATCATTTGTGGCTAAGAGAAGCAAGGACATTGTTCTCCTCACAAATAATCACAACTCGACATTTGGCAACAAATCGATACAGATGATATTGACAAAACTTTGTAAAAATGTACGGATGTAAGCTCGATCTTGAACGAACGGTTTGGTACGAAATTTGGTGTAGCGTCGAATGATAAGGTCGACTCTATATAATACGGTTGAATAGAAATCTACTCGAATATATGGATATCCATCTCTTGCACAAGTTAAGTATACACACGCAAAATTTTGCTTTTCAAAGATAATAAAGTGGATTTCTGACAAAATGTGTATGGTGAATACTACGAGCATAGTATGGTCCTTCCCAATTTAGACATAGGTGATCAGGCTTTGTATAATTGGGGACTAACGATGCGATGCTCCTTTTCGTCAAATAGTGTTATGTTTTTCAGAATCAAATGGTATATACTATACCAGTTTATAAGATAGTAATCAAGATAATTTATGAAAATAGTTTGGTAAAGTGAAGACAAGATAGTTTAAAATATTCCAACAAGTAGTTCACAAGGTATTTAGAAAAGTGTTTTTGAAATTCTAGTAAAATATTTGACAAGATAACAACGATGGTTTACGAAGTGATGGAGAAATGTTGCATAATAGGGTTACAAATGATTCGTAAGATGATGTCAAGACATAGAAAATTAATTCATGAGATGGTATGAAAGAAGAAATCTTGCAAGATGATGGCAAAATGATTCAAAATGTGGTAACGCTTTCGAAAGAGATAAAATTAAACGAACTGTCAAAACACATTCATAAATGGAGGTTCAAATTTAGAGCGTACACACGAGACGATAAGTCTTTAAGGTAAAACACAAACTTAAAAGAAAACAACACATAGCGACTTCTACTAGGCCACACAAGTATGACAAAGAAATATTCCTTAAGCATTAGCATACTCCATGTCGGTATTAGGATCTTCCTCGACTACTCCCCTTCCCAAAGCATAAACTCTTCCACGAGCCTCTTCACCATTAGCTTGCTCTTCTTTTTTCACTTTCTTTTGACATTCATTCTTATAGTGTCCCTTCTGGCCACACCCATAGCAGGTGATGTGTGCCTTCGAGTTTTGTCCTCTTTGATTTTCATCAGTAGTAGTTGACCTACAATCCCTAGCAATGTGCCCAATCTTTCCACAATTGTGGCACTTCACAGTACATGTACCAGTGTGATGCAGCTTGCATTTCCCACAATACAGCGAATTCCCAGCATAACCCTTCTTATCATTCCCATTCCCAACAGTGTAAGCTCTTGTGTTACCATTCTTTTTATTTGGTTGTTGCACATAGCTATTCCCACGATCTTCTTCCCACTTTCTCTTATTCTCAGTAGCTTTTGTAGCACTAGAACGAACCACTTGATCCATCAAGTTATTAGCCATCCTCACAACATCACTCAATTGTTTCGGCTCATACGAAGTCACATGCCCTTGTATGCTACTCGGCAATCCCCAAATGAATCTTTCAATCTTCTGTTCTTCGTCTGACACCATTCCAGGGCACAATAAGCACAATTCTTGAAATCTCCTAGTGTAGGCAGCAATTTCATTTCCCTTCACAGTTAGTTTCCACAATTCAATCTCCATCTCCTGGATTTCATTCCTTGGGCAGTATTCCTTTGTCAACAGTTTCTTCAAGTCAGTTCAACTCATTGCATACGCATTGTCAATGCCCATAGTATGAACATGTGCACTCCACCAAGTCAAAGCTCCATCGGACAAAGTGCAAGTGGAAAACTTCACCTCATTCACTGTGCTACAACCACTAATTCTGAACACTGATTCCATTTTCTCCATCCATCTAGCCAAACCAACAGCTCCCTCGGTACCACCGAAACTCAAGGGCTCACGATGTTTGAAATCCTTGTAAGTGCACTCCCTAGCAGGTCTAGGAGCAACAACAGCAGGCGCATTGTTAACATTATTAGCATTGTTAGCATTTCCTCCAGTTTGAGTGGCTTGAAAGGCAGCCATCGCAGCAGCAACTCTTTGAGCAATGAGCTCTTCGAGTTGAGCATCAGTCATTACAATTCGCGTGTTCACCATTCTATGACAAGACCATACAATAGACGGTAAGATATCACATACGATGAATACAATAAGTATCACGATAGTGCAAATAATCAACATGTTAGCCAAATGAACCTCATAAGTAACATGAATGCATTAGATCACATCGAATATTCAAAAGCAACTTTCATTTCATCGAATGATTATATGAGTACGATATGTATGACAGTTGTATGGTATGCAAAATAGTAACCATGTATAAAAATTAAAAGCATGCATCGTATAACGAATACTCATGCATATTATATACGTATATCATACATATATCATAATACTTAACAAGTAGCACAGAATCATATATCAGTTATAGTCTAGGCCTAAACTGCAAACCTAGTTCTCTATAACCAAGGCTTTGATACCAATCTATAACACCCCAAAAACCGGTCAACGGAAGCAGTAAAGCTCGGGGGCTGTTACTCATAATAACAAAGTCTAAGGTACAAGAGAACGACTCTAAATGAGACGTTTTAAAATAATTTACCTCGGTGCATTAGATTTAGACATACAAGGTTCAAATCATAAACAAGTTTAAGCAAGTGCAGCGGAAATCAGAGTTTAAATAGCAACAATGAGGTAAAAAGTTTATTAAGCATGAGCAAGTCTTCATATCCAAGTACAATATGCATGAGACTCCAAAGCAAGCAACAAGCAAGTAGTTCAACACCTGAGATAAACGCTTAAAAGTGTCAACACTAGGCTGGTGAGTTCATAGGTTTAAGTTAAAAGTGTAGCATTCAATGTCGGACTGCAAACAAGCTGTTTAAAGCATATGAGACATTATGGGCGATTTAATGTCATGCATATGGGAATCAGATAGAATGATTATAGTTATGATAGCACTAAGCTCATGACACCGAGGCTGATGACAAGCACGTACAACTGATGCACGCGTAATATATAAGATTGCCCCAAGTAGGTGCCTAACCCATGGCCACCTAGCAACAACCATATGATATACGTCTGTTTGGCATGACGATGTATTTGAACACCCGGACGGGGGTTGTCAAACCCCAATAGATCTATCATAACATAAACGCCTACTCAAACAGAGTAACTAACGGTTCATGATAACAAGGGACTAGTGGGCTATCGCTACTTAGGCATATAACACATAACTATTAGCAAGGCAACAATGTAAACAGATTTTACGTCCATCAGGCAAGCAACAAAGTATTTATCTCACCTAGATAATTAAACATAAAAGACAGTTTAATAAGGGCTATGACACCTCAGAATGCAACAGATTTCACAGCAAGAATATGAAAATCACTGAAGCAGCACACACAAGACGCAACCTAATAATATAACGCTAAGTTAGGTCGCAGTCAAAGAATGCAATAATGCACTCACGTCACACGCACATGTCACCCTTTACCACGGTTTAATTTTTAAATAATATGCTGAAAATATTTGTTGGTGTAATACTCGACCAAATTTCTAAGCAAAGAAGATGTCTCGACTCGATAAAATCCGGCTGCCTTTTTATGCTACGTTTATATATACCATTTTAACTTAGTTAAAATATTTTAAGATTTTCTAAAAGAAAAATGACAGCCTTTCAGCGTAAATACTAATATAGCCATTTTAAACAAAACTTAACTCACGATAATTAAAATTCGATTCGTCACTCTCAGACTCAAATTGCTCGCAGATTAAATATACTTTGAGGCCGAAGGATTTGATCCAAATTTTATTTGTACACAACAATGGAAGTTTTAATACCTTTTTGAAAATAATCCCAAAATCAAAACCTTGTCAATACTATAAAACTTGGGTCAGTCCCATTTCATTTAACTCCAATTTGTATTATAAAAACAATGTATAAATGAAATTTTCCCATAACTTGACAATATAAAATGTAACCACCTCACGTGAAGTCTCTCTCTCTTTTTGAAACATTTTCTATCGGTAATGGGGGGTGGACTGTTTGTCAGTTTGAAAAGCACACATCCATTTCAATCTTACTCTCCATCTCTCGGTATATATGTATACTGTATATGTTATCCTTTCCCTCACTCTCTCGTTAACAAGTAACCAAGAACATAGTTTTTTTTGCCTCACTACCACCATCGTATCGTTCTCTCTCGTCGATACGTATATGACTCCTTTCCAAAATATTAGCACTACTCTCTTCACATCTCACTTCTCTCTGTCGTTTATCACATCTCTCTCTCGCTAACATAGTAAGAAAAAGCTGGTTTGAAACCATGCATGACCTTGACGTGAGAAAAACTCATTCAATGTGTTTAAAACGTTTGTATGACTCTCTCGGTTTACAATAACACCAGAAACATTATTTTGAAGAGCCATTTTTAAAACCTCAGTTAAACTCAATGAAACTCATTTTTTATAAGAAGTTACAACATGACGCTTAAAGATTTTTAAGTCATATATTTAGCATGTTTGATTTCCAAAAATAGTGGTAAAGTCGGTACGTGTGCTGAAAAGAAACACAGAAAAGGGAAAGGGTGAAAGGTATGCGAGTTAACCTTGTCGAGCAGCAAAAAAAAACCTATGTTAAACAATGGAAAACCGTGTCTAAAACAAAACCCCTTCGACAATATGAAACCCACGTGACCCGAATGTGTACCACTGCAACTAGAACCCTTCAACACTTTCGAACAAAAACCCACGTCGACTTGTACCGCTACAACGAACCCTCGGACAAGAAAACCCTCGTCGTCTTGTACTCGCTTCGCCAACAGCAGTTACAACCCACGAACCAGTGACCTTGCGTCGAACTGATGAAACCTTCTACACTCTCTAACAAGGAAACCAACGTTGGTGAGAAAGGACTCACGAAAAACTTGTGTGTTGGACAACCCCAATCGATATGAAAGGGATTCGGTTGCGTAATTCCTTATTTTTGGTTATTTAGGATTTGTTGTATCAAGTAAGGAAAATAAAAATGGAGATTTTAGATATGAAGATGGAGGTTTTATTTGGAAAGTGGATTGTGGTGATGAAAGTTTATGTTTCATGAATGGAGGAAGGAGTTGCTAGTGTATGTTTTGTGTGTGTCTAAGTGATAACAAAGGCTTTGATTTGAAAAGGAGTTAGGGTAGTGGACAAAAGAAGAAAAGCTATAGTATAAATTAGTTTAGGCAAATATGGCAAACTTCCAAAATATGTATGTGAGTTGTTGGTACACACGCAAGTAGTAACGTTTTTGCATCCGAAATTACTTAACCTATGATGGTTAGGTTGCAACTATGGTTTCTCAATAGTACCAATTGGTTAAGTTTAATTAGTAAAATAAAGGTAAGTGGATGCTAAAGGTGAGAGATTTAATTAAAAGTTGTAGAATTATAATGTATGATGGTGAAGTTGGAGCATTAAGGTTTATACAGTGTCGAATAATTAGACGGGTTCTAATTATTATTATAGAAAATAGGACGATAAATAAGGACTCGTTGAAATAATATATCAATAATTATGAAAATAATTATTCGCATAGCATCCATACGTACAATTAAGCAGTCAGCTGTTAAATTGCAATTAACTCGCGCAACGCGACACAGCTAAATCTTAAACAGATTATGCACACGTATAAGAATTTAATTTTTCAGATACGCTTAAGTATTGATCGTAAAATATTACGCAACCAATAGTGACACACTCGCAGTGTTCACAGCAACGCAGACTGAGCATAGTCTCGGCAAAATATACGCTAGCACACGCCATCCCACAAACTAAGGGAACGCTTCCCGGATAAATGGAAAATTTAGCACACAGTTGACTAAATCAAAAGTCTAGGGGGCAAAACTGTTATTTTAGAAAGTCTAAAAATTACGGTGTGTTACACACCTCCTCTCAAGTGGCCCCACACTGAAGCATGTTTATAGGGCGTGTTTTGTAATATTTATTTCCACTTAGGCTACTTTTATTGTTGCAACTTTAACTTTATTCATGCCGGAGGTTGTTCCGGTTCTTTTGATGTAAACGTTTAAACTTGTCCGCGCCGGTTATTATTCCGGTTGAAGTTGATATGAAACTACTATTTTGAATGTTCAATTTCTGCTTTATGCAATTATGTTTATCTATGCCTCCGGAGAACCGGAGTACACGTTTTGATTCAGTTCTTTTCCCAGCCTTTTGCTTCGGTTATCTGAGCACTAGGCTATCGTTCTCGTTGGCGGTATTGGTTTTGTACCGGTTGAGGCTCAACCTTTACGGCCCATAGGGCCACCGTTTGGCGAGGCTTCTAACCGTTACCAATGGTCTAACGCTTCAGTGGATGATGCTCTTATCCCTTACGACCAATAGGTCCGCCGCTCAATGAGGCTCTTAACCTTTACGAGCGGTCTTACGCTTCGGGAGGCTCTTAACCTTTACCACGGTTGATGAGGCTCTTAACCTTTACAACCAATAGGGCCGCCGCTCGATGAGGCTCTTAACCTTTACGAGCGGTCTTACGCTTCGGTGGATGAGGCTCTTAACCTTTACCACGGTTGATGAGGCTCTTAACCTTTACAACCAATAGGGCCGCCGCTCGATGAGGCTCTTAACCTTTACAAGCGGTCTTATGCATCGGTGGATGAGGCTCTTAACCTTTACCACAGTTGATGAGGCTCTTAACCTTTACAAGCAATATGGCCGCCGCTCGATGAGGCTCTTAACCTTTACAAGCGGTCCTCTTCCTTCGAGTTGATCAGACTCGTCGGGGGGATTTGGTGTTTGTTTTCTCGGTTGTTCAGTCATTGTTACGCTTTTCATGTACTTGCTTCGGAAAATTTCCTTCCCCATGCCGGGGAGGATATATTATATCATAAATAATTATTTTTGGTTACATGAAACAATTTCTTAGATTCATAGCGTGCCACTTCCTTGGAATTTCTTTTCCCTCCATAGTTTCTAGCTTGTAGGATCCGTTTTGAAACGCTTCGGTGACCCGGTACGGACCTTCCCAGTTCGGAGCAAGTTTACCCGGCTTTATCACTCGGCTTGCTTCATTTTTTCGGTAGATAAAATCTACGACTTTGAACGCCACGTGCATAACCCTTTTGTTGTAATATTGCTCCATCTTCTTCTTATACTTGGCTTCTCTGATGGCTGCCATTTCCCTTCGTTCTTGGACGAGGTCTAGGTTTAGCTGAAGCTCTTCCTCGTTTGTCTCTTCATTGAATATGAGTGTCCGGAAGGTCTTCATTCCTATTTCGGCTGGGATGACTACCTCGCTTCCGTAAGTCAGACTGAACGGGGTCTCACCATTGCTGGTTTTCATCATGGTTCGGTGAGCCCATAAGACGCTTGGTAATTCGTCTACCCATCCGGTCATTTCTCTTCCTAAGCCGGCCTTAAGTCCGTGCATGAGGGACTTGTTTGCTCTCTCGACGAGCCCGTTGGCTTGTGGGTGTGCTACAACAGTGTTGATTTGTTTGATTTGCCACTTGACACACCACCCTTTGAATGGATCGTTCACCAGCTGCGTTCCGTTGTCCGTAACGATGATGCCCGACACGCCGAACCTACATACTAAGTTTTCCCAGACAAATTTCTTCACGTTCTTTCCCCGGACCTTTGCTAGCGGTTTGGCTTCCATCCACTTGGTGAAGTAGTCTATGGCCACTATGATGAATTTGACCTTGCCTGGCGCTTCGGGAAGGGGACCCAGGATATCTAGGCCCCATTGGTAGAAGGGCCACGGAGACATGATCGAGGTCATGAGGGTCTTCGGAAGCTTAGGGACTGAGGCATGGATTTGACAAGCATCGCACTTTACTATCACCTCGTATGTGTCTTGATACATCGTTGGCCAATAATACCCTTGTCTCATTATTTTCGCCACCACTGACCTGTATCTGGGGTGCATCCCGCACCCTCTTTCGTGAACCTCCCGGATGATGTAGTTTGCCTGCAGGGGACCTACACATCGCAAAATGGAAGAAAGATATGACTTCTTAAACAACACGCCGCATTCGATAACGAACTGTGGTACTTTCATTCGGAGTTTCCTAGCCTCATCCGGGTTGGTGGGCCATATACCTTCTCGCAGGCATTTGAGAATTGGGGTCATCCAATTGTCCTCCTCTTCCTTCACCACGTCATTTACCTCTTCCCTTTCAATTGTCCGCGACGCCAATACCTCCACTAGAACCTCCTTGGTGAGATGGTTGAAGGCAACCGAAGCTAGCTTGCTTAGGATATCCGCTTTCTGGTTTTTGTTCCTCAGGATGTGCTGGATTGCAAATTTGTTGAATTTTGCCACCCGCTCCATCGCCTCCGCGAGGTACTTCTTCATCCGTTCATTACAAGCAACGAACTCACCGTTTATCTGGCATGCAACTAGCTTCGAGTCCACTTTTTATTGAAGGGTTTGGGCTCCCATCTTTTCGGCCAACTTTAACCCGGCCAATAAGGCCTCGTATTCAGCTTCATTGTTTGAAGTTTCGAAATCCAAACGGAGAGCGTAAGTGTATTCTATGCCGGAAGGATCTATTAGGACTAGACCCGCCCCTACCCCTTTTGAGCTTGCGGCCCCGTCTGTGAACAATGTCCACTCTGCTTCGCTGGGGTCGGATACCTCCGTAGTGCAAATTAGCTTTTCCCCTGATAGTGTTTCAGCCAAGAAATCTGCTAACACTTGACCCTTTATCGCGTTTCGGGGCACATAGTTGATTGCATATGCTCCCAACTCAATCGCATATTTGGCCAATTTTCCCGATGCTTCAGCTTTCGACAACACTTGTTTGATCGGCTGATCAGTGATCACTCTAATTGGGTGGGCTTCGAAATACCTCCTCAGTCTTCTTGACAAGTGGAGTAAGCATAGGACTAGCTTTTCCAACAGGGCGTACCTTCGCTCTGCGTCGTGTAGCACCCAGCTGAAGTAGCGGATCGGAGCCTGCCCCTGCTTTCTTTCTGCCATGAGCACCCCGCTGACAGCGTCTTTGTCCATGGCCAAATAGATGTATAGTGTTTCTCCCTTGACGGGTGTTGTTAGGAGTGGTAAGTCCATGACTACCTGCTTCATCTCTTGGAAGGCCACCTCCGCTTCGGGAGTCCATTTATACTCATCCCGATTCTCCTTGGTGATGTTCTTCAACGTTTCGAAGAAAGGAAGGGAACGTTCAGCGGATTTGGAGACAAAGCGGCTTAGAGCCTCTAGCTTGCCACTTAGTGGCTGCATCTTTTCAGGGTCCCAGAGGACCTCATGTCCATTATGGCCTTTGTTTTCTTGGGGTTTGCCCGTATTCCTTCCGAGGTGACCATGTAGCCTAAGAACTTCCCTTCTTCTACCCCGAAGGAGCACTTCTTGGGATTGAGCTTCATGTTAATTTTCTGAAGGTTATTGAAGGTTTCGGTAATATCAGCCAGGAGGGTTGTTTCGAAGGAACTCTTGATGACCATGTCGTCTACGTAAGCCTCCAAGTTTCGACCTATTTGTTCCTTAAAGGTTGCATCCACAAGCCTTTGATAGGTAGCCCCGACATTCTTGAGCCCAAAGGGCATCTTGGTATAACAATAGGTTCCCTGGTCGGTGTAAAAGGCTGTCTTTTCTTCATCTTCCTCGTCCATCTGAACTTGGTCGTAGCCTTTGTAAGCGTCTAGAAAACACTTATATTTGTAGCCCATCACCTATTCTATCTTCAAATCTATTTCTGGGAGGGGATAGTAGTCTTTCGAGCAAACGGAGTTAAGGTTTTTGAAGTCAATACACATCCGCCAGCTGCCGTCCGCCTTCTTGACCATGACTGGATTAGATATCCAGGTGGGATACCTCACCGGACGAACAATCCCTGCTTTGACCCATTCCTCTACCTCTTTGGCCACCACCCCACTCTTTTCTTCACCGAGGACTCGTCGCTTCTGTGCGACCGGAGTCATCGATTGGTTGACATTCAGGGAATGCTTGATCAACCTTTTGGGTACCCCCGGTCATGTCAGCTGAGGTCCATGCAAACACATCCTGACTTCGCCTGAGCAAATCTATTAAACGTACTCTCCCTTCCTCAGAGAAATTTTTCCCAATTACTACTAGTTGATCCGGATGAGCCGGATTTACTAACACTTCTTCCGTGAGTGGGAGGTCTGCTTCATTTCCCCTGGGCTTTTCTTCCTCGACCTTATGTTTTACGACTGTCTCAACTGCTCGACCTTGGTTGGTTTTTTGTTTGTCCTCAAGCATTCGGCATTCGGCTATAATGGACACTCTGGGACCAACGTGGCTATCCCTCTCGGAGTTGGAAACATGAACATGTCATGGGCGGTTGACGGAACTGCCCTTAATGCTCTAATGCCGGTGCGCCCTAAGATGACATTGTAGGGGACATAGCTTGCACAATGGTGAACTTTAAGTTGACCGTGCGTCTTAACTTCCCCGTTCCAAATGAGACAGCCAGTTCCACCTATCCTAGCGGCGTCAACTCTTCCCCTGAGAAACCAACCAAGCTTGACTGTGACGGCTCCAACCTCTTCTTAATCGAGGGGCACAAGTGGTTAAAACAATGCTCGAACATGATTTGGACCGATGCGCCGTTGTCCACGAGCATGCGCCTTATCAGGTGTCCTTCTGCTTCCGCCTCGATGATTAGCGGTTTGTCGGAGGCATCGTTACCGTTTAGAGGGGGAAAGCTGATGGGGGCTTGCATCCAATCCCAGTCTTCCGGAGTAGGTTCTTTCCTCTTTTCCCCCGTCCTGTATGACCTCACCATATTGATTGTCTTCCTTCCGACCCTATGGTCATCCTTAGGCTTAGAGGAATTGTCTCTGTATCCAGCCTTAGGCTCGTGGTTAGGACCAGATGATTGAGCTTCCCTGCCTCCAACGCTGCCTCTAACTGCCACCTCAGCTGGAAGCAGTCATTGGTCAGGTGTCCCTTTTGACCGTGGTAGTCGCAGTGCTTATTCATGTTCTCCCTTCTGACCATTCCTTTGGTGGGTTCCGGACGAGGTAACCGGAGATGAGTCTCGAAGGCTAGTATCTCCTTCGGATTCCGGGACAGAGAGTCTATGGCTGATATGGGGTGAAGTTTCTTCGCTTCGTATGGCCGGGGAGGTGGGTACTGTGGGTATGGCTGGTATAGCTCCTTCCCCTTGTCAGACCTTCGTCTGTAACGGTTTTGCCCTTTGTACTCTCCTCCTCCATGCCTTTCGGACTTATTGAAAGGCTTGGTTCCTATCTCGGCATATTCCCCTCTGGGGAGCTCAGTGGTGCGGAATGCCTCTTCTGACTTGACGTAGTCGTCGACTCTCTTCATCATCTCGTCAATGGTCTGGGGTGTTTTATCTGCGAACCTCCGAGCCAATTCGGGGCATTTGCAATTGCTCACAAATGATGAGATCAACATTACGTCGGGAGCACCCTCAATGTAGCTGGTCTCATCCGTCCATCTCTCCTTAAAGTCCGGGAGACTTTCATGAGCCGTTCTCACTATTTTGGTCACATCGATGGCCTCCTTAGTGCACTTTTTCCTTAATGCAAATCTTCTTACAAACTGATCTCTCAGGTCCACCCAATTATCTATAATCCCATTCGGTAAGCGGTCAAACCATCCTCGAGCGGCATCGTCCAGCGTCTGCTGGAACATGCGACACCATATCGGCATAGGCCAATCTCCTTGTGTTGCAGCTCCGGAGAACCGCGTGACATGGTTGTCCGGGTCCGTACTTCCATCGTATAACTTGAGGTGAGGAGGTAAGATGTGCTTCGGGGACGAGTATCGGATGATTCGCCTCGTGAAGGGTGAACGGGACACCTCCTTATAGGGCTTCGACAAGTCTTCTTCCAGCTCTTCCACCGTCACAGGTTTGGCCACATTCCTTCTAGGCTCGGTCTCCTCGAATGACAGTCGGACGGGAGTGACATTGTGTCCGACCAACCGTGAGTTGTACTCGGAGATGAGGGCTTGAAGACTAGCCAAGTTAGCTTCGGTTTCGTTGTTAAGTGTTTCATGGTTTTCGTCATTGCCCCCGAGCCCGAAGGCTCGGTAGGGGTGACTAGTGATTGTTGAGGACCCGCCATCAAATACTCGAGGTAGTTTGAAGTTTGGGTCCCACGGATGGCGCTAAAATATTGATGCTAAAATCCTCCGGTAGGGCCTACGGGACCAAGAACCTTCCACGTAAGCTATGAATGGATAAAGCACCTACACACAAGAAGCAACACACGTTAACTCGCCCCGGGTGTTATCCCAGGTTCAAGCTCAGGTGTGAGAATGAGTAATGGTACGAAATGTGATGTGTGGTATTATGTGGTATTATGTGTGTGTTGTCAGAACATTCAATGTGTTTAGCAATAAATGTGATGATTATATATAGGGTACTGTTGATACCTTGATATTGACAGTTCATACCTTGTATTCTTTCCTGAAATGGGTCTGTGTACCTCATCAGCTCTGACACTGTACCTTTCCTTTTCGAGCATACGCCAAGACCTTGAGTGGGGCCTTGAGTCAGATGACATCACGAATGACGTCAGGGTACTGTTCACACCGCGTGGACTCATGGTCCGGCTTCCTCTTCCGGTTCTGCCTCCGGCGAGTGACACGTGTCGTGGTCTCCAGACACTTTCCGGGACCACACACGAACAATTATATTTTGTTCTAAATGGTGTGAAATGGGTCAACGTATGTATACATATTCGTCTACTTTGTGTTTTCCTCGGATCCAATCTTTTATTTAAATATCTGTAATTAAAAATTTACAATCTATTATATCTAATAAAACATAGTTTTTTACAAGTTTTTAAAGCAGCCAATGTACAAGTTTATAAGCAACCCCTAATTAATTTTTTCCAAAAATACTAAGACCTATTATTACGCCACGTGTACAACTGAATTTTTTGAAGTCTTTTAATTTGCTACCAAATTTAATATTTAGAAAAAGGTTGAATCCTACATGTTTTAGTTTTATAATTTTGTTTTATCATTTAAACTTATAATCAGTTGACTTTAATTTACATAATTTTCAAGATAGCTTAGAAAGTACAATACATGATCGATCATTATTTTTCATCCCATATTCAATCGTATCAAATTTTCCCCTTTTGACTAAATGTAAGAAAACGCTTCCCTTTAAATGTTGGTTTAGTATCAAAACAACTGTATGGCCATAATAAAACGACATTGATTTGAGATTTTGACTATAGCAAGCGATATAGTAAGGCTACTTGCAACAACGACTTTTAGCGACTTTATTTTTTCAGCTTTCTCTCTCATGCGATCTAATGTGACCTATTTGTCCCAACAAGGCGACCTATTGCGACCAAGTTCGATTTTTTAATATATATTTTTATTCAAATAATTATTTAAATAACATAAAAAACATGACAATAATATTTATATACTTAAATATTATTAAAGAAATGATTAAAAAAGATTTAATTAGAAATAAAGAGGGTACAAAACATTAGTTAAAACTAACTCTAAAAATGATCAAATTAATATATGTTGTGAGGAATTAAACAAAACTCAATATATTAAATTTAGAATTTTTTTACAAATTTTATGTAACTAAAACTTAATTAAAACTAACATAATTTATTAAAAAAATATATAAAAAGAAAAAAAAGGAAGAAACAAAAGTGAGGACCGAAGCCAAATAGATAGTGCAGACGACCCAATTGGAAAAAAATTGTCGACCCGGTCGCCGCAACGGGTCGACCGAGAGACGATTCGGTCGCGACCCGCCGTTGCGAATCGCTTAAGAAAGTTATATTAATTACTGTAATTCTTTTTAAATGAAAAACGCTTTCACTGGAAACAGATTCTTTACAATTACCATTTACGACGGCATTAAAACAACATTAATTAGAATGGAATAAAACGCTCTAATGATGATTGTTATTGCATGAGGTGCACTCTAGCTAATATAATAATTTCCTTTTTATTCATTTGACAATACATGCTTATATAGATGAGTAAAAAAGGAAACAAGCATTATGTTGATGTTTTCTTTCTTTTCAGTCTGAATAAACCATGGTTATAAATAACGTGAAGCGTAGCGTGGCGGCATGTTCAAGCTACAGGCTTTAGCGGCTAAGACGAAGTTTGAGCATTTTTAAAGCGTGTCTTATGACGGCACAACACATAAAAATATTTATTTGTTTTATCATATTTCAACATAATATTTACATTCACAATAACTGTTGTACATAATAATTAAAGTTAAAAACTCTCATTATAAGTTGTTTGGTTACACTTATATGTTTGTGGTGACTGCGAAGAGGATAAGCTGCTTTTTAAGAGGTTGTGTCTTACCTTATGGTATGTAAACCTTTTGTTATACAAATCATTTTTTTTACCAATAAGAAAATTAAAAAATAATAATAGTTAGGGTTTAAGGCATTTAATAGCTACGTACTTTCTCAGATATATCCATATCATACCTGTATTCATAAAATTATCAAGATAATACTTGAACTTCTGATTTACCTGTTAATATGGTACCTCAAACCTTTTCTACCTATTTTACCCTTCAGCCCAATGCCAAATTTTGCATCGTTAGTCCTTAACCAACGATCGTTTTTCTGGAAAAAAAATTAACTTAAAACTTTTTTTATAGTTTTTCTAAATATATTTGAAAAAAAAGGTTATTTTTTTTCGAAATTTTTTAATTTTTTTTAAAGTTATAAATAACTCACATGATTTTCTTCTAAAAAATAAAAAATTTAAATTATTTAAAAGCAGATTTTTATTTTCAAAAATTAATAATTTTAAAACATTTTAAAACATTTCAAAAAAAATTTAAAACATTTTAAATTATTCCTTTAATTATTTTTTATAAAAAATATAATTTTTAATTAAAAATTTACGTTTTTCTCTTATTTCAATTTACTTCTAAAAAAAGTTTATTTATTTCCGAAAATACAAAAATATATTAAAAAATTTTAAATTTTTCTGGAAAAAAATCATTTAGTTATTTTTAACTTTTAAAAAATATTTAAAAAAATTATTTTTTCTGAAAATATAAACTTTTTTAAAAAAATGAAACAAGATTTAAAACAATTTGAAATTTTTCTAAAGTAATAAAAGGTTTTCGTTACTTCGAAAAATTTTTTAACACAATTTTTTAATAATTTAAATATGTCTGGAAAAATTATAATTTTTTGATAAGTTAAAACTTTTTATTTTGAAAAACAAAAAAATGATCGTTACTTAAGGAACTAAGGATGCAAAATTTGGCATTGGGCTGAAGGGTAAAATAGGTAGAAAAAAGTTTGAGGTACAATATTAAATAAACTGGAAGTTCAAGTATTATTTTGGAAATTTTATGAGTACAGGTATAATAAGGATATATTTGAGAAAGTATGTAGCTATTAAATGCATTAAACCTTAATAGTTATCATGCAAATTATCTTGAGTTACCTAAGTATGCATGTTGATGTTGTGTTAGCAGGCCATATGAAGTCACCAAATAAGGATAAACCCATGCCTTATTTCACAATATATTATGAAGCAAAAGATTTTGTGCGCAACCATCAATGTTGCCCTTCTTATGGTAGCAAAGGACATGCTTTTGTTACATATGCATCAAATTTCAGCCAAATCTCAGCCTTTAAAATGGTGGCTTGCTAGAATGGTCTGTATAATCTTGATGATGAGCAGGCAAAAAGGCAGCAGTACGTGTGATGTTGTTACATCTAATATATATTTTGATCGTATTAACAACTTATCTAATTATCACTCATTTAATGTCATTCTTTTAAGTGAAACACACTTATAGTGAAGTCGTGTCGGGCACAAAAAGACTCAGCTTTTAAAATAGATAACAAATTTAAAACGTATTATGATGATTATGCGTGATTGAGCATCGATTCTGAACCGAGCCGAATCGAAAATCATTTTTGAAAATAATACGAATCGAGAACCGAATCAAACCGAACCGAATTAAAACCGAAACAAACCAAAAAAGCGAACCGAATATGTAGTTTGGCGTACTTTTGGTGTTGTTAAACCGAAACCGAATTGAACGAGCAAAACCGACATAAATATATAAAACTGAAAAGCGAACAAAAAATGATCGATTTGATTTTGATAGGTTCAGTTCAGCTCGGTTTATTGGTTTGATTCGGCTTAATTTGTCGGTTCAGTTTGGTTTTCGGGTGGTTTTCCTCATCCTATATGTAAGTAAACTCGAGTATTTATCTTATTACTTCTATTTTTTACATATGTTGAATGTTTCCCTTTATGATCCAGATGATATTATACCTTAAATTAATACAAATTGGTATACAAAAAATACTACAAAGTATATCAACAAGATTCAAGAGCAATTTATAATTTCAAATGTTTTTAACATATAAAAATTCAAATATATTATTAATCACAATCTCATTTTACTTGCATGTTTATTCGATTATTAAGTATTCACGGAATTGACATCGGCTATTGATTTGATTAGCGTTCACATACGTCATTTGCCTATTGTGTTTCATATACCATTTGTTTGATTACTGCTATATACTTTACGTTTCTTTATCCAGATGTGGTTCTTTTTAACTAATAGCTTGGTAATAAGTAGTGTAATTTCCTAACCCTTTTTACGTTTCATTTAAGATACCCGTGAATTTCACGGGTCTTTTAGCTAGTTCTCACCAATATGTTAAAGTTTTATAATTTACTTGGCGCATTAATTATATTAGCTAAACCAGTACATGTGCATAACATAACAAGGAAATTTATATCGACAAATATCAACAACATTACTATTAGCTTATGATACACCCAAGCAGAAACATAATAAAGTAGGTTACATAAAATATAAGAGTCGGTTTATTATACAAACTTGTATTTTCATAGAAACTAAGGGACTCATCTTGACCATTGATTAGATGAGACCAGATCTTAGGATAAAAAAACGGAAGGACTAATGTTGCAAATAATCAAAACTAATCAGGGACTAAATTGCAAATATTATGTATTCTACAATAACCGCTCCAAAACTCATTTCCCCCGTATCTATCTCTCTCTAAACACATACATCATCTGTTTAAAAATCCAAACCCTAAAACTTATATTCAACTCGATGCCGCTAACAAAAAGACCAAATGTTGAAACAAAAGAAGATCTGAAACACGGTATGATCCTTTAATCAAAATTTTTTTTAACTTTTTTTTTCGATTTTGACCTAATCGTTCTAAGAATCAGACATCATTGTCGATAATGTGGATTTAATTGATATTAATTTTATGATTTTTGAATTGATTTTATGATTGTTGAATTTATTTTATAATTGTTGATTTAATTTTATGATGTATAAAACCTGTTTGATGAAATGTTTGAACTAATTTTAAGATGAATGTTATATCTAGATATATAATGATATAAAGTAGCTTGCATAGTGGATAGTACTTACGCTTATGGTTTCTTAAGTAGCCTGGGTAGTGGATATAGAGTAGCGTAGATCTTGCTCTATGTAAACCATGGTTGGTGAGCAGATAAAAAGCAAATTATATCCAGATATAGTTGATATATATCTGGATATAATCTAAAAAAAACATGAAGATGATGTGTGTTGATTGACAACGTATATTATTAGGGTGAATGAGGAATAGGGTTGATGTGTGTTGATTGACATAGATAAAGCAAACTTATTACTATAAATTAATAACAAAATAGGCTATGTGAAGTTGAGCTTGGGTTCCAATAGGTAATTGAAGTGAGATTCGATTGAGGCGACTTGTGAGATATCAATTCTGCTTGATTTAGGTGAAGTTGAGCTCAGGTTCCAATAGGTTAAAATAGGAAGAACATGATAAGTTAACTGGTTATTATCATACAAGAATTAGTATTGAGTTAGAAGCCAAAATATTCCATTATAAGAAAGCCAAAATATTCCATTATAAGAAACATTAGTCGAGCTCAAATATTGACTTGGATAAACAAATGCATATTTAACCTTAAAATGATGGAATTCCTATTTGAAGCAGTCGTTATGATTTGTCTTCTTCCCGTACAGAAGTTGTTTATGGTCAAAGAATGAGACCACCAACGACAACTTACACCAGGTTTGATGATTATCAACTGTCACCATCATTCTCTCCATCCGCTTCTCGATCTTTGCCAACATACATCTACGGTGGGAATTACTTGCAATCTCGGCTGCGCTCCGAGACTAGTGCCCCTGTTACTATACCTAATAATGCCATGTGGGCCAGAAGCCCGCGATACCTTTCTCCTATTAACATGTCTGATCCTAATCGACATTCTTTTCCACCCCCATCGAAAGGTAAATTCATCTAAAACTGAATGTATCTAATCCACAAATTTGCGTTCTTGGGATTCTGATTGTGATTCTGCTTGTGATCTAGTTTTACAATTGGTTTTAAACATATTGTTTGTTAAATTGAAGGTAGGTTAGTAGGTAGGTAGCTTCGTGGTTGGGCGTAAATGTTGGTGTGAATATTGTTTTTTCGTTAACATGTTAAAGGTTAAGTATAGTCGTTATAATGTGTTTTGATTTGTTGAATTACACTGTGTTGGATGTTAAAATTTGAAGTACTCGATCGATGTATGTAGTTGCGTAATGTTTTTATTCTGTGCTGTTAGGCCGTTTACAATGTTCTGTGTTGTTATGGACTGTGATGATTTTGTGATTTTTGTGGTGATTTGATGTTTGTGTTGGTGTATGTGTTGGATCAATATACCTGAAAATATATCTTGATATACCTGAAAATATATCTTGATATATCTGAAAATATATCTTGATATATTTTCAGGTATATCAAGATATATTTTCAGATATATTCAGATATATTTGAAGTATATCTTGAATATACCTGAAAATATATCTTGATATACCTGAAAATATATCTTGATATACCTGAAATATATCTTGACATATTTTCAGGTATATCAAGATGTATTTTCAGATATATTCAGATATATTTGAAGTATATCTTGATATAATTGAAATATAAAATATATTAATAAAACAAACATTTGAAGTACTCGATCGATGTATGTAGTTGCGTAATGTTTTTATTCTGTGCCGTTAGGGCGTTTACGAAGTTCTGTGTTGTTGTTATGGACTGTGATGATTTTGTGATTTGATGTTTGTGTTGGTGTATGTGTTGGAAAAGATACCTGAAAATATATCTTGATATACCTGAAAATATCTTGATATACCTGAAAATATATCAAGATATATTTTCAGGTATATCAAGATATATTTTCAGATATATTCAGATATATTTGAAGTATATCTTGAATATATCTGAAAATATATCTTGATATACCTGAAAATATATCTTGATATACCTGAATTATATCTTGATATATTTTCATGTATATCAAGATATATTTTCAGATATATTCAGATATATTTGAAGTATATCTTGATATACTTGAAATATAAAATATATTAATAAAACAAACATTTGAAGTACTCGATCGATGTATGTAGTTGCGTAATGTTTTATTCTGTGTTGTTAGGCCGTTTACGATGTTCTGTGTTGTTGTTATGGATTGTGATGATTTTGTGATTTGATGTTTGTGTTGGTGTATGTGTTGGATCAAGATACTTGAAAACATATCTTGATATACCTGAAAATATATCTTGATATATCTGAAAATATATTGATATATTTTCAGGTATATCAAGATATATTTTCAGATATATTCAGATATATTTGAAGTATATCTTGAATATACCTGAAAATATATCTTGATATACCTGAAAATATATCTTGATATACCTGTATATCTTGATATATTTTCAAGTATATCAAGATATATTTTCAAGTATATCAAGATATATTTTCAGATATATTCAGATATATTTGAAGTATATCTTGATATACTTGAAATATAAAATATATTAATAAAACAAACATTTGAAGTACTCGATCGATGTATGTAGTTGCGTAATATTTTTATTCTGTGCTGTTAGGCCGTTTACGATGTTCTGTGTTGTTGTTATGGACTGTGATGATTTTGTGATTTGATGTTTGTGTTGGTGTATGTGTTGGTGTATGTGTTGGATCAAGATACCTGAAAATATATCTTGATATACCTGAAAATATATCTGGATATACCTGAAAATATATCTTGATATATTTTCAGGCATATAAAGATATATTTTCAGATATATTCAGATATATTTGAAGTATATCTTGAATATACCTGAAAGTATATCTTGATTACTTACCCATACTATTTAGTTGTAAATGTAGCTAATTTGCACTTTGTAAATCTTTTAGATAAACTAGCTGGAAAAAGGTTTATAAACAATGTTCTTGGTCAATATCATTGTTTTCGACCAAACAACATTCCTGAATGGACTGTACTGTTAGGCCGTTTACGAAGTTCTGTGTTGTTGTTATGGACTGTGATGATTTTGTGATTTGATGTTTGTGTTGGTGTATGTGTTGGAAGAGATACCTGAAAATATATCTTGATATACCTGAAAATATATCTTGATATATTTTCAGGTATATCAAGATATATTTTCAGATATATTCAGATATATTTGAAGTATATCTTGAATATACCTGAAAATATATCTTGATATACCTGAAAATATATCTTGATATACCTGAAATATATCTTGATACATTTTCAGGTATATCAAGATATATTTTTAGATATTTTTAGATATATTTGAAGTATATCTTGATATACTTGAAATATAAAATATATTAATAAAACAAACATTTGAAGTACTCAATCGATGTATGTAGTTGCGTAATATTTTTATTCTATGCTGTTAGGCCGTTTACGAAGTTCTGTGTTGTTGTTATGGACTGTGATGATTTTGTGATTTGATGTTTGTGTTGGTGTATGTGTTGGAAAAGATACCTGAAAATATATCTTGATATACCTGAAAATATCTTGATATACCTGAAAATATATCAAGATATATTTTCAGGTATATCAAGATATATTTTCTGATATATTCAGATATATTTGAAGTATATCTTGAATATACCTGAAAATATATCTTGATGTACCTGAAAATATATCTTGATATACCTGAAAATATATCTTGATATACCTGAAATATATCTTGATATATTTTCAGGTATATCAAGATATATTTTTAGATATATTCAGATATATTTGAAGTATATCTCGATATACTTGAAATATAAAATATATTAATAAAACAAACATTTGAAGTACTCGATCGATGTATGTAGTTGCGTAATGTTTTTATTCTGTGTTGTTAGGCCGTTTACGATGTTCTGTGTTGTTGTTATGGACTGTGATGATTTTGTGATTTGATGTTTGTGTTGGTGTATGTGTTGGTGTATGTGTTGGATCAAGATACCTAAAAATATATCTTGATATACCTGAAAATATATCTTGATATACCTGAAAATATATCTTGATATATTTTCAGGTATATCAAGATATATTTTCAGACATATTCAGATATATTTGAAGTATATCTTGAATATACCTGAAAATATATCTTGATATACCTGAAAATATATCTTGATATACCTGTAATATATCTTGATATATTTTCAGGTATATCAAGATATATTTTCAGATATATTCAGATATATTTGAAGTATATATTGATATACTTGAATTATAAAATATATTAATAAAACAAACATTTACTTCACTTTTATTTTTATACTGATGCTTCACTTTTCTTTGTTTAACTACTGATACTTAAAATATATAGTAACTAACAGTTTTTATAACATTTACTTATGCAGAAAAGAGTAACTATCAATTAAAGAAAAGAAAGCCCCCGCCGGCCAAAAACATAAAACAAAGAAAAGTGACAGAGGATGAAGAAACTGATAACGACATAGAAGATACTGATGAGGAGGAACCAAGAAAGAAATCAGTACTTACTCAAAGAAAAGAAAGCCCCCACCGGCAAAAAACATAAAACAAAGAAAAGTAAAGCTACCTTGAAAAAGTTGAAAAATGACATAATTTATCAAGAACCTTGAAGTGGAACGCTTCAATATATGGAAATTTTTATGGTTCCATTTGTTTGTATACAAATTTTGCTCATTTGCTTTTTTTCTTTTTGAATTGTTCTTGACCTGATGCTTGTTTCCTTTCACATAACTTGTCGGTGATAAAAAAAAAATCCTAAATCGGCCCATATATAATTTAAGGATCCAAATTGCCGCCTCTAATACTATATTTCACAAAAGTGACCTAAATATGCAGAAACCAATATGTCACTTATGTCACCAGTAAGAGAACCCTCCCCGGGAATACTAGAAGCAGCCAAGTCCAAATCCACATCCTAAAGAATAATGCAAGCGTCTTTCCACCCAACTCCGTTTGTAACGGAATCATTCCCGCCTTTTTTATATCGAAATACCAGTATCTTCACTGTGAAACTTCGACCGTCATATCAGCAGGAACTACATGAGGAAATCCATTCAAAAAAATGTAAGGTAAAGCTAGCTTGAAAAAGTTGAAAAATGACATAAACCTTGAAATGGAAAGATTCAATAAATGGAATTTTCAAGGTTCCATTTGTTTGTATACAAATTTTGCTCTACACCTTATCAACGCCAAAACCACCACCTTTAGAAGCCACTTCAAAACCCAGAGTGTATTCATTACTATCATTCTTAGAAGATGAAGACGCGTGTCCAGATTGCAATTTAAAAACCATTTAAATACAGTAACTGAATGGAAACAGATACAAAGTGAAAGCAGTACATGATCGACATAGAACTTACATCATCTACAGGCAACCTCTTTGTCAACTCAGGATATACATTTGAGGACCACAGTTTTTCCTTTCTTAAGACAAATACTTGCTCTGCTACTAAATCATAGAGGACACCATTGCACATGAATCGCACACAGGAATCAAAGAGCTTTCTTCAAAAATAATGTATGCTTCAGAAAAATCTTCTAAGCTTCAAACAAGTTTCTTGCCTCCTAGAGGTTCCTCGGTATTTAAAGAGTATGTTCGTATGCAAATACTATGTGATGCAGGTCCTTCATTGCCAGAATAATCCAACTCCTGGTTTGTGTCAAAAAAATTCGGATAAAATACAGTCAAACATTAAATACAAGCACACGAGTTATATAGGTAGCAATATGCATTACCGTTATTTTATCTGCTCAAACTGTATTGTTTCCCCTTATCCTGTTTTGTGTTTACACCAAAACGCTTCAATTGTTTCATATTTCCAAGAACCACCCACATATGACGGAAACTCACGATTTATCGTACTAGCAGCGATAGTAAGGATCCATGGAGCCACATTGCTTGCTGTACTTGGTGCAAATCTGTTCCCGACTGAGGCACTTACAACAATACCTTTTGAAATGCATGAAAATGATCCTATCGCGATTGGTTCTTTAAAGAAAATTGGTTGAGGATGAATTGGGCCCATGGATAGAGATACAACGTCAACACCATCATGAATCACGTCATCAATTACTGCAAGAATGGCGGCATCTTCACAGTCCTTGAACCAACATGCTTTGTAGATGGCAAGTCTAGCACTTGGTACGCCTCCAGTTGCAGTTCCTGAGCCAAGTCCATATAAACTAATGATGGAAATATAAACTAATGTTGGAAATATAAACTAATGTTGGAAGCTTGTGATCTAACGATTGTTGATGACGTGTGCCTCCCATGGCCATCACTGTCTCGCGGTGATCGAAAGAATGTAAGGTTGGTGTTCTCGAGAGGTCCATTTATTGCTTCAAATCCTTTTGAGTAGTATCTGACTACTATGATCTTCCTGGAATAAGAAGTTCGAAATAAGTAATATTGGAATAAGACTTTTGACGTTTGAGGGGTCGCTAGTAATCTGAGACATCTATATTCGATTCAATGTTCACATGAGAAAAAAAGCCTTTTGCAATAATAGAGTATGTGATTTCAGCAACACAAAAAGAATCTCGTGACTGTTATTAAGGCATTTCTAAGCACAAATTTACCTTCACCTAACAGAACCTACAAAAGTTATGTATCTCCACCCTCTGAGATCGATAAACCAATTTGGGCCTTATTAACCAAAAATATGCTTGTATTATTGTGCAAGTGAGTTCAGTCGAATCTATCGCCATAATCATATCTTAAATATTTGATTGTCGAAAAGCCCTTGAATTGGGTTGTATCTCTCATCTTTAACATATGATTTGGGCATAACACATAACACATTGCAGTATTTACAATAGACAACATCGAGCATGTTGTCACCCTCTCTTAGGCATTTCGTCGAACACTTTTCATGCATCAAATTCCCATCACTTCACAATCCCCAACTGAAATCATACCAAAACCTAATACTACTAACGATATAATACATAAACTAAAATTATCAAGGTACTGATATTCAATTATCATCATCGAATACGCAAGATGAAACAAACAAGATTCCTAATCTATTACAAAATAAAGATTGATCATTAACCTCTTAATTTACATACTAATAAAGTAATTGTATATACCTTAAGTTTGTAGCTCAAGAACTGAAGCTCGTCCATTTTAATCAATCAATGCCGGCAGCGGAGGTGTACGACCTATGGTGGTAACGACGGTGGTGGGAATGCAACGGCGGTGATGTATGTGTGGGCGATGACAGTCACGGTTGTGGTTAGCTCATTGAGAGGTAATAGACTAAGGAGTGATGATGGTTAACTGGATTTTTTTTTGGAAGGAAGGAGTCGGGAGAAACACGTAACTGTGCGTAAAAAAATGCCAAATGAAAATAAAAAAGTTTATATACTCGACAGGAAAATAGATTTAATTAATTAAATCTTAGATTAATTTAAGCCTTTGGATCAAAATTAAATGAAAGGTCTGGATGTGTCCCTTAGTTTGTATAAAAAAATAAGTTTCTACAATAACTTTTGCCAAAATATAAAGTGGAGAGGATAAGCGGTGCTAGAAATACCAACACTTATAAACAACCGTAATGAATTGCAAACTCACATTCTAGACAACTAAGGATCAGTTTGTAGTCCAAAACTAGACCACATTTTGAACATTTACCATCGCTGTTAAGCCCTTGAACAAATGAAAGAGGGTGTGGGTGTGATTCATGGCTAAGTAGACCCCCAAACTTTATATTCACATACCTATGAACAACAACTTCAGCCAAGTAATTTATATAAAAGGAAGGAATGGGATTTTTGTGCCGAAGTATACGCATTGAGCAGGCAGGATGCATAGAGTGGACACACTTTTGACAATGATAGAAACATCTCAGCTCCGGATTAAATTCCTCCTCGCAAATATCACAAAAGTAATCACCCTTATGGTTCTCAATTGGAAAGTAACTCAGCTTTAAAGGGTGTTTGTCAAACTTGTGTCGAATTGTCTCACTCAGTAACAAAGCACAACCAGGATGTAGATGAAACCCACAATCTTGACAACCGAATGAAAAATTTACGTAAATATGACGGAAACACAAATGACATTTATCTTTGAGAAATCTTTTCGTAACTCTTGAAAGGAGATGATCTGGGTGGGCCTTATGAGTGACCTTGTCAGGTATGAACGCACAACAAACATCAACATTGTAATCGCATTCGCCACAACGATAGACAAACCCATTGCAATATAAATCGCAAACATCACATACAAAAACGCCAAAAGGCTTATAAGGAATCTTTGGCATGAAGACAAGGGTATGTTGTGGGTGACCGGGGTGGTCTTTAATATCAGAAGGTAGTCGGGTGCACCATTCATGGAGTGCAAAGTTGCAATGATGCTCATCCTTATCGGCACATGTGTAAAATGGTGAATCCGTAATTGGTCTCACACATCCGTTGCATATAAGTTCAACATTTTTCATTGGGTCATGGCATGAAAGTGTTGAGGATGTTGAATCTGTAGTATCCACGAGAATTAGTGGATGCTGATGAGAAAGGTGGGTTTGATTCGCTTGCTTAGTTTCTGATGTACTAGACCCAATTTCTTTAGAAAATAAGTGTCGTATTAGGTTCATAGTTTGATCCGGAAACGGAAGATGAACAAGATTAGGATAATTATCATCTTTAAAGTTTTTACGGAGTTTTCCAGTACCTGATGAACATTATAAAACTCAATTACTAAATGAAAATGATTGTACCGCCTAAAATAAAGAAATAGTATATGAGTACAAGTGAATTGTCATATGAGTTTTACCTATTCACTAAAATTTACTATATAGAGAGTGCCGGATTGATTTTTGACTATTTCTGTACTATGGTCACACTATCATTCTGGTGGATTTTTCGTAACTTCTATACTGATTACTTCAGATGAAACACTTTTTAAACTTGTTGATGTGTTTTTTTTCCTTTCAAAAGTTTCCTAATGACAAGTTTCTAGTAAAAAGTTCACCAACTTATAACGTAAATTACAGTGCCTTTTAATCTAAGACTTAGACCTTTTAGTCATATACTTATTGAACAGTTTAAGTAAAAAAAAGAATTTTACTACTCATTTGGAAAATGTCACCAGACATTCGTGTATATACGTCTTTAATTAGGGGGTAGTAATAAAGTATTACGGAGTAGTTTGATATGTAGTTACCAAAAAAAAAAAAGTTTGATATGTAGCGTAGTAGTCTTACCGGGAGATTTGAGGATGGACATGAACGGCTCGTGTGTAGCTGTTGCACAATCTAAATGAGTATAGTATCTGCAACTTTCGCATTTATAAATCCATAAACCCTTTTTTCTAAAATTATTATCGCATACCCTACACCGAGCATATAGTGAACTTGATTCATTATCAGGAGAAAATGAATAAGCGAGGGTGAGTGGGTGAGTATGGGAGTGAATTTCATTTGTAGTTTGTTGGATTGACAACTTTTTTGGTAGGAATGCGCAATCACTGTGGAGTAACGGGATTGAACAAGACGCACACTGATAAAAGGCCCCCTTATGTTCCTTCCCACACGCGTCACACTCGCATAAAATTTCTTTACCAATGCAAACCAGTGGGTGAATGTGGCTAGGGTGATGAATGATGTTTGTTTTTAGATATGTTGTAGCACAATGCAAATCAATGTAAAAAAAACATTTAAGGCAGCGATATAACGGATTATGTTGTGGATGCCAGGTCTTGCATATGTGGCATTTCCAGCTGAATGCAAATCGGTTAAGAATAAGATGATGATGATGATGTTGACAAAGGTGGTATGGGTGTTGCAACGTTTCTGGAAGATCTTTACAGAATTTGTGGATGGAGTATTGACACTGATCACACTTGTAGTAGTACCTATGAAACCAGTTGATTTCTTTGCCACACTGATCACATTGACATCGGAAGTCTTGTTTTGTGTAATCCACGTCGTCATCGTCATCGTCATCTTCTTCATCAGTCTCTTCTTCATTGCGTTCTTTTTTCGCCCACAAATCTAAGAGACTCAGTGGGTGTTCATGTTCAAACATTATGTCTTGTTTTCAAGATTTAAATAAGGGAATACGAAAGACAGCAAACGATTAAGGAAATGAAAAGAAGAGTAGGAAGTATTGTAGATGGTGGAAATGAGTAAGCTATTATAAGTTTATGGAATCATTCCTATCTTCATGTTAGAGTTCAAAAAAAGACTGATTATATATTATAAGTAAAGTATCAATTCTTTGGATTTTAAATCATCCAATGTTACTTTATAGTTCCTTGGCTTAAAAAGTCGGTTAATATTACTATCTGGACGGAGCTAGGGTTCCGCCGGTGCCCGTGACCTTTATGGATTTTTTTATGTATAGTGTTAATTTGTGAATAAAACATCGATTTTTTCTAAATACATCTTAAATCACTACAAATTTTTTGACATTTGCTTACTAAATTAAATGCGAAAGAGTAAGTAATAGAGGGATATTAAAAGTCTATGCTTACTCTTTTAGAGTAAGCAAAAGTATTTATTATCAATTTTCGGCTAAAAAAGTTATTAAAAGTTATTTTTATTAACTCATTCTCTTAAGAAAAAGAGTAAGTAATAGAGGGGCATTAAAAGTCTATTCTTACTCAAAAAAGAGTATGTAAAAGTGTAAAACTTTTAATGACTTTTTTTTAGTAGGAAAAAGAGTAAAAAAAACTGATGGTTTCTTTTGCTTACTCTTATATTCATTGCATTTTAGTAAGGAAAAGTTATGGTGACTTAAATAATTGTAAAACTTATTAGTAAGTAAAACTTTTATTAAGTAAATGTCATTTATTTTGTAGTGAATGCACCCATTCAATCGAAACGTGTTTCTACCTTTCGTTTCAATTCACTTTTTATATATGTTATATTACAGTTAAAAAGAATTTGTGCATCCGGTCATATTTTGTTGTGGCTTCATCCCTGATTACTATTAGATGTGAATTCACAATATCGATCATATAAGTCGACCTATATATAATAATCTGATGCAAAAAAAATAATTTGTGAAATTAATTATCACCATCTTTCCTGAATAGTTTTCGAAAAGTTTGTTTAGTTTGTGCAATTTCATTTCCATCCGGGACTGAAGGCTGGATTAAAGCTCACCAACTTTCAACATTCAATCATTTGCTCAGCAGAGTTAGTTCTGAAAGTAATTTCAATGATGTTATCGTAGTAATGGCTGTTAGTAAAAATGAAGATTTGTTAAAAAAATCCAGATGGGTATGTCATCTTGACCAAAAAAAGTTCGTAATAGGGATGGAAGACCTCTTTCGTCTACTAAATCACCAAAAGGACAAAGTTGAAGCTACTTTCATGGAGGCTAGGTCTAAGTTCTGTAATGATGTTGTATTTGACGACATATATAGTACATCAATTTATAATGTGCTACTAGAAAAATCTAGGACCACTCAGAAACAATACATGAATGGGATGCTAGCTTTAAATTGCATTTAACAGTATGTGTCTACGTTGCGCAATTGATTTTAATCTAGAGAAAAAATTTCTATTGAGTTTTATTTTGCTTAGAATTGTAATTAATTTAGGTCCAATTTGTATTTGAGGTAAGCAACTTTATTTGCTCGACATGGTCTAAATCACCGATAGGGAACAGTCGTGCCGTTGGCAAAAAGTACTGCCACGTTAGCAAAGTGGCCTTTGGCACGAGAAATGCTATGACATCACATTTTAGAGGGAGTGGTGATTTATGGTGCCATTGGGTGTTTTTGGTGGTATATAACTATATACCCCTTAGATTCAAAAAAAAAAAAAAAAAAAAAAACTTCAACCGCGCGGGCTGTGGCCACGGCGCGAAGCCTTCGGCGCCAACCCACGGACTCCTGTGCCAAACAAAAACTCGCGCCGTTTGTTGGCGCCAGCCAACCAAACCACCACTCCGCTTGCTCTAAATGATAGTCAACATGGTCAAAATTACAGATGCAAGATCTGCCATGTCATCGTTTTGACCCGGTGGCGTCACGGATTCTTTAAATCGATCTTCACTGGAAGGTCAACTTTTTTGTAAGTTCTATTTTATTTTTTCATAAATTTGTGCGAGTTTAAGTGGTTACCTCAAAATAGATATTGTACTCTGGTTACTTTTTTTGCTGTTAATGGTAACAAATATATATATATAATCCATATTACCACTATTTTTTCTTGTTGAACCTAGTCTTTGTAGAGAAGGTGAGCAGTGAACCTCAAAGAAAAACCGAGGATATATTGATATTGCAAAATTATCATATGATACAATGGTATAATAATTCTAGATTTTGGGCGCACTGGTGGTGTGCTTGACTAAAGATGGTACATTGTGGCTTAACTTTCATGGATGATGCTTGGGAGTCGGACTTGGGTGAGTTTTCACTCCTTGATAGTCAATGTGGTAAACCATCTCTCCATCTTCAATATTATTGGTATCATATGCTTTCAGCGTTAAATCTAGTTTCTTCTATAGATCTCTTTGCATTTCCATCTACCTGCTATTTGCATTTACAGTTTAGACTTTAGTTTGCACATTTGAACACATTAAATCCCAGGCAGACGTCGAAAAATGGGCGAGTCTAGTGGACTGGGCAGCAGTCAAAAAGGGTAGTTTTAAGTGCAGGTTAGGTAGACCGGCTGACAATATTTCTGGTCGTTTTCAGTTTATTTTTAGACGAGCACGTTAAAATGATTGCAAGAACTACACTATAACATTAATTATTTTGACTGGCATAACGATTTGGGAGGCTGTATACATTAGAAGTACGTTCTTGGGGACTTCTGGTTTGTCTGACCCTTTTGGACCTGTTTTCTTAGCTAGTTATTGTATCTGACTCAAGAGGTTAAAAAAACTCAATTCAGCCCATTCACAAGTACATCGATTGAAAATAATACTTCTACCACTATGTGACATAACAGTATTCGATTAAGAGAATGCTTGTGCACATAGAAGGCAATCCAATTAACCAATCACTGGACAATTTGTTGTGTATGTAAATGAAAGTATACCATAACTAGATTGCTGGTGTTGGTATAGTCTTACCTTGTTAACATCAGGTTTCAGGTCTTCTAGTGTCCTTAGGCTTCTTCTTCCTTGTAGCCAGTGGCGGACGCAGAATATCGAAGGTGGGGGGCAAAAAAAAAAATTTGGACAATAATATCAAAATAAGGAAAAAAACTAGTATTAAAATGATAAATCGGGTATTTTTACATAAAAATAAAGGATTTATAAGGTGTTAGAGAGTTGAATATTAGGTTTTAATAAGCAGGTGGGGGGCAATTTGGTTTATTAGCGGGGGGCATGTTCGAAAAACGCTCAAAATCAGAAAAAATTTACACTAAAATCTCATTTAATCGGGCTAGTCATGGGGGGCGCCGCCCCCCCGAACCATACATGTATGTCCGCCACTGCTTGTAGCGACATAAGTGTATCTTTTGTTGAGCAATTGGTGAATTGGGAGACAAAACAGGCGCCTAGAGTTGCAAAAATGAAGAACATAGGGATAGAGTATGCAAGTCTCATTTTTTAAAGTGTTTCTGTTATTACATTAAGCGTGCCTATATATATATGGAGGTGGGGTGGGTTGTTTGAGTCAATTATTGGCTGAAAAACTGTGTAGGTCATGTCCTTGCCCATGCTTATGGGACTGAGGTACAAAAATGCCAAATGTTATCAGCTTTTTACAATTATTTTTTCTTGGGTACTTGCACAAATTTTGGGCTTGTTGAGTTCAGACAGGTGTACTGATCTTGCATAGGCTGATTAGTTATGTTGAAGTGTTTGATAAGAGTCGGCAAAATCCGGGATCCAAAAAAAGGAGCTTGAACCGTATTGCACTGAACCTGTACAATAATCTGTAAATTGGTTTTCGGTCAAGTTTAAACGTGTTACCTCTAAAAGTCATTGTTTTAGCTAAAGTTTAGGCGTAAATCACTAGTTAAAAGTTTGAGTACAGTTTGGGACTGAACCGATTTGAAACCAATAGTCAAGCCTTCCAAAAGTTAAAGGCTCCAGCTTATACTTATAGGTATCAGTTCATATAAAATTAATAAAAGCACACGATGGTTTGTGTCATAAAGGACCATCTCTTACATGAGAACAATACAACATATGTAAAATATGATTATTTATTTATGTATTTATTTTTGTTTTTTAATCTCAGACTTGCAAAATGATTGGTATCGACTAATTGTACCACATCAACACTAGTGAAAAATATCAGAAACCGCTACCACCTACAGTATTAAAGTTAGCTTAGTTTTCATAGGTAGGTGTTTTTCAGAAATAAACAACATATTCGGCTTTCATTATTGAACAAGATATCCATAAGGAGGTGTTTTCTTTTTACCTGGTCTAAAGAACTTAATTACATAGCAAACACGCAAAATTTCCAGGTATTCTTTTTTTTCACCAGCAACACTGGAGAGGCATAAGAACTCACACTTAACATAGTAGTACATCAAAGAAGAACAATAATAAGAATTTTAAGTTGTAAAAAAGTTTAGCACGTTACATCAATTCCAAAATCAGTTGTATACATATGTTACAAATTATAAATTAACTTTTTAACTGTGCTATTTACTTATAATACACCCAAGCAGAAACATAAATATAATAAAATAAAGTAGGTTACATACAATACAAAGTTGAGAGAACAAGCGGGGCTAGAAATACCAACAATTGGGCTCTAGCTTTGAACAATCATAATGAATTGCAAACTCACATTCTAGACACCTAAAGATCAGTTCGTAGTCCAAAGCTTGACCACATTTTGCACATTGACCATCGCTGTTAAGCCCTTGAACAAATGAAAGAGGGTGTGGGTGTGATTCATGGTTAAGTAGGCCCCCAAACTTCACATTCACACACTTATGAATAACAACTACAGACGCGTTATTTATATAAAAGGAAGGAATGGGATTTTTGTGCCGGAATATAGGCATTGAGCATGCCGGATGCATAGAGTGGACACACTTTTGACAATGATAGAAACATCTCAACTCCGGTATAAATTCTTCCTCGCAAATTTCACAAAAGTAATCACCCTCATGGTTCTCAATCGGAAAGTAGCTCAGCTTTAAAGGGTGTTTGTCGTAGTTGTGTCTAATTGTCTCGCTCACTAACAAAGCACAACCAGTGTGTAGATGAAAACCACAATCTTGACAACTGAATGAAAATTCGCCCGAAATGATATTTTTTATGCACAAACGACAGTCGTACCTGAGAACTCTTTTGGTAACTCTTGAAAGGAGGTGATCTGGGTGGGCCTTATGAGTGATCTTGTCAGGTATGAACGCACAACATACATCAACATTGTATTCACATTTGGCACAACAATAAACAAACCCATTGCAATATAAATCGCAAACATCACATGTGAAAACACCAAAAGGCTTGTAAGGAACCTTTGGCATGAAAACAAGGGTATGTTGCGGGTGACCTGGGTGGTCTTTAATTTCAGACGGCAGTCGGGTGCACCATTCATGGAGTGCAAAGTTGCAATGATGCTCATCCTTATCGGCACATGTGTAAAATGGTGAATCCGTAATTGGTCTCATACATCCGTTACATATCAGTTCAACCTTTTTCATTGGGTTATGACATGTAAGTGTCGACGATGATGGTTTAGTAGTATTCACGAGAATTAGTGGATGCTGATGACAAAGGTGGGTTTGCTTCGCTTGCTTAGTTTCTGATGTACTAGACCCAATTTCTTTAGAAAATAAGTGTCTTATTAGGTTCATAGTTTGATCCGGAAATGGAAGATGAACAAGATGAGGATAATCATCATCTTTAAAGTTTTTCCGGAGTTTTCCCATGCCTGGTTAACAGTATAAAATTCAGTCACTTAAACAAAGAAATAATATAAGAATACAAGTAATGTTGTGTGGTGACACAATCTGAAGTTTCAGTAGAATTCAGAACCCATTCTCTAAAGGAGGTGTGTTACCAATTCACGATAGAGCTAGACTGCTAGAGGATTCTGTAATTCTGTGACACACTGACACTACGATTATTACAAAAAAGGGGGGGGGGGGGGGGGGGGGGGGCAAATCACTAATGTTTCGCATGTGCCATTCTGGTGGAACTCATAAATCAAAAGAAAGACTTATTAAACATGTTTATTGTTCATGGCCAAAAGGATGCGAGGTTTTAAGAATAGGTAGTGTAAGTGGATGGACTATTGTCTAGGAACCTCGTGTTGGACAAGGAGACCCGTTATCGCTTATCTTATTTATTTTAATGGCGGACCGCTAAATGGTCGGTGCAAATAATGTTACTGTGTCGCACTTTCAATATGCGGATGATACCATTAGAGTGGAGTAAAGAGAATGCCAACTCTATCTTTTGCATTCTCAAAAGTTTTGAAGAAGTTTCCGGATTAATGTAAAATAAAAGTAAGTTATATGGGTTATGAGTTAATGAAGGTGAAATGATGGATATGGCGAGGTGGATTTGATGTGGAATTGGTGACTTTCCCTTTGTGAATTTGGGGTTACTGACAAGGGAGAATATGAGTTGGGGAAATGACTGGATTCTCTTGGTGGAGAAAATCAAAAAGAGGTTGACCGGTTAGAAAGATAAAACGATGTGGTTCAGATGTTGTTTGACATTGGTTAAACTTGTGCTTGGTAGCACACTGTTGTGTAATTCTTTGATATCTTCTTCGGGGTTGGGGAACTCAATATTGGGTCGTTACGTGCAAAAGAATTGCCTTTGGTAGGTAAATGGTGGTTGCGGTTTAGAAAAGAAGGTGATAGTCTTTGGGTTAGGGTAATCAAAAGTATTACTTCGTCCCAACCAGGGTATAGATAATCAATCCTAGCTACGTACCAAAACAATGGTTACCGGATATCACTTGGAATCGTGTAATCACTTTCCAAAGTAAATTATTCGACCCTAATGTCGGGGTATCACGAATACCTACTTGGGATAAGACCAAATGCTGTTAATGATTTAGGCACAAATCACTAACCCTTTTGTTGATATGTGTTTCTTGTTTCTGTGTATGCTCCATGCAATGTTATGATCACCTATTTATAGGTGTGATACTCAAACCCTAGTCAATGGAATTAAGAGGAATTAACGGCCAATTAATCTCCTCTTAATGGGCTCCATAATACCAGGTCAAAGTGGTTACAAGACCAATTAAACGAGGTCTTTAATGTACTTGATTTGGTCAAAGACCGTTACAAGCATACTTGTTTAGCTCCAGCGTCAGTCTATCCTTCAGTCCCACTGAAGCATCAGCAAACCCTGAAGGGTGTTCCTGCTGAAGCCTTCAGTACTGAAGAAAACTTGCTGATGAGTAAATACTGAAGACATGTCTTCACTGAAATACTCCCTGATGAATACCTTCAGTCCAGAGTTCAACTCACTGAAGATCATCAGCAATGCTGAACAACTTTAACCACAATATGAGTCAGGGTGTTCAGGGACTTATGGGTGTACACTCCGTACCTCCTTACCCATTCACCAGTATGAACTGACCCACAATTGAACTATATTTCCAACAATCCTCCCCAATATAGTACAATTCCTTTTGCATGAAAATTAACATTAACAAAACCAGTGCATCAATGAAAATGTCCTAAGGATTGAATTTCCATCTTAGTATAATACTTCAAACATTCGAGAATCAGGGTGTTCTAAGAATTGAACCCTTCAACTACTTTGAATAGCTGAAGATAGAGTACACACAAGTTTTCAAATCCATAACAACCCCTGATACTACGAGCCATGTGCCCATATCCAAATTCATAAATGTTGTAAGAGCCAAGTCCATGCTCCCTGAGGCGACGAAACCTCAACATTTACATAGGTGGTTCCTCTTTAGTTCATGCTCTTGCTTCAACACTTTTTCAAAGACATTAACCATTGAGAATTTTATAACTTCATCCTCCTTCAGCAAGTACAAGCACATCCTTGGGATGATATACATGTGCTACAGTCCCCTGAAAGTTTAGCTTTCCACATTGAACTCAGCTCCCAAGTTTCCTTAGGAGGGAGTTGGGTGTCCTAGCATTCAGTGACTAGAGTGGACTTTTAAACCCATCCCTTTACCAGACTTTATAACCAAGTCCCTAGCCAATCCCTTCGTCAAGTGATCAACTAAGTTTTGTTGAGACCTCACAAACTCTATTGAAATCACCCCATTCGTGATCAGTTCACGAATCATGCTATGTCTAACACCTAGGTGTCTAGACTTACCATTGTACATCTGGCTATATGCCTTAGCCAATGTAGCTGCACTATCACAACGGATAGAAATGGGTGCCATAGGTTTGACCCACAATGAAATCTCAAGAAGCAACTTTCTCATTCAACTTCTTTACCAGCAGCTGCTAGAGCCACAAACTCAGATTCCATGGTAGAACCAGTGATGCAAGTTTGCTTCTTGAATGCCCAAGAAATTGTACCACCACCAAGCAGGAATGCCCAGCCACTGGTGGATGAATTATCCTCAGTATTGCTGATCCAACTTGCATCAGTGTAACCTTCCAACACTGATGGATGTCCAGTATATGACAAACAATAATCCATTGCTCCTTTCAAATACTTCAGTACCCTCTGAATTGCTTGCCAATGCTGAGTACTAGGATTACTAGTGTACCTACTCAGTTTACCCAAAGCAAATGCAATGCCAGGCCTAGTACTTGTCATGGCATACATCAAGCAACCAATCACCCTAGAATACTCAAGCTGGGAGACAGCCTCACCATTGTTAGGCATCAGTTTCTCACTTGTATCCATTGGTGTACTCACTGGAGTACAATCAAAGTGATTGAATTTCTTCAGTACCTTCTCAATATAACGAGACTGAGAAATTACAATACCATCATTTTCATGTTTGATCCTTATGTCAAGGATAACATCAGCCTCCCCTATGTCTTTCATGGAGAACTTTGATGACAAAAATTCCTTTGTCTGATCAACCTTAGCTTGGTCAGTACCAAAGATTAACATGTCATCAATATATAGGCAAATGATGCCTTCATGACCAGGCATGATGAAACCTAGAGGTTGGTTCATATAAACTTCCTCATCCAAATCACCATTCAAGAATGCTGTCTTCACATCCATTTGATGAATAATCAGATTGTGAATACTTGCTAGAGCAATCAACATTCTTATGGTACTGATACGTGCTACTGGAGCATAAGTATCAAAATAGTCTATCCCAGACTTCTGTTTAAAGCCTTGAATGACTAGCATTGCCTTGAACTTTTCAACAGTTTCATCTACCTTCATTTTCCTTTTGAAAATCCATTTGTTACCAAGTGAATTGCAACCAGGGGGTAGATCAACCAACACCCAAGTGTTGTTGCCCATGATGGAGTCCATCTCATCATTTATTACTTCTTTCCAGAATGCAACATCTTGAGACTTCATTGCTTCATCAAATGTTTTAGGATCATCCTCAACATTAAAGCAATAGGAGTATTGATCAGAGACCTCATCCCTTGTTCCTTCAACCAAGTATAGTTGAAACTCAGGCCCAAAATTCCTTGGAGTCCTATGCCTTGTGCTTTCTAAGCTCAGGCTCAGGTTGCTGAACCACAACCTCATCAGTGACCCTTTCAGGTTCCACTGAAGCACCAATGTCCTCAGCTTCAGCATGAGTCCTGAGGCTTGGTCTAGGGACTGATGAGAACCTAGTCTCATCAAAGTTTGCATCCCTTGATTCAATGATTGAGTTTATTGAAACTGAATCATTAGGTTCAATAACATAGAACCTATATGCCTTGGAATGCTCAGCATATCCAACAAAGATGCATTCAATGCCTCTTTCACCAAAGGTTTTCACCTTTGGATCAGGGAGTCTTACAACAGCCTTACAACCCCAAACCTTGAGATAGTTCAAGTTTGGTTTCCTTTTAGTCTAGAGTTCATAAGGGGTAATCTTTTTCCTTTTGTTGGGAACCCTATTTAGTAAATAGCAAGCTGTTAACATAGCTTCACCCCAAAACCCTTGACTCAATCCTGAATAGGATAACATGAAATTAACCATTTCCTTCAGTACTCTATTTTTCCTTTCAGATATACCATTTTGCTGAGGGGTATAGGGAGCAGTCGTTTCATGGATAATACCAACAGACTGAAAATACTAAGCATCCATGTACTCACCTCCCCTATCAGTCCTAAACCTTTTTATTTGGACTCCTTGTTGTAATTCAACTTTAGTTTTAAATACTTTAAATTTATCTAATGCTTCATCCTTAGTATGTAGCAAGTAAACATAACAAAACCTAGTAGGATCATCAATAAATGTTACCAAGTATTTCTTATTCCCTAATAAGGGAGTAGCATGCAAATCACATAGGTCACTATGGATTAGCTCTAAAATTGTAGTTACACGTTTTACATCTTGAAATGGTTTCTTAGTTATTTTGTTCAGCATGCAAGTCTGACACTTTTCAGTGTCCATGTCAAATACTGGGATTAACCCATCCTTAGACATATTTTACATCCTTTTAAAGTGGACATGGCCCAGTCTAGCATGCCATAGTGAAGAATCCTTCAGTTTACTGGTGGATACAGAGGCTGAACACATATTTGCACTACCAGCACTAACTGAGTTAATACTGGTGGTTGTTTCAATATTAAGCCTGAACATTTGATTACTCAAATAACCAAAACCAATAAACACACCATGTTTGGATAAAACAAATTTATTAGATTCAGTCACTTGTTTATAACCACATTTAGACAAAATACTACTAGAAACCAAATTCTTCCTAATATTAGGAACATGCAAAACATTAAACAAGCTAACAATCTTTCCAGAACTAAACTTAAGATCTACACAACCACGTCCATGCAGTAGGGCTGTTGACTCATTTCCCATGTGAAGAATAGATCCATCATTCAGTGACTCATAAGTCTTGAACCAGCATCTATCTTTACACACATGAACAGTTGCTCTAGAATCAACCCACCATGCAACATCATCATCCTGCACAAAATAAGCTTTAGATACATATGTAACATAATAAATCTGGAGAGATTCATTAAACATATTCTGACCTTTCAATGTTGTGTTGTTAGAACCAATCACTGAACCATTTGTGCCTGATCCACTAGCTTTGTTGCCAGTACCAACACCTTTGCAATCCTTTTTGAAGTGTCCAGGTTTCTCACACTTCCAACAAGCCACTGATGACTTCTTGTTAGGATTTGCTTTGGTGTTATCCTGATGCTTACGTTTGCCCTTGTTGTCATTGTACCTGATGGAGTTGTTATGTTCCACCATATTGACAACTGATGAACCAGCAACATTGTTGCTCTTTGGCTTGTCACTTTCATGCAACCTGAGGGATTCCTCAATGCGCAAATGACTGCCCAACTCAACAAGAGTTAATTCATCCTTCTTATATTTCAAGGTATGCTTGAAATCTTTCCAAGAAGTAGGTAATTTTTCAATGACACAAGAGACCTGAATGGTCTCATCTATGTTCATTTTATGTTGTGTAAATCTACCAAGTATTCCAAGAAGTTCATTGTATTATTCCATGACTGGTCTTGAATCAGTCATTTTGTAATTTGTGAAATCACTCACAAGGAACTTCTTACTTGATGCATCCTCAGCCATATATTTGGCTTCCAAGGAATCCCATAGTTCTTTACCAGATTCAAAATTTTGGTAAATATCAAATAAGAAATCAGACATACCATTGAGAATAATACCACGACATACATAGTCGTCATTCTCCCATTTGCTCCTTTTCCTCAGTTCCTCCAAAGTAGCATCATCACCACCATCAGGAATAGGAGTTTTCAGCACATACACCACACTCATGGTTGAAAGAAGAAAGTGCATCTTCTTTTGCCATCTCCTGAAATCTACCCCTTCAAACTTGTCCAGTTTGGAGAAGTTAGCCACCATATGCTTCATTGCAGCCGCCATTGATTATCACAAAATAATTTACTTTGATTGTTGGAGGTTACTACGTCCCAACTATCCTACAGATAATCAATCCTAGCTACGTACCAAAACAATGGTTACCGGATATCACTTGGAATCATGTAATCACTATTTTGGATTGACAACTTTTTTGGTAAGAATGCGTAATCACTGTGGAGTAACGGGATTGAACAAGACGCACACTGATAAAAGGCCCCCTTATGTTCCTTCCCACACGCGTCACACTCGCATAACATTTCTTTACCAATGCAAACCAGTGGGTGAATGTGGCTAGGGTGATGAATGATGTTTGTTTTTAGATATGTTGTAGCACAATGCAAATCAGTGTAAAAATAACATTTAGGGCAGCGATATAACGGATTATGTTGCGTATGGCTGGTTTCGCATATGTCGCATTTCCAGCTGAATGGCAATCAGTGAAGAATAAGATGATGATGCTGATGTTGACAAACGTGGTAAGGGTGTTGCAACGTTTCTGGAAGATCTTTACAGAATTTGTGGATGGAGTATTGACACTGATCACACTTGTAGTAGTACCTATGAAACCAGTTGATTTCTTTCTCACACTGATCACATTGGCATTGGAAGTCTTGTTTTGTGTAATCCACGTCGTCGTCATCATCATCATCATCTTCATCGGTCTCTTCTTCATTGCGTTTAGTTTTCGACCACAGATCTATGAGACTCAGTGGGTGTTCATGTTCAAACATTATGTATTGTTTTCAAGATTTAAATAAGGGAATAAGAAAGACAGCAAACGATTAAGGAAATGAAAAGAAGAGTAGGAAGTATTGTGAATGGTGGAAATGAGTAAGCTATTATATACAACATCAAAGTTTATGGAATCATTCCTATCTTCATGTTAGAGTTTATAATATTCCTTAACTTTTAAAAAAGACTGATTATACATTATAAGCAAAGTATCAATTCTTTGGATTTTAAATCACCCAATGTTACTTTATATAGTTCAATTCCTTGGCTTAAAACGTCGATTAATATTACTATGAGACGTGTCACCATATCATATTATTCAATGTGTAAATAATAATCGGATGCACAAGAAATAATTTGTGAAATTAATTATCACCATCTTTCCTAAATAGTTTTCGAAAAGCTTGTTTAGTTATAATGGAGATGGAAGAACTCTTGCATCTACTAATTCACCAAAAGGGCAAAGTTGAAGCTACTTTCATGGAGGTTAGGTCTAAGTTCTGTAATGATGTTGTATTTGGCGACATAGTACATCAATTCATAATGTGCTACTAGAAAAATGTAGGACCACTCGGAAACAATACATGAATGGGATGCTAGCTTTAAATTGCATTTAACAGTACCTGTCTACGTTGCGCAATATATTTTCATCTAGAGAAAATTTTTCTACTGAACTTATTTTGCATAGAATTGTAAGCAATTTTGGTCCAATTTGTATTTGAGGTAACCGACTTTGTTTGCTCGACATGGTCAAAATTACCGATTTAAAAGATAGACAACATGGTTAAAATTACCGATGCAAGATCTGCCATGTCATCGTTTTGACCTGGTGACGTTATGGATTCCTTATATCGATCTTCATTGGAAGGTCAACTTTTTTGTAAGTCCTATTTTTATTCTTTTACAAATTTGTGCGATATAGTTGGTTACCTTGAAAGAGATATTGCACTGAAGCTGGTTACTTTTTTTTTCTTCCAGTTAATGGTAACTAATATATATAACTCATAAATGTACAGAACGGCGAGAACCATCTTTTAACTCTTAAAATGCACATGTATATTCATCGGGTTGGTTCATTACGTAGAAACACATGAATTTTCATTGTCGTAGGTCACTAGGAACATGTATCCTAGGACTATACACATGTATTTGTTTTGTATGTATTATAACTATCTTTTCGTTGGATAATATGAAAACACATGTGCACTCTTTATATCGCTCATCATACTCGGATCTATAACCAATAAAACAATTATTAAATGTTAATTTAAACATAATAATGAAAATACATATGCATTGTTAAGAGTATAAAGGTGGTTCTCGCAGTTCTATACATTTATTTGGTTCTGAAAATAACCTTACACATAATTCATATTACCACTTTTTTTGTTGAACCTAGTCTATGTAAAGAAGGTGAGCAGTAAACCTCAAAGAAAAACCGAGGACACGGAAATGTATGCCATATTGATATTGCAAAATTATCATATGATACAATGATATAATATTTTCTAGATTTTGGGCGCACTGGTGGTGTGCTTGACTAAAGATGGTACATTTTGGCTCAACTTTCATGGATGATGCTTGGGAGTCGGAGACTTCGGTGAGTTTTCACTCCTTGATAGTCAATGTGGTAAATCATCTCTCCATCTTCATTATTATTGGTATCATATGCTTTCGGCGTTAAATCTACTTTTTCTATAGATCTCCTTGCATTTCCATCTACCTGCTATTTGCATTTACAGTTTAGACTTTAGTTTGCACATTTGAACACATTAAATCCCACTTATGTGCCAGAGGTCGAAAAATGGGCGAGTCTAGTGGACTGGGCAGCAGAAAAAAAGGTAGTTTTAAGTGCAGGTTAGGTAGACCGGCTTACAGTATTTCTGGTCGTTTTCAGTTTATTTATAGACAAGCACGTTAAAATGATTGCAAGAATTACACTGTAACATTAATTATTTACTGTTTGACATAACGATTTGGGAGGTTGTATGCATTAAAAGTATGTTCTTGGGGATTTCCGGTTTGTCTGACCCATTTGGACCTGTTTTCTTAGCTAGTTATTTTATTTGACTCCTCAAGAGTTAAAATAACTCAATTCAGCCCATTCACAAGTATATCAATCGAAAATAATACTTCTACCACTATGTGACACCACATTATTCGATTAGCAGAATGCTTGTGCACATAGTACTATAGGAGGCAAACCAATGAACGATCACTGACAGTGTGTTGTGTATGTAAATAAAAATATAAACATAACTAGATTGCTGGTTTTTTTCTAGTCTTACCTTGTTAACATCAGGTTTCAGGTCTTCTAGTGTCCTTAGGCTTCTTCTTCCTTGTAACGAAATAAGTGTTTCTTTGGTTGAACAATTGGTGAATTGGGAGACAACACAAACACCAAGAGTTGCAAAAATGAAAAACAAAGGGATAGAGTATGCAAGTCTCATTGTTTCTTTATGTGATATTGGATACTCTCAAACTTGAAATTTATTGGAAGTGTGTCTATTATTACATGTTGCTTGCCTATATATATATGGAGGTGGGGTGGGTTGTTTGAGTCAATTATTGGCTGAAAAACTGTGCAGGTCATGTCCTTGCCCATGCTTATGGGACTGAGGTACAAAAAAGCCAAATTTTATCAGCCTTTTACGATTAATTTTTCTTGGATACTTGCACAAATTTTGGGCCTGTTGAGTTCAGACAGGTGTACTGCTTAGGCTGATTGGGTTCTGTTGAAGTGTTTGATAGGAGTCTGCAAAACCTGGCTCGAAAAGAGTGAATAAAACCGTATTGCAGTGAACCTGTACACTATGTAGATTTGGAATAACACAAGTTATTGAGATAACAGAAGTTTTGGAATGCCTACTTTATTCAACATAACAAATGGCTTTAAATAGCCTTACATAACCTACAAAATAGCAACAGAAACATATAACGTGGGTGGATAATGCTTCCTAAAGAACTGGACATATGACCCACTCTCCTACCATAATACTCGGTCAAACTTAATAACGATTTTAACAAACGATTAATCCAACAATCACCCCCTTAATCGTTTTGTTTACACCCATCATTCATAGGACCGAATCACCACTTCATCTCGAACCATCTCGACACTTTGAGGACACCCGACCTTCACCATGGTCACATCCAAGGCCTTCTAGGTTCAAACATCCACAACACATGTAACATGTACCATGGCATCACGTTGGATACGTTCACTACCATCTCGACTTTTCCCGGATCCCCGGCCTCATCCCCGGCCACATCCAAAGTCATCTCGGTTTGAACACCAACGCCATAATGTAACACCGTGTTGTTTCTCCATTCCTTTCTTGTCTTGGCAACCGTACCATAGTCGATTAATGCTATTCCGTGTGATTCCTACACCGATCAAGAAAACAAGGTGACCACCACCTCTACCGTCTTCTGAAAACCGCAACACGAGCCAAACTCAAAGCCACCCGCCTTGATTTCCTTCCGCTCGTCCTTTTTCCGCGTCTTTGGTTAATCACACAAACCCGACCAAGGATGGTATATGCTTCCCTCAACGTGTGATCATTACATCACACCTGTTAACATTTTCACTCAAGCTTGTCCCGAGAGCACTCTTCCACCGATCAAGAAAACAAAGCCGCCCGCTTCTACCGTTTTCTTTCATCCGCCAAACGAACCGAATCGAAGCTACCCACTTTTCCCGACTCATCCCGTACGTTTTTCCCGCGACCCCGGTTAGCCTCTCACAACGAACAAACATGAAGCTACAACCCTTTTACCGATCATACCCGTTCCACGAGCCCTATTCAACCGACTAAGAAGAACTAGCTACCTGCTTTACCGTTCTCTTAAACCTGCAAAACAAACCAAATCCAAAGCCACCTGCTTTGATGGATCATTCCCGTCTGTTTTTACGCACCTCCGCCGGTAAGTCTCTTCACCATGGATCAACTGATCAAAGGTAACTTGCACACCGCCCTTTAAAGACAAAATCGGTTCCCTGCTGTGTTAACCCCGCGAAGGGCAACACCCTCTCGTGAAACCGACTCTTAAACCCGCCTTTAATCGAACACGGCTCTCGATACCAAATGTAGATTTGGAATAACACAAGTTACTGAGATAACAGAAGTTTTGGAATGCCTACTTTATTCAACATAACAAATGGCTTTAAATAGCCTTACATAACCTACAAAATAGCAACAGAAACATATAACGTGGGTGGATAATGCTTCCTAAAGAACTGGACATATGACCCACTCTCCTACCATAATACTCGGTCAAACTTAATAACGATTTTAACAAACGATTAATCCAACACACTATACTTGGTAAACTGGTTCTGGGTCCAGTTTTAAACCCGGTTTTCTTTTTCTCTTATCTCCTCTAAGAGACATTGTTTTATTGAAAGTTTAGGCGCAGATCACTAGCTTAGTTCAAAGTTTGAGTCTTGTTCACCGTACAGTTTGGGACTGAAACGATTTGAAACCAATAGTCAAGCCTTCGAAAAGTCAAAGGCTCCACCTTATATTATATAGGTTTTCATAAAATTAACTAATCACATGATTAATTACTTATATTTTTACCATAGCATATATAGAATCTTAATGTCGTTTACCATAGACATACACAATGATGGGTTACTTAGAATTTTTAAGCGTGTGATAGATCGAAATCTATCGAGTAATCATACCACATCAACAATAGTGGTCAGGCTCAATTAAATCTGCAAATACCGTTTTAATAGCTTATGGCATAAACCCAAATATCAATAATATTAGCTTGTGATACATCCTTACATTCAAGCAGAAAAATAATAAGAATAAAATAAAGTAGATAACATAAAATACAAACTTCAGAAGATAAATAAGCAGGGCTAGAAACCCTCAAACATGGAGTCCACTCGCTTTAACAATCATCATGAACTGCAAACTTACGTTGTTGACATCTAAGGATCGTCGTGTAGTCTAAAGAATCCGCACATATTGCACACTGGCCATCACTCTTAAGCCCTTGAACAAATGAAAGAGGGTGCGGGTGTAATTCACTGTTATGTTGCCCCCCAAACTTTACATTCACATACTTACTAATAACTGAATATTCATTAAACGAGGTCTGAAGAATGGGATTTTTGTGGCGAAATATTGGCATGGAGCAGGCAGGATGCATAGAGTGGACACACTTTTGACATTGATAGAAACATACCAGCTCCGAAATAAATTCCTCCTCGCAAATATCACAAAAGTAATCACCCTTATGGTTCTCAATTGGAAAGTAACTCAGCTTTAAAGGGTGTTTGTCAAACTTGTGTCGAATTGTCTCACTCAGTAACAAAGCACAACCAGGATGTAGATGAAATTAAACCCACAATCTTGACAACTGAATGAAGTCGACTTTCTGTCAAATCCAGATGAACACAAACGACATCGACTTTCGAGAAATCTTTTCCTAACTCTTGAAAGGAGGTGATCTGGGTGGGCCTTATGAGTGATCTTGTCAGGTATGAACACACAACCGACATCAACGCTGTATTTACATTTGGCACAACAATAGACAAACCCATTGTAATATAATTCGCAAACATAACAAGCGAACAAACCAAAAGGCTGGTAAGGAACCTTTGGCATGAAAACAAGTGTATGTTGTGGGTGACCTGGGTGGTCTTTAATCTCAGAAGGGAGTCGGGTGCACCATTCATGGCGTGCAAAGTTGCAATGATGCTCATCCTCATTTGTACATAAGTAAAATGGCGAATCCATAATTGGTCTCACACACCCGTTGCATATAAGTTCAACCTTTTTCATTGGGTTATGACATGAAACTGTCGAGGATGTTTAATCCGTAGTATCCACGAGAATGAGTGGATGCTCATGACAAATGTGTGTTTGCTTCGCTTCATTAGTTTGTGACGAACTAGACCCAGTTTCTTTAGAAAATAAGTATTTTATTAGGTTCATGGTTTGATCCGGAAACCGAAGATGAACAAAATGAGGATAATCATCATCTTTAAAGTTTTTAAAGAGTTTTCCCATACCTGATGAACAATAATAAACTCAATCACTAATTGAAAATGATTGTAGTACCCCCTTAAATTAAGAAATAATATATGATTATAAGTAAAGTGCCGGATTTAATTTTCGACTATTTCTCTATGTTGGGGTCAAATGTGGCCTCACTCACGTATCTCATTCTTTCATTCCAGTGGATTTTTGGTAACTTCTAAACTGATTATATCAAATGAAACACTTTTAAACTAGTTGATTTGTCTAGTAAAATTCACCAAATTTTAACGTGAGTGTTAGATTTCCAGATTTATATCACTCAGTTTTAATTAACTAACTAGTTAAAAACGATAATATTAATAAGTAATATGTAGTGTAGTAATCTTACCCGGAGGCATGATGATTGACATGAAAGGCTCTTGTCTAGCTGTTGCACAATCTAGATGAGCATAGTATCTGCAACTGTCGCATTTATAAATCCATAGAGATTTATTATGGAAACTACCAATTGCATACTCTATTGAAGATAAGCTTTACTTAAGCTTGAAGGGTTAAAGTGTAAACTACATCAAAGTTGAAGGGGCAAAGTTGACAAGTTGACAAAGATGTGGATAGAAGTGCAACATTGAAGTCAAGGAGTATATAATCTATCCTCACCTAACTTGGACGATCATTCATTCAGTTTATTCAGTTTTTGTGTGTGTAAAAAGTGTGTGAGTTGTTATTGAGAGATCTTGATCGTGTTGATCAAAGTTCATTGTTTTCCTTCTTTCTGATTGTAAAGATTGTGGCTATCTAAGCAGTTTCATTGATATATACTCTAAAAGTGAGCCAAGGGGAGGTTGGCTGGGTTCACTCATCAGTTTTGTGTTGTTGATTCTGAGTTGATTCATAAGTTTTTACATGGTATCAGAGCCTGGTTGCTCTGAATCGTGGTTATAAATCTTTTTCGAAAAATTAGGGTTTTGAAAATTTGGGGGTTTTGATCTATATGTTTAGATCATAATCTGGTTTTGATAAATCAACGTTTTAATTGATTAATTTGGTCTTCTTGGAAGATTAATTGGTGTTTATAAAATTAGGGTTTCAAATTGATTTGGGGTTTTTTGGTTATAACTGTTCTTGATCTTATTGGAGACTTGTGGGGTTGTGTCTTGGGTTTAATTTGAGTTTTTTGTAAACTATATTGAAAAACCCTAAAATCTGAAGTTAGGGTTTTTTTAATCTTGGTAAGATATTGTTATTTTTATAATTTGTGTTGTCTGTTTGCAGGTTTCTTGGTTTTTTCCGCTGCGGTTGTTAATAGATCTTCTTGATCTATTGTATTGGTTGGTTATTTGGGTTCTCTGAATGGTCTTTATTCAGAGTTCTTGCTTGGTTTTGCTGCGCGTGCTACGTAACACCGCTCTCACTTTATTATAATTTTAAGTTTTTGTTTTCTTTAGAGGGGTTATTTAGGTGTCGATGGGATTAGTTAGATGCTGGTGTTGATTGATTGAGTTTTATTGTGGTAGTTGATTGTTACTTGTAGAGGAGATACAAGGAGTTGCTGGTTTATTTTTTGTTGTTTTTATTTGTTTTTCAAACCACAATCAGGTTTCTGCTCTTGACCTACCACCTTGTGAGTGGTTTTGGAAGCCTGAGAACTAATCTTGGCTTGATTGTGTGTTCTTGTTGTTTAGTTACTTCTTGTTTTCAACATGTCTGGTTCTGAAACACCTAAAGGTGATGGACCTAAGGGTAGTGGTGTTAAGAATGAGGCTGTTAAATTTGATTTGTATGATCCTCTTTATTTGCATCCTCAAGACATTGGATCTCAGTTAATTACCTTCAAACTTGAAGGAAATGAGAACTACAAAGTCTGGGCTGCAGCTGTTCAACTTGCTTTACAAACTAGAAATAAATTGGGTTTCATAAATGGAAAGTGTGTTCAAGATACTAGTGATGGTCCTGCTAGAGATCAATGGGATAGGTGTAATGTTGTGGTTCTTTCTTGGTTGCTTGGTTGTGTTTCACCAGACTTGTATAAGGGGCAAATTTTTTCAAAATATGCACAAGATGTTTGGGATGAATTAGAAGAAACTTATAATAAACAAGATGGGTCTGTCATATACAATCTTCATCATAAGATATACACTTTAACACAGTCTGGTATGACCTTGTCTGAATATTATCATGAATGTAATTCTTTGTGGAGACAATTTGATGCTTTAGTTGATTTACCTGAATGTACTTGTGATGGGTCTGAAGATCTTAAGGATCATAATCAACTTCTTAGGTTGATGCAGTTCCTGATGGGTCTTGATGATGACTTTAGTGTAGTCAGAAGTCAGATTTTAACATCAGATCCTATTCCTGATGTAAAGTCTGCTTTTGCTACTTTGTCTAGAGATGAGTCACAAAGATCTAATAAATCTAATAAGTCTGGTCCTGCAGCTTTTGCTGCTAAGTTTGGTAACAATAGAAACAGTAATGGTTAGAATAACAATAGAACTAATAACAACTCTGGTGGATCTAACAATGGTAATAGAAACAATAGTAACAACTGGAATAATTCTAGTAGTGATAATACTAGAAGAAATGTCAGGAACAATAATCTTGTGTGCAAACATTGTAATATGACTGGCATACTATTGAAAGGTGTTTTGAATTAATTGGGTATCCTGCTGGTTTTAAAAGGAATAATGTTAATAATGTTCAAGGTTCTGATGTGAAAAAAGATGATCAAAGTAAGAGTAACTCTCATACTCTTACTCAAGATCAGGATGAGAGATTAATGTCTTTGTTAAGTGGTACAGGTAATGCTGGCAAGGTTTCTACTAGTGTTGCAGGTATTTTTAAAATTAATAATTGCAAGATTAGTTTCTTTTCTTGTAGATTTTTTAATTACAACACCAATATTAGTACATATTGTACATATATTGGTTGGATTGTGGATTCTGGAGCTAGTCAACATATTACTTTTTCTGAGAAACATTTATTTGATATTTTAGATGTGTCACAGTTAAACATAACTGTTGCTCATCCTAATGGAACTATTGAACATGTTAAAAAACTTGGAAGTTATAAAATAAATGATAACTTGATTGCTAAAGATGTGTTGGTAGTTCCAGGTTACAATGTGAGTCTTTTGTCTGTGCATAAATTGTCTAAAGAAAACTCTGTTTTGGTGACATTTGATGATTCAAAATGTTTAATTCAGGATTCAACACAAAAGTCCCTGATGGGGACTGGTAGTCAAAAAGATGGTCTTTATTATCTTGATGAAGGTAAGAATTTGTATAATAGCAAAGTTAAAAGCTGTAATGTGTCTAGTTCATTGTGGCATAATAGGCTTGGTCATCCTGGTGATCAGGTTCTTATGGTCTTAAAAGATAAACTTGATGGGATTAAAAGTGTTAGTTCTGGTCCTTGTGAAGTTTGTCATAAAGCTAAACAGATAAGAGAGTCATTTAGTTTAAGTGATCATAAAATTAATAAAGTTGGTGAGTTAGTTCATTTAGATGTATGGGGACCTTATAAAGTTGTTAGTAAAGAAGGTTTTAGATACTTTCTTACTGTTGTTGATGATTTATGTGTGGGTGTTTTTGATGAAAAATAAATCTGAGATTTTTGATAATGTAAAGGAATTTACTGAGTTAATTAAAAATCAGTTTGATAAATGTGTTAAGGTTTTTAGAAGTGATAATGGAACTAAGTTTGTAAATAAGAGATTTGAAAGTTTTGTTAAAGAAAAAGGTATTTTTCATCAAACTACATGTGCTTATACACCTCAACAGAATGGGATAGCTGAGAGAAAACATAGACATTTGCTTAATACTGCTAGAGCCCTCATGTTTCAGGGGGGTTACCTTTGAACATGTGGACTGAGTCTATTCTAACTGCTACTTATTTGATTAACAGGTTACCATCTTTTGTGTTATCTGGTAGAAGTCCTTATGAGCTTGTGTATAACCAAAAACCTAAGTTCCTCCATTTAAGGGTGTTTGGCTGTTTGTGTTTTGTAAATATTTTAACTGAAAGTGATAAGTTTGGCTCCAGGTCTGATAAATGTGTTTTAGTAGGTTATGCTTTTGATAAGAAAGGATATAAAGTGTTTAATCTGGATAAAAAGAGATTTCAGTTTTCAAGAGATATAAAGTTTTATGAGACTGTTTTTCCATTTAAAAATGAGTCTTTGACTAAAGATTTTGTATTTAGTGAATCTGGAGTAAATGATTTAAACTTTTTTGACAGTCAAAGTCCTAATGAGCCCTATGATGAAGGGGGAGTTAGTGTAAATGATAGTGTAAGTATTACACCTAGAAAAGATACTCTTAGGCCTAGTGACAGCACTGTAGAAGATATAGTTAGAAACAAGGATGTTGTACATACTGAAGGAACAGATATGCAATCTAACTCAGATAGTACTTCTGTTTCTAATGAAAATTCTTCTAGTAGGAGGGTCAATGAAGGTAGTGACTGTGCAACAGAACCTAGTTGTTCTGAGGGTACACAGAGTACTTTAGATGATGAATCATATGATTCTGAGGGTGAAGGACTAGAGTCTTTTGGTAATATTTTTGGTTGGTCACCAGAACCAGCAGCTAAACATACTGTTAGGAGGACAAGTAGGAAGAGTAATTTTCCTAATGATAAATATAAAGATTTTGTATTGAACAAATATGTTAAATACAATATTAACAAGGTTGTAGGTTATACTAACTTGAGTTATGATAATTTTGTTTTTTCTACTAGTCTTAACAAAATTCATGAACCCACTTCATATAATGAAGCTATTCTTGATAGTAGATGGGTTGATGCTATGAATCTTGAAATGGAAGCATTATATAGAAACAATACTTGGGTTATTGTAGATTTACCTGAAGGAAGAAAAGCCATTGATTGTAAATGGGTTTGGAAAGTTAAATACAAATCTGATGGTAAGGTTGAAAGATTTAAAGATAGACTTGTAGCTAAAGGTTTTAACCAAAGAAAAGGCATAGATTATGAAGAAACTTTTTCACCTGTGGTTAAAATTGTTACTGTCAGATGTGTGTTAAGTCTAGCTGTTTGTAATAACTGGTCTATCTTTCAGCTTGATGTGAATAATGATTTCCTATATGGTGATCTAGAAGAGGATGTGTATATGAAAATGCCAGAAGGATATTGTGATGAAAACAGTAACAAAGTATGCAAACTTGTTAAATCTTTATATGGACTAAAACAAGCCCCTAGAAAATGGAATGAAAAATTGGTTTCAGTTTTACTTGAACATGGGTTTGTTCAAAGTAAAAATGATTTCTCTTTGTTTGTTAAAAATCATAATGGGAAGATGCTTGTTCTTTTAGTCTATGTTGATGACATTATTGTTACTGGAAATGATATAGATGAAGTCAATAATTTCAAGAAATTTTTAAGCTCTAAATTTCTTATTAAGGATTTAGGTAAGCTTATATATTTTCTAGGAATTAAAGTGGTTGATATTGAAAATGGAATTTGTCTTACTCAAAGAAAATATTGCACTGAATTATTAACTGAGTTTGGTATGCTAGGGTGCAAACCTTGTAGTACACCTATTGAAGTTAATCCTTCAGATAAGAAACTTAATGCTAAATTTGGTGATGATGAGCCATTGAAAGAAGTTTATGTATATCAAAAGTTGGTAGGCAAATTAATATATCTTACTATGACTAGACCAGATTTGTCTTATGCTGTTCACTGTCTCAGTCAGGTTATGCATAAACCTATGAAGTCTCATCTAAGATTGGCTTTTAGAGTGTTAAGGTACTTAAAAAATGAACCTATACTGGGTATAACTTTCAAAAGGTGTGACAACCAGAATCTAACTGTATTTGTTGATTCTGACTGGGCTAAGTGCAAAGTTACTAAAAGATCTTTAACTGGATTTTGTGTTTACTTGGGAACTAATTTAGTTTCATGGAAAAGTAAAAAACAAAATGTGGTGTCAAGATCTTCTACTGAAGCTGAGTATAGGGCAATGTGTAGTGTTTGCTATGAGGCTATGTGGATTGCTAAAATTCTTACTGATCTGAACAAAGAGGCTTTCTTGCCTATAGAGATGCATTGTGACAATAGTTCAGCTATTCAGATATCTAACAATCCTGTTCATCATGAAAGAAGCAAACACTTTGAAATTGACATATATTTTTTAAGGGAAAAAATTTCAGCTGGGTTTATTAAACCTGTAAAGGTTAAATCTGATGATAATACAGCTGATGTTTTTACTAAAGGGTTACTAATCACAGAACATAAAAAATTTTGTGCAAAGCTTGGTTTGCTTAATGTGTTTCAGGTGTAAAGCTTATGGGGGAGTGTTGAAGATAAGCTTTACTTAAGCTTGAAGGGTTAAAGTGTAAACTACATCAAAGTTGAAGGGGCAAAGTTGACAAGTTGACAAAGATGTGGATTGAAGTGCAACATTGAAGTCAAGGAGTATATAATCTATCCTCACCTAACTTGGACGATCATTCATTCAGTTTATTCAGTTTTTGTGTGTGTAAAAAGTGTGTGAGTTGTTATTGAGAGATCTTGATCGTGTTGATCAAAGTTCATTGTTTTCCTTATTTATGATTGTAAAGATTGTGGCTATCTAAGCCGTTTCATTGATATATATTCTAAAAGTGAGCCAAGGGGAGGTTGGCTAGGTTCACTCATCAGTTTTGTGTTGTTGATTCTGAGTTGATTCATAAGTTTTTACATACTCTACACCGCGTATATAGTGCACTTGATGCATTTCGAGGAGAAAATGAATAAGCGAGGGTGAGTGGGTGAGTATGGGAGTGAATATCATTTGTAATTTGTTGGATTGACAATTTTTTTGGTAAGAATGCACAATCACTGTGGAGTAACGGGATTGAACAAGACGCACACTGATAAAAGGCCCCCTTATGTTCCTTCCCACACGCGTCACACTCTCATAAAATTTCTTTACCAATGCAAACCAGTGGGTGAATGTGGCTAGGGTGATGAATGATGTTTGTTTTTAGATATGTTGTAACACAATGCAAATCAACGTAAAAATAACATTCAGGGCAACGATATAAAAGCTCATCATGCCGCCCATGTCTGGTTCCGCATAAACTGCAGTACCAGATGAATCTGTTTTGTGTAAGAATAAGATGACTATTAGATGTGAATTCACCATATCATATTATCCCATATATAAATAATAATCTTATGCAAAAGAATAATTTGTAAAATTAATTATCACCATCTTTTCTGAATTGTTTTCGAAAAGCTTGCTTAGTTTGTGTAATTTTATTTCCATGTGGGACCGAAGGCTGGATTAGAAACTCACCAGCTTTCAACATTCAGTCATTAACTCAGCAGAGTTAGTTCTGACAGAAATTTCAATGATGTTATCTCTAATGTATGGCTATAAGTAAAAATGAAGATTTCTTTGAAAAATTCAGATGGGTATGTCATCTTGACCAAAAAAAGTTCGTAATAGGGATGGAAGACCTCTTTCATCTACTAAATCACAAAAAGGACAAAGTTGAAGCTACTTTCATGGAGGTTAGGTCTAAGTTCTGTAATGACGTTGTATTTGACGACATAGTGCATCAGTATAATGTGCTATTAGAAAAATATAGGACCACACGGAAACAATACATGAATGGGATGCTAGCTTTAAATTGCATCTAACAGTACGTGTCTACGTTGCGCAATTGGTCCAATTTGTATTTGAGGTAACCGACTTTGTTTGCTCGACATGGTCAAAATTACCGATGTAAAAGATAGTTAACATGGTTAAAATTACCGATGCAAGATCTGCCATGTCATCGTTTTGACATGGTGACGTTATGGATTCCTTATATTGATCTTCATTGGAAGGTCAACTTTTTTGTAAGTCCTATTTTTATTCTTTTACAAATTTGTGCGATATAGTTGGTTACCTTGAAAGAGATATTGCACTGAAGCTGGTTACTTTTTTTTCGCAGTTAATGGTAACTAATATATATAACTCATAAATGTAAAGAACGGCGAGAACCATCTTTTAACTCTTAAAATGCACATGTATATTCATCGGTTAGTTCATTACGTAGAAACACATGAATTTTTATTGTCGTAGGTCACTAGGAACATGTATCCTAGGACCATGCACATGTATTTGTTTTGTATGTATTATAACTATCTTTTCGTTGGATAATATGAAAACACATGTGCACTCTTTATATCACTCATCATACTCGGATCTATAACCAATAAAACAATTATTAAATGTTAATTTAAACATAATAATGAAAATACATATGCATTGTTAAGAGTATAAAGGTGGTTCTCGCAGTTCTATACATTTATTTGGTTCTGAAAATAACCTTACACATAATTCATATTACCACTTTTTTTGTTGAACCTAGTCTATGTAAAGAAGGTGAGCAGTAAACCTCAAAGAAAAACCGAGGACACAGAAATTTATGCCATATTGATATTGCAAAATTATCATATGATACAATGGTATAATAATTTCTAGATTTTGGGCGCACTGGTGGTGTGCTTGACTAAAGATGGTACATTGTGGCTCAACTTTCATGGATTTATGCTTGGGAGTCGGAGACTTGAGTGAGTTTTCACTCCTTGATTGTCAATGTGGTAAATCATCTCTCCATCTTCATTATTATTGGTATCATATGCTTTCGGTGTTAAATCTACTTTTTCTATAGATCTCCTTGCATTTCCATCTACCTGCTATTTGCATTTACAGTTTAGACTTTAGTTTGCACATTTGTACACATTAAATCCCACTTATGTGCCAGAGGTCGAAAAATGGGTGAGTCTAGTGGACTGGGAAAAAAGGTAGTTTTAAGTGCAGGTTAGGTAGACCGACTTACAATATTTCTGGTCGTTTTCAGTTTATTTATAGACGAGCACGTTAAAATGATTGCAAGAATTACACTATAACATTAATTATTTTGACTGTTTGGCATAACGATTTGGGAGGTTGTATGCATTAGAAGTATGTTCTTGGGGACTTCTAGTTTTTCTGAGCCATTTGGACCTGTTTTCCTAGCTAGTTATTATATCTTACTCAAGAGTTAAAAAAAACTCAATTCAGACCATTCACAAGAATATCGATCGAAAAATAATACTTCTACCACTATGTGACACCACAGTATTCGATTAGCAGAATGCTTGTGCACATAGTCGGCAATCCAATAAACGATCATTGGACAATTTGTTGTGTATGTAAATGAAAATATAAACATAACTAGATTGCTGGATTTTAGTTTAGTCTTACCTTGTTAATATCAGGTTTCAGGTCTTCTAGTGTCTATAGGCTTCTTCTTCCTTGAAAGTTTATGGACTTAAAATCGATTGTCGTGTGATTGGATCGAACTCGAGATCACGGGATTGCACACATTACGTGAAGGGTTAATTTATTTATTAAATATATTTATTGTATTTATTAAATCAAACCGTAGCTTAAACTAACGATCGTTAAGTAATTAAAAGTTAAGTATTAAACGACCGTTATAGAATGTTATAGAAGCTAAAAGAAGGTGTCGGAAAAGTTCCAGAAACCCCTTATGGGCTTGTGTATATCCGGCCAAAAAGGGAGAGACAAAAGGAATAGAAAATATTTTGTTGCCTTATTTTGTTTAAACCTTGGAGGAAAAGTTTTTCCAAGGTGTATATAAATAAACCAAAGGCTTCATAATTTTTTCAACACATCTCTCTTTTCTCTTGCTCTAACCGTCGGCCAAACACCCCTTTTTAGGGTTCTTCTTTGTTTCTCATTAAGCTATTGTAGATCTAGTACTAGCCCCTCTATAGGGTTGTTGGGTATATCTTCCATAGACTTGGAAGCTCGGTTTGTTCGTGCTAGACTCACGATTAACTCGTCGTATCACGTGTGTACAAGATCGTGGTGTAGTGTTGCTTTAGACTAACATCCTGGTGGTGTTCGTGATCTATCTCTACCGGTGACCGTTCCGTCGACTTGTAGATCTTGCTAGGATAAAGGTATGTAACCCTAATCTTGATTAATTATAATTGTGTTAAATTAATGATCTTGTTAATTTGCTTCCGTTGTATGTGCTTTGATCCATATTAGGGTTTTTAATAATTGTTATGATATATATAAACCTACAGTGGCATCGAGAGCCGTTTTAACATGATTTTAATTATCATGATCTAAAGTTTTTTTAACTAATATTGATTTGTGTTAAAAAAATTACATGTTGTTTTTTAGGTTTTATAAAAAATAGGGTTTTGTTTTTTTATTATTTTTAAAATCAGATATGGCCGATTTTTTTTATAAAAAAAATTTTTTGTAAACCCTAAAATTACATGGTAATTAACTTTAGATGTTTTGCATGAATTAATTGTTATGTCATGCGTGGTTACGATCCGTAGTTTTTTAATTGTTACGAGAATGTGGGAGATCCGTAATAAACATGCATGTTTTTTTACGGATCATATAATTTTGATTGCTATTTGCTTTATTTAATTCAAAGTTTTAAAATTAGGGAAGACTTTTTATGTTTATAAAAACCCTAGTTTTGATGTTCTTTGAATAAATTGTTATGCATGTGGCTATTTGATTTAGTTTTTTTTGTACTACTTGTTTTAATGCGTTTTTATATTGTATGTTGTAAACAAGGGTAGTTTTTTTAAGAAAAATAATATGGACTAAATCTTATCAAAATTAATGAATTGTGTTGAGATCTAAATTACATATGATTTGCGTTGATTAGAATTACAATAACAACTTAACGGCCTACTCAATTTTGGCAAACTATAAAGTGGGTATAACGCACCGTTGGTCAAGTGCCCGGTTAAGGAAGGAGGTGTTATGCTTCAGCGCTGACCAAATTCCCGGCTCGCCTGTGAGTCAAAATTGGAATTACCTACGGTTGTTATTTGTTTAATTCTTTAAGGTTGATTTAACTGCATTAATTCACATCCGAAACACAATGAATAAGGTTATTGCTTTGTGCTTTAGCTGAGTTCTAGAAAAAGTACGGTGTGAATTTAGTTGTGTGTAAAATCTTTAATTGGTTTAACCAATACCTCAACTTGCAAATATATGATGAAATTTTAGTCTCGCCAAAAAGTTTACTAAACGTTTTTATTAAACTTATGTTATGAAGATATATGCATGCTTCTCCATACATGATATTGACACCAAAATCTATACCCTAAAATTTAAGTCATATGCCATCTAATTGACGAACACTTGAAGTTACAATTGTCATCATATAAGATATTGGACGATGTTGTAATGGAGAGAAAACTTCATGACTGAATAAGATTGCACATGAAGGTTTTACGTTCTTTAGATTAGTCGACTTAATTAAGTTACTCAGTAAGAACTGGAAACTTAAGGCGTAAAGTAGGGATGAAACATGTTTACAATTCAAATGATTTTGGCAATGTAAATCCCTAACGTATCTAGAAATTGCAAATTTGTTTGTCAATTATTGTTCGACAAGTTACTGTGTTGAATACATTTTTCACTAGCAGATCAACTGATGTGATAAATCTATGTCAATATGGATTCTAGTTTTTCAAGGAAAATACTATGGTTTTATTACTGGGGTAATTTTATTTTCTTGAATTGTATTATCAAAGATACTAATGTTTGAACTTATTTCTGTAGAAATGGCTCAACCCGAAAACAATCTTACAATAACCTCGGCGTTCAAAGCTTTCTTTGAACAGCCTGAACTTACTGGCCCTAATTTCAATGACTGGTATCGCTCACTAAGAATTGTTCTGAGAGCAGCCAGTACTATTGATATCTCGACTACTCCTTTTCCGGAGGATTTTGCTGAAGGAGCATCTGATGCGGAAAGGCTTCAACACGCTGCTAACGTTAAAAAGCACCATGAGGTGGCTGCTGTAATGTTCACCAGAATGGCTTCATTACTTCAAAGAAAGTATGAGTTATTTTCACCTCAGCGATTTCTTGATGAAATCAAGGCTGTGTATGAAACGCCGCAAGCTGTTGAGATCTATGATTTGGTTGATGCTCTACATAGTTGCAAGCAAGCTCCTGGAAAGTCCGTAAGTGCCCATTATATGGAAATGAGGGGTTATATGGAACAACTCATTGCACTAGGACAACCCTATGATCATAATATGGCCATCAACTTGATCAATAGGTCCCTTAATAAGGACTTAAATGATTTCGTTCGTAACTATAATATGCATTGCACGGGGAAGACAGTTAATGATCTGCATGCAATGTTCATTGACTTTGAAAAGGGGTTGAAAGATAAGGCATCCACTGCTACTCCTCAAGTACATTAATACACGGCTTTTGGCCCGTATAAAAATTAAAGTTCGTTGTGTTGGTCTAATCGAATTGATCTAGGTTCTCTATGTGACTCTATTGTTCTTTGGTGAAACAAAAAGGTTGTCGTTGTAGTATATGAAAAATGTGCGAAAACAATTAAAGTAAATGGCGGTAAATTAAATTCTAAGTCTAATTAAACGAAAGGTGGAATATTTTAAAAACGTGACGGAAAGTAAATTAATTAAATGACTTAAAATTAAAGCGTGACGGAAATTAAAATTGAACAAGAATTAAAATGAGAATGTCAAAATTAAACAAGGCAAAACATAGAAAATAACCCACCATCGGAATACATTCCGAACAGACTCTCCATCGGAATGTACACAAACCTCACAATCGGAATGTTGATCGGAACCTTAGATCGGAATACCCTGTCACTTATTCAGATCGGAAAGTCCAAACAACCCCTTTGATCGGAATTTCGCCTATCGGAATGAGGTCCAGATCGCAATGCAGTTTAGATCGGAACCCTCCAGATCGCAATGAGCTATCGGAATAAGAAGGATGTAACCTATCGGAATATGGTCCAGATCGGAATGTTGCTTGGGAAAATTGGGCAGCACTTCGTTTTAGTGAAGCCTTAAGAGCCGTCGCAATCCCGATCGCAATGTGCGATCGGAACCTTGATCGGAATAAGGGGGTAATTCACTCTGTCGCAATCCCGGATCGGAATGCAAAACCCTTGGGCCAATACTGTCACTATCGGAATGTGGTAAAGCAAGCCGTCGCAATGAGGAGAACCCTTACGTTCCGATGGAGTACCAAATTCGTAACAAGCACAAATCCAAATAAGCTATAACTAATAAGCAATAAGAAAGACTTAAATGAAATGAAGAGAAACGAAACAATAATCTAAAAAGTTAAACTCTTTCAAAGTTTAAAAGAAGAAACTTAATGAAAATAACTTGATAAGTAAAACTTTTAAGAAAACTTTGAAATCAATTAAGCCAAATACCAAATAAGCACATAAGATTGTCAAACTTATGGCTATTTCGTATGAAGACTTAAAAGTAAAAAGAAAAGACAAGACTTTTAATCAAACAAGCAAATGGATTAAGCAAATCTTTGCTTAATCCGAAATTTAAACCGAAACAAAAATGAGAAGAGAAGAATGAGATTGACAAGAGTAAACTTGATCAAATGATAAAGAAAGATTAAAGACACGAATTTAAAGAACACAAATTAAAAACTTACTTGGAATTAAAAGGATAATTAAAGTGCAAAACATGTATTAAAATGACAAGTAATTAAAGATGCATAAAATAAAAGTGGAAGAGCTAATTTGTCAAGTTAGCCAACAAGAACAAATAAATGAAAATGAGAAGTATTTATAGGTGATTAGGGAGATGGTTAGAGGAAGCTTCCTCCCCTCCTTCCTTTCTTCTTAATTGCGCCCTTAAGTCCTTCCTTCTTAATCTCTTTGTTAATCTTGTACTTTGATGACTTTTGGCTCGGGATTTCTTTGGACTCGTCTTTTAATTCGTCGATAAATAAGACTTGAGTTCCTCGGCTTTTGATAAACTTCCATCTTATGACTTTTTCTTCGATAAATCTTCAGAATTGGTCTTGGACTTCCGTTCTTTTTGCACTCTTGACTTCTTGACTTCGTCTTTCATCTTTTTCTTCAATAAAAGTCCGTAAATGCCCGTGAATTCCCGTGTTTTCTCCACTTTTCACCTTTTCGTCCTAAATCACAACAAAAACATAAACCACGCATAATTCCGACATAAAAGACATAAAATACACGTTTTGGTCCGGTTATTATTGTAATTAAGTGGTAGAAAAGATGTGTGTTTACACACATATCAAATCTCCTACACTTGACCATTGCAATGTCCTCATGCAATGCATTAGTTACAAAGCAAGTTTACATTCTTCATCATAATCAATCCACGTTGGCCTTTATTAAAGAGATAGAAAACTATAAACATTCAAAGTAAAGAAATCAAAAAGCATACCTTGGGTTTTGGAAATGTTATGAATAGTCATCATCCTCAAGTTTTCACTTTCTCCAAACCAAGCTTAAAAACGAGATCATTGTTATTATAAGTTAGCAGACTAACACGAACTCATGTGGGCCAATTATTCACTTAAACTCCCTTATTCCTAGGTGTATCTCTTATATTTTATTTTTGTCTTGAATGATCACGAGGATGCATTGTTAACTTATTTCGATAGTTATTTAGTCCGAAAATAAAGTGAACGATTTAATCAATAGTTAGCTAAAGGACAAAATCTATTAAAACTGCTTCTCGGGACCTCATAAAGTTCATATCTTGGCATAACTCGCTTCGCGATTTGAGACCTTTCTCGGACCGATATTTGGCAGCGACTTCATACTTCAAACCCTTGAGAGACGTTCATGAAATAATGGCCTTCTCTTCATAATAGGAATTTCTTCACTTGAAATTTTTGAGAGATTCATACTTGGACCACGACTTCTTCATTTTTCTCCAATCTTTATTTTGGACTTTGATATACAACGATCCGCCTCCTTTTATGACTTGGATCTATTTATCCTCATACCTTGTTAGGGTCTTTTCGGATACACTTCTCCATGACTTTTGGGGAGTTTTTGCTTTTCGTCGTGTGTCTCGATCCTTCATATTGATTTTCGATAAATGATTCTTCACATCACTTTTGGATCTTTAGCAACAAAATATAGCCCTCATGCCTTGTTAGGGCCTTTTTGGACTCGCCAATCTTCGCATCCCGCTTCAATAAGTTATGCCTTGGCTATGAACTCTAATCCATACCGAGCAACTTTTAAACGATCTTGGGCTAGAAGCTAAGTAACTTTTCAAATCGTACAACCTTATTTATTAGCAGATAAATTATTTAGCAAGCGATGGGAGAATAGGCTCATAATTAACTCACATAAATTCCCGAAAGAATACCGAACTTATAATTGGCTCTATCATCTCTCGTTCTCCACAGTTTAAAATCTCAAGTAATGAGACTTGTGGATGCTTAGCCTATTAAATCAAAGTTTTGGGTTTTCGAGTCGCCTATAGGATCTTGCAAATTCTTAGACTTTTTCAAGATTAGAAATCGCGTTTTAAAGTTCCCTTGATAAACGACTCTCTAGGATCAATTATAGGAACTTGCGAAAAGTTCTTGTTCTTAACCCATGAGAGTTAAGACTTTCGCGGTTTATAGCTCCCTATATAAAAACCTAGCAAAACTTGACTTAAACACGTTAAGGATACTAGCTAGAGTAACTTAGATAAGTAAACTCGGGTTGAGTCAAAAGATTCACAAAGTTTGAAAATGAAAACCACTTATTCAAAGATTTATTCTAGCAAAGGAAGAAAATAACTATACAAAGGGAAAAACTAATAGGCCAAAATAGATCAAAAATTTTGAAAAATGTCGAAAAATTGATTTTTCGGTTAAAATGAGGACAAATACAAGAAAAAGGCCACTTAACTTCGATAGAAGTCCCCCCTACACTTAATATAAACATTGTCCTCAATCTTTAAGCATGTGGGAGTAAACTCCCCTACACTTAGGACATTGTGCACGTTGTTTAAATCTCGCTAAGGGAAAGACAACTAAAGAGATTCCTATTTTAATATTGAGAAAATATAAAATAGTGAATCGAAAAGAGTTTAGGATAGAACCGGGAAGAAGTGGACACGGAATCACGGGTCGTCAAGAATCATCAAGAGTGGATCATTGAGCGCTCGAGTCCCTGATTAAGAAGTGAGGAGAGGAAAGTAAACCAACGGGTCTCCCCCCTACACTTATGATAAAGAAAGCGAAAAGGTAGATGCATGGGTTGCCTCCAAAGAAGCGCTTGGTTTTTGATTACCGAGTCGTGAGCCTGACTCGACCTTGATCATCATAGGAAGAAGCATGAAACATATCCACCAGGATCAAAGACATAGTTTTCGTCCATCAAATAGCACAAGCTTAAGGCAAACAAGGCAAGCCAAAGAAGAGGTGGCAAGGTTCCCTTAAGCAGCGATGGAGCATGGTGGAAGCAAGGGTGAAGTGGTGCAAGCATGTCTTCAATAATTCCAAAGATTTTTCCTTTTATTTCATCAGGTGGATACTGAGATGGCTGCAGAATGTCAATACCGGGGTCGAACACCTTTTCCTTTAAGGGAAAATAGCACTCAGGCTCTGCAGAGTGTGAAGAAGATCCGCGAAGAAGCACAACCTCGTCCTTAGAAGGGGGACAAAGAGGTGTTAACTCATACGTGCTGCGGATATTGGTGTCGACCGGTTTCTTCTCCTTTGAAAGAATGTGCTTCAAATCCAAAGTAGGATCAAGACGATAATCTTCAAAATCATAAGGAGGAGCATCACTCTCATGAGGGAAGTAAGTATTAAGAAATATAGAGAAATCTTCCTCAAATGAGTAATCGTCCATAGTAGGATCGAGTGATGGCGGAGGATCTTCATCAAATGTAGGTGCAATGTCATCAGTAGAAGAATCGCTCGAAAGAGTGTCGGCATACTCAAAATCATCAAAGGTAGGCATGTCCGGATACTCAGAAGTAAGGTCATCATAATCATCCGAATCTGAGCTAGAATCATCGTCATCATAAGCATCAAAGACCGGTGGAGAATCATAAATGGGAGAAGCTTCCAAAGTAGGGAGAGAATCATCCACATCATCTTGAAAAAGTGGATTATCAATGCACGAATCGAAGAGAGGATTGTCGTAGACAACAAAGTCATCATGCACATTAATCATATTTACTGATTCTCGGCCTCCAAAGGATTTGCCTGTAAGCTTTCCCATTTTGAAAACTTGTGAATCATCCCTGACTCTTAAGATTAACTCGCCTTCGGCCACATCAACTAGAGCTCGTCCGGTTCTTAAGAATGGCCGACCAAGTATTAAAGGAATACGAGGGTCCATTTCATAATCAACAACCACAAAATTGACCGGGAAAGTAAATGTGCCAACTTTGATGAACACATCTTCGGCTATACCAACGGGGTAAGCGAGAGTGCGATTTGCAAGTTCAAGAGTCATCTTTGTTGGAGTGAGGTCGGGTAATGATAGTGTTTTCCAAACACTCAATGGCATCAAATTAATACTGGCCCCGAGATCAGCAAGGGCAGTAAATTCTTCAGTTTTGTTGAAAACGCAAGGCAACACAAAACGACCGGGATCTCCAAGCTTTTCCGGAAGTTCTTTAAGAATAACTGCAGAGCAGTTTTCATTTAAGCGTGTGTTGGCGAGTTCAATAAGCTTCTCCTTCTTGTTTAGCAATTCCTTAAATGCTTTCACAAATTTCGGCATGTGGACAAGGGCTTCAAGAAAGCTAATGTTGAAGTTCATCTGAGAGATCATCTTCACATAGCGTGTCACTTCGGAGTCATCCTTGGTTAGCATTTTGGTCTTGCCTAAACGAGAAGGATAAGGGATATTGGGTTTGGGTGGTGTAGGTAAAGGTTGAGATGTTGACGTGTCCTTCCTGGAAACATTGTCATGACGAGGCGGAGACGGTAATAGTGCACTAATACTAGGTGTAGGAGGAGTAGGTATAAATGGTGGTGGAGGAGGTGTAGATGATGGGGTGGGATTGGTGGATCGACAATGGTAATTCCACTACGCGTAGTAATAGCACTCACATTGGCTCGCGGATTAGTGATGGTGTTTGAAGGTAGAGAACTCGAAGTAGAAGGTTGAGCAGGGGGCAGGAAACTAGCCAGCATATTCTTTATATCATTCGTTTGAGAGCTGATGGAGGATTGAAGATTATCTCGAAGTTTGGATCTAATCTCATTTCCTTGCTTGGTAATATCTCCTTTCAGATTGATAATTTGGCTCTGCAGGTTCTTAATTTGCTCACCGTGGGTTCTCATGATGGTGTCAACATCGGGGTTAATGGGTGGGAGTTGTTGAGCGGGTGGGTGATAAGGATTAGAAGCTCTTGGTGGGATTTGGTTGCTTCTAGTGTAGTTGTTGGCGGCGTTTTGGTTATGAGGAGAAAAACCGGGTGAAAGGTAGTTATTTGATCGGTAACTCAGCAGATTTCTATCCCCTTGAGGTCGAGCTTGGTAATTTTCCGGTGAATAATTACCATAAGCTGCATACACATTTTCCGGATTTCCTTGTGTCGAAGGACAATCGGTGTATGAGTGAGGACCACCGCATGTTTCACAAGAAGGTGCAACAGCTTTAACTTGTTGTTGTTGTTGGTTTGAAGCCAAGAGTTGCATACTTCTGCTCATTTCAGTCAGCACACGGGTGAGTTCGGTCATATCAGGGTTTGCTGAAGTGGAGGAAACATTGACTCTCGGGTTGTTCCTTGAAGAAGCAGAGGAATCCCAGTTTTTGTGGTGAGTAGTCATGTTCTCAATTAACTCTCTACACTCCTCGGGTCTCCTTTTCATGAATGTGCCACCGGCGGCTGCATTAATCGTATCACGATCTCAAAAAGTTAAACCGTTGTAGAAAGTATCTATTAAGGTCACAGGGAGCATGTTGTGGTTTGGACATCTATCGATCAAGACATTATATCTCTCCCAAGCATCAAAAAGAGATTCATCAGGGTCTTGCATGAAACCGCTGATTTGATTGCGAAGGCTCGTGACCATGGATGGTGGAAAGTAGCGCGACAAAAAGCGTTGAGTCATGTCATCCCAAGTGTGAATAGAATTCTTCGGGAGACGATCAAACCATTTCTCGGCATGATGTAATAAAGTATGTGGAAAGAGTTGTAGGCGAAGTTCATCCATTGTGGCACCAGCCAACTTCATGCTTTGGGTGATTGTAATGAACTTGTCGAGGTGTTTGTTGGCATCATCATCAGGCAATCCACGGAATGGGTTAGTTTGCACTTGCTGAATCATGTGGTGCTTCAACGAAAACTCAGGAGCGTTGATTTGCATCGGCGCAATCGGTCCTCCTCGGCCAAACATGGTAGGTTGACAATGTTCCTCCATTGTCCGAAGATCGGGCTGTGGAAGAACATTGTTGTTATTATTGAGGTGTGGTGGATTATTGTTGTTAACACCTGACATAGCTAAATCTTCTTGAGTCTCGGGCTCTTGATAATTAGAAGATCTAGTACGCATACACCTGAAAATGCAAAAGAAAAAGAAACCAAACACAAAGACAATATATATACACAATAAAGATAAAATCTTTTTGTATTTTTGAAATTTTTAATTTTTATGGATTTTTATCAATTTTTAATTTTTATGATTTTTTGAATTTTTTATGCAAGAAAAATAACGCTCACAAGTGAACGGATCCCAAAAAGCAACGCGTCTCTCACAACCGTTAATCTTTACGAAAAGAGCCAGCAGCGGCGCCATTTAATACACGGCTTTTGGCCCGTATAAAAATTAAAGTTCGTTGTGTTGGTCTAATCGAATTGATCTAGGTTCTCTATGTGACTCTGTTGTTCTTTGGTGAAACAAAAAGGTTGTCGTTGTAGTATATGAAAAATGTGCAAAAACAATTAAAGTAAATGGCGGTAAATTAAATTCTAAGTCTAATTAAACGAAAGGTGGAATATTTTAAAAACGTGACGGAAAGTAAATTAATTAAATGACTTAAAATTAAAGCGTGACGGAAATTAAAATTGAACAAGAATTAAAATGAGAATGTAAAAATTAAACAAGGCAAAACATAGAAAATAACCCACCATCGGAATACATTCCGAACAGACTCTCCATCGGAATGTACACAAACCTCACAATCAGAATGTTGATCGGAACCTTAGATCGGAATACCCTGTCACTTATTCAGATCAGAAAGTCCAAACAACCCCTTTGATCGGAATGTCGCCTATCGGAATGAGGTCCAGATCGCAATGCAGTTTAGATCGGAACCCTCCAGATCGCAATGAGCTATCGGAATAAGAAGGATGTAACCTATCGGAATATGGTCCAGATCGGAATGTTGCTTGGGAAAATTGGGCAGCACTTCGTTTTAGTGAAGCCTTAAGAGCCGTCGCAATCCCGATCGCAATGTGCGATCGGAACCTTGATCGGAATAAGGGGGTAATTCACTCTGTCGCAATCCCGGATCGGAATGCAAAACCCTTGGGCCAATACTGTCACTATCAGAATGTGGTAAAGCAAGCCGTCGCAATGAGGAGAACCCTTACGTTCCGATGGAGTACCAAATTCGTAACAAGCACAAATCCAAATAAGCTATAACTAATAAGCAATAAGAAAGACTTAAATGAAATGAAGAGAAACGAAACAATAATCTAAAAAGTTAAACTCTTTCAAAGTTTAAAAGAAGAAACTTAATGAAAATAACTTGATAAGTAAAACTTTTAAGAAAACTTTGAAATCAATTAAGCCAAATATCAAATAAGCACATAAGATGGTCAAACTTATGGCTATTTCGTATGAAGACTTAAAAGTAAAAAGAAAAGACAAGACTTTTAATCAAACAAGCAAATGGATTAAGCAAATCTTTGCTTAATCCGAAATTTAAACCGAAACAAAAATGAGAAGAGAAGAATGAGATTGACAAGAGTAAACTTGATCAAATGATAAAGAAAGATTAAAGACACGAATTTAAAGAACACAAATTAAAAACTTACTTGGAATTAAAAGGATAATTAAAGTGCAAAACATGTATTAAAATGACAAGTAATTAAAGATGCATAAAATAAAATTGGAAGAGCTAATTTGTCAAGTTAGCCAACAAGAACAAATGAATGAAAATGAGAAGTATTTATAGGTGATTAGGGAGATGGTTATAGGAAGCTTCCTCCCCTCCTTCCTTTCTTCTTAATTGCGCTCTTAAGTCCTTCCTTCTTAATCTCTTTGTTAATCTTGGACTTTGATGACTTTTGGCTCGGGATTTCTTTGGACTCGTCTTTTAATTCGTCGATAAATAAGACTTGAGTTCCTCGGCTTTTGATAAACTTCCGTCTTATGACTTTTTCTTCGATAAATCTTCAGAATTGGTCTTGGACTTCCGTTCTTTTTGCACTCTTGACTTCTTGACTTCGTCTTTCATCTTTTTCTTCAATAAAAGTCCGTAAATGCCCGTGAATTCCTGTGTTTTCTCCACTTTTCACCTTTTCGTCCTAAATCACAACAAAAACACAAACCACGCATAATTCCGACATAAAAGACATAAAATACACGTTTTGGTCCGGTTATTATTGTAATTAAGTGGTAGAAAAGATGTGTGTTTACACACATATCATACATTATGTGCAAAAGGGTAGAGTGACTAAACCAAAACCGCAAGTGAATAAGCAGCAGAAAGGCAAAGGCAAGGTTGATAAGAGCAAACAAGTTGCGACTCCATCAAAACCAAAGAAGAACTTTGTCAAGAAAGGTCAATCTCAGAAAGATGAGACTTGTCACCACTGCAAGATGACTGGACACTAGAAGAGAAATTGCACTCTCTATCTCCATGAAATGCAAGAACACAAGAAGAAGGCTGAGTTAGCTGCTGCAGCATCTTCAGGTAACTTATTAATGATAAAGTTATTTAACCTTACATACAAATCAAACTCCTGGGCATATGATACGGGATGTGGTATTAACATTTGTAATACCCTGCAGGGATTTGAGTTGAAGAGGAAGCTTTCCTATGGGGAATAATTTCTACAAGTGGGCAATGGCGCACAAGCAACGGTTGAAGCTATAGGAATATTTAAATTAGTTTTACCTTCGGGTTTAGTACTTTTTTTAAATAATTGTCATTATGCACCTTCAATTGTTAAGGGCGTCATTTCCTTTTCTTGTATGTTGGATCTTGAATTTAATCACACAATTGATAATAATAGAATTTCTGTTTTCAAAGATGGTTTATTAATAACTTATTTTTGGTTAGTTAATAAAAAGGTTTGCTTTTGCAAGATCTTTCTTTGTGTTGCTCGTACCCAATGATATATGTCGTTGTTTCGTTCTCGGTATCTTCTCGAATCGATCACGGTTCAAAGTGGAAAAGTTGTAATTGGTAACTAAAAAGGGGAGTAGGATCACTCACAAGGTATATCGGATGAAGAAGAAGGCTTTAGGGGAGTAGGATCACTCACAACCACGGGTGGTGGGGGAATGGGGGTAGAAAGCAAAGGAGGTGAGGAAAGTTGCTCTTTTTCCTTGTTCACCATCACGGGTGGAGGTGTAGGAAACTCGGGTTCCGTATAACCTTTTCCACTACGAGTGGTGATTGCTTTCATCTCCCCTCTTGGATTCGCAACGGTGTTACTCGGAAGAGTACCCGAAGAAGAGGGTTGATTACCTTGGAAGAGCGAACCTATCATATCACGTATATTTTCCGCTTGAGTGCTGAAAGAGTCTCTCATGTCTGCACGAATATCATTGCTTTGTTTCGCCATGTCATTCCTTAGCTCGGCTCGAATATCGCTCACTTGTTTCGCCATTTCTCCCTTCAAGTTGATGAATTGACTCTGAAGATTCGTTACCATCTCTCTATTAGTCCTCATGAACGTCTCGACGTCTTGATTCAATGCCATCGGTTGATTGAGAGGTGGATCTTGGTACGCTTGAGAATTTCCTTGAGGTGGGTATGGGTTTCTTTAGGATTGATATTGATTGTTAGCACGAGGTTGGGATTGGTTGTTTCGGTTATAGCTTTGTTGTTGGTTTTGGTTTGGAGGATTAAAACCGGGTGGAGCAAGATAGTTGTTTGAACAATAACTTAGCAAGTTACGGTCTCCTTGAGAACGAGCTTGATAGCCTCCCGTGGAATAAGTACCGTATGCCGCGTTAACGTTTTCAGAAAAATTGCCTTGAGTAGAAGGACAATCATTGTAAGAGTGGAGACCACCTCATGTGTCACAAGAAATAGCAACGGCTTTAGCTTGTTGAGGTTGGTTAGAAGCCAAAATTTTCATACTTTTGTTAATTTCAAGAATAGCACGTTCCATGGCGGACATGTCGATTGTGGAAGAAGTAGACGAAACATTGACTCTCTGATTAGATCTTGAGGATGCGGATGAATCCCAATTCTTGTGGTGAGTAGTCATGTTTTCAATCAACTCTCTAAACTCCTCCGGTCTCCTTTTTATAAAGGTACCACCGGCGGCGGCGTTGATCGTGTCACGATCACGAAAAGTGAGACCATTGTAGAAAGTTTTAATGAGAGTGACGGGGAGCATGTTGTGATTTGGACAACGGTCGATCAAATCATTGTATCGGTCCCAAGCATCAAAGAGTGATTCATCATTGTCTTGCATGAATCCACTAATTTGGTTACGAAGGCTCGTGACCATGGATGGTGGGAAGTAGCGCGACAAAAAGCGTTGAGTCATGTCTTCCCAAGTATGAATAAAATTCTTTGGGAGACAGTCAAACCATTTTTCGGCATGGTGAGAAAGCGAGTGGGGAAATAGTTGAAGGCGAAGGTCATCCATAGAAACACCGGGCGACTTCATGCTTTGGGTGATGGTAATGAATTTGTCGAGGTGTTTGTTGGCATCATCATCCGGAATTCCGCGAAATGGGTTAGTTTGCACTTGTTGGATCTTGTGATGCTTCAACGAAAACTCCTGAGCCGTGATATGCATCGGCGCAATCGGGCCTCCACGTCCGTTCATCGTAGGTTGGCATAGCTCCTCCATGGTTCGTAGGTCAGGTAAGGGTGGATTATTCATGTTGGGGTGGGGTGGATTATTATTGTTGGGGTGGGGTGGATTATTATTGTTGTTGTTATGTACACCGGCCATGTCTAAATCTTCGAGAGTATCGGGCTCTGAATAAGACGTTGATCGAGTACGCATACACTAAAAAGAAAATGCAAGAGAAAATATTTTTTGTTTTTATAGGTTTTTTTAATGTTTTTGTATTTTTGCAAATTTTATATTTTTATGGGTTTTTGAAAAATTCTTGTGCTTGAAAATAACGTTCACGAAAGAACGGATCCCAAAATCCAATTTTTCTCACAAGAAACCGTTGATCCTTACGAAAAGAGCCGGCAGCGGCGCCATTTTAATAACTTATTTTTGGTTAGTTAATAAAAAGGTTTGCTTTTGCAAGATCTTTCTTTGTGTTGCTCGTACCCAATGATATATGTCGTTGTTTCGTTCTCGGTATCTTCTCGAATCGATCGCGGTTCAAAGTGGAAAAGTTGTAATTGGTAACTAAAAAGGGGGAGCTTTGATCTATATCTACTAAAACGATAAATGCGAGAAGTAATAAAATTAAACTAAAAGCAATTACTGAAAATAAAACTAGAATTAAAATTAAACAGTAAGTACCTAAACTTGGAAAAACAATTGATGCGGAATGTTATGCTTGATCCGGAATATACCCTTTATTCGGAATATCCTAGACAAAAACCTTCATCCGGAATATCTTGAAATTGCTTCATTCGGAATGTTCAACCAAACTTCCTTGGTTCGGAATAAATGAGTTGATCCGGAATGTTTATCTTGATCCGGAATATTTGCTTGACCCGGAATAAATGAGTTGATCCGGAATGTTTATCTTGATCCAGAATCTTTTGCTTGACCCGGAATAAATTTCTATCCGGAATAAAAATGATAAGAAGCTTGATTCGTAATAATTAGTTTACTCGTAATAAAACTTGATCCGGAACATAAGAGTTGATCCGGAATAAAAGAGTTGATCTGGAATATTTGATATTCCGAACCAAAGAGCTTGATCCGGAATATAATCACAAATCCCTTGATCCGGAATATGGTGTTGATTCGAAATCTAGGCTGTGAAACAGTAACAAGAACGAAGAACAGGGGAATAACAAACTCCACGAATTTAACCAAAATCCACCAAGTTTTTAACCAAAACTCAAACCAATTTAACCACTAATCATTTACTAATGATAATCATCAATCCAAAACAACAAAAACTCAAAACCCACTTACTGTTGAAGATTAAAACCAATAAAATAAAAACCTTAGAACTTTGAATCAACAAGAAAAGGAAGAACAAGATGAAATAGAAACTTGTATTAAGGATTAAGATTCAAACAAACAAAATGGAAAGATTAACTTACAAGATTATTGGATTAAAAGGACGAATGAAAAATCACCAAACACCCTAATGGTGTTGGTGATGCTACGAAATAGGAGAAAAAACAAACAGAAAGAAAAAACTTCTTCAAAAATGTGAAGGGAAGGTCTATTTATAGGCTTTCTCTTTGGTTGGTGAGTGGGCTTTCTCCCTTTCTTTTTGTCTTCTCGTCTTTTCAGAAAAGTTGACGTTTTCGATTTCGATTCGGGATTTGTCGACGAATAAATTCAACTCGTCTTTTAATTTCTTCATTTAATAGACTTGAGTTCTTCGACATATGTAAATCTTCCATCTTTGGTCCTTTTCTTCAATAAATCTTCAAATAGGCCCATCGACTTCAAATCTTTTGCATCTCTTGGATTATAGACTTCGTCTTTTCGTCTTTTTCTTCGATAAAACCCGTGCAATCCCATGTTTTCTTCAATATTTATCCGGTTGGCTCTGAAAACACAAAAAACACACAAACCACGCATAATTCCAAACAAATGACATTAAATACGCGTTTTGGTGTTGTTTTAGCAAGAAATAAGTGGTAAAAGGATGGGTGTTTTCACACCTATCATTTATTCTATTTTGATGCAATTTCTGTGAATGGTGTTTTTGAAATTAACATGCTTGATAATAATTCCAAGAGGAAAAATAATTTTGTTTTTAGCATGAATAAGAAGAGAAAGTTAGACAAGAACTCTTCTTATCTTTCGCATTGTAGACTTGCCCATATTGGGAAGACTCGCATACAAAAGCTTCAACGTGATGGTCTTTTGGAAAATATCAATGATGAATCATTTGATAAATGCGAATCTTGTATCTCTGGAAAGATGACCAAGAAACCTTTTAATAGCAGTATTGAAAGGGCTACTGGACTACTTGGTTTGATACATACTGATGTGTGTGGACCACTTAGACATGTGTCAAGGAAATGTGCTAGCTACTTCTTAACGTTTACGGATGATTATAGCCGTTATGGTTGTGTTTATTTACTTAATCATAAACATGAGGTGTTTGAAACATTCAAAACGTTTAAAGCATAAGTAGAGTTACAACTAGGAAAGAAGATTAAAGATCTTCGTTCTGATCGAGGTGGTGAATATTTAAGTCAAGAGTTTAAAGATTATTTAAGTGAGAATGGAATTGTTCAGAAACTTACTTCTCCATATACTCCACAACAAAATGGTGTATCTGAAAGGAGAAATCGTACATTATTAGATATGGTGCGATCTATGTTTAATCTTACAACTTTACCATTATCCTTTTGGGATTATGCTCTTGAATCTGCTGTTCGTATTCTCAATATGGTTCCCACAAAGAAGGTTGATAAGACACCATATGAACTATGGCATGGCAAGAAGCCATATTTGTCTTATTTGAAAATCTGGGGTTGTGAGGCGTATGTGAAACGTGACTCTGGAGATAAACTCCAACAACGCTCAGTAAAATGTATCTTTGTAGGTTACCCTAAGGAAACTATGGGTTACTACTTTTATTATTCAGCTGAGAACAAAGTAGTTGTGGCTCGGTATGGAGACTTCCTTGGAAGTGATCTTGCAAATCAAAAAATCAGTGGGAGAAATTATGATCTTGAAGAAATTCAAGAAGATACATTGCCTTCTGAAAATACTAGCGAAGAAATTCCTGTAGAACAAGAAAGTCTGGGAGTTCCGCCGGAGTTAATTCCTCCACGTAGGTCTAAACGAACCATACGTGCGCCAGACAAACTATGTTTACATAGAGGATGATGAGGAGGAAGTAGGGGATCTTGGTGAACCTGCTAACTATCGATCCGCAATGTCTGATCCAGAAAAGTCAAAATGGATAGTTGCGATGAATAAGGAAATAAATCCATGGAAATCAACGATGTTTGGATTCTTGTGGATTGATAGGTGTGAAAACACCCATCCTTTTACCACTTATTTCTTGCTAAAACAAGACCAAAACGCGTATTTAATGTCATTTGTTTGGAATTATGCGTGGTTTGTATGTTTGTTGTGTTTTCAGAGCCAACCGGATAAATATTGAAGAAAACATAGGATTGCACGGGTTTTATCGAAGAAAAAGACGAAAAGACGAAGTCTATAATCCAAGAGATGCAAAAGATTTGAAGTCGATGGGCCTATTTGAAGATTTATCGAAGAAAAGGACCAAAGATGGAAGATTTACATATGTCGAAGAACTCAAGTCTATTAAATGAAGAAATTAAAAGACAAGTTAAATTTATTCGTCGACAAATCCTGAATCGAAATAAAAAACGGAAACTTTTCTGAAAAGACGATAAGACAAAAAGAAAGGGAGAAAGCCCACTCACCAAACCAAGCCAAGCCCTATAAATACCCCTCCCATTCACATTTTTCAGCTAGCTTTTCTTTCTGTTATTTCTTTCCTGTTTCGTAGGAAGCACCATCACCATTAGGGAGTTTGGTGATTTTTATTGTCTTTTGATTCTTCCACAATCTTGTAAGTTTAATCTTTCCATTTTGTTTGTTTGAATCTTAATCCTTAACATAAGTTCTCATTTAATCTTTCTTTCTTCTCTTGTTTATTAAAAGTTCTAAGTTTCATTTTATTGAGTTTGATCTTAAAAAGTAAGTGGATTTTATGTTTTTGTTGTTTTGGATTGATATTTATCATAGGTAAATGATTAGTGGTTAAATTAGTTTAAGTTTTGATTAAAAACTTGGTGGATTTTGGGTTAAATTCGTGTGTTAAACATTCCCCTGTTCTTCGCGTTTTCAAACTTGCCCAGATTCCGAATCAACATCATATTCCGGATCAAGGGTTTTGTGATTATATTCCGGATCAAGTTTTATTCCGAGTAAACTAATTATTCCGAATCAAGCTTCTTATCATTTTATTCCGGATAGAAATTTATTCCGGGTCAAGCAAAAGATTCCAGATCAACTCATTTATTCCGGATCAGTCATTATTCCGGATCAACCATTTATTCCGGGTCAAGCAAAAGATTCCGGATCAACTCATTTATTCCGGATCAGTCATTATTCTAGATCAACCATTTCTTCCGAGTCAAGAAAATATTCCGGATCAAGAAAAACATTCCGGATCAACTCATTTATTTCGAATCAAGGAAGTTTGGTTGAACATTCCGAATGAAGCAATTTCAAGATATTCCGGATGAAGGTTTTTGTCTAGGATATTCCGAATAAAGGGTATATTCCGGATCAAGCATAACATTCCGCACCAACTATTTTTCCAAGTTTAGGTACTTTACTGTTTAATTTTAATTCTAGTTTTATTTTTAGTAATTGCTTTTAGTTTAATATTATTACTTCTCGCATTTATCGTTTTAGTAGATATAGATCAAAGCTCCCCCTTTTGAGTTACCAATTACAACTTTTCCACTTTGAACCGTGATCGATTCGATAAGATACCGAGAACGAAACAACGACATATATCATTGGGTACGAGCAACACAAAGAAAGATCTTGCAAAAGCAAACATTTTTATTAACTAACCAAAAATCAGTTATTATGGATGCACCTAAAAATGCTAAAGTAGTAAAAAATAGGTGGATCTACAAGAAGAAAACCGACATGGATGGTGAAATACAATCCTATAAAGCACGTTTAGTAGCTAAAGGTTTTACTCAAACTTTTGGCGTAGACTACGAGGAGACATTTACTCCTGTATCAGACTTACGAGCCATATCTCATAGTCATAGTATACTGCAATAGCAATGAGAATCCTAATAGCTCGTAAGTCTGATACAGGAGTAAATGTCTCCTCGTAATCTACGCCAAAAGTTTGAGTAAAACCTTTAGTTACTAAACGTGCTTTATAGGATTGTATTTCACCATCCATGTCGGTTTTCTTCTTGTAGATCCACCTATTTTTCACTACTTTAGCATTTTTAGGTGCATCCATAATAACTTATTTTTGGTTAGTTAATAAAAATGTTTGCTTTTGCAAGATCTTTCTTTGTGTTGCTCGTACCCAATGATATATGTCGTTGTTTCGTTCTCGATATCTTCTCGAATCGATCACTGTTCAAAGTGGAAAAGTTGTAATTTGTAACTCAAAAGGGGGAGCTTTGATCTATATCTACTAAAACGATAAATGCGAGAAGTAATAAAATTAAACTAAAAGCAATTACTGAAAATAAAACTAGAAATAAAATTAAACAGTAAAGTACCTAAACTTGGAAAAACAGTTGATGCGGAATGTTATGCTTGATTCGGAATATACCCTTTATTCGGAATATCCTAGACAAAAACTTTCATCCGGAATATCTTGAAATTTCTTCATTCAGAATGTTCAACCAAACTTCCTTGATTCGGAATAAATGAGTTGATCCGGAATGTTTTTCTTGATCCGGAATATTTGCTTGACTAGGAAGAAATGGTTGATCCGGAATAATGACTGATCCGGAATAAATAAGTTGATCCGGAATCTTTTTCTTGACCCGGAATAAATGGTTGATCCGGAATAATGACTGATCCGGAATAAATGAGTTGATCCGGAATCTTTTGCTTGACCCGGAATAAAGTTCTATCTGGAATAAAATGATAAGAAGCTTGATTTGGAATAATTAGTTTACTCGGAATAAAACTTGATCCGGAATATAATCACAAAACCCTTTATCCGGAATATGATGTTGATTCGGAATCTGGGCAAGTTTGAAAACGCGAAGAACAGGGGAATGTTTAACACACGAATTTAACCCAAAATCCACCAAGTTTTTAATCAAAACTTAAACCAATTTAACCACTAATCATTTACCTATGATAAATATCAATCCAAAACAACAAAAACATAAAACCCACTTACTTTTTAAGATCAAACTCAATAAAATGAAACTTAGAACTTTTAATAAACAAGAGAAGAAAGAAAGATTAAATGAGAACTTGTATTATGGATTAAGATTCAAACAAACAAAATGGAAAGATTAAACTTACAAGATTGTGGAAGAATCAAAAGACAATAAAAATCACCAAACACCCTAATGGTGATGGTGCTTCCTACGAAACAGGAAAGAAATAACAGAAAGAAAAGCTAGATGAAAAATGTGAATGGGAGGGGTATTTATATGGCTTGGCTTGGTTTGGTGAGTGGGCTTTCTCCCTTTCTTTTTGTCTTCTCGTCTTTTCAGAAAAGTTGCCGTTTTTTATTTCGATTCGGGATTTGTCGACGAATAAATTTAACTCGTCTTTTAATTTCTTCATTTAATAGACTTGAGTTCTTCGACATATGTAAATCTTCCATCTTTGGTCCTTTTCTTTGATAAATCTTCAAATAGGCCCATCGACTTCAAATCTTTTGCATCTCTTGGATTATAGACTTCGTCTTTTCGTCTTTTTCTTCGATAAAACCCATGCAATCCCATGTTTTCTTCAATATTTATCCGGTTGGCTCTGAAAACACAACAAACACACAAACCACGCATAATTCCAAACAAATGACATTAAATACGCGTTTTGGTCTTGTTTTAGCAAGAAATAAGTGGTAAAAGGATGGGTGTTTTCACACCTATCGAATCCCCTACACTTAACCATTGTGATGCCCTCATGCAATGCTACAATTTTAAAGCATGGTTTACATTTCTCATCATAAATAACCCACCTTGGCCTTTATTAAATTCTAAACACTAAGGGAACCAAAAGAACAAAACAAGTAAAGTATGTAAAGACTTACATTGGGGTTTTAGATTGTCATGAATGTTCATCATTCTCAAGTTTCACGTTCCCCATACCAAGCTTAAAAACGAGATCATTGTTATTATAAGTTAGCAAACTAACACGAACTGATGTGGCCCAATTATTCACTTAGACTCCCTTATTCCTAGGTGTATCTCTTATGTTTTATTTTTTTATTGAATGATCACGAGGATGCATTGTTTGACTTATTTCGATAGTTATTTAGGCTGAAAACAAAGTGGGACGATTTAATCAATAGTTAGCTAAAGGACAAAATCTTTTAAAACTGCTTCTCGGGACCTCATAAAGTTCATATCTTGGCATAACTCGCTTCACGATTTGAGACCTTTCTCGGACCGATATTTGGCAGCGACTTCATACTTCGAATCTTTGAGAGACGTTCTTGAAATTATGGTCTTCTCTTCATAATATGAATTTCTTCACTTGAAGTTTTGAGAGATTCTTCATCTTTGGACCACGACTTCTTTCATTTTTCTCCAATCTTTATTTTGGACTTTGATATACAACGATCCGCCTCCTTTTAGGACTTGGATCTATTTATCCTCATACCTTGCTAGGGTCTTTTCGGATAGACTTCTCCATGACTTTTGGGGAGTTTTTTCTTTTCGTCGTGTGTCTTGATCCTTCATATTGATTTTCGATAAATGATTCTTCACATCACTTTTGGATCTTTAGCAACAAAATGTAGCCCTCATGCCTTGTTAGGAACTTTTCGGACTCGCCAATCTTCGCATCCCGCTTCAATAAGTTATGCCTTGGCTATGAACTCTAATTAATACCGAGCAACTTTTAAACGATCTTGGGCTAGAAGCTAAGTAACTTTTCAAATCGTGCAACCTTATTTATTGCAGATAAATTAATTAGCAAGCGATGAGAGAATAGGCTTATAATCAACTCACATAAATTCACGAAAGAATACCAAACTTATAATTGACTCTATCATCTCTCGTTCTCCACAATTTAAAATCTCAAGGAATGAGACTCGTGGATGCTTAGCCAATTAAATCAAAGTTTTGGGTTTTCGAGTCGCCTATAGGATCTTGCATCTTCTTAGACTCTTTCAAGTTTAGAATTTGCGTTTTAAAGTTCCCTTGATAAATGACTCTCTAGGATCAATTATAGGAACTTGCGAAAAGTTCTTGTTCTTAACCCGTGAGAGTTAAGACTTTCGCGTTTTAAAGCTCCTTATATAAAAGCCTAGCAAAACTTGACTTAAACACGTTAAGGATACTAGCTAGAGTAAACTTAGATAAGTAAACTCGGGTTGAGTCAAAATATTCATGACTTTGAAATATTTAAAACCCACTTTATTGAAATTTTATACTAGCAAGGAGAGAAAATTAACATAACAAAGGAAAATACAACTATACAACTAGGACAAAATAGATTAAAAATTTTGAAAAATGTCGAAAAATCGAATTTTCCGGTTAAATGAAGGCATTTTAATGGAAAAGTCCACTTAAAACTTCGATAGAAGTCTCCCCTACACTTAAGATAAACATTGTCCTCAATGTTTAAGCATGTGGGAGAAGTCTCCCCTACACTTATGACATTTTGCACGTTGGTTAAATCAAGTTAAGGAGGAGACAACTAAAGTGATCAATTTCAAAGGTGAGTATGAAGAAGATTGAATCACGATATTTCAGAGATAGAACCGGATTTGCGGATAACATGGGAGCACGGTTCTTCAAAGATTCCAAGAGTGCACTTATCCCTGTAATCACATCACCATACAAACACAAGCAACCTATATAGCTCCCCCTACACTTAGGATGAAAAACAGGAAAGGGGGATAGATACTCGGGTTGCCTCCCGAGGAGCGCTTGTTTTTGTTAACCGAGTCACGAGCCTGACTCGGTCCTGAACTAATTCATGGGAAATGTGGTGAGGGATGGAATCATCTCATGAGAGATGTCCTCACCAAAGTACAACTTTAAACGCTGGCCATTCACCTTTAATTTGGGCCCATTTGGCTGAGAAAGCTCAATGGTACCATAGGGAAAGACATTGGCGATGGTGAATGGACCAGACCAGCGGCTCTTCAACTTGCCCGAGAAGATCTTCAACCGAGAGTTAAAAAGTAAGACTTGATCACGAACGTGGAACTCTCGATTCTTAATTCTAGCATCGTGGATAATCTTGGTCTTCTCCTTGTAGATCAATGAGTTCTCGTAAGCTTCATTCCTCAATTCATGTAGCTCGTTGAGTTGAATCTTGCGAAGATCACCGGCTTTGTTGATGTCGAAGTTAGCCCACTTCAAGGCCCAGTATGCCTTATGTTCCATCTCGATAGGGAGGTGGCATGCTTTCCCGTACACAAGACGATAAGGTGTACAACCAATCGGCGTCTTATAGGCGGTACGAAAAGCCCACAGAGCATCATCAAGTTTATCGGCCCATGAGGCACGATGCTCTCCCATAGTACGTTCCAAAATTCTCTTCAATCCACGGTTGGATATTTCGGCTTGACCGTTGGTTTGAGGATGGTAAGCGGTGGAAAGCCGGTGATTGACACCATACTTAGCCATGACTCGTGCAAACTGATCATTGCAAAAATGAGTCTCGCGGTCACTGATTATAGCACGAGGAACACCGAATCGAGCAAACAGTTGTTTCAAGAAATTACAAACCACCCTTGCGTCGTTAGTGGGTAAAGCTTTGGCTTCAACCCATTTAGAAACGTAGTCAACGGCGACAAGGATGTATTTGTTTCCTTTAGAAGAAGGGAATGGCCCCATAAAGTTGTTGCCCCATACATCAAAGATTTCACATTCTTGTATGAAATTTTGAGGCATCTCATCTTTATGTGTGATTTTGCCTTGTCTTTGGCAATCATCACAATGTTTAACCATTTCGTGAGCATCACGATAAATGGTGGGCCAATAAAATCCCGAGTCAAACACTTTTTTGGCGGTGTAGTTGGGACCAAAGTGACCACCGGTGGGTCCTTTGTGGCAAGCCTTGAGAATGTCTAAAGCGGCCGGTCTGTCAACACATCGACGAATAATCAAGTCAGCGCATTGTTTGAAAAGAAAAGGGTCATCCCAAAAGTAGGTCTTAACATCATTCAAGAACTTTTTCTTTTGTTGAGATGTTAACCCTTTGATGAGAACACCACCCGCTAAATAGTTTGCAATGTCGGCAAACCACGGGGTGTCATCAAGATTGGAACTAATAGACATTAAGGTTTCAAGGGGAAAAGAGTCATTGATCTCTTTGTTCGGATGATCCCCTTGATATGGATCCTCAAGTCGACTTAGATGATCCGCGGCTAGGTTTTCAGCTCCCTTCTTGTCACGAATTTCAGTGTTGAATTCTTGAAGGAGTAAAACCCAGCGAAGAAGTCTTGGCTTAGATTCGTGCTTAGTCATCAAGTACTTCAACGTGGAATGGTCCGTGTAGACGATGGTGGTGGATAAAACAAGATAGGGGCGAAATTTTTCAAAAGCATAGACAACAACTAAAAGCTCTTTTTCGGTTGTCGTATAATGCAATTGAGCCCCCGTCATTGTCTTGCTAGCATAATGGATTGGTTGGAAGTGTTTATTCACTCTTTGGCCCAAAACCGCTCCAATAGCAAAGTCGCTAGCATCGCACATCAACTCAAAAGGTAGCTCCCAATTAGGAGTAACCAAGACCGGTGCCTTAGTTAGCTTATCCTTAAGAAGATTGAAGGCTTCAATACAATCTGTAGAAAAGATAAAAGGAGTATCTTTTTCCAAGAGGTGGGTCATCGGGCGAGCGATTTTAGAGAAATCCTGAATGAATCGACGATAGAAGCCCGCGTGACCCAGAAAACTTCTCACACCCTTCACGGTTGAAGGTGGAGGTAATTTGGCTATGACATCCACTTTAGCACGATCGACTTCAAGACCGGCTTTAGAGATTTTGTGTCCTAGCACAATGCCTTCTTTTACCATAAAATGGCATTTTTCCCAATTCAGAACAAGGCGAGTGTCTTCGCACCGCTTAAGCATACGTTCTAAATTGGCAAGGCAAGAAGAGAATGAATCCCCAAAGACCAGGAAAACATCCATGAAGACTTCCATGGTTTGCTCAACCATGTCATGGAAGATAGCCAACATGAACCTTTGGAAAGTCCCGGGGGCATTGCATAAGCCAAAAGGCATTCTTTTGTAAGCAAATGTGCCATAGGGACAAGTGAATGTTGTCTTCTCTTGATCTTGGGGATCGATGGGTATTTTGGCATCGACTTTATGGGGCCATTCCCTTCTTCTAAAGGAAACAAATACATCCTTGTCTCCGTTGACTATGTTTATAAACGGGTTGAAGCCAAAGCTTTACCCACTAACGACGCAAGGGTGGTTTGTAATTTCTTGAAACAACTGTTTGCTCGATTCGGTGTTCCTCATGCTATAATCAGTGACCGCGGGACTCATTTTTGCAATGATCAATTTGCACGAGTCATGGCTAAGTATGGTGTCAATCATCGGCTTTCCACCGCTTACCATCCTCAGACCAACGGTCAAGCCGAAATATCCAACGTGGATTGAAGAGAACTTTGAAACGTACTGTGGGAGAGCATCGTGCCTCATGGGCCGATAAACTTGATAATGCTCTGTGGGATTTTCGTACCGCCTATAAGACGCCGATTGGTTGTACACCTTATCGTCTTGTGTACGGGAAAGCATGCCACCTCCCTATCGAGCTGGAACATAAGGCATATTGGGCCTTGAAGTGGGCTAACTTCGACATCAACAAAGCCGGTGATCTTCACAAGATTTAACTCAACGAGTGATACAATGGTTTTGTATGGGTTCAAGATTAAGTCTCGGAATCTCCTCGAATTGATCACAGCTCAAAGTGGAATGATTGTTCTTGGTTACAAATAGGGGGTTTGGTTTTGGTTATCTAAATTTTAAACTAAATGCAAGTAATTAAAATTGTCGTTAAGTAAAATTAGAAGCCTTAAAATTAAACTACAAATAATAGCGTGCAACCTTGGAAATTAAAACTTGACAATTCAAAAAAAACTTAAAAACAAGTTTTAAATAAACTAAGTAAAAGAGCGGGAAAAACTGGATTTGAAAAATTAAGCAAAAACAAAACATAAATCTGAGTCCGATCGTAACGCGATCGTACTCAAACAAGTGTCCAGATCGCAACGCGGTCGTATCCAAAATAACACGATGGATCGTGTTCAAACAGTAGTCCGATCGTACTCAATGCGATGATACCAAGGAGATGGATCGTACTCTCCAGTACGATGGGGGGATCTTACTAACAGATCGCAACCACGATCGCAGCTAGTGATCGTGGTTCCAGATCGTAACAATTGATCGCACTCAAGGCGATCGTAGCAGGGACAAGAGACCCGATCGCACCCCAGATCGAAGTAAGTGATCGTGGGCGTGGATCGTATCAGGGAAGGGACAAACCGATCGCACTCAAGCGATCGTAGCAAGTAAAACCTACTGAGATGGCAAAGGCGTCCAAAAGGAAATAAGCTTAAGCCAATAAGCAGTAACCAATAAGCATTTTTTTTAAACTTCTCAAAGAGTAAATAAGCACAAATTCGTTAACTTTTTAAATCTAAGACATTCAAACTTCCATAAAACGTATTTGAGAACAATAAATCTTTTAGAAAAACTAAAACAGTAAATAAGCTAAACAATCAAACAAGCCAATAAGCATGAAGAGCTTATGGCTTATTCGTCCAAGAGCTTATGTAGAACAAGAAAAATTACCTTTTAATCACGAAACACCAAATTCAACACGAAATGAGAACAATTCGGATCAAAATGGACTTAAGGATTAAGAACAAAGTAAAATAAAGAAAGGTAGAAAGAGATTTAAAGAACAAAAAGCTTAACTTGAATTAGATTAATGAAATCCAAAAATACAAAGCTTAAAACTTGAAATGTAAAAAATGGAGAAAAGAAAAATCTTAGTGAGAGAAAGTTGAGAACTTTCTCTCTCTAAAACTAGAGAAAATGAAAAACTAAAAACTAAAGACTAACTCCCCAAATTTGTGAAGTGGAATCCTATATATAGGTGTCTCTTGTGGGCTTTGTGAATGGGCTTTGTTTTTGGGCTTCTTTTCTTCTTTCTTCTTTAGTCTTTACGTTTCTTTAAATAAACGTTTCCGACTTTGGACTTTGAGAAGTGTCGGTGAATAATTCCAACTCGTCTTATAATCTTTTGTTTAATAGACTCGAGCTCTTCGACATATATGAATCTTCTATCTTTGGCCCTTTTCTTCGATAAATCTTCAAATAGGCACAATGACTTCAAATCTTTTGCATCTCTTGGACAATAGACTTCGTCTTGAGTCTTTTTCTTCGATAAAACCCGTGCAATCCCATGTTTTCTTCTTTATTCACCCGGTTGACTCTGAAAACACAATAAACACAAAAACTACGCATAATTCCAAACAAATGATATTAAATACCTGTTTTGGTCTCGTTTTAGCCAGAATTAAGTGGTAAAAGGATGGGTGTTTTCACACCTATCAAATCCCCTACACTTAACCATTGCCATGCCCTCATGCAATGCTTAGTGATAAAACAAATTTACACTTTCTTCATAATCAATCAACCTTGGCCTTATTAAAATACTACTAAACAAAAATTAAAGTACTAAGAGAAATTAAAAACTTTAAAGCAAATAAAAGGATAGAAAACCATAGCTATATGGAAATAACTTGTAGAGAGATCAAGGACTTACATTAGGGCTTTGGTGCTGCGAAGATTTATCACCCTCAAGTTTCACGTTCCCCAAACTAAGCTTAAAAACGAGATCATTGTTATTATAAGTTAGCAAATCAAACACTTACACACATGGCTTAATTAAATGATTAAACTCCCTTATTCCTAGGTGTATCTCTTATATTTTATTTTTGTCTTAGAATGATCATGAAGATGCATTTTTGGACTTATTTCGATAGTTTATTTAGGCTGAAAGCAAAGTAGGACGATTTGATCAATAGTTAGCTAAAGGACAAAATCTCTTAAAACTGCTTCTCGGGATATCAAAAAGTTCATATCTTGGCATAACTCGGTTCACGATTTGAGGCCTTTCTCGGGCCGATATTTGGCATGTACTTCATACTTCATATCTTGAGAGACGTGCTTGAGATAATGGTCTTCTCATCGTTAATAGAGTTTCTTCACTTGGAGACTTTTGAGGGGTACTCCAACTTTGTTGACCACGACTTCATGATTATTTCTTCAATCTCTAATTGGGATTTTGAGATACAACGATCCGCCTCCTTTTCGGACTTGGATCTATTTATCCTCATACCTTGTTAGGGTCTTTTCGGATAGACTTCTCCATGATCTTTATGGGAGTTGATTGCATTTCGTCGTGAGTCTTGATCCTTCATATTGATTTCGGGAATAATGCTTTTCACATCACTTTGGATCTTCAGCAATAAAATGGAATCCTCATGCCTTGTTAGGGCCTTTTCGGACTCGCCAATCTTCGCGTCCCGCTTCATAAGTTATGCCTTGGCTATGAACTCTTATCATTACCGAGCAACTTATAAACGATCTTGGGCTAGAAGCAAAGTAACTTTTCAAATCGTACGACCTTACTTATTGCAGATAAATTATTAGCAAGTGATGGGAGAATAGGCGAATAATTACACCAAGTGAGCTTGTGTGAGATTACCGACTTATAATTGACTATATCATTTCTCGTTCTCCACAATTTAAAATCTCAAGTAATGAGACTCGTGGATGCTTAGCCTAATAAACCAATTAAGGTCTACATGGTTAAGGATACTAGCTAGAATAAACTTGGATAAGTCTATTCGGGTTGAGTCAAAATAATCGCAACGGGCCTAATATGTCAAAGATTTCAAAACTAGCTACACCACTTTATTAATATTTTTGACTTTATTGCGGGATATATACATATGATAGCAACGATAAAAATTTAAAAATTACGATAAAAATTTAAAAATTACGACTCAATGGCCAAAGTTAATTAAAAATTTGAAAAATGTTGAAAAAAATGATTTTCCGGTTAAATGAAGGCATTTTCATGGAAAAGTCCACTTAAAACTTCGATAGAAGTCCCCTCTACACTTAAGATAAACATTGTCCTCAATGTTTAAGCATGTGGGAAAAATTTCCCCTACACTTATGACATTGTGCACGTTGGTTAAATCAAGTTAAGGAAGAGACGACTAACGTGATCAATTTCAAATGTGAGTATGAAGAAAATTGAATCACGATAGTTGAGAGATAGAACCGGAGTTCGGATAACACGGGAGCACGGTTCTTCAGAGATTCCAAGAGTGCATTCATCCCTGTAATCACATCGCCACGCAAACACAAAGAACCTAAAGAGGTCCCCCTACACTTAGGAGGTTAAAACGGAAAAGGATAGATACTCGGGCTGCCTCCCGAGGAGCGCTTGTTTTTGATAACCGAGTCACGAGCCTGACTCGACCCAAAATTAGTTCATGGGGAACGTGGTGAGGGATGGAATCATCTCATGAGAGATGTCCTCACCAAAGTACAACTTCACTCGTTGGCCATTCACCTTAAAATTAGGTCCATTAGGTTGAGCGAGCTCGAGAGTACCATATGGAAAAATTTGGGCAATGGTGAATGGGCCGGACCAACGAGATTTCAGCTTGCCCGAAAAGATTTTCAACTGAGAGTTAAAGAGTAAAACTTTGTCTCCAACTTGGAACTCTCGGTTTTTAATCTTAGAGTCATGAATGAGCTTAGTCCTTTCCTTATAGATCCAAGAATTTTCATAAGCCTCATTCCGGAGTTCATTCAGCTCATTGAGTTGGATCTTGCGTAAGTCACCGGCTTTGTGAATATCGAAATTAGCCACTTCAAGGCCCAGTAAGCCTTGTGCTCCAACTCAATGGGGAGGTGGCACGCTTTCCCGTACACGAGACGATATGGTGTACAACCAATCGGAGTCTTGTATGCTATACGAAAAGCCCACAAAGCATCATCAAGTTTATCAGCCCATGAGGCACGATGCTCTCCCACGGTTCTTTCAAGAATTCGCTTTAATCCTCGGTTGCATATTTCAGCCTGGCCATTAGTTTGTGGGTGGTAGGCGGTGGAAAGACGATGATTTACACCATACTTAGCCATGACTCTAGCAAATTGGTCATTGCAAAAATGAGTCCCGCGATCACTAATAATGGCACGAGGCACACTGAATCTAGCGAATAGAGATTTCAAAAAGTTACAAACCACCCTTGCGTCATTAGTGGGTAAAGCTTTGGCTTCAACCCATTTTGAAACGTAGTCAACGGCTACAAGGATGTATTTGTTTCCTTTAGAGGAAGGGAATGGCCCCATAAAGTCGATACCCCAAACATCAAAGATTTCACATTCTTGAATGAAATTCTGAGGCATCTCGTCTTTATGTGTGATCTTGCCTTGTTTTTGGCAAGCATCACAATGTTTAACCATCTAGTGAGCATCGCGGTAAATGGTGGGCCAATAAAATCCCGAGTCAAACACTTTCTTGGCGGTGTAGTTGGGACCAAAGTGACCACCGGTGGGTCCTTTGTGGCATGCGTCAAGGATTTCTAAAGCTGCCGGTCCATCAACACATCGGCGAATAATCAAATCAGCACATTGTTTGAATAGATATGGGTCATCCCAAAAGTAAGTCTTAATGTCTTTGAAGAACTTCTTCTTTTGTTGGGATGTTAACCCGTCAACGAGAATTCCACCCGCCAAGTAGTTTGCAATGTCCACAAACCACGGGGTTTTATCAGAAGTCGAGTTGATAGACATTAAGGTCTCCAGGGGAAAAGAATCATTGATTTCTTTGTTCGGATGATCCCCTTGGTAAGGATCCTCAAGTCTACTGAGATGATCCGCGGCTAGGTTTTCAGCTCCTTTTTTATCGCGAATTTCGATTTTAAATTCTTTGAGTAGCAAAACCCAGCGAAGAAGTCTTGGTTTGGAATCTTTTTTAGTCAACAAGTACTTCAACGCGGAATGATCGGTGTAAACGATTGTGGTGGAAAGGACAAGATAGGGGCGAAATTTTTCAAAAGCATATACAACAGCTAAAAGCTCTTTTCCGGTTGTCGTGTAATGCAATTGAGCCCCCGTCATTGTCTTGCTAGCGTAATGGATCGGTTGGAAGTGTTTATTCACTCTTTGGCCCAAAACCGCACCAATAGCACAGTCACTAGCATCGCACATCAACTCAAAGGGAAGCTCCCAATTAGGGGTAACCAAGACGAGTGCCTTAGTTAGCTTATCCTTAAGCGAGTTGAAGGCTTCAAGACACTCTTTGGAAAAGATAAAAGGAGTATCTTTTTCCAAGAGGTGGGTCATCGGGCGAGCGATTTTAGAAAAATCTTTGATGAATCGACGGTAGAAGCCCGCATGACCGAGGAAACTTCTCACACCCTTCACGGTTGAAGGTGGAGGCAACTTAGAAATAACATCGACTTTAGCACGGTCCACTTCAAGACCGGCTTTGGAGATTTTGTGTCCTAGCACGATGCCCTCTTTTACCATGAAATGGCATTTTTCCCAATTAAGAACAAGGCGAGTGTCTTCACACCGCTTAAGCATACGTTCTAAATTGGCAAGGCAAGCAGAGAAAGAATCGCCATAAACCGAGAAATCATCCATGAATACTTCCATAGTGTCTTCCACCATGTCATGGAAGATAGCCATCATACACCTTTGGAACGTCCCAGGAGCATTACATAAACCAAAAGGCATGCGTTTGTAAGCAAATGTTCCGTAGGGACAAGTGAATGTGGTCTTTTCTTGGTCCTTGGGATCGATGGGAATTTGAAAATACCCGGAGAAACCGTCTAAGAAGCAGTAATAGTCATTACCCGCAAGACGCTCGAGCATTTGATCCATGAAAGGAAGAGGAAAGTGATCTTTTCTCGTGGCATCAATGAGCTTGCGATAATCGATACAAACTCTCCACCCAGTAACGAGACGAGTAGGAATCAACTCGTTGTGTTCATTGGGAACAACGGTTATTCCGCCCTTCTTGGGCACACAATGGACGAGACTTACCCACGGCGAATCCGAAATAGGGTAAATCAAGCCGGCATCTAGAAGTTTGATAACCTCTTGTTTGATGACATCATGAATACGAGGATTAACCCTTCTTTGGCTTTGGATTGCGGGTTTAAAGTCATCTTCCATGAGAATCTTGTGAGTACAAAAGTTAGGATCAATTCCGCGGATATCGGAAATTTTCCAAGCAATTGCCTTCTTATGATCTTTAAGCACGGCGATGAGGTGAGATTTTTCGTCTTCTTTCAAGTCCTTCGCGATGATGACGGGCGACTTCTTCTTATCTTCAAGGAACACGTACTCGAGATGGGGCGGCAACTCCTTAAGTTCTAAATCTGGAGGATTTTCGATGGGAGGCGTTTTCAAAGTCGGAGCATCGATAACAATAACCGTGGGAGATGGTGGGGAAATATTGTCTTCTTTAAGAAGGTTCTCAATGAGGCGAAGATCTTCATCCAATCGGTGGTAGAATCGTCATTAGCTAAGTTCACATCTCCCATGGTGGCTTCCAAATCTTTCCAAAGGAAATCACTTTCTCCAAATAGAGATAGTGATGAATCAATAGAGGAAACGGTCTCAACATTGGGAGGAGAGATAGGAAGGCTTGTACAAGCATCCTTGAAGTGTTCTTCACAAGCCTCATCAAGAACGTCAATACAATTAACACTCTCGTTAGAATAAGGCTGTTTAGAAAGCTTTCCCATGTTGAAGACAATTTTATCGTCACCCACACTCATGATAAGCTCACCAACTTCTACATCGATGAGAGTGCGACCGGTCCTCAGGAATGGACGACCAATAATTAATGGCACACGAGGGTCCATATCGTAGTCGACGACGATGAAATCGGCAGGAAAAGTGAATTTGTCGACTCCTACAAAGACGTCTTCGGCTATCCCCACTGGATAAGCAACCGTACGGTTAGCTAATTCCAAAGTCATTTTGGTGGGGACTAGCTCAGGGAGAGATAATTGCTTCCAAACGCTTAAGGGCATTAAGTTAATACTGGCACCTAGATCGGCTAGGGCCATGCAATTCTCTACTCCCGGGAAGTTGTAAGGGATTAAGAAACGACCTGGATTACCAAGCTTGGTTGGCAATTTCCTTAAGAGCACTGCAGAGCAATTCTCATTAAGTTGGGTGTTAGCAATATCAAGAAGCTTCTCCTTGTCGCTAAGAAGATCTTTGAACATTTTCGCATACTTGGGCATGTGAGCGAGAGCCTCAGCGAAGGAGATGTTGAAATTCAATTGTTTAAACATTTTGAGAAAGTTCGAAACCTGAATATCATCCTTGCTTTTGATCTTCTCTTTCCTCAACCTTGATGGATAAGGTATATCGAAAGAAGAGGAAGTCTTTGGGATCGAAGGATCACTCACATCCTTGGGTGGAGGAGGGGTAGAGGTAAGAGGTGGAGAAATTGGGGAAGTAGAAGGAGGAAAAATGGGGGCAGGTGACTCGTTTTCCTTAGTCACAATCACCGGTGGAGGTATAGGAAGCTCGGGTTCCTTGGTACCTTTCCCACTGCGAGTGGTGATTGCTTTCATCTCCCCTCTTGGATTTGTAACGGTGTTACTCGGAAGAGTACCCGAATAAGAGGGTTGATTACCTTGGAAAACTAGCCATCACGTTCCTTAAGTCATTCGTTTGACTTGCCAAAGTGTTTCTCATATCAGCTCTCAGATTGTTCCCTTGTTTTACCATGTCTGCTTTCAAGTTGAGCACTTCCCGCTGGAGATTATCCACGATCACATCATTAGTCCTCATGTAGGTTCCAATATCTTGAGGTAATGCGGTGGGTTGGTTGGGACGAGCATTGTAGGCGGGTGGTTGATAAGCAGTTTGTTGGTAAACTTGGTTGTTTCTTTGAGGTGGATATGGTTGTTTATGAGGTGGTATGTATGGTGCACGAGGTTGTTGTTGTTGAGGAGGGCGATTGAGGTTTTGTTGTTGGTTTGGGTTGTTAGGTGGAAAACCAGGTGGGGAAAGATAGTTGTTCGAGCGGTAGCTAAGCAAGTTGGGGTCACCTTGAGGACGGGCTTGATAAGCGACCGGAGGATAGGTACCGTATGCTGCATTCACATTCTCAGAAGGATAGTCTTGGGTGGCGGTACAAGTGGTGTAAGAGTGAGGACCCCCGCATATCTCACATGGTTGGCTAACAGCATTGACTTGAGCGTCGTGAGCGTTTTTAGCGTTGATGTTGTTGGTGTTGCTAGCGGTTTGGGTAGCAAGCGATTCAAGAAGCGCAGTGATTTTGTCAAGTCGCTTATCGTTGTCACTAGTACTAGCACTAGCGGCATTGGTCCGCATACTGTTGGTTTGCACACGAGACTTATTCTTAATGATATCCCAAGCAGCATTGGAAGTCTTAAATATTACCCCCCGAGGCACTGTTTAGTGAATCTTGGTCATTCATGCTTAAACCATTATAAAAAGTGTTAATTTGGTGAACTTTGGTAAAACCATGTTGTGGGCACTTTCTTAAAAGGTCTTTAAAACGGTCCCAAGATTCACTAAAAGACTCATCGTACTTTTGTTCAAAATTGATAATTTCATTCCGCAAAGCGGTAGTACGAGAGGGTGGGAAAAAGTAGTTGATAAACTTGGTCTCCAAATCCGTCCACGTCAGAATACTTTGTGGCGATTCCTTTGCAAGCCAATGCCTGGCTTGTCCCTCTAAAGAAAAGGGAAAAAGTTGTAAACGGATTACCTCTAGTGGAACACCATTGAATTTGACCGTATTCGTGAGTTGCAAGAATCTCTTGATGTGGTCATGTGGATCATCAATGGTACGCCCCAAGAATGGTTGAGCAGAGACCATCTGGATAAAGCCGGATTTGAGCTCAAAATTGTTGGCTGCAATCGCGGGTATGACAATGGGATCATTGTTGCCGTCTACATGTGCTTGCAGAAGTTCGATCATCGGGCGATTGTCTGGTAGAGGCTCATTGTTGAGAGGTGGATTGTTATTGTTATTGTTGTTGTTATTATTGTTGTTGAGAGGTGGGTTATTGTTCTTGTTTTGTACACCGGCCATGTCTAAGTCTTCGAGAGGCTCGGGCTCTTGATAAGACGTTGATCGTGTACGCATGCACCTGCAAAAGAACTAACAAAGCAAACAAGAAATATTTTTGGTTTTTATGGTTTTTTAATTTTTTTTTGGATTTTTGAAAATTTTATATATTTTTTAGGGTTTTTATGAAAAAGTAACGTTCACGGTGAACGGATCCCAAAATCCAAGTTCTCAAAAAAAACTGTTAATCTTAACGAGAAGAGCCGGCAGCGGCGCCATTTGATACAATGGTTTTGTATGGGTTCAAGATTAAGTCTCGGAATCTCCTCGAATTGATCACAGCTCAAAGTGGAATGATTGTTCTTGGTTACAAATAGGGGGTTTGGTTTTGGTTATCTAAATTTTAAACTAAATGCAAGTAATTAAAATTGTCGTTAAGTAAAATTAGAAGCCTTAAAATTAAACTACAAATAATAGCGTGCAACCTTGGAAATTAAAACTTGACAATTCAAAAAAAACTTAAAAACAAGTTTGAAATAAACTAAGTAAAAGAGCGGGAAAAACTATATTTGAAAAATTAAGCAAAAACAAAACATAAATCTGAGTCCGATCGTAACGCGATCGTACTCAAACAAGAGTCCAGATCGCAACGCGATCGTATCCAAAATAACACGATGGATCGTGTTCAAACAGTAGTCCGATCGTACTCAATGCGATGATACCAAGGAGATGGATCGTACTCTCCAGTACGATGGGGGTGATCTTACTAACAGATCGCAACCACGATCGCAGCTAGTGATCGTGGTCTTGATCGTGGTTCCAGATCGTAACAATTGATCGCACTCAAGGCGATCGTAGCAGGGACAAGAGACCCGATCGCACCCCAGATCGAAGTAAGTGATCGTGGGCGTGGATCGTACCAGGGAAGGGACAAACCGATCGCACTCAAGCGATCGTAGCAAGTAAAACCTACTGAGATGGCAAAGGCGTCCAAAAGGAAATAAGCTTAAGCCAATAAGCAGTAACCAATAAGCATTTTTTAAAACTTCTCAAAGAGTAAATAAGCACAAATTCGTTAACTTTTTAAATCTAAGACATTCAAACTTCCATAAAACGTATTTGAGAACAATAAATCTTTTAGAAAAATTAAAAGAGTAAATAAGCTAAACAATCAAACAAGCCAATAAGCATGAAGAGCTTATGGCTTATTCGTCCAAGAGCTTATGTAGAACAAGAAAAATTACCTTTTAATCACGAAACACCAAATTCAACACGAAATGAGAACAATTCGGATCAAACATGGACTTAAGGATTAAGAACAAAGTAAAATAAAGAAAGGTAGAAAGAGATTTAAAGAACAAAAAGCTTAACTTGAATTAGATTAATGAAATCCGAAAATACAAAAGCTTAAAACTTGAAATGTAAAAAATAGAGAAAAGAAAAATCTTAGTGAGAGAAAGTTGAGAACTTTCTCTCTCTAAAACTAGAGAAAATGAAAAACTAAAAACTAAAGACTAACTCCCCAAATTTGTGAAGTGGAATCCTATATATAGGCGTCTCTTGTGGGCTTTGTGAATGGGCTTTGTTTTTGGGCTTCTTTTATTCTTTCTTCTTTAGTCTTTACGTTTCTTTAAATAAACGTTTCCGACTTTGGACTTTGAGAAGTGTCGGTGAATAATTCCAACTCGTCTTATAATCTTTTTTTAATAGACTCGAGCTCTTCGACATATATGAATCTTCCATCTTTGGCCCTTTTCTTCGATAAATCTTCAAATAGGCACAATGACTTCAAATCTTTTGCATCTCTTGGACAATAGACTTCGTCTTGAGTCTTTTTCTTCGATAAAACCCGTGCAATCCCATGTTTTCTTCTTTATTCACCCGGTTGACTCTGAAAACACAATAAACACAAAAACTACGCATAATTCCAAACAAATGATATTAAATACGTGTTTTGGTCTCGTTTTAGCCACAAATAAGTGGTAAAAGGATGGGTGTTTTCACACCTATCAACGAGCTACATGAATTGAGGAATGAAGCTTACGGAAATCATTGATCTACAAGGAGAAGACCAAGATTATCCACGATGCTAGAATTAAGAATCGAGAGTTCCACGTTGGTGATCAAGTCTTACTTTTTAACTCTCGGTTGAAGATCTTCTCGGGCAAGTTGAAGAGCCGCTGGTCTGGTCCATTCACCATCGCCAATGTCTTTCCCTATGGTACCATTGAGCTTTCTCAGCCAAATGGGCCCAATTTTAAGGTGAATGGCCAGTGTTTAAAGTTGTACTTTGGTGAGGACATCTCTCATGAGATGATTCCATCCCTCACTACGTTTCCCATGAATTAGTTCGGAACCGAGTCAGACTCGTGACTCGGTTAACAAAAACAAGCGCTCCTCGGGAGGCAACCCGAGTATCTATCCCCCTTTCCCGTTTTTCATCCTAAGTGTAGGGGGAGCTATATAGGTTGCTTGTGTTTTTATGGTGATGTGATTACAGGGATAAGTGCACTCTTGGAATCTTTGAAGAACCGTGCTCCCATGTTATCCGCAAATCCGGTTCTATCTCTCAACTATCGTGATTCAATCTTCTTCATACTCACCTTTGAAATTGATCACTTTAGTTGTCTCCTCCTTAACTTGATTTAACCAACGTTCACAATGTCATAAGTGTAGGGGAGACTTCTCCCACATGCTTAAACATTGAGGACAATGTTTATATTAAGTGTAGGGGAGACTTCTATCGAAGTTTTAAGTGGACTTTTCCATTAAAATGCCTTCATTTAACCGGAAAATTCGATTTTTCGACATTTTTCAAAATTTTTAATCTATTTTGGCCTAGTTGTATTTTCCTTTGTTATGTTTATTTTCTCTCCTTGCTAGTATAAAATTTCAATAAAGTGGTTTTAAATTTTTCAAAGTCATGAATATTTTGACTCAACCCGAGTTTACTTATCTAAGTTTACTCTAGCTAGTATCTTTAACGTGTTTAAGTCAAGTTTTGCTAGGCTTTTATATAAGGAGCTTTAAAACGCGAAAGTCTTAATTCTCACGGGTTAAGAACAAGAACTTTTCGCAAGTTCCTATAATTGATCCTAGAGAGTCGTTTATCAAGGGAACTTTAAAACGCAAATTCTAAACTTGAAAGAGTCTAAGAAGATGCAAGATCCTATAGGCGACTCGAAAACCCAAAACTTTGATTTAATTGGCTAAGCATCCACGAGTCTCATTCCTTGAGATTTTAAATTGTGGAGAACGAGAGATGATAGAGTCAATTATAAGTTTGGTGTTCTTTCGTGAATTTAAGTGAGTTGATTATAAGCCTATTCTCCCATCGCTTGCTAATTAATTTATCTGCAATAAATAAGGTTGTACGATTTGAAAAGTTACTTAGCTTCTAGCCCAAGATCGTTTAAAAGTTGCTCGGTATTAATTAGAGTTCATAGCCAAGGCATAACTTATTGAAGCGGGATGCGAAGATTGGCGAGTCCGAAAAGGTCCTAACAAGGCATGAGGGCTACATTTTGTTGCTAAAGATCCAAAAGTGATGTGAAGAATCATTTATCGAAAATCAATATGAAGGATCGAGACACACGACGAAAAGCAAAAACTCCCCAAAAGTCATGGAGAAGTCTATCCGAAAAGACCCTAGCAAGGTATGAGGATAAATAGATCCAAGTCGTAAAAGGAGGCGGATCGTTGTATATAAAAGTCCAAAATAAAGATTGGAGAAAAATGAAAGAAGTCGTGGTCCAAAGATGAAGAATCTCTCAAAACTTCAAGTGAAGAAATTCCTATTATGAAGAGAAGACCATAATTTCAAGAACGTCTCTCAAAGATTCAAAGTATGAAGTCGCTGCCAAATATCGGTCCGAGAAAGGTCTCAAATCGTGAAGCAAGTTATGCCAAGATATGAACTTTATGAGGTCCCGAGAAGTAGTTTTTAAAGATTTTGTCCTTTAGCTAACTATTGATTAAATCGTCCCACTTTGTTTTCAGCCTAAATAACTATCGAAATAAGTCAAACAATGCATCCTCGTGATCATTCAAGACAAAAATAAAATATAAGAGATACACCTAGGAATAAGGGAGTCTAAGTGAATAATTGGGCCACATGAGTTTGTGTTAGTTTTCTAACTTATAATAACAATGATCTCGTTTTTAAGCTTGGTATGGGGAACGTGAAACTTGAGAATGATGAACATTCATGACAATCTAAAACCCAAATGTAAGTCTTTACATACTTTACTTGTTTTGTTCTTTTGGTTCCCTTAGTGTTTAGAATTTAATAAAGGCCAAGGTGGGTTATTTATGATGATAAATGTAAACCATGCTTTAAAATTGTAGCATTGCATGAGGGCATGGCAATGGTTAAGTGTAGGGGATTTGATAGGTGTGAAAACACCCATCCTTTTACCACTTATTTCTTGCTAAAACAAGACCAAAACGCGTATTTAATGTCATTTGTTTGGAATTATGCGTGGTTTGTGTGTTTGTTGTGTTTTCAGGGCCAACCGGATAAATATTGAAGAAAACATGGGATTGCACGGGTTTTATCGAAGAAAAAGACGAAAAGACGAAGTCTATAATCCAAGAGATGCAAAGGATTTGAAGTCGATGGGCCTATTTCAAGATTTATCGAAGAAAAGGACCAAAGATGGAAGATTTACATATGTCGAAGAACTCAAGTCTGTTAAATGAAGAAACTAAAAGACGAGTTAAATTTATTCGTCGACAAATCCCGAATCGAAATAAAAAACGGCAACTTTTCTGAAAAGACGAGAAGACAAAAAGAAAGGGAGAAAGCCCACTCACCAAACCAAGCCAAGCCCTATAAATACCCCTCCCATTCAGATTTTTCAGCAAGCTTTTCTTTCTGTTATTTCTTTCCTGTTTCGTAGGAAGCACCATCACCATTAGGGTGTTTGGTGATTTTTATTGTCTTTTGATTCTTCCACAATCTTGTAAGTTTAATCTTTCCATTTTGTTTGTTTGAATCTAAATCCTTAATACAAGTTCTCATTTAATCTTTCTTTCTTCTCTTGTTTATTAAAAGTTCTAAGTTTCATTTTATTGAGTTTGATCTTAAAAAGTAAGTGGGTTTTATGTTTTTGTTGTTTTGGATTGATATTTATCATAGGTAAATGATTAGTGGTTAAATTGGTTTAAGTTTTGATTAAAAACTTGGTGGATTTTGGGTTAAATTCGTGTGTTAAACATTCCCCTGTTCTTCGCGTTTTCAAACTTGCCCAGATTCTGAATCAACATCATATTCCGGATCAAGGGTTTTGTGATTATATTCCGGATCAAGTTTTATTCCGAGTAAACTAATTATTCCGAATCAAGCTTCTTATCATTTTATTCCGGATAGAAATTTATTCCGGGTCAAGCAAAAGATTCCGGATCAACTCATTTATTCCGGATGAGTCATTATTCCGGATCAACCATTTATTCCGGATCAACTCATTTATTCCGGATTAGTCATTTCAACCATTTCTTCCGAGTCAAGCAAATACTCCGGATCAAGAAAAACATTCCGGATCAACTCATTTATTCCGAATCAAGGAAGTTTGGTTGAACATTCCGAATGATGCAATTTCAAGATATTCCGGATGAAGGTTTTTGTCTAGGATATTCCGAATAAAGGGTATATTCCGGATCAAGCATAACATTCCGCATCAACTGTTTTTCCAAGTTTAGGTACTTTACTTTTTAATTTTAATTCTAGTTTTATTTTCAGTAATTGCTTTTAGTTTAATTTTATTACTTCTCGCATTTATCGTTTTAGTAGATATAGATCAAAGCTCCCCCTTTTGAGTTACCAATTACAACTTTTCCACTTTGAACCGTGATCGATTCGAGAAGATACCGAGAACGAAACAACGACATATATCATTGGGTACGAGCAACACAAAGAAAGATCTTGCAAAAGCAAACATTTTTATTAACTAACCAAAAATCAGTTATTATGGATGCACCTAAAAATGCTAAAGTAGTGAAAAATAGGTGGATCTACAAGAAGAAAACCGACATGGATGGTGAAATACAATCCCATAAAGCACGTTTAGTAGCTAAAGGTTTTACTCAAACTTTTGGCGTAGACTACGAGGAGACATTTACTCCTGTATCAGACTTACGAGCTATTAGGATTCTCATAGCTATTGCAGCATACTATGACTATGAGATATGGCAAATGGATGTTAAAACTGCCTTCTTGAACGGTCGCTTAGATGAAGACATCTATATGCAACAACCGGAAGGGTATGTTGATCCTAAGTATCCAAAGCGCGTGTGCAAACTTCAAAGATCTATTTATGGTTTGAAGCAAGCATCACGTCAATGGAATAAGCGATTTGATGAAGAAATCAAAAAGTTCGGATTTATTCAAAATCGTGATGATCCATGTGTATATCGCAAAGCTAGTGGGAGTAATGTAGTGTTCCTAATTTTATATGTCGATGACATATTAATCATGGGAAGTAACATTCAAAGACTTAAAGAAGTTAAGGATTATCTTGGTAAATGTTTTTCTATGAAGGATTTGGGAGATGCTGCATATATTCTGGGAATTAAAATCTATCGAGATAGGAGTAGACGGTTAATTGGTCTTAGTCAAGATGCTTATATTGATAAGATATTGAAGAAGTATAACATGCATAACTCTAAGAAAGGTTTTCAACCAATGGAGGTTAAGCATGAGTTAAGTCATGAGAAAGATGCATCAACACCCGAAGAGGTGGCTTACATGCGAAAGGTGCCTTATGCTTCGGTTGTAGGATCTATTATGTATGTTGTAAGATGCACAAGGCCTGATGTGGCGTTTGCTCAAAACTTGGTCAGTAGATACCAATAGAATCCAGAAAAATTCCACTGGACTGCTGTTAAGCATACTCTAAAGTATTTAAGAAGTACGAAAGATATGTTTTTGGTATTCGGGGGAAAACCAGACACAGAATTGAATGTAACAGGGTTCTATGATGCGTCTTGGCAATGTGATAAAGTCGATACGAAGTCTCAGACGGGTTACGTGTTTGTCATCAATGGAGGAATAGTTGACTGCAAGAGCAGTAAGCAGAAAATCATTGCTATGCATGCGACTCAATCCGAGTACATGGCCGCTTCAGAAGCTGCAATGGAAGCTGTTTGGATTAGGAAGTTTATTGGAGATCTTGGAGTGATACCTTCAATTAAAGAAGCTATTGATATATATTGCGACAACTCTGTTGCAATAATATTCGCCAATGACCCTGGAGTTATGAAAGGCGCCAAACACTTTAAACGTAGATATCACTACGTTCGAGAACAAGTGGAAGCTCAAGAAATAAAATTAATAAAAGTTCACATAGATGATAACGTAGCTGATCCTTTTACTAAGGCTTTATCTAGGCCAAAGGTAGTTAAGCATGCCAAGGCTATTGGGCTACAACTAGCTAGCGAATTCATGCAATAAATCTGTTGATTAGTATTTGGATAAAGGATGTAAGACATTATTGAATTGATGAAATAAAGATTAGATTTCGTTTATTTTTCTGTTATTTGATTTTGTATCCTATTTTACATGTTTTAATCCATGAGCATTATGATGTTTCTAAATGTCCGTTGTCGATTAATAATATGGGAGTATTATTAAATTAAGACAATTCAAAATGGTGACAGAGTATACTTGAAAGTATATTGGTCAATTTTGGATGATATTTGATGGATCAAATATTGGACTTATCTCAACTATATGATTTTACTTTATGGATCTTTGTCATTAAGTAAATCATAAATAGTTATACTTAGACCTGAGATACCAGAAAACTGCATTAAATGTAGTGCATTTCTGTAAGGTAACCTAACGCTAAACGTAAATGGTAGTTATACGGGTTATTTTCAGAAGTGTTGCAAAGTTCATGTGTTTTGCTTGTAGTCAAAATCGGATTCGTTTCCTTCAAATTATTTTGAAGTATAAATACAGCTGGGCCCCTCGGGGGAGTAGTAAGATGTTTGTGTGGCTACACCCAAATGTGTTTTGGTAGTCTTGTTATATCCGTAAATGAGAAACAGAATAGTTAATGAAAGGAATGACTGAGATCCATATCCTTATTAACGATGTATTTGAAATGAAAGGATAATAATAATGATTATATATCATTAAAAGGTTTTGTCCAGGAAACCTTACTCGAGTTGTACTAGTGACATTGTTAGTGTAACTAGACGCTAATCAATGTGATCACGATATTCGAATTTTGTCCAAGTGGGAGCTGAAAGTTTATGGACTTAAAATCGATTGTCGTGTGATAGGATCGAACTCGAGATCACGGGATTGCACACATTACGTGAAGGGTTAATTTATTTATTAAATATATTTATTGTATTTATTAAATCAAACCGTAGCTTAAACTAACGATCGTTAAGTAATTAAAAGTTAAGTATTAAACAACCGTTATAGAATGTTATAGAAGCTAAAAGAAGGTGTCGGAAAAGTTCCGGAAACCCCTTATAGGCTTGTGTATATCCGGCCAAAAAGGGAGAGACAAAAGGAAGAGAAAATATTTTGTTGCCTTATTTTGTTTAAACCTTGGAGGAAAAGTTTTTCCAAGGTGACAAACCAAAGGCTTCATAATTTTTTCAACACATCTCTCTTTTCTCTTGCTCTAACCGCCGGCCAAACACCCCTTTTTAGGGTTCTTCTTTGTTTCTCATTAAGCTATTGTAGATCTAGTCCTAGCCCTCTCTAGGGTTGTTGGGTAGATCTTCCATAGACTTGGAAGCTCGGTTTGTTCGTGCTAGACTCACGATTAACTCGCCGTATCACGTGTGTACAAGATCGTGGTGTAGTCTTGCTTTAAACTAACATCATGGTGGTGTTCGTGATCTATCTCTACCGGTGACTGTTCCGTCGACTTGTAGATCTTGCTAGGATAAAGATATGTAACCCTAATCTTGATTAATTATAATTGTGTTAAATTAATGATCTTGTTAATTTGCGCTGTATGTGCTTTGATCCATATTAGGGTTTTTAATAATTGTTATGATATATATAAACCTACATTCCTTGTAGCCAAATAAGTGTATCTTTGGTTGTGCAATTGGCGAACTGGGAGACAAAACAGACCCCTAGAGTGACAAAAATGAAGAACAAAGGGATAGAGTAGGCAAGTCTCATTGTTTCTTTATGTGATATTGGATACTCTCAAACTTGAAATTTACGGGAAGTGTGTCTGTTATTACATTATGCCTGCCTATATATATATGGAGGTGGGGTGGGTTGTTTGAGTCAATTATTGGCTGAAAAACTGTGCAGGTCATGTCCTTGCCCATGCTTATGGGACTGAGGTATAAAAAGCCAAATTTTATCAGCCTTTTACGATTAATTTTTCTTGGATACTTGCACAAATTTTGGGCCTGTTGAGTTCATATAGGTGTACTGCTTAGGCTGATTGGTTCTGTTGAAGTGTTTGATAGGAGTCTGCAAAACCTGGCTCGAAAATAATGAATAAAACCGTATTGCACTGAACCTGTACACTATACTTGGTAAACTGGTTATGGGTCCAGTTTTAAACCCGGTTTTCTTTTTCTCTTATCTCCTCTAAGAGACATTGTTTTATTGAAAGTTTAGGCGCAGATCACTAGTTCAAAGTTTGAGTCTTGTTCACCGTACAGTTTGGGACTGAAACGATTTGAAACCAATAGTCAAGCCTTCAAAAAGTCAAAGGCTCCACCTTATATTATATAGGTTTTCATAAAATTAACTAATCACATGATTAATTACTTAGATTTTTACCATAGCATATATAGAATCTTAATGTCGTTTACCATAGACATACACAATGATGGGTTACTTAGAATTTTTAAGCGTGTGACAGATCGAAATCTATCGAGTAATCATACCACATCAACTGTTGTAAAATCAAACTAACCGAACAAACAAACTAATTCGAACAAACGAAGCGGAAGCTTTTATTCAATAACAAAGGTTACAATTTGAAAGCTACAAAGAAAACTAATGACATTGACATCTATTTATAGGGGACTAATGACCTAAAACATACTAAATCCAAACATACTAAAAATAAGAAAACTTGTAGGACAAGTCAAACAAATTACCAAACAAACCCTAAAGTTTAACTCACTTTCCAACAATCTCCACCGTGAGTTCAACTTCATACGAAACTTCAAAACAAACAAATCTTGTTCTTCAAATTCAAATATCCGACTACCGAATTCCAAACGCCCCTCAAGAGTTTAAGTCACTTTTCGAACAATCTCTACCGTGACTTCAACTCTATTCAAAACTTCAAACCAAACGAACATTCCGTCTTAATTCGGAATTCCAAACGAACGAACGAATCAAACAAAAAAACAAACGATCGAATCTGAAAACGATCTCAAACCAAACAAACAAATGATCGAACCTGAAAACGATCTAACAAACAAACAAATGATCGAACCCGAAAACGATCCAAACAAACAAACAAGTGATCGAACCTGAAAACGATCTAAACAAACAAACAAATGATTGAACCTGAAAACAATCCAAACAAACAAATGATCGAATCTAAAAACGATCAACCAAACTAACGACCGAACCTGAAAACGGTCAATCAAACAAACAAATTGCCCCAAACGATCTTCACCAAAGACTATCAAATTCGAGCAACCAACTTCAAAAGCCTGACACACGAAAATCCCAAACTTCTCAAACAATCAAATACCGACCACCAAAGACTCCACCGCAATCGATAATACCAAAATCAAACGCATCCCCAAACAAACCATATAGTCGAACAAACCCACACCAAAAACAATACCAATCAGTCCTTAACGAATCGATATACCCAAATTGCAAAAACAGTGCGATCAACGATACCAAGTATCTCCACAAAAGGAATCTTATGTAACCAAGCTTTAAATATTAAACTAATTTTCCAAATCACCAACTGATTATTCCAATACTTCAAAAAATAAATCATACCTCCTAGTCGCATCACAAATTGCCATGCACATAATCTAACAAAATTGTCCACCTTATCTTAAAAAAGGTACCCAAGCAAACCACATGCATTTACAAGAACACGTTTTTGCAAACCCACCGATAAAAACAAATATAAAAAACAATTATCGATCTTCAACTCGAACGAACACCGAACAATTTTTTTTTTCTTTTCTTCTTCATGATTGCGGATCGACCACGCTCTGATACCGGCCACTTGTTGTAAAATCAAACTAACCGAACAAACAAACTAATTCGAACAAACGAAGCGGAAACTTTTATTCAATAACAAAGGTTACAATTTGAAAGCTACAAAGAAAACTAATGACATTGACCTCCATTTATAGGGGACCAATGACCTAAAACATACTAAATTCAAACATACTAAAAATAACAAAACTTGTAGGACAAGTCAAACAAATTACCAAATAGACCCTAAAGTTTAATTCACTTTCCAACATCAACAATAGTGGTCATGCTCAATTAAATCTGCAAATACAGTTTAATAGCTTATGGCATAAACCCAAATATCAATAATATTAGCTTGTGATACATCCGATCCTTACATAAGCAGAAAAATAAACATATAAAATAATATGGATAACATAAAATACAACTTGAGAAGATAATAAGCTGAACTAGAAATCCACCAACTTGATCAACCCCCGCTTTAAACAATCGTCATGAATTGCAAACTTACATTGTAGACATCTAAGGATCATGTTGTACTCCAATTCCTTACCACATTTTGCACATTCATCATCACTCATAAGCCCTTGAACAAAGGAAAGAGGGTGCGGGTGTAATTCACAGTTAAGTAGGCCCCCAAACTTTATATTCACATACTTATGAACAAATGTAGAAACGTAACTCATATAGAACAAACTAACGGGATTTTTGTGCCGAAATATAGGCATAGAACAGGCAGGATGCATAGAGTGGACACACTTTTGACAGTGATAGAAACACGCCAGCTCCGGATTAAATTCCTTCTCGCAAATTTCACAAAAGTAGTCACCCTTATGGTTCTCAATTGGAAAGTAACTCAGCTTTAAAGGGTGTTTGTCAAACTTGTGTCGAATTGTCTCGCTCACTAACAAAGCACAACCAGGATGCAGATGAAACCCACAATCTTGACAACTGAATGAAAACCATCCGTTTTTAAATCGAGATGAACACAAACGACATTGATTTTTGAGGAATCTTTTCGTAACTCTTGAAAGGAGGTGATCTGGGTGGGCACTATGAGTGATCTTGTTAGGTATGAATGCACAACAAACATCAACATCGTAATCGCATTTGCCACAACGATAGCCAAACCCATTGCATAGTAAATGGCAAACATCACACATGAATGTACCAAAAGGCTCATAAGGAACCTTTGGCATGAAAACAAGGGCATGTTGTGGGTGACCTGGGTAGTCTTTAATTTCAGAAGGCAGCCGCGTGCACCATTCATGGAGTGCAAAGTTGCAATGATGTTCATCCTCATCGGCACATGTGTAAAACGACGAATCCGTAATTGGTCTTACACATCCGTTGCATATAAGTTCAACCTTTTTCATTGGGTTATGACATGAAAGTGTTGAGGATGTTGTTTTCTCAGTATCCACGAGAATGAGTGGATGCTCATGGCAAATGTGTGTCTGCTTTGCTTCATTGGTTTCTGACGTACTAGACCCAATTTCTTTAGAAAATAAGTGTTTTATTAGGTTCATAGTTTGATCCAGAAACGGAAGATGAACAAGATTAGGATAATCATCATCTTTAAAGTTTTTACGGAGTTTTCCCATACCTGTCGAACAATATTAAACTCAATCACTAAATGAAAATGATTGTCGCACCCCCTAAAATAAAGAAATAATATATGAATATAAGTAAATTGTCGTATGGGTACGTTTTAACTATTGCACATAACAAAATGTGGTTACAAAAGGCTGGTAGATAAAATGAGGTGGATGTGTTTTTCTTTTATGTTTTGAATATGTGAAACACGATCTCGACCTTAATAAATAATATGTAGTGTAGTATTCATACCGGGAGACATGATGATGGACATGAAAGGCTCTTGTCTAGCTGTTGCACAATCTAGATGAGCATAGTATCTGCAACTGTCGCATTTATAAATCCATAGAGATTTATTATTGAAAAAATCATTGCATACCCTACACCGCGCATATTGTGCACTTGATACATTTCTAGGAGAAAATGAATAAGCAAGGGTGAGTGGGTGAGTATGGGAGTGAATATCATTTGTAGTTTGTTGGATTGACAACTTTTTGGGTAGGAATGCACAATCACTGTGGAGTAACAGGATTGAACAAGTAGCACACTGATAAAAGACCCCCTTATGCTCCTTCCCACACGCGTCACACTCACATAAAATTTCTTTACCAATGCAAACCAGTGGGTGTATGTGGCTAGGGTGATGAATGATGTTTGTTTTTAGATATCTCGTAGCACAATGCAAATCAATGTAAAAAAAACATTTAGGGCAATGATATAACGGAGTATGTTGTGGATGCCCGGTTAGGCATATATAGCAGCTCGACCAAGAAGTAGGTTGGTGAGGAATAAGATGATTATGACAAAGGTGGAAAGGGTGTTGCAACGTTTCTGGAAGATCTTTACAGAATTTGTGGATCGAGTATTGACAGTGATCACACTTGTAGTAATACCTATGAAACCAGTTGATTTCCTGGCCACACAGAGAACATTGAGTCCGGAAGTCTTGTTTTGTGAAATCCACGTCGTCGTCGTCATCATCATCTTCATCTGTCTCTTCTTCATTGCGTTCAGTTTTCGACCACAGATCTATGAGACTAAGTGGGTGTTCATGCTCAAACATTATGTATTGTTTTCAAGGTTTATACAAGGACAAATCAAAAGATTTAGGAAATGAAAAGAAATTGGGAGGTGTGTACATCATGGAAACAGGTGAAGTAATTTATACTAGGTATTAAACTTCTTAAACCATATTCCTATCTTCATTTTAGAGTTTGTAATATTTTTATTTTATTTAAAGCAATAATATTTTAAGTAATTAAGTTAAGTATCAATGCTTTGGGTTTTAATAATCTGATGCTTTATTGATTAAGATTAAGTTTAATTACATATCATGATCCTGCTAATTTATAAGGGCACTCTTTTTAGTTTTAATAGCAACCCCTCTGGCCTCTACCATCAAGTAAGGGTGTGATTGTCTATATCCAATCTCCCTCATGCCTCGTTGCAGACAGATTTTGTTGGCGTGTCTTTCTTGTAGTTTTAAGAGTTTTGCTTTTTTAATTATATGCCAGTAAGAGGGACGCTCGTGAGATAGTTAGTCCCAATGTCCTAGCGGTGTGTGCCTTAACATGAAATTCGATCAAAGGATATCTACATGTAAGTTGCAACCCTATAAAAGGACTAGTCTCTGAAAGAAGAAAAGGACCGTCGTATGCCCTTTGATAAAAACACACATACACACAAGATCGAGGGTCGAGAAATAAACAATTATAATTACAACAGATGAGTGATAATATGATTTAAAGATTGCTGTTTTTCTTCCACACTAGGAAGAAAAAGAAATACACCCTTGGTTTCTGGTAATGGGGTGCAGTGATATTTAAATCGGGTATATATAGTTTTATGATATTTAGTCAGGTAAATATGCTATTTTAAGGTTTAAATTGGGTTTACCTGGAATAATTAACCTCTGATTTAAAAAACTCTCCTTCCCTATTTTTTAATCGGCAACTGTCACTCTTTCCCGCCAACCCAAAGATTCCTTAACAAGATCAAGTTCAGACAAACATTAACAACAAACAAGAATGTTTCCACCAGCAGTTTCACACGACACAACAAACGATTCATCATTCTTTGTTGTTCCTATCAACATTGCCGACTTAACTACACGACAAACATTTGCCATTTCTTTATTCTTTGTACATAGGATTTGTAAAACACATTGTAACCTCAGATGTCTTGTTTAGATCATTGTCTCAGAATAACCACCATTGGTTTTGGTTAATCAGCATTTTATGAAATACTGAATAGTGAATAGTAATGATATCGTGAAGGTTGAAATAAGATAATGCGTCGTGTACTTGAAGAAGGTGATTGTTATGATTTTATTGTGTGGTTATTATTTTTATAGCATGTTTTTGTGTGATTATGTGATTTTAGTGTTTTGTATTGAGATATGATTAGGCCAGTTAACATTAACTTTGCAATTATTTCGTTTTGGTTCTAGCTTCGTTTCTAATGTCTATGGTGTTCCTTGTTGAATGTAATGCTTAATAAGTATACTATTGCTATGCCAATGCAGCCACATCTCCAGCACCGTCGGTCCTTAATGAAGAAAGCTCGCCGGAGAAGCACTCCTCATCGGCCTTATTCTTTTTCCTAGGAGGGTTGATCGTGCTTCTAATCTTGCTGGTTATTGTATTTGTCTTTCGGAAGTTTATCAACCCAGCACAACTTAATAAGTTACGAAAGCATAAAAGCAGCAGCAAAGGTTGTCATTTAACTATTTATCGTATATTGTATGATATGTGATCGTTTTAGATTAATCATATGGTTGACGACACTGAATATATCAAATCGTTGTATTGCAGATTCAAAATCTTATTTCAGTGGAAATCTTAGGACAATAAGCTATTTTAGCTTCCAATTACTAAAGAAGGCAACTAAGAATTTCCATGAGTCTAATCTTCTTGGTAAAGGTGGATTTGGGCCTGTTTATCTGGTACTTATCCCGCAAAGCCATCTTTTGTAACACCAACACCTACTACTAAAATTCGTGCATCATATATGTTACATAAGCTATGAGTTATTGGAGATAAATGAGCCTCAAGTGCTTTTTATAGGGTAAACTAGAAGATGGACAGCTTGTTGCTGTAAAGAAATTGGCTCTTGACAAATCGCAACAAGGAGAGGCCGAGTTTCTAGCAGAGGTAAGGATGATCACAAGCATACAACATAAGAACCTTGTTCGACTTCTTGGTTGTTGTTCTGAAGGGCCTCAAAGGCTACTTGTGTATGAATACATGAAGAACAGGAGTTTGGACCTCATTATTTATGGTACATCGCTCATCTTGTTTTAGATTTTAAAGTTTTCAAAGATTCACAGCTATGTCCATATAGGCAGAAATATAGGTGGAAATATAGGCGGAAATGGGTAGGTCGGGTACTCGGGTGGATCGGGAACATGTCAAAATGGATAGGTTTCTAGCACGGGTCAGTTGTGTCAGGTTGACCCGGAACACTTTTTTCCCAAATAGGAAGATTTGTGCCTCAAAAATACACTCCGGCCACTTTCAACGTGTTTGATCCGTTTTATTTCTAACCCAATTTTTATTAGAGATAAAAACATGAATCGACCCATTCATAGGAATGGGCCAGAGTAGTCATCTTGATTTCAAAGTCATAATTACCAATCCTTTCATTGTTACTTATCATTATAGACAATTTATGACATCGATTTTAGCCACAAAACTCACTTAATTTTCATTACGGAAAGGTACTTCAGATATATGCTTAGTCAAACCTTTCAAGTTATATGTAATACTGATAAAGTATACGACATAGATATTTTGGCACTTCTTATCACTTTTTTGTGTCTCTCTAATTGAGTTTGTTTCGTGAACAGGGAAAAGTGATGAGTATCTAGACTGGAACACTCGTTTCCAAATAATATTGGGCATTGCTAGGGGATTGCAGTACCTGCATGAAGATTCACACATCCGGATTGTTCATAGAGATATCAAAGCTAGTAACATTCTCCTCGATGACAAATTTCAACCAAGAATTGGTGATTTTGGGTTGGCTAGGTTCTTCCCTGAGGACCAAGCTTATCTTAGTACAACATTTGCTGGAACACTGTAAGTGTTCCTCCTAGTAAAGATACATGTCTCAAAATGAGCCGGTTGGGCTGTTGAGTAATGGGTCAAAATGGGCAGAATGGGATTAGTCTTTTGACTTTCAATCTTTTGACTTGTTAGAAGCAAAAAATAAGCGAAATCGACATGTTTTACCTATAAAGGGTTGAAATGGTAACCTTAACATAATGTGATAAAAGGGCAATTTTGACCCAAAGCATGTTTTCTATATCTCTCTCGTTAACATGACAGTCTTTCTGCTTTTTTGTAGAGGCTATACAGCACCAGAATACGCTATTAGAGGACAATTATCAGAAAAGGCTGATATCTATAGCTTCGGAGTACTTGTGCTAGAAATCATTAGCTGCAGGAAAAATACTAATCTTAATTTGTCATCAGAAATGCAATACCTCCCAGAATATGTATGTTATCTACTCATCTACACACTAAACTTTTTTTGCTTGACGAATACTAAGTTTGTATCTTATATGCAAACAGGCTTGGAAGTTATACGAGCGGTCAAAGTTGATTGATCTGGTGGATCCAAGAATGCGAGACGCAGGCTTCATTGAAAAAGAAGTTATGCAAACAATTCATGTGGCTTTACTATGCCTTCAAGCTCATGCAAACACAAGGCCACCAATGTCAGAAGTGGTAGCAATGCTGACTTGGAAAGTCGAAATGGTTAAATCACCATCAAAACCAACTTTCTTAGATCGAAGAAACCGATGGAAAAATGCAAAAACTTCATGGGAAACTATCTCGGCTGATTTTCCTTCAAATCTTGAAGGCGAATCGCCTTCTTTGACTCCACCTCCAAATTCAAGAGACTTTTATGCTAGCCAAAGCTTCTCAGGACCAATGGTGAATGTTTAATATGAATTTTTTTATAAAATTTTATGGCTTTTATATATTTTTTAGTTGAGTGTATTTTGATAGAGGAGTATGTAATATATGTATATAGTCATGAATAAAGAGAATCCAGGAAACTTTGTACCAGGATTTTTTTTCGAGTCATTTTGAAGCTAATAAAGGTTTTATATATTAATTATACGAATTTCATACTCGTATTTTGTAGCGCGTGTGTATATACGTGTATGTATACATATTTTGTAACGCTAATGTTTGATCGATTTTATATGTATTTCAATTTTGTTTAGGTTCTGTTCGTCCAATTCAAATATGTCACTGCTGATTGCTGAATAACACCTTGTGCAAGCCACACTTAAAAATTTACATAACACATGCATTTTGAGGATACAAAAAACAGTTTTTGTCAAATTCTCATAATCATTCGCAATGAAACAGGGCACATGGTGAATAATTATGTTGCTGTTCATGCTTATGATTATCTTTTGGTATGACAACTAATTATATTATTATGAAACAAAATCATGTTGTATAGAATAAGAACAAAGCAAAATTGGGCCAATCATGTGACTTCAATGTTTTTTCACACATTTAAGAATATTTTTGTAGTCAAATTGTTTATTATTATGAAAGAAATCCAATTATTTCCATTAGTTGTAAACCTTTTGGAATGAACTCATTCTAAGACTAATGTTGCATATTTGACTACATCGAATTTAGAGACCATTTGTTGGAAATTTAGTGCAATTTGTAAACTCAAACTTGTATCAAAGGAGAAGTAAGTTACTGAATTTGAAAGAGGAAAAAGGAATGGGGCAAATGTTTTCTTTATTTCTGCATACTTGATGATAGAGACTCACTCTCTATTTAAACTAATAAAATGGCAACAAAGTAGGAACAAACTTCCCACTAATCAACTAAACATAAGACTAGGAAACTAGTGGCCAACATGGCCTTGATTTGGTCAAGTAAAAAACGTGCAGCAAACATAAATAAAAAACTCCACTTTCTGAATTAAACCAACATTTTCCCCCCTCATTCAGAATCCGTTATGTTCTTCACTCCCATCATCTTCCTCATTTCGATAAACTGAACTCGAGGTAACGGTTTTGTGAGAATGTCAGCCCTTTGTTCCTTGCTGCAAACATGCTTAATAACCACATCCCCACGCTCAACACACTCTCTTATGAAGTGATACTTCAAGTCAATATGCTTGCTCCTTCCGTGGAACACCGGATTTTTTATCAGCTCAATAGCTGATTGGTTGTCTAAATAGAGCACAAATGGACCAGCTTTCTTCCCTGTTATCTCGTGAACCAACCTACTGACCCATATTCCTTGGCATGTTGCGGTGGTTGCAGCCATAAATTCAGCCTCGCATGAAGAGAGTGCCACACATTGTTGCTTTTTCGAGCCCCACGTGATCAAATTCTTCTCCAAGTAGAATACATTTCCACCTGTGCTCCGTCTATCCTCCACATCTCTTGCATGATTACTGTCGGAATATCCTGTGATTAAAACACCTTTATGACACTGGGTATAAACGAGACCATAGTCAACTGTTCCTTTAATGTACCGCAAAATTCTCTTCACCGCTTGCATATGATTTACTGTAGGTTTCTCCATGAACCTGCTCACAACCCCGACGGCATATGCAATGTCGGGTCGGGTGTGTGTGAGGTACCTTAAGCCTCCAATAATGCTACGAAAGAGTGTCGGGTCAACCGGAACTCCTCCTTCATCCTTTGTAAGCTCCAATTTGTGTTCCATTGGAGATTTCGATGGATTGCAATCTGCCATCCCAGCCTTTAAGAGTACATTTCTTGCATAAGCGGATTGCTTGAGTGTCAAACCATCTTCATGTTGAGTCACTTCGATTCCCAAGTAGTACGAGAGTAAACCCATGTCACTCATCTCAAATTCTTTGTTCATTTGTTTCTTAAAGTATATGGCATCACCATCACAATTTCCTGTTATAATTAAATCATCAACATAAACACCAACTATTAAAACATTACCATGCTCTTTCCTTGTGTACACCGCATATTCCAGTCCACATCTCGTGAAGTTGAGTCCTTTTAGGCACTTGTCCAATCTCGAGTTCCATGCTCTAGGGGCTTGTCGAAGCCCGTAAAGTGCCTTCGAGAGTTTGTACACTTTTTCGGGATGATTAGCCTTCACGTACCCCTGCGGTTGTGTGACGTACACTTCCTCTTCCAGCCTTCCATTTAGAAACGCCGACTTCACGTCCAAATGATGTACTTTCCAGCCTTGTGAACCTGCAAGAGCTAGTATAATTCGAATTGTTTCAATCCGAGCAACCGGTGCAAACACCTCATCAAAATCAACTCCCGGTTTTTGAACACAACCCTTAGCGACTAGTCTTGCTTTGTGCTTCAATATGTTACCACTTGGATCTCGTTTCAGCTTGTAAACCCATTTAAGTGCAATGGGTTTACGACCAGTTGGTAAATTAACTAAGATCCATGTTTGGTTCTTTTCTATTGCGTCCAATTCATCCTTCATAGCTTTCACCCATTCTCGATCTTTAACAGCCGTAAGATACGCATCTTGCAGGAATAATAGTTCGTCACATTCTTCATAAAGATCATTTAACAAACGGTACCTTTTTGGAGCGCCACCACCTGTTGTACTTGATGCTGGACTCGTTGAACCCACAGAGGTGGCCGACGATTGAATTGGAGTTGAGAGGCCTTCATCATCATGTACATGTGTTTGAGGGGTAGGCTGGAGTTCATCATTTATTACTTCAAAACTTTCTAATGGCTCATGTCTTGAATCATTTTCATCTTCCAAGTTAGTATCTTCTTGACTATATCCTTCAATGGTGAAGGTGCTTCTAGGACTTTCTTTAAACTTGGTTGTCTCACCCCACAACCACTGTATACCTTCATCAAATTTTACATCCCTACTCACTCGAATTCTACCAGAGACCGGGTCCAAAAGACGATATGCTTTACTTCCTGTTTCGGTTCCCAAGTGTACAAGCATTTCACTTCTGCTATCAAGTTTTTGTTGGTACCCTCTCAATATTTTCGAGTGAGCAATGCAACCGAACACTCTAAGGTGTTCAAGATTAGGTTTCTTCCCCGACCATCTTTCATATGGTGTCGTATCACCAAGGGTTTTTGTTGGAACTCGGTTTTGAATGTAGACAGCTTGGCGCACCGCTTCTCCCCATAACATATCAGGAACCTTCATACTTTTCATCATGCTTCTTGCCATTTCAATTACCGATCGATTGCGTCTCTCGACGACACCATTCTGTTGTGGGGAGTATGGTGCCGTGAAGTGATGATTTAGACCTGTATCATCACAATACTCCGTAAACGCCTTTGAATTAAATTCTCCCCCACGATCGGTTCGCAACGTCTTGACCTTAACTCCTGTTTCATTTTCAACTAGAACACGAAATTTCTGAAACACGCCAAGTGCTTCATCTTTTGATTTTAACATATAAACCCACATTACACGACTAAAATCATCAACTAACAAGAAGAAATAACGATTACCAGAAGGTGTCGGGGGTGAGATTGGTCCACAAATATCCGCGTGAATAAGCTCCAGCCTCTCTTTTGCCTTGTATAGAGTTTGTGTTGGATATGGGTTACGAGTTTGCTTTCCTTCTAGACAACCTTTGCACAATGCATCGGGTTTTTCGATCGCTTTCATACCATGCACCAGCTTCTTGTCACACATTTCTTTTAGTTTCTGAAAGTTGACGTGTCCCAGGCGTGAGTGCCATAACCATGAATGTTCCTTGTGTTCTCCGAATAAACAATGGGGTTCGACTTCGTTCAGCACTATCTTATACAATCGATTTGGAGATCGATTTACCTTCATGAGAAGTTTTCCATTCTTGTCATGAACCCACAAATGTGCCCCACATATCTGTATCATATTTCCATGTTCTGAAAGTTGACCCAAGCTTATGATGTTGTTACACAAGCTTGGGATGTGGTACACGTCCTTCAATACCCGTTTCTCACCATTTTTACACACAAACATGATGGAGCCTTTTCCTTCTATTTTCACTTTTGAACCGTCACCAAACCGTACATACCCTTGGACCGATTGATTAATGTCACTAAACTTATCTCTATCACCCGTCATATGGTTACTTGCTCCTTTATCTAAGTACCACACCTTCGATGTGTTGCTCTCTTCATTCAAGCTCCTTAGTTTTGGGGTCACATGCTTCTCGTTTAAAAACACCTCCTCGTTGACTTCGTGCCTCACAGAAAGTAATAGTGCGGGTTCATCATCTTTCTGTGTTAAGTTAGCCTCCTGATTTCTCTCTTTTCGTGGATTCTTACACTCATAAGCATAGTGTCCAAGGTCTTGGCAATTGTAACATTGAACCTTGCTTTTATCGTAGTTACTTGTAGATCCTCGTCCTCCATCTCGGTTTTGATAGGAACCACCACCACGACATCCACCACGATTAGAGTAATTACCTCTTCCACGACCTCTTCCTCTGCCTCGATTAGATGCACTTGATCGAGTGTTGCGTTGTGAGGTCCTTGGTTCTTCATCGCCCTTTTTCTTAGATCTTTCCAACCACTCCTCATGTGTCAATAAGAGTTTCCCTTCTCCACCTTCACTTTGGCCACGAACCCGTTCTTCATGAGCCTTTAACCGTCCTATGACTTCTTCAACCGTCATGTTGTCAAGATCCGCAAACTGTTCTATAGTCGAAGCAATTTGCAAGAACTTGTTCGGAACAGCACGAAGTAGTTTCTTAACCACGTAAGCTTCTTCTACCTTTTCTCCTAAGGCCCGGATATTGCTTACAATGTTGTTTACCTTCATGGCGAAATCATAAATTATCTCTGTATCCTTCATGCTGAGGGTTTCAAATTCAGCCTTGAGAGTCTGAACCTTCGCGGTCTTGACCCTTTCTGCTCCCATAAACATCGTCTTTAAGGTTTCCCAAGCGTCCTTTGCCGTTTGCTTCTCTGCGAGTGACAACAACAGATCCTCTGGAATCCCTTGATAAATGGCTGCAAGTGCCAATTTATCCTTCTTCACATCGATTGCCGTATTTCGGGTCCTAGGTTCGATGGCTTCCCATACTCCCTGGGCTTGCATAAACACTCTCATTTTGATAGCCCATGCGGCATAGTTGCTTCGCGTCAACATCGGATAGTGAAGGCTGATTGGGTTCTCCTTTTCATTCTTATCGCTTTTATCTCCCATCTGCTCGGGTTTCGGGTTATGCTTTGGTTAGAAACCAGTAGCTCTGATACCAAGTGTAAACTCAAACTTGTATCAAAGGAGAAGTAAGTTACTGAATTTGTAAGAGGAAAAAGGAATGGGGCAAATGTTTTCTTTATTTCTGCATACTTGATGATAGAGACTCACTCTCTATTTAAACTAATAAAATGGCAACAAAGTAGGAACAAACTTCCCACTAATCAACTAAACATAAGACTAGGAAACTAGTGGCCAACATGGCCTTGATTTGGTCAAGTAAAAAACGTGCAGCAAACATAAATAAAAAACTCCACTTTCTGAATTAAACCAACACAATTGAGGTGTTTCTGATTCAGAAATGGGCTTAGAAGTAGGGTGGTAAATGTTCCTTTACGTGCAGCTCGGTGAATATTTCATGAACTGTGCGGTAAAATGTCATGTTATGTGCGTTTATTTATTAAGAGAACGAACTTTAACAAAAGTTTTATGTTCATTTAGTTAGTTCATTGAAGGAACACGAACAAAAGACTTATTTATTCATTTATGTTCGTGAACTTCTGATCATACGTTAGTTTATTTTTGCTTACGTTCGTTTATGTGTTTATCGTTATATATCGTATATTTTCATTATATAATTTGAAATTTGTTATACTTAAACAAATGTACACACATAAAACACAGAATTTTTGTATATATATATATATATATATATATATATATATATATATATATATATATATATATATATATATATATTATTTTGTCTTCATATGTTTATTTATGTTCGTTCTTTTAATCTTCTAGTGAAGGTACATGAACATGAACAATCTCATTTTTTAATGAAGGAACATAAACAAAAGAAATTTGTTTATTTAAGCATTTGTGTGCGGTTTGATTTAGAAAGCTATTTACGTGTTTGATTTAGAGCATGTTGATGTTTTCTCAAAAGGGAAAAAAATTTGATTTTTCTAAGGTCGGACAATATGGTATAAAACTCGTTGTGAAACCTACGGGTTAATCTCCAATTCGATGATGTAACTCGCACATGACTTATTAGATGAAAGGTGATCCACTTACTTACGGTGAGTTACACTTGTGTGGGCATTTTTCAATGTATTTTATTGGTTTGTGAGTGTGGATGAGTATTTAGAGAGTTGGGAGCGGTTGGTACAGAAAGTGGTGCCAAAGCCGACACGTAGGATTTTGGAGCTTTGCCACCAGAAACTCTTTGCACCATATTTTCTTAGGAGTGGTTGGCACGAGAAAAAGTAGTGCCAAAGGGTCATAATGAGCCCACAAATACCCACTTTTATTACTAAAAAACAAAAAAAAATGAAAAACTCCTGGCGCTGGCTGGTCAGTTTGGCCCGAGCCATTTTGGCGCCAGCCAGAGAGTGGTGCGCCAACAGAAGACTGGCGCCAAAGCCCTACCAGCCCAGCCACGGGCCTCCATTCCCCCAAATCTTAGTGAGATATGTTCTGTATAAAATTAGTATTTCAATGAATGCTAGTTATGGTGAGTTAGTGGTGACCACTACGTTGAAAGATGACTTTGAGTGAGTTGGGAAAAAAATCGATGTGACGCTGAGGTAACGGTGAGTGGGTGTCATACTATATCATCTAGCCAAGGGGGTGTTTACTAAGTTAAGAGGTTCTATATGAACCTCTTATTTAGCCACTTGTTGGGGAGAGTAAATGTCTAATGCTTCTCTCCATTTAGATGTATTAGAGGTTTGGGCCCACAAATCCTCCCCACTAAGAAGGAAAGAAACAACCCCAAACTTACCATCTATATCAGGTTTACCTCAACACGCTCATACTCATAATTCAATTCTAGTGATTATCGCTACTCACCTTTATATAAAATACTTATTTTATACAAAATGTACTTGACTAAATACTTCACACACACTTGCATATCAATTAAAATACATTAAAACAAAAAAATGAAGAAGGCATATCGAGATGTTGAGACCATTCACTCACCAATTCACGTGTTAGTTTTGGATTGAATGAATACTTACCCATGGATGAATTGAATATTTACGGTTTTTGTGATTTTAGGTTCGCGGTGTGGCCAAGGGCGGAACAATGTTCATCATAAGAGGGGAAACTGTATGTAACACCCCATTTTGATAATGGAAATGTCACATGCAATTATGGCGTGTCATCAAAGCATACAAGGAAAAATGTCTAAACATTACTTGACCATAAAAGGAAAATACTGGAATCAAACATCGGTAGTCCAAAATTAAAGCTCATAACACACAAACATAGTATAGTAAAGGAAAGGACTAAACAATGTCCAAAGCAAATGTATCATAAGAAAGGAAATGCATAAAGTAAAGAAGGCTAGACAGCTTCCAGTCCATATGCACGTACTCTTAGTGTCTACGAGCGTCCTTGAGTACCTGCCGTTTTGGGAACATAGAAAAGGAAAACGGCTGAGCAAATACGCTCAGTGTACGGATGTACAATAAAGCATGAATAGGATAAGCATATAACATATAACAGCGGAAGAAAACTAAGTCCCGAGTAACCTGGTTAAGTCTTGATAAAACTGGTTTTATAGTTTGAAAGTCTTATGTTTATCTTATAAAAACTGTTTGTCATATTTTACCATTAGCCAATATAGGTCATGAAAATCCACCGTGCATGAATACTTGGAGGGGTGACCTCATCATGCAAATTAGAGGGGCTGCCTCTAATTTAATATATTGGTTTTTGGGTAGGAGGGATCAGCTCCTTGTGAAGGATGCAAGGCACACACCACATTCACCATGAAATCCTGACTGAAAACATGTAACTAGGATGTACCCATACGCCCCACATGATAAATATAATAATATGGCCAAAAGCTGAAGGGACGCCACGAGCAATCACTCCGCCGTGGTGAAGTCATAACATCAGTGCCTCTAATGTTATGGTTATGGTACCTCCATAACTAGGTGAAACTGGTCATGCATGTATATGGCTATAGGTCATCTTAATTAAACATAAGCAATCAAACACGTAACTTATACTACGGGAAAACAGTTGGCTGCATACGGGGAATCCTAATAAGGAAAGAATGTCCATACTGAAAGGACGGGAATCCGTACCTTATGTCCAGTGAACGAAGAAGATGAACTGAAAGGAATCCTACTTCCGAATCACTAGTGCTACATAAATACATACATGAATAAGTATCTGCTTACTAAATACGTAGCTGATTTTATGTCATGTCTTAGCTTATTTTATGTGTTCTTACCAAGTTTTATTGTTTTTAAGCCTTAAACCGTGTTTATCTTATATTCTGTCTAATCTAATTAAGTATTTCTGGTATTTCATGTGTTATTATACTTATTGTGTAATAATAAGTAACTTTACAAAAATAGCAGGTTTCCTAAAATAGCAATTTTCCAAAAATAGAAAGTTTCCAAAAATAGAAAGTTACCAAAAATAGAAAGTTTCCAAAAATAGAAAGTTTCCAAAAATATAAAGTTTCCAAAAATAGAATTACTGCTTAAAATAGATAAGTTTCTAAAAATAGAAAGTTTCCATAAATAGATCAGCTGCCTTAATTAAATAAGTTTCCATAAATAGATTAGCTGCCTGAAATAAATAAGTTTCTAAAAATAGAAGGTTTCCATAAATAGATTAGCTGCCTTATTTAATTAAGTTTCTAAAAATAGAAAGTTTCCATAATTAGAAATAAGCTGGTTAAATACGCTAAGTATATAAGCCTAAGTGTTTTCATGATTATTTTCTAAGTCATATGATATAATGTATAGTTTAATAATTATTTCATGTAATTAAATTAAACTATAGGTTAAAATATTTAATTAAAGTATATCATGTTTTAATTAAATAAAGTTAAATACTTAGGTTAAAACATGTATTATTATTTATTAATAATATAACCTAAGTCATGTTAATTAATTAATTATAATCATGGTTTTTAAATAATTAATTAATTATAAGTCTAAAATATAAAATACTTAGGTTAATTAATTTCATGATTATTAATAATTAAAATAACCTAAGTCATGTTATTAAATTAATCATGTCATTTTATTAATTTAATTTTAACATAAGATCATAAAACATAAAAACTAAACATACACCATGAACCGGATCTAGACTAAACACCATGAACCGGACATGAAATCGACACCGTACCCCGAACCAAATCGGGGTACCCCGTGTCTTGATGTTGACGTGGTACCCACACCCACCAACCAAGACCATATGGTCTTGGTGGTGGTCGGTTGGCCAAACCGAAACCCCCTTCGGGTTTGGTGTAGGTTGCGGCCAAAAACAAACACCCCTTAAACCATACTTTTGATTTTATTAAACCTCATCATGTTAGATCCATGTTTATTTATTAGGTTTTTGTAAAAAAACATAACATGTTCTTGATTTATAAAAGATCAAAACAAAAGAAAAGGTTTAAAAAGGATTTACCGAATCCGTGGATCAAAAGGACGAAGAACAAACACGATCACCAACTAATATTCCAAGATCCAAGATCAACAAACACCTCCTTATGGTGTTTGTAGGGTGGCGGCCAAAAGAGGAAGAAGAAAGAGGGTTTTAGGTTTTTCTAAAATCTTCTGTAAATGTAAAAATGAGTAGTGAAAAATCATTTAACCCCTTTTAGTAAAATTTACAAATGGGCTTGGCCCATTTGTCCTTGTAGCCGCGGGTAGGGGGCCCCACTTGGGGTACCCGTACCTTTTTCCGTGTCTCGATGTTAAGTTATACGTTCGTGATTATTTGTGTTCGCGTTTTAAGTGTTCTCGTTACGTAAATATCGTGGTCTAATATATTTAATTACGCTCGTAATAAATATATATACGTAATTAATAATAGTTCGTGTTTAAATTACGTTCATGATTTCATGATCGCATGTTCGTGATTAATTATTGTCAAATAATTATTACGTGCTCGTGCGTAGTAAATACTTATCGTGTTCTAACACGTACGTAATACGTAAAATCCTAACACGTAATCGTAATCATGCTATATTAGGAAAGTTTAAATCTAGTACGTACGATCTTAGGGGTACTATTCATGGTAAAAGCATGCGGGTTTTATAACTCTTCCCCCCTAAAAAAAATAATTCGTCCCCGAATTATAGATAAAGTAAACTGGAAAAGAAGAACATACCCGAATTCAAAATATGAAATGAGGGTAAGAAGCCCGGATAGACTCCTCTGTTTCCCAAGTGGCTTCACGCTCGGTATGATCCCTCTATAGAATTTTGACGAATGGAATCGTCTTCTTTCTCATGACTCGTTCTTGTCTGTCAAGAACTCGTTCGGGTTCTTCTATAAAAGTGAGATCTTCACGTATCTGTTCCAGTGGATATTGAACCATGTGAAGGGGATGATACTGGTACCCTCTGAGTAAGGACACATGAAACACATTGTGCACATGCGAAAGCTGCGGAGGTAACGCCAATCGGTAAGATACTTCACCGACTCGTTCAATGATATCAAACGGTCCGATGAAACGAGGACTGAGCTTCCCTTTAATCCCGAAGCGTCTAACACCACGTGCCGGCGAAACCTTAAGGAAGACGTGATCTCCTACGTTAAAGTGTATATCCCTACGATGCTTATTGGCGTAACTCTTCTGACGTGACCGTGCCTCCTGAATTTTCTGCTTAGCTACTGCGATCTTCTCATTGGTCATCTCTATGATTTCTGGTCCTTCAAGTGTTCGCTCACCAACCTGATCCCAGCAGATTGGGGCGCGACACTTTCTTCCATACAACATCTCAAATGGAGCACACTTGATACTTGCGTGCCAACTGTTGTTGTATGCAAATTCCACCAAACAGATGTAATCGTCCCAATCACCCGTCCATTCCAACGCACATGACCTCAACATATCTTCCAATGTCTGAATGGTTCGCTCCGACTGTCCGTCCGTTTGAGGATGAAAAGCCGTGCTAAGCTTAAGTTGTGTACCCCAAGCTTTCTGCAGACTTTTCCAAAAGCGCGAAGTGAATCGAGGATCTCTGTCTGAGACGATGCTGGATGGTGCAACGTGGAGTCTCATGATCTCTCTTCTGTACGTATCTGCGAGTTTACTTACCGGATCTTCCTTGCGGATCGGTAAGAAATGAGCTGATTTGGTAAGTCGATCAACGATAACCCAAATTACATCGTGCTTCCTCTTGGTAGGCGGAAGACCAGTAACAAAATCCATGGTGATTTTGTCCCACTTCCACTCTGGAATGTCTAACGGTTGAAGGAGACCGCCAGATCGCTGATGCTCGATCTTAACCTGCTGGCAGGTAAGACATTTGGAGACGTAAGTGGCCACATCCTGTTTCATACCACTCCACCAAAAGTACTGCTTGATGTCATGGTACATCTTAGTCGAACCAGGATGTATAGAGAATGGGGAGCTATGAGCTTCAGCTAACAAAGCTTCCTGGAGTTCTTGGTTATCAGGAACACAAAGTCTCGTGCCCTGCCATACGATACCATCTGCATCTACTCTGAATTCCGTCTGCTTCTCCAAATTCTGTATTATCGCCCAGATTTCTCCGTCATCCTTCTGAGCTTCCTTGATCTTAGATAGTAACTCGGGTTCTACTCTAAGATTAGCCCAGTAACCGTGTTGTCCACGTACCATGATCTCGATGTCTAGTCGCTCCAAGTCTCTGATGATTTCCTCTTCGATTTTAATGCCGTTGATCATTCCGGACTTCCTGCTAAGAGCATCTGCTACTACATTTGCCTTTCCGGGATGATACTGTAGATTAATGTCATAATCCTTCAACAGCTCTAACCATCTCCTCTGCCTCATGTTCAATTCACGCTGAGTGAAGATATACTTCAAGCTCTAGTGGTCCGTGAAAATGTCACATGATTCTCCATATAAGTAGTGCCTCCATATCTTCAATGCAAACACGACTGCAGCAAGTTCCAGGTCATGCGTGGGGGATTTTTCTTCATAAGGCTTAAGCTATCGTGAAGCGTACGCGATCACTTTCCCATGTTGCATGAGAACACAGCCAAGTCCCTTCCCCGATGCATCGCTGTAGATTTGAAATCCACCCGTACCAGATGGTAGAGTAAGAATAGGTGCAGATACTAGCTTCTGCTTCAGGTCTTCAAATCTCTTCTCTCGATCTTCAGTCCAGACGAATTTCTCCCCTTTCCGCATCAGTTTGGGCAATGGTAGTGCTAGGCTGGAAAAGTTCTCCACGAACCTACGGTAATAGCCAGCTAAGCCTAAGAAACTGCGGACTTCCGTCGCTGATGTCGGCCTTGGCCACTTAGTAATGGCCTCAACCTTTGCTGGATCCATAGTGATTCCTTCTGCTGATACAATGTGACCTAAGAATACCACCTTGTCTAACCAGAACTCACACTTGGAGAATTTAGCATACAGCTGCTTCTGGCAAAGAATTTGTAGTACTGTACGAAGATGGTCTTCGTGTTCCTCCTTGGACTTTGAGAAAATCAGGATGTCATCGATGAAGACAATGACGAACTTATCCAGAAATTCATGGAAGATTCTGTTCATCAAATCCATGAACACTGCTGGAGCATTTTTCAGGCCAAATGGCATAACTACAAACTCGTAGTGGCCATAACGGGTACGAAAGGCAGTCTTAGAGATGTCCTGCTCCTTGACCCGTAGCTGATGATAGCCTGAACTAAGATCAATCTTGGAGAAGTGTTTGGCCCCTTGGAGTTGGTCAAACAGATCGTCAATGCGTGGCAGTGGATATCTATTCCGAATGGTAATCTTGTTGAGCTCGCGATAGTCTATGCAAAGACGCATACTGTCGTCCTTCTTCTTAACAAACAAGACCGGTGCGCCCCATGGAGATGCGCTCGGTCGAATGAAACCTCGTTCAAGAAGTTCTTGCAGTTGATCCTTCAGCTCATTCAGCTCTATGGGAGCCATGCGATAAGGAGCCTTGGAGATTGGTTCAGCTCCTGGAACCAGCTCGATAATGAATTCCACTTCTCGTGCAGGTGGTATGCCCGAAAGTTCTGCTGGAAAAACATCTTGGAATTCCGACACTATAGGTTGATCCTGAATTGATGGGGATTCAGCATCCATGTCGTGAACCGTAGCTAGATAACCCTCGCAGCCATGTGACAGTAGTGCACGCGCTTGCAGGGTAGATATGATTTGTACAGACCGTCCGGGTATGAACCCGTTATGAATGTACTCTGGTGCATTAACATCACCGAAGATAACTCGATATGAATGGCAGTCTATGGTAGCATGATGCTTGGATAGCCAATCCATGCCCAAAATCATGTCGAAGTCATTCATGTCCAGCGGAAGTGCGTCAACAGGTCGAACCTTATCATCAAATTCTAGGGGAAGACTCTTGTATACATGGGTGATTAATATAGAGTCCCTCAAAGGCGTGGAAATAGTAAGTCTATTTTCTAGTGGCAAGGGAGGCATCCTAATGTTCTTAGCATAAGCAGTAGAAATAACCGAGTGAGCAGCACCCGTATCGAAAAGAACACAAGCAGCTTGACCATACATATACAAGATTCCAGTGATGGTACCTGTAGACTTGTTGGCCTGGTCTCGAGATGTCATGTAGACACGCCCGGTAGTAGGAGGCGGCTTGGTATCAGCATGTCCCGATGTACCCTCCATTTCGCCCTTACGGCAATCCTTCATAATATGGCCAGGAAGACCACACTTGAAGCACGCATCAGTATTACGGCGACATGGTCCTGGGTGCCTACGGTGGCAAGTAGAGCAAAGAGGATGAGTGTATCCTCCAGCAGGTGCTCTGGCAGGCTGGGAACCTGATCAAACGTTTTACATAAGACATGGTAATTGGGTACAAAGGACAAAGCAGATAATCGTAAGATGGAATACCAGTGATAGCTGGACGGCTAGGCTGCGAACCTCTCTGGTTCTGGTCCCTACCGTTTCCATGGTTCCTGGTAGAAGTTTTGCTAAAGTGTCAGAATATGAGTTATAACATGAAAACATAAGGAAATGCGTAAGTATTAGGACCTGCTGCTGTTGGAGTGCCCAGCGTTGTTACGGTAATTATCATTACCGCCACGCCTATCCGTAGCAGAACGGTCGTTAGTCTGACCGCTTCCCTTGGGCTGATGAGGCTGTTGTTGAGTAGCCGGCTGAGACCGGTCCCCAATTTTCTGCCTGGAAGATACATTTAAAGAGATGAATAATTGACATATGGAAAGTATACGGATTGGTCACCGCTTGAATACGAATGTTTACCTCTTGTCGGGTCTTTCAGCTTCCCCGAACTCATCTCTCTCCTGCAGCATCTCCAGTTTTCGTGTTGCATCGGCCACTTGTGCTACAGTGTTGAACGTAGCACACACCAGATTGTTTGCGACCGATGTGCGAAGAGCCCATCTAAAGTGATGTGCCTGCTCTTCAGGAGTACCTGCTGCCGCACCAACGAAACCAGCTAAGCGAAGAAAGCGCTGCATAAACTCGTTGCTATTCTCCCCAGCTCTCTGTCAGATCCCATGGTACTCTCTCTTGAGTTTGTCCTGCTCAGCCTTGGGAAAGAACTGCTCCATCACCCTGTCCTTGAACTGAGCCCAAGTCAAACCAGCAACCCACTCGTCACCACCTTCAGACTGCATCAACGCTAACCACCAGTTTAGCACATCGCCTTCGAATCGATAGCAAGCCAACCTCGCCTTGTATGCGGGGTCACAGCCCATAGCGTTGAAAATCTTCTCGATGTGAGCCAACCAGCTTTCAGCATCGTTGGGGCTATATGTCTTCTCAAAAGCTCGAGGGCAGAGCTTATTGAATCTCTCCAGCCATACTGCTAATGTCACTGGAGGAGGAGGAGGTGCCTGATTATGCTACTGATTGTTGGCAGCTTGAACTTCAGCCCTAATGTCATTCCTCAGTTGAGGAAGCAAAGCTTGCATAGCAGCCTAAATTGCAGCATTGAGCTGCTCTTGTTCGCGTGTGAGAACCATCTGACAGTATAACATAAAACATATGATTAAATAGATCAAAACATAAAATATATATATATATACATGAAGAAAAAAAAAATTATACTAAAATTTCACGAGAAAATTTTATGCAAGAAAATTTCGTGTATGAATGCATGATGCAGTTTTATGAAAACTTTTGTATGCTCGAGAGTGAACGCCTCTGGTCAGTTCACCCAAAACAAAAGACATAGCGATGGGGACGCCTATGGGTCGGTCCCAAATCTAAAAGTTTCGATAAAACACATGCGACTAAATAGGGCCAGTCCTGTACCAACAATTACTTAGTCAAAAATCTGCGACAATGACATGTATATGTATGCTTAAAAATGATGAATGCATGAAAACAACTGTCAGTTCTAGGAAGACCGTAGTGACTACCCACTAATCACAGGTCATATTGAGAGCCTACAGGTCGAAGCCTTGGCTCTGATACCATAATTGTAACACCCCATTTTGATAATGGAAATGTCACATGCAATTATGGCGTGTCATCAAAGCATACAAGGAAAAATGTCTAAACATTACTTGACCATAAAAGGAAAATACCGGAATCAAACATCGGTAGTCCAAAAGTAAAGCTCATCACACACAAACATAGTATAGTAAAGGAAAGGACTAAACAATGTCCAAAGCAAATGTATCATAAGAAAGGAAATGCATAAAGTAAAGAAGGCTAGACAGCTTCCAGTTCATATGCACGTACTCTTAGTGTCTACGAGTGTCCCTGAGTACCTGCCATTTTGGGAACATAGAAAAGGAAAATGGCTGAGCAAATACGCTCAGTGCACGGATGTACAATAAAGCATGAATAGGATAAGCATATAACATATAACAGCGGAAGAAAACTAAGTCCCGAGTAACCTGGTTAAGTCTTGATAAAACTGGTTTTATAGTTTGAAAGTCTTATGTTTATCTTATAAAAACTGTTTGTCATATTTTACCATTAGCCAATATAGGTCATGAAAATCCACCGTGCATGAATACTTGGAGGGGTGACCTCATCATGCAAATTAGAGGGGCTGCCTCTAATTTAATATATTGGTTTTTGGGTAGGAGGGATCAGCTCCTTGTGAATGATGCAAGGCACACACCACATTCACCATGAAATCCTGACTGAAAACATATAACTAGGATGCACCCATACACCCCACATGATAAATATAATAATATGGCCAAAAGCTGAAGGGACGCCACGAGCAATCACTCCGCCGCGGTGAAGTCATAACATCAGTGCCTCTAATGTTATGGTTATGGTACCTCCATAACTAGGTGAAACTGGTCATGCATGTATATGGCTATAGGTAATCTTAATTAAACATAAGCAATCAAACACGTAACTTATACTACGGGAAAACAGTTGGCTGCATACGGGGAATCCTAATAAGGAAAGAATGTCCATACTGAAAGGACGAGAATCCGTACCTTATGTCTAGTGAACGAAGAAGATGAACTGAAAGGAATCCTACTTCTGAATCACTAGTGCTACATAAATACATACATGAATAAGTATCTGCTTACTAAATACGTAGCTGGTTTTATGTCATGTCTTAGCTTATTTTATGTGTTCTTACCAAGTTTTACTGTTTTTAAGCCTTAAACCGTGTTTATCTTATATTCTGTCTAATCTGATTAAGTATTTCTGGTATTTCATGTGTTATTATACTTACTGTGTAATAATAAGTAACTTTCCAAAAATAGCAGGTTTCCTAAAATAGCAAGTTTCCAAAAGTAGAAAGTTACCAAAAATAGAAAGTTACCAAAAATAGAAAGTTTCCAAAAATAGAGTTTCCAAAAATAGAAAGTTTCCAAAAATAGAATTACTACTTAAAATAGATAACTTTCTAAAAATAGAAAGTTTCCATAAATAGATCAGCTGCCTTAATTAAATAAGTTTCCATTAATAGATTAGCTGCCTGAAATAAATAAGTTTCTAAAAATAGAAGGTTTCCATAAATAGATTAGCTGCCTTATTTAATTAAGTTTCTAAAAATGGAAAGTTTCCATAATTAGAAATAAGCTGGTTAAATAAGCTAAGTATATAAGCCTAAGTGTTTTCATGATTATTTTCTAAGTCATATGATATAATGTATAGTTTAATAATTATTTCATATAACCTAAGTCATGTTAATTAATTAGTTATAATCATGGTTTTTAAATAATTAAGTAATTATAAGTCTAAAATATAAAATACTTAGGTTAATTAATTTCATGATTATTAATAATTAAAATAACCTAAGTCATGTTATTAAATTAATCATGTCATTTTATTAGTTTAATTTTAACATAAGATCATAAAACATAAAAACTAAACATACACCATGAACCAGATCTAGAATAAACACCATGAACCGGACATGAAATCGACACCGTACCCCGAACCAAATCGGGGTACCCCGTGTCTTGATGCTGCCGTGGGACCCACACCCACCAACCAAGACCATATGGTCTTGGTGGTGGTCGGTTGGCCAAACCGAAACCCCCTTCGGGTTCGGTGTAGGTTGCGGCCAAAAACAAACACCCCTTAAACCATACTTTTGATTTTATTAAACCTCAATTCATGTTAGATCTATGTTTATTTATTAGGTTTTTGTAAAAAAATATAACATGTTCTTGATTTATAAAAGATCAAAACAAAAGAAAAGGTTTAAAAAGGATTTACCGAATCCGTGGATCAAAAGGACGAAGAACAAACACGATCACCAACTAATATTCCAAGATCCAAGATCAACAAACACCTCCTTATGGTGTTTGTAGGGTGGCGGCCAAAAGAGGAAGAAGAAAGAGGGTTTTAGGTTTTTCTAAAATCTTCTGTAGATGTAAAAATGAGTAGTGAAAAATCATTTAACCCCTTTTAGTAAAATTTACAAATGGGCTTGGCCCATTTATCCTTGTAGCCGCGGGTAGGGGGGCCCACTTGGGGTACCCGTACCTTTTTTCGTGTCTCGATGTTAAGTTATACGTTCGTGATTATTTGTGTTCGCATTTTAAGTGTTCTCGTTACGTAAATATCGTGATCTAATATATTTAATTACGCTCGTAATAAATATATATACGTAATTAATAATAGTTCGTGTTTAAATTACGTTCATGATTTCATGATCGCATGTTCGTGATTAATTATTGTCAAATAATTATTACATGCTCGTGCGTAGTAAATACTTATCGTGTTCTAACACGTACGTAATACGTAAAATCCTAACACGTAATCGTAATCATGCTATATTAGGAAAGTTTAAATCTAGTACGTACGATCTTAAGGGTACTATTCATGGTAAAAGCATGCGGGTTTTACATTGTAACACCCCACTTTGATAAGTAGACTGTTACACGATAATTATGGTGTGTCATCAAAGCATGCAAGGAAATATGTAATAAAACATACAAGACCATAAAGAAAACCAGAATCAAACATCGGCTCCTAACATAAACTCAAAAATCTGCATGAAGTAAATGAAATGCAAAAGGAATAGAAGTATAAAGTAGCTCACATCCTATGCATGTCCGCTAAATGCTCAAGTCTGCCATTGGGTACCTGCCGTATGAGTCATGGAAAGGAAATACGGCTGAGCAATACGCTCAGTGAACGGATATAATGACATGAGAAGAATATCTGGAATATATAAGCAAGATCTGGAACACTAAGCTAAACATATGAAAGAAAGTACCGTAGCCGAAAGACTGATAAGTAAAATGCAGCGGAAAACTGCGTATGTTCTGAAAAGTCTAATTTATAATTAGTAAAGTTGAATTATTATCTGTTAAATCTGAAAACATGCGTTTACTATATTTTAAGTGCCAAGAGCTTATATAGGTCATGTACTGTAACAATGTATGCATGAATACATAGAGGGGTGACCTCGTTATGCTGTAGAGGGGTGACCTTTAAATAAACTGAGTGGAGGGATCAACTCCAATGTGAAGGATGTAGAGCACACACCACATTCACCTCATAAGCTGTAAACTGATAAACTAGGATGCACCCATACACCTAGGGGTGACGAAAAAGTTGACCCGACCCGAACCCGAACCCGAACCCGAAATATTCTTTTCGGGTCGGGTCACTCGGGTTCAAAAACATATTCTGGTTGACCCGAATTGACCCAGTTTTAATTAGGCTCGGGTTCGGGTTTATATTTTTTAGCCTTGACCCGAATTGACCCGACCCGACTTGACCCGAACCCGACCAACCCGACTTGACCCGAGTTTTTTAACACATTTTACCTTGTAAATATACTTAAATAAGACAATTTTTAAATTTTTTTACTTATACTCGGGTTGATCCGAACCCGAGTTGACCCGACCTAAATTAACCCGACCTGAATTGACCCGAACCCGACTGACCCGAGTTCTAATTAGGCTCGGGTTCGGGTTTGATTTTTTTGAGTCCTGACCCGACTTGACCCAACCCAAATTGACCCGAACCCAGTTGACCCGACCCGATTCCCACCCATACATACGCCTCACTGATAATACTGATAAATGGCCAAGCTGAAATAAAAGGGATGCTGCGAGAAATCACTCCCCTGTAGATGAGTCATGACACCGGTGCCTCAAGTGTCATGGTTACGGTACCTCCGTAACTAGTTATAACTAATCATGCATGTATATAAAGCTCAGGCAATTTAGTATAGTTATCAAGGAAATTAATGTAAAGTTTATAACATATACTGGGGAAATCATTTGGCTGCAGACGGGAAATCCTTTTCATGCATAAGAAAGGAAGTCCATACTGAAGGACGAGAAATCCGTACCTTATGTCCAGTAACTGACAGCAAGGAAAACTGATGAAACTCCTACTCTGACTTCACAAAAGCTACATGAATAACGGAAGCGAATGAGTTGTCTGATATCTGTTTATTTTTACTGATCTTTAATGTTCTTAGTTTGACGTATTATATTCTTGTATTACTGTTTAAGTATAAACTGGTAAATCTGATTGTTCTACATTATTTATGATAAGTGTATTCATGTACTTCTGATTACTGTATAATATGTATTCTAAATTTACGACATTACTATAAATAGTAACCTTCTATAAATAGAAAGTTTTCTAAATTAGAAAGGTTTCCAAATTAGTTTCCTTGAAAATTAAATCATTAAATAAATCACACGTTTTTAAGTGATTAAAAGGATTAAACTAATATCAATTTAATTTTACTAATTAAATTAATAAAACAAAAAAATATAATTAAATTTATAAAACTTGTTTATAAAATGATATAATCGTAAAAAAATCCTTGTATTTTGTTAATATTCGTGTGGTTCCGAATTCAAGCTTAAAACCTTCGCCGAGACACCCATGTCTCGGGTTAAACCAAACCGGGCCCACCACGACTCACGTCGTGGCCTCCTTTACTGCTGCCCTCGAACAGTAGCCACTCGCCTAGTGCTAGTTGCCACTGTTTTCATTATGTTCCCACTGCTTTGTCTTTGATTCCCACCGTTTGAGTTATTTACCCACTGTTTGTGTATTGTTCCCACTGTTAGCTATTCTAAGACCCACCGACACTCTCGGTTGCCACTGAATCAAACCAAACACCCCGTTGTTGCCCTCGTTTCCCACTGTTTCCAAAACCAAACGCCCCCTTTGGTGATCTTGGTTTCGGATGGCCACATAAACACACCACTGAGACCTTGTGGTCTCGGCTATACACACCAAACGCCCACCGAGAGTTTCCAAACTCTCGGTTTTTATGATTAACCCCCAACACCCGACTAGTTCCTTGATTAATTTATAGGTTTACCATGTATGTTCGTGTGTTCAAGAGGTCATAAGGATAGATTCGAAAATAAGGAAAAGAAAAATAGAAAGTGATTACCTTAATAAGTGATTAGGCTGAAAGACGAATACACAAACAATCAAGTGACGAAAATCAAACTCGAACCCCCTATTTTGTTCTACATCCGGCGGCACACACACCAAGGAGAAGCCAACCCTAATTTTGTTTTCCTTTGTTTTTCATGAAATGGTATTAGGGTGTAACCCCTCGTGATTTGTTTACAAGTAAACTGGGCTCAAAGCCCACCTCTCTTTCATTTGGTTCTAGCTGCGGCCTAAAATAAACACAAACACTAATGTGTTTTAGTTTTCGACTTTTAAAAGAACTCATGTGTTATTATTTCTCGTGAGTTCGTGTCTGAATTCTCGTGTTAACTCTGAAATGTATTGTTTATTTTACTAAAATAATAATACTTACATAATATCTGAATGAGTTGGGGTAAAATAAAAAGGATTTTATAATAAAAAGGATAGGGTGGAACCACATGCCGCCACGTGTCCTACTATCCCCCACCTTTTTTCTAAAACCCCAAGGGTATTTCTGTATTTTAACCCAAACTTTAGGGGTATTTTCGTAAATTTGTTACTAACCCTTATATAAAGTTATACTTTTCACACACAGCTCATTTCCATCAACGTGTTTTTAGAAAGCTCTTTGATCCTGACGTGAACTATCGATCGCCTTCCGATCTTTAACCACCATCTTCCTCACCATCACCATCCCCACCTACCACCATCGATAACCACCACCTTCCTAACCCACCACCTTCGGGATAGGTAACCGCCATCTTCCTCACCTTACTGCCATTTTCTTATAATAACCCAAATTCAACGACATGATTTCTTAATTCGAATTCTAGATCGATTTTGTAGATATAGATTGAATCATCAATCGATAACAAGTGTATCTTGATAGTAAGAACTTAAATCAGAGCTATATCTTTTGGTTCAATTTGTTTCTTGTATCTTGGTGATTTTTTTTCTATATGTGATATACGGTATCTATGTGTTTTATCTATTTGTTTAGGTTCTCTTATCTTTAATTGTTTATCAATGTGATGTTGCATACATAAACTAGGATGCAATAAGTATTTAAGAAAAAAAATTGAAGGAAAACATGTATGTGAAACATGCACAATATGTGTTCGATGAAATGCCTAAGTGATATTCGATTATACTATGATGCACTAGGTTTTTACACTGGGATGCATTAGTTTTTATTCACCATGATTCACGAGTATTTTTAGTGGACTATAGTTAACAACTCAGTGAATCACACTTTAATTTTTAGTGCATCACAATTCATATTCAATGAATCACATTGTGTGCATGTACTGCATCACAGTTTTTTATCTCATGCATCACAGTATAAAATGGAACATGTTTTTGTTCTGAATCATAAGCATGTTCTTCCCTTAAGATGTCAAACGAGCATCCCTGAAAAGCAATGTCATTGTTAATATGTTCGACAATGGTGTTTGGCTAGAATATGATAGTTTCAAGGACGATAGGTTCGGTCCACTATCATCTAGATGGCAGGGATAATGCAATTTCGATAATTTCACATGCAACAAGTAACTGATCAGACCAGTTAGATGTAAATCTTACCGATGTTTTTATTTTGTGTTTTCTCGAACTAATGAACATGCACTTTAATATAGTATTATTTGGCTTGTGTTCTTAAGTACAATATAGATTGTAATTCGTTATAGGTTACATGCTAGTGCATTTTAGTTTATATCCTACTGCATTCTAGTTTGTAATATCTTACTACCTTATAGTTGATATAAATTTAGTGATAAACACATAATGCATTGTTTTTAGTTTGTAATTTTGTTATATGATGTAGTAGATTTTGTTTTACGATGCAGTAGAGGTATATATACATGCAAAACAGTATAGATATATTTTTCTAGTGCATTACGGTAGCATATATACTGCATTTCTAATACTTATATCTTTCTAGTGCATTACAGTAGCATATATACTGTATTTCTAATACTTTTTTTATTTTAGGTTAACTTTTGCAAGTCGGAGATCAACTTCAGTGTAGTTGTAATCGTTATGATTCGTATGAGCTTCTATGTCGCCGCGCGTTTTATGTACTCAGGATGAACAATATCAAGGAGTTTCGAAGAAATTACTTACATAAACGATTGTTAAAAAGCAGGACATGATTCAAGAACTTATATAGATCGAACTGAAGCATCCAAGAAACCCAAGGTACATGTTGCTCGCAAGCAACAAGCAGCTCAACCTAGAAGACTTGGGTTGAGATCACATACTCCAAATAAATTCTTTCAATATCTTTTCTAATTTTTTTACTACATCTCAATTGTAAAAATATGGTACATTCCTACAGATCATAAATGCAAAACTTTATTTTTTGTTTCCAAATTTTTCTAGTGCATTGTAGTTTATATTTCTACTCCATGATAGAATTATTCTTAGTGCGTTATAGTTTTAATCATAATGCATTATAGTTTATGATCTACTGCATCACAGTTTTGTTCTTAGTGAATTAGACTTTTAACCTTGTGCATTATATCATTAGTCCTAGTAGATTAGAGTTTATTAATCCTAGTACATTAGAGTTTATAGATAAATTTTAACATTGTGTGTATTTGATAACCCTAGTGCATTATAGTATTAATTCTAGTGCATTATACTGTAGAAAGCCAATAAATAACCTAATCTTTGTATACAGTAATATATTGGAATTCACCAATATTATTAACTGATTATGTAAACCTAAAATTCACCAAATTTATTAAACAGATATTCAATATATATAAATAAAAACTGACGTTTGAAAATAATAATTATTCCCACAGTTACCAAACATTATCAAATGTGAAAGTTACATACAAATATTGATGATTCTTCAATACACAATTAGACCATTTCATTTTTTTAGTAAACTTAACACAACTTTGATATCCATATATGATACAACCTTTGACTTCTTTTGTTTCTTCTTTCATTTTTCGTCTACAACTTTGAGTAATTCCATCTTCATCAGATTATAAGGCATTAGCACATGCTTTGCCAAGTACTTTGCACGAAAGAAATTATTGGATTTTGACCTTTAGCTCCTGAAGGTATTCAACCATATATCGCCACCGTTATACATTTCCATATGCCTCATTACACTCCACAAATGAAAACATTTCTTTTCTTCCTCCAACTCATCCACACTACTCTTGGATTAACCATTAAAACGCAACTACGTCTGAGTACGTTATATACTTATAAGGTAATTGACAAATCAATCAATATGTGAAAAAAAATAAGATTCTGTTAACACTACAATGCAGTACATTTTGGTAATGTGATGCAGTAAAGTTAATCCATTAAACTACAATGCAATACATACAACTACTTTGATGCACAACAGCTAACGTGTAATATTCAGTAACATTTCCTCACTTTTCGCACAAATGGAAAACACTAATTAACCTCAAGTCATTCCTATATTTAACAACATACAACCTACTGCATATTAGTTTATTTTCCACTGCATCTCAGTTATTTTTCTACTTCATCCTAGTTAATTTCTGCTACATCAAACACACATTCAACCAAATCAATGAATTTTCGCAAAAAAAACTTAGTTGCTTATTTTCACCTGCATCTCAGTTAATTTTCTACTCATTTTTACACTGTATCATCACTATGAACACCACATATAACCTATTGCATCTCAGTATTTTTTTTAGCACATTACACACAAACTCATGCACAAATAATCAATTTTAGAAAAATCGAAAACTCACTTTTAGCCTAAATCATCCATATGAATAGTACTATAACCTACTACATCTTAGTTAATTTTCTGCTAAATCAGACACATATTCAACCACAAACAATCAATTTTCACAAAAATTGGTAACTCACTTTTATCTTGTATCATCAATGTGAACACCAACACTAACCTATTGCATCTCAATACCTTTTTAGCGCATCACGCACATACTCAGGCACAAACAATCAACTTTCTCAAGATTGGCAACTCACTTTCAACCCAAAATCAGCCATATGAACAGTAACTATAACCTATTGCATCTCATTTAAATTTCTACAGCATTAAACACATAACAAGCACTCATTTTTCGCAAAAAAAAATGTCAACTCACTTTTAACCAGTATCATCAAAATGAACACGAACAATAACCTACTACATCTTCGTACTTTTCAGCAAATTACACACATAATCAAGCATAAACAATTAAATTTCACAAAATAATAGTAACTTAATGCAATATCTTACTGCATTACAGTTTACTTCTTGTGCATCTGAATGTAAAAGTAATGCACCAAGTTTATGAAGTCTTATTTAGATGTTATATCAAACACCTTGTATACATCAATCACAAACATATACTTACAAACAATCATTATATTACACCATCTCCATCATGCATACAAAGACACAAACACACACATATAGTTTTCGACATGTAAGACACCTACTGCATTACATAAATAACCAAAAATACCAACACCTACTGCATGATAGTACAAAATCAAGTGCATTACACAAATAACAAACATACAAACAGGATAACATATTGCATTATAATTTAATTTCTACCACATCAAAGGCATAAGCTAGAAAACACAAAAAAAAATTAAAAACACCGAGCCACACTTACACTAAATCATGACTATGAACAATGTAATTAACCTACTGCATTACGATTCATTTTCTACCACATCAAAGGCATAAACAAGCAAACACAATCAATTTCGTTAAAAATGGCTAAACATATTAACACTAAATTGACTCTATGAACGACAAGTTACAACCTACTGCATTACTCTTTATATTCAACCACATCACACATATAATAAGCCACATACACTCATTTTCGGAAAACCAGCAAAACACGTTCATCCTAAATCATCTCTATGAACAACAACAATAACTTACTGCATTACACTTTCATTTATAGTGCATCAAAATGTAAAATTAGCCCACCTCAGTAATGAAGTCTTATTGATGCATTATATCAACCACCTTGTAAACATCAATAAAAAGCATACAATCTGTAACATGTTTGTTATCCTACTGCAACATCGGCCGCACTTACTATCAACGACCATCACTAAAATCTATTCTCGAATCATCATTACCATCTTCAATCACCAAAACCATCACCATCGTCGATCGTTGCCGTCGTATCTGACACCTTCACCATATTCAAACATGGATAATTTTGAGAGATAATCGAGTGGATGTAATAGATTTACATATTTGATTGGATATATATATGATAGATTTATAGATGATGCGATAGATATCGATACATTTGAAAGATTGGATATGGGATTTTAGTGTGTGTTTTAAGTGAGAGAGAGAGATTTGATAGAATGAACACCGATCTGTTTGTTTTGTGGAAAAAAATAAGTTTGTTGTTATTTTTAGAAAAAAAACCCTGAAGTTTTAGATATTGACATAAATGGCACCGCGTTTTTTTCTAGTTTTGTGTAATCTAAGGTGATTTGACCCAAGGGCTAGGATGCTATCTCACCTATTTTATTATAACATTTCTTTTATAATAACTCCACCCATATCTGAATAGCTAATATTAATTATTTTTCTGAATAATTAATTACTTCACGTTTTAAATAAAACTGAGACTATGTATAATTAATGTTCTTGGATTTTAAATGCGGGTTTTACAACTCTTCCTTTGACACCCTAGGCAAATCCCACATCGGTTGTGGCCAGGAGAGATCCATGGTTCATAAGATAAGAGTCGCCTTCTCATGACACAACGCGTTTTGTGGTCTACTGCAAGCGGGGTTCTTAGGAACTGGCAGTTAAGCGTGCTCATGTCATAGTAGTACTAGGTTGGGTGACTAGTCGGGAAGTACTTACAAGAGGGCCACAAAGCAAAGTCGTGAGCCTGCGGGCAAAGCAGACAATATTGTAGTCTAAGTAGACGGGATGTTACACTTCCCTTCTAAAAAAATAATTCGTCCTCGAATTAGAGACATGATAATGCTGCAGTTTTACAATTCTCCCTCTCTAAAAGGAAAATTCGTCCTCGAATTAAGGTAATAAGTTGCTGGGTTATAAAAGCTGAAAGGACACAAAAGCTGAAAAGACATGTAAGCTGAAGAGACATGAACGTGACATGACTGACAAGAATATGGAACATGACATGACTAAAGAGGACATGGAACATCACATGACTGAAAGAAAACATGGAACGTAACATGACTGAAAGAACATAACTGAATTATGGCAGGAAAAGGATGAGAAGTCCGGATGGACTCCTCCGTTTCAAGTGGCTTCCCGCTCGAAACGGTTCCTTCAAGATCTTGACACAATGAAAAATCTTGGTCTTAATGACCTTGTCCTAAGGATTCTGAATAGTTTCTGGTTCCATACTTGAGATGGATTTTCTGAATCTGCTCGAATGAATAGGATATAACATGAAGGATACATGAAATGATACGTATAAATAACCTGAAAATATAACATTTATATCTCTGAGCAACGATACTGAAGACATACTACGACGAACTACGTGAATAATTGTGAACGTTCTACGTGAGCAATTTTGAACGTGGTTCGTAATCATATGATGAACACCGTGCATGGACTATATCGTGAACGTGATACGTGAAACATACTGTGAACGTGATAGGTAGACATATCATGAATGTATGTTGTCTGAGGAAGGAATGCTAAACGATACGGACTGAGACGTGAAACGTCTGCCTGGGTATGGAAAAAATGTGTTGAACTTGAGTCTAGTTTCTCGAGCTTTCTAAAATCATAATCAGTAACAAGTTGTGAAACGTGTACAGTGAGATGGAACACGAACCTGAACGTGAGAGATGTCATGAATGCTAACGTAGACGTAAATCATGAGATGGACAACATATGAACAAAATCATAACTGTGGACGTGAGACGTAAATGTGAAAGTAAACATAAACGTAAAGATGAACATAAGCGTCAACGTGGAAATGAATTTCTATCTGATATGATTGTTGATGGAATACCGCGAAATCGTACGATTTACTGCTGAATTTTCTGCAGATCCGCTACTGCGTAATCCTTTCGGATGAAAGAAACGTGTAGGCTGGCTTAAATAGTCGAAAATGACTTAGATAGTATCATACTTCTTCTAAGTCTGTGGTAACTGATAACAACCTTCATGAAATCTTGTCTCATTTCTATTCAGAATTTCTAATGGTTGTAATAACTCATTAGCATGTCGGTGTTCTATCTTAAACCTGCTAAAATGGCAGGCATTTAGATATGAACATATCTGCCTCAACGTGTTATACTGCTTCTATCAAAAAAATTCCTGGGATTATGGTACATTCTGTTGGAATCTGGGTGAGTAGTCATGGAGAAATTAAGAGTCCCGGTAACTAGGCCTTTACTAGCGTAGGATCTTGTGGAACACATAATTCGGTGTAAGTTCTCTCCTTTATGCGTAAGCTTAGTCATGGAAAGTTAATCGTGAGAATCGTCAGCAATTTCTGCGGTAGTGGTCAACTGAATTCTAGAAAACTTCGTACTTCAGTCACAGACGTCGGTCTTGACCATCTGGTGATGGCTTCCACCTTTGCAGTATTTCTGAAATTTCTTTCTGCTGAAATAGGGTGGCTCAGAAATGCCACCTTGTTCAACTAGAACTCACATCTGGAAAGCTGCGTATATAATTTTATCGTATCAGAGAATCTACAGGATTATGAAAAGATGATTTTCATGTTCTTCTCTAGAATTTAGCAGATCAGAATGTTATCACTAAATATACTAACGATTTTTGTCTGAGAATTCATGGAAAAACTTTACTCATCAATTCCATAATATAGTTGAAGCATTTGGGATCTCAGAAGCATAAATCAAAATTTTAGAGTGACCACAGCGTGTGAAAAAGCAATCTTGCAAATATCGTGTTCTTACTCTCACCACTAATGGTAGCATGATCGTGAATTGTTCTGGAAAAATGTTTAAGGCATCGTAGCAGATCAGATAAACCTTCTATACGTGGAATGAACATTGCTTTATGAATGGTGATCTTGTCAAATTTTTGGTGGTCGATACATGATTTCATGTTACCGTCCTTCTTCTTGACAACTAGAAATGGTGTACCTCCTGGTGGTGCGCTAGGGCAAATAAGGCCTCGTCCCGGCAACTCTTGCAGCTAATTCTGCAACTCTTTTAATTCAGCTGAAGCCATGCGATAAGGAGTTTTGAAGACATGTTTTGTCCTTGAGACAAGCTCTATGTTAAACTCCGTCTCGTGGTTAAAGAGGGATTTCTGGAAACCCTTCTGGAAATACATCTGAAAACTCTAGAAAAATCTGCTGACCATGGATTTAAGGAACTTCAGCAGTCGCATCATGAATGGTGACTAGAGAGTCTTCGCAGCTATAGGATAATAATTCACGTGCTTGAAAAACAGAAACAAATTGTACTGATTTTTCTGACAGAAACAAGATGAAAGTATTTAGGATTTAGTAAGACGGACCACGTCTTCAACTGGAAGGGAAACCTTTATACTATGGTGATACTATGGAGTCTTTTTTGGCTGGAAGGTAGGTAATACATGATTTAAGATAAAGCTGACATGTGAACACGTGAAGTAAACGTGGCAGATCTCACTGAATGTATTAGTATGTAACCCCATAGAAGGAATATTGCGTGTCTAACCTGGAAAATATTCAAATGGTAGTAACTGAATCTTTTGATGGTCTGATTTATGCCTAGCATAACAGAACGGGTATACCCCTTTTGGAAGGTACCCTGAATTACTGAGGGCCTAGTTTAGAAGACATACTGGAGTTGTGAGCCTTGCCTGGTGCCTTGAGAAAATATTCGTATGACATGTATCATGACTGATGTCCTGACATGTGTCTTCCGAGATGATACCTGAGACCTGCGTCTCGACAGATATCTTGTCATGTGTTTTAGTAGGTGGATACGAATAAGATAAAAAATATTCTGGTAACTGCTAGGGTTGGCGGACCGGTTAGACTGTTGACCTCTGTATTTCTAGTCACGTCCGTTCCGGAGTTCCTATGGTTACTGACTGATTAATTATTAGCACGGTGGTTATCACTACCACCTTATTTGTCAGTTTCATGACGGTCATTATCATGACCGTGATTCATGTAACTATTATGCTGAGTGGTCGGCTGGGTACCGGTTCCCACTCTTCTGACTGAAAGAATAGCTGAGTGACGTGTGACGTCTAACTGAGGAGGTAAAGGCATGGAAGTGGAATGGTAGCGTCTGATGGTTAAAGTATATTCTTGTCTGGAATTTCAAATTTATGGTCTCCGTCCTTGCTCTGTAAAATCTTCATATTATGAACAACATCAGCATCTTGTGGAATCTCCAAGGTATGAGAAGCATCCGCATCTTGTAAAGTCTCCAAAGTATGAGCGGCATCAGTATCTTGTAAATTCTCCAACTTATAAGTAGCATCAGTATCTGGCATAATATCCACAAGTGGAAAACGCCTGAGATGACCGAGGATCGATTAACAATACACATGGAGAAAGGTACATGGAGTACACTTGGAATAATGTACATGAAGTAGACATGAAATATTATACATGACACCGATGGAAATTTCATGAGATGATAAATACTGGTGTCAATCATCTGATATGATCGAAGGAAATAAATTGATTTAAACGGTTAGCAAACCGAACTGAAACGAGTAATATGATAGCCTGGCAATTCCTGCGAAAACTTAATGTTGGTTGTATAGAGGCTCAAAAGTATTATTTAAACGAAGTTTCAGCAATGGTCAGCATAAAGACATGATTGATGAATACCAAACGTGATTTATCATGAAAACGGAATTTTTACTGTAATCCTTCCGTATCTTAGCATGAAAACATCATCACCCTGCTAAAAACATAATCCTCATAAGGAGACATGAAACTTAATCAGCATGAAAACGACATCCACGTGAGAGTATGAAAACTTGATTTGTTACAGGAACAAAAGTATAACCAACTGAGGTTTAACATCAACTGGTGTGGATGGCTATGGTTCAAACCACAAAGTTCTTAATGAGAAAACATGTGACTAAGTATAGGCGATTCTGATTCGATCCATACTTGTCAAAATTTTATGAGAACTGTCATGTATAAAAATTTACAATCTGGGACTAAATGTGGATGGTTGTTGTCCAATCCATACTAGTCAACTTCAATGAAACATCGTGGTATGAACAAAGGTGAACGCCTATGGATCGGTTCACAAAACAATATTCGACTAAAAGCATGAAAATTGACCTAAGCAATGGTGAACGCCTATGGGTCGGTTCATCAAATAACATTTGACTGAAAAACATGAATCTGACATGAGTAATGGTAAACGCCTATGGGTCGGTATACCAAAACAAAATCTGAATGAACAAATGTGAATGCCTATGGGTCGGTTTACCAAAACAAAACTCGACTAAAAAGCACATGCGACTAAATATGGTCAGTCATGTACCAACCTTTTACTTAGTCAAAATTTTAAGAAAACTGACTGATAAATGCATGAGAAACATGGAAGATAACAAACTCCAAGATCTAGGAAGTTCCTGGTGACTACCTACTAGTAACAGGTCAAGTTTTAGATCCTACAGGTCGAACCTTGGGCTCTGATACCATAATTGTAACACCCCACTTCGATAAGTAAACCGTTACATGATAATTATGGCGTGTCATCAAAGCATGCAAGGAAATATGTAACAAAACATACATGACCATAAAGGAAACCGGAATCAAACATCGGCTCCTAACATAAACTCAAAAATCTGCATGAAGTAAATGAAATGCAAAAGGAATAGAAGTATAAAGTAGCTCTCATCCTATGCACGTCCGCTAAATGCTCAAGTCTGCCCTTGGGTACCTGTCGTATGAGTCATGGAAAGGAAATACGGCTGAGCAATACGCTCAGTGAACGGATATAATGACATGATAAGAATATCTGGAATATATAAGCAAGATTTGGAATACCAAGCTAAACAAATGAAAAAAAGTACTGTAGCTGAAAGACTGATAAGTAAAATGCAGCGGAAAACTGTGTATGTTCTGAAAAGTCTGATTTATAATTAGTAAAGCTAAATTATTATCTATTAAATATGAAAATATGCATTTAGTGTATTATAAGTGCCAAGAGCTTATATAGGTCATAGAATGTAACAACGTATGCATGAATACATAGAGGGGTGACCTCGTCATGCTATAGAGGGGTGACCTCTAAATAAACTGGGTGGAGGGATCAACTCCAATGTGAAGGATGTAGAGCACACACCATATTCACCTGATAAGCTGTAAACTAATAAACTAGGATGCACCCATACGCCCCACTGATAATACTGATAAATGGCCAAGCTGAAATAAAAGGGATGCAGCGAGAAATCACTCCCCCGCGGAGGAGTCATGACACCGGTGCCTCAAGTGTCATGGTTACGGTACCTCCGTAACTAGTTATAACTGATCATGCATGTATATAAAGCTCAAGCAATTTAATACAGTTATCAAGGAAATTAATGTAAAGTTTATAACATATACGGGGGAAATCATTTGGCTGCAGACGGGAAATCCTAATCATGCATTGGAAAGGAATTCCATACTGAAGGACGGGAAATCCGTACCTTGTGTCCAGTAACTGACTGCAAGGAAAACCGATGAAACTCCTACTTTGACTTCACAAAAGCTACATGAATAACGGACGCGAATGAGTTGTCTAATATCTGTTTATTTTTATTGACTTTACTATTCTTAGTTTGACGTATTATATTCTTGTATTACTGTTTAAGTATAAACTGGTAAATCTGACTGTTCTACATTATTTCTGATAAGTGTATTCCGGTACTTCTGATTACTTTATAACATGTATTCTAAATTTACGACATTACTATAAATAGTAACATGTTGTAAATAGAAAGTTTCCTAAATTAGAAAGGTTTCTAAATTAGTTTCTTTGAAAATTAAATCATTAAATAAATCCCACGTTTTTAAGTGATTAAAAGGATTAAACTAATATCAATTTAATATTACTAATTAAATTAATAAAACAAAACAATATAATTAAATTTATAAAACTTGTTTATAAAATGATCTAATCGTAATAAAAATATATCTCCTTTAATTTGTTAATATTCGTGTGGTTCCGAATTCAAGCTTAAAACCTTCCCCGAGACACCCATGTCTCGGGTTAAACCAAACCGGGCCCACCACGACTCACGTCGTGGCCCCCTTTAGTGCTGCCCTCGAACAGTAGCCATTGGCCTAGTGCCAGTTGCCACTGTTTTCATTATGTTCCCACTGCTTTGTCTTTGGTTCCCACCGTTTGTGTTATTTACCCACTGTTTGTGTATTGTTCCCACTGTTTGCTATTCTAAGACCCACCGAGAGTCTCTAGACTCTCGGTTGCCACTGAATCAAACTAAACACCCCCTTGTTGCCCTCGTTTCCCACTGTTTCCAAAACCAAACACCCCTTTGGTGATCTTAGTTTCGGCTGGCCACATAAACACACCACCGAGACCTCGTGGTCTCAGCTGTACACACCAAACGTCCACCGAGAGTTTCCAAACTCTCGGTTTTTGTGATTAACCCCCAAAACCCGACTAGTTCCTTGATTAATTTACAGGTTTACCATGTATGTTCGTGTGTTCAAGAGGTCATAAGGATTTCGAAAATAAGGAAAAGAAAAATAGAAAGTGATTACCTTAATAAGTGATTAGGCTGAAAGACGAATACATAAACAATCAAGTGACAAAAATCAAACCTGAACCCTTGTTTTGTTCTACAGCCGGCAGCACACACACCAAGGAGAAGCCAACCATAATTTTGTTTTCCTTTGTCTTTCATGAAATGAGAAAAAGGGTGTAACTGGTGATTTGTTTACAAGTAAATTAGGCTCAAAGCCCACCTCTCTTTCCTTTGGTTCTAGCTGCGGCCCAAAAGCAACACAAACACTAATGTGTTTTAGTTTTTGACTTTTAAAAGAACTCGTGTGTTATTATTTCTCGTGAGTTCGTGTCTGAATTCTCTTGTTAACTCTGAAATGTATTATTCATTTTACTGAAATAATAATACTTACGTAATATCTGAATACCTAATATTAATTATTTTTCTGAATAATTAATTACTTCAAGTTTTAAATAAAACTGAAATTATGTATAATTAATGTTCTTGGATTTTAATTTTCTTGGATTTTAAATTTGGGTTTTAGAGCAACCGCCTCCAACAACTTCTTCAATAATCACAACTTTTAATGTTAAATTCTAAGCTTTGGTAGTCGTACCTTCAACTGTAAACTGAGAATGCTCTCACCGTGGTCGGAGATAAAAGGAATAAAGAACTGGTTTCGTTTGTGTTTCTTTTAAGTTCTTGTAGATGATAAAGAAGATAACATGAAGAATTTTTAGATGATGAAAAAGATATCATATCTAGAAATATGTCAAATTATTACTATATTTAATTCTCTTTCCTTTTTTTAATGAATTGTTGTAGTTTCTTTTTTTTTTAAGTCAAAAGCATTAAAACCATTTAAAAAAAAACTACCGATCCATTGCAGCCCAAAACTATGATAACTTTATGTAAAATATTTTTGAACTAGTTTTGAGATGTTTTCTTTCGTCATTGTTGTTACAATTTCTTCCTCAAGGTAATTTTGTTTCGTTAAAGTAAATTTCGACAAGACTGTTTTGTTTTTCGCCATCTTCCGCCATATTCTTGTTCAAGCCAGTTTGATTTATTTGCGCAATTGTTGCTCCTTAGAAGGTCTAAAGTCTAAACATGTAATATCGTTTAAAAAAAACTTTTGATCGACCTCGCGACCGAAATTTTTTGGCTCCGCCACTCGGTGCGGTTTTCGCTCACAATTACAACTCACTCCGTTTAGCCTAATGTGTCACTATTTCACTTTAGTTCGAATACAATTATGTTAACAAGACTAATAAATGATTTTATCACTTGGCCAGTATGGGTCAGTGACTCAGTGATTAGCAATTCCCAAATATAAAAATGGAAATAATAAGAGTTGTAAATGCTCTTTAAAATTGGCAAATCCCAGCTTGAAATTAGTCACGACAAAAGTTGCACATTCTCATCAGCAGAAAATAATACTCATGATTCACTTTCCAGATATACCTTAAAATAGTTTATTGAACTAAAATAAAAGGTCTCATAGTAGAAAAATAATTAAGGCAATGATTATGTGCGTGTTATGTCGTGGCCTTTTTGAGGTTCAAATTAGTGACAAGCACGTCTTTTATATCATTCCCTCCATCTCCTTCTTCTTTTTTCATCAACTTTATTTTCTAGAACTCATTTTCAGCACTCATAATTGGATCTTCACATTACTTGTTTTGCAAGGTAATGTTGCAGTTCCTCATAGTTTTCGTTTTGTCGGTTTATTTTATCATGAATTTATGTGCATTTAGGTTATATGATATGATGATGTTACTGATTCATGTTATGTTATGTTATGGTTTGCATGCTTTATATAAACTGTTTGGAAATATTTGGAATTTTTTCGATATTTGGTGTTGTTAGATAATACTGTAGTAAATGAACCGTTGCAATGGCCTAAAAACAGTGAGTAATGCCTTTAAGATACAAAAACCTTGTGATTATTATGTGGTTATATGAATAAAGGAAATTTTTAAGAGGATGGAATGCGCCGAGCAAGTTATTAGAATCAAAGTTTGTTCTGTCTTTTCTTGGCAAAATAAACTGCTGAATTACGACAAAGTGAATGAAGTACAGAAGAACGTTAAGTTCCATAAGTATGACAATTTATGGATCGGGATCATTAGTGTGCGCCAATGAAAGTGGAGTTATCTGAGTCCATATAATTTGCTTGTAATTTTTGGGAAGAATTAGATGGTGTTCATATTGGAGGTCGTGCAAGAAGACCGTAGACATTCCTATCGGAAAAACACTGTGTTATGCTGTATCGATCTGAAAGAGTTATCGCATGATGCAGAAAGCCAGATTTGGAGCACAAAATGGAGACATCTAATCAAGAGAAACATGATTCCCGACACTCGGAGTTGGTCCTGGTGGTCACGAGCTGGACAATCTTGAATTACTAGGACTTTACATATTTTGACTTCTTTTATGTATATTTTATGCCTGGATTATGACGATAACAAAAACCCGTATGAATACTTATAATACTCTATTCGCCAGCCTCATTTAGTTATTGAATCATTCTTTTTGCTGGTGTATGACTGTATCTACTACCATGCCTGCTAACAAACACTTGGCACGAATGGCTGTTATGATAGTACCAAACCTTTGTTGACTTTTAGTAACCATTTGATGATTTCTTGGTATTTCGTCCTAATATTCAGGTTCGGGCCTTAAAGAATAAAAGAAACTGAAGTCGGAAGCAGCATGTCTGTTTCGATGAGAGATTTGGATCCAGCCTTTCAAGGAGCTGGACAGAAAACGTATCCTTTGTCTTTTAGTAAATCATGTTACAATATTATTGGCATAGGGCCGTATGTTTATTTATACTATGATATGGATATGGCTAGGTTCTTTTGCATTATTTAGCAATTGATTGCATAAGGGTGCGCGTAAATATCATATACACCTAAAGCTAGTTCTGATGCTGCACAAAGGGTAAACTCTATGCTTTAGAAAATGCTGACTTTTATTGATGACCTTGACAATATTTAGAGGAATTGAAGTATGGCGCATTGAAAATTTTGCGCCGGTTCCTGTCCCACTGTCTTCTTATGGTAAATTTTTTACAGGAGACTCCTATGTTATTTTGAAGGTATAGTTTTTTACAGCATATACGTAAGCTTAGTTAATCCTTTGAAAAGAATTAAATCCCAACTAATGCATGCATTTTACCTTTCTGTTACAGACTAATGTTTTGAAGAGCGGTGCCTTACGTCATGACATCCATTATTGGATTGGTAAAGATACAAGTCAGGTGATTTGTACACTTAACGTTTATAGATATACTCCATCTTACCATAAACATTAGCTGAGACGTAGGCCATGCATATGTAAAATATTTTGCTACAGGATGAAGCTGGCACAGCGGCCATAAAGACTATTGAACTTGATGCAACTCTTGGAGGACGTGCTGTTCAGTATCGTGAAGTGCAAGGACATGAAACAGAGAGGTTCCTTTCTTACTTTAAACCATGCATTATACCTCAAGCAGGTGGTGTTGCATCTGGTTTTACTCATGCTGAAGCTGAAGAGCATAAGACCCGCATGTTCATTTGTCAAGGGAAACATGTTGTTTATGTAAAAGAGGCACGTATTTCATCTTACCACCTCTTTCTACAGATTGTTACCATAAGATGATATTAAGGTGGAATATGAATGGAACGGACGGGTTAGGTAACGGGTCAAAACTGGTATATCTTTATTACGAGCCAAAATGGGTTAACCCGGAATCTTTTTATCATGATGCACTAATTGAACTAAATTTAGTTAGCCCGGAATTTTCTTCTCCCCACCTTAAAATTTATTATAATGCACTAAATGAAACACTTTTTGTCACCTTCGACTGTTTGACCGCTTTTTTCTTTTACGCTATTTTTTACTGGCACTTTGTTATATTTACACAGTTAGTTTATTGGGGACAGGTTCCTTATGCTCGATCCTCACTTAACCACGATGACATCTTTATCTTGGATACTGCAAACAAGATATTCCAGTTTAATGGGTCCAATTCATGCATTCAAGAAAGGGCTAAGGCACTTGAAGTTGTGCAGCATATCAAAGATACTTATCATGATGGGAAGTGTGAAATAGCTAGTATCGGTAAGTGAATGTTATGCCGAGTAAACCACTCAGGGATGTCCTAGTGGTAAAAGCGCTTGCGACTATCACACTAAAAGGTGTGAGGTCTCAAGTCTGATTCCTGCTAGGTGCAAACAACTCCGAAGTGGCCACGCCAACCTCCTGAAAAGGGAGGGCTTTACCTGGTTTGAGTTTGTGTGGCGGTGGGTCAAACCCCGTGGATTAGTCAGCCTAAAGAACGGAAACCATGGCTACAAAAAAAAAAAAAAAAAAAAAAGACCGAGTAATAATCGCCTGAAAATATTGAAGTCTTATTTCGGGTTTTATATGCGCAGAGGATGGAAAGATGATGTCTGATGCTGAAACTGGAGAGTTTTGGAGCTTTTTTGGTGGCTTTGCTCCGCTTCCCAGGAAAACTGCAACAGATGCTGCTACAAGTACTAAAGAACTTCCTACTAAGCTATTTTGGTAAGTATATTCTTTCTGCATGATACACATATATCTACTATTATTTACATGGAAATTAGTCAGTAGCTAAGATCGGAAGGAAGAAGTACTAAACTCTTATGCTTATTTACCAGAGAACCTGAAGACGAACTTAATTATCAATTAATTTATAAAATTAGTGAATTCGATGCATTGTTTTTATATACAAATTTCCAAATACTTTTTAGACACTTCTGATCAAATCCGTTTTTGTTATTCAAGTGTTAAAAAGGGGCAGGCAGAAGCTGTTGATGCTGGTCCCTTGACAAGAGAGTTGCTAGACACATATAAATGCTATATTTTGGACTGCGGGCAAGAAATTTATGTATGGTTGGGGAGAAATACTTCTCTCGATGGAAGAAAAGCTGCTAGTGGAGCCGCTGAAGTAATTTATTTATTGAATATATTTTGCTAACGTTCTTAAATTATCTCCACTTATTGTTGTTAATCTCTTATAGGAATACGTACGTAGCCAGGATAGACGAAAGTCTCATATAATTCGTGTGATTGAAAATTTTGAGACTGTAACATTCCGGTCCAAGTTTGACTCTTGGCCTCAGTCAACTGCTGCCGCGGTCTCAGAGGAGGGTAGAGGCAAGGTGGCTGGTTAGTGACTATATGCTAACTTAAACTCTTGAGTGAATAGCAAGAGAATATCCATGAGATGTAGTTCTTGTTACTATTTTCTAATGCTCCTTATTGATGATTTCGTAGCACTTCTAAAACGTCAAGGGATTGACGTAAATGGTCTACTTAGAGATGCTCCCGCCAAGGAGGATCCACAACCATACATTGACTGCACTGGAAATTTGCAGGTTTTGTATATAAAATCTATGTGTATGTCCTGGTCTAGAAAGTTAATTTAGGAGACAACATGTATAAAGCATAACCCAAATTGACATATTTATAAGTAAACCGTGAAATTTACCACCTCCAACTATAATAACTACAATGTTCTCCAATTAATGTATTGGCTCAGGTTTGGCGTGTGAACGGTCAAGAAAAAACTCTTCTTCCAGTCGCTGATCAGTCAAAATTTTATACTGGAGATTGCTATATCTATCAGTATTTGTATCCTGGAGAAGATCAAGAGGAGTGCCTTATAGGGACATGGTTTGGATCTCTGAGTATCGAGGTACAATTAAGATATATATTGCTTATTTAGTAAATATTTCACGCTGCAAGCCAACATGAAACAAGTTTATTTACGTATTTATTTATCAAATGTGGCGTAGGAAGACAGAATTTCAGCTACATCACAAGCATACAAGATGGTTGAGTCACAAAAGTATTTAGCTGCTCAGGTAAAGTGCCAAAGTCGTTGAAATAGTTCATATGGAATTTCTGATATAATATGTTTAAGCTGATATTTCATTTCTTTTATTTTCAGTCACGTGTTTATGAAGGAAGTGAACCAACCCTTTTCTTCGCCATATTCCAGAGCTTTATGGTTCTTAAGGTGCGCTTATATTTAGATGCTAGAAAAAAGAACAAACAGTATAACTATTTTCTCAAATCTATTTTCCATGAATGAGATATGTACGTTAGTTGACCACAATAAGAGGTGGCAATTTCAACCCATTTACTTATGAATGGATTTCTCAGGGTGGTCTGAGTGATGGATATAAGAATTCTATATCGGATAAGGAACTTCCCGATGGAACTTGCACGGAGGAAGAAGTAGCACTATACCGAGTTCAAGGCTCCGGACCAGAAAACAAGCAAGCAATCCAACTTGAACCCGTAAGTTCATATATGATATTTGAGATGTTGTGTATTTTGAGTCGTAATATACTTTCAGTGAATTTTAGAAGATAAAATTAACTCTCATAGACTACTGTCTATGTCATTATTTCTAGTACAAAGAAAATACTGTTTTGGTTCAGGTTTTAATCCGGACCAATTCGGAGGGCGGTTTTTGAACCATTTCTGTCCAGCCTGAGCTTTGCTGAAGCTACTGACCACTCGTAGTGGCTACCCCATATCTATCCTTGCTCCAAGTGTTTTCTACCATTGTCTCCCATCATCATATTTGTGTTTAGCTTTTATGACAAGAAAGTATGTCATTTGCTTTTTTTTTACTCAGGCGGCTTCATCTTTGAACTCCTCATACTGCTACATCTTACATAGTGGTTCTTCTGTCTTCACATGGATTGGAAACCTCGCGGCTCCTGAGCACCAGGAACTTGTCGAGAGGCAACTGGATGTCATAAAGGTTTGATAGTCTTGCCAATAATATTTTCATCACATGCTTTCTCTCTTCAGACATATAGTTCATAATATTTGTGTTCAAACAGGACTGATTCGGTTGACCTGAAACTCATTTGTCCAAGATTGATTATCTATTTATACATAGTGATCGTTTAAATGTCATCACACAAGCTATCCATTAAAGCTACTATGGCCAAGTTTTGACCCATTCGACTCGTTTTTCTTTACATCCATTTTTTTATATTTGACCTGTTTGGCCTGATAGAGATAAAACATAACCCGAATTGACCCATATAGGTAGAAATTACAACCACTAAATTATACTGTCATGGAACATGATTTCACATTGTAAATTGACACTCTTATGTAGTAGAGTTGAAATCCGATCTTATTGTACCTGCAGCCAAATATGCAGTCCAAACAACAGAAGGAAGGATCGGAATCTGAACAGTTCTGGAAACTTTTAGGTGGAAAATCTGAATACCCGAGTCAGAAAACCACAAAGGCTGCTGAGAGTGATCCACATTTATTCTCTTGCACATTTTCAAAAGGTTGAATCAATACTTAAAAGTTTTATTTGTTAGACTTTTGCTATAAAAAAATGCTAACTTATTTCTTTTCTTATTGCTTGTTGTTGGAACTTCTGATGTTCAGGAGATCTTAAGGTGCGTAATTTCTCAAAAATAATTCTTTTGGTTTACACTGGATGTGAATTTGCATATGGACCGGTTTCTTTTTAGACCATTTTAATTTCCTGTAATTTACTCGTTAGATCCGTTAGAGATAGAATTGACCCATTCATGTATACGTTGAAGGAATACTTGGATTCGATTACTAGATTACATATTATCATTATGGCGTGTTTTTGTTACTTCAAAAGACTGATTTTTGTGGCTATTTCAGGTGTCTGAAATATACAACTTCACGCAGGGCGATTTGATGACTGAAGATATATATATCCTTGATTGTCATTCCAGCATCTTTGTTTGGGTAGGGCAACAGGTCGATTCAAAGTTCAGAACAGAAGCGCTAGCTATTGGGGAGGTATGACTTAGCTACCGTAGGTACATACATAAATTGACATACCATACACACATACTCATCTGGTTCATTCGTTAACAGAATTTTATGAAACATGATTATCTACTCGAGCAACTGTCTCTTCACACTCCGTTATATGTCATTATGGAAGCAAGTGAGCCACAATTTTTCACTCGTTTTTTTACTTGGGATTCATCTAAGTCTGCTGTAAGTGATTTCCTTGTAATTTTAGAATAAGCATGACCGTATATTCGAGAACTTCTTCACTCTCTGAATATTGATGATTTTGATGCAGATTAATGGAAACTCATTCGAAAGGAAACTATCCACGCTAAAAGATGGAGGTCGTCCAACATTGAACAACGTAAGTAGCATTCATAATGTTTATACTGACTTATAGCATGCAAATTTGCCTAGGTATTTTTATATCGTGAAAACAACATTTCCAAAACCTTTTAGCCTGTAAGTTCTCTGATCAAATATCTATTACATTATGTCATCAGAAACCGAAACGAAGAGCAGCTGTCTCAAATGAAGGAAGGTCCACAGCAGTTGAAAAACCGCGACGTTCAAGAAGTGTAACTTTCAGTCCTGAGCGTGTTCGTGTGAGGAGCAAATCTCCAGCCTTTGCTGCTCTTGCTTCCACATTTGAGAACCCAAATCCAAGAAATCTGTCAACTCCGCCACCACTTGCTAAAAAGGTTTATCCAAAATCTAATGCCTCGGATTCATCAGCACCAGCATCAAGGTCTTCAGCTATTGCATCGTTGTCTGCCTCTTTTGAACAAACTGTAAAAGAAAAAGTTGAACCCCGTTCAGTAAAAGGTAAAAGTGTTTCTATCATTTTTAACTGCACGTTACTTGTCATATACTAAAAATATATTTTTACTAGAAACAACTGAATTCGCCGAAATATAAGAATATAAGATGACATTTTTATAACCATTTTTAATATTTTGATACATATATAGTGACACCTGAGTCGCTAGCAAAATCTGAGCCAAAATCCAACCGGAATTCATCGAGCAGTAAAGTAGAGACTCTAACCATACAAGAAGATAAGAAAGAGGTTGAAGTTGAAGATGAAGAAGGTCTTACATTATATCCCTATGAGTGGCTTACAACATCATCCACTGATCCTGCTTCTGATATTGATATACTCAAGCGAGAGGTACCATTTTTCTTCAAAAGTTAAAGTCAAAGATATAGAAAGTAAATTTATGTCTTGGTACATTTCTGTTAACTGTGAAAGTTTTTGTGCAGACATATCTATCCTCAGCTGAGTTCCAAACAATATTTGGAATGCCTAAGAAGGCTTTCTACAAGCTGCCGAAATGGAAACAAAATAAAATGAAAATGGCAGTTCAGCTGTTTTAAGTTAACCGCGATTTCCGCAAAGTCCATTCAGTATTCTCAGAAACCTGAACATAAGATAAAGGAGAACATCAGACCATGAGTGCATATTAGCTTGTTTCCTGTTAATACAAGAGTGAAGTTGGGAGCTTGCACTTTTGTTTCTTTTTGTCATTTGTTATATAATTATCTGTCTCGACAGATATCACAGTCATTTGCATTTACTAATGCAAACATTTTTTGGATTGTATGTATTGTGCAATGTGGATAGAAATGTGTATAGGACGATCCGAGTGTAAAAAAACCAATCAACAATCGATAAAAAAGTGTGATTACTTATACCAGTTTTGCTTTGGTTTGGGACTTAAGTTGTCACACAGTTGATTGTATCGCTATGGTCATGAACACTTTTTGTCCTAGCAGTATGTTTTTCGACAAATACATACGAGATGAAAAGATGATTACACAAATCAAATTATTTTACGTATAATTTAACTTCTTAAGTCAAATTATTTGCCAAAGTTTTTTTAGAATTTGTTGAAATTACACCATATAACAGATTGACCGGAGTTAGAATTTGAACCCGACTAACCCGAATTCGAGATCATGTCGAGTTATCGGGTATGAAAATTTTGTCTAACTCGGGTTCGGATCAACCCGATTTACCAGAATAAGTTTTTTCTTTTCATAATATAAATTTTATATAATTTCTTTTTAAAAAGAAAAAAAAAATTACTTTTTATTTTACCCATATTAGGATTGACCCCGACCCGTTTGACCCGAACCCGACCAACCGGACTCGATTCCCACCATTAACCCAAGGGTAAAAAGGTCATTTAATGAATGCAAAAATAACTACCACAACATATCCTATCCTTTTGTCCATAAACAGAAAAGAAGCTAAAAATATGAAGCTTGAGTTTCTGTCCACATATATTTAAGCCTCTCAAAATCCTTAAAATTTTCCAACATAATCACAACAAAAGCTTTCACACAATCAAAATCCATGTTTCCAATATACTGATTGATACAAATCTGAAATGGGTTCATTTGCAACCCAAACAAGATACATAAATTCAATACCATGTTCTTGTGATGATAAACCTTCTCCTTCACATATTATCTTCTCTAAAAAGGTAACCATTTATCTAATTTCTGGTTTAATGTCATACTATCATGTTTTGTCCTTTCGAAACACTTATTAGTAGCTCATTTCATAGCATATAATATAACTGCTTAGTGGTTATTAAGGATGAAAATGAATCTTATGTCGAAAACAGTATAGCTAGACATATGCACATATAGCAAATCCAAAAGTTAAATCAAGGATGTATATACTGGATTTAACATGTTCTAATGGTTTGCGCGATTTTGGTTACGCAGAAGTCGTTTTTGGGTGGCGAATTCCAAGTAAAGCAATTCCTTAGATTAGATTCTACGCGGCGATTAAGATTAAGAAAGCGTGCAGGTATACCAATTGCTCTATGAACTTACAGATTGATTTAATGTGTAAAAGATTAGTAAAGTGTATCCTTGGTTATTCGTACTAACGAAGCTAAAAACAACTAACATATTGTGTATTATTAATCTTGATTTTGGATGTCGATATTTAGTCTTAAAGCTTCAGAGACCAATACGAAGTTGGGATATGAAAGTTATTATGGTTGACGTTTTGTGTCTATTGATATGAATTATAGGCATTGTGGTATCGCCAAGATGTGTTCTTCCATTAACCGAAGAGAATGTGGAGAAAGTGTTGGACGAGGTTCGGCCTGGACTTATGGCTGATGGAGGCAATGTTGCCTTACATGAGATTGATGGTCTTGTTGTCGTGTTAAAACTTCAAGGAGCATGTGGGTCATGTCCAAGTTCCACAATGACACTAAAAATGGGAATCGAGACTCGGCTTAGAGATAAAATTCCCGAGATCATGGATGTTGAACAGATTCTGGATACGGAAACCGGACTCGAGTTGAATGAGGAAAATGTTGAAAAGGTATGGATCTCTGAATATCAAAATACTTATCTTAATCTCATTTCATATAGACTATGTTGACCTCAAAAATCAATTTCTGAAATTTGACTCTTTAAAAATATCTTTAAACTGCAGATTCTTGCAGAGATTAGGCCATACTTGGTTGGCACAGGAGGTGGGATTCTCGAGTTTGTCGAGATCAAGGACTATGCAGTTAAAGTACGGCTAAGTGGCCCTGCGGCAGGTGTGATGACCGTTCGTGTTGCATTGACACAAAAGCTAAGAGAAAAAATACCCGTTATTGCAGCTGTTCAGTTAATAGAGTAACAAATACGCTGCGAGAACAGCTAGCATATATCTATTGTAAATTTGACAGATGAGAGATTTATGAAAGCTCATAATTTTTGAGATAATTATAATGTTTCTGTTGCGTATCTTGAGATTTTCATGTCCAGTAAATTGCTTCCTTTCAAGCTTTAGCGTCTGGTTTTTAACTATACCATGAAAGTTATTTACCCGGATGCGCATTTTAAAAAATATAGCAGTGTTTAGATCAAGTGGTTAACACCTTAGTCTTTGCAGACAGAGATTAACGGTTTGATTTTTACTCCTTGCAAAGCCGGAGGTCCTTGTTTACCTTTGGTAAGACCAGAAGCCTCTCTACCTCCTCCATACATCGTTGAAGAAAATATTGGGATTTGGGACCCATAACCTAGTATTGGAGTTACTTTGTACTTTTATGAAAGTCATTTACGTGAGTACTGGTCAACTACACCAGAGAGAATTAAGTATATCAAATCTTGGTTTTAAGTTTTCAAACTTGACTCGCACTTAGATTAGACCTTGGACTTTATCTGTTTGAAGTTGGTTTTCCATTTAGTGCTTTTTAGGAGCTTATTTTTAAGTTTGAATTTGGTACTTAGTACTGCTAGGCCAAAAAGAAAATTTGAAAAAAAAGGTATATATCAACATTTGAGTTTGTAAAACAGACATTAGCAATTGGACTTATTGGATGAGGAGAACTTTGGTATAATCTTCTGGAGTAATTCACTCAGCTTCTTGCCATGGTGAAGCAAGAAGACCGTTGCTCAATGCAACCTGGACGTTATGTGAAGCAAAAAACAAAATAGATATGCCTGTATAATGGGCATTCATCATATATATTTTCAAGACCTATTTCTACTGATGCTACAAAAATAAACTACTATGAAGGTTCTCACTATTTGACTAATTTCTATTTTCTAGGTTCATTCTAATTTATCGTGATGAATATCAGATTAAACTTTGTGCTTACATAACAGAGAGCATGAGCGTAGAATAAGTGCTGGTGAACTTGAAAATGGTGATAATTGTCAGGTACATCATTTTCTGTAGTATTGCCTAGTGCATTGGAAACACCTTTTGTCCATAGTTTTGAATTTTTAACGGGTCAACGTGTGTCATCTCTGTTATGGGTTAAAGTTGAACAACTTCTGCCAGGTTATGTTGCAGATAGGTACCTTAAGAGAAATACGACTCTACGACGAGCTTGGTAGTTCCGTTCATGCCTGTCACTTGGATCATTATTCAGATCCTGGAAAAACTGGGAGGAAAAGGTCCTTGACTAAGCTTTATACGACTTATATTTTGATATGAAGTGCTAAAATTTTGAACTATGTGATTATCGTCTTTACGGTCTCTTCTGCTGATCAAGTAATATTTTATTTTTCTACATTTATATGTATAAAGAGTATAGTTTAATACTATAATAATCACTAACTATGGCTCATAGCTAGGCTTTGAGCTTGAGCATGTGTCTAATGATACGACGACTTATAGGCGCTATAATATCACCAAGATGTGTTCTTCCATTTACAGAAGAGAATGTGAGAAAGTGTTGGATGAGGTTTGGCCCGCCCATTTTGTCACCTCTAGAGACGAGGCAATGTTACCTTACATGAGATGATTTTTTTGCCGTGTTAAAATATCAAGGAGCATGTGGCTCGTGTCCAAGTTCCACAATAACACTAAAAATGGGAATCAAGACTCTACTTAAAGATAAAACTCCTGAAATTATGGTTGTTGAGCATACGGAAAGGAGAATCTTGAAAAGGTATGGATGCAAAACCGTTAACTTTGTGTCCAGAAAGGTGCTTGTAAGAAAACAAATATTGTGGAACCAAAAAGATTGTTACTATAATAGCACACATAACTTATGTAATTGGGATTCTTTCTAGAAAAAGAAGACCAAGCAACCACAGGTAAGGGTGTGCATTTTGGACCTTCGACCGGACTGGAAAACTGGAACTGACCGACAGAGACCAGACCGTACAATTTCGGTCCAGTCCTTGGTCCAGGGTTTTGGGCAATTTCGGTCTTCGGTCCGATGAGTCCGGTCTTGGTTGGTCCGCTCCAGGCCCAATGCTCAGCCATAAACACAAGTATAGAAGTCAGAATTTGAGAAAACTTGGTATAAGATTAGATCTGTAAGTGCCTTTTCCATTACTACATTCCAAGTTAAAAGTCAGAATTCACACGATAATCCAAAAACATGCATATACCCTATACGACAACATATATCAAACTGACGAACTTAAGCTTCAAACCCAACACAAAAAGACTGCTGTCGTATCAATTAAAATCTTTGCATATAGCTTCACGATCAAGAGAAAATTGTATTTTCAGAGTAGCAAAATAAGATCGAAGCACACCATATAGTAACAACCAAAATCTAATGCTAAGCTATTCATCATAAGTTTCAACAATCGATCCAACATGAATCATTCTGTTAAAAATTACTGGTACCACCTCAACATTCTTGGACCCGCAAAACTAAGCATGCATGAGTGAGCTCAAATCTTCAAATTTTCAACAGCTGCAAATTAACATAATTGTTAGTTCATCAAATTATAATTAAGCCAAATTTATGCACAAAAGACAGTTTACCTTTGACAGGTAGGTCATCCTGTGGCTTCATTGCAGGGAAAAGCAGAACTTCCTGTTTTCCATATAGAAGAATAAAGTTAATCGCTCGACCACCCAAAAACATTTATAACTAAGAAATGAAAATATTACAGAGATTAAAAAACAATTGTACAAACCTTAATATTTTGTGAATCGGTGAGCAACATAGCAAGTCTATCAATGCCCAATCCCCAGCCACCAGTTGGTGGTAACCCATATTCAAGAGCTGTTATAAACGTTTCATCCAAAGCCATTGCCTCGTCATCACCTGACTGACGATCCTGAAATTGTAGACAGATTTAACAATGGGTTATTCTGAGACAGGTAAAAAAATGGTCAACGTTGATATAAAGTGAATCATTTTTAATAAAGAGAAAGATGATTATTATCGGTTATTTTAAAAGACCACACACGCTCACAGAGAATGTGGTTCGATCTTTCAACCTATAATCTTTTTTTTTGTTGTTGATGGTTTAAGTCTCAAATAGCTGTTATATATCATTTGACGCCTATCTTATAAGATTTGTAATACCTTGAGTTGTTCAGCAAATCTTTGTCGTTGCACCACTGGATCATTAAGTTCGGTGTATGCGTTGGCAAGCTGAGAGAAAATTAGAGCAATGGTCAGTAAAGTTAAGATAACTCAAAACAATTTGAGCCAATCAAAGTAACAACACATTAGGTATATACCTCATGCTTGTTGATGAACAATTCAAAACGTTCAGTCAATCCCGGAATTGACCGATGCCATTTTGCAAGCGGGCTCATTATTTCAGGATGGTTGATGATAAAAGTAGGATTGACACACTTCTCTTCCAAAAAGTGCCCCACAAGCTGTACACAAAAAAAATTAGAGAATTAACACTTTTTTTACAACACATCTTGAAATCTATGTGGGTTTGATACAGTGAAGGTTTCTAAGTTACAGAAAAGATAATAAGTTGTCAAAAAAGTTGAACATCTCAAAAAGTTGATTTTTTTATCTAAGGGCCCAGAAGTGTTTTTTGTTCTAAAGTTATTTAGTATTTCATTTTATTTTTTGTAGTAGTATATGCTCAGATATTAATAAAAGATAGAAGTAATACTTTATCCAGCAATCGTGCTGTTGTTTGAGGGGGTGGACATTTGACATCAAATTTCACGCATGCATCAGCAAGATACTTATTGGCCTCTTCACTAGCAAGATCTTTGGGTATGCTAAGCTTTGCTATCTCCTCCAGCCCAGCAATCATATCAATCCTTCTGAAAACATTTAAATCCAGTTAGTGAAACAGTTGCATTCACATGTAATGAGTGTAGAAAAAATTATAACGGAATTTATGTGTAAGTAAGCAATGACCTGAAAGGAGGAGTGAAGTCAATCTCAATAGCTTCATTATCCAACCCATTTGCGTGATATTTGATTTTGTAGCCACCGGTCAGCTCCTTCACCATTTCTGTTTCATTTTATTCTAGTAAGCAATGCCATTATCACAAGCAGGCGTAAAACTAGAAGCAAAAATGTTATCACTTTTACTTGGAAATGGGTTTAATTAGGATTTTTTATAAGTACTAACCAGTTGAAAAAGAAACGAGTCGAATAATATATTTCTAAAAGTGATCAGTCAAACTAGCCAAACTATTTCAAAAAGTCAGCCGACTTTCGTTATTAATTCATAAAAACAAACAAAGTCGTTTTAAACGTACTCTTAACTAACGTACTCTTAACTGACGGGCATATATAATCCTTAGCTCATAGGTGACCAACCGTTTCCAATAATTGGAATTTTTCACAAAACGTATTTGTATTCAATACTGGGTTATAATAATTTGTGCACATTCTGAAATAGTTTCGGTCAACCTCTAGTTCAAACAAAATCGATGACTTACGACTCAACATATCTTCAGTCAGCTTCATGATGTCATTGTAGTCGGCATATGCCATATAAAACTCACACGTAGTGAACTCAGGGTTATGCGTCAAATCAATTCCCTCATTTCGAAACTGTTTCCCAATCTCATACACTCGCTCAAGCCCGCCAACAACAAGCTCCTTGAGAAAAAGCTCAGGTGCAATCCTCATGAATAATCTCATGTTAAGGTCGTTGTGGTGTGTCACAAATGGTTTTGCTGCTGCTCCACCAGCGATCATGTTCATCATAGGAGTTTCAACCTTATAAAAGAAAACATTATCAACAATAGAAGGAACGAAACTTGCATCAGAAAAAAAAAATTTCAAGTTTGTCGGCTTTACCTCCAAAAAGTCAAGTTTGTCCAGAAAACTTCTGACAAAAGATACAATCTTTGCACGAGTCTTGAAAATTTGTCTAACTTCTTTGTTTGTCATCAGATCTAGATAACGTTGACGGTATCGTGTTTCCTGCCACAAAAGAAATGAATCAATAGGGTTCAAGTTAAACCACAGACACGGCAATTTTGATGCATCTAAATACGATTTCCCAGAACAAAAACAAGCCAATCTTATTGCACACACCAACCTAAATGCCTCTATTCCAATTTAAAAATTATGACCCTAATAACATGACTGAAACCTTAAAACATTACAAAAATATAGACAAAAAAATTCCAGTCACAGAGACAAAAGTAAAAACGAACAGTAGCCAATATCGAATACCTGATCTTTCAATGCGTATGCTTCAGGATTTCTACCACTTCCTGGAGTCCAAGCATCAATTTTCTGTGGATTAGGAAACATAAGTTCAAGACACTAGAGAACCCAAATCAGCAAAGATTATTTAAAAATAACTCACCTTTGCATTGGAATTTTCCGCAGCTGCACCCTTTTGTTTAGGAAGTTGATGGAGACAATGTGACAAAAGAGTGAACGATTTTGGGAAAATACTCAACTCTCCCCTTTTGCTTTTTCCTGTCACAAGAATAAAAAATGAGAACGTAACGCAAAAATGATAATGGTCGTAACACAGGCATTCCAACAGCATTAGGAACAATATTTCATCTGCTATTTCATTGTTAGAACTAGAAAAATATACATAAATACCCAAAAAAGCTAAAATGCAAATTCAAATTACACACCTGGAAACCCGATAACACCTACTATATCTCCACGTTTCACGCTATTATGTAATTTATAAAATTCAGCTTCATCCAACTCAGAATTACTGCAAAAACATGTACATCTGTACATTAGTAACTGTATACTCATAAAAATACTGCATCAAATAACTGCATAAATAACATCAACAGGTATACAGACTGCAGAGTTAAGAGCACGACAGTGTTGACTAGAGAGTAATAGCTGAGCATGGACATTTAAGCACATAAGATAGGAGTCTTGACACTCCTTAATCGGAGAGAGGCAGATGTCAATGAATGAACACTGTCTATAATGACAGAAAAATCAACCCGTTTACTAATTGCAGACGACTTGGCTTGTGCTTAATGCCAAACAAAAAAGCCTAGCTAAAAAAAGAAGTCAAAAAAGAAACTCTACTATTTAATGAGTACAAAAGTGTGAAGAGTTCTAAGTATTAAAAAATCTAGGTTGCTATTGTAGTTATATTGATTTGGTGGTGTGATTTATATAACGGTGATTTGTAACCATTAGCTAAAACAAGTTAACCTCTCTTTCAATTGATTCGGCATAAAATAGAGGAAAGTGGAAACCATTAGTTTAATGGTGAGTGTCTGAACAACACTACTTATAAAAAAAATAGATCAGCAAAAGTGTCAGCAGAAACATGATCTGGCCAGTCTCAACCGTTCTCCAACCTACACAAATTGTACTAATTTAAATGTATAAGAGTATGTAGTCACCTTAGATCCGCCATGACCTGTACTTTGCCCTCAGGACCATGCAAATCATAAAAGAAAAGCTTTGAGGAAGACTCACGCTTGCTCATCAGTCTCCCTGAAAATGATGAAATTATCAAGATCATTATAATAGAAGGAACCAGCCCAAGGTAAATAACCATGTACCCAATTCTGCTTACCAGCCAACGATTCCTGTACTCCTTCCTTATGCTCCCCACTTTCTAAGCTTTCATACTTGGCTATATATTCCATAATGGAACTGGTGGTTTGAAACTTGTGTGGATATGGATTTAATCCTGCTGTCTTTTGAGCAGCAAGTGCGCTCATCCGATTGCTAAAGTATTGCTGCAAGCAAGAAAGAAACATGTACAAAAAATTATAACTTGTGAAGGCTATGACATTTATATTGTACTATTAAACATCGAAATTGCACCACCAAAATTCACGTTTTACTTATTTTATAAACAACCTCTTCTAAGATAGTTAAATAAAACTAGCATAACCCTGTAGATAGTAATAATTAGCTCGTGTGAGCCTTTAAGTTTTGACAAAATATCTGCCACTTTTTAAAACTCGAATAGTAAGACTTATATTTACTCTTACATAATACAAACAGTGAAACATGAGACAAATTATACCGTTGGATCCATGTCCTCTTCCTGTGAAACAGATATCTTCCCTGCGGGCTTTGGCATGGCAGCGGCCTGAACAAAAAATAAGGTCATTTTGATACTTAAAAGTAAAGATCAGACAGAATACTTGCTGTTCTTTTCTCAATTATGATGACTATCTGGTGCAAATCAGTTTTTTTATACATACAAAACTAGCATATCCCAAAAATCACCAACACATTACTCCGAGAAAAATATCAGTACAATACTAAAATTAATCTGGCAATCACACAAACTATGGTGTTCTGAACAGCATCATATCAGCATAACAGTCGATAAATCCTTCTTAAAATCAAAATGTAAATCACATCTTCAACAAGTATCAAATTGAGAAGGGGTGTTCATGAATGCTTACATATTCTGCTTCTGCTTATAAATAAGCAATCAATATAAGAACATAAAATGCTCGGTTTATTTAACTCAAAGAATAAAAAACATAAAATGCTCGGCTTTGGCTTAAAACTAAATGGCCCCAACTCCCAATTCCCAAACAGCCTAAACTTCACTACACTAACTTACATTTGCTTCCAATTATTTCAAAATAAAATAAATATAACCAAATTTTATTCCACATTCAAATCAAAGAAACCTTATTTGAGATATTCACCTATAGGGCTACATTCCACCTATCATATCATAGGAACCTTAAATAAGGACGTATGTGCGTACTTAAAATAGGGCAAATGACATGAAAATGTAACTAACTTGCCATTAATGCTTTTTCGTGTAGCAATACTAATTTTTCATATAGCATACATCATACTTGTGAATTCTCCATCATAAGCCCACATATAAGCCAAAATCAAATAAGCTCATAAGGCTGCATATAAGCGCATTTCGTCATATAAGCCCCAATTTTGTGGCTTATTTGGAGACTTGTGGACTTATATAAGTTTATTATGATGATATAATAAACTTATATAAGCCCATAAATTTCCAAATAAGCTTAAAAGTTGAGGCTTATATTATATAAGCCATATTTCGGCTTATATTTTATAAGCCCTAACTTTCTAAGCTTATTAGTGACTTATGGGCTTATATAAGTTTATGATATCGTAACAAACTTAGATAAGCCCATAAGTCTTCAATTAAGCCACAAAATTGAGTAAATAGTCTTACATTAGTATAAGCTAAAACAAACAGGCCATAAGTCAAAAATAAGCCAAAAAAATGAAAATAAGCTCATTAGTCAACATATTAGCTCAAAAAAAAAACCCTAAGCTGATAAGCCCAGAAGTCTTAAAATAAGCCAAAATCAAATAAGCTGATAAGCTCACACATAAGCCGAAATAAACACCCTCTTAAAAAAAGGTTTAATAAAAAAGAAAACCTTTTTTGCTTTCTCTTCGTCTTTTAAACGCTTCTCTTCTTCTTTCTTCTTCAGCCTCATCTCCTTCTTCAATGCACTTTTTATATAAATTTTTAAAAAAAAATACATTAAATAAACCCTAATTTCAAAATCAAATTAAATGAAAATAAAAAGGATAAAGATGTACTTTTTGCTAATGGTTTCTCCTTCGACTGGGAGTTTGGAAGTATCCGATGGTTCCGCCATTGTTGTTGTTTCAGATGGAAATGACTTTTTTTTTTTTAGGGTTTATGGCGGCTGAAAAGTGTAAAGAGTGTAGTGGGTGTTTTTTTTATGGATTAGGGTGATTTATATAAAGGGGAAAGAAAAGGGTGAGATTCGGGATTTGGTGAAGTTTGAGGGCTAAAATGAAAATGACTTTTACATGTTTGTTAGGTCTAAAATGAGGTGAGATGTTGAATTCAACTACCCATCATCACCTTGGGCTGCAAGTATCATATGGTACTAAGGGTCCGTTTGGTTTAAAGGCGGGTTTTGCTATGGGTGTGGTTTTATAAAGTTGAGGGTTTAGATTTAGATAAGATTTAGATTTAATATAGGTTTTGAAAAAAAAAATATGTTTATTAAAAGAATAAATAAATATTTGATTTATTGATGGGTCCCAATTTTCATTAATTAAGAGAAAGAAGTTGCTACCGACAAAAATACATAAAGAGAAAACAATAAAGAATAAAATAAAAAAACAAGAGAGAGAAAAGCATGCTATACACTAAGGATTTATGCATCCACATGCAGAGAGCTTTCAAGCCCAACATTAATTGCAGCTTTTCATACCAAACATAGAAATTTTACTTTTAGTCAAAGCTAACAGTGTAAAACCAGCATACCAAACGCACCCTAAATTTTAATCAATGTCGTTGATTATAATTTGTGAGGCTTTTTAATAATTAATAATATATGTGTTATATGGTAACACTAGAGGTGGCAAAATGGATGGATCGGGTGGACACGAAGTGAAGGTTAAACGAGTGATAGGTTAAACGGGCGGCGGGCTTTTGATATTTGTAAGTTCTTTTGTTCGTAGTGTGATGATACACAAAATATCGAGCGCAAATCACGTGACTAAACAGTTTACTCAGCAATATGTTACGTGCGAGAGAGTCGGGTGTTCATCATCTATCTATTACCTACAACCTAATATCACTAACTTACACGAGTAGTATGCGAAAATAATAAATGATAAAAATATGACGAGTTGTGCAAGGACATCAGACGAATATATCTCGGGTGGCGATTCTCCCTCTGGTAACTCATATTCTTCATATGGTTTTATGTCACATATCTAGACTCAGAGCCGAGGTTTCAATAAGAATATATTGATAATAAAGTAATATTCCTTTAAAGAATATATCACTATTATCATATAGTATTAGAAATTATATAGAGAAGGAGGAGAATGTTGGATGCCCCTCTTCTCCTTTTTTGAAGCTTGCTATTTATAGCTAAAAAAGATTATTTATCTATTTCGAGAATATATTCCTTTTGTTCGTTTATCACTATATGTATATATTATTGGGAAAGGGACGAAAATGATCATATCTCACACCCTTGATCCACTAAATGGTCAAGCCAAAAGATTTTGACATATATGGTCATGCACAACTGATCAACTCCATTATATTTATGACATGTGTCCTATGACAAATGATCAACTGATGGTGTTCAACCTCCAAGTGCTCAAACTCTGCAGTACCTTTTACCTTTTTTAAGACAAATATTATTTCTTAATATTTGGGCCCAATTTTTAAATATTACCCCTTCAAATATGTAACTTAACACATTTAACCCAAAACAAAACAAAACCAGAACACAACATCATTCTAATTCATCATCTCCTCCTGATCAACTTGTCGATGAAAATTCCAAGGTTTTTAGCATCTCCACCTTAAAGTGGCTTTAAGTGCACTTGAAACAATATTCGTTCTTTGTCTAGCAGTTCTTTAGCGAATCTCACCAAGGCCGTCCCGTAAATTTTAGAGGCCCTGTGCGGTATCATTTTGGAGGCCTTATGCGGTATCATTCTGGAGGCCTTAAAACAATGTGTGTAACAAAATCAAATAAGCCAAAATCAAATAAGCTGATAAGCTCACATATAAGCCAAAATAACCTTAAAAAAAGCAATTAGCAAATAAAAAAAAACCTTTTTTGCTTTCTCTTCATCTTTCAAACGCTTCTCTTCTTCTTTCTTCTTGAGCCTCGTCTCCTTCTTCAATGCACTTTTTTTTATAAAAAATTTATAAAAAAAATAATTAAACCCTAATTTCAAAATCAAACTAAATGAAAATAAAAAGGATAAACATGTACTTTTTGTTGATGGTTTTTCCTTCAACTGGGAGTTTGGAAGTATCTGATGGTTCTGCCATTGTTGTTGTTTCAGATGGAGATGGTTATTTTTTTTTAGGGTTTATGGCGGCTCAAAGTAAAGTGTAGTAGGTGTTTTTATGGATTAGGGTGATTTATATAAAGGGGAAAGAAAAGGGTGAGATTCGGGATTTGGTGAAATTGGAGGGCTAAAATGAAAATAGTTTTTTACATGTTTGTTCAGGTCTAAAATGAGATGAGATGTTGAATTCAACTACCCATCACCTTGGCCTACAAGTATCATATGGTACTAAATTTTAATCAATGTCGTTGATTATAATTTGTGAGGGCTTTTAATAATTAATAATATGTGTGTTATATGGTAACACTAGAGGTGGTAAAATAGGTGGATCGGACGGGCATGAGGCAAGGGTTAAACGAGCGATGGGTTAAACGGGCGGTAGGCTAAACAGGTGGGCGGGCTTTTGATATTTGTAAGTTTTTTTTTGTTCGTAGTGTGATGATACGCAAAATATGTGAGCGCATATCACGTGACTAAACAGTTTACTCAGCAATATGTTACGTGCGAGAGAGTCGGATGTTCATCATCTATCTATACCTACAATCTAGTATCACTAACTTAGAGTAGTAGTATGCGAAAATAATAAATGATAACAACATGGCGAGTTGTGCAAGGACATCAGACGAATATATCTCGGATGGCGATTCTCCTCTTGTAACTCATACTCTTCATATGGTTTTACGTCACATATCTAGACTCAGAGCCGAGGTTTCAATAAGAATATATTGAGAATAAAGTAATATTCCTTTAAAGAATATATCACTATTATCATATAGTATTAGAAATTATATACAGAAGGAGGAGAATGTTGGATGCCCCTCTTCTCCTTTTTTGAAGCTTGCTATTTATAGCTAAAAAGATTATTTATCTATTTCGAGAATATATTCCTTTTGTTCGTTTATCACTATATGTATATATTCTTGGGAAAAAGACGAAAATGATCATATCTCACACCCTTGGTCCACTAAATGGTCAAGCCAAAAGATTTTGACATATATGGTCATGCACAACTGATCAACTCCATTATATTTATGACATGTGTCCTATGACAAATGATCAACTGATGGTGTTCAACCTCCAAGTGCTCAAACTTTGTAGTACCTTTTACCTTTTTTAAGATAAAAATTATTTCTTAATATTTGGGCCCAATTTTTAAATATTACCCCTTCAAATATGTAACTTAACACATTTAGCCCAAAACAAAACAAAACCAAAACACAACATCATTCTAATTCATCATATCCTCCTGATCAACTTATCGATGAAAATTCCAAGGTTTTTAGCATCTCCACCTTAAAGTGGCTTTAAGTGCACTTGAAACAATATTCGTTCTTTGTCCAGCAGTTCTTTAGCGAATCTCACCAAGGCCGTCCCGTAATTTTTAGAGGCCCTGTACGGTATCATTTTGGAGGCCTTATGCGATATCATTCTGGAGGCCTTAAAACAATGTGTGTAACAAAATCAAATAAGCCAAAATCAAATAAGCTGATAAGCTCACATATAAGCCAAAACAACCTTAAAAAAGCAATTAGCAAATAAAAAAAAACTTTTTTGCTTTCTCTTCATCTTTCAAACGTTTCTCTTCTTCTTTCTTCTTGAGCCTCATCTCCTTCTTCAATGCATTTTTTTTTATAAAAAATTTATAAAAAAATTAATTAAACCCTAATTTCAAAATCAAATTAAATGAAAATAAAAAGGATAAACATGTACTTTTTGTTGATGGTTTCTCCTTCAACTGGGAGTTTGGAAGTATCTGATGGTTCCGCCATTGTTGTTGTTTCAGATGGAGATGGTTATTTTTTTTAGGGTTTATGGCGGCTCAAAGTAAAGTGTAGTGGGTGTTTTTATGGATTAGGGTGATTTATATAAAGGGGAAAGAAAAGGGTGAGATTCAGGATTTGGTGAAATTGGAGGGCCAAAATAAAAATAGTTTTTTACATGTTTGTTCAGGTCTAAAATGAGATGAGATGTTGAATTCAACTGCCCATCACCTTGGTCTGCAAGTATCATATGGTACTAAATTTTAATCAATGTCGTTGATTATAATTTGTGAGGGATTTTAATAATTAATAATATGTGTGTTATATGGTAACACTAGAGGTGGTAAAATGGGTGGATCGGACGGGCATGAGGCAAGGGTTAAACGAGCGATGGGTTAAACGGGCGGTAGGCTAAACAGGTGGGCGGGCTTTTGATATTTGTAAGTTTTTTTTTGTCCGTAGTGTGATGATACGCAAAATACGTGAGCGCATATCACGTGACTAAACAGTTTACTCAGCAATATGTTACGTGCGAGAGAGTCGGATGTTCATCATCTATCTATACCTACAATCTAGTATCACTAACTTAGAGTAGTAGTATGCGAAAATAATAAATGATAACAACATGGCGAGTTGTGCAATGACATCAGACGAATATATCTCGGATGGCGATTCTCCTCTTGTAACTCATACTCTTCATATGGTTTTACGTCGCATATCTAGACTCAGAGTCGAGGTTTCAATAAGAATATATTGAGAATAAAGTAATATTCCTTTAAAGAATATATCACTATTATCATATAGTATTAGAAATTATATAGATAAGGAGGAGAATGTTGGATGCCCCTCTTCTCCTTTTTTGAAGCTTGCTATTTATAGCTAAAAAAGATTATTTATCTATTTCGAGAATATATTCTTTTGTTCGTTTATCACTATATGTATATATTCTTGGGAAAAGGACGAAAATGATCATATCTCACACCCTTGATCCACTAAATGGTCAAGCCAAAAGATTTTGACATATATGGTCATTCACAACTGATCAACTCCATTATATTTATGACATGTGTCCTATGACAAATGATCAACTGATGGTGTTCAACCTCCAAGTGCTCAAACTCTGCAGTACCTTTTACCTTTTTTAAGACAAATATTATTTCTTAATATTTGGGCCCAATTTTTAAATATTACCCTTCAAATATGTAACTTAACACATTTAACCAAAAACAAAACAAAACCAGAACACAACATCATTCTAATTCATCCTCTCCTCCTAATCAACTTGTCGATGAAAATTCCAAGGTTTTTAGCATCTCCACCTTAAAGTGGCTTTAAGTGCACTTGAAACAATATTCGTTCTTTGTCCAGCAGTTCTTTAGCGAATCTCACCAAGGCCGTCCCGTAAATTTTGGAGGCCCTGTGCGGTATCATTTTGGAGGCCTTATGCGGTATCATTCTGGAGGCCTTAAAACAATGTGTGTAACAAAATCGGTGGATGAAAAGGATATCGGGGTGGTGCTGAGATTGTGAAACCAAGTAGGTTTGAGTTTTTGAATAGTCTGAAGGTGAACAAGAGTATAAAACGGTGTCCAAAAACTTGGGAAGTTTCATGTCGTAGAGAGCCAGCAATTTCTTAGTAAACGGGAGAATGGAGAGTGGCAAAACTATCTTTGCGAAAACATGAAAGAACAAATCTGAAAACTTTGCCTATGTTATTATCATATTCTGGGCATTTTATTTGCCCATTAGGAATCAATATAAAGCTAATGTAATTGGTGGTATCTTACATTATTCTCAGTTTCTTATTAGTAACATGGTATTGGTAATTTGTTTCAAAGTTTTACAGTTCATATAACAACGTCTGACAGTTTCAGTTCTATACATGTTCTCATTTGAACAAAATATAAGAGCAACTCAATTTACATTTCATTTCAAAATGAAAGAAACGGATTTGACTGAAAAAAAATGTGAAAACGCAAAGAATTTACTCAACAAACCTCCAAGTTAAAGATGGTTAGAGAACCAAAGGATTATATATGGCTATTTCAAATATCAAAGTCTAAGACATATATAGCAACAGAACCAAGTGTATGTTCGGATATCAGATACGGTATAACATTTTCTTTGTACTTGGAAGATTTTATCCATAAACCTTCATGAACTTGCTTCACTAGGTAAACTTCTAAGATGATTCTCCGCAACGACGAATGTAAAGACTCGCCGCGGTGAAGCGCGGGTTTCAAAAACTTGTTTTTCAACATGACAAATATAAGATAGTTTAAGTATTTAAGTTTCTATATTTAGAAACGCACGGAACAATTTTTTTGTCAAACTTGGGGTGAAAATGTTAACTTGGTAAACTTTTGGACTTATATTAAGATCAAAGTATCAATTAGCGATAAAATAAAGGGTTTAAAGTGTACATATTCGAAATTTATCTTCTTCTTCCTTGAAATACAGCCAATGAACCTGCACTTTTGAATATCACTTAATAACAAACGAATTTTTTCATCTTACTTGGTTTACAAACCATATTTTCCATGTCTAAGGATACATATGCGTCAGATTATAAGGTAGAACTGGCACATGAAACTTCCTAAGCTGTAACAAGGGGACAATTAACAAAAACAGGGGGATTCACAAACCCAAACAGTGGGAATGAATCTGTAACAGGGGGAACGAAAGAAATAGGAGGAACGATAAAAACAGGTGGAACCATTAGTTTGCGACATCATCGACAAAAAGAGAATGAAGAATGCAACTTGTAGTGATTATTTCACTAATGTCTTTCATGTTTATACCTTTTGCCTTGCATAAAACCTAATTTATGTTCTTATTTTAACTTTAGGGGAGGTGCAATCAAGTTCATGGGCACGAAACGACATCACGATAAATGGTTGAAGGCGACCGAGACTTATGAAGTCAGGGGTTGCTTCGCAATGACTGAGTTAGGACATGGAAGTAATGTATGTGAAGGCTAGTTTTGGTGAGGACATGTCGTCGAACAAAACATCGACCTTAAAACCTAAATCGTTATATTTATCGTGTTCCTTTTTGATTTTAGATCTCTTCGAAGTGAAGTAGGAATGATCTTAGTAATAGAGCTTGATAATCATCATTTCAAGTACTTTAGTATAGAAAACAAGATTTGTGAAATTGTCTTTTCACATCAGTTAGTAGAGACATTTACTTCCATGGTAAATATGTGATTTTTAAGGTTTTTATATAGTCTCTTAAGGTAATTAATGAGCTGGTTTTTTGATGTGATGCACATATCCGATGATTAGTTCATGCTTGTTACAACTTACAAGACTTAGCAACAGTTCATTCTCGGGTTAGTAAGTCCACGCGAATCATTTATTTCTCATGTTCGTGTTGTAAGCGTATGTGCATTTTGTTATATCATTGTAAATGGTACTAAAGAGAAATAGATTACATTCTGAGCAATATATATGTAAACTTGATTGCATGCATTTTACACTTAATCATGGTTTGAGACTCATAGGATTTAGCAAAACCACAACAAACCTTTAAGCTGCTTTCTCTTGATCTTAGCAAATATGACTCGATTAGTCTAACATGGTCCATAAACAACCACCGCTCTCTACATTTTCCAGTCTAATTGAAACTCTTAAGGATAACATAAATTAATTTGCACAAATTAATGACACCTGTTTGCAATGTAACACAAAATAATCCATTCAATTAGCATATAAGCAAGTTGAACGCATTTAATTAGCTAAGTCATACGAAAGTAAGTCAAGTCATACGAAAATGTATTTGACCATGTTAATTGCATGTTGAAACATATTAAAAATATGTATTTGACCATGTTAATTATATGTTGAAACATATTAAAAATATAAGGAGGTAAAATGAAAATATATCGCGGATATCTAGAATAATAAAAGGGAATATTTTTTGTATTTTTAATAAAAAAATATTGTACTTAGTTGAGCATTTAGGGGCTGAGCACTGTCAGTTGATCACTGATACTTGCATTTTCATTGGGGTTCAAATTTGTTCTCGGAATCTTCTCGAATTGATCACAGCTCAAGGTGGAATAGTTGTTCTTGGTGACAAATAGGGGGTTTGGTTTTCTATTCTACTTTAAATTACAAGCAAGTATGAAAATGTTGTTGAGCAAAATTAAAGCGTTTAAATATTAAACTAGAAGTTATTTAGACAAAACTTTATGTAAAAACTTTAATACTTAAAACTTAAAAACATGTTCTATCGGAATATTGCAAATGAAGGTCCATCGGAATGTCAAAATCAAGTCTGTCGGAATGTGGCTCTGTCGCAAAGTTCAGATCGGAATGCATGCAATACTTCTGTCGCAATGTGCAATTATCGGAATGTACTAGATCGCATAGTCAGATCGGAAAGTTGTAGATCGGAATGTATCCGATCGGAATGTATGAAATCCAAACACCTCTATCGCAATGTTGTTCTATCGGAATGTAGTAAACAAAATTTTGGCAGCGTTTCGACTTAAGGTAACCTTAAATCCCGTCGGAATATGCGATCGCAATAAGCGATCGCAATCCAGATCGGAATAAGGGGAAAAAGTCAACCGATCGCAAAGTAAAACCCTTAAGGGTTATTGCGATCAAAATAGGAAATCCGTCGGAATGTGTATAAACCCCAAGATTGTGATGGAAGCAATGTTGATCCGAAATTGGTGGCAACTTAAAAACTCAATAAGCACAATCAATAAGCTAACTCATCAGAAACTTAAACAACTCAAAAAGCTTAAATCCGACAACTTGTAAAACGTAAACGGTTATAAACTTTATGAAATGAACTTAAAAATGACTAAAACCTTTGTGAAATCCGAAAAGCAATAAGCTAAACTTGAAATAAGCCAATAAGCATTAAGAGCTTTGTTGGAAATACGTTTTTTCCCAATAAAGTCTCGGTCACATCTTAGTTAGCATAGATCACGAGTTATAGACTATTTAGAACTTTGTTTCTTGGAGCGACCTCCCTTAGGGGGGAGATTGTTGGAAATACGTTTTACGTATTTATGAAGGATCGGTCGCTCCAACGATAATTATGTAATGGGCTCGTGATCCATTTACTTTATGTATAGTCCATATAGCCCACATGTAGGGTGGGCTATATATATCCCCTCCTAGCATGTTAGGAGGGGTTGTTGATTGTCATTTTCACTTAATCACATTTTTCCATTTTCACTTTCTCTCTCTAACTTCTCTCCCTTCTCTCCTTTCTCTCTCTAATCCCTCATCTCATTCCTTCATCTTCTTCTTTATTTATCAATCAATCAACCATCCAAATCCATCAAATCCATGATATAGAATAGGCCAATGATTACGTAGACCTTCAATTGGTATCAATAGCCAAGGTTTGATTGGTTTATTCTCCTTTTAGTTCTTTTTGATTTTGGTGGGTTTTGATTTAATCATGCTTAAATTTTAAAAAGTTTGTATCTTTTATAAAAAAGTTTGTGTTTTTATGTGTTAAATCATGTCAAATCTTTAGATTTACTTATTTTAGATAAAAATCACAAATTTTTTTTTTTTTTGCTAATCATCAATTTTTATAAAAAGTTTGTATTTTTTTTTCTCTTTTTCTTGTTTTTGAATCTACCAATTTTATCAATTTCTAAATTTTTATCAATTTTTAGTTTGTATTTTTTTTATGTTTTATTTTATTTTTATCAGTTTTTGTTAAATTTTTTCTTGATTTGGGTTTGTGTCAAGTTTTTGTCCAACAGTCTTTCTCTATATTTTTTATTATTATTTTAATTTTATTTTTAGTATCATTTTTTAACAGTCTTCTATCTGGGTTTCTGTCAACGTTTGGTCATCCGTCAATTTTTGGTCGAATTGTCAAGTTTTGTCCAGTTATCTTCTGTCCATTTGTCCAAGTATCTCAGTCCAATCAAAACTGTTCCTAATGTTCAGATTCTAACTCATTGTTCCGAATCAAACCAAGAAGTTCCGACTCAAACTCCAAGTTCCGGACGAAAAAGTTCCGGACGAATAAGTTCCGGGTGAACGAAACTTCCGAGTGAACCAAAAGTTCCGAATCAAACCCAAAAGTTCCGGGTGAACGAAACTTCCGGGTGAAGAAAAAGTTCCGGGTGAAGAAAAAAAAACAAAAAAGTTCCGGGTGAAGAAAAAAGTTCCGGGTGAAGGAAATGTTCCGTATGAACGAAAGTTCCGAATGAATGGAAACTTCCGAACGAATGCAAAGTTCCGAATGAAGACCATTCAAACATAACGGGAACATTTGTTTTGACTCGACACCAATTTAAAATTAACACCTCTCGACTCCATACTTTAACCCACACCCCCTCACAAGCCTCGACTCCAATAAACCCCACAAAAACTCACAGACTCCCCCTCACAACCTCACGACTCGACTCAAGACTCGCACACCAAACGGTCTCACCCCCCCACCCTCGACTCAAACCAAATCCTCGTCCCCTCACCCACACCCTCGTCTCACCATTAAGACTCGACTCAAATAAAACCCACCCTCGATTACTCATCACTCACCCAAGACCCAACAACCTCAAAAACCCATTCCTCTCGACTGACACAATCTCTCTCCCAAACCGACACTCGAACAACAACAAACCCACACTCTCGGACTCCCTCACCCTCTTTCGACAACAAACACTCTCGGACTCAAAACTAAACACCAACACCTTAGATTCATCAACAAAGTTTTTGACTCCATCTCTTGATAGAATGACACTACAGATGAGAGAGACAAAGATTAGACCATAATTAAACATATAAGAAACCTACCCGAGACCCATTTTTGGATCTTGATACTTCGATTGTTGCATGGGATTTAGGTGATTGGGATTTAGTTGATTGGGATACAGTGGTGATCTGTTCATCAGATTTGTGTTGTGAGAGATTAGGCTGCGTTTTTTAGAGAGATTAAATCTGGTTTTTCTTGTTCTTGAGAGAAAGAGAAAAGACTGAGAAAGAAAGTTATTTGAGGAGAAAGAAGATCGTTTGTGTTTCGAGAGAGATAAAAGAGTGGTTATAAGTTGTTTTTATTTATTTCAGACGGAGAAAACAAAGAGAGTGGAGATTTAATATATTTTAATGGGCGGAGGTTACAAAGTGTAACTTGCCACGTTTAAGGCTGACCAACACGTGGGAATTTATCACTCTTTGTCAAATCCACTTTCCATATCAGATATTTTTTTTTTAAAAAAAAATTGTTATCAATTGATACTAGTTAACTTTACAACTTTCACTTTCCAAATCCAATTGATATAAGTTAATTTTTATCAGATTTTTTTTATTATTATTTTATTTTTATTTTTATTTTTATTTTATTTTATTTTATTTTATGAATTTTTGTTAACTTTATTTTATCGATTGATTTATTTGGATTCGATAAATTGTGTTTGACGGGTTAAAAATTTTTGTGGCCGGATTTGAAGACGAAATTGACGAGTCAAAGTGACGGGAATTATTTTTAGTGGCTACGAATTTTTGATCGGGTTTATTTTATCAACGTTTGAGCAGAAAGCAATTCTTTTTGAACCGAGAAAAGATTTATATCATCCATCGTTGATTTTTAAAAGTTATTTACGGATCCTTCGAAGTTCCTTCACGACTTGGTAAATTCCGAAAACAACTACAATCACGATCATTTTTTAAATGGAGTCTTTGAATTCAACGTTTCAAGAGGGAGAATCGCATCAAGTGCAAGCCAACACTAGGGAAAGTGGTATAACTTCATTTCGAATGCTTCAGTATCATCTAGTTAATCTTTCACGACTTCAAGGAGGGAGCGAATTTATGACAATCTTTGGTCAAGATCGTCATATATTCTTCGACTCTATTTTCACCACTTTGACCCAACTCGCCGAGCAACTCAACCATAACAATTTTAATCACTCTGCATCGGCACTTGCATATAAGGCTCTTGTGACACAACTCACGCCTCTCCTCCAATTCAATATCATCAAGCCTGAAAGTTCAGTGATTTGCCAATCTTTTCTTCGAGATACACATACCGAGCTTCGAGTTTTCCGTGATACAATTTTGAAACTCATGACATCGGTCTCGTCTTCGATTTATCAAAGATCACTACTTCAGCAAACGTATGATAATGGAGTGCAAGAATCAATGCCGCAGATGCAAGAGGATAATGGCCATACGGTTGAAAACTTGGAGCCTATCAATGCCAAGAGCACGGAATCAGGAGGACAACATGATACGAGTGGCACGTCAGGAACTGTTCACGAGATCTCTTTTGCTGACACCGTACCCGTTTATGACGAAGAGCCGGCAAACATGGTACAATGTAATGTTGTTTATGATGTATATGCTGATGATATGCCGCATATTGAGCATTCTAAACCTAATTATGACAAACATGGGATGGAAAAGAGTGATAGCAATACCACTTCTGATTCATCCGATGTAAGTCATAATGGGGGAGAGATTGTTCAGAATGCTAAACATCATGATAATTGTATTATAACTGCTTCACTGACTGCTTCTGATTCCAAGATTAGAGAGCTCGAAACGACTGTAGCTCAACAATCAAAAGATCTTGAGGATGCCAAACTTGAATTTTCTAAGAAAACGGACAAATTTGAAACATACTTTGAAAAACTTGAAAAGTCAAACGTTGTTCTTGAAAGAAAATTGGATCAAACTGTTCTAGATTCTAAAGCTGAAAAGGATAATTTTTTGAAACAAATTCAACTGCTTGAATCTAAGTTGGCATTCCAAGATAACATGCTCAAAGAAAATGAAACATTAAAGGCTCAAGTACAGGAAAAGGTCTTTGCTATAGCCGCGTTGAAAAACGAGTTAAGGAAAACTAGAGGACCTAGTGTGGACACTAAGCTTGAAAAACCATCAATCGTGGGGAAACCGCCTACAATTCAGTTCGTCAGACAACCGAGTGTCAGACAACCTACTGCATTTAGATCCGAGCGACCACAATCCTCGAGACCGCGGTTTGCCTCCCAAGTTGATTTGGGTCATATTTCTAGAACTGTCACTCCACCAACTAGGCCTAATGTGACTAAATCAGTTTTAGCAAGACCTCATCACATGATTGCCCCTAGTTTCTCTAAGAATAGTTCAATGAACACGTCTAGAACTAGTTCAACTGATGTGCGCCATGATTTTGGTCAAAGGGAAGCTATTCAAAAGACATATGTAAGAGATAGCAATGTCCAACCTAGTCAGATGCCTTCTAGATTACCTAACACTGCTAACCGTAGCATGACGTCTCCTAGGAGCATCGATCAATCATCTAGGAATTACTCGGACATTAAATATGCTACTTGTAAAACATGTAGAAAATGTGTCTTTACGGCAAATCATGACTCCTGTATCAAGAAACTACTTAATGAGGTGAACTCCCATGCTAGACTTAAATCCCAGTAGGTCGCTAAAATCAAACCCTTTGGTAAAATGTGGCGCCCCACTGGTAGAACTTTCACTCTTGTAGGAAACGAGTGCCCTTTAACTAGGATAGTCTCCGATTCTACTAAGACTACTAGGGAGGAAATTGCAAAGGATGATACATCACTTAAGCCTGAACTTAAGATTTTCTATAAAAGGAAACGTTTGCCAACTAAGACAAGTGAATCATCCCCTCGGGCCACCTCTGACACAAGAAAAGAAAACCGTGAACCCCCACGTGCTTCTAAAATAGATATCTCTAACCCATGCAAAAGTATACAAACTCCTAATGAGAATGCAGGTACCAAAGTTGATGTTCCAAAAGAACGAAGCGGTCCAATCATTGTATACCGTTCAACTATGGACACTCTCAGAGTTTGGTTGCTGAAGAAGCAGATATCAGAGAAACTAGTATCTCAGGGGATTCATGGTTAAAGCTTGCACAAGGACTTATAGTCACATCACAGACTATAACTCGCTCTTCAAAGAAAGGAAAGTTTATCGCCGATGGTAAACTTATCCTAACAACGAGAAATTAATTTTTCTCGGGCATGAGCTTATATCAAAAACATTCCAAGTTTTTAAGCTCATGCACAATGGTTTATCATTAAATATCAGATGGTAACCCGTGCATCAAAGAAAGGAAAGTTTATCGCTGATGATAAACTTATCCTAACAACGAGAAATTAAGTTTTCTCGGGCATGAGCTAAAATTAAAAACATTCGAGGTTTTTAAGCTCATGCACAATGACTTACAGTTAAATGTCAGACTGTAACTCGAACTTAAAATAAAGGAAAGATTATCTTTTATGATAACTTATCCTCTTAACGAGAAATTCACCTTTCTCGGTCATGAGCTTGTATTAAAACATTCGAAGTTTTAAGCTCAGAAAGGAAAGTGTATCTTTTAAATAAGAGAACTTTGCCTCGTAACGAGAAATTAACCCTTCTCGGTCATGAGCTTTCCGTTAAAACAGTCAAAGTTTTCAAGCTCATGAAAAACGACTTCTAAGTAAATGTCAGCTTAGGACTCGTTCTTCAGATAAAAGGAAAGTTTATCGCCGATGATAAACTTATCCTTAACAACGGGAAGTTTACAACTTCTCGGACTTGAGCTCGCTTTTAAGATATTCAACATCTTAAGCTCAAGTAATTGTTTTTCAAAACTTTGAACACAATTTTTCAAGAATTTCTCAAAAGATTTTTCTAAATCTTTCAAAATTGTGTGTTCAAAAACGTTTTGATAAAACGAGCATGTCTTCTGGAATCAATAATATTTACGAACCTAGAAATGTCATTCAATAATGACACGGGGTTGTAAATAAAGTTCGAGCAGAAGTTTAAAAGTTTTAAAACATGCTCCATATGGTTTGCTATTATTTCAGATAGCAACCCGCTTTTCATAATCAAGTCAAGCATTTCACCGGAAAGCTTTGACTCAACAACGGGAATTAATTTTCTCGGGGACGTGACGAGGTGACCAACATTCGTGAACAAGAACCATGTGAATCTTTCATATGATGTTCTCCATCATTCAGGTCCTACCTCGTAAATTGTTAATCTTGTGAATTCATTATTATATATGATCTTTGCACGTAATAAATACCTTACACTTGTGTTTAAAAGGTATTTAATTTACGTTTCAAGTACACCCTCATTAATTTGAGGGGGAGCTTGTGTAATTCATGACGATAATTGGATTTGCATTTTTCTTCCCAAATTTTCTTAAAATGCTATTAAATCAATTGATATTAAAAACATCGATTGGGTTAATATTTTTAATATGGGGGGAGAAAATGTGATTTAATATGGGATATGATCAATCATAAATGGTTTGATTTAACGTGATAGCTCATCCCGACATGTGCAAAATGTTTTCGGATATCGTAGCATATGTTAAGGGGGAGCAAAATGGATTTGCACTTCAAAATGGATTTCATGGTGACATACACTTACCCAAAACATCTCTATTCACGACGGTGAAGATTGTGGTGACATAAGGATGGTAGGATAGGTTAAAGTCCAATGATTTCTCTAGAACCGGAGGAATCTTCCCAAGGACATTCCATAGCTAGAAATAGTAGTCCTTAGGAAAGATGGAGAAAGATTGTGAACGTAGCTGAATGCCGACCAAGTACTTAAGTTAGCACTGGAACAATCACAACAAGGTGCTAGTGATGACGTATTGGTAAGCATTGAAGGGGTTGAAGAATGAAAAAGAATTGTAAAGATAAAGGGTGTAAAGAAAGAAGCCCTCCTTACGACTTTAGGCAGAAACCGGGTCAATACATATGCTATTGAGATCATTTTTGTTAATGATTCTCGATATTGAAGAAAGACATCATGGACCCAGTGATGCAATGCACAACCCTTCCCAGCTAACTCAAATATCTCTCAAAAGGTATTTGTTTTAATCACACGGAGATCAACACGTTATCTATTGATTTATTCACTCCGAATAAATTGGTATTGAAAAGGTGGCACTCCTCTCCAGCCTCCGATCACTAAAATCCAAAATGCACGATCGAGTCTAGAGCCATTTGAGATCATCAAATATCTCATTAGGACACACTTTCATATTTCCTTGCTTCTTCACACACTGTGAAAAGTAAGAAAGGTCTTCAGAGTCCTACGCAAAATATTCATGATCTTGCCTGAACATCCGAGTAATACGAAAGTATTTACAATGAAGATGGAAATCCTTCTTGAGCGAATATCAAAAAGCTCATGGTAGGTGACTTGTGCGGTTCTTTATGAATCAAACTTGTGATAACTGGAAAGCAACAGTGGTTTAATTCTTAAATGAATGTAAACACGTTCCAGGCCTCTACGCATTATCATATGATTTTGCCAGAACACTCAGAGTGACTCTTTATTGATCACAGTGACGAGTGGAAATCCTTCTAGTGTTAACATCAAACAGCACTTGGTAGGTAACTTGCAAGATTCTATATGAATCAAGCTAGTGACAACTGGAAAGCAACGATGGTGCTGTTCTTAATTGAACTTCACTTGTTCCAGGAACATGAATTGACGGCTTCAAATCATGCAGATAATATTATCCAAATGATCCACTCTTTACGTTCGCAGTCAGCTTTCGACGGTCGAGTAAAGAGAACGGGTTTACCCGCGAAATCTTGTCAAGGAGGTTCTTTATTGAAACTACCTGCCACAAGTACGATATTTAATATCGTCCAACGGTCTTCACCGACCGGAGGTAAAATGCTACCGAATTAGAATGAAATGTTCAAAGCCATTTCATCCGTGTATATTGTTTGTTGCTAACTGTCTTATGCAGCGTAACAAGAAGGTGGCATTGCGGTGTACAATCCAGAAGAAGTCGTCACCACATGCTTATACTACATACAATTAGTACTTCAACAAATTCAAGAAAGCCTGAAGGTCAAGTCTTCCGCTGTATCAAACTCTGAAGCTTTCAAGAATTTAAAAGTATAAGTATGTGGAACATGAAGTCACGAAGAGGCAAATATCACAAGTGAAGAATGCACAAGGTCAAGGCAAGGAAACATGCTCAAGACTAAAGTCAAAGATCACATCAAGCATATTCACAAGAACAAGATCGAAGACTCAAACATAGATGCTAGGTTTAAGATTTTGTAAAAAGATGTGACCTCCCTTAGGGGGAGATTGTTGGAAATACGTTTTTTCCCAATAAAGTCTCGGTCACATCTTAGTTAGCATAGATCACGAGTTATAGACTATTTAGAACTTTGTTTCTTGGAGCGACCTCCCTTAGGGGGAGATTGTTGGAAATACGTTTTACGTATTTATGAAGGATCGGTCGCTCCAACGATAATTATGTAATGGGCTCGTGATCCATTTACTTTATGTATAGTCCATATAGCCCACATGTAGGGTGGGCTATATATATCCCCTCCTAGCATGTTAGGAGGGGTTGTTGATTGTCATTTTCACTTAATCACATTTTTCCATTTTCACTTTCTCTCTCTAACTTCTCTCCCTTCTCTCCTTTCTCTCTCTAATCCCTCATCTCATTCCTTCATCTTCTTCTTTATTTATCAATCAATCAACCATCCAAATCCATCAAATCCATGATATAGAATAGGCCAATGATTACGTAGACCTTCAAGCTTATAGCATATACGTGTATGAGCTCAAAAAGGAACAAGAAAGATTAACCTTTAATCACGAACTCATCCAATCATCCAAACCGTATGAAATCAAACAATCGGATCAAAGATTAAGGTAAACTAAGAAATGTAGAAGAAGATTAAAGAACTTAAAAGCTTAACTTGAATTAGATTAATGAAATCCAAAATACAAAAAGCTTAAAACTTGAAAGATAAAAATGGAGAAAAGAAAAATCTTAGTGAGAGAAAGTTGGGAACTTTCTCTCTCTAAAACTAGAAAAAAATGAAAAAAATGAAAAACTAACTAGCTAGCTAAAGTTGTGAAGTGTAAGCCTATTTATAGGTGTTTGGTTATGGGCTTGTAAATGGGCTTCTCTTCTTCTTTCATCTTTGGTCTTTACGTCTCTTTAAACAAACGTTTCCGACTTTGGATTTTGAGAAGTGTCGGTGAATAATTCCAACTCGTCTTATAATCTTTTGTTTAATAAACTCGAGTCCTTCGACATATATGAATCTTCCATCTTTGGCCCTTTTCTTCGATAGATCTTCAAATAGGCACAATGACTTCAAATCTTTTGCATCTCTTGGACAATAGACTTCGTCTTGAGTCTTTTTCTTCGATGAAACCCGTGCAATCCCATGTTTTCTCCAATATCCATCCGGTTGGCTCTGAAAACACAATAAACACGAAAACCACGCATAATTCCAAACAAATGATATTAAACACGCGTTTTGGTCTCGTTTTAGCCAGAATTAAGTGGTAAAAGGATGGGTGTTTTCACACCTATCAAATCCCCTACACGTAACCATTGTCATGCCCTCATGCAATGCTCAGTGATAAAGGAAATTTACACTTTTCTCATAATCAATCAACCTTGGTCTTACTAAAATACCACTAAACAAAAATTAAAGTACTAAGAGAAATTAAAATTTTTAAAGTAAGCAAAAGGATAGAAAACCATTTTCACTTGAAAATAACTATATGAAAATAACTTGCAAAGAGATCAAGAACTTACATTAGGGCTTTGGTGCTGCGAAGATTTATCACCCTCAAGTTTCACGTTCCCCAAACTAAGCTTAAAAACGAGATCATTGTTATTATAAGTCAGTAAAACAAACACTTACACACATGGCTTAATTATATGCTTAAACTCCCTTATTCCTAGGTGTATCTCTTATATTTTATTTTTGTCTTAGAATGATCATAAAGATGCATTTTTGGACTTGTTTCGATAGTTTATTTAGGCTGAAAGCAAAGTAGGACGATTTGATCAATAGTTAGCTAAAGGACAAAATCTCTTAAAACTGCTTCTCGGGATATCAAAAAGTTCATATCTTGGCATAACTCGGTTCACGATTTGAGACCTTTCTCGGGCCGATATTTGGCATGTACTTCATACTTCATATCTTGAGAGACGTTCTTGAGATAATGGTCTTCTCTTCGTAATAGAGTTTATTCACTTGGAGACTTTTGAGGGGTACTCCAACTTTGTTGACCACGACTTCATCATTATTTCTTCAATCGCTAATTGGGATTTTGAGATACAACGATCCGCCTCCTTTTCGGACTTGGATCTATTTATCCTCATACCTTGTTAGGGTCTTTTCGTATAGACTTCTCCATGATCTTTATGGGAGTTGATTTCTTTTCGTCGTAAGTCTTGATCCTTCATATTGATTTTGGGAATAATGCTTTTCACATCACCTTGGATCTTTAGCAATAAGATAGAATCCTCATGCCTTGTTAGGGCCTTTTCGGACTCGCCAATCTTCGCGCCCCGCTTCATAAGTTATGCCTTGGCTATGAACTCTTATCATTACCGAGCAACTTTTAAACGATCTTGGGCTAGAAGCTAAGTAACTTTTCAAATCGTACGACCTTACTTATTGCAGATAAATTATTAGCAAGTGATGGGAGAATAGGCAAATAATTACACCAAGTGAGCTTGTGCAAGAATACCAACTTATAATTGACTCTATCATTTCTCATTCTCCATAATTTAAAATCTCAAGTAATGAGACTTGTGGATGCTTAGCCTAATAAACCGATTAAGGTCTACATGGTTAAGGATACTAGCTAGAATAAACTTGGATAAGTCTATTTGGGTTGAGTCAAAATAATCGCAACGGGCCTAATATGTCAAAGATTTCAAAACTAGCTACACCACTTTATTAATATTTTTGACTTATTTGCGGGATATATACATATGAAAGCAACGATAAAAATTTAAAAATTACGACTAAATGGCCAAAGTTAATTAAAAATTTGAAAAATGTTGAAAAAGATGATTTTCCGGTTAAATGAAGGCATTTTCATGGAAAAGTCCACTTAAAACTTCGATAGAAGTCCCCCTATACTTAAGATAAACATTGTCCTCAATGTTTAAGCATGTGGGAAAAGTCTCCCCTACACTTATGACATTGTGCACGTTGGTTAACTCATGTTAAGGAAGAGACGACTAACGTGATCAATTTCAAATGTGAGTATGAAGAAAATTGAATCACGATAGTTGAGAGATAGAACCGGATTTCGGATAACACGGGAGCACGGTTCTTCAAAGGTTCCAAAAGTGCATTCATCCATGTAATCACATCACCACGCAAACACTAAACACCTATAGAGGTCCCCCTACACTTAGGAGGTTAAAACAGAAAAGGATAGATACTCGGGCTGCCTCCCGAGGAGTGCTTGTTTTTGATAACCGAGTCACGAGCCTGACTCGACCCAAAATTAGTTCATGAGAAACGTGGTGAGAGATGGAATCATCTCCTGAGAGATGTCCTCACCAAAGTACAACTTCACTCGTTGGCCATTCACCTTAAAATTAGGTCCATTAGGTTGAGCGAGCTCGAGAGTACCATATGGAAAAATTTGGGCAATGGTGAATGGGCCGGACCAACGAGATTTCAGCTTGCCCGAAAAGATTTTCAACCGAGAGTTGAAGAGTAAAACTTTGTCTCCAACTTGGAACTCTCAGTTTTTAATCTTGGAGTCGTGAATGAGCTTAGTCTTTTCCTTATAGATCAAAGAATTTTCATAAGCCTCATTCCGGAGTTCATTCAGCTCATTGATTTGGATCTTGCGTAGGTCACCGACTTTGTTGATATCAAAATTAGCCCACTTCAAGGCCCAGTAAGCCTTGTGCTCCAACTCAATGGGGAGGTGGCATGCTTTTCCGTACACGAGACGATATGGTGTACAACCAATCGGAGTCTTGTATGCAGTACGAAAAGCCCACAAAGCATCATCAAGTTTATCAGCCCATGAGGCACGATGCTCTCCCACGGTTCTTTCAAGAATTCGCTTTAATCCTCGGTTAGAGATTTCAGCCTGGCCATTAATTTGTGGGTGGTATGCGGTGGAAAGATGATGATTGACACCATACTTAGCCATGACTCTAGCAAATTGATCATTGCAAAAATGAGTCCCGCGATCACTAATAATGGCACGAGGCACACCGAATCTAGCGAATAGCGATTTCAAAAAGTTACAAACCACCCTTGCGTCATTAGTGGGTAAAGCTTTGGATTCAACCCATTTGGAGACGTAGTCAACGGCAAGGATGTATTTGTTTCCTTTAGAGGAAGGGAATGGCCCCATAAAGTCGATACCCCAAACATCAAAGATTTCACATTCTTGAATGAAATTCTGAGGCATCTCGTCTTTATGTGTGATCTTGCCTTGTTTTTGGCAAGCATCACATCGTTTAACCATCGCGTGAGCATCACGATAAATGGTGGGCCAATAAAATCCCGAGTCAAACACTTTTTTGGTGGTGTAGTTGGGACGAAAGTGACCACCGGTGGGTCCTTTGTGGCAAGCGTCAAGGATTTCTAAAGCTGCCAGTCCATCAACACATCGGCGAATAATCAAATCAGCACATTGTTTGAATAGATACGGGTCATCCCAAAAGTAAGTCTTAATGTCTTTGAAGAACTTTTTCTTTTGTTGGGATGTTAACCCGTCAACTAGAATTCCACCCGCCAAGTAGTTTGCAATGTCCGCAAACCACGGGGTTTCATCAGAATTCGAGTTGATAGACATTAAGGTCTCCAGAGGAAAAGAATCATTGATTTCTTTGTTCGGATGATCCCCTTGATAAGGATCCTCAAGTCTACTGAGATGGTCCGCGGCTAGGTTTTCAGCTCCCTTCTTATCACGAATTTCGATTTTAAATTCTTGGAGTAGCAAAACCCAGCGAAGAAGTCTTGGTTTGGAATCTTGCTTAGTCAACAAGTACTTCAACGCGGAATGATCGGTATACACGATGGTGGTAGAGAGGACAAGATAGGGGCGGAACTTTTCAAAGGCATAGACAACAGCTAAAAGCTCTTTTTCGGTTGTCGTATAATGCAATTGATCCCCTGTCATTGTCTTGCTAGCGTAATGGATCGGTTGAAAGTGTTTGTTCACTCTTTGGCCCAAAACTGCTCCAATAGCAAAGTCGCTAGCATCGCACATAAACTCGAAAGGCAGCTCCCAATTAGGGGTAACCAAGACGGGTGCCTTAGTAAGCTTATCCTTAAGCAAGTTGAATGCTTCAATACACTCGTTGGAAAAGATAAAAGGAGTATCTTTCTCCAAGAGGTGGGTCATCGGGCGAGCGATTTTAGAAAAATCTTTGATAAAGCGACGGTAGAAGCCCACATGACCGAGGAAACTTCTCACACCCTTCACGGTTGAAGGTGGAGGCAACTTAGAAATAACATCGACTTTAGCACGTCTACTTCAAGACCGACTTTGGAGATCTTGTGTCCTAACACGATGCCCTCTTTTACCATGAAATGGTATTTTTCCCAATTAAGAACAAGGCGAGTGTCTTCACACCGCTTAAGCATACGTTCTAAATTGGCAAGGCAAGCAGAGAAAGAATCGCCATAAACCGAGAAATCATCCATGAATACTTCCATAGTGTCTTCCACCATGTCATGGAAGATAGCCATCATACACCTTTGGAACGTCCCAGGAGCATTACATAAACCAAAAGGCATGCGTTTGTAAGCAAATATTCCGTAGGGACAAGTGAATGTGGTCTTTTCTTGGTCCTTGGGATCGATGGGAATTTGAAAATACCCGGAGAATCCGTCTAAGAAGCAGTAATAGTCATTACCAGCTAGACGCTCGAGCATTTGATCCATGAAAGGAAGAGGAAAGTGATCTTTTCTCGTGGCATCATTGAGCTTGCCGTAGTCGATACAAACTCTCCACCCAGTAACGAGACGAGTGGGAATCAACTCGTTGTGTTCATTGGGAACAACGGTTATTCCGCCCTTCTTGGGCACACAATGGACGGGACTTACCCAAGGCGAATCCGAAATAGGGTAAATCAAGCCGGCATCAAGAAGTTTGATAACCTCTTGTTTGATGACGTCATGAATACGAGGATTAACCCTTCTTTGGCTCTGGATTGCGGGTTTAAAGTCATCTTCCATGAGAATCTTGTGAGTACAAAAGTTCGGATCAATTCTGCGGATATCGGAAATTTTCCAAGCAATTGCCTTCTTATGATCTTTAAGCACGGCGATGAGGCGAGATTTCTCTTCTTCTTTCAAGTCCTTAGCAATGATGACGGGCGACTTCTTCTTATCTTCAAGGAACACGTACTCGAGATGGGGCGGCAACTCCTTAAGTTCTAAATCCGGAGGATTTTCGATGGGAGGCGGATTCAAAGTCGTTGCATCGATAGCAATAGCCGTGGGAGATGGTGGAGAAATATTGTATTCTTTAAGAAAGTTCTCAATGAGGCGATCTTCATCCCAATCGGTGGGAGAATCGTCATGTTCTAAGTTCACATCTCCAATGGTGGCTTCCAAATCTTTCCAAAGGAAATCACTTTCTCCAAATAGAGATAGTGATGAGTCAATAGAGGAAACGGTCTCAACATTGGGAGGAGAGGTAGGAATACTTTTACAAGCATCTTTGAAGTGTTCTTCACAAGCCTCATCAAGAACGTCAATACAATTAACACTCTCGTATGAATAAGGCTGTTTAGAAAGCTTTCCCATGTTGAAGACGATTTTATCGTCACCCACTCTCATGATAAGCTCACCCGCTTCAACATCGATGAGAGTGCGACCGGTCCTCAGGAATGGACGACCAACGATCAATGGCACACGAGGGTCCATATCATAGTCGACGACGACGAAATCGGCAGGAAAAGTGAATTTGTCGACTCCTACAAAGACGTCTTCGGCTATCCCCACTGGATAAGCAACCGTACGGTTAGCTAATTCCAAAGTCATTTTGGTGGGGACTAGCTCGGGGAGAGATAATTGCTTCCAAACGCTTAGAGGCATTAGATTAATACTGGCACCTAGATCGGCTAAGGCCATGCAATTATCTACTCCCGGGAAGTTGCAAGGGATTAAGAAACGACCCGGATCACCAAGCTTGGTTGGCAATTTCCTTAAGAGCACTGCAGAGCAATTCTCATTAAGTTGGGTGTTAGCAATATCAAGAAGCTTTTCCTTGTCGCTAAGAAGATCTTTGAACATTTTCGCGTATTTAGGCATGTGAGCGAGAGCCTCAGCGAAGGAGATGTTGAAATTCAATTGTTTAAACATTTTAAGAAAGTTCAAAACTTGAATATCATCCTTGCTTTTGAGCTTCTCTTTCCTCAATCTTGAGGGATAAGGTATATCGGAAGAAGAGAAGGCTTTGGGAGAATAGGATCACTCACATCCTTGGGTGGAGGAGGGGTAGAAGTAAGAGGTGGAGAAATTGGGGAAGTAGAAGGATGAGGAATAGGAGCAGGTGACTCGTTTTCCTTAGTCACAATCACCGGTGGTGGTATAGGAAGCTCGGGTTCCTTGGTACCTTTGCCACTGCGAGTGGTGATTGCTTTCATCTCCCCTCTTGGATTCGCAACGGTGTTACTCGGAAGAGTACCCGAAGAAGAGGGTTGATTACCTTGGAAGAAACTAGCCATCATGTTCCTTAAGTCATTCGTTTGACTTGCCAAAGTGTTTCTCATATCAGCTCGCAGATCGTTCCCTTGTTTCACCATGTCTGCTTTCAAGTTGAGCACTTCCCGTTGGAGATTGTCCACGATCACATCATTAGTCCTCATGTAGGTTCCAATATCTTGGTGTAATGCGGTGGGTTGGTTGGGATAAGCATTGTAGGCGGGTGGTTGATAAGCAGGTTGTTGGTAAACTTGGTTGTTTCTTTGAGGTGGATATGGTTGTTTGTGAGGTGGTTGGTATGGTGTACGAGGTTTTTGTTGAGAGGGCGATTGAGGTTTTGTTGTTGGTTTGGGTTGTTAGGAGGAAAACCGGGCGTTGAGAGAAAGTTGTTTGAGCGGTAGCTAAGCAAGTTGCGGTCACCTTGAGGACGAGCTTGATAAGCGGCCGGAGGATAGGTATCGTATGCTGCATTAACATTCTCAGAAGGATAGTCTTGGGTGGCGGTACAATTGGTGTAAGAGTGAGGACCCCCGCATATTTCACATGGTTGGCTAACAACATTGACTTGAGCGTATTGAGTGTTTTTAGCGTTGATGTTGTTGGTGTTGTTAGCAGTGTGGGTAACAAGCGATTCTAGAAGCGTAGTAATTTTGTCAAGTCGCTTGTCGCTGTCACTAGTACTAGCACTAGCGGCATTGGTCCGAACACTCTTGGTTTGCACGCGAGACTTATTCTCGATAATATCCCAAGCGGCATTGGAAGTCTTAACCAAAATATTACCCCCCGAGGCACTGTTTAGTGAATCTTGGTCATTCATGCTTAAACCATTGTAAAAAGTATTAATTTGGTGCACTTTGGTAAAACCATGTTGTGGGCACTTTCTTAAAAGATCGTTAAAACGGTCCCAAGATTCACTAAAAGATTCATCGTACTTTTGTTCAAAATTGATGATTTCATTCCGCAAAGCGGTAGTACGAGAGGGTGGGAAAAATTAGTTTATGAACTTGGTCTCCAAATCCGTCCACGTCAGAATACTTTGTGGCGGTTCCTTTGCAAGCCAATGGCGGGCTTGTCCCTCTAAAGAAAAGGGAAAAAGTTGTAAACGGATTACCTCTTGTGGAACACCATTGAATTTGACCGTATTCGTGAGTTGCAGGAATCTCTTGATGTGGTCATGTGGATCATCAATGGTACGCCCCAAGAATGGTTGAGCAGAGACCATCTGGATAAAACTGGATTTAAGCTCAAAGTTGTTGGCTGCAATCGCGGGTATGACAATTGGATCATTGTTGCCGTCTACATGTGCTTGCAAAAGTTCAATCGTCGGGCGATTGTCCGGTAGAGGCTCATTGTTGTTGTTATTATTGTTGTTAAGAGGTGGATTGTTATTGTTGTTATTGTTTTGAGGTGGGTTATTATTGTTGTTTTGTACACCGGCCATGTCTAAGTCTTCGAGAGGCTCGGGCTCTTGATAAGACGTTGATCGTGTACGCATGCACCTGCAAAAGAACTAACAAAGCAAACAAGAAATATTTTTGGTTTTTAGGTTTTTTAATTTTTTTGTATTTTTGAAAATTTTATATTTTTAGGGTTTTTTGAAAATTTTTATGCAAAATTAACGTTCATGGTGAACGGATCCCAAAATCCAAGTTCTCACAAAAAACTGTTAATCTTAACGAGAAGAGCCGGCAGCGGCGCCATTTGATACTTGCATTTTCATTGGGGTTCAAATTTGTTCTCGGAATCTTCTCGAATTGATCACAGCTCAAGGTGGAATAGTTGTTCTTGGTGACAAATAGGGGGTTTGGTTTTCTATTCTACTTTAAATTACAAGCAAGTATGAAAATGTTGTTGAGCAAAATTAAAGCGTTTAAATATTAAACTAGAAGTTATTTAGACAAAACTTTATGTAAAAACTTTAATACTTAAAACTTAAAAACATGTTCTATCGGAATATTGCAAATGAAGGTCCATCGGAATGTCAAAATCAAGTCTGTCGGAATGTGGCTCTGTCGCAAAGTTCAGACCGGAATGCATGCAATACTTCTGTCGCAATGTGCAATTATCGGAATGTACTAGATCGCATAGTCAGATCGGAAAGTTGTAGATCGGAATGTATCCGATCGGAATGTATGAAATCCAAACACCTCTATCGCAATGTTGTTCTATCGGAATGTAGTAAACAAAATTTTGGCAGCGTTTCGACTTAAGGTAACCTTAAATCCCGTCAAAATATGCGATCGCAATAAGCGATCGCAATCCAGATCGGAATAAGGGGGAAAAAGTCAACCGATCGCAAGTAAAACCCTTAAGGGTTATTGCGATCAAAATAGAAAATCCGTCGGAATGTGTATAAACCCCAAGATTGCGATGGAAGCAATGTTGATCCGAAATTGGTGGCAACTTAAAAACTCAATAAGCACAATCAATAAGCTAACTCATCCGAAACTTAAACAACTCAAAAAGCTTAAATCCGACAACTTGTAAAACGTAAACGGTTATAAACTTTATGAAATGAACTTAAAAATGACTAAAACCTTTGTGAAATCCGAAAAGCAATAAGCTAAACTTGAAATAAGCCAATACGCATTAAGAGCTTATAGCCTATACGTGTATGAGCTCAAAAAGGAACAAGAAAGATTAACCTTTAATCACGAACTCAACCAATCATCCAAACCGTATGAAATCAAACAATCGGATCAAATATTAAGGTAAACTAAGAAATGTAGAAGAAGATTAAAGAACTTAAAAGCTTAACTTGAATTAGATTAGTGAAATCCAAAATACAAAAAGCTTAAAACTTGAAAGATAAAAATAGAGAAAAGAAAAATCTTAGTGAGAGAAAGTTGGGAACTTTCTCTCTCTAAAACTAGAAAAAAAATGAAAAAAATGAAAAACTAACTAGCTAGCTAAAGTTGTGAAGTGTAAGCCTATTTATAGGTGTTTGATTGTGGGCTTGTAAATGGGCTTCTCTTCTTCTTTCATCTTTGGTCTTTACGTCTCTTTAAACAAACGTTTTCGACTTTGGATTTTGAGAAGTGTCGGTGAATAATTCCAACTCGTCTTATAATCTTTTGTTTAATAGACTCGAGTTCTTCGACATATATGAATCTTCCATCTTTGGCCCTTTTCTTCGATAGATCTTCAAATAGGCACAATGACTTCAAATCTTTTGCATCTCTTGGACAATAGACTTCGTCTTGAGTCTTTTTCTTCGATGAAACCCGTGCAATCCCATGTTTTCTCCAATATCCATCCGGTTGGCTCTGAAAACACAATAAACACGAAAACCACACATAATTCCAAACAAATGATATTAAACACGTGTTTTGGTCTCGTTTTAGCCAGAATTAAGTGGTAAAAGGATGGGTGTTTTCACACCTATCAATCACTTGCATTATGACACGTGTCGTAATTTAGGTGGTGGTGACCATATATGTCAATTTCTTTTGGCTGATGGTAAGTGCTCAACTTGATCGGATTCGTCCTTTTCCCTATATTCTTTGGGATCTGATCATATATTTAATGGGACCCATTTGTAAACATTCTATTTAATTTCATATATTGGATATCATTAATCCCTTCGTTCATATGTTTTGTATATGCACATATGTAAATATATGAATTTAATGGTTATGATATTTTTATTTATTCATTATTAATTTTAACAATTAAAACAAAAATTCTTACGTTTTCTTTTTCAAAATTTCACCGCATACGTTTATGCCTAATAGTTGGTATCTTATCATGACTTTTTTTTTAATTTGAAATATAACTTTTAATTTGTTCTTATCCAAGTTAGTATATATTTTAAAAATGTTTATTTGACTAACAACTTCATAAATAAAATAAAATAGCAAGTGGATACTAGCATACGTAGTTGCAACATCTTCTCTGCTAACTTGATTTAGTACTACAACATATTGCTACTAAACCTTAGTAAAATAACTAGATTTATAGGTAATCATAGCATATATTCATCTTGTCACCCCGTATGTTTTGGTACTATGTATTTCATGTCATGGTAGTTATGATAATTTCTCATTACAACTATGATGGAGGAGAACCCACAAACTACCCTTATACTTTTTGTAAGAGAAAACTTTGTGTTTCTATAATAGTTATAGTTTACTTTTACATTTTTACAGGGGTCTCCTTTAGATATGCAACCTTTGAATACAATGCACCCTTTTATTGACTTGCCGATCAACGATTGGAGTGACACCCTTTACTCGGTTGAGGGTATCTCCGTCTCTAATATTATGAATGCGTTACCTATGGGTAACATGTCAAGCGACAGTGTTGTTTCAAATTTAAGTCTCAGCCCTCATGTTCCTATCATAGTAATGGACATGCAGTCCCAGAAGATATGGATCCAAATTTAAATTTTAATCTTTGGTATGAGAACCAAGCTCAGGAAGGTGTCAATGACAATGAGGAACTTCGTACTCAACTTCGTGAGGTCAGGAAAGAGAGGTTGCAGCTGAGTGTCTTTGTAATGATCTACAAGGTGTGATGTATGCTCGCAATAATGAAATCTCATATTATATGAACGAGATTGATCAGTGTCATTCCGATCAGCGAGCTTTGTTGGTTGAGATCGCCATTTTGGAGGGAGAAATAGCCCATTTGCAGTGTGGTCAATCGTCTCGTCGCTGTCGTTAGACGGTCTTTACTCGTAAGGATCGCAATAGTTGTATACCCATCTCGACTAGGCTAATTGCTTTTCGAGGTTATGGGTGATAAATAAATGTGTGAAAATGTAAAGTGGCTCGCCACTATGTCTACTAATTTTCTTTTTATTATCCAAACGTAACTATGATGGGTCTCGGGGGTTATCCGAGAAATTCATGTGATTTCTTTGAAATGCACATGTTCCAAAATAGTATGTTCCTCGCTTTGTATAATTCTTGTAGACGCACATGATCAAATATTGTTCTTGTTCCGTCCCTGGATTCGAGAAAGGTATGTATTTATTCAATTCATAACAATGACAGAGCCAGAAGATTTTCCGTGAGAGGGCCAAAACAACTCAAATTTTTAAATATAAAATGAGGGCTGAGTTTTAATACTATCTAAATAATAATTAGTGTTTAAGTATGTCGTTTTTTATTGGGCTTATGTTTTAGGAGGACCAAACCAAAAAATCAAGTTTTTATCACATAAGATGTAAACACTAAATATTAACAGGCCCAACTCTAGGGGCAGCACCCTCCTTAGTCCAACTGTATCTCCGCCCTTGATTTATAGTGTTACGTTCTGTTTCCGAGTATAAAAAAGAAAGAAGAGAGATGGAGAGGAAAAAAAGGAGAGAAGTAAAGAAGAGAGAAATATGAAATGATTTTTTAAATTATGTTCCTGAGTCGAAAAGAAAAGAGGAGAAAATAAGTAAAAAAAGCTTTAAAAATCAACTTCACTCACTTTCATCCCAATTTGGGAAGAAGAAGAGTAAATATGATGTAAATTACTTTCGTTTACTTTCCACTTCTCTCCTAAAAATTCTCAGGAACACAAATTATTTTATTTACATCCCAAAGCTTTCCTTTTCACTCCAAAATATAAACTTGGGATTAGAGTTAAGTTGATGACAGTCTGAAAACCACACCGGACCGATCAGAAATGGACCAAAAACCAATTTGGATCGAAACTCTGAATCAAAATCTTCAGTCTATATTTCGGTTGGTCGGTTTGGTCCGTTTCATCTGGTCTAACAAAGCATGATAGCCGGTTGTGCGTAAGGTCGAACCATAACGGAGCGAGGACCAAAAATAAGAAAATGAATGGACCCAGGACTAGACCAAAATATATTTGGTATATCACCTGTTCAGTCCACTTCGGTAATGCTCAGCCCTAGTTATGCCCAATTGGTGATTCTTATTGTTCTAATTTGTGTGTCATTGTTAAATAACTTGATAACTACCGGAATAAGTCACACATGGTCAAGCGACCGGCTCAAGTCCGAAAAGTTTACAAGTTTAGGGTATTATATACTGCACCCTTAAAAAATCAAGGTAGTATAAAACCCGATTAACCAAGTTTAAAGTATCAAAGTACTCTTAAACGCCGTCGTTGATATTGACAGGCTAAGGAAACATAATTCACCACATACGGTAACATACTCATAACAATGTATACATTTTATTGCATAAGATAAGTCTAACATTATTGATGCGGATTTCGCCAAGATGAAAGGCCAGCACAAATGCTAGAATGAATCACAAATAAAACTGATCCATCTGAACAGCAATTCTTAATGCAGAAGGCGTTGTTCTTATTAAGAACACATACATAAATTACAAGCATTTACATTAAACTTCTACTATAGAATGGACATGCCTATAGGCGTATAACTGGCTACATACAAAAAGAGAGACCCAAGGAGTTCTCGATACTTAACCAATAAGTAAAATAAACAAAAAGGAAAAAGCCGATTTGAAATTGTGGACTACAAAAAACATACCACCCTTCATCCTTTAATGTTGCTGCTTGAAGCTTTACACCCTGCAAAAAGCAAATCGAACAGAGATTAAATGTCAGCATAAATTTCATAGAGCAAAAACAGATGGGTAGACGTTAAATTGATGCACATAACTCTTTTATGGTCAACACTTAAACCACAATGGCTCATTTAAATCAGTCACCAACGTACGGTAGCTAGAATAACATGAACAAATGCATTTTGAGAAATTGGAGATAAATGACACAGAATTTGACTTTTGAGGTCTATCAGAGTACTTATTAACTACAAATTCAACAACCATTTTCATACTGTTCAAGACAACTATAAGAGTCAGAAAAATCTAGTAAATTGAGAAGTTATGTGTTTACCTCAAAGGTCAAAAGATGTCTTGAAATTTTGCAAACAAATTGTTTTAATGAGTTGACCCGATACGATAACTTTTTGGGTCAAAAGGACTAACCTTAAGAGTTAGTCCAAGACCTTATATTTTGGTCGCCACACTCCAAAGCATAGATTTTTGAAAAAGAAAACAAAGAAAAGAGAGTAGTTGGCTGTTGAACCACAGTATTTGGTTCGTTCCTACGCCATCAGACAGTTGTTTTTGTGAAAATGCAAGTCATTATGACCCCAAAAAATTACCCGTTTTGACGCAAACCCATTTTGATCCATAATGCAGTCCACCCCATATTTGGTAAATGTGCTATGAATGAAGATGAAGTACCTTTCATGAGGTTCAACGTCTGCCCTTTGGTTGAAAGGCCAGTAGATCCTTCGAAGGGAGATATCAACACTAGCCCACGAAACAACAAAATTGACAAAAAAAAACTACTTTTTGAGGTGGTCGTAAGTCATAACACAACGAATGCTCCGGCAAGAGAAGCAAGTGTTTGCAAATTCTGCTCATCAAAAGAACTGTCATTTTTTCTAATGTTCCCCACAAACTCTAATGCATCTTGATACTTCTTAACTCTACAATATCCATCCACAATTGTCTTGTAAGTCAACATGTTCGGCCTACAATTATGCTCGATCATATAACTAATCACATCGTTTACTTCTGAAAACAGCCCTTGAGCTGCAAATCCAGCAACAAATGTATTGTAAGTAACAATACACGGCCGGATACCATTACTCGTCATTTCCGAAAGTACCCTTCTAGCTTCATCCATTAAACCTTGTCTACAAAACCCTTTAATGACAGTATTATATGATACAAGATCCGGTTTTCTACCTGCCTTCTGCATATTTTTAAGGATTTCTTCTGCTTCCCAACACTCACCCGTTCTTGCATACATATCCATTAACGTGTTGAAAGTGACCAGATCCGGTTGTAGCCCATTGTTATAGATTAAAGTAAGCATTTTGCGAGCTTGATCATAAATCTTGTTTTTGGCATAGATCGAGAGCATGGAGTTGAATATAACAAGGTCAGGTTTATACCCGTGTTTTTGCAATTCTTGCAAAGCTTTTTCCATACCCGACAGTGATCTACACTTAAAATTTGCAAGAATTAGCGTTCTAAGAAGCATCCAACTTGGAAAGATTCGGCCTTCATATATTTCTTTTGCCATAACATCCAACCCTTTTACGTTTTGACCTTTCGAGTAGCAGTGCAGCATCAAAGAATAAGATGTTTCACTAGGCTTAAACCCTTTACTTTTCATATCTGAAATAACCGATTCCCCTGCTTTCCAGTCTCCTTTACGAGCCAACGCATTCAAAAGTGCATTATAAGTCGTAATACACGGATTAAACCCTACTTTTATCATCTCCTGATAAACTTCGTTAGCATCGATTTCCAAACCACACCTTCCATATGCACTTATCAGTGTGTTAAACGTGTCTCTATCGGGCTCAAAACCACAACTTTTCATCTCACGCAAAACCCAGTTTACATGAAGATGCATACCCTTGTTACCACACATCGCAAGCATTGTGTTCCAAGTGACACGATTTGGCGAAACTCGATTTAATTTCATATCCCGAAGAATCTCCATCATCTCTTCGGATCTTGATTTTCTACCTAACATTGCAAGAATCGAATTGTAAGTACAGACATTAGGTACACAACCAGATTTCTTCATCAAAGTGAATAAAGTCAACGCCTTTTCTTCTTTTCCACATTTTCCATACGCATCTATGATCGTTGTATACGTGATTGCATTCGGTTTCACACCTTTTTTAATCATCGTGTCTATTAAGGCCGCCCCTTCTTCATGGAATCCTGCTCTCACATAAGCAGCGACGAGCTCATTATAAGTAACTAAATCCGGCGCACAATTGTTTTCCTCCATTTCTTTCAATATATTCAACGCCTCTAAGTACATACCCGCCTTCCCAAACACTTGCAGCAAAGAATTATAAGTAAAAGTTCCCGGTTTATAGTTCTGAGCTTTTAAACTCGCGAAAAACGTCTTCGCTTCCTCTAACAACCCTTCCCTACCACAAGCCGATATCACCGTACTGGTCGTAAACTCATCAAACTCCATCCCTTCGGCTTTCATCTCATCCAAAAGACACAAAATCTTACCCCACGACCGACCCATCTTCCCGTAAACATCCAACATCACATTATAAGTAACCAAATTCGGCTCAAGCCCAATCACCTTCATCCGTTCAAACAAACTAATCGCCTTCTGATACTTCCCGCTACACGAATGCGAATGCAATATCGTCGTATACGCCCTCACATCCAAAACACAATCCCTCACACCAAACTCAAATTCCCCAAACACTTTCGACATAACCTTATGCTGCGACTCCCGTCCCAATATCTTAACCATCAACTCAACAACCTCATTCCCAACGTTAAAACACATCCCATTCTTCTCGTTAAACTCGACCACCCACTCGAACAAACAAACAGCCCTATCCCAACCACCCAAATCATCCAAACCCTTAATCAAACCAACCAAATCAGCTTCAATCAGCTCACACTCAGCTTTACAAAAATAAAGCTTCAAACTTGATAAAGACTGTTCCATAATACCCTCCAGGAGCATCTTAAATTCATCAAGATCCTTAATTTCGAGTTCAGGTTGTTCAAGAGTTAGGATTGAGGATGTTTTATGAGATTTTGAGACATGGGTTTTTCTGGGAAAGTGTTTCTTGAAATGGGTATGGTTTGTTTTGGAGAAATGGGTTTTTTGAGGAGGAGAAGAGAGATGAATGAGGTGTTGGAGAAGAGGGTCAATAGGGAAGGACTGTGGGGGAGAAGGGGGTTGAGGTGGGAGTGTGGTTGGGTTGAAGGAGGGTCTGATTGGTTTTTGTTTGGTTGGTTTTGTGAGTTGCAGTGGGAAAGCTGGTCTGTTTGGGAGGAATGATGTGTTGTCCATTTTTATTTTTTGGCATCAAGATTTTGAGTTTCAGAGTTTTATGTGGTTTATGGGTGAAGAAAAAGAAGAAGAGGTGAGTGTTGGAAGTGGTTCTGCTGAGTTTGGATTGTGACCATAGATGTGAGGAATTTGGATGAGATGATTATATGCAGGAAGTGTGTGTGTTTCTAAGTTTTGGCTTTTGGGAGTATAATCTGTTTTTCTTTTTTAATTTGGAATCCACCAATATCTGCTTCATTTTATAACAGCATTTACAATAACTTAAAATGAACAAAAACATTTTACCATTAAAAAAAAATTATGTTTTTTTTTTCATTGTAATCAAAACTTTTTGATAAGCTTTTCCACAAATTCTGATAATCTTTAACTAGTTTTAATGCCCGTGCACGCACGGGACTTAAGAATAAAAAATAAATTAAGTAATAATTTCGGTATTTCGATTTTATATATATTATATATGTTTTTTAAAAACATTTAATGTTTATATGTTTGATTATACTGTTGTTTTACTGTGCAATGTGTCAACTAATATATACTCACTTTAATTTTTAATTTTCAAATTTAAATATTCTTTTTTACTTTCGATATTTTTATTCTAAAAAATAGTTATATTTTATTTATTAATCAACAAACCATTTACATAAACCTTACACGTACACTATTTATAAATTCATGATTTTGTAATGTTTAATATTATTCTATAAAACAGTATTGAAATTTTAATACTCAAATAGATACGATGCTTATGGACCCACAAGTTTTACTTGATTTTTCATTATGTGATCATATTAATTAATATTTTGAATAAATATTTGTTGCACAAAGGATTTAACTTGGTTTAACTAAAATATTAGATATTTTTTTAGACATTGTGTGTTTAGTAACACATAACGACCTTGGAAAAATATATGTTGTTGTAATATGTAGAATCCCGTCTATTCATTTTCATCTTACACCGATGTCCGAGGTCCTGCATTCATTTTTGTATTTATATTTATGTTAATAATAATTTACGTAGATTTCATTGTTTGACTTTGTTAAGTGTCAAAATACATATAGACAATAATTTATATTTTTATTTGAATTTTATAATGATGTGATTTATTTATATTTTTAATATAACATATATGTTGTATTTTTAAAATATAAATTTTTGAGGGTATAAATTTTAAAAGATATTTTGTTTATTTTATAAAATTAATAAAATACATAGAAAATTATAAGCTTACATTTAAGTCCATCTAATTATATTTAAAATTCAACCATGAAAGTTTTATTAATTCACTCCTTCTTTTTTAAGTTTTTATTTTCACAAATTTGACACATATATCTTTTTGTGTTTACATCAAAATCTTCCATCAAAATCTTTAATTTTGACCAAATTGAATTCAATTTTGACTTTTCTCCACCAATCACATCACTTGATTTTGCTTATGTGTCAAAATAAAGTCATTTAATTGGTCCAATTAATTTTTCTACAACCTCCACTTTTTACTAAAACTCTTAAAAAGTCTAATTCTTTTATTATATAAAAGATTCTTTTTATGTGTTACAAATTCAATACATTACAGGATAAAAAGGAGCATAGTCTACGGCCGCGGTTCGATATAGGCATCCACGGTTCCATTTATATATATGGAACCGTGGGTACAATAACGAACCGTGGTCAGATTAGCCGTTGTTCCTTTAAATAATCGATCATTTTTCATTTCCCTTGAACCTTTTTGGACACTTCTTTTCTACTTCTAAATCTCTTTTCTATCTTCCAATCATTAGCAAATGATCACTTAATATATTAAGTATGTTTAGTTATTATTATCTCCTTGATCCCCTTTTTCATATTCCAAAAAGAATATCATTCACAAACTTGTCACGTGTTAAAGGATGAAGCCTTGATGAATATCCATCTTCTATAGATCTAGTCATGTTGATCACGTTTGTTAATACAACTGATGCTTAAAAATATTATTTGTAATAACCAGTCTTTCTTAGTTTTGATCACGACAAAGTGTAAAAACATTTATCGTCAAAGATAACCGCAAGACGAATTATTTAACAAACACTATCATTAAGGTAATAATCATTTAAGTCTTACACAAACATATCTTATACATGTTTAGTGATCATTAAAAGTGATTAACCTTAAAACTCACATTTATATAAATGTGACAAAATATTTTAACAAACTTTCTTTTTAAGAAAATGTTTTATTATAATATAAAATGAAAATTTGAATTTTGCATATTCTAAATTGTCAAAGAATATCTTTTTTGGGTATGATTTTCACCAGATGGCATTTCCCCCTCTAGAAGACAAAAAGGAGTGTGCGGTTCCTTAGTGATATGGAACCACCGACTTATTTAATGGGTCGCGCTCATATAGCCGTTGGACCCGTGTCTCCTATAAATAGTGGATCATTTCTCCATTTTCCAATGAACTTTTTTAGACATTTTTTACTTCTAAACTCTTTTCTATATTCCAATCATTAGCAAATAATCACTTAATGTGTTAAGTATGTTTACTTATGATTATCCTCTTGATCCCTTCTTTATATATCCACATATAAGATCACTCACACATTTGTGATGTGATAAAAGATGAAACCTTGATGAAGATCATCCTTTCTTAGATATACTCATATTCATCATATTGTGTATTTGAGTCTTGTGTATATCCAAGGTATTTGTGTATACTTTTATTAGTCTTGTGAAAATCCAAGGTATGTGTGTATACTTGGATTAGTCTTGTGTAGATCCAAGGTATACGTGTATATTTGGATATGTCTTGTGTTATTTCTCACTAAACTCTAAAGTGATGTAGTTGTTAGTGTCTTGTGTGATAGTTCTCACTAAACTATAAAGTGATGTGATTGTGAGTACGAGTGTTTGAGTTCTCACTTAACTAGAAAGTGATGTGAGTGAAGATTGGTTATAGCTTAGGATTAGAACTCGACATCTAGCCTTGTGTCGGAAAATAAGATGGGCGACGAACATTGGTTCTAGCTATGATTTAAACTTGACATTTAGCCTTGTGTCGGAAAAGAAGATGGGCGACGAAGTTTGGTTATAGCTAGGAATAGAACTCGACATTTAGCTTAGTGTCGGAAAACATTGTAAGCGACGTTGTAAGGTTTTCTTCTTCAAGAAGTGAGCTTGTGATTATTGTAACACCCCAAAATGTGATATGCAGAAGTGGTGAAGCTCGGGGGCTGTTACGTCATTGTATCATAGTTCAAGGTACAAGAGAACGACTCTAAATGAGACGTTTTATAAAAATACCTCGTTGAATTTAATAAAAACATCAAAGTACAAAAGGTCTCAGTTTCAAAAGATAGCGTAGCGGAATATAAAAGTTTTAAACATCAACGAGATAACATTTCAAAAGCATAAGTAGATAAATGTCCGAAGATAGCCATGAAATGCATGCGGACTCCAAGTACTTCACACAGCAGATAATCATCATCAATTACCTGAGATAAATGCTAAATTGGGTCAACATAAAGTTGGTGAGAATATAGGTTTCAAGTAAAAATTCATAGTAAATCGTTTCAGATTTCATTTCATGTACACATGCAACTATAGGAGGTATAGTGCCAAGTGTAGGATAAATTGGGTGTTCACAATATTTATGATAGCTAAGCTCGTGACATCGAAACTAATGATCCAGTGCATACAATAGATTGTATACATAAATTTTGCCCCAATGGAGTACCTAGCCAAGATAACTCCGTTCACACAAATGGTATACACTCGTCCGGCGTCAGAATGCCCGAGTGGAGGTTGTCAACCCTCAATAGATCTATCCATATCATAAGAGCTTACTCCAGCAGAGTAATTAACGATTCACGATAGTGGGAACTACGGCTAAAGCAACTTAAGCTATCTCATAAACAGTGTTCACAAAACGTTCACAGAAATCTAGTTTTACTTGCGTCCAGAAGCAAGCATCGAAAGCATATATCACATCCCAAAACACTAAACATATAAAACAGTTTAATAGGGATCTATAGACTCACCTCAAGCAACGATTCAAACCGCACAAGTATGATCAAATAGTAGCGAGCAACTCTAGCAACAACCTAAATATAATACTATAGTTTAGGCACTAGCAAATAAGTCACAATAGTTCGTCATGTACGTTACTCATCAATCATATATATTATTTTGTTGTTAAATCGTGATTTGTAAATATCATTTCGTTATAAACATTATAGTATATATATACTTAGGCAAAAATATTTATTTTTGACTCGACGAAATTTCGACAGCCTTTCGGCGTAAATTTTAATTTACCCAAAGTTATCTTAATAAATTTTCCAACACGATTTCTAACGAAAATTCGGCAGCCTTTCGGCGTCACATAAAAATTTACCATTTTTAGTAAGTACCCAAATCTCGTCCTAAAACCCCTAATTTCAACACTTTCTCAATCGCCAATGTTTCAACAAGTCATTTTCCCACAATAGTATCAATTTCCACTTTCAACGCTCAAACTTTTAACGATACACCAAGTATTCACATTTCGCGCTAATACCCTTTTACAAAACGATCTCAACATTCATATACAACATTTAGTAACCATTTCGACACTTAAAACAACTCGGTTTAACTCGAAAACGTGGTTTCGACCACTTTAAAAATCTAGACAGCAAGCACATTATAGTGTTTTTCACAAAAATTAAGTTTTCCGACAATGAAATTTAAACGACCATATCTTACTCATTTTAGCTCCGTTTTTAGCCCATAATATATCGAAACGAAGGTATTAACTTATATTTTCATAACATCATAGTAAACTAGTGTCAAAACAATTTTTACGACCCTCTATGCCTCTTATAAAAATCGGACAGATTATATACTTTTCGTAAAAACTCGTTTTCGACCATTTTCAAGCGTACCCACTAGTAGTAACACTACTAGTTCCCTCCAATTATTCATAAACACACTCAAAATCAAAGATTTAACTTCGAGTCCATAAATCTAAAAAATATACATTTTCATATTTTTACAAGTCTTTCAATTAAATCATTTTCATGCATGCTTCTAATAGATCCACACATATTTTTTATAGATCTAAAATATTTCATGACCAAAAATAATTTTTATCATTTTATTTCAAGAAAATAGTTGATGAGTAACATGCATGCGTAGATCTACAAAGATTATGCATGAAAATGAAAAAGATGAAAAAGGTTTAAGAAATAACCTTGAATAACGACTCTACGTAACCACGACAACCCGATCTACGCTCTAACCCACTAATAATCAACAAGAACTCAACTTCTATAAACTACCACCAAAACTCCTCAAATCTACGAACCAAGAAAACCCATTCTTCTTTATACTTGTACAAACCCTAGGATGTTTTGTTTCGTGTTAATTGTTCTTAAAATGAAGCTTCAAGAAAATCAACAATGGTGGAAATGGAGTTTGTGTTGCTGCCATGTGTTTTAGATAGAGATAGGAGAGTTGTGTGTGTTTTTTAGTGAAGTGTATGTGTAAATAATGTGAAGTGATTTTGAGGTTAAATGGTTAATAAGTTAAAAGGTGTAGGGATATGTAAGTTAAGCTCAAAATGGCAATTGGAAGAAAATTTGGTTTAGCTAGCATGTGGTGAGTTGTTTGGCCGGTTATGGGGGGTCCCACTAGGGTAAATAATTCAAAAATTTTACTATGGTAACTAGTTAGAAGGTTTAAGGTAAAAAGGTTAGTTAGTTTTAGGTAAATGTCGAAAAGTATATAGTTAAGTTTAAAATTACATAAAACTTAAAAAAAAATTGCCGAAATATATTAAATTTACGATTTCTCGACGAAAACTGATATTTTATAATTTATAAAGTATTTTATGCATGCTAACGACGGTTAAACGTAAAAATGACGTAAAATACGAAAACGCGATATGTTAATTAAATATTCACAGTAAATACGATTATTACTATAAATAGCAAAAATACTAAAATACAGGCATATATAAACATATACAGAAATATTTAAATACGCTGCTCATGAAAATACGATCACGCTGTTAAAAACTAAACAGTTAAGCACATAATTCACAGATAACGAATAATCTCATGGATTATTGTCAATTCATTGACCGTCTCAGCATTTTGGTCAGATTCACAGAAAGTGATCAGAATAATGACTGAGCACAGTGTCAAGTCATTATTCGTCATCAAACAGTTTTTCAGAAAACGCGGGATAACTTCCCGGTTCCAACACAGTTAAATCACGTAGTTGACTAAATAAAAAGTCAAAGGGTAAAATAGTCATTTTACAAAGTAGGAAAATTACCAGGTGTTACATCATTCCCTTGATAGAAAAGCTTTGTCCTCAAAGCTTAGGAGTGTCACGGGTTCTAGAGTTGTCAAAGAGTTGCGGATGTTTCTTGCGAACTTGATCCTCACGCTCCCAAGTGTCAGGTCCACGTTTAGAATTCCACCTCACCTTGATGATCGGAATACGACTCTGCTTCAATCGTTTAACCTCACGGTCCATGATTTCAACAGGTTCTTCGACAAATTGCATTTTGTTGTCGATTCGGAGTTCCTCCAACGGTATAATGAGTGTCTCAACAGAAAGGCACTTCTTCAAGTTCGATACATGAAAAGTGTTGTGCACACGGCTCAACGCTTGTGGTAATTCGAGACGATAGGCTACAGTTCCAACCTTTGCCAGAATTTTGAAAGGTCCAATATAACGGGGGTTCATCTTTCCTCGCTTACAAAAACGTACCACACCTTTCCAAGGCGATACTTTTAGCATCACTTTGTCTCCCACTTGAAATTCGAGAGGCTTACGTCGAAAGTCGGCGTAACTCTTCTGACAATCATGGGCTGCTTGAATTCGGCTCTTGATTTGAACAATCTTCTCAGTTGTTTCACGAATGAGTTCAGGGCCAGACTATCCCCAACCTCACTCCAACACACAGGCGAGCGACATTTACAACCATACAACGCTTCAAACGGTGCAGCCTTAATACTGGTATGATAAATGTTGTTGTAATAAAATTCCACTAGAGGCAAATGTCTGTCCCATTGCTTCCTAAAGTCAAGCACACAAGCACGCAACATGTCCTCCAGCGTTTGAATAGTTCTCTCACTCTGTCCGTCAGTCTGCGGGTGATAAGCAGTACTCATGTCCGATTGCGTACCCAACGCTTTCTGAAGTGATTTCTAGAACTCTGAAGTAAATCTATCGTCTCTATCGGAAATTATCGAGATCGGTATTCCATGTTTTGCGACTACTTCCTTCAGGTAAAGTCTCGTAAGCTTATCCATTGAATCATCTTCCTTCATAGCCAAAAAATGTGCAGATTTCGTAAGTCAATCCACAATTACCCAAATTGTGTCGTATCCGTTTTTCGTTTTAGGTAGCTTAGCTATGAAATCCATGGTTATGTTTTCCCACTTCCACATAGGAATTATGGGTTGAACCAACAATCCAGATGGCTTTTGGTGTTCTGTTTTCACTCTAGCGCAAGTTAGACACTTCCCTACATACGTAGCGATTTCAGCTTTCATATTTGGCCACAAATATAGCTTCTTCATATCCTGATACATTTTGTCAGATCGTGGGTGAATCGAATACTTAGATCTACGCGACTCGTGCATAATCACGTCCCTTAGTCCTCCAAACCGTGGTAACCAACTTCTACCATTCAGACATAGCGTTCCATTAGTGCTAGTCTCCAATTTCTTAGTAACCATTCCTCCTAATTTCTCAGCCTCAACATGTTCAGGCTTAAGGGTTTCGGTTTGTGCTTCACGAATTTGCACAGGTAAGTTCGGATTGATAACCATAGCTAACGATCTAACTCTACGTGTCATCAATTGTTCCTTTCTACTTAGCGCATCCGCCACTACATTGGCCTTCCCAGGGTGGTAGCGAATTTCACAATCATAATCGCTGAGAAACTCGATCCATCGACGTTGTCTCATGTTCAGTTCCTTCTGGTCAAGAATATGTTGTAAACTCTTGTGATCGGTATAGACGACACACTTGGTTCCATACAAGTAGTGTCTCCATAATTTCAAGGCAAATACTAACGCTCCTAGCTCCAAGTCGTGCGTAGTGTAGTTTTTCTCATGCGTTTTCAATTGTCGTGACGCGTAGGCGATAACTTTCTTCCTCTGCATCAACACAGCTCCCAATCCTTTTGCTGATGCATCATAGTAGACCACAAAGTCTTCCGTTCCTTCTGGTAACGATAGAATAGGCGCACTACACAACATTTGTTTCAAATTCTGGAATGTTAATTCCTCTTTATCTCCCCATTCGTATTTCACTTTCTTTTGAGTCAACTTCGTCAATCGTTTCGCGATCTTCGAGAATCCCTCGATGAATCTTCGGTAATATCCGGCGAGTCATAAGAATTGGCGAATTTCAGTCGGTGTCGTAGGAGCAGTCCACTCCCTAATTGATTCAATCTTGGCAGGATCAACATGAATCCCCTTGCTATCAATAACGTGACCTAGAAATTGTACTCTTGGCAACCAAAAATCACACTTCGAGAACTTAGCGTACAATTGATCCTTCTTAAGCAATTCCAATGTTATCTTAAGATGTTCCTCATGTTCCTTCTCATTCCTTGAGTAAATCAGTATGTCATCGATGAACAAAATGACAAACTTGTCCAAATACGGTTTACACACCCGGTTCATGAGGTCCATAAACATAGCAGGTGCGTTTGTCAAACCGAATGGCATCACTTGGAACTCATAGTGTCCATACCTAGTCCTAAAAGCAGTCTTTGCAACATCTTCCTCACGGACTCTCAATTGGTGATAACCAGACCTAAGGTCAATCTTCGAGTAAACGCTCGATCCTTGCAACTGATCAAACAGATCATCGATCCTAGGTAACGGATAACGGTTCTTGATGGTAAGTTTGTTCAACTCACGATAGTCGATACACATCCGAAAACTCCCATCCTTCTTCTTTACAAATAAGACTGGAGCTCCCCAAGGCGAAGAACTCGGTCTTATGAATCCTTTATCAGTCAACTTTTGTAGTTGCGTCGCTAGTTCTTGCATTTCTGACGGTGCTAAACGGTAAGGCGCTCGAGCAACAGGTGCAGCTCCCGGTATTAAATCGATCTGGAATTCAACTTGTCTGGCCGGCGGTAATCCAGGCAAATCTTCAGGAAAGACTTCCAGAAAATCCCGTACGATAGGTACATCTTCCAACCGTTTTTCTTCCGTCTGCTTTTCAGTAACACAGGCTAAAAATACGTGGCAACCTTCCGACAACAACTTCTGAGCCTTGACACGTGAGATAATGTTCAGTCGTGACTTCCCTTTTCCGTTACTTGTATCCCCTTGTACCTCCAAAACTTCATCACCAAATGGTAAGCGAACGATCTTCTCGTCGCATACAATCGTAGCATGATATCTCGACAACCAATCCATTCCGACAATCACGTCAAAAATCCCTAACTCAACAGGCATAAGGTCTATTACGAAAGGATGACCTAGAAGATTTAAAGTGCATCCACGAAGTATAGTGTATGCTTCTATCAACTTTCCATTAGCTAACTCAATAGTGTACTTAGTGTCTAAGGGCGAAGGGGTCACATCAAGTAAAACACTAAAAACAGTCGACACAAAACTCCTATCTGCTCCAGTATCAAATAAAATAGAAGCATAACGACCATTGAGAAGAAACGTACCCGTCACGACGTCGGGGTTTTGTTGCGCTTCTCCTCCTCTTATCACATAGACCCTTCCACGAGCTTCCTCGGCTTTAACGATCTTTCCTTGGTCCTTATTCTTTTTCTTTGGGCACTCATTGTTGTAGTGTCTCTTTTGTTGACATTCAAAACAAGTGACGTTGGCTTTCAGGTTAGGTGGTGACTTACAGTCTCTAGCAATGTGTCCAGTTTTTTTGCAGTTGTGACATTGTACATTGCATTGTCCATTATGGTGACGCTTACATCGGTTGCACAAAGGTAACGTCCCATTGTATACTCCCTTTTCCCCAGCACCAACAGTGTACGCCTTCACGGTTTCTTGCCTCTTATTCGGATAGTTCCCATGGTTGTTCCTTTGGTTATTCCCCCATTTTCTCTTGTTGTCCGCGGCATTCCCAGCATTTTCTCGAACAACTTGGTCCATCAGACTGTGAGCCATCCTTATAGCATCACTAACTTTTGTCGGTCCAGACGATGTCACATTTCCTTGAACTCTACCAGGTAAACCCCAAATATAGCGCGCAACCTTCTTTTCTTCATCTAGAACCATTCCAGGACATAGCAAACAAAACTCTTGGAACCTCCTAGTGTACGTACCAATGTCATTGTTCTTCACAGTCAGGTTCCACAGTTCAATTTCCATTTTCTGAATCTCACTACGAGGACATTCCTTAGTCAGCAACTTCTTAAGTTCCTCCCAACTCATTCCATACGCCTCCTCGTCTCCAACCGTCTGCACATGGGTGTTCCACCATGTCAACGCTCCAGCAGCTAAAGTACAAGTAGAATAAGTCACTCGGTTTTCAACAGTACATCCACTGACACGGAACACAGATTCCATCTTTTCAACCCAACGAGCTAATCCAACAGCTCCTTCAGTACCATTAAAATTCAAAGGGTCACAACTCCTAAAGTCCTTGTAAGTACACGGCTTAGGCGGTCGATTGTCAACATCGTTCGGTGGTGCTTTGTTCACGTTGTTGTTAGCTTGAATGTTTGCCAGTGCAGCAGTCACTCGTTGCGTAATCAGTTCTTCCAATTGTGCGTCAGTCATTCCGTTACGTGTGTTCACCATTGTTTCTCTGCGTTAAGACAACAATGTAATTAAGGTTCAAGCACGAATATACACGTTATATATTTCTTATGCTAAAATAAAATGCAGAATTTAACAGTACAACAAACATAAAAAGTATGGTCATAGGTCAAAGTCATAAAGTTAAATTCCCATTCATAATCAAAATATCGAGTACATAGTCATAAAATAAGAGTTTGATTACATCTAGTCTACTCCAACTAACCGAGTACTACTCTAGTTTAGTGGATATAATGCCCAAAAGATAAAGATGTCAATCTACTCTAGAAAAAAGCACAATAACGATGAATCCCTAAGTGCGACGACAACGATCACACTCAGCACATCTCGGTGAGTCACTCCTCGGGTCTCCATCTGCAGCTCGGTCTCCTCCACGAACTGACTCCATCTAACGCCTCAACCTAGCAACCTCCTCAAGTGTGGTATCCAACAAGTCGCGGGTATCCTCGTTATCCTCTAACAATTCAAAAACCGCATCCTCAAGTAGACGAAAACGAACAACATCTGAATCCGTAGCAGATCCTATCATAACAACACATGACCTAGGTCTAGAGGGCTCTCCAACATGATGAGTAGGTGGTGTAGAAACAGTAGTAGCAGCTCGACTCCCATGAGTAGGCGATGGCTCAGGTGTAGTGTGTGAATCAGACATACGAATCTTCTTCCGTTGGCACGACGAATCAAAATCGGACAAGGCTCGAGATCTAACACTGGATGGTCCAGCTCCATCAGCAGGTGGTATAGTATCATCGGAATGAGTATAACCTCACCTGGTGGCGTACCCCATAAAGCTTCCCTCTCCTCTCTAAACCGCTGACATGGAGCAATAGGCTTCTTCCTCAAGTTGGATGTCTTCCTAATCTCACTCCTCCTACTGGGCTCAACTCTCTCAGGTACAACAGTCAAAGCATCAACCCTACTATCATCATCAGCCTCAGCATCCTCGCTATCACTACTAGCCACAACCATCCTAACGTCAGTATCACTCTCAATCTCATCATCCATGTCCTCATCATCCTCACGATCTACCTCATATCCATCCATATCATCATCACCCTCATGATCTACCTCAACACCATCCATATCATCCTCATGACCTACCTCATGTCCATCCATACCCTTATCACCCTCGTGATCTACCTCAATACCATCCACGTCATCCTCATCGTCCTCACTACCACTAACCCACTCGATCAAAGTACGATGCACAACAGGTGGCATCCCATCAACAACATCAGAAGTATCAGACAACGCATCAGGCTCACCCTCATCATCCTCCTCCGGATCCTCATCAGGGTCATACTCCACACCTTCCTCCTCAGGATCAGCCTCCTCAGGAGCCTCCTCTGGGTCATTCTTCGGCTCGACATGATCTGGTATCATCTCAATCTCGTCTTCCCACTCTTCGTCAGCAGAGTCGGGCTGGTAAGTAATAGTAGATGACGACATAACCTGCAACAACCAAAATGCGTATTAAAGCAGTTGTAGGGTATGCATGAAATAATCATGTATAGAAATTAAAGTATGCAAATCAGCGAAATGCATATGTATATAATACATATTACGTATTACATAATATATATTACATATTACTTATAGTGTTATCCTACGTAATACATTACGTAGTACACATATGTATACAGAGTAACAAGTAGCCACATCGGTTATAGTCTAGGCCTAAGATGCAAACCTAGTTCTCTATAACCTAGGCTTTGATACCAAATCTGTAACACCCCAAAATGTGATATGCGGAAGCGGTGAAGCTCGGGGGTTGTTACGTCATTGTATCATAGTTCAAGGTACAAGAGAACGACTCTAAATGAGACGTTTTATAAAAATACCTCGTTGAATTTAATAAAAGCATCAAAGTACAAAAGGTCTCAGTTTCAAAAGATAGCGTAGCGGAATATAAAAGTTTTAAACATCAACGAGATAACAGTTCAAAAGCATAAGTAGATAAATGTCCGAAGATAGCCTCCAAGTACTTCACACAGCAGATAATCATCATCAATTACCTGAGATAAATGCTAAATTGGGTCAACATAAAGTTGGTGAGAATATAGGTTTCAAGTAAAAATTCATAGTAAATCGTTTCAGATTTCATTTCATGTACACATGCAACTATAGGAGGTATAGTGCCAAGTGTAGGATAAATTGGGTGTTCACAATATTTATGATAGCTAAGCTCGTGACATCGAAACTAATGATCCAGTGCATATAATAGATTGTATACATAAATTTTGCTCCAATGGAGTACCTAGCCAAGATAACTCTGTTCACACAAATGGTATACACTCGTCCGGCGTCAGAATGCCCGAGTGGAGGTTGTCAACCCTCAATAGATCTATCCATATCATAAGAGCTTACTCCATCAGAGTAATTAACGATTCACGATAGTGGGGACTACGGCTAAAGCAACTTAAGCTATCTCATAAACAATGTTCACAAAACGTTCACAGAAATCTAGTTTTACTTGCGTCCAGAAGCAATCATCGAAAGCATATATCACATCCCAAAACATTAAACATATAAAACAGTTTAATAGAGATCTATAGACTCACCTCAAGCAACGATTCAAACCGCACAAGTATGATCAAATAGTAGCGAGCAACTCTAGCAACAACCTAAATATAATACTATAGTTTAGGCGCTAGCAAATAAGTCACTATAGTTCGTCATGTACGTTACTCATCAATCATATATATTATTTTGTTGTTAAATCGTGATTTGTAAATATCATATCGTTATAAACATTATAGTATATATATACTTAGGCAAAAATATTTATTTTTGACTCGACGAAATTTCGACAGCCTTTCGGCGTAAATTTTAATTTACCCAAATTTATCTTAATAAATTTTCTAACACGATTTCTAACGAAAATTCGGCAGCCTTTCGGCGTCACATAAAAATTTACCATTTTTAGTAAGTACCCAAATCTCGTCCTAAAACCCCTAATTTCAACACTTTCTCAATCGCCAATGTTTCAACAAGTCATTTTCCCGCAATAGTATCAATTTCCACTTTCAACGCTCAAACTTTTAAGGGAAAATCACTTAAAAATGTAGTCAACTAACCACCTTTTATGGTTGTGTGTACTAAACTATTTTTTTTCTCATTGTGTGTATTAAACTTTTTAATTTCGATCATTGTGTGTATTTTGAGACGATTTTGTCTTGTAAAATGACCATTTTACCCTTCAAAATTTGAAAAAAGTAGGGGTAAAATAGTCACAAAATACACACAATGATATGAATTTAAAAGTTTAATACACACAATAAGAAAAAAAATAGTTTACTACACACAACCATAAAAAGTGGTAAGTTTACTACATTTTTGAGTTATTTTCCCAACTTTTAACGATACATCAAGTATTCACATTTCGCACTAATACCTAATAACTAACTTTTGGTTGGTTAATAAAAGGTTTTTTTTGCTTGCAAGATCTTTCTTTGCGTTGCTCGTACCCAATTGATATATGTCGTTGTTTCGTTCTCGGTATCTTCTCGAATTGATCACGGTTAAAAGTGGAATAGTTGTAATTGGTGACTAAAAAGGGGGAGCTTTGGTCTAAATCTACTAAAATGATAAGGGCAAGTAATAATAAAATTAAACTAGAAACAAGAATAAATCCAGAATTTAAATGAAACAGTAAGTAAATACCTTTATGAAAAATAAAACTGGGAGTCTCTATTCGGAATGTCTGCTCTTACTCGGAATAATACTGCTATGCGGAATATAGTGCTCTACTCGGAATAATGGCCTTACTCGGAATAAATCTCTACCTGGAGTAAATTGTGCTTATGCGGAATAATTTGGTGATGCGGAATGTTGGGACAGAAAACTCTATGCGGAATAATTGAAAGAACAACCCTATGCGGAATATTTGAAAAGAGAGCTATGCGGAATCATTTGAAAGATACACTTATGCGGAATAACAACTCTATCCGGAATATTTTTAAAAGAAGCACTACTCGGAATAATTAATATTCCGAGTCACCACCAAAAATCTTAAACTCTACTCGGAATGTTTTGACATGATCTCTATGCGGAATAATATAATATTCCGAGTAATCAACAAAGTCAAAAAATGCTCTATGCGGAATAACTTGAAATTCTGAATTACCAAAGAAATCGAACTCTATTCGGAATAAATGATTATTCCGAATAACCAAGATAAATTTAAACCCACTCGGAATAATTGATATTCCGAGTAAGTAAAAATAGTATAACCTTGACCCGGAATAATGAAAATTCTGAATCAATCAGAAAACCCACAAATCCCTATACGGAATCTGGGCAAGAAAAGTAACTGTAGCGCGAAGAACAGGGGATTACACAGGCACAAATTTAACACCAAAACTTAACAAGTTTTTAATCAAAACTCAGACCAATTTCACCACTAATCATTTACTCATAGAAAGCTTGAATCCAAAACAACAAAATCGCAAAACCCACTTACTTTTGATAATCAAACCGATAGAATAAAACTTAAGAACTAAGAATCAAAAAGAGATTAAGAACAAGATGATGTAAAGATTAAAAGAAGACTTGTATTAATGATTTAGGATTCAAAAACAAAGTGAAAAGATTAAACTTACAAGATTGGAAGAAATTGAACAAAGAAGAAAACCACTCCTTAAGGGAGATGGTTCCTAAGAACTAGGAAAGAAAAATAACAGAAAAAGAACTAGTGGAGTCTTGAATGGGAGGAGTATATATAGGCTTCTCCCTTGGTTGGTGAGTGGGCTTTCTTCCTTTCTTTTTGTCTTCTCGTCTTTTCAGAAAAGTTGACGTTTTCGATTTCGCTTCGGGATTTGTCGACGAATAATTTCAACTCGTCTTTTAATTTCTTCATTTAATAGACTTGAGTTTCTTCGACATAGGTAAATCTTCCGTCTTTGGTCCTTTTCTTCGATAAATCTTCAAATAGGCCCATTGACTTAAAATCTTTTGCATCTCTTGGACTATAGACTTCATCTTTTCGTCTTTTTCCTCGATAAAACCCGTGCAATCCCATGTTTTCTCCAATATTTATCCGGTTGGCTCTGAAAACACAACAAACACACAAACCACGCATAATTCCAAACAAATGACATTAAATACGCGTTTTGGTCTTGTTTTAGCAAGAAATAAGTGGTAAAAGGATGGGTGTTTTCACACCTATCAAATCCCCTACACTTAACCATTGCCATGCCCTCATGCAATGCTTAGTGATAAAGCAAATTTACATATTTCTCATAATCAATCAACCTTGTCCTTATTAACATACAAGAATTAAAGTACTAAGAGAAATTAAAACTTCAAAATAAACTAAAGGATAGAAAACCATTTTCACTTGAAAATAGCTAAATGGAAATAACTTGCAAAGAGATCAAGGACTTACATTAGGGCTTTGGTGCTGCGAAGATTTATCACCCTCAAGTTTCACGTTCCCCAAACTAAGCTTAAAAACGAGATCATTGTTATTATAAGTTAGCAATTCAAACACTTACACACATGGCTTAATTATATGCTTAAACTCCCTTATTCCTAGGTGTATCTCTTATATTTTATTTTTGTCTTAGAATGATCATGAAGATGCATTTTTGGACTTATTTCGATAGTTTATTTAGGCTGAAAGCAAAGTAGGACGATTTGATTAATAGTTAGCTAAAGGACAAAATCTCTTAAAACTGCTTCTCGGGATATCAAAAAGTTCATATCTTGGCATAACTTGGTTCACGATTTGAGACCTTTCTTGGGCCGATATTTGGCATGTACTTCATACTTCATATCTTCGAGAGACGTTCTTGAGATAATGGTCTTCTCTTCGTTAATAGAGTTTCTTCTCTTGGAGACTTTTGAGGGGTACTCCAACTTTGTTGACCACGACTTCCTGATTATTTTTTCAATCTCTAATTGGGATTTTGAGATACAACGATCCGCCTCCCTTTCGGACTTGGATCTATTTATCCTCATACCTTGTTAGGGTCTTTTCGGATAGACTTCTCCATGATCTTTATAGGAGTTGATTGCTTTTCGTCGTGAGTCTTGATCCTTCATATCGATTTTGGGAATAATGCTTTTCGCATCACCTTGGATCTTTAGCAATAAAATGGAATCCTCATGCCTTGTTAGGGCCTTTTCGGACTCGCCAATCTTTGCGCCCCGCTTCATAAGTTATGCCTTGGCTATGAACTCTTGTCATTACCGAGCAACTTTTAAACGATCTTGGGCTAGAAGCTAAGTAACCTTTCAAATCGTACGACCTTACTTATTGCAGATAAATTATTAGCAAGTGATGGGAGAATGGGCAAATAATTACGCCAAGTGAGCTTGTGCAAGAATACCGACTTATAATTGACTCTATCATTTCTCGTCCTCCACAATTTAAAATCTCAAGTAATGAGACTCGTGGATGCTTAGCCTAATAAACCAATTAAGGTCTACATGGTTAAGGATACTAGCTAGAATAAACTTGAATAAGTCTATTCGGGTTGAGTCAAAATAATCGCAACGGGCCTAATATGTCAAAGATTTCAAAACTAGCTACACCACTTTATTAATATTTTTGACTTTATTGCGGGATATATACATATGAAAGCAGCGATAAAAATTTAAAAATTACGACTACATGGCCAAAGTTAAATAAAAATTTGAAAAATGTTGAAAAAGATGATTTTCCGGTTAAATGAAGGCATTTTCATGGAAAAGTCCACTTAAAACTTCGATAGAAGTCTCCCCTACACTTAAGATAAACATTGTCCTCAATGTTTAAGCATGTGGGAAAAGTCTCCCCTACACTTATGACATTGTGCACGTTGGTTAAATCAAGCTAAGGAAGAGACGACTAAAGTGATCAATTTCAAATGTGAGTATGAAGACAATTGAATCACGATAGTTGAGAGATAGAACCGGTATTGCGGATAACATGGGAGCACGGTTCTTCAAAGATTCCAAGAGAGCACTGATCCCTGTAATCACATCACCATCCAAAAACAAGCAACCTATATAGCTCCCCTACACTTATGATGAAAAACGGGAAAAGGGGGATAGATACTCGGGTTGCCTCCCGAGGAGCGCTTGTTTTTGTTCACCGAGTCGCGAGCCTGACTCGGTCCCGAACTAATTCAAGGGAAACGTGGTGAGGGATGGAATCATCTCTTGAGAGATGTCCTCACCAAAGTACAATTTCAAACGCTGGCCATTCACCTTGAAGTTAGGCCCATTTGGCTGAGAAAGCTCAATGGTGCCATAGGGAAAGACATTGGCGATGGTGAATGGACCAGACCAGCGGCTCTTCAACTTGCCTGAGAAGATCTTCAACCGAGAGTTAAAGAGTAAGACTTGATCACCAACGTGGAACTCTCGGTTCTTGATTTTAGCGTCGTGGATAATCTTGGTCTTCTCCTTGTAGATCAATGAGTTCTCGTAAGCTTGATTCCTCAATTCTTGTAGCTCGTTGAGTTGAATCTTGCGAAAATCACCGGCTTTGTTGATGTCGAAGTTAGCCCACTTCAAGGCCCAGTATGCCTTATGTTCCAGCTCGATAGGGAGGTGGCAAGCTTTCCCGTACACAAGACGATAAGGTGTACAACCAATCGGCGTCTTATAGGCGGTACGAAAAGCCCACAGAGCATCATCAAGTTTATCGGCCCACGAGGCACGATGCTCTCCCACAGTACGTTCCAAAATTCTCTTCAATCCACGGTTGGATATCTCGGCTTGACCGTTGGTTTGAGGATGATAAGCCGTGGAAAGACGGTGATTGACACCATACTTAGCCATGACTCTTGCAAATTGATCGTTGCAAAAATGAGTCCCGCGGTCACTGATAATAGCACGAGGAACACCGAAACGAGCAAACAGTTGTTTCAAGAATTTACAAACCACCCTCGCGTCGTTAGTGGGTAAAGCTTTGGCTTCAACCCATTTAGAAACGTAGTCGACAGCGACAAGGATGTATTTGTTGCCTTTAGAAGAAGGGAATGGCCCCATAAAGTCGATGCCCCATACATCAAAGATTTCACATTCTTGTATGAAATTTTGAGGCATCTCATCTTTATGTGTGATCTTGCCTTGTTTTTGGCAAGCATCACAATGTGTAACCATCTCGTGAGCATCACGGTAAATGGTGGGCCAATAGAATCCCGAGTCAAACACTTTTTTGGCGGTGTAGTTGGGACCAAAGTGACCACCGGTGGGTCCTTTGTGGCAAGCCTAGAGAATGTCCAAAGCGGCCGGTCCGTCAACACATCGGCGAATAATCAAGTCAGCGCATTGTTTGAATAGAAAAGGGTCATACCAAAAGTAAGTCTTAACATCGTGCAAGAACTTCTTCTTTTGTTGGGATGTTAACCCTTTGATGAGAACACCACCCGCTAAGTAGTTTGCAATATCGGCAAACCACGGGGTGCCATCAAGATTGAGATTTATAGACATTAAGGTCTCCAGGGGAAAAGAGTCATTGATCTCTTTGTTCGGATGATCCCCTTGATATGGGTCCTCAAGTCTGCTCAGATGATCCGCGGCTAGGTTTTCAGCACCCTTCTTGTCACGAATTTCAATGTTGAATTCTTGAAGGAGTAAAACCCAGCGAAGAAGTCTTGGCTTAGAGTCGTGTTTAGTCATCAAGTACTTCAACGCGGAATGGACCGTGTATACGATTGTGGTGGATAAAACAAGATAGGGGCGGAATGTTTCAAAAGCATAGACAACAGCTAAAAGCTCTTTTTCGGTTGTCGTATAATGCAATTGAGCCCCCGTCATTGTTTTGCTAGCATAGTGGATTGGTTGGAAATGTTTGTTGATCCTTTGTCCCAAAACCGCACCAATAGTGAAGTCGCTAGCATCGCACATCAATTCAAAGGGTAGCTCCCAATTAGGGGTAACCAAGACCGGTGCCTTAGTTAGCTTATCCTTAAGAAGATTGAAGGCTTCGATACACTCTTTAGAAAAGATAAAAGGAGTATCTTTTTCCAAGAGGTGGGTCATCGGGCGAGCGATTTTAGAGAAATCCTGAATGAATCGACGATAGAAGCCCGCATGACCCAGAAAACTTCTCACACCCTTCACGGTTGAAGGTGGAGGTAATTTGGCTATGACATCTACTTTAGCACGGTCGACTTCAAGACCGGCATTAGAGATTTTGTGTCCTAGCACAATGCCTTCTTTTACCATAAAATGGCATTTTTCCCAATTCAGAACAAGGCGAGTGTCTTCGCACCGCTTAAGCATACGTTCCAAATTGGCAAGGCAAGAAGAAAAGGAATCCCCGAAGACCGAGAAATCATCCATGAAGACTTCCATGGTTTGCTCAACCATGTCATGGAAGATAGCTAACATGCACCTTTGGAAAGTCCCGGGGGCATTGCATAAGCCAAAAGGCATTCTTTTATAAGCAAAGGTGGCATAGGGACAAGTGAATGTTGTCTTCTCTTGATCTTGGGGATCGATGGGTATTTAGAAATAACCCGAGAAACCATCAAGAAAGCAGTAATATTCATTACCCGCTAAACGTTCAAGCATTTGGTCCATAAAAGGTAGAGGGAAATGATCCTTTCTCGTGGCATCATTGAGTTTGCGGTAGTCTATACAAACTCTCCACCCAGTAACGAGACGGGTAGGAATCAACTCATTGTTCGCATTGGGCACAACGGTAATTCCGCCTTTCTTAGGCACACAATGGACTGGACTAACCCATGGTGAATCCGAAATAGGGTAAATCATACCCGCATCAAGAAGTTTGATAACCTCTTTTTTGATGACTTCATGGATTTTAGGATTCACCCTTCGTTGGCTTTGAATTGTGGGCTTAAAGTCGTCCTCCATGAGAATTTTATGTGTGCAAAAGTGAGGATCAATTCCGCGAATGTCGGAGATTTTCCAAGCGATAGCTCTTTTATGCTTCTTCAATACGACGACAAGTCGGGCTTTTTCTTCTTCTTTCAGGTCCTTCGCGATGATGACCGGTAACTTCTCGTTGTCTTCAAGAAAAACGTACTCAAGATGAGGAGGTATGTCCTTAAGCTCAAGAGTAGGAGGATCCTCAATAGATGGTGTAACTAACGATGGATCATCATTAGTCACCTCTTTAGGAGAGAGAGGAGGAAACGGGTCTTCATTGAGAAGTCTCTCAATAGTACGAATGTCTTCATCCCAATCAGTGGAAGAATCATCATACTTAATATCGAGAGGACCCAAGCTAGCTTCGAAATCATCCAAGTCACTTTCTCCAAAAGGAGTCAATGCCGGAGCAATTGAGGCAACGGTCTCAACATTGGGTAGAGAAGAGAGAGTACTTTTGCAAGCATCATAAAAATGTTCTTCACAAGCCTCATCGAGAACATCAATAGCATTAACACTCTCATATGAATAAGGTTGCTTAGAAATCTTACCCATGTTGAAGACAATTTTGTCATCACCAACTCTCATGATTATTTCGCCCGCGGCGACATCAATGAGAGTGCGACCGGTCCTCAGGAATGGACGTCCAACGATTAATGGAACACGCGGATCCATCTCGTAGTAAACGACAACAAAATCCGCCGGGAAGGTGAATTTGTCAACGCCAACAAAGACATCTTCGGCTATCCCCATTGGATAAGCAACCGTACGGTTGGCTAATTCCAAAGTCATTTTGGTGGGGACTAGCTCGGGGAGAGATAACTGCTTCCAAACACTTAAAGGCATTAAGTTTATACTGGCACCTAGATCTGCTAAGGCCATGCAATTCTCTACTCCCGGGAAGTTGCAAGGAATCAAGAAAAGACCCGGATCACCAAGTTTGGTCGGCAATTTCCTTAAGAGCACTGCGGAGCAGTTCTTATTAAGTTGGTTCTGAGCGATGTCAAGAAGCTTTTCCTTATCACTTAGAAGATCTTTAAACATCTTAGCGTATTTGGGCATGTGAGCGAGAGCCTCGGCAAAGGAGATGTTAAAATTCAATTGTTTAAACATTTTTAGAAAGTTTGAAACCTGAATATCATCCTTGCTCTTTTGCTTCTCTTTCCTTAACCTTGAAGGATAAGGTATATTGGATGAAGAATAAAGGCTTTAAGGGAGTAGGATCACTCACAACCACGGGTGGTGGGGAAATGGGGATAGAAGGTGAAGGAGGTTAAGAAAGTTGCTCTTGTTCCTTGTTCACAATCACGGGTGGAGGTGTAGGAAGCTCGGGTTCCATATAACCTTTTCCACTACGAGTGGTGATTGCTTTCATCTCCCCTCTTGGATTCACAATGGTGTTACTCGGAAGAGTACCCGAAGAAGAGGGTTGATTACCTTGGATGAGCGAACCAATCATATCACGAAGGTGAACCGCTTGATTATTAAACGAGTCTCTCATGTTTGCATTAATTTCATTGCTGTGTTTGGCCATATCATTCCTTAGCTCGACTCGAATATCGTTCCCTTGTTTTGCCATTTCGCCCTTCAAGTTGCGGATTGACTCTGAAGATTCGTCACCATCTCCCGATTAGTCTTCATGAATGTCTCGACGTCTGGACTCACTGCCATCGGTTGATTGAGAGGTGGAGCTTGGTAAGCTTGAGAATTTCATTGAGGTGGGTATTGGTTCCGTTGGGATTGATATTGATTGTTAGCACGAGGTTGGGATTGGTTGTTTTGGGTATAGTTTTGTTGTTGGTGTTGGTTTACAGGAGGGAAACCGGGTGGAGCAAGATAGTTGTTCGAACGATAACTTAGCAAGCCACGGTCTCCTTGAGGGCGAGCTTGATAGCCTCCCGTGGGATAAGTACCGTAAGCCGCGTTAACGTTTTCAGAATAATTGCCTCGAGTGGAAGGACAATCATTGTAAGAATGAGGACCACCACATGTGTCACAAGAAATAACAACGGCTTTAGCTTGTTGAAATTGGTTTGTGGCTATGGACATGAAATCCTTGTGCATACTCACGATTTGTCGGGTAAGTTTGGATATCTCGGGATTGGAAGTAGTAGAAGAAACATTGACTCTCGAGTTAGATCTTGAGGATGCGAATTAATCCCAATTCTTGTGGTGAGTAGTCATGTTTTCAATCAACTCTCGACACTCCTCCGTCTCCTTTTCATAAAAGTACCACCGGCGGCGGCATTGATCGTGTCACGATCACGAAAAGTGAGACCATTGTAGAAAGTGTCAATGAGAGTGACGGGGAGCATGTTGTGATTAGGACAGCGGTCGATCAAATCATTGTACCGTTCCCAAGCATCGAAAAGCGATTCATCATTGTCTTGCATGAATCCACTGATTTGGTTACGAAGGCTCGTGACCATGGATGGTGGGAAGTAGCGCGACAAAAAGTGTTGAGTCATGTCGTCCCAAGTATGAATAGAGTTCTTTGGGAGACGGTCAAACCATTTTTCGGCATGGTGAGAAAGCGAGTGGGGAAAGAGTTGAAGGCGAAGGTCATCCATAGAAACACCAGGGGACTTCATGCTCTGGGTGATGGTAATGAATTTGTCGAGGTGTTTGTTGGCATCATCATCCGGAATTCCGCGAAATGGGTTAGTTTGCACTTGCTGGATCATGTGATACTTCAACGAAAACTCCTGAGCCGTTACATGCATCGGTGCAATCGGGCCTCCACGTCCGTTCATCGTGGGTTGACATAGCTCCTCCATGGTTCGAAGGTCGGGTAAGGGTGGATTATTCATGTTTTGGTGGGGTGGATGATTATTATTGTTGTTGTTGTTTGGGAGGGGTGGATTATTATTGTTGTTGTTGTGTACACCGGCCATGTCTAAATGTTCAAGAGTCTCGGGCTCTGAATAAGACGTTGATCGAGTACGCATACACTAAAAAGAAAATGCAAGAGAAAATATTTTTGGTTTTTATAGATTTTTTAATGTTTTTGTATTTTTGAAAATTTTAGATTTTTATGGGTTTTTTGAAAATTTTTTGTGCGTGCAAATAACGTTCCCGAAAGAACGGATCCCAAAATCCAATTTTTCTCACAAGAAACCGTTGATCCTTACGAAAAGAGCCGGCAGCGGCGTCATTTTAATAACTAACTTTTGGTTGGTTAATAAAAGGTTTTTTTTTTGCTTGCAAGATCTTTCTTTGCGTTGCTCGTACCCAATTGATATATGTCGTTGTTTCGTTCTCGGTATCTTCTCGAATTGATCACGGTCAAAAGTGGAATAGTTGTAATTGATGACTAAAAAGGGGGAGCTTTGGTCTAAATCTACCAAAATGATAAGGGCAAGTAATAATAAAATTAAACTAGAAACAAGAACTGAAAATAAATCCAGAATTTAAATGAAACAGTAAGTAAATACCTTTATGAAAAATAAAACTGGGAGTCTCTATTCGGAATGTCTGCTCTTACTCGGAATAATACTGCTATGCGGAATATAGTGCTCTACTCGGAATAATGGCCTTACTCGGAATAAATCTCTACCTGGAGTAAATTGTGCTTATGCGGAATAATTTGGTGATGCGGAATGTTGGGACAGAAAACTCTATGCGGAATAATTGAAAGAACAACCCTATGCGGAATATTTGAAAAGAGAGCTATACGGAATCATTTGAAAGATACACTTATGCGGAATAACAACTCTATCCGGAATATTTTTAAAAGAAGCACTACTCGGAATAATTAATATTCCGAGTCACTACCAAAAATCGTAAACTCTACTCGGAATGTTTTGACATGATCTCTATGCGGAATAATATAATATTCCGAGTAATCAACAAAGTCAAAAAATGCTCTATGCGGAATAACTTGAAATTCCGAATTACCAAAGAAATCGAACTCTGTTCGGAATAAATGGTTATTCCGAATAACCAAGATAAATTTAAACCCACTCGGAATAATTGATATTCCGAGTAAGTAAAAATAGTATAACCTTGACCCGGAATAATGAAGATTCCGAATCAATCAGAAAACCCACAAATCCCTATACGGAATCTGGGCAAGAAAAGTAACTGTAGCGCGAAGAACAGGGGATTACACAGGCACAAATTTAACACCAAAACTTAACAAGGTTTTAATCAAAACTCAGACCAATTTCACCACTAATCATTTACTCATAGAAAGCTTGAATCCAAAACAACAAAATCGCAAAACCCACTTACTTTTGATAATCAAACCGATAGAATAAAACTTAAGAACTAAGAATCAAAAAGAGATTAAGAACAAGATGATGTAAAGATTAAAAGAAGACTTGTATTAATGATTTAGGATTCAAAAACAAAGTGAAAAGATTAAACTTACAAGATTGGAAGAAATTGAACAAAGAAGAAAACCACTCCTTAAGGGAGATGGTTCCTAAGAACTAGGAAAGAAAAATAACAGAAAAAGAACTAGTGGAGTCTTGAATGGGAGGAGTATATATAGGCTTCTCCCTTGGTTGGTGAGTGGGCTTTCTTCCTTTCTTTTTGTCTTCTCGTCTTTTCAGAAAAGTTGACGTTTTCGATTTCGCTTCGGGATTTGTCGACGAATAATTTCAACTCGTCTTTTAATTTTTTCATTTAATAGACTTGAGTTTCTTCGACATAGGTAAATCTTCCGTCTTTGGTCCTTTTCTTCGATAAATCTTCAAATAGGCCCATTGACTTAAAATCTTTTGCATCTCTTGGACTATAGACTTCATCTTTTCGTCTTTTTCCTCGATAAAACCCGTGCAATCCCATGTTTTCTCCAATATTTATCCGGTTGGCTCTGAAAACACAACAAACACACAAACCACGCATAATTCCAAACAAATGACATTAAATACGCGTTTTGGTCTTGTTTTAGCAAGAAATAAGTGGTAAAAGGATGGGTGTTTTCACACCTATCAATACCCTTTTACAAAACGATCCCAACATTCATATACAACATTTAGTAACCATTTCGACACTTAAAACAACTCGGTTTAACTCGAAAACGTGGTTTCGACCACTTTAAAAATCTAGACAGCAAGCACATTATAGTGTTTTTCACAAAAATTAAGTTTTCCGACAACTAAATTTAAACGACCATATCTTACTCATTTTAGCTCCGTTTTTAGCCCATAATATATCGAAACGAAGGTATTAACTTATATTTTCATAACATCGTAGTAAACTAGTGTCAAAACAATTTTTACGACCCTCTATGCCTCTTATAAAAATTGGACAGATTATATACTTTTCGTAAAAACTCGTTTTCGACCATTTTCAAACGTACCCACTAGTAGTAACACTACTAGTTCCCTTCAATTATTCATAAACACACTCAAAATCAAAGATTTAACTTCAAGTCCATAAATCTAAAAAATATACATTTTTATATTTTTACAAGTCTTTCAGTTAAATCATTTACATGCATGGATCTAATAGATCCAAACATAATTTTTATAGATCTAAAATATTTCATGACCAAAAATAATTTTTATCATTTTATTTCAAGAAAATGGTTGATGAGTAACATGCATGCATAGATCTACAAAGATTATGCATGAAAATGAAAAAGATGAAAAAGGTTTAAGAAATAACCTTGAGTAACGACTCTACGTAACCACGACAACCCGATCTACGCTCTAACCCACTAATAATCAACAAGAACTTAACTTCTATAAACTACCACCAAAACTCCTCAAATCTACAAACCAAGTGTTGATCCCAAACTTAGATCGTTTTAGCTTGTGTAAACGAGATTTGATCAAGTTATGCACGTAGAGAAACTTTGTTTATGTATAAAGTAATTTAAGTGTTATGCGGAATTAACACTTAAACAAGAACACACAAAGAATGTAAAACAAACTTTCACTAGATTGATTGATTCGAACTTGCTTACAATGAAAGTGTTTAACGTATGAAAACTTATATGAAACATAACCTAAAGGTCTTCTTTTATAGACATAAGAAGCCTTGTACAAGAGTCTACGTATCAACTATTCTAGGTAAAGATGATTATAGAAAATACACTGTTGATCCTATCTTTACTAGAAACATAATACGCGTAGACCATATCTTTCTATCAGTGCTTGTCTTCAACCTATCAACGCTTAACTTCTTCCTGTCAACGCTTGATCTGTCAGCGTTTGTTTTCTTCTTATCAACGCTTGTTTTCCTCTTGTCAGCGCTCAAGTGGACTGACTACATTTTATTCCCAACAATCCTCCCCTAAACTTGATATCTACTCTAGTAATCAAGTTTCTGAATAAAAATTAAGAACTAGAAGGAATCTTACAAATCTTATCATATTGGTAATAAACATGCCTAATCAAATCTTTGGCCACGTCACTTGAATAGTCAATCTCCAGCTGTGTTGTCTTCATCTTTTCCAAAACTGCTTTGGACATGGGATACTGACCATCTACAAGAAGATACTCAGCAAACTTTGTAGAGCTCAAGTAGTACACACCAGCAGCTGAATACAAATGCCATTGAAGACCACTGATATCATCCTCAAGATCCTTCCAAACAGCAGGATCTTCTTCTTTTGGTCCACACATTCTCTTGAATGTTGACCAAAGTTTTATTCCATTGACTGAAGTAGGAGCTTCAGTCTCATACTTGGCCTCCAACAACCTCCAAAGGTCTACCAAGTCTTCTCTATCCACACTTGCAAAGAGAGATATAAGAGTAGTAAATGTGTGTACCTCTTTCCCATATCTGTCAATCTTCCAAAACCCACTTGCATCCTCTTCATAGCTTATGATAGGGTTTCTGGCATCAAGATGTAACACTTGTACCATATCTGAAGCTTCCATGGGTGAGAGCTTGATGCTCCTTCTTATAACAGCTTCACTGGGATTCAATCTATCCATATCTTTAGGAAACTCAAGTGGAACTCCCTTCTTCAAAGGCCTTGGAACAATCATTGCCTTCTGAATCTCCATCTCTTCTGCAAGTTCTTCTTTCCTTTCATCTGAAAGAAGTCTAAGAGTATTCATTTCCTGCACTTTTGCCCAAATGGGATAAGCCTTGTACTCCAATTCCTGAAAAGATAAACCCTGCAATCTCTTGGTGATCCATCCAGTTCCATGACATCTGAGTAACATGTAATAAAGCTCTCTTCTATCCCTCTTCAGCAGTGAGAAAACATTGCTAGCCTTATACTTCAGAATAACCTTGCAGTCTTTTTGAACTCTTAGAAGAATCTCCAATCCCCAAATCTGGTCCGAAATAGTCAAATCTGGAGTCTCCATAATCCTATTCTCCCAAGCATGGTACATCTGAACTACTTTTGGCATATCAAAATCTACTTGCAATTTCAACTCTCTAAGCTTCTCCTTTGCCAAGTCATCACCATATTCAAGTCTTTCTGGTTGTTCAATTATCATCACACTTGAATCTGAACTTTCTTCATCACTTCCTTCTTGTTCCTCTGAAGTGACAACAAATGGTGATTCACCAACCTTCTTCATCTCTTGTTCCACAAGTTGTGCAGCCAACCTTCCATCAAACTCTACCTGTGCTGCATCCTTTAGAACTTCTACTTCTACCATGATTCCTTTACCCTTATCTAATGGATCAATGATGGGTAAGGATGATGGTAATACCTGTGATGACACTTCTTTGATGATAGCTGATGACTGGAATACATCAACCATATCTGCAGGTCTGTCAACGCTCAAATTCGTTGTGTCAGCGCCCAAATTACTCTTGTCAGCGCTTGGTGTGTCAGCGTTCAAATTTTGCTTGTCAACACCCAACTTACTTGTCTCAGCGTCTTTTGTAAATTGCTCCAACATAGCTGTAAAAGACAAGTTTGAATTTGTAGGAGTTACCAGAGATCTATCAAAACCTGGTTGCTTCTTCAATTCAGTGAGGGCTTCAGCAATACTCAAAGATTCTCCATCATGTGAGCCTTTATCACTGACATTGATCTGCTCATCCTTCCCTTTGGAAGATTCCTCCATTCCACGCCTAGTGCTAGCATTCTCCAAAATGACAATCCTCTCCCTCAATTGCTTGAGTTCAAGGCCTTGTGTACTGACAATTTGTACCAAGTCTGCATTTTGCTTTTGCAAGCTAATGCAGACAGCCGTCAATTCCATCAATGTATATGGTTCCAATCTGCCCTCCTCTAAAATGGGTATTTGACCTCCCAAGTTAGATTCATGGGGCATGAATGAGGTATTAAAGATGTTAGGACTGTCTTGGTCTGCATCTAAGCCAGAACCAATAGTCCCAGCCTCATCCAGAGCACCAACCACACTTGTGGTGGTGGTTCTCTCTGCTACATGGCTAGGACCACTAGAGGAGAACACTCTAGTAGTCCTTTGGCGTTTTTGCAACCTATATTGTGGTGGGGTAGAAGATTATGTGGATTGGGTGGATGTGGGAAGGTTAAGGGGTGTTTGGGTTTGTGAAGGAAAGGTGTCAACGTCTGGATTACTTGTGTCAACGCCAACATTTAAGGTGTCAGCGTTGAAGGGTTCTTGGTCAATTTCCATGTGTTGAGGTGAAGGCAAAGGTTCTGGTATTGGGTCAAGTTGTGGTTGTGGGTCTGGTTGGGGTTGTGCTGCTGCAATAACAACAAGCATAGCTGGGGGGAGTGGTAAGTCACGGTGAGGGGGTGAATTCATCTTGGTAAAAATAGCTTTCTTTTGCACAGGGATCTCATAAAAGTCATCATGACCCCTTGTATAGTAATTTTGCACATCAAAAACCATTTGCAAAAATCTGGGATAAGCCAAAGTCATCTTATTCCCTTTGTTTTTACACATGCCATCAAAAATCATTTTAGAATAATTAAACTTTTGCCCATTTGCAATGCACACAATTGCACTAGCAATTGATCTATTAATTTCATTGTGTGCAGTACATTTGGGACGCAAACGTTGTAGGATGACATGTATGAGGTACTTCCAGGCTGGGGGAAACTCCTGTTTATGATATTTGTTTAAAGTGCCCTCATCAGGGAAAGGATAACCCAAAGCCCGAAGCCCTTGTTCTATTTCATGAATGGGGAGGGTGGTTATACCATCTGCATCATCAAGATGCAAAGCCTGGCGAACCAAGGCTTCAGTAACCACCCATGTACGCCCATGAACAATAGATGATAATGTAGTCACATTATTAATTGTTGAGGAACTAACAGTGTTCCAAAACTGTTTAATATGTGTGACAGAGATGAGAGGAGCATGAGAAAGAGCATACCTAATAGGAGATGCATTCAAATACGCCACCATCTGGGTGTATTGTGGAAACAGAGTATCATCAGCGTCCAAATAAGCAATCATGTTGTGTTGACTCCTGAATCCCAATACCAAGTCACTTGGTTTAAATTTTGGTGCCATTGTTGAAGAAAGCTGTTTGTGAATGATTTAGAAAGATGAATTATAGGAGAAAATTGTTAGACACGAATATGAGGTACCCTGTTTAAAAATAGGAGCCAAATATATAGGGAGAGATAGGCACATGTGATTGGTCAAAAACTAGGCAACTATTTTCAAAATATAATGATGAAAATATTGAATAGAAAATAAGTTATCCTTGTGCATTAATTAAAAGTTATCTGCTCCCAAAATTACGGCCCCAAAATTCGTCAAAAAGTAACAACTGGGTAGGTCCCAATGAGTGTCAACGGTAAAAAATAACCCATCAACGCCCAACGGCTATATTCTTGTCAACGTTTGCCAAAGCCATGTCAGCGTCTAAATTGGTCATAACAACGCTTGGAAAAATACTTGTCAGCGTCCAAAAATTAAAGTAATAAAAATGAAAAAGGACCTTAACAAAGTAATTCATCCTAGTGAAGATAACCTATAAGTTGGTAATTATTATAGGGCGGCAAGCACTGTCCAGTTATGCACACTTGCTTATGCAAGATAGACATAACAGTCCTCTAGTGTCCATTGCTAACCAAAACTCTTAACAACTAAGTTATCTCATAAAATTCCTTGTAACTCCCAGGTAAAACCCATTATAAATCATTCCCAAGTATCCCAACAGACCACAACTAATTCTAGGCCAAAAATGTCTTGGCAGCATGCATAGTATATCAACTTTGCATGCTACAGTGCCTCATGATTTAGTAAACTAACTCATACTCACCTGTGGACACAATCTATAATTGTGATAAGAGTATTCTAAGAATACCCAAAAGTCCTAAAGTTTCCTAAAACCTCCCCTTAAACTGTGATACATATATTGCCCAATAATATGCATGAATATAAAAATTTATGTCAAGATAGGAATATAAATATTCCAACCATCATCCATAAATAAAAACATGCTCAAATGATTCTCCAAGGATCCATAAGCAACTTTGTATCTAATGGTACAATGCTAACACCACCTGCACACTTAGATTAAAAACCACAAAACTAACATTGTTGCTGACAACGCCACGATAACACTTGTCAGCGTAAAAGTAACCTTTATCAGCGTTAGACAAATATAGTGGAAAATCTAACTTCTCAAAAAGACCAATAACAATGCATTATCTTGTGCATACTTTTACATTAAGACCCCAAAACACATATTATGTGAGATTGATCATTCCAATACTTGTTACCAAGTATTGAAACCTTCCAGCATCAAAAGGTTTAGTTAATAAATCAGACACATTTTCTTCTGTGTCAACCCTATCTGGTTATATTAAACCTTTTTCAAAACAATCCCTTATAAAATGATGTCTAATTTCTATGTGTTTTGTTTTAGAATGATGTATAGGATTTTTAATAATGCATAAAGTACTGTTATTGTCTACAAAAATCTTGGTGTGCATGAAATTATACCCATAATCCAACAGCTGGTTCTGAATCCATAAGACTTGTCCACAACAAGCAGCTGCAGCAACATACTCTGCTTCAGTTGTAGAATTGGCCACCACTGTTTGTTTCTTGCATTGCCAAGATATCAACCTACTCCCAAGAAACTGACATCCACCAGTTGTGGATTTTCTATCATACTTATCACCACCATAGTCACTGTCTGAATATGCAATAAGCTCCAATGGTGAATCTTTTGGATACTATAATCCAAGATCTGGATAACATCTGAGGTACCTAAAGATTCTCTTGACAGCATAAAGGTGACACTCTTTGGGAGTCACTTGATGGCGTGCACATGCACACACATCAAACATAATGTCAGGTCTTGAGGCTGTGAGATACATCAATGAACCAATCATTGATATATAGTGCCTGACATCCACATCTTTTCCATCTCCAACTTTTCCCCAAGGGTGTTCTCTATCCATAGGAGTAGTAGCCCTCTTTTCATGTGGAGAAAAGCCAAACTTCTTCAAGATTTCTGCTACATATTTATCCTGAGAGATGAAGATATCATCTTCTTTCTGCTGAACTTGTAACCCTAGAAAGAAGTTCATCTCCCCCATTGCACTCATCTTGAATTTGTCTGTCATAAGCTTGGAAAAGTCTTCACTCATCTTGAATCAATTTTCCACCAGATAAGTGGACAATGTGCCATACCATGCTCTTGGGGCTTGATGAAGTCCATACATAGCTTTCTTGACTCTATACACCTTGTCTGGATTCTCTAGATCTTCAAAACCAGGAGGCTGCATAACATACACCTCCTCAACAATTGTGCCATACAGAAAAGCACTCTTCATATCCATTTGATAGATAGTGAAGCCCATGCAGGAAGCATAGGCTAGAAATATCCTTATAGCCTCAATCCTTGTAACTGGTGCAAAGACCTCCTCATAGTCTATCTCTTCCTCTTGTGTATATCCCTGAGCCACTAAACGTGCCTTGTTTCTGACCACAATGCCTCTTTCATCTTTCTTGTTTCTAAGAACCCATCTTGTCCCAATAGGTCTGACATATCTGGGACAATCAACCAGCTCCCAAACATCCTGAATAGCAAATTGGTGAAGCTTATCCTGCATTGCTTCCACCCAACTTGGTTCTTTGAGAGCATCAAAAATCTTCTTGGGTTCCTGTTGTGACAGAAAACAGGCAAACAAACATGCTTGAACAAGAGGGGTATCAACCTTCTTGTGGATATTGGCAATAAATCCTCCAAGACTCTGATGAGATCTTCTAGTCTGAACAGGAGACATCACATCTCTAATAATTTGAGAAGTGAGGTGATTCTTCATAGTGGAAGTAAGAACTCCTCCCTCAAAAAGTCTTTTGTCTTCAATCTCATCATCCAAGTTAGCAATATCTTCTTCAGACTCTCTTTCATCAATATTTGTATGAACCTCTTCATGTCTGCTGGAAGGTTCACCTTGTTCAAAATTGGAAGAGAAAATATGCTCAAAAGTGTTGTCAACGCCTGAACCAAGGTTGTCAGCGTTTGATCCATCCACACCTGAAATGGTGTTGTCAACGTTTGAGCTATCAACGCCTGAATTTGTCCGGTCAGCGCCACATTTTCATTTGTCAGTGCCTGAAGGATCATGCATGTTGTTAACTAGTGATACTTGGGGACCATCATTTTCCTTTCCAGCAGCAGCAAAAGCATTTGTCCATATGGGAATAGTGACATACTCAGATATGGGAGATGTCTTATCTGTTTATGATCCAACCTTATTAGTAACCTGTGTACCTGAAACATCAACAACTGGTTCTTCCACAACATTTGAAGTTACCTTCATAATGTCTGGATTAGTAACAGGCATATAATTCAAAGTCCTAGATAGAGGTTTCAAGTCAAACAACCAATTTGGACCACTTTCAGGATCACTAGGTTTACTCTCTAAAAACCTAACATGTACTTTCTCAAGTATATGTTTTTCCTTCTTAAGGTAAACCCTATATCCTTTGCTCTGCACTGAATAACCCATGAAATAGCCTTCATCACCTTTAGCACTAAACTTACCTAAGGCTTCACTAGTATCTAGTACAACTACATGACAACCAAAAGGTTTAAGAAAACCAGTATTAGGTTTCCTTCCCCAAAGTAACTTGATACAAGATATTTTCAATGGGTTCAAAATAATTCTCGGAATCTTCTCAAATTGATCTCGGTTCTAAGTGGAATGATTTGTTCTTGGGGACAAAAAGTGGTTTAGTTTTCTAATCTACTAAACAGGGAAATGAATAAAATGATAATGATATAAACTTAAAACAATCAACAATTAAAAAGTAACACTTGAATTAAGTCAGGAAAATACCCTTACTGAAAAATATCCCACTCGGAAAAATAGTCCTATGCGGAATGATGCTCAATTCGGAATAATGGACAATTCGGAATGTGGAGATCTATGCGGAAAAATATCCTATGCGGAAAAATAAGTCTATTCGGAAACCAGGTCCTATTCGGAAAATTGGACCTATTCGGAAAACATTGCCTATGCGGAATAAATGAAAAGTTCCGAATAAGAGAAAAATAAATCAGCCTATTCGGAAAGTGGGTCTATTCGGAATATGTGAAATATTCCGAATAGGGGATGAAACAATCAAGCTACTCGAAATGTTAGAAAAATTCCGAATGAAGAAAAGTAAATGAGCTCTATTCGGAATAAATCTGGGCGAAGAACAGTAACAGTAGCAGGAAAGACGATTTTTAATCAGTCGACCAAAATACTCAAAAAGGTTTTACCAAATCAACCAATAATCATTTAAATACCATAAGTAACAAATCCCAACAATAAAAATACAAAATCAACCACGTTCAAAAGATTAAAATTAATCAACCAAGAACTTAAGAACTTTTAATGAAAATGGAGATGAACAAGATGAATAAAAAGATTGGAATTGAAAGATTAATGTAAAAGTAAACAAGAGTAATGATTGAAACTTACAAGATTGAAGAAAAAAATGAAAAATCACCAAACACCCTAATGGTGTTGGTGAAGCTACGAAGCAAAACCTGGGAAGGAAGAAAACAAAAACTAACTCCCTAAAATGTGAAGGAAGAAACTATATATAGTCCTAGTGGTTGGTTGGTGAGTGGGCTTTCTCCCGTTCTTCTTGTCTTTTCGTCTTTTCAGAAAAGTTTCCGTTTTCGATTCTGATTCGGGATTTGTCGTCGATTAAATTCAACTCGTCTTTTAATTTCTTCGTTTAATAGACTTGAGTTTCTTCGACTTGTGTAAATCTTCCATCTTTGGTCCTTTTCTTCGATAAATCTTCGAATAGGCCCAGTGACTTCAAATCTTTTGCATCTCTTGGACAATAGACTTTATCTTGAGTCCTTTTCTTCAGTAAAACCCGTGCAATCCCATGTTTTCTTCAATATTCATCCGGTTGGCTCTGAAAACACAATAAACACAAAAACCACGCATAATTCCAAACAAATGATATTAAATACGTGTTTTGGTCTTGTTTTAGCCCGAATTAAGTGGTAAAAGGATGGGTGTTTACACACCTATCATAACTCATAAGGTGTTTTGTTATGTATCTTGTTGACCAATGCTCTATTCTGAATATAACAAGCTGTATTCACAGCCTCAACCCAAAAAGCTATGGGAAAGTGAGCATCAGCCAACATAGTCCTGGCTGCTTCAATTATGGTTCTATTCTTTCTCTCAGCAACCCCATTCTGCTGTGGGGTTCTGGCAACACTAAACTGCCTAGTAATCCTTTTCTTGGCACAAAAATCATCCAACAGTTTATTTCTAAACTCACCACCATTATCACTTCTAAGCATTTTAACTTCATTACCAGTTTTCTTCTCAATCTGAGTAATAAAGCTAATTAAAGTATCAGCAGTGTCACTTTTCATGGCTAAAAAGAAAGTCCAAGTAAACCTAGAAAAGTCATCTGTGATGATAAAGCAGTATGATTTACCATTCAAGCTTTCTATATTAGTTGGACCAAATAGGTCCATATGCATCAAGTGAAGTGGTTTAGAACTAGAATGCACCTGTTTAGACTTAAATGAGACCTTGTACTATTTGCCTTTAAGGCATGCAACACAAGAGTGGTCATTGTGGAAAGCCTTTTCAGGCAAACCATCAACCAAGCCAAGTCTCACAAGTCTGTTTATATTCTTAAAGTTAATGTGCCCTAGTCTCCTGTGCCATAGATTACTCTCATCAACTGAAGCTTTAGCATAAAAACATGACATATTATTATTCATCCTAATACCATTAAGATTCACATTATAAATGTCTTTATGCCTAGGTGTTCTATAGTCAATAAATTTCTCATCTGGTATTTTAAAATCCTTGTTCAACACCAAGCATTCAGTATCAGTGAAAAGAACCTTATTTTTGTTATCACAAACTTGTGATACACTGAAAAGATTATAATCAAGTTCTTTTACCAGAAACACGTTTTCAAAACGCAAGTTTTTGGTGAGAAGAGTTCCTTTGCCAGTGATAGTTCCATATCCGCCTCCAAAGTAAACTTTATCACCATCCTTAATGGGAGTGAAGTTTGTCAGGTAGTCTTCCTTCCCAGTCATGTGCCTAGAGCATCCACTATCCCAATAGCCATAATCATTCACTTGTTTTTGGATGCCCAGCACATAAAAAAAACAAATTAGTTTTCTTTGGGAACCCAAGCCTGAGCAGACATGGATTCATCTAGTTGTTCAACAAGAACAAACTTAGTTCTCATAACAACCCCTTGTTCATCCCTTTTTGGATGAAATACCCAGTTAACCCCAATTGGTTTTGTGATGACCTTTGAAATATAATTAAATTTGTTGCAGGTCATAGAAATCCGATTAGAATTAGGGTTTTGATCTTGCTTAGGTCTCCATGTCAAGCTAGAAGAAGCTTTAGACCTTTTTCCCTGTGGTTGCAAATATTTAGGTCTAGCAACGTTTCTGTCAGCGTTGGATTTGGTCTTGTCAACGCTGAATTTACCCTTATCAGCGTTGAACCTAGGGTTTGCTACAGGAACCCATTGCATATTAGACTATGTATTGGTCTTCTGAAAAGGTCTTTGTCCATGAGTTGTAGACCCTTTAGTGAAGAATGGGGCTGGTCTAACAACTTGTGGACTTTGCTCCACAAAAGTTTTGGGTCTGACATTGTTTGACCTTTTGTCAGCGTTGACCTTGGAAGCGTTGACACACTTATATGCTAAATGTGAAAAGCTACCACAAGTGTAACAGGTTTTCTAGACACAACTCTATGTCTAGAAGAAAAGAAACTTGTTCCATTATTACTAACTTGGATTTTTGGTGACCTAGTATTCCTATACATTTCTACATACTTAATGCTAGGTTTCTTAACAGTGTTTGAGCCAAGGTCAACAGTCTTGCCAGTGATTGGGTTTGTTACTTTGATAGGCGTAGACTCATTTGTGCTATCACAAAGCATGCCACCCTTGACAAACAAGGTAGGGTTGGCTTTCTTCCATTCATCCAAGTCAGTCAACTTTTGCCTATATTCCTCAACTGGGGTAAGGACTCTTGGTGGAGGAATAAATTCTTCTTCTTGGAGTTCTAGTAAACTAGTTCAAGATAAGTCCTTTCTGTGGACACCATAGAAGTCCCTAGCTGGTGGTAGAACAACAGAATAGTCTTTCATCTCAATCCCAGTCATGTCCCTAGGATCCCTCTGTTTATTAACACATTATCCTAGGGATTATGAGGCCTTATCAAATCTCTGAATTTTAAGGTCTACATTATCCTTATTCTTGATAGCCTCATCTAACTTAGCCTGTAATTCAGCATTGACCCTTTCCATGATGTTTCTAATATCATTACTAGCATTTAAATCATGTTTTAAGATATTTATTTTATCTTTTAGGTCAAGCTCCATTTTCTTATACTCAGAAACTGTCTTTTCAGTTTGAGTGAGAGCAATTTGATAGTTAGACAACTTGCATCTCTCAGTACTCACATCTCCTAACAATCTTAAAACCTTTTTGTTAAGTTTTTCAGTATTTAAACGACAACCCTTACTACAAAAAGCATCATCGTATACCTCATTGTCGGATGAATATAAGGAGTGTGCCATGAGAGCATATTGAACATGCTCTTCTTCTTCAATCTCAGCAACCAAAGCTTTATCCTCTTCCCCATCCTTAGCCAAATAGCTCCAGTCCCATCCAATACCATCAATTTCTTGTACTGCCACCATGGCCTTAGGATCCTGAGCCTTAACAATTTGACTTGAGGGTTTTCTAGCATCAGATCTTCTTGGAGATCTACATTCTCTCATGAACTGCCCCATACGATGACAATTGTAGCACTCAACCTTGGATTTATCAAATCCAGCAGTGTTCTCTGCATTGAAGGTCATCTTCTTCTTGAACCTTCTATTCCACCTGTTTGCTCTTATACTTGCAAGAGCCATGTTCCACTTTATATCCATCTCCTCTAAGTGCTCATCACTTATTTGCCCAAGGTCCTCATATGTAATCACTGAACCATTGGGCAATGAAGCAATGTATGCACAAACAGTATCTAGATCCAAACCAGCAGGCTTAACTCTTGGTGAGTCAAATTTGTATGTGTCAGCGTCTGAATGTGAGGCGTTGACAGGATATGATCCAGCATTGACACATGTTGATCCAGTAACTAGGTGCATGTATAAATCCTTCTGATCAAATTGACCTTCACTATGTGAGAAGAAGGCCATGTTACTATTGGTAGACTTACTTCCATGCTCCAAAAGAGTTTCATTTTCCAACAGCCTTAGTTTGTTGCAGATATCATCAAAAGTAGAAGTTTTGTGAGTGTTATTGGCAATTATAGATCTTGCCTCAATCTTCCATGCATCACCAAGGCTTTTAAGAAAAGTGGCAATAATGTCAACATCACCAATTACTGTCCCCATGAAGGACAACTTGCTTGTAATGTCAAGCAGTCTGCTTCTCACACTGCTAAGCTTCTCATTAGGTTGAGCCTTAAAAACAGCATACTCATGCAAGAGTTGCTTCTTCTTCTCCTCCTTAGTATCAGCATTAACACCATAAGTAACTTTAAGGGCTGCCCAAAGGTCTTTTGCAGACTCATAGCCTCTGTATTTGTGCTGATTTTCTTGTCCCAAAGAAAGTTTCAGAATGCTTAGGGTTTTCATATCAACCTTTTTCTTTGCTATGTCATCAGCAGACACAGCTCTACCATCGTCAGGTTTTTCTTTCTTATCTTCTTCAGAACATCCTTAAACAGCTGATCTTGTAGCAATGACATCTACAATCTTTTGAGCTTCATTGAATGTGTTTCCATATTCAATAATCTCCCAGAGAGTGTAGTCATGGATTTGCAGATATTGCTCAAAGTTGAACTTCCACAGCTCAAAATTGTTTGCATCTAGCATGGGAATCTTGATGTTGTGGTTTGAGGAGGAGGTTACTTCTGGAGTGGACATGATGTTTTTAGGGTTTTGTGAAAATTAGGGTTTTGGTGATTTTAGGGTTCTTGTGTTCTTTTAGATCAAAGTTTCTCAACAAGCTCTGATACCACTTGTTGATCCCAAACTTAGATCGTTTTAGCTTGTGTAAACGAGATTAGATCAAGTTATACACGTAGAGAAACTTTGTTTATGTATAAAGTAATTTAAGTGTTATGCGGAATTAACGCTTAAACAAGAACACACAAAGAATGTAAAACAAACTTTCACTTGATTGATTGATTCGAACTTGCTTACAATGAAAGTGTTTAACGTATGAAAACTTATATGAAACATAACCTAAAGGTCTTCTTTTATAGACATAAGAAGCCTTGTACAAGAGTCTACGTATCAACTATTCTAGGTAAAGATAATTATAGAAAATACAAAGTTGATCCTATCTTTACTAGAAACATAATACGCGTAGACCATATCTTTCTATCAGTGCTTGTCTTCAACCTATCAACGCTTGACTTCTTCCTGTCAACGCTTGATCTGTCAGCGTTTGTTTTCTTCTTATCAACGTTTGTTTTCCTCTTGTCAGCGCTCAAGTGGACTGGCGGCATTTTATTCCCAACACCAAGAAAACCCATTCTTCTTTATACTTGTACAAACCCTAGGATGTTTTTGTTTTGTGTTAATTGTTCTTAAAATGAAGCTTCAAGAAAATCAACAATGGTGGAAATGGAGTTTGTGTTGGTGCCATGTGTTTTAGAGAGAGATAGGAGAGTTGTATGTGTTTTTGAGTGAATGTATGTGTAAATAATGTGAAGTGATTTTGAGGTTAAATGGTTAATAAGTTAAAAGGTGCAGGGATATGTAAGTTAAGCTCAAAATGGCAATTGGAAGAAAATTTGGTTTAGCTAGCATGTGGTGAGTTGTTTGGCCGGTTATTGGGGGGGGGGGGGGTCCCACTAGGGTAAATAATTCAAAAAATTTACTATGGTAACTAGTTAGAAGGTTTAAGGTAAAAACGTTAGTTAGTTTTAGGTAAATGTCAAAAAGTATATAGTTAAGTTTAAAATTACGTAAAACTTAAAAAAATTGACGAAATATATTAAATTTACGATTTCTCGACGAAAACTGATATTTTATAATTTATAAAGTATTTTATGCATGCTAATGACGGTTAAACGTAAAAACGACGTAAAATACGAAAACGCGATACGTTAATTAAATATTCACAGTAAATACGATTATTACTATAAATAGCAAAAATACTAAAATACAGGCATATATAAACATATACAAAAATATTTAAATACGCTGCTCATGAAAATACGATCACGCTTTTAAAAACTAAACAGTTAAGCACATAATTCACTAGTAACGAATAATCTCATGGATTATCGTCAATTCATTGACCGTCTCAGCATTTTGGCCAGATTCACAGAAAGTGATCAGAATAATGACTGAGCACAGTGTCAAGTCATTACTCGTCATCAAACAGTTTTTCAAAATACGCGGGATAACTTCCCGGTTCCAACACAGTTAAATCACGTAGTTGACTAAATAAAAAGTCAAAGGGTAAAATAGTCATTTTACAAAGTAAGAAAATTACCAGGTGTTACAATTATAGTGGAAATCTCGAGTAAGGTGTACTCGAGGAGTGGAGTAGGAACGAAGAGAGCGCTTCGTTGCCGAACCACTATAAATCTTTGGTGTCTTTCCTTAGGTTGTTTCTTTCCTTACTCTTTACTTACTTGTCTTTACATTTAAGCATTCCATTATCATAATCACTTTACATAGCAAATGTTTTGAAACATTAGAAATTGGCTTAACTATTATGAAACAAGTTTTTAAGTAATATCATTTCTAATGACGAACATAATTTTAATTAGGGAAATTATTGAACTCCCCCCTCCCCCCGCCCTCCTTGTTTCTACAACATATATTCTTTTGAATTTTGTGTAGATCCAAGGTATATGTATATACTTGGGTGTGTCTTGTGTTTTAGTTCTCATTCAACTCTAAAGTGATGTGAGTATGAGTTTTGTGTGTGTTGGTTCTCATTTATCTCTAAAGTGGTGTGAGTGTTAGTGTCTCATGTGTAAGTTCTCACTTAGCTACAAAGTGATGTAATTTTTGTGAGTATGAGTGTGTTAGTTCTCATTTAGCTTAACAGTGATGTGAGTGTGAATGATGAGTGTAGATTGGTTATAGCTAAGATTAAAACTCGACATCTAGCCTTGTGTCGATAAATAAAAATAGGCGACGAGTGTAGATTGGTTCTATCTACGATTAGAACTCGGTGTTTAGCTTAGTGTCAGTACATGTTGTAAGTGACGATGTAAGGTTTTATCTCCCAAGAAGGGAGCTTGTGGATATAGTGAAAATCTCAAGTATGTGTACTCGAGGAGTAGAGTAGGAACGAAGAGAGAGCTTCGTTACCGAACCAATATAAATCTTTGGTTTCTTCCTTTAGGTTGTTTCATTCCTTACACTTTACTGACCACTCTTATTATATTTAGTTAATCATAATTAATATCACTTGATATACCAAAATATTTTGAAACATTATAAGTTAATCTAACTATTATGAAACAAGTTTTCAATTAACAGTTATATAAATTGATAAATATATTTTAAAAAAGCGAAATTATTCAACCCACTCTTCTAATATCTACAAACAATATTGGAACAAGCGAAAAGAAAATATAAACAATAAACTAAGACAAGTGGAGTATGTATCTTAAAAAGTAATTATGTAATTTTACTAGTTGTAAGTCCCTATAAATCTTTTTGACGGGCTTGAGCTTGTGGAAACAATAAGACTTATACACTCTGTTTCCGAGTTTAATTTTGGAGTGAAAGCGAAAGTTTTGGGATGATAGAAAAAATAAATTGTGTTCTTGAGATTATTTTAAGAGAGAAGAGGAAAGTAACTGAGAGTAAATTACCCCAGAATTTCACTCCTAATCTTCTTCTCAATTTGGGATAATTTGGAAAGAAAGCAAAGAGGAGTATTGTTTACTTTTAATAATTTAACTAAAATTCTTAATTTTTTCACTCTTCCTTCCAACTCAGAAACACAAAAAGATTATATATTCTTTACTTTTCTCCTTAACTCCGGAACACAAAAATATCAATCCTTTCCTCTTCACTCCACTCCACATCCTCCCACATGCTCTTTCTTCTTTCCTCATTAAACTCGGGAACAGAGTGATAAAGACTTTCATAAACATATGCGACAAACAAATCTTCTCTTCTAAATCGATTGATTTAACATTCCGCCTTCATTAAAGGAAAAAAGATGAAAGTAAATGATTTCACCTCGTTATAGATAAAATACTTTACTTACAAAATCATCCAAGTTACACTTGTTTTTTCGTTTCTTTTTCTTTATTAAATTTCTCAAAAACACAACAATTTTTTTATTTCACTTCATTTTCCTTATTTTTTTAATGAAATGACTCAAACATAGCGCAATTAACCCAAGCCCTAGAAGTATGTATAAGCCCTTTCACAAACACACTTTGCTAGTTAAGGTTGAGTAAAGGGTTGAATATATTGTTGTAGTTTTGTTTGAAATGTCGAGTATATTGTTATTTTTGTGTTAGAAGGCTCCTTCAATTCTTATTAATCTACTATGATCTATCATTTGGTAAGTGGTTAGTTTAAGGGTTGTTTAAGACTTTAAATTATGCTATGACGTCATAAATTAAATGTAATTAAATTATCTATGATCTTAATAAATTATTTGTGAATTACTCCCTCCGTTATATAATAAGTATTCACTTTTATTTTTTTTCGCTTTTTCATATTCAACTTTGACCATAACTATCTTTATTTGTGTTATATAATACCGGATTGTTAGCTTTATATTTTATATAATCGAACAAGAATGTAATAAGTCATCTTAGTCGTTAATGGTCTTGTATTGTAATAGGTTAGTCGGGAAAATCGAGCTTGAACCTTAAACTAATATTGTATAAGTTAGAGGCTCCAAGCCCAAGCAAAGTCAAGCCCGACCCAAGAACAAGCCCACGAAAGCATCTTAAGGCGTGTCATATATATACCATTTTTCATGTGTGAAAAAGTGTGTTGGTCATGTAACTTGTTCTTGTTAGCTGTATGTTTTACACAAGATTAGCTGTATAATTGTATTTCCATAATTAGTTTATCATTATCTATTCCTAGCTGTACTATAGTCATTTTGGGCTAAGCCCATAAAATTGTATCTACTATATATGTATGCGGATGATTGAGATGGAATACACAATTACAGATTATTCATCAGACACAGCTAACAGTTCTCTCTAGTTTACATATACCTTCCACGATCTCTTTACTAATTTCTCTCCCTAACTTCTTTCTATTTCTATCATATGTATTATGTTATGAATTGATGAGGATTAACACGGATGAAAAATATACTTAATAAAAATGCATTTAAATCTCAAGCCATACATATATTTTTCATCCAATATTTTATTACACAAATGAAAATATTTATAATCAAAGTTAAATAAGAAAAAGCGAAAAAAATCAAAATGAACACTTATTATAAGACGAAGATATTATTAAAATAGCAAATCAACTAGTAATTATTTTAGAAACCGTATTCGATTTTTCAAGACAAAATTTTCTACATATTGAAATACCTTTTTTAGAAAGACAATTTAGTTATTATCGTAATTACTTTTTTTCCACAATTTATGTTTTTCTTATATTGGCCTTTTGGGAGTATAGTCTAATTTTCTTTTCAATATGTAATCTTATACTTCATTTTATAATGGAGTGTATATCTGTGCTTCAAATATGATTTTCTTTTGATTTAGAAAAAATTGTTTATTAAATTTTTGTGTAAGGTTGTGAGTCTTTAGAGTTACGTCTGGCAAAATTGGTTGAGGCTACTCGTTAGGTTTAAGGGTTGGAGCTAATGTTGACGATGAGTTAAAATTTTGTGATTTAGTCGGTTAATGAATTGAAATTTATGGTTAAATTAAAGTTTATATTTTTATGAAACTGTTTGGAGTTAGAGTTAAAACTTACGTACTAATGTAAAATAATATTTCGTATAATTAGTTTTTAAATTAAATTACGATTTGCGCGATAATCTATTACTTTTATGTCTCATAATGATCCTCCATAAACGAAAAAAATATAGTTTTTTTTTTTAAAATTTTTTATTACAGTTTTCTCTTTTTTTTTTTGCAGAATGACAGTTTTATCGTAAAATAATTAATTTAAAACTTTTTCAATATTTGTACTAATAATATATAAATAAGAGTAATATAATAAACTTGAACTAAATTTTCTTTTTTTTAAAAAAAGATAATTATTTTAAAACAACAAAAAAATAAAATAGTGTATAATAACTTTAGAATAGATGCATTATATGTAAAAAAAATATTTACATAATTTTTTTCATATTATTCTATTTAATTGACGGGCTTGGGCTTTTGAATACATGCGTTGTAAAATTAGCATGATATTCGTGTAATGCAACGACGAGTACTTGATAATGATTTTTAAAACGAAAAAAATGTTACTATTTTACTTATGAAGTTTGTATTCACATTGATATTCAAGGGATAAATATAAAAAATCAAAATAAACGTGCTAAAAATAAAAAATAAAAAGAAAATTAATAAAATTAAACGAAATTGATATTGAATTAATAACACCAAGTTAAAAAAATATGATGTATGAAATTAACAAATATATAGAAAGATATTTTAATTTAATATAAAATGTTATTTTAATAGTTTGTTACAAAAATTTGTTATAAAAAGTTTTTAAAAAGGGGTATATAGTGTGAGAAAGACATTTACAATTTTTTATGTTTAGTACGTAATTAAAACTGACTGAAAATCCAGTCTTTTATTTTTAGAAAATACCAAATGTTTTACTCACTCCGTCCTAAAATTTTTGTCCATCGAAAAAATACATAGTTTAAGAAAAATAACACCTTTACAGCTTTTTCTGTCTTACTTTTTGCATAAAGACAGTTTTACGTAAACCAATTAATTTAAAACCACTGTAAAGTTTGTAATTATTATTTCAACTAAGGCTAATGTAATAATCTCGATCTAAACTTCCTACTATTTTTTAGAAGTGAATAATTAATTTGAGACAACCGAAAATGAAATATGGACTATAATTTTAGGACAGATACAGTATATTTTATAGATTATATTGATTTTAGATATATGTTCACCCTAAGAAAAAGAAGAAAAAAAATCAATTGGATAAAAAAGAAAAGGAAATAAAGAAAGTCAAAAGTCAAATAAAAACCCTACAACTACTACTACTACTTCATTCTGAAACAAAACTATTGTCTGCTGCCGCTCACACCCCCCGCCTCCCTCCGACGCACATCCTGTTTAACCGATTACTTTCTGGTATCTTTCTCATTCACTTTTTATATTGTATGCTTGTTCTATTATTCTGCCTTTCATAAGCCCTAATTTTCTACCTTTTTTTTAAGACTTATTGATTATATGAGTTTATCATGTCATAATAAACTTATATAAGCCCACAAGTATCAAAATAAGCTGGATAATTAGGGGTTATGAATTATAAGCCGAAAACCAAATAAGCTCATAAGCCACGTATATGGGGCTGTTTGTTTTTGCTTATATAACGTATTCTTATTTCTGCTTATATAACATAAACCTCAATTTGGTGGCTTATTTGGAGACTTATGGGCTTATCTAAGTTTTTTATGATATAATAAAAAGTTATATAATCCCATAAGTTACGAAATAAGCTTAAAAAGTAAGCCCCAGTTTTGTGGCTTATTTTGAGACTTAGGGGCTTATATAAGTTTATAATGATATAATAAACCTACATTATAAGCCCATAAGTCTCCAAATAAGCCACAAAATTATGGCTTATGTTATATAAGCCGAAATGGGCTTACATTATATAAACTATAAAGCCAAACCAAACACCCCCTAAGCTTAAATATACACCCGGGTGTGTTTGTTTTGGCTTATGTGGTTTTCGCTTTATATTTAACAACCTCAATTTTTGTGGTTTATTTTGAAACTTTTCGGTTTATATAAGGTTATTATGACATGATAAGCTTGTACGAACAAAAAAGTTTCAAAGTAAGGCACAAAATATGAACTTATGAAACATAAGCCGAGAACCAAGTAAGCCCGCTTATAAGCCTAAACAAATAAGCATATTTGCGATGAGACGTGGACATATCCTATATGAACTTATATTAGCCGGAAAGTGTAAAAAAAAGTGAGATTATGAAACATAAGCCCAATTAAAAGCCGGCTATAGCCGAATAGTGTTTGGCAAAAACTGCTTTTTTACATTGATAATCATAAGCACCTAAAACTATTTATCAAGTCCATATAGTCCACAAACATATCAGCTAACCAATTTATTCTTATACCAGTAGTTAATAAGCTGGGAGTACCCGCTTTAGTTTCTCTCTCTGTAGTCCGTACACATGAAATAGTTACGATTTCATCTCTATATACTTACTTGGTGCTCTAATGGAAGTTTATGTACATGGACTCCACATAGTCTCCATGTCGCCACAGACATGTTCTATTAACCACCATTGGAGATGCTCTAAGCAGATGAGCACTTTAGAACAAGCAATCCTAAACACAGAGTGTTCGCCGTAGTTATGGAGGATAACACAATGAGCAAATTAAATATTATTATTAGAGGCGGTTTTCCTTTATGTGGATGTAAATTGATACCATTGAATTGCCACTTAACCATTGATGTTTTTTGGTTGTGGCCTTTTGGACTTGTGGGGTTGGATAGGTTGCTTGCAAGGTTGTAAATATCGGTCATGGCGGCCGATATATCGGTGATATATCGCTTGGCGGTGGTCCACCGCCACGCCATGGAGCATATCGGCCAACTTGGCGTTTTGGTCAAATATCGGTCAATATCGGTCAATATCGGTAAAATATCGGTTGACTTTTGGTATTTTGATTTTTATTTTATTTTTTAATGTAAATTTTACAAGATATATTACTAAAACTAATGAATAAATTAATAAAATTATAAAAACATATAAGAATTTTAGATTTATATTAAATAAATATAAAAAAATATATAAATTAATAATAAAAATATATAAAATAATGATAAAAATATATAAAATAATGATAAAAATATATAAAATAATGATAACTTATAGTGCCCGCCGAGAAACCGATATATCGCCGCCAAGACGATATATCGCTTGGCGGTGGTCAGCCGCCGAGACCCCGCCGAGCGATATTTACAACCTTGGTTGCTTGTTATAAACTGTCGGCTTATTTTTCTTAGTGCTTAGTTACTTTAAGATAAGCAAATACACAGTTTCATCCAAAGATTCAAAACAGATGATCTGTATTAAATTTGAGCATGTAATGTTTACATAAGACATCCTAAAGACCCTCTAAAACTCATATGAATGTGTTTGCGTCTATCTTTTTTAACTGCTTATCTGCTATAACTCCCAAGTTATTTGTATGGTTTCTTTATTGTTCTTTGTTTAACGACATTTTTGTATTACTTTTATTGTCACATAGCTAATTAATAGTAATTTGGTGTCATTACAACAAATGATGTATGTCAGCTAGTGATGGATGTTTATAAAAATCACAAAAAATTGATTAGCTTATTACAAGCTGGATTTTCATAATAGTAATGTCTTATTGTCTTATTATTTGCAGACATATTTGTTGTTCAGTTTAAGGATTTGCAATGAGGTTGGAGAAGTGCTGGTTTTGTTCCTCTACTGTATATCCCGGACACGGTATTCAGTTTGTGCGAAATGATGCAAAGGTACGTGTAATAATTTCTTGGTACGCAACAGACTATAGTAATGCTCACCACGATCTTATTGACATCTTTACTGTTTTGCAGATTTTCAGATTTTGCCGATCAAAATGTCACAAGAATTTCAAGATGAAGAGGAATCCCCGTAAGGTGAAATGGACTAAAGCTTACAGGAGGTTACACGGCAAAGATATGACTCAGGTACAGAAATTTGTTACTACAATAAATGGATTTGCTTTCTTATGACGAGAAATGGTTCGTTGATAAATGAATCAAAACTTGCAGGATGCTACATTTGAGTTTGAGAGGAAGCGTAATAGGCCAGAAAGGTATGACAGGAACCTCACTGAGAACACACTCAAGGCCATCAAGACTATTGACAAAGTCAGATCCCGTAGGGAGGAGACACACCTTAAGAATAGGTATGTTTTCTTAAACTTATTTTTGATTTATTAAAATTGTGTTGTTTTATATAAAAGCTTGGGTCTTATTTAAGTTATCTAATTGTGTAATCATACATGAGCATTTGAACACTAATTATATACAAAAAGGAAAAGTATAGAAAAAACACGAGTTTTGGACAAAAGGTGTACGGGTCAACCCTACACAACGCTATATCAGCTGCATGTTAAACCATTGCGTGACTCATGACCTCCCATTTTGTGGCTTATATTGTTATTTTTATGAGTTTCTAATTTTGTTGTTTATTATGATGATGCAGAATGAAAGGCAAGGCTGCAAAGGAAAGGCGTGAGGCTAAAAAGGAACATGACCAGCAAATTCACATGGTGGTTGCACCTGGTGCATTGGCCAAAGATGCATCTACTAAACGGGCTAAGGTTACAGTTAAGGTTCAACATGAATCAAGTGAAAATCGTATGGAAGAATAGTTCTCTTAACGACGGGGTGAATGCTTCTGTGCTCTCATGTTTTGCATTGTAAACACCTGCATTTGATAGTGTATCTTTGAAATAGTTATTTTCAAGTTTTGACGTGATTTGTTTGGATTTTAAATTAAATGTATTAGTATCAAGTTTGTTGACTTTGTAGTCATAGTTTACATAGTTAACATAAGTCCCCCCCTCGGATGACCAAGACTGATAACAAATCCAAACTATTAAACATGTTACATGTGCAGCTGTTTCAAAAACCATGAACAAAACACGATGCAAATTACATAGTACATACCATTAATATGCCAATTAGTACTGATGAAACAACATTCATCTAGCCAAGCTGAGAATCTAGACATGTTGAAAAGCCACCCAACAGCCAACATGTCAAATACCTAGTATTCAGCAAGTCAATTAGGCTGTCCAGAATTTTAAATACCATGGATCTACTAGTACTAAGTTAGTCGGCCAACCTCAAAGTTAGGGATAGTTGCCATCCCCGAACCGGATTAGCAAAGTTCTCCCTAAATTCGCTCGATCCTCATTGGGGATCTAAACATGACGGCCGATTGAGGCGCAATGCTCTCTCTAACCCGCCCCGATCATGGTGTTTTAGTGCAATTCTCGACCAAAGCTACACCATTTTACTTTTATTATTAGTTTTTAAACTTTTAACAATAACTTGAAAAACTTAAGAACATATAAATAATCAATTACAAACAAATCTTGTTAATTTTTCAGCGATAATATTATACATAAATAATGATATTTACCCATCATATATTACAACACTTTTAAATTTATTAAAAAATAAAAAACTAAATATTAAAGAAATGTTTTTTTACATAAATACTATACAAAATATTATATAAATATAGATATATTTGTATATAAGTATAAGTTATTCGAGTTGGAGGGTCGGAGATGTCATTCTTGGTTTCTGCCCCAAACCCGATTAAAATCTTCTTGCTTCCTGCCCCAAACCCGATTAAAATCATTGTTTAAGCTTCAAATCGGCCTTGTAACCCAATAAGCATTCCTCGCCTGACACCAATTAGTTCGGCTTTCAAATTTCCTCGCTATGTTCGATTCTTTCACCATCCCTACTCAAAGTCGCAAGACATTGTTGTGAATACAACAAGTATCTACAGAACCTCAAAACTAACAAACTAATCAACAACAAGGATTCGAGTCTCGGCTCCTACCTAGTTGAAGTAGACCTACTTACAAGTTACAATCCATACAAAACATGAAGCTATCCCTAGCTACTTACAAGAACCAGACCATGCAGCCCATAAGGATACAAAATGTTTGGCAGAGGAGCATAACAGTTCTTTGACATCATTGAAGATTGATGTATTAACCATATATCCTGGAAGGGTACTCCATTGAGATCAGAGAATTGCTAAAATCACTTCTTATAAAATAAACGATGTAACAAAATACTCGAAATCAAAATATTCCTGCTAATTCACTTATTTTATAAATAAAATCTTTTATATAATATAGCAAAACGGTAAGTGGAAAATTTCGTATTTAAAAACAAAAGAATTGTTTCCTTAATAAGAGACAATCTCTTTATTTATTTATTTTAATTTTCTAATATCAAAACATAAAACTTTTATAAATTTGGCAAAAGTTTTTATCAGTTTGTTTATATTATTAGAACTTGGTGGAGAAATCTGTCGGAGAAAAAAAAATCTAAAAATACAAGTGTTAAATTTGCGAATAAAAAATTTCAGAAAATTTGTAATTTATAATATTTTTCAATAATTTAAAAAAAACAAACAAATATTTCTTACCCTTTAACTCTTATTTATACTCTTTAAAATTTATATCTTAAACATAAAAAATATATAAAATATATTTATAATTTATATCTAATGCTGAAGTCTAATTGTGAGGTCCGTATCTACGATACAACTAACGATTTACTTACTTGTACTGCCTCGGGGGTGTTTGTTTCAGCTTATATACTGGGTTTATAAGCTTATTAGCTTATATAAGCTTATAAGCCGAACCAATTGTAGCTTTTATAAAAAAAAAGCTTATATGAAGGACTTTTGGTCATTTGTGGCTTTTATAAAAAAAAGTACGCTCATATCTTATCTTATCTTACTACTTTATAAAAGATTTAACCCTTTTTCTATATTTAGAAATCTTAAATTTTCAGCCTCAAACATTGCTAAAAAAAGAAGTTATATATGATCATTTCAAAATTAGTCTAGGTTTTAATGCATACTAGACGAGTACCCGCGCATAGCGGCGGAAATTGCCTAGCGACAGATAATTAACATCAAAATTTTTGGGGATTGTAGGTAGGCGGCAAAAGCCGACGGTCATGAAGCAACGACTGGCATTGGAGGGGCGGTAGCCGACTTTAGAAAGAGGAGAGAGAGTGTGGTGCAATGTGTTTTTGTTTTAATGAGAATTTTTGGTGAATGAGATTTGTGTGTATTAGTTTTTAGTGGGACCCATATTTTTCAACATTCAACATTTTCAACTTTCAACCAAAGGGATACACCCTTTATAATGTAGTATAGATATGTTTTTTCAAACCACATTTAAAAAGTACTTTAAATGACAATATGAATTAATAATAACTAATTTAATGAGAAATTAAATAATTTAATGATAAATTATATAACCATTTTATGAGAAATTAAATGAGTTCAAGTAATTAATAAATATTTTAATGAGAAATTAAATAATTTAATGAGATATTATGTAACCATTTTATGAATACATGTAACATAAAACTACAAATAACTTCTTATTGATATACATTAAAATATCAGTTACGAAATACTAGTATAAAAAGAATTCATGATTTATCAAAAGACGAACCACCAATACTATCTGATTTCTGAATCGCTGCCATCGCCACCATTAGGATTCTCACCAACACCGCCGCATATATTGATAATTAGTGGTGTTTGAGTTTGGGTGTTTTGTTTGATGTTTTGTAGTTTCGTTGGTATTTTTATGTTTTTGGTTTGTTTTGTGAGGTGATTTAAGAGGATTTGTATCTTCTTCATAACCATAACCCCACAACCTTCACCACCTCCTCACTACCACCATTTTCATCGAGACCATGGGTTCAAGAACATAAAACGAAAGTAAATAAATACTTGGTTTTCAAGATCTTGGTTTCGTTCAAAGATACACAAAACTAAACCTACCCCATACCATGGTTTTCAAGATCTTTGTTCTAAATCTATGAACCTACCATGTAATCGTGCTTATGTGGGTGTGTTTTTGTTTTCATGTGGGGTTGACAAGACCAAGAAAAACAAGAACAGGAAAGATGAGGTTGTTGGCTTGGTATGAAAAAAAAGAAGCGACTATGTCACTATGTGTTATATGTGGTGAAGTGTATTAGGGTTATGAGATGAGATAAATTAGGGATTGTTAAAATATATCCCAAATGGTCGCACAATGGACTCGGGTATAATTGTTACTTCTAAACTTGTATTAGTTTTTTTATTCTTTTCAAAGTTGTAAACATATTATTAGTATATCTTTTGCTTTAATGATTTATTATTTAATTAGTTGTCAGTAATTTGTTGGTAAATGCATGCGATTTAAAAGTGTTTGTTATTGCGATCTTTTTTGCTACGGTTGTATATGACAACTGACTTATGAAAAAAATAAGTTTATATTAGTGAGCTGTTATATTTTTATTAAAAGTAATTATATTTTGTACGTCAACGTAATTGAAAACTTATGACCACGCGCCTCTATAAATAGTTTCTTATTGCGTAATTTACTCTAACTTAAAACTATCATCATTTGTAAAATTACTTTCACGAAACATATATAATCGTAAAACGTTACACGCTGTGAATTTTAATTTTAGGGTACCCGCCGCCGCATTGCGCGGGTACCCTGCTAGTAACAATAATATATTAAAAGACTTTTATACCATATTTAATAACTACGTCATTTAATATTCATGTGTTATTATGTCATTTTACTTTATTAATTTTTAATAAGTTTAACAAAACACTAAATGTGAGCTTATAAACTTTACAAGCCATAAATAACTTATATAACATAAGCTTAAGCTCAACTCATAAATTTAACCGAACACCCTTTTACTTTATTGTAAGATTCAATCAAACGAAAGCTTGAAAGCCCTATTAAACAAGCGATCTAAATCCAACTCACACCTGTCACCCATTTTGTACTAGCAAATACATAATAATTTTTCTTATACACGTATATAGTCACTAGCAGGGTCCCCGCGTAATGCGGCGGCGGGTACCCTGTGACATATTTTGCGGCTAGCAAACACTGTTCAGTTACACGTTTAGTTTCTAATAATAACCGTCAAGTGATGATAATTTTGAATTAAAATAAGTTTAACCAATAACAATTGTCTATAATTTCTTAATATTTCTTTAGCAAGATATGCTCTACATATGTTATATAATAAATTGCGTGTTAATATTATAAAGAAAACATCTTTAAAATAAATTTTACGTATAAAAGCTAAGACTAAGTTTTATTTGACGAAAGCTAAGATTGAGTCTGAATCTAACTACTGCATCTTATTGCAAAGATGTGGTTATATAGTCTAAATCCCGAATGAAACAATGTTGTTTATCTTTTGTAATTATTTTAATGGTTTTAATTGTTTTTTTTATAATTATGTATATTAACATATAAATTAAATTTTGAATAATTTATTTAACATATGATATCGTGTTTTTTTGTAATTCCAACTCAGGTAGGTGATGTTTTTATTCAAGATCTTGCAGCCACAAACCTATCTCCACAAACAACATGTAACAATAAAAAATGAAATATTTATTTGATTCTATCTTAAGAAACGAACCAAATTCAATCAAAATCCCTTGTTTTTGCTTCAAACCCGAAGTGCAACACCTTAGCTATAAGATCTTTAATGGTCTCGGTGAGTGGTCGTTCTTGTGGTAGTTGGGCAGTGGACAACGGTTGAGCCAGCCAGTTTACTAAGGTGGTTCTATTCCCATTAAAAAAATTTATCAAGAATTTTAGAAATTAACAAATTGGTTCAGGTCGAAACACGTCAAACAAACAGAACTCAAACTCGCGATGGTACAAGTTTCATTTATTTATAATTTATAAGGTAGCTTCTATAATGGAAAATCTACACTTTTCTTATTATAAACAACAAAAATTTACTTGCTCAACATATAAATACAAACGTAAAAGAACAGAATATTTAAATTTGGAAAACAAACGGAAATGAACATAAAGTTCATTTAATTTTCTTCAAAAGTTAGCATTATTATCTTTTTTATCATCAACCCACAACTAGTTTCTGTCTCTCTTTCATTTCATCATCTTTTCCTCCAACTTCATCAAATAACACCTTTATCAAACACCACTAAATCAAATAGATTTGTGCCTGTTTTTTTAGCTCTTTCTAGTTAAAAATCATCATAAGGTAGTTCCTAACTGTAGAAACTAGAAGGAGGGTTGAATAGTTTCTAGTTACCTTTTCAAAACATTTCGCATAACTCACTGTGCGCGGTTCTTTAAACATGTCCGCGGTTCGTTATCACTAAAGAACCGTGTGTCCCTTTAAGGAACCGCCGACAGTGAACTAGGCTATTTATTACATGTTAAACTTAAACAATCCTTGGTATCGAATTCTCGATCAAGCTTGACTAGATATTAGATGTGTTTGATTGAAAGATAATACTACAAGTAAGAAAACACACAAACACATCAAATCAATAGTACATCAAGCAATAGTCTAAACACTAAGCATACAGGTACTAAGCATAAGCTTTTCCGCAACTAAGATGTTTAGACTAAGTGATGTATACTTGACCATAATTTAAACATGAAGCACACACGTACTAAGCCTTAAATTTTCCACAACTTAGATGTTTAGATTATGAGATGCACACAACACACAACAACATATAAATGCATCAATAAGAGAAAAGACATAAATGTAAAGGAAAGTACTGACACGATGATTTATAGTGGTTCGGTCACGAAGCTCCCTTCTCCCTACTCCACTCCTCGAGTACACCTTAATCGAGAGTTACTTCACTAGTCAACAAACTCCTTAAGGTGGAGAAACCATACACAACGTCGATTATCCAATTTCCGACTCTAAGCTAAAAGTAAGTCCTAATCTTAGGTAGGACCAATCTACACAACGTCGCCCACTTCACCATTCTAGATGTCGAGTCCTAATCTTAGGTAGGACCAATCTACACCCATATACACCAATCTTCACAGTAGTTATGTTTTATGGCCCAAAATAACAAACCGTGTGTTTTATGGCCTAAACACATAAACCATATAGATCTAAGTACACAACACTTAGATCTATGACTCTAACACTATATCCAAGTATTAACAAACTTGGATCTACACAACTAACAACTAATCCAAGGATACTCATCTCTTGGATCTACTACCCTTACAAACACATCCAAGTGAACCCAACACTTGGATCTTCTACATATACATAGTAGGAAAACAATGACTTGATCTAGAAGGAGAGATCTTCATCATGTTATGAACCCAACACTTCATGGTAATGAAAGTGTTCTTCTCTTTGCACTTGAGATGATGAGAGGATTAAGGATAGAATCACATATTAAACAAGATTAATCAAAACTAACTAATCAAGGAGTTTAAATATGTTTATGAAGAAATTGTGCAAAAAGGGTTGAAAGAAAAGCTGGAAATGATCCACTATTTATAGGGCAAGAGTGCAAAGGTCAAAAACACCCGCGGTTCCTTATCAATAAGGAACCTCCTCCCGCGGTTTTTTATCAATAAGGAACCTCCGGCTTGGAGACCGTACATTTTTGTCCTTTAGTGGGGATATGCCATATGGGTAGTTTATACCCTCAAAGGATATTCCTTTGGCATACGGAATATGCCAAATTCAAATTTCCATTTTCTTTTTAATAAAACATTTTCTTAAAAATAAAGTTTATTAAAATCTTTTGTCACATTTGATTAAATGTGAGTTTTAAGAAAATATTAATTCTTGATCGCTTAGTTAGGTTAATGACATGTTTATTCATACCTTGAGTGATTCATGCCGAATGTGATCTTGGAGGTGTCGAGAGAAGTATACAAATGTATTCTTGAGTGATTACGAGAACCTTAACATTTTATATAATGTATTGCTAGTTATACGTTTGTCATCAACAAAACTCAAAGAGATTATATCGACAAAACATCGTATTGTTTGCACTAACAATCTCCCCATTTTTGATGATGACAAACAAGTAAACCGCAACGCATATTAAAATGTATAAGTTACTCGTTTACACTTACTTCTACCCCTTTTGTCGAATAAAAAATGTAGTCAACGTCTTTGAATAAGAGAAGAACCAACGTCGAGAGAACACACATCCAAAGTGGTAGTCATTGATAAAACGTCATTTGAAGAAGAGAAGAATTGACGTCACGAGAGCTTGCATCCAAAAGGTAGTCTTCATTTGTAGAAGAGGAGGATTGACTTCGAGAGAGCATGCATCTAAAAAACTAATCATCCATTGTGGTTGTCGGTTGAGAAGCGAGAATCCAAACCGTAGACCCATCATCTAAAGATATTGAGCTTGCGTCATCCTATTGAAGTCTTCAATCACCATAGGTTAACCAACTCCATGCATAATAATATGCTTATCTTCGAGATCCCATGACTCATTACTTGCAAGATGTTCAATGAATTAAATTTAAGTGAGTCAACGATCGCAAATGTAATGACTATAAATCTTGCAAATGCTCCCCCTTGATATGAGCTCCCGCTTACTTGAGGCACGAATGAAGCAAGGATAGTGACAAGCTACAAAGAAGGGTTAGAAAAGTCCTACAAAACAAAGTTAGTGGATAAGAGCATATATGAATAGCAATGTCACCCAAGCGGAATTAGCTTTAAACATCTTAAATACAAAGAGAGGGACTCAAGAGAAAGCTAAAACAATCTTAACTTTTAGAAGTGTAAAAAATATGACAAGTTAAGAAAAATAAGAGGGCTATTAGATAGAAAAGAGAACCCAACTTATTTTGGTGACACCAAAAATTATATAAAGAGGACTAAGATAGAAAAGAGATGTCCAATTTATAAGAAAAAAAATTGTCGAGAAGACATACTCCACTTTAATATAATGGCACGAATACCGAACTAAATAGAGTATGACAAGGATAATAAAACAATTCCACATAGTCGAAAAGAGAGGAAGAATGACTATGAGGAGAAGCGAAAACGAGGACGATAAACAATTCGTTTGCACAAACAATGACAAGCATTGGAGAAAGAGGTGTGCACGCGATGCTATCAATCCAAAGACAAGTCAAAGGAGAGGATCTTGACAAGATTAATTCACAATTGTTGGAATAGAGGTAGAGAAGAAACGTTCATACCAATTGTAATGATAATATGTCAAAGGGTAAAAAGCTTAGAATTTTTGGAATCACCCAAGAAAATTCAAGATCTAACCAAAATCCTCTCAAAAAGGTTAAAAACTTAGAATTGTTGGAATCACCCAATCCAATTGTAAATTTTAACCGCAATCAACTCTCAACAATGAGAAAGACAAAAAATCTAGACTCAAAGATATTTTTGACCTTAAAAATAATTCCTTTAGAAAACTTCAAAATCTTTAAGTCCCCAAGGTACAAAAATAAAGAAAATCCAAAAGCGAGGATAAATCGACGCTTAAGAAAAATACTAGATACAAGACATTTATAGGCAAGGATGCTTATGAATGTCGACACCAAAAGGATGACTCAATGATATAGAGAAAGAGATCAAATAAGTCAAAGAATAGAAAAACCAAGATGGATGGTGTTTAACATACGATAAACTACATGCTCAAAGTTTCGTAGCTCTTCTCAATCATTGTGAATGTTCAAAGAACAATTACATGATGAGGAAAGGGTGAGGCTCGACTCGACTTAGTTTAGAAAGGATAGAAGAGAAAGACTCAAATTAGAGAGGCATAATTAAAATAAATCAAAAGAGACTCAACAAAGAAGTTAAGGATAACTTCACAAAATAATTCAAGAATACTATACCTTATCAGGTGATAGAGAGGCCTACCTCTTACCAAAGACAACAAATAAATCAACAATCCACATATAGGTGTCAAAAGTATCACTTATTCAAACATCAAATGAAAACTAAGAGGAAAGGAGATCTCCTCCTAAATGCAATCATATGGCAACTCCAGTCTTAGCCACTTCTATTCTCACGCTTAACCACGTTATCACCTTAAAGAGACAATAAAACACGTCAACATAAAGTTGGTGAGAGTCATAGGTTTAGACTCCAACGCTAAAATCAAGTACAGTAGCTGTGAATAAACATCAATCATAAAACATATGGACAAGGTGATACAAATATGTACTAACAACTAAACATTTAATACTAAGCGCTTATTCTATCCAACCTAGGCTCCAAGCCTTTCCTACATTCCTCCCTTGGTTTATTAGGAGCCCATACACCTAAAACCAATCCCCAAGACCCCGTCTTGTCATCCCTAAGGCCCCGCCTTGTCACCCTTGATATCAAGTTATACTTAAATGAATTAAGTAAATCACATAGTAGTTAAGTGCATAAGTAAAACACGCAAGTCCAATCAAAACATTAAAACATTTACAACAAATCATTTATAAAAAAAGTATGTGTCTCTTCCATCCGATTTGGAAGTAAATCATTTAAAGATATGGGACTATGAAACTCACCTGATCGAGCTTCTTCGAATATCCGCACACTAGCAAAAATATAAACAAACAATACACACACTATCAAGACATGAACCAATAAACTAAAATGGATCATCAATCTATGATGGATGTATAACTTTCTCCTACATTTTAATCCCATTAATATGCTATAAACATCCCATTACACCTCTTAATAAAGCCCTTAACCTAGTTAAGTTCATAACTTATCACGTTATCACTTTACCCAAAACAGTCCCGTTTTTCATACCCCAAACTATGGGTCAAACACCCACTTAACCAAACCCATACTTTCGGTAAAAGAAACCTTATGCCCTTACATGTGTTATCTAACTCTCACAATTTGCCCCAACCTTAAAGCTACTGTTAAGGCCCCTATATATATACTTTTACCTATCTAGAATTTACTGATTTTGAACATATGAAAAGTTTGTTATGATCAGAGGGTCTTAACCTATTCCATTTAATTATCCCTCATTCAGATCTTTTATTTAATATATAAACTAAGTCTCATGTTCGTTTGAAAGTCCAATTATAATCCTAAGTACCCTAACTAACTCAAAACATTAATTATAAACCGGCTGATCCAAAAACTGTTTTGACATCCGACTGTTGTAACATGTTTTTGGCCCACTTCGCGACCTCCAATTTAGTCCTCGTTTATTGCATTCAAAATTTAACTCAATTACGTTTCCATGAGTATAAGATCCGACTTCAGAAAGTTTGTAAAACTCTAGATATGATCAAAACAAGTGACCTAAAATTCTGCCCAGTTTTTAATGACGAATTTAACACAATTTGTCAAATTAATTACCCTCCACATGTATAATCATTAACCCTAATTAATCTAAGCATGTTTATATTATTATAATACATATTTTAATTTAAAACCTAACCCTAAATCCATCATGTATTGATTAAGAAATGAATTAAGTAAGAATTAAATTAAAAGAATAACAAGTATTTTACCTTAGAATTAATGGAAGACAAAAATTTTATGAAGAACCCTAAAACTCCATTGAAACCGTCGACCTCTTTTTTCTCCAGAGAAATTATGATTGTTTTTATAAATAAAGCTTTATATACTTAAACAAGAGAATCCTAACCCAATTACAAAAGCCCACTTTCCTTTTTCCTTTCTCCCCTTGTCTTGCGTCTACTATATGCCGACCTACCCTTTATTTTTTTTATTGATTTTTTCTTTTTATTATTCATTAATGTATTATTAATGTTAGGCTTAAATTATCTTAATTTATTTCAGCTCCTAAAACCTCCAAAACCTCAAAACCGTAAAACTAGTTAAATTTACGTGTATACCGTAAAAGACATAAAATATACAGTTTTATGAAAAATCTTGAAATAAGTTATTAACTAATTAACTAAGTTCAAAATGACTTAAAACTAACCCATAAATTGTTCCCGAGACTAAATCCATAGTCCGTGACCTCTAAACGCTAAACCCTAAATCGTAAAAATACGATTTACTATAATACATATACGTATACGTAAAAACACCAAAATAAGTCCATTTCATTTCATAGTCACTATATTGTGAACTTATGATCATGAAATAAACATACATCGATTCGTATATAGAGTACCTCGTACCCTTGAACGATGTCCAAACCACCCTCCATTCACCCCAAATAATCACGTAAGCACATCAAACACATAGTCACGCAAAATACCCTAACAATAAGACTAACTGTCGAACCTCAAAAACCGGGGTTGTTACACATGCCTTTCCAAAATCCATTCATTTTCCTTTGATATTAACATGGTTAATCCTTGACGGCTTGTCTTTGTGATGGTATGTTGTAATGCGCATCCAACATTCTTGATCGTGGTGTCTGATCATAGCCCTACTATAAATATGCATCGGATGTTATTCCACTATTGATGTAGAATTCATATCAGATAAACGTTTAAGTAAACTATATCATATGTATTAATCTCTCCGTCCCATATTAATTGTCTATTATGGTATCCTTGTTTGTCCTGTATTAGGTGTCGACTACGATAAATGAGAGATTATTGAAAATTAAATTTCATATTTTACTCTTAAAATACTTTGGCCCATATTTAAGTTATTTATTTTATTTTTGTCATTTTGCATTAAATGAGGGTATTGTCATTTATCAACTCATAATGCTAATAATAAATTACGTCTAAAACTTTGTGCTTTAGAATCTTGGACACTTAATATGGGACGAGGAAGTAATTGATTAATAAAATGTAATTAAATCATTAAACCTAACTGTTACCATTCTTTGCTTATCGATCGTTGATGAAAATGGCCTATAGAATGCACGAGATCTTTCTACAAAATGGCCAAATTGATGTGGCCAAAAACATACGTGCTACATCCTCTCATCAGCTACAATTTCTTATAATACCCAGTCAACTGTTTTATAACACAATTAAAATTATAAAGAATTACGCTTTCATTACGTGATCATACCTTTTTCTGTATATAACAGTTCCCTTTGTCGTTTCCTTAGGTTGGTTATACCAGAAACTTATGTACGAGTAATTGGATACCCGTCCATTTGAAAAGCCATTAGTCCGAGTTTGTTTTGACTTTTTTGTGAACACTATATGCATACCGTCCGTAAATTCCAGTCCATTAACCAATGCAATCCAATCTGTTTCATTCAGCTGATACTTGAACATGCCGGGGTTTTCATGAGACTTTACCCTTTCATATCTTACAGTATAGGTCTCATTGTTTGTTGATATAAATAATGGTTCATTTAGATTAAAGCCAGCTAGGAAAGTTAGCGGAACCATATGTAAATAATCAGCAAATGACATTATACCCGTGTTATTTAAAACATATTTTCCATTTATAAGCATTTGCGTATATATGTAAACATACCTGTGCATAATCTTTATAAAGCCAAGAACGTGTGAGTAATCTTTTTGCCCTGTTAGTTATGACATTATACCTCACGCATTCCATTCCATCAATACCATACCCAGTCACATAAAATGTGTCATCACCCACTTGAATGAAATGCAAAAAACTGCATTTTCCATGTTCTCATGACAAAACTCAACCCACCTTTACCTTCGACATGAATATTTTCACCGTTCGGTACCTTTAAGTCACATTTAAACCTGTAGAGATCATTACTAGTCACGTACATGTACATGTTTCCGTTATAGTAACGTTCATTGAAAAACGATGGTAGGACCTGCAAAGTATATAGAAGTTCAAGACATGCTTAATTTTCAAAACCATTATATCAAAATATTGAAATTAGACAAAATAGTATTATAATACCTGTGTTTTTGAAAATGTATCCGTGTTGACCATGAAAACGAATTCTAGAGGCATTTTCTGCATATTTCGTATCATTTAAAACATCAATACGTCTGCATACAAAAAATATTTGACGTCTTAGGACGTTCAAATAAAAACAGAGTGCAAATATGCAGAGATTTGATCTTAATGTTATTCTAAAATATTTCTACAGTTTCCTTGATATCACCTTTTTAAAAAAAAGTACATGTCCATAATCAATTTGAAAGATAACAGAGATTTAGGTTGCCTACCTTTGGGGATTTTTATGTACACGACAACAACAAACATGCAATTATCATGACCAAAATTCATTTATTCATACCATCATTTTGTTTTCCATTGGTGATCATCAAGTTTGTGAAAGTATTATTTACAATTAATGTCTATTTTATCATAATTAAAAAGCATAACATAAGCAAACCAAAAAACTCATACTTATACGTATCTATGTTGTAAACAAAATCAAACATGCACTAGTCAAACCCTAGACAATAACTTATATTAGGACTATAAAATATGTTTGATTAATGATCTCAATCATAATCAAGTATTAAATTTGATTTATTGATTATTAGCGCACAAAAAAATAAATAAAAGGAAGGGTATGAGTATGTTCACAATGTTAATCTGGGTATGGAATTATATTATTCAACATATATCAACTTAGAAAGATCACACCTTTGTGTATTTGATTTTTAAGTTCCGGATACCTTTGATGTTCTTCAATCGGATTGATTGATTTGGGGACGGAAGTTTACTAGACACACACACACTCTGTTTATTAATATTTTTTTTGGAGTTGTTTGTATACGGGTCAAAAAAAATATATTTATTTTATCTTTTATATATATACAAAATATTTACTGTAAATGTATAAAATTCCTACACATTATAATTTTTAGTTTAATATGGTTTACAATTTTTAGTTTAATATGGTTTACAACTTATGACAAAATATTTACTACAAATTTATAAAATTCCGCACAACTTGATATACCATATGTTCACAAGTGTTAATATCAACTGATTGTATTTGTACGTAGTTCTGAACGTGTGAATATAAAATGAAACATTTGACGAAGGAAAAAGATAAATGATACATTAACACAAAAATTATTAAATGATACATTAACTCAGATGAGTAAAGATTTGGTGCTCCCAAATACATTTTAAATCAAAAGCAATGTCTAGCTATATCGAACATTCAGCCATAAAGTTTTTTCTTGTTAAATGGACCCATTATGTACATTGCAGTACCAGAAGAGATCATGAAGACATCTATATACATACAACTGTACTCCATCTCAAGCACTCAATATTAAGGAATTGTTGTTCACTGGAATGATGACCTCTTCTCTGGCTATCAGGTGCATAGGTTTCCTGCAATATGTGATGGAATATTGTTAAAGGATACTGTCACACTCCCAAAATATCATAGTATAATGGCAACAAGGGAGTGGTGACGTCATGATTATCATACACACAGTTACAAAGAACGACCTCTAAATGAGACGTTCGGAAAATAGATCACTTGTAATTGATAAAATAAATAGTGTTAACGTAGTGCGGAAGCATAAATCTGGTCACAGTTACAAAACATAGTTTTCCAAATAGTACAAATGATCTTTGTTTCAATAGAAATGACGACAATGCATGAGACCTCACTTAGCATCTTCCTTCTTAATACCTGAGAAAAACATTGCTAAAGCGTCAACATAAAGTTGGTGAGTTCATAGGTTTAGTTAATTTGAAATGTTTAATGAACCACAAGATTTTTCTAAAAGTGATGACAATATAACAAATACAAAGTCATCCTAAAAGTATTTATTACAGTCTAAGCTCGTGACACCGAAGCGTTAACAACACCGGTAGTATAATCATATAAATGTAGCCCAACTGGATGCCTAAACCCACGACATCCTATCTCAGACTCAAATGAAACTGTGCCCGCTTGTCCCCTTGTTGGACAAGACAGACAGGGACGTCAATCCCGATAGATCTATCCATAACATTCGCGCTTACACAAAGTAATTAACGGTTCACGATTCACGGGCCAAAGCAACTGGGTTTTTAGTGGGACTTAGACTACTATATAAATCAGTAAATGCACTTGTGTTCATACGTTAAATCAAGCAATGTCTCACCCCAAAAAGCAGTAAAAATAGTTAAACATGGGGCTATAAACTCACCTCGTAAATCAGCAAAGTGACAAAGGTAAAGGTAGCTCGAGAGTACGGTTACGCTAGCCGCGACCTATTTAATTATAAGGATCGTGTTACGACATTAAAAATTATACTAATAAAAAGACACGACACCCTAGTTGTGCTTGACAATACTTTACGTTTACGGAAAAACACGATACATAAAAGTCGGGTATTAAACAATCGAGATTTACGGGCTAAATAATACCTTTAAGTTAACAAATTTCGTTTTGGGCCCTTAATAACCCAATGTACCAAAACTGGCCCAACAATAACCAATTTAACCCAACCAATGGTCGGCCCAATGGTCATTTAACCCGGCCCGGCCCAAGGCGATACAAACAAGGGAGAAAGGGGTTAATACGTGTTTTCATAACTCACAAATTCCCAAAACACTCACACATATCTCTCTCTTCTCTCGAAAACACTCCCACCGCCCCTTTTCTCTCTCTCTCTAAAAATAGATCGGATCTAAGCCCTCCCATGGCTAAGATGGTTTCCAGATTAACAACATCAATTATTTGTGATGGTTTATGATGATTAAACACGCGTGGGATGTGGGGATTCATCCCCACATCAAACCGATTGGATTTCGAGGCGTTTCCCAGGGGGATAAATGATAGATTCTTCAATCAAAGATAAGTTTTCATCTCTTTTTCCTTTTAAATAAAATGGTCTATTGATTTTTGTTTATAAAATATTTATGGTTTTAAATCATTCGTATAAACAAGCTGTGAACAAAGGCTCTCGGATTTAATAAAAAACGAATTAGGGTTTCGAAAATAATTGGGGTTTTTTCTAAATCTCATGTTTAATAATAATTAATTAACGTTTTCTATCATAAAAACATGTTAATTTCAACATATAGCCGATTTGTAAAAATTAGGGTTTCGGTCAAATTTGGGGGTTTATTCATACCTCGGTTCCAATTAAATTAATTAATTAATTCGGGTTTGGATTGGGTCTAATTAGGGTTTAAATTAATAAAATGAAATTAGGGTTTATATAAATTGGGGGTTTTTGTACATGGTTGATTATTTGTAATTAAATAACGTTTTTGGAATATATAATGTATTAATTTCGTAAATAAAAAGGTTTACAATTTTTAGGGTTTCGGATTAATAAGGGGGGTTTTATACCCGCGGCTTATTTGAGGGTTTGGTGATGTTTCTATAAAATGAAATAGATAAATTTTGGGTTATGGTTACTTTTGAGTGGTAAGGGTTTCGGCAGAAAACAAAGGGTCTTGGTTTGGTCTTGGCTTGGTTCTCGGTTTGGTCTCGGTTTGGGTCTCGGTTTGGGTCTCGGTTTGGTTATGGCAGAAGTAATGTAAAAGACATGGTAAGGGGGTCTCGGTTTGGTTTTTACAGAAAATAATGGGGGTATGGTTTGTGGTCAAAGTCCAAGTTAATATTGCTAAAATTTATCTTCATATTTTCGATTAAAACCGAACCGTGACAAAGACTAACACAATTGTTTTATTTTCGCAGGTTTGGTTACAAATGACGAGCACAACTAGGACTTGTACAAAAAAAAATAAAGAGGTGATTAAAAGACTCACAATGGATGTTTCGTTTCGGTTTGCAGGTGTGGACGAGAAGGGATGGATCGGCTTTGACACTACTCTTTACTTTCACCCAGGATTTGTGTTTAAAACTTGTCCAGGAACAATTTTTGTAATATTTGGACTGTGGATATTGTTTGTGTTATGCTTGGACATTGGATAATTTTGGACTGTATTTAACTTGTATTATTAGTTTAGGGTTAGACTAAAACTGAAAATGGTATGCTTGTGATGTACCCATTTTGGGTAAACTTGGCATGTGTGCTGGATTGTAGTGTTTAGTGGGTGAATAAACAATGTAATCAAGTCCATGACTGAATATTGACTCTTGTTGAACAAGTTTTTGAAATAAAAGTAAGTAAAAGTTCACAATTTAAATTCTTGTACATTTTGCACCAATATACCATTCGGCCCAGGTTTGTCAAGTGTCTAAGTCTTAGACGCGAAAACTTAATATGCACGACTTGATAACAAATCGACACACGATCTGAATCAGGGACGGATCTGCGTGATCACGAGGGATTCAGCAAATAATTCAAATAGACACACGACAAATGCATAATACGTTTATTAACTCGTACGTTTCATTCATAAACTAATAGACACGAAAAACTCGAGTTGTTACATTCGCTCTCCCTAAAGAGGGCTTTGTCCGCAAAGCAAAGCAAATAATACATTTATATCGACAACTCATTGGTAAATAATTAAGGTACTTCACTATATGAAGAAATGGAGCTGAAAATTTGACGGATGTCACAGTATTCCCATGTTTTAGAGATTTCGTCACGAATTCAAGACGTTGTTGTAGTAGGATGATTAGCGAAAAGATGAGGATACTTGCTCTTGAATTGATCTTCACGTTCCCACGTGTATTCTGGACCTCTACGCGCATTCCAACGGATTTTTACAATAGGTATACGACTTTGCTTGAGCTGTTTGACTTGACGGTCCATAACTTCTACCGGTTCTTCTACAAAGTTGAGTTTGTCGTCGAGTTGAATCTCTTCTAAGGGAATAACGAGTGTCTCGTCGGCTAAACATTTCTTCAGATTGCAAATGTGGAACACATTATGCACTCGGCTAAGTTCTTGGGGTAACTCCAAACGATAGGCTACGGGGCCAATCCTCTCTATAATCTTGAAGGGTCCAATGTAACGAGGATTCAACTTTCCACGCTTTCCAAAGCGAATCACACCCTTCCAAGGTGAGACCTTCAACATGACTCTATCGCCAACCTCAAACTCAAGGGGTTTACGTCTCATGTCGGCATAACTCTTTTGTCGATCTCTTGCGGCTTGCATACGGCTCTTGATCTTAGAGATCTTCTCAGTAGTCTCGTGTATGATCTCGGGTCCGGTGAGTTGTGCTTCACCAACCTCTGCCCAACACACGGGTGAACGACACTTTCTACCATACAGTGCTTCGAACGACCCTGCCTTAATGCTAGTGTGATAACTATTGTTGTATGAGAACTCCACCAGAGGTAGGTGTCTATCCCATCTATTTCCGAAGTCGATCACACAAGCTCTCAGCATATCTTCTAAGGTTTGAATGGTCCTTTCACTTTGACCGTCAGTTTGGGGATGATACGCAGTGCTCATATCCAACTGCGTTCCCAATGCCTTCTGCAGCGACTTCCAAAACTGCGAAGTAAATCGGCTATCTCGGTCGGAGATTATAGACACCGGCACACCATGCCTCGTGACTACTTCCTCCAAGTATGTTCTTGCTAACTTATCCATTCCATCGGTCTCCTTGATTGGTATGAAATGAGCCGATTTGGTGAGTCGGTCGACGATTACCCAAATGGTGCCAAATCCGGCTGAGGTTTTAGGTAGCTTTGTAATGAAATCCATAGTGATCCTTTCCCACTTCCATTCTGGCAGTTCGGGTTGGACTAATAATCCTGATGGTTTCATATGTTCGGCCTTGACCTTGGCACAAGTCAAGCACTTGCTAACGTATGTAGCAATGTCCGCCTTCATGTTCGGCCACCAATACAACATCTTCAGGTCATGATACATTTTGTCAGATCCCGGATGTATGGAGTATTTTGACTTATGCGACTCATGCATAACCAAAGGTCGTAGGTCACCATGGCACGGTAACCAACTCCTATTATCAAGGCATAACGTTCCATCCGAGCGAGCTTCTAACTTCTTTATCATGCCTTCAACATCTTCAGTCTTGAGAATTTCTTCCTCGACTGCCTCTTTCTGAGCCTTGAGAATTAAGGATGGAAGGTCTAAGTCAATGGTCATCACCAAGGCCTTCACCCTAAGAACTCTCTCCTTTCGACTCAAAGCGTCGGCCACGACATTTGCCTTGCCTGGGTGATAACGGATCTCGCAATCGTAATCACTGAGCAACTCTAGCCAACGTCGTTGTCTCATGTTGAGTTCCTTTTGATTCAAAATGTGTTGTAGACTCTTATGATCAGTGAATACAACACACTTAGTACCATAAAGGTAGTGTCTCCAAATCTTCAAGGCAAACACCACTGCTCCCAACTCTAGGTCATGAGTTGTGTAGTTCTTCTCGTGCACTTTTAGTTGTATTGATGCGTAAGCAATGACCTTAGTCCTTTGCATCAGTACCGCACCTAACCCTTTTATGGATGCATCACAATACACCACAAAGTCTTCATTACCCTCGGGTAGGGCTAGTATAGGTGCTTCACACAACATCTGCTTCAATGTCTGGAATGCCAAATCTTGATCCTCTTTCCACTCAAACTTCTTGTCTTTTTGAGTTAACTCCGTCATTGGTTTAGCTATTTTGGAGAAACCTTCAATGAATCTCCTATAGTAACCAGCAAGACCTAAAAATTGGCGGATCTCCGTGGGTGTTGTTGGGGTCGCCCAATCCTTCACGGCCTCGATCTTAGCAGGATCAACGTGAATACCACTGCTATCGATTACATGCCCAAGGAATTGCACCGTGTTTATCCAAAACTCACATTAGGAAAACTTTGCATATAACTTCTCCTTTCTTAGCAGCTCTAGTATGGTCTTAAAATGTTCCTTGTGTTCTTCTTCATTACGAGAGTAGATGAAAATATCATCGATAAATACAATCACAAACTTGTCCAAGTATGGTTTGCAAACTCGGTTCATGAGATCCATGAATACCGCAGGCGCGTTTGTCAAACCGAAAGGCATAACTTGGAACTCGTAGTGTCCGTACCGGGTTCTAAAAGCCGTCTTATGAACGTCTTCCTCTCTAACCCTTAGTTGATGATACCCTGCTTAAATCGATCTTCGAGTATATGCTAGATCCTTGCAATTGGTCGAAAAGATCGTCAATTCTTGGCAGTGGGTAACGGTTCTTTATCGTCAGCTTATTCAATTCTCGGTAATCAATACACATCCTAAAGGATCCATCTTTCTTTTTGACAAATAAGATCGGTGCTCCCCAAGGTGAGGAACTTGGCCTAATGAAACCTTTGTCAGAAAGTTCCTTTATTTGTTCAGCTAACTCTGTCATCTCGGCCGGTGCTAAGCGGTATGGGGCTCTAGCAACAGGCGCGGCTCCTGGTGTAAGCTCGATGTGAAACTCCACTTGCCGTGCTGGTGGTAATCCTGGTAAGTCCTCTGGGAATACGTATGGAAAGTCTCTAACGATCGGTACATCTTCCACTTTCTTTTCGTGATCTTCTTCTCCTTCCTTTTGTGTTATTTGAACTAAGAATACTGGACATCCCTTCTCAATGTATCTTTGGGTCCTAATACATGAGATGACTTCCAGTCTTGATCCATTCTTCACTCCACTTCTTTCGCCTTGTATGATGAGTACATCGTTTCCATAAGGAACACGGACGCACTTCTCATGACATACAATTTCCGCGTGATGCTTCGACATCCAATCCATTCCAATGATGACGTCAAAACTTCCCAATTCTATGGGGAGTAAGTCGATACTGAACGAACGATCTTGTAACCTTATACTACATCCTTTCAGAATGGCGTCGGTGGTTACTGACTTCCCATCGGCTAATTCTACATTATACTTAACATCTAACGCAGTAGGGGTAATATTTAGGCGTTCACTAAATACAGATGACACAAAACTCCTATCCGCACCAGAATCAAATAGTACTGAAGCATAGTTGTTATTGACTAGAAACGTACCAGTCACAACATTGTTGTCCTGCACCGCAGCTTCAACACAGAGATGATACACTTTGCTAGGTGCCGTGAATCCTCCAGGAGTACTAGTTGCGGCTCGGTTATTCCCTCCCCGGTTCCCTTGATTCTGCTTCTGGTTTCCTTGGTTGTGATTCTGATTGCCTCAAATCTGGTTACCACGACCTTGGTTCCCACCGCTTGGACACTTGTTCTTGTAGTGACCTTTCTCTCCACATCCAAAGCAAGTGACATTTGCTCCTTGGCCACCTTGTGTTCCAGGTCCTCTTTGGTTAGTAGGACGAGGTGGTGCTCGACATTCCTTTGCCTTATGTCCGGCCTTCCCACAGTTGTAGCATGTAGGGGGACTTGCTCCTTCGTGGTGTCGGCCACACTTTCCACAGAAAGGAAGTCTTCCAGCGTAGTTTCTAGTGTTACCTTGTCCAGCAGAAAACACCCTTGCTACTTCTTGTCTCTTGTTCTGGTTGTAGTTGTTTGTGTTGTTGTTGTTATTGGTATTGTTGGTATTGTTGTTGTAGTAGTTGCCAGACCACTTCCTCTTATCCCCAGTATTTTCTCCCAACTCTTGTACCACTTGGTACATCAGACTCTGAGCCATATCGATTGCCTCGTGCAAATCAGTTGGCTTGGATGAAGTCACATTCCCTTTGATGCTCAAAGGTAGTCCTTCAATGTATCGCTCCAACAATCGGTCGTCGTTGGGCACCATTTCGGGACATAACAAGATCAGCTCTTGAAAGCGCTGATTGTACGCAGTAAGAGCGGTACCCTTGACCTTCAGGTTCCACAGCTCAACCTCCATCTGCTTGACTTCATTTCGTGCGCAGTATTTCCTCACAAACATAGCTTTAAACTCACTCCAGGGCGTCGCTTGGGCAACGTCAATGGTCACTGCATGAGCATAGACGTTCCACCAAGTCAAAGCACCATCCACTAACGTGCTTGACGCAAACTTTACCTTATCAGCTTCAGCAACATTGCTGATCCCAAATTGGGATTCTAGCTTCTCAAACCATTTGGTTAATCCTACTGCTCCTTCAGTACCGCGGAAAATTACTTGCGTAACTGCACGAAATTCCTTGTAGGTACAAGTCCGTGCAATGGCATTAGTAGCTCCTTGGTTGGTCTCCTCCTGTGTGCTTGCTGTACGATTTGCTTCGGCTGTTGCGAGTGCCTCGGCCACCCGTTCGGCGATCATTTGACTTAGCATGACGGGATCAATTCCACCGGTAGTAGCTGGTGGATTCTGTGTCTCAGATCTTCTAACTGGCGCCATAATCTAAAAAGGTAATAGGACAATGAGTTTTGCCAGACATAACATGCATGGCACACACAATACAATTATGAAATGCTCCATGGAATAATACACAATATATAATGATCTCACAATTTTTGTAACCCATAATGTCATTCATAGAATTGTTTTGTAATACATCATAATTTGGTCATACATAATAAATAAAAAGAAAATGCCAACTAGCTGAGATAAACCTCAAAGCTTAGTGGTCGTACAACAATAAGTCACTGGTACAGGATAAATCTAACTAGTGCCCTCACGGCGCTGATGAAGCTCTCTCTCCAACTCTGCTAACCTCCTCTCAACCACGATCTCACGAGCCTGGGAATCTCTAAGTCTAACATCGGTATCATAACAAGCGGCCCTAAACCTCTTATCCAAGTCTGCAACAAGGTCCTCCACAGGTGCCTCTAGTCCGCCTGTCTCAACCAATGGCTCTACTCCCCAACGGGTCATCAGGCCCTCGATATCCTCAAGACGAGCATTCGGCATGGTATCCATCTGATCAAGAACAGCATGGAGCTGTCCTCGTAGACGGGTCACACAAACCGTCAACACTGTCTCATCCCTAACTGGACTCTTCTTTGCCAGTGCATCTAGCTTATCTTGCACCTCATTATACTCCTCACCCAAAGCCTCTACAACATCCTCCAACCTGTTTAAACGAGTCGTCACACATCCATCTGCTGCCCCAAGCATCACCACTGTCGATGTAGCTCTCCTAGGAAGAGAAGTCGTAGCTATCGTCCCAGTAGAGATGCCAACATCAGCAAGCATCTCCTGGTACACAGCAGGTACAGTCTCTGGTGGTGGTAGTAGTAGTAGTGACACCTCTGGAATAGGACTGGCAGGTGTGCGGGCTGCATGCCTGTCAGTGGCAGTGAAGGGTATGAGGGGTCGGTAAGGTGAAAGTGGTGGTCGGGCAGCTCTCCCCCGAAGACGTCGCCTAACATAGTAGAAAGGCAGAGTACCAGGTGATGGAGCAGGGATGTCAGTCCTCTCCCCTTCGTCTTCAGATGAAGATGAGGAGATGTGTGCGAGGGAAACCTCAGGAGTAGCAGCATATGTAGTAGGTGGGTCCTCAGTGTCAGTGACCTCCATGGGTTCACCTTCCCTATCGGTGAACTCCATATCATCATCCTCTGTCTCCTCCATCGACTCATCCCTAGTGACTGATGCCTGTCCTGGTGACTGCACCACATTAGCGGCTAGGTCATCCTCTCCTCCGCCTTCTAGGCTAAGTACGTCATCAGCTGATGCATCAGGGATACGGATCGGTGAACGATGAACCTCCTCAGTCTCTCTCTCAGTCTCATCATCTGAAATCATCCGGTACCACGGATATCCTGATGGTGATCCTCTAGGTAGTCCTACTGATGAACTGATAGTCGACTGTAAATTGCGGTTGTAGTATGCTCCTGTAGACGTGCAATCATCAGAAGAAGACATCGCTGTAACATAAACAAAATAAATGTGTGTAAATACCTCATATAATTAGTCCGTAAAAAGGGACATTAACATAACATAGCAATCATTGTTGAATCCACATGTATCCCATATAACATAATTCAGATTTTGTTGTTGCACATGTAACCCATGTAAATATACCTCGTAATTGTTAAATCACATGTATCCCATTTATTACTTATATATATCCATGTATATATATATACTTAATACTTACAATCCGTATGATAATCGATTAAACACATAGCAGTTATAGTCTAGAGTTACTAAATGCAACCTAGTTCTCTATAACCATGGGTCTGATACCAATCTGTCACACTCCCAAAATATCAGAGTATAATGGCAACAAGGGAGTGGTGACGTCATGATTATCATACACACAGTTACAAAGAACGACCTCTAAATGAGACGTTCGGAAAATAGATCACTTGTAATTGATAAAATAAATAGTGTTAACGTAGTGCGGAAGCATAAATCTGGTCACAGTTACAAAACATAGTTTTCCAAATAGTACAAATGATCTTTGTTTCAATAGAAATGACGGCAATGCATGAGACCTCACTTAGCATCTTCCTTCTTAATACCTGAGAAAAACATTGCTAAAGCGTCAACATAAAGTTGGTGAGTTCATAGGTTTAGTTAATTTGAAATGTTTAATGAACCACAAGATTTTCCCAAAAGTGATGACAATATAACAAATACAAAGTCATCCTAAAAGTATTTATTACAGTCTAAGCTCGTGACACCGAAGCGTTAACAACACCGGTAGTATAATCATATAAATGTAGCCCAACTGGATGCCTAAACCCACGACATCCTATCTCAGACTCAAATGAAACTGTGCCCGCTTGTCCCCTTGTTGGACAAGACAGACAGGGACGTCAATCCCGATAGATCTATCCATAACATTCGCGCTTACACAAAGTAATTAACGGTTCACGATTCACGGGCCAAAGCAACTGGGTTTTTAGTGGGACTTAGACTACTATATAAATCAGTAAATGCACTTGTGTTCATACGTTAAATCAAGCAATGTCTCACCCCAAAAAGCAGTAAAAATAGTTAAACATGTGGCTATAAACTCACCTCGTAAATCAGCAAAGTGACAAAGGTAAAGGTAGTTCGAGAGTACGGTTACGCTAGCCGCGACCTATTTAATTATAAGGATCGTGTTACGACATTAAAAATTATACTAATAAAAAGACACGACACCCTAGTTGTGCTTGACAATACTTTACGTTTACGGAAAAACACGATACATAAAAGTCGGGTATTAAACAATCGAGATTTACGGGCTAAATAACACCTTTAAGTTAACAAATTTCGTTTTGGGCCCTTAATAACCCAATGTACCAAAACTGGCCCAACAATAACCAATTTAACCCAACCAATGGTCGGCCCAATGGTCATTTAACCCGGCCCGGCCCGGCCCAAGGCGATACAAACAAGGGAGAAAGGGGTTAATACGTGTTTTCATAACTCACAAATTCCCAAAACACTCAGACATCTCTCTCTCTTCTCTCGAAAACACTCCCACCGCCCCTTTTCTCTCTCTCTCTAAAAATAGATCGGATCTAAGCCCTCCCATGGCTAAGATGGTTTCCAGATTAACAACATCAATTATTTGTGATGGTTTATGATGATTAAACACGCGTGGGATGTGGGGTTTCATCCCCACATCAAACCGATTGGATTTCGAGGCGTTTCCCAGGGGGATAAATGATAGATTCTTCAATCAAAGATAAGTTTTCATCTCTTTTTCCTTTTAAATAAAATGGTCTATTGATTTTTGTTTATAAAAGATTTATGGTTTTAAATCATTCGTATAAACAAGCTGTGAACAAAGGCTCTCGGATTTAATAAAAACGAATTAGGGTTTCGAAAATAATTGGGGGTTTTTCTAAATCTCATGTTTAATAATAATTAATTAACGTTTTCTATCATAAAAACATGTTAATTTCAACATATAGCCGATTTGTAAAAATTAGGGTTTCGGTCAAATTTGGGGGTTTATTCATACCTCGGTTCCAATTAAATTAATTAATTAATTCGGGTTTGGATTGGGTCTAATTAGGGTTTAAATTAATAAAATGAAATTAGGGTTTATATAAATTGGGGGTTTTTGTACATGGTTGATTATTTGTAATTAAATAACATTTTTGGAATATATAATGTATTAATTTCGTAAATAAAAAGGTTTACAATTTTTAGGGTTTCAGATTAATAAGGGGGGTTTTATACCCGCGGCTTATTTGAGGGTTTGGTGATGTTTCTGTAAAATAAAATAGATAAATTTTGGGTTATGGTTACTTTTGAGTGGTAAGGGTTTCGGCAGAAAACAAAGGGTCTTGGTTTGGTCTTGGCTTGGTTCTCGGTTTGGTCTCAGTTTGGGTCTCGGTTTGGTTATGGCAAAAGTAATGTAAAAGACATGGTAAGGGGGTCTCGGTTTGGTTTTTACAGAAAATAATGGGGTTATGGTTTGTGGTCAAAGTCCAAGTTAATATTGCTAAAATTTATCTTCATATTTTTGATTAAAACCGAACCGTGACAAAGACTAACACAATTGTTTTATTTTCGCAGGTTTGGTTACAAATGACGAGCACAACTAGGACTTGTACACAAAAAATAAAGAGGTGATTAAAAGACTCACAATGGATGTTTCGTTTCGGTTTGCAGGTGTGGACGAGAAGGGATGGATCGGCTTTGACACTACTCTTTACTTTCACCCAGGATTTGTGTTTAAAACTTGTCCAGGAACAATTTTTTTAATATTTGGACTGTGGATATTGTTTGTGTTATGCTTGGACATTGGATAATTTTGGACTGTATTTAACTTGTATTATTAGTTTAGGGTTAGACTAAAACTGAAAATGGTATGCTTGTGATGTACCCATTTTGGGTAAACTTGGCATGTGTGCTGGATTGTAGTGTTTAGTGGGTGAATAAACAATGTAATCAAGTCCATGACTGAATATTGACTCTTGTTGAACAAGTTTTTGAAATAAAAGTAAGTAAAAGTTCACAATTTAAATTCTTGTACATTTTGCACCAATATACCATTCGGCCCAGGTTTGTCAAGTGTCTAAGTCTTAGACGCGAAAACTTAATATGCACGACTTGATAACAAATCGACACACGATCTGAATCAGGGACGGATCTGCGTGATCACGAGGGATTCAGCAAATAATTCAAATAGACACACGACAAATGCATAATACGTTTATTAACTCGTACGTTTCATTCATAAACTAATAGACACGAAAAACTCGAGTTGTTACAGATACATTTAAGTTAAATGCTAGTTTTGAAAATGAACATGCACGTCTGAACCTATTGAATCTAGCTAATCTGATAAGTCATGAAGACAAATAAAAGGCGTCAAGATACACAGTTACTCACTAGCTTCGGTATCACACGTATGCTTTCATGGATTACAGCTCCACATAAACCATATCTTAAGCTCGGTTGCTCTTCAAGGTAGATATCGCCATGATGAACCTACATGGGATTCCATAGGAACCTATTGTCTTGATTCGCAGCCTTCATAAAGAAGATAAAGTAAGGATTTACTCTAGTAACGTCATAAACATGCCAATTTTTATTACTAAATGCAAGACAAGAATAGAAACTAACCATTGGGTTTCTATAGGAACCTATTTCTTTAGACTGGAGCTCAACATTCATGTTATTAATATGGGGATTCGACATCAGATTCACATGTTGTTTCACATGTAGAATAGTATTCCGGATCACCATATGTATGGACTTTATTTGGCTAAACAATCACCAATGCCTTTATTTTAAACGTCGTCTTCTTGCCCAAAAAATGAATCCAATATAGCATCTTTAGATACACCAACATCTTTTGGTTTACCCTTTTTTCATGTAAGGACCTATTACTTCCCCCTTCGTATTCACTTTTTTGTGGGCGTCAATATCATCTATCAAATCATCCAGTTTGGTCATTAACGAGCGACCCTTTTCCTTTATGTTGATTGGTCGAAGTTTTTCCTTCCTATTTTGGTGTCACTTTTTGCACTTGTTTGGGTAACAAATCGACTGATATTCCAATACTCTGAATATTGTAACTTTCACTTTGACTTTGGGTATCTGCATATAATCCACACTTGGATCAATCCAGCCACTCAATGCATGATATAATCCACAATTTCATATATCCAGATACTCAAACCGAAAAAGAGTATTCACATACTGAAACTGAAAGTGAGTGTGACAAAACTTAGAGTGATGACTTAGAATATTTTCTACCTAAAGAAGCTCCAAAAGTGAGAACTAGGAAGGAAAAACTATGACCAATCAACATAAAAGAAAAGGGTCACTCATTAATGACCGAAATGGATGATTTGATTGATGATTCTGATACCCATGGAAAAGCGAATACGAAGGGCAAAGTAAGAGGTACTTTCTTAAAAAAGGGTAAACGAAATGATGTTGGTGCATCTATAGATGCTATATTGGATTCAATTATTGGACAAGAATATGATGTTCAAAAGAAAGGCATCATCCAAGCCTGTACTCATACACACCTAAAACATAAAAAACCCGGCATAAACGAGGACTTTAACCACCAGTATGCAGAATTGGAGATAGCCTATGCCTACAAAAATATACTTCCTACAAATGAATACAACTCAATGCGAAACCTAAATCAACGCATGGTGTACAATCTTAAACCACTATAAATTTCAATCAGAGCAAGTAACCTGTTTACACACCCACTCTAACAATAGTACTAGGCGACAATACAACACGTAATCCAACTTCATAGACATTAACCAACAATATGCATATAGAATATGGTCAAATACGAAGACCCTCACATCATCACGAAGACAATTACAGTCTCAAATAATATAAGAAAGGTTGGGGCTTATGGTGGGGGTGTTTGTTTAAGCTTATGAAACATGTTAAGGTTATTTCAAATCCACATACTCTAAACCACCAAACAAATTTGTCTATAACAATCCGTGGTCTTCCAAATCCACATACTCTAACAACAATGATTATTCGCTAGTAGTAATCTAACAAAAAACTAAACCATACCGATCTGACTGCAAAACCTATGACAAAACCCCTTAATCATTCGCTATCTGTACGCGCACCTCAAACGTACAACATATGAAATAAATGATCAAATCTACACAAAGCTTACAAATTTAACCTCAACATACCATAACTTACGATAATTATGACTAACATCTAATGATTTAAAACCCCTGAAACACAAATTAAAATCACATAATCATACAAATTAAATGAAAATATAAAATAACAAAACCCATTTTTGAACTAATGTATAAAAATAATGAATACAAACAAATTATTTACCTTAGTTGAATGTTGTTTCATGCGTATAGAACACTGGTTAAGAAGATAAAGGGGAGAATTAAAGATAAATAAATGAAGAAAATGAAGATAAAATGAAGAGATTAAGATAAGATGTCAAGACATTACGGGATGCCTAGATTTATTTATATTTAGTTGTTCTGTATTATTGGTTGACACATTTAAAGTTATATATTTTGTGAGTCAAATGTTAGACTAAATAAAGTGTAAAATTACCAATAAATCAGTTGCCACAAAATACAGGTTACCTCATACTTTTTATAAAAAACTTTATTTTAGATCTTCTTTAGACTATTTTTTGATTTTTTTTTATTTTTTTTATTTAATAGCTGAAATGACGATGAAATGAAATGAGAACCCACATATAAACGTGAAGCAAAACTATGTGTAAATAAACCAAGTGACTCGGTGGCTTGATAAAATAGGTTAGGTCGGTCTGACTCACCCAACTCCTACACACACCACTCATTTCACCTTCCACCCAAACACAAACACACACACAAACAAATCATCCCCAAATTTCATCAAAACCCTAATTTCACAAATCCACCCAATTAATCACTCAACCAAACACACCTTTACATGGGATGAACTGTTAATTATTGATTGATATGGAGTGGGATAGTAGTAGTAACAGTGACGTAAGCGGTGACGAACAGGAAGCTGGGTTTTTATTAAACGATGGAGGAGTAGGAGGAGGGTTGCCTTTCCCAGTTGATAGCTTGTTGCAACCTGCTCCTTGTGGATTTGTTGTTACTGATGCTTTAGAGCCTGATCATCCTATTATTTATGTTAATTCTGTTTTTGAATTCGTTACCGGTTATCGCGCTGAAGAAGTCCTTGGTCGTAACTGGTACACCACCCTTTTGTAACCTTATTTTGTTTTGTTGCCTTATCTGCTTTTCTAGATTTGTCTTGTGTTTACTGTTAGAGCGCGTGGCTTGGCTTATAAGTTGAGCTTTGTTTGTTATACACGCTTATTGAAAGTTTTATAAGGCATAAGTCTCTATAAGCCTTTATAAGCTCGAGCCTATTGTAACAGGCTTATAGCTAGTCAGATTACCAGAATATTGTTCAAATTTCAAAATATACGTAAAAGATGGAAGTATATCTGAATTTAATTTAATTTGATGTATTTATATGCGACTTTACATTTTTAAGCTTCAACTTCAATTAGTTTCCCAAACAACTTTAATTCTGTTTTTGAGTTTGTTACGGGCTATCGCGCCGACGAGGTCCTCGGTCGTAACTGGTACGCCCACGCATGCCAGCCTTTTGTAACCTTATTTTATTTAGTTGTTCTTATCTGCTTATTTAGATTTGTGTTGTGTTTAGCGCGCGGCGGCTTGGCTTATAAGTTGAGCTTTGTTTGTTATACACGCTTATTGAAGGTTTTATAAGCCATAAGCCTCTATAAGCCCAAGCCTATGGCTAGTCAGATTACCAGAATATTGTTCGAATTTCAAAATATACGGGATTATCACGTAAAAGATGGAAATATATCTGAATTTGATGTATTTATATGCGAGTTTACATTTTTAAGCTTCAACTTCAATTAATTTGTCAAACAACTTTATAAATAAAAACATAACATCCAGCTACTAGATTAGATGATAAGCTACGGCCTCAGTCCCACCTAGCTTAACAAAATTAGATTTACCTTATTTTATTGCCTTATCTGCTTATCTAGATTTGTGTTGTGTTTAACGCGCGGCTTATAGGTGCTTGTGCAATTAAAATAAGATGGCTTATAATTTGAGTTTTTATAAGCCCAAGCCTATTGAAACAGGCTTATAGTTAGTCAAATTATCTAAATACAGCATAAGGTGGAAATATATGGAAATATATCTGAATTTAATTTGATGTAAATATATGCAAATTTACATTAGTAAGCTTCAGGTTTAACTAATTCGCCTAACTTGTCAGTCAAATTTATAAAAATCTAAAATCCAGCTTCTAGATTATATAATAAGCTACGGACCCAGCCCCACCTCCATTTCGCTAAATATGCCCTTGTAAAAGCTCATAAACCTACTTTTAGAAGGTTGTGTTTGGGGCACAGCTTAGGTGCTTGTGCAATTCAAATAAGCTGCCTTATAAATTGAGACTTTGTTTTTTATACACGCTTATTGAAGCTTTTATAAGGCATCAGCCTCTATAAGCCTGAGCCTATCGAAACAGGCTTGTTGGGGCTTGTAGCTAGTCAGATTACCAGAATATTGTTCAAATTTCAAAATATATGGGATTATCACGCAAAAGATGGAAATATATCTGAATTTAATTTAATTTGATGTATTTATATGCGAGTTTCCATTTTTAAGCTTCAACTTCAATTAATTTGCCAAACAACCTTATAAAAATATAAGATACAACTACTAGATTAGACGATAAGCTACGGCCTCAGTCTCACCTAGTTTAACATAATTAGTTTGTTATGTAGGTGTTTCGATTTACCTTATTTTATTCTCGGCATATCTAGATTTATGTTGTGTTTAGCGCGCGGCTTATAGGTACTTGTGCAATTAAAATAAGATGGCTTATAATTTGTGCTTTTATAAGCCCAAGCCTATTGAAACAGGCTTATAGTTAGTCAAATTATCTAAATACAGCAAAAGGTGGAAATATATGGAAATATATCTGAATTTAATTTGATGTAAATATATGCAAATTTACATTAGTAAGCTTCAGGTTTAACTAATTCGCCAGCTAACTTCATAAAAATGTAAAATCTAGCTTCCAGCCGCAACTACAACTCATTTCGCCAAACTTACCCTTGGAGAAGCTCATAAGCTTACTTTTAAAAGGCATATGAGCTTATGGACTGAAGTCCATAAAGCTCAGAAGATGAGAAAAACTGAGCTTATACGGCTTTTGGGTGTTTGTTTCATCTTATATACCTGGCTTATGACTTATTTGCTTCTCGGCATATGTTTTATTGCCTTATCTGCTTATCTAGATTTGGGTTGTGTTTAGCGCGCGGCTAATAGGTGCTTGTGCAATTAAAATAAGATGGCTTATAAGTTGAGCTTTGTTTGTCGTACACGCTTATTGAAGCTTTTATAATCCACAAGCCTCTCCTCTATATAGTTAGTCTCAGATTACCAAAATATTGTTCAAATTATATGGGGTTATCACACATAAGGTGGAAATATATCTGAATTTAATTTAATTTGATGTATTTATATGCGACTTCACATTTTTAACAAAATTGTAAGTTTATTAACTTTATTAAGATGAGAGCTTATCGGCTATTTCAAATCTTAGATATGGAGATAAATTCGTAAAGTAAGCGAAATGACTTATTTCAGTTGGAATTATACTATACTACTTCTACCGAGATGTTTGGATTTGCGTTATTTATGAGCTTATCTAGATTTGGAGAAGTCTATAAGATTACTTTTGGGGCTGTTTGTTTCATCTTATATAAATTTATTAACCTCATAAGAAGATGAGAGAGAGGTTATTCGGTATTTCTATTTCGTGTCTTAGATACGGAGATAAGTTCGTAAAGTAAGCGAAATGAAATACTAAAACTATTCGTACTATTGCCGGGAGATGTTTGGATTTACCTTATTTATGAGCTTATCTAACAAAAGAGCTTTAGCTCAGTTGGTACCCACCTCCGGAAAATCCCATGGGCCGACCGGAGAGATTTTGTGGATAAAAGGTCTCGGCTCCTGCCTACTCCAGTTGGTGCTCCAATGGGCCAAAAAAGTTGCCGGAGCTATTCCTTGTGAAGTGGACAATGGCTGGTGCCAAAAGGCACCCGGGGTCAGGGCGTTCTCGCCAATTCACACCTTTTTGTGGATTAATGAGCTTATCTAGATTTGGAGAAGCTGATAAGATTACTTTTGGGGCTGTTTATTTTATCTGATATAGCTGGCTTATGGCTTATTTTTTTTTGGGCTTATGTTTCATATGCCCACTTTTTTGTGGCTTATTTTGAAACTAATTGGCTTATAAGTTTATGATGTCATAATAAACTCGGGAAGTTCCAAATATGCCATAATCCAGCTATATAAGATGAAACAAACACCTGGAAGGTGTATAAGGTCTAGGTGATACCTTTATTAGCTTAGATATGCACATAAATTTGGAAAATAAGCATAAGCCCGCTATATAAGCTGAGAAAAATCTGGTAACAAGAAGAGTTATATGATCTGATAACATTTATGTGGTAGGAGCCTTATTTATAACCCAGAGTTTGATGAATTATAAATGCAATACGAAAAAGGCAAAAACAATACTAGCTTGTATCAGTTGGAACTATAGTCTACTTCTACCGAGTTGTTTGGATTTAGCTTATTTTATGGGCTTATCTGTGTATCTAGATCTGTTGTAGCCGCTAAAAGCTTATTTTTAGAAGACGTATGAGCTCATGGACTCAAGTCCATTAGATCAAGGTGATGAGAAAAACTGAGCTTATTGGCTATTTCATATCTTAGATATGCAGATAAACTCGTACGTAGGCTAAATGCGAACATCCGGTAGAGGTTATAGAGTGTAGTTCACCACTGAAACAAGCTAGTATTTGTTTTAGTTTTGCATTTACAAGTGTCAAACTTTGGGTATTAATGTTTAGGGGTGTTAGGTATTTTTAGAATAAAAAGAACATAGCTTATTAACTTGAAGTCATCAGGAATGGCTAAAAAGTGTGCTTTGTTGCTGTAACGGTTACTGTTAGTGCTGAAAGTTTCTTTTGGTAAATCATAGCTGAATTTTCTGAGACTTCCCCGAAGAGTTTTTTAAAGGATGAAGAAATGATTTATATAACCCGTGATTTCTAGAGCACTAGGTACCGTCGGTGTTATCATCCGACGGTGTTTAGCAAGTGCTTTCCCGTGTAACCCAGAACCTGTGACTTAATCTCCGGGCCCACAGTTTTTAAAACAAGACACAAATTAAACACCAAAAAACAAAAACAAGGGAAAAGAGCCCGCTGGCTTGGCTGGTGATTTTGGGGCGCAGAGCCTTATAACACAAGGGACAGTATGGGCTCGTGACATAGGGCAATAATGCCCTATGGCGTTCGCTACCAAGTACTCTTAGTATTAGAGACTAAGAGTAAAAAGGGTTTTGGTCCTTGCTAAGTTAATACCAAATTTAAAATGCACCAAGTGCTGCTCTGCAAAATGCTTCACTGTTACTTGCTATGTTGCGATAAAGTTTATAGTAACTAGCTCTTATTTGAGTATTTGATTTTGTTCATTTTTACACTTTCTATGCGCTTTCTTCCTAACAAGTGTGCAAGTTTATCATCATATTATCAAACAACTTTTCAACTGTACTTGATGCTGAGTATATATTAAATTGTAGCAGTGTGGATGTCGACTGTATCTTATCTGAAACTACTTTACACCTCTACTAGTTTGCATCTGGTAGACTGTTTCTGGTTTATTCCTTTCTGCTTTTCCCCTTAGAGGCTCCCATTTTGTGATCCTCTACTAACTGATCACTAGTCTTCATAGTTGATAGTCATAGTAACATGCGTTGGTATGTTGCCTTTATGTCTTACGCGATCTTATGATGGTTCTGGTATATTGCTTATATAGCTGTTAGAACAGAAGCATCTAAAGTAGTTATAAGATTTGTACTTTTGTAGTCTCATGTTGGTTAAGAACGTTTATATATCAATACCACCCGCCTAACAAAAGTATCTAAAGTAGCCAATGTATATGATTCCTAGTCTCATATGGTTTAAGTATACCTATTTAATAACATTTACTCGATTGTTTAAGATAGAAGTTGTAGTCTATACACAACATAATTTATCGCTAAAAAGACTCGACGATATCCAATCCCGTCTTCCACGAGGTATGGAGGAGGTGAGATGTAGACAGCCTTACCCCTACCCGAAGGTAGAGAGACTGCTTTCAGAGGACCTCTGACCTTTTTGTAGGGAGTGAGGATCGAACCCTCGCCCCATTCTCCAAAGAAGAGGGGTTTCCAACTGATCCAACCCTACAGCAGATAAAGCTAAAAATGACAATGAAACTAGATGGTAAGAATGTGAGTACAACATATAATGATGGAACTACGATGACCTAGTTCTTGCAAAATATAACGATGGAGTTGTATGTCTTTAATCGTGCTTCCATTCTCTCGGTCGCTACAAGTCTCGTAGGAGTCGACCTTGTGATTAGTTGTAGAATCACGATGCATTTCGTCGACAATGGAATTTGATGGAATGATAATGGCGATGTAGAGAACACCGATGTAGCAAGATGGAGCAAAACGTATCATTTTTTCGAGCTCCTCAACATCTCGGTGGTTTTTTTCTGCAAGTGGCTGTTGTTATACCTTTCCTATAGGGCCGAGATAAGCAAAATAGAGAAGATAACTATGTTGTTAAGTATGCTCAAAAGCGAATACTTAGATATCGTGGTTTTCTTCTTAATTTTGATTATCTCGACCATATATATATATATATATATATAAGAGGTATAATGGTGGCTCATTTGGGATGATATACACACAAGAGAAAACACACACATATAGGTGTCAATGATTGAGGACACACAAACACCTTCACGGACACAGGATTCTTTTCGTGTGTGACGACCCTATAGCCATCTGTTAGTTTTTATGTTGTAGAGTGAAAACAACAATATGTAGAGGGGATTAGTCACTATCACAGGAATTCAGTCATGTGCATGCTTGTAGATGTTGTATGCTGCGTATCATCTCTATCATGCTTATTTGACATGAGTAGATGCAAATGAAAAATGTTTCCAAACAAGATGAGAGACTACTAATCTTATTCGACAATCTAAACAGCGATTACGTGCTTGTAATCGCAGAAGGTGTCACAACACTTTGGTGGTTGGTGCATTATGAGCTTGTACTGTAAGCTGCATAAGCTGTACAATTAGTAGCACGATAAATTACTTATACATTATGCTTCTCTTGTGTTAGAACTTCCTAATCTCATCTTAAGTTCCTATAGTAGCAGCAACCTAATCCAAGTTTTGCACTAATGTTTGCACATAGGGATGTACCATTGTACCCTTAATAACCTGACTTGAACCGAATAACTGCACATATTTTTGATCTGGCATTTGATGAAGGTGTACAAAACATTTTTGCTTTGTCGGCTGTCTCTCTTTGCATCTGTGCCATGACAATAATGTGTTCTTGTAAAAGCCACCTTACCAGTTTTTACTACAAGTCTACACGTTCATATATTCATGTCTTTTCTACTTAAGTTTATGTTTTTAGGCGAATGCATAATCATTATTTGTTCTATCAATCACATGCGAATTAACAATGACGTCTCTACTTGAGGTGTGAAACTAGGAGATATACTGTATGAAACCGAATTAACTCAACAGGGTTTGAAGTTTTCTTTTTTAATTAGTCTTATGAAAGGAGTAACTGGAAGATGGAACCTATATGGTTGAAGTGGAAGGAGTAGAAGATGGTAGACATAGATGCAAACTAGGAATTGAATTAGATCACCAAGGCTCTTGAGCACAGTTTTGTTTTGCTTGTGATGGGACATTTTTGGTTGTTATGGTTTGACATTAAGACCGTGGAACCTATAAGCTCACTGTTTAATGATCGCTTGTAAGTTGCAAACATATAATTAGTTTTTTTCTGTCTTTTCTGAATACCGTGAGGTTGTTCATTGTTTTATCAAAAAAGTTAGTTGTTCTTCCTAGACTGAACTATTTAGCACGGGAACTGGTTTGCAATTGCGAATTAATGAAACTAACAACTTTAGTTTGTGTCTAGTCATGGATAGGATTATTGTCTATCCTCGTAATCTTATTCTGAGTGTATTTCATTTCTTCATCTCAGGTTGATCATGATGTGACCCTTCTATGGGTTACCTGTCTTCCTTTATATATGCGTGTCATTTTCTTGATTTTTTATGTACACGTCAGATTTTTATGCTTAAGCATTTAGTTGACAATGATTTTCACCCCCTTAATTTACGAGAGAAACGATTGGATAAGTACTTTAGGATATCAGATGGAATTTCTTTGATATGAAAACTTATTACACTTCAGAATTTATCTATATTGCATTTTGTTTCCTTCACCTAACTCAAGATTCTTTTTGGCAGTCGGTTCTTGCAATGCAGAGGTCCATATGCAAAAAGAAGACATCCCTTGGTGGACTCTTCCGTAGTTTCAGAAATCCGAAGATGCCTGGAGGACGGGATCGAGTTCAAAGGAGAATTACTAAATTTCACAAAGGATGGCACCCCATTAATGAACAGATTGCGGATGACTCCTATATACGGTGATGATGAAGTTATAACCCATATTATCGGTATCCAATTCTTTACAGAAGTCGATCTCGATCTGGGCCCACTCACGGGTTCCACAAAAGGAAACGTGAAATTATCTGATCGGTTTCGGTCCAGTCTCCTCTCTTGCCGGTTAACCCCAGATGGGACCCGTAGTTCATCCCGTGGACTCTGTGGGATTCTGCAGTTGAGTGATGAAGTGATCTCTCTCAAAATTCTGTCACTGTTGACCCCACGAGATATTGCCTCTGTTGGCTCGGTTTGCAGACGGTTCTATGAGGTGGCAAAATGCGAGGATTTGTGGAGAATGGTCTGTCAAAACGCATGGGGTAGTGAAGCAACTCGGGTTCTAGAGACTGTTCCGGGGGCCAAAAGATTAGGGTGGGGTCGGCTGGCTCGTGAGCTTACCACTCTTGAAGCGGCTGCATGGCGGAAGCTAACCGTCGGCGGTGCAGTCGAGCCCTCCCGGTGTAATTTCAGTGCGTGTGCAGTTGGAAACCGTGTAGTTCTTTTTGGCGGTGAGGGTGTCAATATGCAACCAATGAATGATACTTTTGTACTGGACTTAAATTCTAACAAACCCGAGTGGCAACATGTCAAAGTGGGCTCACCGCCACCAGGTCGCTGGGGCCATACACTTTCGTGCGTGAACGGTTCTAATCTGGTTGTCTTTGGAGGATGTGGGACCCAAGGGTTACTTAATGATGTCTTTGTGTTGGATTTGGATGCAAAACAACCATCATGGCGTGAGATTTCCGGTTTAGCCCCTCCAGTTCCACGATCATGGCATAGTTCGTGTACCCTTGACGGAACAAAATTAATTGTTTCGGGTGGTTGTGCAGACTCTGGTGTACTTCTAAGTGACACATTCTTACTGGATCTTTCAATGGAGAAACCAATTTGGAGAGAGATACCCGTAACATGGACGCCACCTTCTCGTTTAGGTCACACCTTATCTGTATATGGTGGTCGAAAAATCTTGATGTTTGGCGGCCTTGCTAAAAGCGGGCCCCTCAGGTTCCGTTCGAGTGATGTATTTACTATGGATTTAAGCGAGGACGAACCATGCTGGAGATCTGTGACAGGAAGTGGGATGCCAGGCGCGGGTAATCCTGGCGGCATAGCACCGCCACCTCGTCTGGACCATGTAGCCGTGAGCCTTCCTGGTGGCAGGATACTTGTATTTGGCGGGTCAGTTGCTGGTCTTCACTCAGCTTCACAGCTCTATATTCTTGACCCGACCGAGGAAAAACCTACTTGGCGGATATTGAATGTACCTGGTCGGCCACCCCGGTTTGCTTGGGGTCATAGTACGTGTGTTGTTGGCGGCACGCGAGCCATTGTTCTTGGTGGTCAAACTGGTGAAGAATGGATGCTAAGTGAACTTCACGAGCTATCTTTAGCAAGTTCTCTTATTTAAATGTTTGAGGTGGTGCTTTTGTGGTCAACACGTGTGGTGTCTCCGGTCAACGCATTTCTTGCATGAGATACATGAGTGATGTCTGAAGAGGGTAGTCAAAGTAAAGGTATGATTTTTGTCAGATTTGTGCAGAAAACCGTTACTTTGGGTACTCCCAAGTTTTTTTGGTAAGCAGTTATTGACAGATTTAGTAGGGGTATAATATACTTAGGTTATGTTTCCTTTCCATAATGTATGCCCATGTAATGTTGTGGTTTAAGATTCTGTGTTTTGAACCCAAGGAGGAGAAAACTGAAGTGATAATGTTGTTGCTTGTATATAGGAAATGACAAATTTGTCCTTAACTTTGTATTGAAAGCTGTATTACTGTGCTCCCGTCGGCACCTATTTGTACATGGATCTCCTCGTTTGTTGGCTGCAGATGAGGACTTGCTTGGACGTCGATTTTCTGTATGACTTGTAATATTTGGATGTTGCTATGGTTTAGACGGTTAGAGGGGATGATTTGGAACTTTGGATGAACAATGTTCTCTTTGATATTTTTAGTCCAGTATTCCAGTCAGTCTACAGGCTCGTAATAAAACAGTGTCTATTTTAATAGTTACATGTTAGCATTTCGGGTCAGTGACTTGCTTGAATTAACTTATGGCTTTTATGTTGAAATTGAAGTTCATATATCATGATTAGATGGCAAATTGTATGCATAACATAGGGTTCCGAAGAATTGACAGTTGGCCTATACAAACCTTATTGATAATATCAGTCACTTGTGAATGAGTCGGTATGAGCTATTATCAGCTCTAGTGCCAAATGAGTCTAAAGTCGTTCAAAGTGTATTTCCTATGCATCTTTGTGACAGCATACTTTTGTTTATATAACGTGGTGTTTGCATAAGCGAATTCAACGTCTTTACTCTTTTCATTGAAAAAAACTTAATTATTTTGGTAATGGTATACTACTTTTTTTGGTATAAAGGTGTTGTTTGTCATTTTGTTTTGTACGCAGCGTGGGGTTCCATTTTTCTGTTGATGTGAGTTTTGGGTATCGGTTTATATGGTTCTAACGGACCAACATCAAATTTTGCCCACCCGAATACGCTCAATTAAAAATGAAAACACACTTTTCAAACTTACAAAGATAACAATTAAGCATCTTCTGTGTTGCAAATTTACTTTTTTTGTTAAATTTGCGACAATCTGCCGCTTTATATGCGTCTCAGATTATATGTTCACTTTCTTGCATACAATTTATAAAAGAAGTGAGACTCGTGACTTTTGATCTGTTGAAAAATGAGGAATGAAGTTATCTTAGAAAAATAAAATGTAAAAGTAACATTTATAACATACTCCTTTCGTCTCTAATTAAATGTCCACGTTTCACTTTCGGAGTCATTTTTTTAAACTTTGACCATAATTATTTTGTTTGTGTTATATAATACTTGGTGAAAGTCATACATAATAAAAATATATTTAAAACTCAATCCATTCGTATGATTTGTATTAAGTATTATGTAACACATACACGATAATTTAAAGTCAAAGTTGAAAATGGTTGACTTCGAAAGTTAACAGTGGACATTTATTTAGGGACGGAGGGAGTATTATTTGCTTCAAGACCTAGATCTATTCTGGTTGGTACTAGTGTTGCTGGTGGGAGCTTTGTTTCCACTTGTGGAGCATGCACTTTGATGTACTGTTGTTGTGGCTTTGTCACTTTGTGTGGTCAAAAGACTGATTTTTGGTCCAGGTCCTAATGGTTCGTTCAGTGTTTAAAGCCTGTACTTGACCCGTGGGAGTCCCATGTCTTTTCTCACTCCTTTGGTCCCTTTTCATTTCCTAAGTAGCACAGGACAATTTTTGTTGTCTCGGTGTTAAATTATAGGGTTAAAGACATAAATTACCAACGCACTTTACTTTTTTTCTCGATATTATAAATAATGAACATAAAATACTTATCTAGCTATTTAACTTTATGTTTATTTATAATATCGCCATTGAAACTTGTTGGAACCGGCTATTATTAGTAACGTAAAATTGTTATATTCCACGTCATTTTTTTTGCCCACGTGTCTTTGACTTTCGTTGATTTTTTTCTTGACTTTGTTCACATCATACCTGGATCAACCATACTCACTCAGATCAATCATACTCTGAAAACCCATCTCAAACAAAACCATCACAGCATACTCTTCCAACAACCCCGACCACGTTACAGTGGCCGCACCACGTTATGTGTTTCACTTGAATCTAACAGGGTAACAACCGGATCTAACAGGGTAACCACCGTATTTAACCGGGTAACCATCAGATCTAACCGGGTAACCACCGGATCTAACCGGTTTACCACCTGATATAACCGGTTTACCATTATATCTAACCAGTTTACAAACTAGTTTCTGGTGGTGGGTCTTATAGTGGTGGTTTCCGGATAATGGTTGTTTTCCGACGACATGTGGCTGACAACAAGAAAAGGATAAAGGAAACATAATTGGAATCAATAGAGAAAGTTGATTGAAATTTCAAGAGAGAGAGAGAGTGGTAGCGTACTTTATGTTAATTATTTTTAATATCGATAAAAAAAGTAAAGTTCGTTGGTAATTTATAGCTTTAACCCAAAGTTGAATAAACCTAAACTTAAAATGAACGGCTAAAGCAAGTGACGTGTCGGTCATAAATGCCTTTTTACCTATTAAAAACGGTTAATAGGTAATATTATAAATAAACATAAAGTTCAATGGTTAGATAAGTATTTTATGTTCATTATTTGTAATATCGAGAAAAAAAGTAAAGTTCGTTGGTAATTTATGGCTTTAACCCTAAATTATAACTTATAAACCTTGTGAAAGATGTACTTTCATATTCAATATTTATTCATCTTTTACATCTGTTTATTAAGCAAATACTCTATTTATTTAAATCAATTCTTGACTTTGATTGGTTTCATACTCTCCTCGTTTTTAAATAAATGTTCATTTTGACTTTTGACAGTTTTTCTTGTTTAGTTTTGACCTCATATATTATCTTTTGTGTTATATATTATTTGTTGAAAATTATATCAATGAAAATTCATTTAAAAACCAATCAATCTATATATTTTGCATCAAACATTATTATAACATACACGTACATATGAACCACTCAAGGGTAGCCTAGTGGCAAAAAGATTTGTGGCTATCACTCCAAAGTGTGTGAGGTCTCAAGTTCAATTCCCGCTAGGTGCAAACAACCTTGAAGTGGCCACGCCAACCTCATGAAAAGGAGGGCTTTATCTGGTTTAAGTATGTGTGGCGATGGACTCAAACCCCGTGAATTAGTCGGCCAATAAATCGAAAATCACGGTTACCAAAAAAAACATACACGTACATATTTAAGATTAAGAAAAATAAAAAAAAATCAAAATAAACATTTATTTAGGGAGAGAGAGTATACTCTATCTTAGAAAAGTAATATTGCATTTAACAAAATAACAACAATGGAGCTAATATGCGCTAAAACAAGATTAAGACAAATTTCTTAAACCAACAGCTACACGACAAAAAAAAACAAAAAGTGTTGTTATTATTAGTCGTAGTATATTTTTAGTATGACAAGAATAGGTGTGTCCTATTCTTGGTATGATTATATTCTTCTCATCATAATTAGTTGTAGATGAGCTGTAGGTTTTATCTTGAGACTTTTGTATCCTATAAATGCTGTGTGTTTTGATGAAGATAATCAAACAATGAATTACCCTTTCAACATGGTAATCAGAGCAAAATGATTGATCCTTAAAAATCATTCAAAAAAAAAAAAAATCTTTCCTATCATTCCTCTGCCTAAAGCTTCTCTTTCATTCTCACGTGTCTACTAGACCTCACTAAAATAGGAGCAGTAACTTTGATTCTCCTTTTTGTTTTCTTCATATATGGCTTATGGTATCTCCATCAACCACTATAACAAACCAATGCAACATTTTGTGTGGAACTCACATCAACATGTTCAACAGCCGCAAGTCTTTTACTCGGCCCAACAGCAGGTGCGACAGGCCCAACAGCAGCCGGTATATCAAGGTCAGTCCGTTCCGCAGTCCAACAGTCGTGGCATTCTCGGCGTGGCTCCCGCTCTAAACCCGTCTACTACCTCCTTACCTATTGCATTTAGCGCCATGACACCACAGGACCCGAATTGGCACATGGATACAGGTGCTTCATCTCATTTAAATTTTAATGCAAGTAATTTAAGTACCATTTTTAATAGACGCTTATTTCCATCTGTTCATGTTGGTGACGGCAATTCTATTCCTGTCATCAACACTGGCCATAGCATTATTCATTCTATTCATCGCCCCCTTCATCTTCATAATGTTCTTGTTACCCCCAATATAATTAAAAATCTCATTTCTGTTCGTCAGTTTACTAAGGACAATAATTGTACTATAGAATTTGACGCGTTTGGCTTTTCTGTGAAGGATTTCTTGACTCGTCATATCCTCCTTAGATGTGACAGCTCAGGTGATCTCTATCCAGTTACCAATACGTCAACTACCCCTATTGCTTTCCTCTCACCAAGTACTTCCACGTGGCACCAACGCCTGGGTCATCCGGGTGATGAAGTGCTACGCTCCCTTGTTTCTCGTCAATTTATTTCATGTAATAAAACAAAGTCTACCCAAATTTGTCATGCGTGCCAACTTGGCAAACATGTAAAGCTCCCTTTTCATAGTTCGGATTCTATTGTTGAACATTGCTTTGATATTATTCATTCTGATTTATGGACATCTCCCGTTGTTAGCTCTAGTGGTTTTAAATACTATGTCTTATTTCTTGATCATTTCTCTCACTATCTATGGATATATCCTCTTCGTTCTAAATCTGACATGTTTGATAAATTTTTGCATTTTCGAAACTATGTCAAAAATCAATTTAAATGTGAAATTAAAAGCTTCCAATGTGATCATGGTGGTGAGTTCGACAATAACCGACTCCACACCCTTTTTGCCAAAAATGGCATTCAACTTAGATTCTCTTGCCCAAAAACTTCCCAACAAAATGGCAAGGCCGAACGAATGATACGAACAATCAATAATATCATCCGTACTCTTCTATTTCAAGCACACCTTCCTCCAACCTTTTGGGTCGAAGCCCTCCATATGGCCACCTATCTGCTAAACCTTCTACCATCTACGGCAATTCACAACGAAATACCTTTTACCCGTCTTTTCCACAGACCACCCAATTACTCCCGTCTACGCATATTTGGGTGTCTATGTTACCCTCACCTTCACTCCCCTCATAAACTTGCCCCACGAGCCACTCCATGTATATTTTTAGGCTATCCCGCCTATCATCGTGGTTTTCGATGCCTTGACCTCGAGACAAACAAAATCATCCTCTCTAGACACGTCACCTTTGATGAAACACAATTCCCATACAAATCTATGACACCTTCCTCGCCACCTTCTTATACTTTCCTCGATACTCCACCCTCTCCTTTACTCACTTCACTCGCATCCGAAGTTACCACCACTACCAATACTTTCGCACCATTAACTCCTTCAAATGTTATAGGCCCAAATCCAACCCAACAACCAACTAACCTCCGTTCCCCATCTACAACCCAAACTCTTAATCACCAAAACCAAACAACACCGACCCAAACTTACCCCAACCAATATGACTCAACTTCGCCAGGCCCAAGTTTCCCCACCAACCAGCCCACAAGTCACGAACCACACAATAACCAAACCCAAACCCAAACCCAAAATAGTTTGCTGCCACCACCCATATTCAATCCACCAAATCTACAAACCAATACACACCTAGTTAATGAACCACCCCGCACTCATCCCATGATCACACGGTCGCAATCAGGCATTGTCAAACCTATCACCCGCTTGTCTCTAAATACTTTCTTGGTCTCTCCTATTCCTAAAAATCCGTTTGAAGCATTAAAAGATCCCCAATGGCGTAATGCTATGTACGATGAGTATAATGCGTTGGTTAAAAATGGCACTTGGTTACTGGTACCAAGGCCTACAGGTGTTAATATGGTTCGTTCTATGTGGCTATTTAAGCATAAGTTTCACGCTGACGGGACTTTGAGTCGTTACAAGGCTCGTTTGGTTGCTAATGGTAGTAGTCAACAACTTGGTGTTGATTTTGATGAGACATTTAGCCCGATCGTGAAACCAGCCACTATTCGTACGGTTCTTAGCCTTGCTGTATCTCGAAAGTGGCCGATTCACCAACTTGATGTTAAGAATGCTTTTCTCAACGGTGATTTATCCGAGACAGTGTACATGCATCAGCCACCCGGTTTTGTTGATGCCAGGTTCCCTAACCATGTTTGTCGTTTACAGAGATCTTTATATGGTCTAAAACAGGCACCTCGTGCTTGGTTTCAGCGTTTTGCAGGATATGCCACACGGGTTGGATTTTCATATAGTCGTTGTGATTCTTATTTGTTCATCTTTACACAGGATTCTCAGGTTGCTTACTTGCTTATATATGTGGATGATATTATTCTCACTGCTTCTTCTCCAACTCTACTTCAGCAGATTATAGACTCTTTACATAAAGAGTTTGACATGACAGATCTTGGGGCACTTAATTATTTTTTGGGCATCTCTGTTGTTCGTCATTCTACAGGATTATTTTTGTCTCAAAAGAAGTATGCTCTTCAGCTCCTTGAGCGTGCTCATATGGTTCGTTGCAACCCTTCTAGGACGCCAGTTGAAACTGATACTAAACTGGGTCCAGACGGTGTTCCTGTTCAGGATCCCACTTTATATCGCAGCCTTGCAGGAGGGCTACAGTATCTCACATTTACTCGGCCAGATCTGTCTTATGCAGTTCAACAAATATGTCTCTATATGCACGATCCAAGGGAACCACATTTTGCTGCTCTCAAACGTGTCCTGCGATATGTTAAGGGCACATTGGATCTTGGTCTCCACTTATATGCTTCCGCTACTACATCTTTAGTTGGTTATACTGATGCTGATTGGGCGGGCTGTCCCTCTACTCGCAGGTCTACCTCAGGTTATTGTGTATTTTTAGGTGATAATCTTTTGTCGTGGTCTGCTAAACGGCAACACACCATTTCCCGCTCCAGTGCCGAAGCAGAATACCGAGGTGTGGCTAACGTTGTCGCTGAGACAGCATGGGTTCGGAACCTTCTTCGTGAGCTACATTCTCCTCTTATGACTGCCACTCTTGTTTACTGTGATAATGTTAGTGCTGTTTATATGTCTGCCAACCCTGTTCAACATCAACGGACAAAACATATTGAGATCGATATTCATTTTGTCCGTGATATGGTTAAAGCTGGTCATGTTAGAGTTCTTCATGTTCCATCTCGTTTTCAGTATGCTGATATCTTCACCAAAGGCCTTCCATCAGCTTTGTTTGAAGACTTTCGCTCCAGTTTAAGCGTCCGTCCTCCTCCCGCTTAAACTGCGGGGCCGTATTAGTCGTAGTATATTTTAAGTATGACAAGAATAGGTGTGTCCTATTCTTGGTATGATTATATTCTCCTCATCATAATTAGTTGTAGATGAGCTGTTGGTTTTATCTTGAGACTTTTGTATCCTATAAATGCTGTGTGTTTTGATGAAGATAATCAAGCAATGAATTACCCTTTCAACAGTTATATCCCCTACAATATTCTTCTACGGGTAAAATGCAAAAAACGCTCATGAATTTTCAAAAAACCGCAAATATACCCCTGAGTCCAATACAAGCATTTTTGCCCCCGAGTCGACTTTTTTTTTTTTACTTTTCCTAACGTTCTGTCGTTAACTCCCACACGTGCCTGGCACGTGAGGTATATTCGTCATTTCCCGTTCACGTGAGGTATATACGTCATTTCCCGTTCCACCCTATCTCCCCACCTTTTATCATATGCAAAAAACGTCCCCGAATACATTTCTCACTCGAAACTTTCAATGTAGCTTCCCGCTAAAAATCTTTCCTGGACTAAATTTGCAACAGCAACATTGGTTTTCAATATTATCTCGACATTAAATACCCTAAATACTATCAATACTCTACTGGTTCAACTTAAATTCATACTACCAACCCAATACTCGATTCAATTGATTATCAACTAGCTCTAATGGCGTATTAGAAAGAAGTCGTCTTCAGAATGCACAACAATGATTTTTTTTTGTACATGGTCCGTTGATGTATGCAAATGGAAATCGTAGCCAAATTTGTAGGTTTAGTGTTGAGGCTAGGATATTTACAATTGGCCTGAATCATATCTCAGAAAGGCTTGGCGATGTGAAGAAATATGCTTTGTTCTTTTGTTTGCCTAATAAATCACTAGAAGAAGGTTTGAAGTTGATTTACACCGACAATGATGTGCATACGATGTTGAAACTGGCTTGTAGGAATGGTTCAATTGATTTGTATGTTGTTTACAAGAAACATAGACTAGCTCAGTATTATTTCAAGAACATTGATATAGAATTAAAGGATTCGGATGAGGATTATTTGGGATGGGAAGAAGAGGATGCTATGTTGCGTTGCCATAGTTCAACTCCTTTTGCGACTGAACAACCTTTTCAAAAAAGGAAGAAGAATAATGGGAACCATCAAGGTGGTAAAAAAAATAAGATTGAAGAGAGCGACTGTCGTAACAAAAGAAAGAAACAATGATGTAAAGGGTAAAGAGAAGAACACAAACGGGAAAGCAAATGAGGGTGCCAGTGAGGCTGAGCCCGAGACTTCATTGTTGAAGAAGAGGAACAATGGCAATCATCAAGGTGGTAAAACCAAAATACTGAAGAGAGTGGTTGTCATAACAAAAAAAAAGAAACAATAATGTAAAGGGTAAAGAGACGAACACAAAGGGGGAAGAAATTGAGGGTGGTAGCGAGGCTGATCCTGAGACTTCATTGTTGAAGAAGAAGAGAGCTTCGGAAAAGGGTAAAGGGATCATGATTGAAGAGGATTCAGGTTGTAACCCGAATGTTGGTGCTATACGAAGGGCTACTGGTATAGTCATTAGAGAGGGTGGATTTGTAAATGATAGGAATAGGTCTAAAAACATGTTGAATGTGGGGGTTCTGCTTATGTTGATAATGTGGCCGGAAATAAAGGTCACATAAAAAGGTTTGTTGTGCTTGGTGTAAGAGCTCCTAGCAAGTTATACAAGTATCAAGATTTTAAGATCACGAATTGCGTACTTGGTCTTAGAGCACCAACATATGTAGGAAACCATGGAACTGATGATGACTGTTACAAGGAGTGAAACCATGGAACTGATGATGGCTGTTACAAAGCGTATTTGGGATAGTGCATATGATTAGGGTACCATTATGTATATTCTGACTACTTTGTAACTAGATAACACCAAGGAACTCATAATGTTAAAAAAAATATTAAAGCTCATAATTAGCTTAATGATATGAATCCAAACAAGGAACGCGTAACTTATGCGCTGCTTGTTCATAAAAGATTTTTTGTTACTGCTTATTTCTGTTATCGTTAGTGCCCTTGGGCTTTTTCGTTGTGAAGATATTAACCTTAGGCCTTTGTCGTTTCTGGTTAGAGTTCAAATTAAAACATCACATCGAATAACAATTAATAATCGAAGAGAAAACACGTTAATTAAACATCCAAACTACAAACATAAAACCTTAATTGAAATTAAAACATAGTAATTTACATTCGGTTATTATTAAACAACGCAAAATACTAGTCAATGACAACCCCTATCGACAAACAACAACCTTTCATAATCCAACTGGTTCATATCTCTCTCTGCCTCGCTGAAAAGTCAATCTTGTCAATAACCTTGCTGTGAATGTTGGTCACCATTTTCTTCAACAACCCTGCTTGCGCATGTCGGCAGTTTGGAGTGCCTTGAGCTTTGTGAGATTTGCCCTAGCACATTTAGAAGGATTGCCATTTTAGAGCTCGAGCATCGACTCCTCCCTACGCACCCGTTCGGTCAGGCGTCGAGAGTTATTCATCAACTCTCTTGCCTGCCATATGTCCTCGTCAATCTCTGATTGGTACGCGGATACCATCACCTCACCAAGGTGAAATGACCCAGACATACCAATTATTCTACAAGTCGAGCAATTTGTTATGAAGAAGATGAAAAGTTTTGTGTGTGTGTGTGTGTGTTTGAAGCTAATATATTGTCGTGATGAAAAAGATGGAAAGTTTACCTTCGTGCAAATAATGTCCCCCAAAGAAAACATGTCAGTGTAATAATGACGTGGCCTAAAGGTATAATAAGTATCCGGGGACGTTTTTTTTGCATATGATGAAAGGTGGGGAGATGAGCTGGAACGGGAAATGACGAATATACACTCACGTGCCAGGCACGTGTGGGAGTTAATGACAAAACGTTAGGAAAAGTAAAAAAAGTCGACTCGGGGGTAAAATGCAAGCGAAATGAAAGTTCAGAGGCAAAAATGCTTATAGTTTGGACTCAGGGGTATATTTGTGATTTTTGGAAAGTTTAATGACGTTTTTTGCATTTTACCCTTTTTTTACAAATGCAGTAATATTTTATATTTTATTCTCTAAATCATCAGTTATAACACATGTCAGAATCCTGTGAGTGTAGAAGAAGTTATAGGAAGATTTCTCAAAACAAAAATGTGCTGTAGTTGTTGGAGCATAAGCATTGTACGATGATCAAATAGAAAGTTGGTTCCTTTAAAAGTCTAAAGCGACTACATGTGTCACGTCGTTTACTTTTGTTTTTGGTTGAGTATTAGACGATCATTTTGGTTGATGAACATTTTGTATTGATGGACATTTTAATATTGATGACCATTTTGTATTGATGAACGTATCTACTGATGTACCGTGAACATTTTGACATAAAATTGATGAACATATTGTATTTACCAAGTTTAATAATGTTTACATGAAAATAAATGTATTTTTTAGAAAGAATTATATCCATTGATCTCATAACATAATTTAGAAAACCCTGGATCCTTTATATAATAAACGAATTATTAGATTACTTAGAAATTTTAATAAAAAGTGGCGGTTGTAAAAAAAAACAATTGAACAAATCAAATAACTTGATTTTGACACATAAGCAAAATCAAACGAAGTAATTTATGGAAAAAAAAGAAGTCAAAATTGAATTTTTTAGTCAAAATTAAAAATTTTAGTGAAGGAATTTTATGAAAACAAAAAAATATATGTGTTAAAATTGTGATAATAAAAACTTAAAAAAAAGAGGAGGGGAATAATAAAATTTTAGTGGTTGAATTTTAAATAAATTAGTGAAATTAAGTGTAAACTTATAGTTTTTCATGTTTTTTTAGTAATTTTAGAAAATAAGCAAACTACCCATTAAACTTTATAAACTTTAAACTTTAAAACATAATCAAACATATAAACATTGATGTTCTTAAAAAACATATATACTATACATAAAATCACAATAACGAAATTATTACTTAATTTATTGTTTATGTTTTTAGTAAATTTAAAAGATAAACAAAATACTTCCTTAAACTTTATACCCTCTAGATTTATATTTTAAATATACAACACATACGTAATAGTAAAAAAATCAACAACTCACATAATTATTAATATTCAAATACAGAAAAAAAAATTGTTGTCAATTTTTATTTTGACACGTAACAAAATCAAGTAATGTAATCTACGTAAATTATTATCAACATTAATATAATATCAAAATGAATACAGCACCTCAGACATCGGTGTGAGATGAAAATAAATAGACATGATTCTACATATTATAATAATAGTATATATTTTCAAGGTCGTTATGTGTTACTAAACACAATATGTCTAGAAAATGATAGCAAACATTTCAGTTAAATAATATCAAATCCTATATACAACAAATATTTATACAAAATATCAATTAATATGATCACACAATAAAAATTTATGTAAAACTCGCGGGTCCATGAGCATCGTAACTATTTAAGTATTAAAAATTTAATATTATTTTTTAGAATGAAATTAAGCATTACAAAATCATGAATTTATAAATCGTGTACATGTAAGGTTGATGTAAATGGCTTGTTGATTAATAATTAAGATATAACTATGTAGAATAAAATATCGAATTAAAAAAGAGTATAAAATTCAAAAAATAAAAATTGAGATGAGTTCATATTAATTTACACGGTCAATAATAATTTACACGGGCAAAGCCACCACGTAAGATTTTGGGGCTTTGGCACCACATTTCAGGGTAGCCGTTGACACCAGAAAAAGTGGTGCCAACGAAAATAATTATTTTTATTTATTTTTTTAACACAAAATAACTTAAATAAAAATTTCATTAAATTAAAAAAAAGCATTACAATAAAAAAACATTACAATTAAAAAACATTACAATAAAAAAATACCGAAAATAAAAATAAGAAAAAAATACATAACGAAAAGAAAATAAACTAGTTCTCGGGAGGGGCATACGATGCGCGAACCGCATCATTTTTACTCTCGATGATTGCCCATCCGAGGGACTCATATTGCTTGTGTCGATTTGAAGAATTGTGAATTTCTGGGCCACCTTATGCATGTTGAAGTAGTTGATTTTTGCGGTTGACTCACGCTCCATGATATCCAATTTAGCTTTTGTCTCACGCTCGTATTGTTCTTTCATCATTTGTTGATAAGCTTCCGGGTTTGAACCGGTACTAGCCGTTGAGTTGGAGGAGCGTTGACTTTTAGCAACACGATATGACCCGGGCGACCGTGGATCGGGTCGGGACCGAAGAACTCGGGACCTTCCTCCGTAACACGAAGACGGTGTCGCCTTTCTTGAGTCGAATCGGGGTTCTTCCACTTGTGCTTGTCCTTCAAAAAATTCCAAGCCCACTTGTACTTAAAAGTTATCCCCCCGACATTCTTTTATAAGCTAGCTCAACCCGAGCCATAAACCCTTCATCATTCTCCCCACTCATCAATTGCATCTCGTCATAAAGACTATTAAACTTTTTGATTTCACGATTCAACGGGGCCCACTTTCCTGTCATCATGTTCTTGGTGCGTTTCGAGAATTTTTTGGTTTTCGCAACCGCATTGTATGCGTCAGTTACCTTGTACCAAAAAGTATCATTTTTTTACCCGCACCAATCTTGGGATCCTCAGAAACTTTTATGTAACATTCGGCCAAAAGATACTCCTCGTCATTCGTCCACAAATGCCGAGAACCCGTACCGACTTCTTCTGGTTCTTCATTCGTCTTAGCTTTTCCTTTCTTACGGCGAACTTTATTTGACGTTGGCTTCGGGACATTTTCTTCGTCTTCGTCTTCCTCTTCATCTAGTAGGTGATGGGATTGTTGGTCGGATTGTGGTGTAGGTTGTGGTTGTGAACCGATTTGGGCTTGTTGAAATTGTTGTTGTTGAAATTTCAAAAATTGATCTTGTTGAAATTTCAAAATGCTTCATTTGATTCGGAAAATATGGTATATAGTTGAATTGGGGTTGAGAAGAAGATCCAGATTCGAAGACGAACTGGGACTGTAGTTTGGAAATTAGTTGGAAGGATCGTTAAGCATGTTGTTTGTCCAATTGGGATCTATTTTTGGTGAGTAAAATTGAAAGAGATTATAGAAAAATAAGATAGAAAGTGTAAGAAATGAGTATAACAAAATTGGGTGAAAAGAGGTTTATGTTAATGCAATGATGCCTGAAAACGTTACTTGCATTTTTCGGTCTCACTTTGTTTTGATTACGACAATATGTAAAAACAAGCATTTACGAAAACAACGAAAAACGAATTATTGAGTTCAAGTATTTTTCATTTCAACCATTATCACTTAAGGTATGAACAAACAAGTACTCATCCTAATTAAGTGATCATGGATTTAATCTTTTCTTAAAACTCACTTTTTATTAAGTGTGACAAATTTTTTTTATTAAACTTTCTTTTTAAGAAAATGTTTTATTAAATTAATTATTTGAAAATTTGAAACTTGACAATGGCATATTCTATCTTGGTTTGGAATATCCTTTCAGGATATTTTAATCCTATATTCGAACCAATCCACTAAAAGACAAAAGGGAGCGGAGTCTATGCAGGCGGTTCCTTAGCTCCTATAGTGGTTCCTTATCGATAAGGAATCACGGGCTCCAATAAGGAACCGTGGGCAGATATAGCCGTTGGATGTTTGTCTTATAAATAGTGGACCATTCCTAGAGTTTCAATTCACCTCTTTTGCACATACATTTCAGATTCTTTCATACTTCTTAAATCACTCAAATCCTTGATCATTTGTTTGAATACTACTTGTTTAGAAGTGAATCTTTCTCCTCTCATTTTTTCCTAAAGAGAAAAACACTATCATCCTTGAAGTGTTGTGTCTACCTCAAAGATCCATTGAAGATCCAAACTTATTTATTCATTGTTGTGTCAATGTTGTGAAGATCCAAGTAGTTGTGTCTATTTGGAAATTGTGTATGTATTAAGGTTAATACTTGGTCCTTAAAGTATATTGGTGTACATTGGTCCTAGCTAGGATTAGGGCTCGACTTTTAGCTTAGAGTCGGAAATTGGTTAAGCGACGTTGTGTATGGTTTCTCCACCTTAAGGAGCTTGTTGATTAGTGAAATCTCGAGTAAGGAGTACTCGAGGAGTGGAGTAGGAACAAGGAGTGAGCTTCGTTGCCGAACCACTATAAATCCTTGGTGTTTGGTTTGATCTTTCCTTCCCTTATCTCTTTACATTCATTATTCTTTATACTTGCGTGTAAAACGTGTAAATTTCAGGTTTTGACGATGACATCATTGTACGCGTCATCTCATGATATCTATATATATTACCACCTTTGCATGAAATCTTTGGAGCAATCATATGTATCATACATGAGCATGCATCATTTAAATCATCTGAACATGGAAATATTTTATCACATGACATTTTATTATGATTATGAGTATTTAATCATAAGGACACTTGTATGACTACAGTACATGAGCATACAAGGCTTTAAACAATCATACACTGGGACTATTAAGTCACTTGAAACACATGATCATAAGCATTCATCAATTTGATTTATAAAAATCTAAAACTCATGATCACAATTAATAACACTTACCAAGGAACTATTTTATGCTTCAAAATATATAATTATATATTTTTCTCACCTCATAAACAATACTGTGATTCAACATAAACTACTTTTTATTACTAAACATTACAAATATCCACTTTAACTCATTTTCACAAATGTCTTACATGTTAAATAAAGTAAATTATATATTTATTTAATTATGACTATACTTTCACCAAGGATCCCAAAACTTAACCAAATTGACTTAGGACTTGAACCTACTTCTACTGTATTATACTTAGCCTCCTAGTAACCATACCAAGACACTAAATATGAACCAAAACCTATCTTAGACTTATATTCTAGCCGAATACTACACCATACACAACTATACTTACCTAGAACCTTTTTCAAATACATTTGACTTTGCAAATATGTACAACACACCCTAATAAAAACCTTACACTATTCAAGTCACCTCACATCCTTTTGACTAGCCAAAACCGTCGGCCCCTTTTCAAAACAAGACAAGGTGTACATGTTTTGCATTTATGGAATGTACTAGGTATATCTAAGCTTAGATATGCAAGTAGTATAGAAACTAAGACAACTAGCATACATCCTTTCCCTTTAGACGTGTAGAAACCCCGAGCCACACAAACGTTTTACAATGTACAACACTCTCATAAATTGATATACTATACAACTCCATTTTGTCCCCTTGACATGCATGTATGCGACGGATGGGGGCTTCCCAAAAGCCAAATGTACATACAAGACATTAATAACCTAGTACTTCTAGTACTTGGGAAAATCACATCAAATCTTGCCCCAAACTCTCTCCTGCCGTGGCCTTACCCCAAGCCACACGCACAAGCCTCACCTTGATATTTAGCTAACACATTGGACTTCACTTTTCACTTACTTCACTCATTTTCGGATCACACCCATTTACATAACACTTAGACGAAACAAACATTTACTACCCCGAGATCTTGGTCTCTTCAAAGCATTTAGTGCAAGTATACAAGAGATCTTTAGCATTCAAGTCAAGTCAAGACCTCCATAGGCCACGTTTAGGAAGAACCCGATGCATAGGAGCCCTAATCCTTGATCATCCACCATCTCTTCTAATAACAAGTAAGTGTAAACCCTCCAAGACTCCATTTCAATCCTTTCATACTCCTCTTTACATGTCATGCATATATAAGCCAAGGAAATGAAGCTAGGATTGCATGTACACGCAAAATACCCTAAGACAACCCACCAAAAACATATAAGCACACGGCTTATATTGTTTTTGTGGACAAACATGCCTCAAAACACTATACTTATGATATACTAGTAGAAACCTTGCTTATAGAAACCTAATGTGAGCCCTAGTTAAATAACCTAGTGTTACACTCTAAGAAATAAGCTCGAACTATAAGCCCTTATTCACGGCTTAATATTAAGTCGTATAGATAACACATGTTTGATAAGCTTATATAGTTGAATACGTTTAGGATTGGAAGAACTATTAAACTTATATAAGCCGAGACAAATAAGCCATATAAGCTCATATAAGCCGCGACATATAAGCCCATATACGAGTCTAAACAAACGAGCCCATAAGCCCAAAATTATCTAGTGTATTAGTTAGTATGCTTAATTAAATTAGTAGAAAACTAGACAAGCCCAAAAGCTAGCCCGTTAGGCCCATAAAGCCTAAACTGTGACCCTATTGGGCCAACCAAGCCCAAAAACCATGTTTGGGAACTTTTCGTGCCTTTATTGTCATATGGTGAAAGTTATATTCAAAAACGTAACTTAATAAAACATGTGTATATGTTTTCGTGACTTTAAAGAAGTTCGAGGACCAAATTTGTCACTTCTGAAAATATAGGGTGCGTTTGTGTTTAAACCGAGAACTAACCAAAATATAGGGACTAATAGTGTCACTTTGGAAACTTAATACAAGCCATAGAAATCTTATTAAATGTTTTTGAGACTCAAGGGACTAATAGTGTCACTTTGGAAACTTAATACAAGCCATAGAAATCTTAATATATATTTTCGAGATATGAGGGACTAGTGGTGTCATTATCAAAACTTAATTCAAGCCCTAACTCCTATTTTAAATGTTTTCGAGACTTGAGGGTGGTGTTTTGCCATTTCGCAAAGTTAAACCGAGCCCTAGGGACTCGGTTTGTAAATATTTCGAGACTAGGAAACCCTAGGGATCAAATCTGCCATATAACGAAAGTATTATAAGCCCTAGGGGCGTGTTTTGGAAATACACTTAACGAACAAGGACTAACGAGGTGAAACATTTAACTAACGAAACTTTAAAGGTTATTTTGGAAGTTATTATACTACGAGGACTTACGAGTAATTTCAATTTAATTAAAAGTATTAATGAATTATTTTATTAATAAATTAATTTAAGTCATTTTGATAATTGAATAAATTATTAAGATTTATTTACGAAACTTTATAAACAGACAAATCTTATTAAATATGTTTAGATCCTTAAGAAAGTTAAATGGGATATATTATTTTCTTACAGTTAATTAAATTAAATAAAAATATATTTATTTAACTTATTACCCTTTTATTAGAGAATCTAAATATATTTTTAGAAACTAAAAATATATTATTGACTGCTCACTATAAGTTTAAACACTTAAACAATCGTAATGACTTATTAATTCGTGATCATGAATTTTCATGAGTTACATTTAATTATGCATTATTAGTGTGCATTTACTGAGCCATACATAAATTATTTAGGTGTTACTAACACTTCGTGATTAGCTGTACCAGTTTATTCAGTGACATCATCAATACATCATTACCACTGAGGTGAGTTCACGGCCCCATCTTTATTGTATTTATAACTGGGGGAGAAAACATACTTAACTCTTTTATATGCAAACATGCGCGGGTAACATCAACATATAACAACTTATTGCCTATTGTTTGCCCCATTCCCGTGGACTATAATAGTTAGTAGTGTAGCGCAAAATGTTATGAATAGATCTATTAGGGTATTGACAACACCCGGACTGCGTGACTTGCTATCACGAAACGCTTAGGCCAAGCAACATGTTTATTTCATTGTCGGACTAAGGGAAATAACATCGAGTTTGACCATAATGGCGCCTGAGCATCATGTCTAGCTTCTATTACAGGGCAATAGGAACTTCTATAGTATTGGCTGTGATTTTCCTACTATGATCGTGGTGTTTGGCATATCAGTACATTTATTTATCAAATTAAACCCGTGAATTCACCAACCTCGTGTTGATCCCCACATTTTATTTTATATGTTTTCTCAGGAAAATAAACAGGTTCATGCATTGGATTCCAGCATCATTGAAGCATCATGTTACCATCGGACTGGGATGTTTTTCACATTATTAATAAATGTTGTTTTCAGACAAGATACTAAATGTGTACAACTTAATTCATATGATATGTTTTTAAATTACTATTATGATCATTGCTCTATATACTGTGTGCTATCGATCCACCAAAGTAACACCCCACGTACTTTTCCGCTGCATTTGACCATTATGGGGGTGTTACAGAATGGTATCAAAGTGCATAGTTATAGAGAACCAGATCAATAATAAAAATTTTAAAATAATAAAAATTTAAACTGGACTATAACTGAAATTTTAAATCAATTAAAAAGAAAAATTAATTTTTGGGGAACCTTTATAGTTAGGCATATAGCATATAGAGCATGCATATTATGTGAACTAACTTTACGCCGAGTTATAACCTCCGAGTTATTAAATCACTTAAGTATCTACACATATTTTTTTTAACAAGCATTGTTAAAGAGACATAAACCGCATTGCATATGCATTTGAAAACTTTTTGAATTGTGTAAGCTAATACTTACTCAACTTTTAAATGCTACTATTTTCAGATATCATGACGACACCTACCATCGTGACTACTTTCGAGGAGCTCATGGTTCCTACCATCGCACCGCTATCACGGACATCGGTACTTGTCGGACATGCATCAGACACCGAGCCCAGAGATGACCAACCTGATGGAGTTATCATCCTATCAGATTCTCCTACCCCATCACCACCTACTATTTTCTCCTACATCACCACTACTGGTCGTACCTGCATCTCCACTTAGGGAGGCAGATCAGGTTGTACCTATTCTACCACCCTTGCCACCACCTTCTGCACTCCACTCTTATCCCACCAGTGCCTTGCCACCTCGCAAGAGGAGGCGTGACTCTACTCCTAACTCGACCTTCGAGATAGGAGAGGGTTCGGGAGCTAGTCAGGCTAGACTTGGCTCTCTACAGGCACAGGTCGACGCCCTTGTAGCCCGACAGACACAGGATACCGCACTCATCCATGCCTTACTTTAGGCGGACCAGCAGGGTCGCGCCGTACTTCAGGAGAGATTTAACTCTCTCTACTGGACTGTGGTTGGTGAGTCACATACCACTCAGAGTTCTTTGGGTATGACCCAGGAGACCATACAATGGCTTTTGGATGAGGTTTCTTACCTCTGATATCTCCTAGCTTCACTAGAGGGTTATCAGTACGAGACCCAGGCTGCCATCCTCACACAGGAGGAGACCTTCAGGACCTTCAGGACCTTCATCGACCTGGCAGATCTTCGTCACCAGGGAGTCACTACGGAGACAGATCTTCTTCGGAGTGTCGATACTGCACGCCAGATTTAGTTGCTCGAGACTATAAGGTTCTCTCGGGAGACCATGAGAGCTATGATTCACATGCAGGATACTCGTGCACCCACACCACCAGTTGGACCATCCACACCTGCAGACAGCCATACTAGTATAGGCTAGATATCTTTGTGTATCATGACAAGCATTGAGTTGCATCTCAACTCGCATGATTTAGGTCTTTTGTACTTATATTTCATTTCAGTTGTATCTTTATCATTAGCACCTAACCTTAATAGGTAGGTTATCTTTTGTTGTACTACAAACATGTGTACCACTATTTCAGACAGGATTGTTGTATCCCTGTCTTAGATTGGTTGTACTTGCATTATATTGTTATCCACCAGAATTGACATGTTATCATCTACTTGTTTGCTTGTATTATATTATTATGAACTCTTGACAAGTTATCCAATTTATTGTGAATTCTATGCATACACATTTTCCATGCAGCTTAATATAATAATCTTATTGATCAGCTAATAAATCTTATCCTTGTGTATTATAGAATAATGGCACAAAGAGTCACTCGACAGAATCCCGGTGCTGCTCCCTCAGCGACTATTTCAGAAGCACAACTTAGAGTGCTTATCGGTCAAGGCATTGCTGATGCTCTAGCCGCCAGGGAAACACCTCCCAGCGGGAACCAGGGCGACAACCAAAACTCAAATGCCAGAGATCGAAATGCCAGAGGGTGTACCTACCCTGATGATCACTCTCTAACTCAACATAAAGCTTTAAACGGTGTCCATTAACTTTAAAAGGCTCTCCACCCACCATATTTTTTATTTCAATGGCTCCGTATGGAGAGACTTTAGTCACAACGTATGGACCCGTCCATTTACTTCTCAATTTTCCAGGAAAAAGCTTAAGTCTAGCATTGAATAACCAAACTTTTTGACCAACCAAGAAGGACTTCTTGGTGATGTGTCGATCATGAAAAGCTTTGGTTTTCTCCTTATAAATCCTAGAACTTTCATAGGCATCACGTCTAATCTCATCTAGTTCAGATAATTGAAGTTTCCTAGAACTACCCGCTTTCTCTAAATCCAGATTAACAGTCTTAATTGCCCATTCCGCCCTATGCTCTATCTCAACCGGTAAATGACACGCCTTGCCATACACCAACTTATACGGTGACATACCAATAGGAGTCTTAAAAGCCGTCCTATATGCCCACAAAGCATCATCTAACCTCAAGGACCAATCTTTCCTATCACTACGAACGGTCTTTTCTAAAATTCGCTTAATCTCCCTATTAGATACTTCAACCTGTCCACTAGTCTGTGGGTGATAAGGGGTAGCTATCCTATGATTAACTCCATAGTGTTTCAATAATTTTCCAAATCTAAAGTTCTTAAAGTGGGAACCCCCATCACTAATTATAGCCTTAGGAATTCCATGTCTAGCAAAGATATTCTTCTTAACAAACTTAAGAACTACACTATGGTCATTTGTTCTAGTCGCCTCAGCCTCTACCCACTTAGACACATAATCAACTGCCACTAAAATGTAAACATTGCCATGGGAAGTGGGGAATGGTCCCATAAAATCAATACCCCACACGTCAAAGATCTCAACAACAAGTATAGGATTCATAGGCATTTGATCACGCCTTGAAATCCCTCCTACTTGTTGGCAACGAATACATGCTTTTACAAAAGACTGGGCATCCTTGAATATAGTCGGCCAAAAGAAACCGCTTTGTAGGATCTTATGCCCAGTTTTCGTAGCACCAAAGTGACCACCACATGCATAAGAATGGCAATGAGCCAATATGTCCATATGCTCGTGGTCGGGAACACATCTCCTAACAACTTGGTCAGCACATACCTTATATAGCTCCGGATCCTCCCAAAAATAATGCTTCAACTGAGAGAAGAAGTATTTTCTTTGTTGTTTGGCCCAATAAAAAAAATAACCCAACGCCAACAATTGCTCAAACGAAGCCCGGACAAATAAAAGATAACCGAAAATATTGCAACGCGCTCAAATCTTTTTCTTCAATATTTCTTCTTTATTTATCGACGCTCACAATGTCTTTTCTCCAAAAACTAATTAAGCGGCCATTTTATTTCATTTCGCTCGTAACCTACATAATCACAAAACACACTCAAAGTACATATATAACGAAAAATAAATATATAACTATACTAAATTAACATGCTATGAGGTGTATGCAAGATACACCGATTACCTAACTTCCTGAAATGCAAGCCTAGTTACTTCAAGGGCAAGGAAGGGGTAGTAGAACTTATGCAATGGTTTGAGAGGACCGAGATTGTGTTTCGCATTAGTGATTTTACTAAAGAAAACAAGGTGAAATTTGCCACCTGTACTCTTTTGGAACATGCTCTCACATGGTGGAACTCACTAGTTGCTACCCTTGGGCATGATGAAGCCTATGGGATGACCTGGACTGGATTGAAAGAAAGACTTACCGCAAAATACTGTCCTCGCGGTGAAATCAAGAAACTAGAGATTGACTTGTGGAACCTCAAATGCTCAAATCATGACATCACGACCTACAATCAGAAGTTTCAGGAGTTGACTTTGATGTGTACTCGAATGTTCCCTGACGTGAAAGACAAGATAGATAAGTATGTTAGTAGACTTCCTGATTCTGTTCATGACAGTGTACTCGCATACCGACCCACTACGGTCGAGAGTGCCATAGAGTTTGCCACAGAGTTGATGAACAAATGGGGACGTGATTATTTGCTTAGACAGTCAGAGTACAAGAGGAAAATTGATGAGAACTACCGTAGTCATCACCAGACCCAGCAACCAAAGAGACAAAACTTGGGTCAGGTCTGCAGTGCTGTTTCCTTGGTACCACCTCCATATGTAGGCAACAAGCCTAAGTGTTCCAAGTGTAATTTACATCACTACTCTACTGCTGAATGCCGAAGGCACGGACAGGGTAACACACATGCTCCGGCTATCAGGAACAACACCAGTACCAACTACAGGCCTAACAATGGCAACAGTCAGAACTTCCGCGGAAGTGTACAGCATGGAAACCGCCAGCACACTAGTAGTGGTAGTATGGCACGTAGGGAAGTTCGTTGCTATGGTTATGGGGAGATCGGACACATCAAGCCTGATTGCCCAAAGCGAGCAGTTAGGAACGAGAACAGAGGAGGAGCACCATCTAGAGTTTATGTTATAGGAGATACCAAGACCAACCCCCACTCTAATATGGTTACTGGTACGTTTCTTCTGAACAATCGTTATGCGACTATTTTGTTTGATACGGGAGCCGATAGGAGTTTTATATCCACTGAGTTTAGTAGTTTACTAGGCATCAGTCCTTCACAGCTAGACGACTGTTACAGAGTCGAATTAGCAGACGGTAAAATCATCGAAACTAACACTATTCTAAGAGGTTGTACCTTAAATCTTCTAAACCATCCATTCGATATTCATTTGATACCTGTAAATTTGGGTAGTTTTGACGTCATTATTGTTATGGATTGGTTAGCAAAATATCACGCAACCATTGTGTGTGACGAAAAGCTAGTCCGTATACCGTAGGGAAAGGAAAATCTAATTGTCCGAGGAGAAGGAAATTCAGATAGAACTGACACCAGACTGAGTGTTATCTCATGCACCAAAGTCCAGAAGTATATACTAAAAGGATGCCCTATCTTTTAAGCACATATTTCAAAGACAGACAAAGAAGAGGAACCAAAGAAGAAACAAATCAAGGACGTGCCAATTGTCCGTGATTATGCCGAAGTTTTCCCAGACGACTTGCCTAGTTTACCTCCGACACGTCAAGTAGAATTTCAAATTGACTTGATACCAGGAGCAGCACCTGTAGCTAAAGCACCATACCGATTAGCACCGACTGAGATGAAAGAACTCGCTGAACAACTTCAAGAACTATCAGACAAAGGTTTTATCAGACCCAGTTCCTCACCTTGGGGAGCTCCAGTGCTGTTTGTCAAAAAGAAAGATGGTTCTTTCTGAATGTGCATCGATTACAGGGAACTGAATAAGTTAACTGTGAAGAATCGTTATCCGCTACCACGAATCGATGACCTATTTGATTAACTACAATCATGTGTGTATTCCAAGATTGACTTAAGATCTGGATACCATCAGCTGAGAGTCAGAGAGGAGGACATACCAAAAACAGCCTTCAGGACTCGTTACGGTCATTACGAATTTCAGGTCATGCCATTTGGATTGACCAACGCACCAGCCATATTCATGGACCTCATGAATTGAGTGTACATACCGTATCTGGATAAATTCATCATCGTGTTCATCGAAAACATACTCATCTATTCCAAGAATGAACAAGAGCACGGAGAACACCTTGCTCAAGTACTGAAATTGCTTAAGGAAGAGAATCTATACGCCAAATTATCCAAATGTGATTTTTGGATTCCTAAAGTACATTTTCTTGGTCACGTGATTGACAGCAAAGGAATTCAGGTAGATCCCGCAAAAGTCGCATCCGTAAAGGATTGGGCAGCACCCACTTCGCCAAAGGAAATTCGCCAATTCTTAGGTCTTGCCGGTTACTACCGGAGATTTATAGAAGGATTTTCTAAGATAGCTAAATCTATGACGAAGCTTACTTAGAAAGGCGTGAAATTTGATTGGTGAGAAAAAGAAGAAGCTGCATTCCAAACCATAAAATAGAAATTGTGTAGTGCACCTATTTTAGCCTTACCAGAAGGCAACGAAGACTTCGTTGTCTATTGTGATTCCTCACACAAAGGCTTAGGAGCTGTGTTGATGCAGAGACAGAAAGTGATTCCTTATGCTTCAAGGCAACTGAAGAAGCACGAGCAGAATTACTCTACTCATGATCTAGAGCTTGGATCTATAGTTTTTGCCTTAAAAATTTGGAGACACTACCTATATGGAACAAAGTGCACAGTGCATACCGACCATAATATTTTGCAACACATTCTAGACCAGAAGTAGCTGAACATGAGACTTGGATAGAATTGCTCAGTGACTACGACTGTGATATCAAATACTACCCAGGTAAAGCCAACGTAGTTGCAGATGCACTAAGCCGAAAGGAAACTGATCCTCCCATGAGAGTTCGAGCCCTAGTTATGACCATTAGCTTGGATATACTCAAGCAGATATTAGAGGCTCAACTCCAAGCACAGAAGCCTGAAAACATTGGGAAGGAAGACATAGGAGGAATGCTTAGGACCGATCTAAGCAAGGAGAAGTTAGAAGTCAGAGCAGACGGAACGTTATGTTTACATGGAAGAAGTTGGTTACCATGTTATGGAGACTTGAGAAACGTGATCATGCACGAATCTCATAAGTATAAGTACTCTATACATCCGGGATCTGAAAAGATGTATCAGGACATGAAGAAATTATATTGGTGGCCAAACATGAAGGCAGACATTGCCACATACGTGAAGAAATGTCTGACTTGTACCAGAGTAAAGACGAACATCAGAGACCATCCGGTTTGTTAGTCCAACCCGAGATACCGAAGTGTAAATGAGACAACATCACTATGGACTTCATTACCAAAATTCCTACTTCATCTCACGGTTACGATACAATTTGGGTAACGTCGACCGACTCACAAAATCAGCTCATTTCCTGCCCATCAAAGAAAATGACTCTTTGAACAAGTTGGCCAAACTGTACCTCAAGGAAGTTGTGACTAGACACGGTATACCAGTCTCAATCATTTGTGATCGAGATGGTAGATTTACGTCAAACTTTTGGAAAGCTTTTCAACGAGCCTTGGGAACAAACTTGGACATGAGTACTGCTTATCACCCACAGACTGATGGTCAGAGTGAACGAACAATCCAAACATTAGAAGACATGCTAAGGGCATGTGTGATCGACTTTGGAAAAGGATGGGTCGAACACATACCATTGGTTGAATTCTCCTACAAAAACAACTACCATGCCAGCATCAAAGCAACACCATTTGAGGCCCTCTATGGCCGTAAGTGCAGATCACGCGTGTGCTGGGCAGAGGTGGGGGAATTTTAGATGACTGGACCCGAACTGATCCAAGAGACTACTGAGAAGATCACTCTGATCATACAAAGAATTCAAGTTGCACAAGCCAGACAGAAGAGCTATGCAGATCACAAAAGGAAACCTATGGAATTCACAGTAGGTGACCGTGTTATGCTCAAGGTATCACCTTGGAAGGGCGTTGTACGATTTGGAAAACGTATGAAATTAAATCCACGTTACGTAGGACCCTTCAAAGTGATCGCCAGAATCGGTGAAGTCGCTTATCTTTTAGAGTTACCCCAGCATTTGAGCTTGGTACACTCTATATTCCATGTCTCGAACTTGAAGAAGTGCTACGCGGATGAGCCGTTAGCCATGCCATTAGAGGGCGTCCACTTTGATGACAAACTCCAATTCATAGAAGAACCTGTTGAAGTCATGGAGAGGGTAGTCAAGAAACTAAAGCGAAGCCAAATCCTGTTAGTTAAGATACGTTGGAACTCTAGGAGAGGTCCTGAGTTCACCTGGGAACGCGAAAACTCATTTAGAGCTAAGTACCCACACCTGTTCACCTGAGCAGTAACGTCATCTTAAGCTTTGAGGACAAAGCTAAAATAACGAGATAGTGCTGTAAAACCTATAAATTTCAGGTTTTGACTATGACATCATTGTACGCGTCATCTCATGATATCTATATATATTATCACCTTTGCATGAAATCTTTGGAGCAATCATATGCATCATACACGAGCATACATCATTTAAATCATCTGAAGATGGAAACATTTGATCACATGACATTTTATTATGATTATGAGTATTTAATCATACAGAAATTTGTATGACTACATTACATGAGCATATAAGGATTTAAACAATCATACATTGGGACTATTAAGTCACCTGAAACATAAGATCATAAGCATTCATCAATTTGATTTATAAAAATCTAATACTCATTATCACAATTAATAACACTTACCAAGGAACTATTTTATGCTTCAAAATATATAATTATATATTTTCCTCACCTCATAAACAATACTATGATTCGACATAAACTACTTTTTATTACTAAACATTACAAATATCCATTTTAACTCATTTTCACAAATGTCTTACATTTTAAATAAAGTAAATAATACATTTATTTAATTATGACTATACTTTCACCAAGGATCCCAAAACTTAAACAAAATGACTTAGGACTTGAACCTACTTCTACTATATTATACTTAGCTTCCTAGTAACCATACCAAGACACTAAATTTGAACCAAAACCTATCTTAGACATATATTCTAGCCGAATACTACTCCATACACAACTATACTTACCTAGAACCTTTTTCAAATACATTTAACTTTGCAAATATGTACAACACACCCTAATTAAAACCTTACACTATTCAAGTCACCTCACATCCTTTTGACTAGCCAAAACCATCGGCCCCTTTTCAAAACAAGACAAGGTGTACATGTTTTGCATTTATGGAATGTACTAGGTATATCTAAGCTTAGATTTGCAAGTAGTATAGAAACTAAGACAACTAGCACACATCCTTTCCCTTTAGACGTGTAGAAACCCCAAGCCACACAAACATTTTACAATGTACAACACTCCCATAAATTGATATACTATACAACTCCATTTTTCCCATTGACATGCTTGTATGCGACGGATGGGGGCTTCCCAAAAGCCAAATGTACATACAAGACATTAATAACCTAGTACTTCTAGTACTTGGGAAAATCACATCAAATCTTGCCCCAAACTCTCTCTTGTCGTGGCCTTTCCCAAGACACATACACAAGCCTCACCTTGATATTTAGCTAACACATTGGACTTCACTTCTCACTTACTTCACTTATTTTCGGATCACACCCATTTACATAACACCTAGATGAAACAAACATTTACTACCCCAAGATCTTGGTCTCTTCAAAGCATTTAGTGCAAGTATACAAGAGATCTTTAGCATTCAAGTCAAGTCAAGACCTCCATAGGTCACGTTTAGGAAGAACCCGTCGCATAGGAGCCCTAATCCTTGATCATCCACCATCTCTTCTAATAACAAGTAAGTGTAAACCCTCCAATACTCCATTTCAATCCTTTCATACTCCTCTTTACATGTCATGCATATATAAGCCAATGAAATGAAGCTAGGATTGCATGCACACGTAAAATACCCTAAGACAACCCACCAACAACATATAATCCCACGGCTTATATTGTTTTCGTGGACAAACATGCCTCAAAGCACTATACTTATGATATACTAGTAGAAACCTTGCTTATAGAAACCTAATGTGATCCCTAGTTAAATAACCTAGTGTTATACTCTAAGAAATAAGCTCGAACAATAAGCCCTTATTCACGGCTTAATATTAAGTCGTATAGATAACGCATGTTTAATAAGCTTATACAGTTAGAATACGTTTAGGATTGGAAGAACTAATAAACTTATATAAGCCGAGACAAATAAGCCATATAAGCCGCGACATATAAACCCATATATGAGTCTAAACAAACGAGCCCATAAGCCCAAAATTATCTAGTGTATTAGTTACTATGCTTAATGAAATTAGTAGAAAACTAGACAAGCCCAAAAGCTAGCCCGTTAGGCCCATAAAGCCCAAGCCGTGACCCTATTGGGCCAACCAAGCCCAAAAACCATGTTTGGGAACTTTTCGTGCCTTTATTGTCATTTGGTGAAAGTTATAATAAAAAATGTAACTTAATAAAACATGTGTATATGTTTTCATGACTTTAAAGAAGTTCGAGGACCAAATCTGTCACTTCTGAAAATATAGGGTGCGTTTGTGTTTAAACCGAGAACTAACCAAAATATAGGGACTAATAGTGTCACTTTGGAAACTTAATACAAGCCCTAGAAATCTTATTAAATGTTTTCAAGACTCAAGGGACAAATAGTGTCACTTTTGAAACTTAATACAAGCCCTAGAAATCTTAATATATATTTTCGAGATATGAGGGACTAGTGGTGTCATTATCAAAACTTAATTCAAGCCCTAACTCCTATTTTAAATGTTTTCAAGACTTGAGGGGGGTGTTTTGCCATTTCACAAAGTTAAACTGAGCCCTAGGGACTCGGTTTGTAGATATTTCGAGACTAGGAAACCCTAGGGACCAAATCTGCCATATAACGAAAGTATTATAAGCCCTAGCGGCGTGTTTTGGAAATACACTTAACGAACAAGGACTAACGAGGTGAAACACTTAACTAACGAAACTTTAAAGGTTATTTTGAAAGTTATTATACTACGAGGACTTACGAGTAATTTTAATTTAATTAAAAGTATTAATAAATTAAATTAAGTCATTTTGATAATTAAATAAATTATTAAGATTTATTTACGAAACTTTATAAATAGACAAATCTTGTTAAATATGTTTAGATCCTTAAGAAAGTTAAATGGGATATATTATTTTCTTACAATTAATTAAATTAAATAAAAATCTATTTATTTAATTTATTACCCTTTTATTAGACAGTCTAAATATATTTTAGAAACTAAAAATATATTATTGACAGCTCACTATAAGTTTAAACACTTAAACGATCGTAACGACTTATTAATTCGTGATCATGCATTTTTATAAGTTACATTTAATTGTGCATTATTAGTGTGCATTTACTGAGCCATACATAACTTATTTAGGTGTTACTACCAATTCGTGATCATACTGTGCCAGTTTATTCAGTGACATCATCACTACATCATTACCACTGAGGTGAGTTCATGGCCCCATCTTTACTGTATTTATAACTGGGGGAGAAAACATACTTAACTCTTTTATATGCAAACATGCACGTGTAACATCAACATATAACAACTTATTGCCTATTGTTTGCCCTATTCTCGTGGACTGTAATAGTTAGTAGTGTAGCTCAAAATGTTATGAATAGATCTATTCGGGTATTGACAACACCCGGCCTGCGTGACTTGCTATCACGAAACCCTTAGGCGAAGCAACAGGTTTATTTCATTGTCGGACCGAGGGAAACAACATCCGGTTTGACCATAATGGCGCCTGAGCATCATGTCTAGCTTCTATTACAGGGTAATAGGAACTTCTATAGTATTGGTTGTGATTGTCCTATTATGATCATGGTGTTTGGCATATCAGTACATTTATTTATCAAATTAAACATGTGAATTCACCAACCTCGTGTTGACCCCCACATTTTATTTTATATGTTTTCTCAGGAAAATAAATATGTTCATGCATTGGATTCCAGCATCATTGAAGCATCATGTTACCATCGGGCTGGGATATTTTTCACATTATTAATAAATGTTGTTTTCAGACAAGATACTAAATATGTACAAATTAATTCATATGATATGTTTTTAAATGACTTATGATCATTGCTCTATATACTATGTGCTATCGATCCACCAAAGTAACACCACACGTACTTTTCCGTTGCATTTGACCATTATAGGGATGTTACTTGTGATTATTTGTCACACCCCACCATGACGGAATATGGGGCGCGACGTATGAATATCATTACAACAATAGCGTGTCTATAGAGATAACTAAATGAATTGAAAATATCATAAATGATGACACAATGTCATGAAGATATCACAAACAATGTAGGCGTCTAGGTAAGTAGGTAACAGGTCTACCTCTTACCAAAGACATACAATTAACAAATAACAAACATATAGGTGTCTACAAAGTATCACTTATTCAAACATAAGTAAAGACTAAGAGGAAAGGGGGTTCCTCCAATGCAATCCTAAGCCTCCCAGCTAGCCACTCCTATTCTCACGCTTAACGACATTATCACCTGAAAGAGACACTAAAACACGTCAACATAAAGTTGGTGAGAGTCATAGGTTTAGACTCCAACCCCAAATAGTTATAAGCTATGAATAACAACCATCAATAAAAGAACATATGGACAATGTGTTACAATTATGCATTAACAACTACCATTCAAGATTAACCATACAATCACAATTCCAAGGCACCAAGCCTTACCAATAACCACAATCTCCAAGGCTCCCAGCCTTACCAATAACCATGGTCCCATAGGCGCCCATACACCTATGAACCAATCCCAAGGCCCTGCCTTGTCAACATCCCCTTGGTACCAAGTCAAACAACAATAACAATCAAGAATCACATAGCGGATAATCACATAAATGTACACACAAGTCCATCACAAACCATAAAAACATTCACAACACTAGTTACAAAACCACACAGGGTCTCTTCCATCCCATCTGGAATTCAAAACATTTATAAATCATAGAAACATGGGACTATGAAACTCACCTGAACAAGCTTCTCAAGTACCCGCACTCTAACAAAATCTAAACACACAAACGTATACAATCAAGACATAAACCACATACCAAAATGGCTCATCAATCTATGATGGATATCTAAAATTGTCCTACAACTTAAGCCCATTATATGCCATATGAATCTCATGACACCCCTCTATAAAGCCCTTAACTTAGTTTAGTTCATTACTCGCCCCATTAACATTTAACCCAAAACAGTCCCGTTTTTCATACCCTAAACTATGGGTCGAACACCCCCTTAAACGAATAAAATTCCTCTGTAAAAGAAACCCTATGCCCTTACATGTGTTATCTAACTCTACCCTTTGGACAAAACCTTTAAGACACTTTTAAGGCCTCCATATATATATATATATACTTTTACCTATCCAGAATTTACTGATTTTGAACATATGAAAAGTTTGTTATGATCAGAGGGTCTTACCCTAACCCATTTATTTATAACTCCTTCATATATTTTATTTAATATATAATCTAAGTCTCATGTTCGTTTGAAGGTTCCAATATAACCCTAAGTATTCTAAACAATTCAAAACATAAAAAGAAAACAGGCTGATCCAAAAACTGTTTTGACACCCGACTGATGAAACCTGTTTTTGACCCACTTCCACACCTCCAATTTAGTTCTTGTTTCTTTCATTTGAAAGAAAACTCAATTAACTTTCCAGGGATATAAGATTCGAAAATTAAAAGTTTGTAAAACTCTAGATATGATCAAAACAATGACCCAAAAATTCTGCCCAGTTTTTAAAAACGAATTTAACATAATTAACCAAATTAATTACCCTCATCATGTTTAATCATTAACCCTAATTATTCTAATCATGTCTATATCATTGTGATAACATTAAATTACAGATTTTATAATAAACACTAACCTAGATCCATCATATAATGATTAAGAAAGAATTAAAAACAATTTAATTAAAAGGGTTTGAAGAGTTTACCTTAGATTTTTGGAAAAAAAGATTTTTGATGAAGAATCCTAATTTTTTTCCATGGATTTTGAATCACTCATGATCTCCAGGGATTTTATGATGTGTTTTTATTAATAAAAGTTTTTGTATATTTTCCTAACAAATCCTTGGCCCAATACAAAAGCCCGGTTCCCCCTTTTCCCTTTTTTCCCTTTTCTTTTTCTTTCTTGCATCCCAAAACCAACTATACCTCTTTAATTTCGTTTTTTTTCTTTTTATTATTAATAATTATATTAATAATATTACCTTAATTTTCCTTAATTTATTTCAGCTCTCAAAGCCTCCAAAACCTCAAAACCGTAAAACTAGTCAAATTTACGCGTATACCGTAAAAGACGTAAAAATATACAATTTTATAAAAACTCTTGAAATATGAAATAAACTAATTAACTAAGTCCTAAATGACTTAAAACCATCACAAAAAATACTCCGTCACTAAATACCTCTTCCGAGACCCCTAAATGCAAAACCCTAAACCGTAAAAATACGATTTTCTATAATACATATACGTATACGTAAAACCACTAAATAACACCATCTCATTTCATAGTCACTACCATGTGGGCTCATTAACATGAAATAACCGTTCCTTGATTTACTTATGAGTACCATATACCCATAAACGATATCCAAACCTCACTTCAAACACACAAAATAAACACATAAGCACATAAAAGCACATATTTGCACAAAACACCTTAAACTATAGTCTAAGTGACGAACCCCAAAAACCATGGTTGTCACATTATTAGTTTATTTGCACTATACCTTGTTCATATTGTGTATAAGAAGGTTTCACATAAATACTCAAGCCTACGTTTTTGAAAAGGATTTTTAAAAACCAATCTTTAACAAGTAAATTTAAGAAACTATTCACTCCCCCTCCTCTAGTTTCTACAATTGGTATCAGAGCGTGGTTGCTCAAGGCTCTTTAAAATATATTGTATTTTAAAACTTGAATCGATCTATGGATTCCAACAAGTATTTATAAAGGCAATCCATGCAAAGACCACCTCTTTTTGAAACTGATAGTTTTATTTATTGGAAAAATAGATTCGAGACTTATGTGAAATCAAAAGATTTAGATCTTTGTCATGTTATTACCAATGGTGATTTTTTGCCTTATCAATATAATGAAGTTTATAAAAGCAAAGAGATAGTCACTTTTGACAAAGCTAATGATGATACTAAAAGGAAACTTTAAAAAAACAATAAGGCTAAAATGGTGATTTATAATGCTTTACCAAAGAAAGAGTACGAAAGGATTTTTATGTGTGAAACCGCTAAAGATATTTGGAACACTCTTTTAGTAACTCACCAAGGTAATAGCCAAGTCAAAGAGAGTAAAATCGAGCTTCTTTTTAACAATATGAACAATTTGTCATCTTAGAAGATGAAACTATTGATAGTGCATTTGCTAGATTTAACACTATTATTACTAGTCTAAAAGCACTTGATGAAGGTTTTTCTAGCAAGAACAATGTTAGGAAGTTTCTTAGGGCGTTGCATCCAAAGTGGAGAGCTAAAGTCACGGTGATTGAAGAATCAAAGGATCTTCCCAAATTATCACTCGATGAACTCATTGGTAACTTGAAGGTTCACGAGATGATAATTTTGAAGGACTCGAAAATGGTGAAAACTAAGAGTGAAAGAAAGTCTCTTGAACTCAAGGCCAAGAAGGCGCAAAGTAACCATGAAAGCTTCTCGGATAGTGATGATGAGGAATATGCCATGGCGGTTTGAGACTTTAAGAAGTTCTTTAAAAGACGAGGTCAATACATGAGGCAACCAAACAACGACAAGAAACCCTTCTCCAAAAACCAATTTGCCAAAGATGTTAAAGGTGATTGTCCTAAGACTTCATGCGACAAGAACCACACGTAGTTTGTTGGAGGTTCATGGAGCGATAGCGGTGAAGATGTTGATGACAACCCTACAGATGAGAAATGTCTCATGGCTCACACTTCTAAAGAGGTACATTCTGAAACCGATTATTATAGCAATAATAGTTCTTCTTAAGATGATAGTGAATTAGAAGGCCAACACAATAACTTGCGTAAGCTTAGTATTAAATTCATTAAAAAGAACAAAGTGCTAAAATAAACTAGAGCTAAGCTTGAGAAAAACAAAGAAGTAGATCTAGGATGCTTAAAATGTGAAAACCTTAGACAATAAGATGAAAACCTCAAGAGCACCTCCATTAGACTTGAAAAGTTCATGAGAGGTACTAATGCTCTTGATGATATGTTAAACAAACAAATTCATTCTAAGGTAAGACTTGGCCTAGGATATGACACTAATGAAGCATCAACTAGTGAACCAAAACAAGTTAGGTTTTCAGAAAAACTCACCCCTGTACGCGGTTCTCTAGCATATGGGGCGATTCCTTATTGCTATGGAACCGCGGGTGGAGCTAAAGAACCGTGGCCACAAGAAGGTTTGTGTGAAAATCCTGAACTTTCTGAAAAATGTATTTTAGGTGAAGGACCAAAACATATTCTTATTAACAAGGTCAAAGTACCTATAATTGAAAAGCCTACTCTAGATAAATTCTACAAGCCCTTGAGTAAACCTCTAATGGGAACTAGAAACTTATCTAGACAAACATCTACTCCTCCAAGAGTACGAAATGAATCTAAACCTAGAAGTAGAACACCTATGCCAAAAAGAAACGATCAAGCTAAATCACGACCTAGAAGTAAAACTCCAACACCTAGGAGGAATAACAATAATTCTAGATCAAGATCAAAGACACATAGGAGAAACTATGGACAACAAAATGGACATATAAATTGGAATAATTTTCAACAACAATACTTTTCCTCATGGAGAATGTCTCCTTCATTCATGCATCCCAACCAAATGCAAGGGATGTTTGGAACTAAAATTTTTGGACCCATGAGATATTGGGGACCAAATGTTTAATCTTGTGTGTTGTTACCTAGATATGCTTGGGAATCGATTTAGAGCCCGACGAGTGGATTAAGGATAGTGGTTGTTCTAAACACATGACGGGTAATCGAAGTTTATTCTCGCACTACAAAGCATATGATGGAGGTAACGTTACATTCGCAAGTAAGTGACGAGGTAATATCATTGGCAAAGGTACGGTCTCTCTTGACTCTATGACTATAGAAAACGTAGAGCACGTATATAACTTAGGTTTTAACCTTTTAATTATAGGTCAAATTTGTAACAATAAGTGTAAGGTCATCTTTTCAGAATATGACAGTGAAATCGTAAAAGATGAAAAAGTCATTGGAAAAGGTGTTAGAAAGCATGGGCTTTATGTCATGAAGGTCAATAGGAAGTCAAAGGACAACTTATGTCTAGCGACTTTAGATGATAGTTCTACTATTTGGCATAGGAGATTAGGTCACGCTAATATGCGTTTAATTCAATCTTTAGCCTCTAAGGAGTTGGTAAGACATCTCCCCAAGATGAAGTTTGATAGTCACTTTTGTGATGCTTGCAAAATTGGGAAGCAAGTTCACTCAAGTCACAAAGCCAAGAATTTGGTTTCGACCTCTCAGTGCTTAGAGCTCCTACATATGGATCTCTTTGGACCTTCCGCCATACGGAGTTATGGAGGTAACCTTTATAACATAGCTATAGTTGACGACTACTCTAGATTCACTTGGACTAGATTTTTGGTGTCTAAGAACGAAGCTTTCGATCACTGCGAAACCTTTAGTCGAAGAATTCAAAATCAACTAGGATGTTCAATTGTCTCTATTAGGATGGATCATGGTAGGGAATTTGATAATGAAGTGCAATTCAGTGCCTTTTGTGAAGCCCATGGTATTACCCATAACTTCTCGGCTCCTCGCACTCCACAATCAAATGGGGTAGTTGAAAGGAAGAATAGGACCATCCAAGAGATGAGTAGGACGATGTTAAATGAGCAATCTTTGCCTAAAAAATTTGGGTGCAATGCCGTGGACACATCGACCTACATTCTCAACCGAATTTTTATTCGACCTTTTCTAGGAATGACCCCCTATGAGATTCTTAAAGGTATGATGCCCTCATTGGAATACTTTAGGGTGTTTGGAAGCAAGTGCTTCATTCTCAACACCAAAGATTACCTTACTAAGTTTGACCCAAAGTCTTACGAAGGTATCTTTTTAGGTTATTCTCAAACTAGCAAATCCTACATAGTCCTCAATAGAACCTCGGGTGTAATTGAAGAATCACTTAACATGACATTTGATGAAACCCCTCCTTCATCTAAGACACCACCTTTGGTAGATGATGATTTGGATGAAATAGACATAGTTAATGCCAAAGATGTTAGAAACATAGGAGTTGAAGACCTTAGTGTTGAAAAGGGAGTAAACATTAAGGAATCAAAGGATCATGCTCTCGATAAATTCATGGGCGAATTAAATCAAAGGACCCTGTGATCTCAAGTCCAAAATCAAAGTAACTTCTTTTATTTTGTCTCCTTGATTGAACAAAATAATGTTAAAGAAACTTTGATCGATGAGAGTTAGGTCATCGTTATGCAAGAAGAATTGAATCAATTCATTGCTAATGACGTTTGGAAACTTGTTCCTCTACCTAGAAATTCGACCATCATAGGAACCAAATGGGTATATAGGAATAAGTTAGACGTGAATGGTGTTGTGTCTCGTAACAAGGCTAGACTTGTAGCTTAAGGCTATAATTAATAAGATGATATTGATTATGACGAGACATACGTACCCATAGCAAGATTAGAATCCATTAGAATCCTTTTAGCTTACCCTTGTGCCTTAGACTTTAAGCTTCAACAAATGTATGTAAAGATTGCATTTCTTAATGCTTTGATCAATGAGGAGGTATATGTGGCTTAACCTCCCGGCTTCATTGATTTTGAGAAACCGGATCATGTTTACAAGCTTAAGAAAGCTCTTTATGGTCTCAAGCAAGCGCCCAGAGCTTGGTATGATAGACTTAAAGCGTTTCTTATAAAACATGAGTATACCATGGGGATGGTAGACAATACACTAATTACAAAGAAGAAAGGTTCTCACCTCATTATCGTACAAATATATGTTGATGACATAATATTTGGTTCAACTTGTCAATCATTATGTGATGACTTTGCCAAAATCATGCATGACGAGTTTGAAATGAGTATGATGGGAGAACTTAACTTCCTTTTAGGACTCCAAATTAAACAAATGGACGATGGTATTTTCTTTAATCAATCCAAGTATGTTAAAGAAATGCTAAAGAGATTTGGATTAGAAGACTCTAGACCAATGAAGACCCCTATGGCCTCGGATACTAAACTCACCGTAGATGATGATTGTGAGTTGGTAGACAACACCAAATATATAGGTATGATTGGTAGTTTGTTGTACCTAACGGCAAGTCGACCGGATATCATGTTTAGTGTTTGCCTTTGTGCTCGCTTCCAAGAGGCTCCCAAAACCTCTCACCTTGAAGCGGTTAAGCGTATCTTCTGATACATTAAGGGCACTATACATTTAGGATTATGGTATCCTAAAGGGGCCGGCGTAGAAACCATTGTCTACGCGGACTCGGATCATGCGGGAGACTATGTGGACCGGAAAAGAACTAGTGGAGTTTGTACCTTCATGGGTTGTTGTTTAACTTCTTGGTTCTCCAAGAAACAAACCGCTCTTGCTATATCCACCACGAAAGCCGAGTATGTGAGTGCTGATAAAGCTTGTCAACAAGCTCTATGGATGAAGCAAGCGCTTGTTGATTACGATATTTCTCTTGATGATGTTCCTATCATGTGCGACAACAAGGGTGCAATAGACCTTAGCAAGAATCCCGTGCAACATTCGCGAAATAAGCACATAGAGATTCACCACCATTTTCTTAGGGATAATGTTCAAAGGGGGAACATTTCGATTAAGAAGGTACCCTCGGTAGAAAACTTAGCCGACATCTTCACTAAGCCACTTAAGAGGGAACCTTTTAATTACTTGCGTCTAGGTTTAGATTTAATGGAACATATTCCTTAATTATGCATTTTAATTAATCAAGTCTTTTTCTCTTTTGAGTCTTTTCTTCCTTTGAGCTTTTGAATATCGTAAACTCTTTTTGGTATTCATAATGAGCTTACATAATTCATATGTATGGGTCTCTCAAATATAGCAAAAATGTTTTTCATAGCTTCTTGCTGTTCATAATGAGCTTACATAATTCATATGTATGGGTCTCTCAAATATAGCAAAAATAAAAGAGAAATTTAGAGGATCATTGTGTCATGACTTTGTGTCTAGTTCTACACACCTCCTACATCGATTTTATTTAAAATCCATGTATTTTGTTCAAAACCTTATTTGGTGAGTTCTTATGTGTTTTCTTTGTCTATCTTTGCTTCTAAGCATATCTCCATGATTAGTTAGACTAGATAATTAGGATTTAATGAATTGGAAAATCATTCCTCATCACCAAATTTAACCCGCTGTGGGCGGTTCTCTATTGAGGCCGCGGTTCCCTAGTGATAAGGAACCGCCTAACCGCGCCCAGTAACCTCTTTTTCGGGTATTCCTGAAACTCCAAATTTGTTCCAACACTTTTTGGAATCTTTGTTTCAACCCTTTGACCACCCCTAAAATATCTTGAACTTTATCTATTTAACCTTAAGCATTTTGCATCCTTCCTCAAATCAAAATGTCTTATTCCCCAAATGAAAGCTTCGATTCTTCTCCATTTTCTCCAATTGCTTTCAATCCCAATTCACCCAAGAACACTCAAAATCACATCTCTTCTTCTTCTAAGAATGTTAATTGTGGAAGTTCTTATCTTCCACCACTAGTCTTTAGTGTTCTTCCTCCTTCACATGATAATGTCATGCATCATGGAATATATTGTCATTGCTGTCAGTATCAACATCTTGCTATGGCTCATATCTATGAAGAGTTGAATTACATCAAGAGTCTCTTAGTCAAACCTCCTCTTCACTATGACTATGAGATTTCTACCAAGCCACCACCACCTCCTTCCGCCACTACCTTGTCTTTTATCTAAGCATTAGTTGCTTATCTTCAAGACATCTAGTTCAAGCAAATCTTAGAGTTCTAGTTTAACTAGGATTAGATTTATGTTTTTCTTTTGGCTTGTGTTTACTTTTCATACATCTTTGTATGATTTATTTCCTTGTATCTTTTATCATGTTTCCTTTTAACATGACTTATCGTGGATCTTTTGTTTGTTCTCTTATTTTGTGTGTGTGACCTTTGCTATATCTTGTTGGGTGTCTCTTCTCTTCTAATAACCCTTCCATGTAGCTTATCACCATTGTTGGTCCCTTGTAAATCGTTATTACTTATCAACCTTAAGTAATAACTCTTTACCAAGACTCAAGTGTGTTGTTTTAACAATAGATAAGAACTATGAACAATTAAAACAACAATACCAATAACTTTTCAACGTATAGACTTTTATTAGAATCAAATAAAGAATCTATAACCCACTTTGTTTGCGGAATAACAAAGTGGTTGAATGACAATGGGTTGTGATCTCCTCTACTTAAACGTATTACCAAAGTTAAAGTCTAAGGTCCAATATAAACGTTCATATGCATCTTGGCTATATGGTTTAGTTGGTATCGAGAGAGAAAAGTTTTCTAGAGTTTTTACTCTTGTATTGGTTAACCCTTTCTCTCTCAATGTACACTCCTTTTATAGGCAGTGTAAACTAGGGTTTGCATTTGTATGTTTCAATGCATGGGTTTATCTAGTGAGTGGTTGATGCCCATGCTGGATAAACATTACAAAGTACATATTAAACTATTCTTGAAAAGATAAAGGTTGTACTTATATCTAAGTATACAAGCAACCTACTTTGACTTAAAGTTATCTTTTCCCGCCTAATGCAAACCATCAGAATACTGAAGAGTCTTAAGTATCCTAGAGGAGATCGACATTATTCAGTTTGGTATTGTCAAGCCAAACTGGACTGAAAGCTCTTCTTCAGTCCTTGTTCTTCAGCAACTAGACCGCCTAGTATTTGAAGTGAAGACTCCTTTATCTTCTAAGTTAACTGGAAAAGGAATGTTGAACGTTCTTCAGCTCCAAAGTCTTTAGTAGGAACTTTGTTCCTCTGGTCATCCTTCAGCAGATTGGCCTTACTGCTGAGCAAGAAACACTTAGGGGGATTTTATATTCAAATCCTAGAGTTGCTTCAGGGTTAGTAAATACTGACCCAACAATCTCCCCCTATTTGGATATACAAATAGCCTAAGTCTAATGTCAGTAGTAAGTTAGCATAACAACTTCTTCTTACTTGCACTAAACAATAAAGTACTTATAAACATCAGATAATCATTTTTTCAATAAACATTACAAATTACAAGAAAGATAGTACAAATGATTATTCAGTTTTCCTTTGGCCTAAGTTCTTCAATGACATGAGTCCGAACCGATGGATCAGAGTTTCTGATGTCCAGTATTGATAGTAAGCACATGCTGAAAGTTTTAGCAGCTTCAATGAGTCCTGGACCACCATGGTGAGCAAAGAAGATTTTCTGAATATTCCCAAGAAGTTCATTGTTCAGATCATCAAGATCACTAATGCTCACAAAGTCTTGACGTTCACGATGATTGAACATAATCATTCCCAATTCTGGTTCTTCTATCACATGACCAGGGAGATGATTTTCAAACTGAACAACATCTTTGTATTTCTTTGTGGTGACAAAGATGTCACCCACACCAGGTTGGACCAGATTTGCTCTTTTATTCAACTCCAGAATTAGATCTTGATCCTCCAGTGAGATCTGATTGCTGATGTTGAGATGCTGACCAAGCTTTTCATGATTTCTCACAAAGTGTTCAATTCTGGTGCGAACATCATCCCATCTCTTGGATTTCCTTTTTTCAATATTTCTGCTCATCTCTAACCATTCAGTATAGGAGACCTCCTTCCCTTGAAAGTCATCTATGATCTCATCAGACCCATCAGCCCTATAGAACTTCAGATTAATATCTCCCTTGTAAGTCATCATGTCAACATTTGTGATTTCTGAGAGATATCTTCTGTTCAGTCTTGTTATACAAAACTTTTCGTATAACATCTTTTTCTTGAAGAGGTCTTCAACCTCAGATTTTCCAATTTTATCATATAAGCTCATCTTCAGATCTCTGAGCTTTTCTTCAGCCTGAAGCTTGTGTAATTTATCAAGTTCTTCTTGAGTGGCCAACCCAGACTTGATAATTCTTTCATCCATTGGTAATTCACCTTTGCTCTTAGGTTTGATAGGAGGTGACCCATTATCAGATGAGTCATTGCTGGTGGTAAGGCCGTCAATGTGACTGTCCTTAGCCGATAAATCCCCCTTAGCCTTAGCTGGACTCTCTTCACTAAAAGGTGATACATACACAATAGGTTGTTTTTTGGCCTTCTTTTGTGCATGTTTTTGAAAGAGCTGCTGAATAGTGACTTTCTCCCCCTCAGCAGAAGATTGCCCAGCAACTTCTGATGAACCCCCAGCAGGCATACAAGCACATAAAGAGCCTAAGGTGGATGATACCTTGGCTAGCATTGCTGGAACATTTGCAAGGGCGTTCAGTTTCTGTTGAACCTCATCAGATAAGTTCAGTTATTGTTGTTCCAGCAGACCCACCCTATCCTTGATCTTTGATACAGAATCACATAACTCATTCAGTTGATTGGGAATTGGCTTGAAATCATCCGGGAACTCAAATGATGCAGTATTGATGGAGTCCATGAGTGTTGTGATTTCCTGCTTGATAGAGGTAGTGGTGGCCACATCCTTTACTAAGGATTTCAGAGCAGTGAGAATGGCATTCTTGATTTGCTCAATAGTGGGAGGAACTGGCCTTGTTTTGAGAGTAACTAGTTCAACATCATCAATAGCCTTTTCCTCCTTGAGTTTGGCCACCTGTGACTGAAGAACCAACACTTGATTTATCAGTTCTTTTACCTGAGTGGTTCTGGGGGATGGTGGCTTGGGAGTTTGATCAGCAATGTCATCTTTAGGCTCACTATCATCCAGATTTACTGGAGTCCTTTCACTTAACCCCAACTCCTTCTCTAAATCATCAACAGACATGCTGAATACAAATGTAGGCAAGTGTCCCCCTTTGGCACCAGTGGAGAGAAGCACTTCCTTGGTTGTCTGCTGATTGTCACCTCCAGTGTGCTGGTCAGTTTCAAGTCCTTCACCATCAGGGTTGGTTTTACCTGATGGATCCTGAGAAAGAGTCCCTCATAAGTTAAGATAAATGATAATGTTTTTGGTTGTCCCTGATAAGTTAAGATCAATGATAATGTTTTTGGTTCCTTTAGTAGGACCCTTTTGTGGGGGGACTACATCATTAGAAACAGATAGGCCAGGGTCAACATCAGCTGTTGTATTTGCTGACACATCATTCCCTGATGCAGACTCAGAGTGACAAATGATAAAACTTGGTAATGAAATTTGAGATGTGTTCAGATTTAAATTACGTACCAATGCTGACTCCACACTACTTAGCTGAGGGTGCGATCTATTTTCACCCTTCTCTCCTAAAGAGGTTGAGAGAAAGGGTTGCCTTCAGGGCCTCTCTATGCATGCCACCTTCAGCAGAGACTAAAGGTGGCGACTGGTTAGGGTTCTGGTCCTTGGCCGAGGACTTTTGTTTCTTTGAAGCTTGGCCATTGGGATCATCAGTACTCTTCTTTAATGAAGATCCTGTGGGGTGCCTCCTTTTCTTGGACTTACGTCTACATTTAAGAGTATTCATTGACGTGCTCTTGTGTCGTGGTCCCGATGAAGAAGCTCCAGGCTTTGTGCCTGTCAGATCCCCTTCTCTAGTTGGAGGAGTGTCTTGTGGAGCTTTCTACACTACTGGAGCATTTGCTGAGCAAATGTCCATCATGGACTGTGTGAAAGGAGGGTTAGCTGTGCTAACTGGAATGTTCCAGCGATTGATATCAAAGGGTAGAAAAACTAATTTAACTCCTTGGTTGTTTGAATACTCATCACCAAGGTGTTCAGAAAAAATGAGGGACAAAAACCTAGTGTAGACCACATTCTTTTCCCTAGTTTTCTTCTCTAGTTTTCCATGAAGATCCTCAAAGATTAACCTCCCTAAATAAGCTTTTATACCCTTTGCCAGATAATATAAAATCAAGGCATCCTTTTAGTTGACTTGATCAAACCCTCTAGTTTTTCCACCCAGACACTCAATTAAGATTGACATCAAAAGTTTCCACATAGGTGGTAAACAGCTTTTCTTTAGCCCACCCTTATCACCAATCTCTTCAGTGTACCCAATTTCTTTGAAAAATGTTTTGACAACAGGGAAATCATTGGGTACAGCTTCATACTCACTAGGGTCATCCAAATAGTTTATCCCTAAAACCCTTCTAAACAACTTTAAACTTATTATCCCATGAATACCAAAAGTTGTAGAATCAAACTCAATAGATTTCTTGTTCTTAGATCCTTGTGTCGTGAACTAAAATTCTTTTAACACATTTTGAAACATCACCCCTGGATCTTTGAACAAGGCATCACGGATCACACATTTAGATAAAAAAAATTTAGGACTTGGTTTCCAGGATCAGATATTAGGGTTTCTGGTTTATCAAGGTGAAGTTGTTGGGTTTAAAGAAGATGTCCTCAATGGGATAGTTAACACGGATGGAAGGATTGAGGGTGATCTCAACCTCTTGTGGTTGTGAAGATGATTCGGCGGCCATTGATGTTTTTTTTGTGAGTGTTTTCTTTGAAAGAGAGAGAGTTTGTATGTGTTTTTTTAAGCTTTTGCAAATGATATGAATCTTCAATCTTCAAAAGATATATGTAAACACTTTAGACTGATTTGTAAAGGTTTGTAAAACATTTGAAAAGACTATAAAACTTTTAGCGTTTCTTTTGAATAAATGGCACAAACTCTCTCATTAATGTTCTGAAAAGTGATATGATTTTCTGTTGCTTTGAACAATGAAAAGCCTCATTGTGTCAGGGAGGTTTTGAATGTGGATGGGGACATTTGAAATTTCCTTAATTAATAAATGACACCTTTTGAAAGAATGTTTGTTTTATTTACAAGAAAATTCAATGCCATTTAATACTTATCATCACATGATTGATTTGTTTTAAATGCTGTTGCTCAGATATGCTGAAGCTGATGGCAATAATTGTGAGCTTCAGTATGTCAGATGAGGCGACAAAACCCCATATACATGTTCACATAAGTAAACAAGACATATGACATTTCACGCTCCTCTACTCAGGCCTAGCTACTCAATTGTATTAAAAATTTGTTCAATTTTTGCTGAAGGAAACTTTTGATGACTAGTGATCATTTATTCAACTTCAGTGAATCAGATAAGGCGACAAAACATCATGTACACAATCACATAAAGTGAGATAGACACATGACATTGCACACTCCTTTACTCAGACACTGCTACTTAGCATTAATAAAAAACTTTTAAGAAATGCTGAACCTTCAAGTTTCTTCAGTGAATGCTGAAGGTTCAGGTTTTGTATCATCAATTTTCAGCATACCAAGCTCCATTATCAATCTTTTGAAAGTTGGTTCATCCAGTGGTTTGGTGAAGATATCAGCAAGTTGATACTGAGTGGGGATGAAATGTAATTCAATGTCCCCTTTCACAATATGATCTCTGATAAAGTGATATCTGATATCAATGTGTTTTGTTCTTGAGTGAAAGACTGGATTGTTGGATATTGCAATAGCACTAGTGTTATCATAAAAGATTGGTACCTTTTCATATTCTATGTCATAATCAGCCAGTTGGCTTTTCATCCAAAGAACATTGGCACAACATCCAGCAGATGCCACATATTCAGCTTCGGTTGAAGACATGGCAACTGTTTGTTGCTTTTTAGCACTCTAACACACAAGTTTGCCACATAGCAATTGGCAATCACCAGAAGTGCTTTTTTTGTCCATATTGCATCCAACATAGTCAGAATCTGAATACCCCTTTAGATCAAAACCTAAGGATTTGGGGTACCAAAGACCTAGACTTGGTGTACCTTTTAGGTATTTTAAGATTATGTTTACAGCAGTAAGGTGTGATTCCTTTGGATCTGCTTGGTATCTTGCACAAAGGCATGTAGAGAATTGAATGTCAGGTCTGCTTGCAGTTAAGTACATGAGTGACCAAATCATACCTCTATACTGAGTCTCATTGACTGATTGTCCATTAAGATCAGGTCCTAAGTTGTTAGGGGGTACCATTGGAGTCTTCACTGAAGCACAATTGATATCATACTTCTTCAGCAGATCCTTGACATATTTTTCATGATTGATGGAGATGCCTTGGTCAGATTGTTTAATCTGAAGACCAAAGAAGTATGTGAGTTCTCCCATCATACTCATCTGAAACTTGCTGGTCATAAGCTTGGCAAATTGTTTGCAAAGTTTCAAGCTTGTTGAACCAAAGATGATGTCATCCACATAAATTTGTACTAGAATGGTGTCAGTTTTAGATTTATAGATAAACAAGGTGCTATCTATTTTTCCTGTGACAAACTTATGTTCAATGCGAAATGTTGAAAGAGTTTCATACCATGCTCTTGGAGCTTGCTTCAGTCCATACAAAGCTTGTAAAGCTTGTAGACATGATTTGTGTATTTACTACTCTCAAATCCAGGAGGCTGTGTAACATAAACTTCCTCTTTTAGGTCAACATTTAGGAATGCAGTTTTGACATCCATTTGGTAGATAATGAAGTTCATGTAAGTGGCATAAGCAAGGAAGATTCGTATGGCTTCCATACGTGTAACTGGAGCAAAGGTTTGATCAAAATCAAAACCAAGCTCTTGATTGAATCCTTGGGCCACCAGCCTAGCTTTGTTTTTGGTCACCACATTGGTTTCATCTCTTTTGAGCTTGTAAACCCATTTGGTGCTAGTGCTTGATTTACCATATGGAATATGAACCATTTCCAGACTTTGTTTCTTTCAAATTGTGTTAGTTCCTCTTACATGGCATCCACCCATCCAGGGTATGTGAGTGCTCCAGAAACCTTTGTAGGTTCAGTTTCTGAGAGAAAGTTTGCATAGAGGCATTCTCTAGAGGAAGCAACACTCAGTTTCTTTGCCATATATCTAGTGACTCTACCTTCACCCGGATTTCCTATTATGTTCACCAGTTGTATGTGACTATTATTAGTCCAAGATTTTTGTGGAGCTGGAGAATAGGCACCGGTATCATGATTAGAGCTAGAACTTGGAAGACCATGACATAGACTTGGACTTGGATTATCTCTAGAGTCTGCTGAAGGATATTTAAAAGACAAAGGTTCAATCAATGGAGGACTTCTTTCTTGGTCAGAAGAAACATATCCAAGACCTAATTCCATAGAGATAGTATGAGAGCTTTGAGCAGAGGGATCAGATTGTTCATCAGTAGCTTCATTAGATTGATAATTTAGATCATATGTGTCAGCATGCTCATTGTTTTGAGACTCACCATTTTGGTCATTTGTGTTGCTTTGCTGATCATTTTGATCATTTTGAGACTGATCATTATTTGATTGACAGCCATCAGTATTTGATACTAAAGGATTTCCTTTTGTAGGACTTGTCAAATCTTCAAATGGATCAATATGAGGAACCGAGTTGCTTGTTCGATATCTTTGAGAAGGCTCATAATGTTGAAATTCATCAGATGGATAATTGTGAGATTCATGAATATGAAGTTTATCATCTGATGGATTTGTAAATTTGAGAGCTCCAGAACTTTCATTGAAGTGATGTGATAAGTTTCTTCAATACATTGTCTTCTTGTGTTGAAGACTCTATATGCTTTAGATACTAGAGAGCATCCAAGGAAGTAACCATCATCAGATTTTTCATCAAACTTCCCAAGGTGATCCTTGTGATTGTGAATGAATACTAGACACCCAAACACATGTAAGAATGAAATGTTTGGAATTCTCCCCTTGGAGACTTCATAGGGAGTTTTCATGTGTCTCTTCACAATGATGGATCTATTTTGAGTGTAGCACGCAGTGGCTACAACATCAGTCAAAAAATGCTTAGAGAGAGCAGATCTAGCAAGCATTGTCCTTGCTGCTTCAAACAAAGTTCTATTCCTTCTTTCAGCCACACCTTTTTGTTCAGGTGTGTAAGGAGATGAGAAATTTTGGGAAATTCCTTTGTCATCACAGAATTTGATCAGTGTTTGATTTCTGAATTCAGTGCCATTGTCAGTTCTGAGTTGTTTGACATGAGTGTCATTTTGATTTTTAACTCTTTTGATGAAAGACATAATGGCATCTGGTGCATGGCTTTTCTTTGTCAGAAAATCTACCCAGGTGTACCTAGAGTACTTATCAACAATGACAAGTGTATATTTTTCATGACAAATGGCCCTAGGTGATACTGGGCTAAATAAGTCCATGTGAAGCAAGTGAAGACTTTCTTTGATTGAGAAAGTTTGCTTTGTTTTGAAACTGGCCCTATGGTGCTTCCCTTTTTCACATGCTGAGCATGGTTTGTCCTTGGAATAGACAAGTGAAGGAAGACCAATAACAAGATTTTGTTTTTCCAACAGAGTTATTGTTTTGAAATTAAGATGTGCGAGCCTCCTATGCCAAAGCCAGTTGGTAATGTTGGAAGCTTTAGCAAAGAAACATGTCTCCTGAGTAGAGTTCATGTTCATGACATAAACATCTTTGACTCTAGGAGTAATCATCACAATTTCATGATTGGAGCTGAAGATTTTACCTTTTTTGTCATCAAACAGCACTAGATACTTTGCATCACAAAGTTGACTTATGGTGATGAGGTTGTGCTTCAATCCATTGACATATGCTACCCTTGAGAAAACTATACCATTGCATTTTAGAGAACCAAATCCTTTAGTAGTAGCTGATGAGTTATCACCAAAAACAACTTTAGGACCTTGTTCCTCCATATACTTGTGTAGATAACTTTTGGTGCCAGTCATATGCCTTGAGTAGCCTCTATCTAGGTACCAAATAGGCTTCTTGAGATCACACTACACAAGTTAAGGAAATGGTCAGTTTTGTTTTGAAACCCACCTTTGATGGGTGGGGGTTTTAGATCTGGAGGGTCCTCTTGATGAGGGTGTGTGTGATTACTCAGAAGAAGAAGAGGTTTGAACAGCTTTTTCTTTCTTAGCCTGGAGGGCTTTACCTCTTCTGAACCACTCTATGTGATTGTGATCAGATGTAGTGTGGATATTGCTTCCACAAGTTTCACAACATTTGGTAATAGAGTTTGGGTTTCTTGGTTTAATACCTCTTCTGAGTGAGATAATTCGATTATGTACATGAGTGTCATGGTCATAAATTCCACAAATATTACAAATAGGGTAATAGTGGCAGTCATCTGAGTGATGATTGCCCATACCACAATGAATTCATGGTGGGAAAGGCATATTGCACCTGGAATGAGATGCTTCAGTATTGTGAGCATCAACACTAGTTTTAGCAAGCATATACTGAGTATGTTCACAAGTGCGATGGTCAGTCCTCTCACATTTAGTACAATAAATCACTTTTAGGCAAGTTTCAGTAAGATGGTTGTTTAGACCGCATAGAACACACGCCCTTTTAAATTGTGTCTTGTACTTGTAATGGGGAGAGTTTGAAGGTTCATATCTGAATCGAGTTGGTGTTTGCTGCTTCCTGAGTTGCAATTTGAGATCATTGATCTCTTGCATGACAAGAGACATTCTCTCATCTTCCTCAGATCTAGCATTCTTCAGTTTATTTGTTGAAACTGAAGAGGTAGTTCCCATATGTGAACCTTCAACAAGAGTTGAAGAGTTCTTTGAAGTGTCAATTTTGACATATTTGGAAGAGCTACCCTTGTGTGTTATGTGAGAATTGATGATTGACTGGATTGATTTTGGTCCAGTAGAGGGTTCAGCACCAGCCAGCTTCTCCAAAGGAGGAAGTGGGGTACTTACTTCATTCTCTAAATCATCATCTGAGTCATCCTTAGTGACTGAGGACTCAACAGGTGCTGAAGAGTCGGCATGTTCTTGAAACTCACGAAGAAGGATTCGTCCAGTGTCATGATTTGGTAAATTCTCTTCACCTAACCTTACAACGTCAGGGATCGAGCTACCATCCTCATTTGAGGCTTTGACAAAGACAATCGAGTTGGTGCTGGAGGATCCTTTAGCACCAAGCATTTTCCTTTTTTGAGCAGGAATTTGTTTATTGATGCATTGATTTACCCTATCAGAGTTTCTAAGCCAAGATTTAACAATATATTTTTTCTTCTTTTAGTTCAACTCTTAGGGAGTTATTTTCATCAAGAATCTCTTTGTTCAATTATTGAAAAGTAAGAGTATAAAGTCTAGCTTCTTTCAGCTCTATTTGCTTACTTTCAAAATCATCAAGTTTAGAACAAGTTTATGATATTTTTCAACCAAATTGTTTCTTTGTTCTTCAACAACTTTTAGATCAATACACAGGTAATCAAAGACAAATTTAATGTCATCATTTTCCTCTAATTCAAGAAGAGTTTGTTAGTGCAAACATTACGATGCTTTGTCGATATAATCTCTTTGTGTTTTGTTGATGACAAACGTATACTTGGCAATACATTATGTAAAATGTTAAGGTACTCGTAATCACTCAAGAATACATTTGTATACTTCTCTCGACACCTCCAAGACCGCATTCGGCATGAATCACTCAAGGTATGTACAAACATGTCATTAACCTAACTAAGTGATCAATGATTAATATTTTCTTAAAACTCACATTTTAATCAAATGTGACAAAAGATTTTAATTAACTTTATTTTTAAGAAAATGTTTTATTAAAAAGAAAATGGAAATTTGAATTTGGCATATTCCATATGCCAAAGGAACATCCTTTGAGGGTATAAACTACCCCAGATGACATATCCCCACTAAAGGACAAATTTGCACGGACTCCGACGCGGAGGTTCCTTAAAGGAACCCGCGGTTCCTTATTGATAAGGTACCGCGGGTAGAGATAAGGAACCGTGGGTGTTTTTGACCGTTGCAATGTTGCCCTATAAATAGTGGATCATTTCCAGATTTTCTTTCAACCCTTTTTGCACAGTTTCTTTCAAAAACCATCTTAGATCCTTGATTAGTTAGTTTTGATTAATCTTGTTTAAGATGTGATTCAATCTTCAATCTCCTCATCCTCTCAAGTGCAAAGAGAAGAACACTATCATTACCATGATGTGTTGGGTTCACTACATGATGAAGATCTCTCCTTATGTAGATCTAAGTTATGTTTTTAGTCTTCCTACTATGTATATGTAGAAGATCCAAGTGTTGGGTTCACTTGGATGTGTTTGTATGGGTAGAAGATCCAAGTGATGGGTATCCTTGGATTAGGTGTTAGTTGTGTAGATCCAAGTTTGTTAATACTTGGATATAGTGTTAGAGTCATAGATCTAAGTGGTAAGTACTTAGATCTATATGATTTATGTGTTTAGGCCATAAAACACAAGGTTTGTTATGTTGGGCCATAAAACATAACTAGGGTGAAGAATTGTGTAGTTGTGAAGAGTTGTGAGTTCTCACTAAACTATAAAGTGATGTGGTTGTGTCTTCTGAGTTCTCACTAAACTATAAAGTGATGTAGTTGTGTCTAGTGTAGTTCTCACTTAGCTTCAAAGTGAAGAGTCGTAAAGATTGGTTCTATCTTTCGATTAGAACTCGACATCTAGCCTTGTGTCATAAAATGGTGAAGTGGGCGACGTTGTGTAGATTGGTCCTACCTAATATTAGGACTCGACTTTTAGCTTAGAGTCGGAAATTGGATAAGCGACGTTGTGTATGGTTTCTCCACCTTAAAGAGTTTGTTGACTAGTGAAGTAACTCTCGAGTAAGGTGTACTCGAGGAGTGGAGTAGGGCGAAGAGGAGCTTCGTGACCGAACCACTATAAATCATCGTGTCGGTACTTTCCTTTACATTTATGTCTTTACTAATATAGATGTATTTATATGTTGTGTGTTGTGTGCATCTCATAATCTAAACATCTAAGTTGCGGAAAAGCTAAGGCTTAGTACGTGTGTGCTTCGTGTTTAGATTATGGTCAAGTGTACATCACTTAGTCTAAACATCCTAGTTACGGAAAATCTTATGCTTAGTACGTGTGTGCTTAGTGTTTAGACTATTGCTTGATGTACTCTTGATTTGATGGGTTTGTGTGTTCACTTACTTGTTGTATTTATCTTTCAATCAAACACATCTCATATCTAGTCAAGCTTGATCGAGAATTTGATACAAAGGATTGTCAAAGTTTAACATGTAACAAAAGGTTAAGTTCACTGTCGGCGGTTCTCTAAATGGGCAGGCGGTTCTTTATTGATAAAGAACCGCGGGTACACATAAGGAACCGCACACAGTGGATTAAGCCGAAATGTTTTGAAAACTAACTAGAAACTATTAAAGCCCCCCCCCCCCCTTCTAGTTTCTACAATTGGTATCAGAGCGAGGTTATTCAAGATCTTTGAAGTATATTGTACTTTAAAGCTTGGATCGATCTTTGCTTTCTTTTTCTAAACAAATGGTTTTTAAAATGAAAACGGTTTTTAAAAATAGAGACGGTCTTTGTATCAAATTGTTAATGAAGAGTGATTACTTATGAAATGTGTTTTGTTGTTTCATTTGTACAAGTTTTGGTGTTAAATAAACTTTGTATAATAGCTTGAATTAAATCTTTTCTTGTGTGGAAGTATAAAAATATTTTGTGTCATAATTAACTCTAATATATGAGTTCTGTGTGTCTAAAATGATTTTTTAGAGTCCTAAGTCCTTCCAAATTGTTTCTAAATGATTTTGGTCAAAAACTCATTTTTTGTCCTCTGACCGCGGTTCTTTATTGTTCCCCGCGGATCCTTATCAATAAGGAACCGCAGTCAGTCTGACTCAGTTTTTTGAAAACTTTGAAAAATCATATAAAATCAACCGTAAGTCCGTAGAAGTCGTGCCACCTGTCATTTCGAATGTAATTGAATTTTCTTTCAATTAAAAATGCTTCCAAACCTTTATTAAAACTTTAAAATTTGGATGGTTTCTAAGTTCCATACTTTGTCCAAAGTATTGAGCGTCGGTTTGTCGTAAAACTTGTGTTTTACTCTTTTCTATTAAGTTGGACATCTCTTGGTAATATATTTTTGAAAAATGATATATTTACAAAGTGTTAAACTTAATTAAATTTTAAATGGGTCAAAGACTATTTTCAAATAAAATCAAGCTATGAATACTTTGTTGTATCTAACACTCAAAACATGGACGAATGCTTTTATGTGTTAAGCTAATTGTTTGTGTGTGTTTCCTTGTGTGTTATTATTATATGTAGTCATTATTAAGTGTTCCTTTCTATTTGTAGTAGTATTGCTTATATGTCTAGTCTCTTGTGCCTTGCTTGGTATTTGTTAGTATCTAGTTTTTCCTAATTAGGATGTATGCTAGATTTCTTGCATTTTAGTTGCAACATTATGTGTGTATTGCATATAGGATTAACATCTCTTAGTTTACAAATGTTACATAAAAATCTTGTACACCTCGGGATGTTCTTTAACACTTTTAGGTTTGAAAGCTTTGGGAGCTTGTCAAATCTATTGATTTAGGTCGTCTTACTCGATCATTGTGTTATTAGTTCAAGTAGATAAATGTCTCACTATAAAACATGAAACACCCTTTGAAAATCTTAGCTATTTTCTCTTAAAAGAGTGTTTGTAGGAAACAAGAAAGATTTCGATTAAATATCAATGCATTATTCAAACTATGATTGATATCATTATCGAATCTAATTGACATGTTTATTTTAGTGTAGATATGAATGTGGTTTATTAATAATATGCATCAGATCATAACTCACACTTGTGTTGATGGTGTTATATTGAATCTACTTGTTCAAATTGTTAGACATATTTTGTTTAATAATTACTTATAATGCATAATAGAGTCGGTTTGATAACTTGGATGTTTCATCCGAAATACTCAAGTAATTTAAATTGCTATGCAATTTATAAATGTGTCATTTCCGAAAGACCAATCAAGAGTGTTCCTTTGGTTTGTTTAAACTTTGTTTATACACTTCAAAGTTATTGGCCTCAAGTTATATTAAGGTAAATAACCTTAACTAGACTTGTTTGACAAGATATGAAATGGTGCATTCTTAACCCTCATTAGGTTATGCATTGTGTCGCCATGCAAGTTTCATCCTTGCTAAACTTTATTAGGCAAATGTTGGAATTACATTTTGTCTAACTTGAGAATGACTACTAGAGAATTTATGCACTAGGATCTTAATTTGACCTAACGGTTGAATTATTTCCATGTGAGAAGTTGAGTTGGTGTATAACTCGTAAAAATGGTCGTGTTTAGCCTTAATTGAGCACCTCTAGTGATAGTCTCATACTCATTCTCTAAATTGGCTAAATGGCTCTTCCTATATATGACTAATGATAGTTTACTTTGATGAACTTTGTATGTCATTAGGAGTCTTTTTCTTTTGTAGCCATTAGGTTTTTTTTAACTTTCTTCCTACGTGCTAATTGAACCTATATGTTTTTCCTTTGTGTGTGTTCTAGTTTTTATTGCTCTTAAGCATGACTTTATGATAAGTTAGACTAGAACATTAGGATTTGCTGAATTGGAAAATCCCCCGTTCACCACCTAAACCAAGCCTCTGTAGGCGGTTCTTTAAATAGATCGCGGCTCCATATCAATATGGAATCGCCGGTGGAGATAAAGAACCGCGGGCAGAAGCTCTCAAATTCGGGTTTTCTGAAACTTCCCAATTGTTCCAACACCCTTTGGAATCTTTGTTTCAAACCTCTAATCACTCCCAAAATATCTTGGGCTTTCCCTTTTTAACACATTACTAGTTTGGATCATCCCCTCACCCTTTTAAACCCACCTTGTTAGCCATGTTCTTCACACCTCAAACCATTCATCCTTACCCCTTAAACCACCCATTACTACCATGGTTTCTACAAGAACCTCCAATTCATCCAAAACCTCTTCTTCAAAGAGGCACCTCAAAATTAAGATTAAGTTACCCAAACTTAACTCTTCACCCTTTCACACACCCAAGAATGAGATTGTTCCAATTCTCATCTCTTCATCACCCTCGCCACCTCTTGCTCCATGCAAGACTACCTCAACCCATGGTACCAACCATTCTCATGGTTCTACCTCCTCTTCATTCCAATCTAGAATGAATGAGAAAACCTCACCCTTCACTCCAAGTACTCTCTTGGATGTGACTACCCAACCTCAACCCATCCAAAGCATTCCCATTATGAATGACTTTGTTTAACCCTTGGTGACTTCACCTTTCACCCCACCAAACTCCGCCACCACCCTTGTCTTTCATTTAAGCATGTGGATTGCTTATTGCTAAGACATCTAATTTAAGCAAATCTTTAGATTCTAGTGTAACTAAGATTAGAATTATGCTTAAGTTTTAGGCTTGTTTTTATACATCTTTGTATGATCTTTATTCTCTTGTATTTCCTTTCATGTTTTTCAACATGATTTTTCTTTGAGTCTTGGATGTTGTTGTTATTATGTTTCTTTCTTTTCTCTTATTTTGAGTCCTTTTCTTAAACTAATAAGAATTAGGAATCTTCTTGGAGATTTACATTACGTGTAGCTTGATTTGTGATATCTAGATAGATGACTTGCTTGTATGCTACTTGCTTATATATCTTCTTGCTTATCCGTATGCTATATGCTTAATTGATTAGTTAATGAATGCATGCTTATTATAAAGGTTTTGTCTTTGTCAAGCAATTCCGATATAATATCTCTTAGATGTGTCTAACTCATGCATGTCCTTAAATGCTACGTGCTAACATGTTTTACTTAGTCTTCTCTTTTTAAGTAATCATGTTTCTTGCATGCCATATGTGTTAATTGCGCACCTTCTCTACATTGGTTTATTGTAGACTTCATTAGGCATTGCATGAATTATCCTATGTGCTTACTTGATTATGTGTTATATTTTGTACTAACTCTTCATATCTTCTTGAGCTTCTTTTGAGTTTCTTCTCTCATTTTATTTCGAAATTTTACTATCACCTTCTAAGGTATAGTATTCATGAATCAATTTGTGAAGTTAACCTTAACCTCTTTGTTGAGTCTCTCTCAATTCATTTTAATCATGATCTTCTATGTCGAGTCTCTTTCTTCTAGTCTTTCTAAACTAAGTTGAGTCGAACCTTACCCTTTCGTCATCATGTAATTGTTCTTTGAACATCCTTAATGATTGAGAAGAGCTACGAAACTTTGAGCATGTAGTTTATCGTATGCTAAACACCATTTGGTGTCGACATTCATACACATTGTTTCCTATAATGTCCTATATCCCGTTTTTTTCTCAAAGCGTCGATTTATCCGCTTTTGGTTTTCCCTTATTTTTTTTGGTCAAAAATGTCTCTAGGTTGAGATATTTTTGTTCCTCTTTTTGAGAGTTGATTGTGGTTAAAATTTACAATTGGTATGGGTGATTCCATCAATTCTAAGTTTTTAACACCTTGAGATGATATCTTCAAATTCTTGGATGTTTTCTACCTCTACTCCAATTTTGAATTGATTTCCTCAAAATCCTCTCCTTGTTTTTTTTAGAGTTGATGGTTAAATCTTGAATTTTCTTGGGTGATTCCAAAAATTCTAAGCCTTTTACCCTTTGACATATTATCATTACAATTGGTATGGATGTTTCTTTTCTATCTCTATTCCAACAATTGTGAATTGATCTTGTCAAGATCCTCTCCTTTGATTTGTTTTTGGATTGATAGCATCGCATGCACACTTCTTTGCTTGTCATTGTTTGTGCAAACGACTTGTTTATCATCCCCGTTTGGGTGACATCTCTTTTTATACATGCTCTTGTCTACTAACCTTGTTTTGTAGGACACTTCTAACCCATTTTTATAGCTCGTCACTATTCTTGCTTTGTTGGTGCCTCAAGCAAGGGGGAGCTCATATCAAGGGGGAGCATTTGCAAGAGTTCAAGTCATTACATTTGTGATCTTTGACTCACTCAAATTGCATTCATCGAACATCTTGCAAGTAATGCATTTTGGACACTCGTAGATAAGCATATTATTATGCTTGGAGTTGGTTAACCTATGGTGATTGAAGACTTCACTAGGATGACGCAAGCTCAATATTTTTGTATGATGGGTTTATGGTTTGGATTCTCGCCTCTCAACCGTCGACCACAAGTGATGATTAGCCTTTTGGATGCATGTTCTATCGAAGTCAATCTTCCTCCACAAATGAAAACTACCTTTCGGATGCTAGCTCTCCTGACGTAAATTCTTCTCTTCTTTAAATGACGTGCTATAGATGACTATCACTTTGGACGTGTGCTCTCTCGACGTTGATTCTTCTCTTCTTCAAGACGTTGACTACCTTTTTGATTCGACAAAAGGGGGAGAAGTAAGTGTAAACGAGTAACTTATGCATTTTAATATGTGTTGCGGTTTACTTGTTTGTCATCATCAAAAAGGGGGAGATTGTTAGTGCAAACATTACGATGCTTTGTCAATATAATCTCTTTGTGTTTTGTTGATGACAAACGTATAATTCGCAATACATTATGTAAAATGTTAAGGTACTCGTAATCACTCAAGAATACATTTGTATACTTCTCTCGACACCTCCAAGACCGCATTCGGCATGAATCACTCAAGGTATGTACAAACATGTCATTAACCTAACTAAGTGATCAAGGATTAATATTTTCTTAAAACTCACATTTTAATCAAATGTGACAAAAGATTTTAATTAACTTTATTTTTAAGAAAATGTTTTATTAAAAAGAAAATGGAAATTTGAATTTGGCATATTCCATATGCCAAAGGAATATCCTTTGAGGGTATAAACTACCCCAGATAGCATATCCCCACTAAAGGACAAATTTGCACGGACTCCGACGCGGAGGTTCCTTAAAGGAACCCGCGGTTCCTTATTGATAAGGTACCGCGGGTAGAGATAAGGAACCGCAGGTGTTTTTGACCGTTGTAATGTTGCCCTATAAATAGTGGATCATTTCTAGATTTTCTTTCAACCCTTTTTGCACAGTTTCTTTCAAAAACCATCTTAGATCCTTGATTAGTTAGTTTTGATTAATCTTGTTTAAGATGTGATTCAATCTTCAATCTCCTCATCCTCTCAAGTGCAAAGAGAAGAACACTATCATTACCATGATGTGTTGGGTTCACTACATGATGAAGATCTCTCCTTATGTAGATCTAAGTTATGTTTTTAGTCTTCCTACTATGTATATGTAGAAGATCCAAGTGTTGGGTTCACTTGGATGTGTTTGTATGGGTAGAAGATCCAAGTGATGGGTATCCTTGGATTAGGTGTTAGTTGTGTAGATCCAAGTTTGTTAATACTTGGATATAGTGTTAGAGTCATAGATCTAAGTGGTAAATACTTAGATCTATATGGTTTATGTGTTTAGGCCATAAAACACAAGGTTTGTTATGTTGGGCCATAAAACATAACTAGGGTGAAGAGTTGTGTAGTTGTGAAGAGTTGTGAGTTCTTACTAAACTATAAAGTGATGTGGTTGTGTCTTGTGAGTTCTCACTAAACTATAAAGTGATGTAGTTGTGTCTAGTGTAGTTCTCACTTAGCTTCAAAGTGAAGAGTCGTGAAGATTGGTTCTATCTTTCGATTAGAACTCGACATCTAGCCTTGTGTCGTAAAATGGTGAAGTGGGCGACGTTGTGTAGATTGGTCCTACCTAAGATTAGGACTCGACTTTTAGCTTAGAGTCAGAAATTGGATAAGCGACGTTGTGTATGGTTTCTCCACCTTAAGGAGTTTGTTGACTAGTGAAGTAACTCTCGAGTAAGGTGTACTCGAGGATTGGAGTAGGGCGAAGAGGAGCTTCGTGACCGAACCACTATAAATCATCGTGTCAGTACTTTCCTTTAAATTTATGTCATTACTAATATAGATGTATTTATATGTTGTGTGTTATGTGCATCTCATAATCTAAACATCTAAGTTGCAGAAAAGCTAAGGCTTAGTACGTGTGTGCTTCGTGTTTAGATTATGGTTAAGTGTACATCACTTAGTCTAAACATCCTAGTTGCGGAAAAGCTTATGCTTAGTACGTGTGTGCTTAGTGTTTAGACTATTGCTTGATGTACTCTTGATTTGATGGGTTTGTGTGTTCACTTACTTGATGTATTTATCTTTCAATCAAACACATCTCATATCTAGTCAAGCTTGATCGAGAATTTGATACAAAGGATTGTCAAAGTTTAACATGTAACAAAAGGTTAAGTTCATTGTCGGCGGTTCTCTAAATGGACAGGCGGTTCTTTATTGATAAAGAACCGCAGGTACACATAAGGAACCGCACACAGTCGATTAAGCCGAAATGTTTTGAAAACTAACTAGAAACTATTCAACCCCCCCCCCCCTTCTAGTTTTTGCAGAGTTTGTACCTTTTTGATTGTGATATTGACCCATTCATCGTTTCTAGCACTTTCTCTGGTCACAACATTGGAGTTTGACCCTTCATTATCAGCAATTGCCATTAGCACTTTTACATTAACCAATTCATCATCATCTGAAGAAACATCTTCTTCATCCCATTCATAAGCTTCAACAACAAGCCCTTTGTTCTTGTCTTGCTTGGGAGCCTTGGAGGAAGAACTTTCTGTGCTCATGAGGGCCAGTCTAGCTTTAATTTCTCTGTATTTGGCCTCAAAATCTTTTGTTGGTCGAAGTTCAACCCTGTTTTGCTGAAATGAAGTAGAAACAATTTGTTTTGGTTGAAATGATGATTGACCAGATGGTCTTGATTGAGCAGGTGAGGAATAGGAATGGATGGATGTTTTAGAGTAACAATCCCTAGCATAGTGACCAGTCTTCCCACATTTGTAGCATTCAGTGTCAACTGAAGCTTTTGTGGTGCTGGAGAACTTGCCTCCTTTCTTAAAGAACCTTCTAGACATGGCAAGAAGAGCTCTTTCATGAAATTCCTCTTTGAGGTCATTCAGATATTCCTCACTAGTTCTTGTGTCTTCTTCATCATCAGGACTATCTTGGTAGTCTTGGATGGCAGCCTCACTAAAGAAGGCTGTAGACAAGGGTGTAGCAATGGTTAATGCTTTACTCTTGCTTGAGCCTTCATAAATCCTATCAACTAGGTTTTCTTCATATTTAAGTTTCCCCAAAAGAGAGGCTAGATCACAATCTTTAATGTGATTAGCATTTCTCAAGCTTTGACAGAAACTGAGCCACTTTTTTGGCAATGCATTAACAAAAACTGTGTTGATTTCAAGTTTTGAAAGCTCAACACCATCATTCACAAGTTCATTCATCAGTGCTTTGTATCTGGTGAATGTCTGTGTGAGGGTTTCCCTTTCTTTGTGCTTGAAGGTGTTGTATTGAAGCTTTAAATCCATGATTCTAGTTTCTTTCACATTAGAGGGTCCCTCATGATAGAGAATAAGGTCCTCCCATGTAGATTTTGTTGTTTTGCAATTTACAACAAAATTCATTTGGGCTGGAAGCACAGACATGATGAGACTTTTGAGACGCTGATCTAGGTTAGCAGCTTTTCTCTCATCAGCAGTCCATTGTACTTCAGGTTTTCTATTGTCCCCAACCATGGGAACAAAAGGACCATTTTCAATGATTCCAAGGAATTAAGGTTCAATCCCAACTATGTGGACAAGAAACCTCTTCTTCCAATTTGTAAAATTAGCTACCTCTAGTACATGAGCAACATTGAGTTAGCCACCCATATATTCTAGGGTTTGTGGTATAACGTGAGCCATTTTTGGATCTTGATTTGAAAACTTTTAAAGGAGCAGTTTAATAAAATAAGAGTTTAGCTAATCAAACTGCTCTGATACCACTTTTTGGTCCCTTGTAAATCGTTATTACTTATTAACCTTAAGTAATAACTCTTTACCAAGACTCAAGTGTGTTGTTTTAACAATAGATAAGAACTATGAACAATTAAAACAACAATACCAATAACTTTTCAACGTATAGACTTTTATTAGAATCAAATAAAGAATCTATAACCCACTTTGTTTGCGGAATAACAAAGTGGTTGAATGACAATGGGTTGTGATCTCCTCTACTTAAACGTATAACCAAAGTTAAAGTCTAAGCTCCAATCTAAACGTTCATATGCATCTTGGCTATATGGTTTAGTTGGTATCGAGAGAGAAAAGTTTTCCAGAGTTTTTACTCTTGTATTGTTTAACCCTTTCTCTCTCAATGTACACTCCTTTTATAGGCAGTGTAAACTAGGGTTTGCATTTGCATGTTTCAATGCATGGGTTTATCCAGTGGGTGGTTGATGCCCATGCTGGATAAAGAGTACAAAGTACATATTAAACTATCCTAGAAAAGATAAAGGTTGTACTTATATCTATGTATACAAGCAACCTACTCCAACTTAAAGTTATCTTTTCCTGCCTAATGCAAACCATCAGAATACTAGAGGAGATCAACATCATCGTGTATAAGAAGGTTTCACATAAATACTCAAGCCTAAGTTTTTGAAAATGATTTTTAAAAACCAATCTTTAACAAGTAAATTTAAGAAACTATTCAACCCCCCTTCTAGTTTCTACAGTTTAATTTATAGAGTGATTTGATTTTTTTTTAAATATGAAAAAAATTTATAACAACTATTTTTTTAAATGCAACAGCTATATTTGTTTTTTTAAAAAAACAGCCCTAAAGTGGACTCCAACGGCTAGTTTTTTTGAATTTTAAAATAAAGAAAGTAATAACCTTTGACGCCGGCTGGTGAGTTTGGCCTGAGCACCCTTGGCGCCAGCCGGGGAGCGGTGCGCCAAGGAGAGGTGGCACTAAAGGCCTAGCAGCAAAGCCACCAGCCCCCGTTCCGCTTGTTCTAATCGTAATTCATTCATATCAAATACATAAAAAAACATTTAATCCATATCTAACATAAATGTAAATGTCCTATAAAACCGAGGACTCAGTTAACTACTAAGGTTTTATCATAATATTATTTTATAAATACATATTGTCGCATCAGAAATGAACACCTCTAATCTCTCCATTTCCCATAATCATACTATCTTATTAAGCATTTATACTTTTTATTTATAAAATACTTGAAAATTTCAAGTTACAATACATAATGATATTTATACAAATAAAACAAACATGATACTAAAAGTAGAAAACTTAAACAACACATACTAATTAATACATGAAATTATATAGTTAAAATATCCCGCACCTTATTTTATAACTAAAACAACACATAGTACAAGTATTAATACATAATTAAAAACCAATTAAAACATAAAAATATAATTTAATCCTCATATCAAAACTAATTAATACATAATAATTAATACAAAATAAACAATACATTAATTAATACTAACTAATTAATATAATTAATACACCTTATTACTTAAAAATACAATTATATATACACATTGTACAATTAAAAACATATATGTACAAAATCATACGTATGTTGTCTAACTAAAATAATAGTATACATACTTTTGAAACAAAACCGAATCGGACAAAATGGTTCAACTGAGAACCGGTGGGTCACGATCGGTTCGGCTAGCAAAAAGCCGTCAGAATAAGACCGAAGAGTACTTATCCAAACCGATAAAAACAACGCTATTATGTACTATTTTTTTAACGGTACATAAATCTGTACTACTTATAAAAGATATTGCACTATCTATCCAAAATTTAAAATAGTACACCCTTACAAGCTTTTGGTACAAACTTGTACAATCCAAAAACTTCATAAATTAATTTATGTATTAATTGGGGAGCAATACACGTTAAATGACAAAGTGAATGCAAATTAATATCCGGGTAAAAGCCATAAAATACCATCCTACTTATTGTTTTGTGCCGACTTTAAACACTTACTAATTTATCTCGTGACTTTACCCTTCTACTTGTTTATTTTGTAATAATATTACCACTATGACCGGGAACATTTACACGTCATTTAATAAATTAAAAAAAAATTATAAATTCATTTTATATATCTACGTGGATGGTAAGAGAAATCATTTAGTCCATACGACCCGATCCAATATCCAAGATCCAAGATCCAAACCCACATAACTAAACCTAACTACCCACCGTCCCCTTTGACCTTCACTTTATTGTTTTCCATCCAAAATCAAAAATGGAGATCTAAACATAAACCCTAATTTCTGGAGATCTAAAAATAAACCCTATTTTCTTTTCCATCAAAACTAAAAAATGGCAAATTGGCATTACGAACAAAACATCCCTTCTGAATGTACGTGCAATCTTCCATTGATGGAGTACACTTCATGGAAACCCGCCAATCCTACTAGAAGATTCTTAGTTTGCCCCAACAGATACGTAAGTTTGATTTAACGACACCTAATTTAATTTTATTACGCATTAATTTTAATTGAATGATAATATATGACAATGAATTGGATGACACCTAACTTGCAGAAAAGTGGTGTGAGAAAGTGTAATGAGTTCTATTGGTATGACACTGAATTGGATAATACTTGGTACAAAGGGCTTTTGTATCAGATGCATTTCCAGCTGAATCCTCAACAGAGACAGGAAGTTGATACTGAGATAAGAAGCCTTGAACAATTGGCTGTGGTGCAAGATGAGTTGATCAAGAGTAAGAAGAATGCAAGGTTTTGGAAGAAGACAACTTTGATCATGGTGGCCTTATTGTTGTTTTTCTATGTTATGAATTAGATATTAGTAAGATTTGTGTTGTTTAAGTATGTATCAGCCCTTGATGATGAACTTTGGAGTAGGTTTTGTGTTCTGAATGTGCAGGGTTTAAGTATGTATCAGCTTTGAACTAGGTTTTGTGTACTGAATATTTTGTTTAAGTATGTATCAGCTTTGAACCATTATTCATGACTTCAATGTTCTGTTTGTTGCCCTATTTATTCATTGGTTGTCTGCAACAAGTGTTATGAGACATTGTGCACAAATTTGGTTGTCTGCCACATGTGGTATGAGACATTGTGCACAAGTTCAATAAACAAACTCACAATCTTGTCTTGTTTTCTGCAAGATTTTGGAGCTTTTATCAAGTATGATTAAACAACACACAAAAGGAATCTAAACATATTTAAGTGCTGCTTTTCCATATATCATGGCAGTCAAATACATAGTTCAAGACAAAAAGATAACAACAAAATTTGCAAGTCCCATAAACCTTGCAATACTCAGATTCACTTGACTACCCTTTTGACCCATTACCAGAAGCTAAGCACTTATAAGTTCCTAAAAGTTCATTACAAACATTAATGTTTAGAAAGTTAAGGAGAAACATCAAAGGATTTATCTGGAGTACTTCCAGTACCATTCTTGTCAAACACAAATGGTTTGTTCAACTTCATTTTGGCAATTCTTTCGGATCTGCCATGGTTCTTGTGAAAAATCCTTACTCCATCTACATGTGATGGTGGCCTACCCCTCTTCCTTTTTGGTGCAGGTTTTGGATCAACCAACATGGGAGCCTTGCCTCTAGCATCAGTTCCATCCACCACTTGATCTTCAACAGCAGCTTCAACACTTGCTTCCATCATGGTTGGTGCATCTTCTATATCTGCAGTTGTTACAGTTTGACCAACAGATTGTTGTGTAGGTTGTGAATGAATGTGTGGTAAAACAGATTGACCAACAGCAGCTTCAACTCTTGCTTCCATCATGGTTGGTGCATCTTCCCTAACACCTTTAACAGCAGATTCTTGTGTAGGATGTGGGACTTGCATGTGTGGGAATAAAATCTCAACATTTTGGTGATTGTGTGCACAATCATGTTCAATGTCATGTATCCAATCAGCTGGATTGTAGTAATCATGCCTATCTTCCCACTCCTGCTCTTCCCTTCTTTCTTTATCAATCCTTTCTTGTTCTGCTTTTTCCCTTGCCTCTCTCAGTGATTCTTCATGCATAAACTCCCTAAAATTCTCCTCATCACGCTCTAATGTATATTCTTGTATTACATGTTTTCTCTTGTTTAGCATTATTAGATGTATACAAAATTAAATAAAAATTAAAGAAATTAAGTGGGTATACCTGTTCTGCAGTTAACCATCCATTTGATGTAGAAGTTTTGGCTCCCCTACTTGAACCAGCCTTTGTACATGGTTTCCTAGTCCAACCACCCCTGTTAGTAGAACCCCCAATACCAGAACCCCCACCCCTACCACCACCTCTCCCAACTCCTCTCCCAACACCTCTTCCAACTCCTCTTCTACCTGATCCAACACCCCTACCACCACTACCTTCAGATGTGTCATCCAACCCAATACCAGAACCCCCAATACCAGAACCCCCAATTCCACCTCCTTGACCTCTTCCAGCCCTACCACCTCTACTAGATGCATGTTGCCCAACAACCACAGCAGGCTTTCTCCCTGGTTTTTTCTTCTCTACAACAGGTTTAGGTTGGGGTTCTTCTTGACATGTTGCCTTATTATGACCCTGTTTCCAACAGTTTTTGCAGGTCATTGTTCTACCCCTCCTACTAATTTGTGTTCCATTGTTTTCATCAGGGGCTCTTATTCTCTCTTTCTGTGGTCTACCAGGCATCCTTCTTAAAAGTGGAGGTAAGGGTGGAATGTCGTTAGTCCTTCTCCACATGTTAGACCCAGGTACGGGTCTAATGGAGAATTGATAAGCATTATACCAAAACTCTTGACTATACCAGTGGCTTACTCCTAGATCTATTTCAGTTCCTTCATGCAAGATTGCAGCTACAACATGCACACATGGAACCCCACTCAACTCCCACATCCTACAGGTACATACCTTGTTAAGTAAATTCACTCCATAGCTCTCATCATACCTTCTGACTTCAAGTTCTTGGTAGCCACTCTGATATACAATCCAAACTCTGCAATAACAGAAACAACTAAATTAGTATACAGGTCAAATACTAACAAAAACAATGAATGTTAAGCAATCGTTTAACATTGAATAATAACGAGTTTTCATACCTAAAATCAAATCAATTTAGGGTTTATGCAAATTAATTAGATATCCTGAAAAAATTAGGGTTTCGAAAAAAGGGGGTTTTATCAATTAATGTTATACAATCGTTTACCATTGAATAATAACGAGTTTTCATACCTAAAATCAAATCAATTTAGGGTTTATGCAATAAAAAACCCCCTTTTTCCAAAACCCTAATTTTTCCAGAATCTACTTTATGATATTCAGAGATGGATAGATTACCTTTTGCCATGTCTACTTTATGAATGAAACTAAATCAACAACAAACTGGATTATGATGATGGATGATTTTGTTATGAGAGGAAATGGAACGAGTTATTTAGTGTGTGTGTGTAAAAATGGGTCTTTGTTTAATAAGTCAACGTTAATAATAGATATTGGAAATCATACGTGTCGTTATTAAACATAAAAAAAGAATGACGTGGATATTACCGTGCCACGCTGCCGGTAACAAGTTACCAAATGGGTAACTTCGAAACGATTTTGAAAGTAGAAGGATAAAGTCACGAGATAAAATAGTAAGTGTTTAAAGTCGGCACAAAACAATAAGTAGAATGATATTTTATGGTTTTTACCCTTAATATCCAACATGTACAAATAGATTATTGCAATAAAATATAATTTTTTACATAAAGTTATTTAAATTGTTCATAAATGTAAGTTTAATATTAAATGTGCATTTTGATTTTGAATCATTCAAATTTCTATAAATTTGCATATTTGAAAACATATATCGTCGATGTATGTAATTTAATACAAATTTAGTAAAATACTAATTATTTTGTTAATTAATTCGATTAATCGTATATATCAAAATAATAACTTTTTAAGGTTATTATTATAATATATGAAAATACGTACAAATATAAACTATGAAAATTTTCTATATTTACACGTTATATATAATGATTTATGACGAATGCTACACATATTAGCAAGTACCTTTTATCATTAATTATTATAATTTCGTAATACCTATTTTTATATGAAGTGATTTATTATTGTTTGAAGCTATTCCAACTTAAAAATATCATCATTATTTGTAAAATTTTTATTAAAAAATATATATACTCAAAAAATATTGCGTTTGTTAAATTTTAGTTTCACGATACACGCAGCCGTAACGCGCCTATACTTCCATCAATAAACAAACAATTAAAGAATAATTGCCCATAAAGACAAAGATCTCATCATCCCACCAACTAAACATCTCTCATTCTCTATCTCAATCTCCACTCTCTTACACAACACACTTTAACTCTTTAACAAGATTCTAAAAAAACATTAAATACCCTTTATCAAAAATCCAATCTTTTACAAAACCCACATTTTCATTTCCAATCTTTTTTATAAAAAAATCAAATCTTTTTAATTTTTATATAAAAAATGGCTAAAAACCATAGAGAAGCAGCAACACCACCACCAATGATCGGAAAAATTGGTCCATACACTGTTTTTGTTACACCTCCACCTGTTGTCACACCTGAACCACAATTTGAATCGAACCCGGTTCAGAAGCCCCCGGTTCTTCCTCCCCCGGTTCAGTATGAGAAACCCGGTTCAGGTGTTGTTGGGTCTAAAGGTGGATTCTTTTGGGATGCTCTGGCTAAAGTTCAAAATGGTATTTTTTTTGGACTCCCTTTTGGATTTTGAGTTTAGATTTGGTTTTGTCATTTGTGTTTAGTTAGGATCATATATATTGAATTGTGTTAATTTTTGGAATATTGGTGGATAGCGGGGGTGTTTGTTTGAGCTTGCATAGCGAGCTTGTGGCTTATTTGATTTTCGCCTTATGTTTTATAAGCTTATTTTGTGTGTGGCTTTTTTTGGAACTTTTTGGCGGCTTTTATGAGCTTATCATGTCATAATAAGCTTGTATAAGCTGAAAAGTTTCAAAATTAGCCACAAAATATGAGCTTGTAAAACATAAGCCAAAAATCACATAAGCCATAAGCACACTATATAAGCTTAAACAGACATTCCCTAAGTAGTCTCCCTTCCCGGGGGGCGGATCTATAGTGTAAAAAGTTGAGTTTTAGTGTAATTTTTTCTAATTTTGACCTTTTTCCGAACGTGCACCCCACCTAAAACTCAAATTGTCCCCCACTCACATACTAAAACTCAACATTCAGACACTTTAAAACCTTATAAGTGCTTCATCTCTAAGCAATAATACTCGATTTATGATTTTTATCCAAGTTTTTCTTGCTCATTTTGTTGCTATTGCCAAAAAAATAAAATTTTGCCCCCCACATCGTATATTCCTGGTTCCGCCACTGTCCTTGCCGTAGATGTATACTCACATATGCCCTTGGGTAGGGGTATGACCGTCTACATCCTATATCGAATTGTGTCTATTTTTGGAATTTTGGCGGATAGTAATTTGTTTGTTATTCTGGAGGTTTCTCTTGAAGCAGTCTCCCTACTCTTGGGTATACCCTCACGTAAGGGTACGATTATCTACATACTGTTTCTCCCATACTCTGATACGTCAGGATTGGGTATTGGATGCTCTTGCTAAAGTTCAAAATGGTAGACACCCTTTTGGATTTTGAGTTTAGATTTGGTTTTGTGTTTAGTTAGGATCATATATATGAATTATGTTGATTTTTGGAATATTGGTAGATAGTGGGGGTGTTTGTTTGAGCTTTGTATAGCGGGCTTATGGCTTATTTGATTTTCGGCATATGTTTCATAAGCTCATTTTTTGTGGCTTATTTTGGAACTTTTTGGCGGCTTTTATGAGCTTATCATGTCATAATAAGCTTGTATAAGCCGAAAAGCTTCAAAATTAGCCACAAAAATGAGCTTGTGAAAACATAAGCTAAAAATCACATAAGCCATAAGCACGCTATATAAGCTTAAACAGACATTCCCTGAGTAGTCTCCTGCCCGGGGCGGATCTATAGTGTAAAAAGTTGAGTTTTAGTGTAATTTTTTCTAATTTTGACCTTTTTTCGAAAGTGCATCCCACCTAAAACTCAAATTGTCCCCCACTCACATACTAAAACTCAGCATTCAGACACTTTAAAACCTTATAAGTGCTTCATCTCTAAGTAATAATACTCGATTTATGATTTTGATCCAAGTTTTTCTTGCTCATTTTGTTGCTATTGCCAAAAAAATTAAAATTTTGCCCCCCACATAGTATATTCCTGGTTCTGCCACTGTTCCTGCCATAGATGTACCCTCACATATACCCTTGAGTAGCCCGTCTACATCCTATATCGAATTGTGTCTATTTTTGGAATTTTGGCGGATAGTAATTTGTTTGTTTTTCTGGAGGTTTCTCTTGAAGCAGTCTCCCTACTCTTGGGTATACCCTCGCGTAAGGGTACGACTATCTACATACTGTTTCTCCCGTACCCCGCTACCGCGGGATTGGGTATTGTTGTTGTAGCGGTAGTAATTTGTTTTTGTTAGATTTAAATTTTGTGACTTTTTTGGTTACTGGTTTCTTTGTTGTGTTGATTTGTGATGTTTAATCAGGATTATGAATTCCATTGTGGTTGTTTATAAAATTATTTGATTGGTTTTATATTTGTGTAACAGCACATTCAAATTTGGATGATTATGTGGCTCGTTGGTTCGGGTTAAATCAATCGAAGTATCAATGGGCTTTGGATGACTATTACGAAAAGAAGGGAGTGGTACGGTTTTATCCTTCATTGTTTATTTAACTTATTGGTAAAAAAATGTGTTTATTTTGACTATTGGAAATGATGGAAATTTCAGCATAAGTAGGCCACTATGTAATAATGTAATATAGCAAATGGAATTGGTCTTATAGGCTTATGCATTATACTGATTTTAGAGTTTAAACTTCGATGAACTATAGTTGCACTAAATCGTAATGTATATCTTTGTGCTGAAGTAAGAATTTTATGTAACTTGAAAGTTAATTATTGTCCACTTCAATTTATGAGTGAAATACTTTGAGATTAGTGAGTTTATATATGACTTATACATTAAGTTAATAGAAGCTCATTGGTTGTTTTCTACACTCAAAAACTAAGAAAGGTCATTCTTTGTCAGTGCTAGTTCTATTAGTTTTAAGATGCTAGTAAATTCAAGGTGATCCTTCTTTTTGATTATTATTGTAGCAATGTGTCATCCTAAATGTTCCAATAGGTTCAGAACATCGTATAGATTATTGTTTATGAGAAATGATAATATTTTGGTATTTTTCAACATGAGGACTTTTGCTCTACACCGACCATAACAAGGGTAAAATTTTAGTTCCTCACTCAAACATTATATTAAGTCGATGTTCTTCAATCCTAAAGAATCTAAGATATCTAAAAAGTAATGCTTTACCCTTTGGATTGACATTTCAGATAATTTAGAATTCATGACCTGTCATGATCCTTATACAAGTCACTAAAGGAGCCCGATACATGAGAAAAAAAGAACCTTAAGTAGAAATAGGAACAACTATTTGGACAATTAGGTGATAGCTAATGATAGGTCTTCACATTAACTAGAAATACAATCTGTTGAGCTGTGGAGACTGATGGTTCCGGGAATCACCTTGTTGCTAGTTTGCCACCACAAATGCAGGAGTCCGAGGACGCGGAGTCTCGGTTGGAAACCCGGAGATTAGAATCATTGGGCTTGTCCATATGGAATTTTAGGCCTTGGAATTGTAGTCTCGGGAACAAGCTAGGCTACCTTGATAAATACAACTCCAATGTAAATATAAGTCTTGTACCTGATCTCTTCATTTGATAATAATATAATCTCGCCATGTGGGTTTAGGCTAAGCTAGATCTTACCCAATTACTTTTTATTAAAATTTCATTATTTGTAATAAAGATTGTGGGTTTAACTCCCCATGTGGTTGATGGTATGCTTTTCATTGACTTATATTCCTCAAGTAGTCAAGGGTTGCATGCATCTATAATGTAATAAGAAGTATTTGGTAAGACATATCCGGAATATGTCTTTATAACTGTGGTGCGTACCATACTGTGGTGCGTACTATGGTTATAAACAGTTTGACTGAGAGTAATTTTCACAGAAGACATGGTTCAAGGGTAGAAAAATGAGCAAGTTTGGTATGGTTCAATAACATCTTAGCTAGCCCTAGTGGGCTGAAAATTTGAAATGCGTCCGACAGCCACAATCATCTTTTTGTTTATTATATCTATGAAAAATGTTTGGATTGAATACATAAACTATATTATCACAATGTTGATCCGAATGTTCTGTGGTTTTTTTTTGCATTTATATCTTTTAACTTAATCCATCTTACTCACGTATATGTAAAAATAGGCCGAAATTTTGACCTCTAACTTGGATTAGAATGTATTTTCAGGACCAAGCTGATACGAAAGTTAAAGATTTATCCACAAAAGCACAAAGTGTTTAAAATGCTTGCTGGGTAGGTAATTGTTTAATATTTTCGGGTTTGCTCCATATCCCTAGATTTCACCGTGTTATATAAGGATCATCATTATATATTTACCACTTAAATAATATAATTTTATGCAGGATAGGTGTCAAGCAAGGCATCTTTAGAACCTTTTTGATTATGGTATGTCTATATGTTTAAACATCACAATATATATGATTTACTTATGGGTGGATCAGATCGAATCTCCAAATTTTTAAAGATTTTTTCATGAATCTATGACTACTTTTGCATGCAGAGGCATGATAATGTTATTAGTGTGTGATGAGTATGAGGCATGTAGCCTATTTGTTTACCTTGTTTACTCTTACCAACAGTCGAAAGTAGGCCAATTTCTTGAATTGTAACCATGTTTTGTTGTTGTATCTCCGTTTCTGTATCAGTTGAAAATGAAATGACTATTTTAGTATCACTTATATCCTTCCTATCATTTGGAGACTTGTTTGCTTTTACTTTCATTTAGAATTCAAAATGTTCTCGCTTCTTAGTAGGCACTCAAGGCAGCATCATCTCTTGCGTGAGCTTTTGCTGCTAGCTTTCAAGGTTCTACTTTCGTTTTAATCAAATTTTCACTAGTTTTTCATCAACAAATTTCTGAAATTCCAAACCACCAAATCTTGTCTCTGTTTCTCGTACTAAAGGGATGTTGGATGTACATTCTGAAAAAGATGTAAACAATCATATAGTGCTTGAATGTTTTTTTCTGTTTGAACTCTTGAAGTCGCAGTAATACGATAGATAACCAAATGATCCGAGTGTGTGGCCTTGATTACTCGGCACATGTGTTTCAAGATCACCAATTATGACACATCAAGACCCGCAATAATAGAAAGTACAAAGTTGTAGGATGCATAGGATTATTATTTATTGGAACATAAATTAGAAGTAGCGAAATTACTATTGAAAGGTCTCATGAAGCTCGGCTTATTTAGAGGTGCTGATGTATTATTCCTCCTTTTGCGGAAGAATGTCTGTTCAGCGTACAAGCGGGATAAGCGCAAATTCGGCAAAGAATAGCTGTAATTTATACAAAATGATTTTCAAATCTGAGATAAGGACACACAAACAAACAAGTGCAAACTGCACGATGCCTTGCTCATCTGAATACATTGATATGATGCAGATGTCTAGGAAAACTCACCTGCCAAAGAAACATATACATTGACTGCACGGCACCCGTATTCTTCAAATCCACTGATCTGGCACGTATCCAAAGTACTAATGCCATCGCAAAATGACTAATGATCTACACAGACAGAGAAATGGGTAAATTTGTGTCCTGAAAACAAATAGCTAAGGTATTGAAGGCTGCAGGTATGGTGGTGGAGCACTAATGTGTTTAACTTTTATTGACATTGTGAGATCTTTTATGTCATGGTCTTATTTTACCGTGGACTAAGCTGTGGTCTGGTTGATTTGAAAATCTCAAAATGCTGTCGCAATGTCTTAACATTATCGTAGATTAGCAGCTTATGTCAAACTTCTGCCTAAATTGCGGTGCTTTAGCTTGTGCCACCAGTATGTTAATGTACTCTCCTGTAGCTTTCTAGCAGATTGTTAGGGTTCGTAAAACGTAACAGTTAGAACATAGAGAAAATAACACAACGATCTTTGTGTTTAGTACACTTTTTATGCCTAGAAACTTGAGGAGTGCTACATTGAGACTTGAACTCACAACCATTAGCTTGGAGGACCATCAAGGTACCGCTGGGTGAAGCTGTAATCAAACTGATTACTTCACATTACAGGTCCGACACTCGATTTCTAGGTAGAAATATGATGACTATTGTATAAAACTATGCAAGTATATATATTTTAGATTCCTTAATTACCGTAATGTATTTGCTCCAAGTAATAGATGAAGTTGCTCCAACGAAAGCAGCAGCAACAAATGCGAATTCAATCATCCAAATGCTAGTCCAGAACATCTGAAATTTTTTAGTCATAATCAGTCAATCTTCATGTAGCAAAACTGAATCCAGGTTTGAGCCATTTTGGTTATAAAATCTAGCTTCAATAATTCTACCCGTTACCGTTATTCTTGCTTTTTTTTTTGTATTATGAATTAGTAATATCATCAAAATATTATTAGCTAACCCCTTTTTCACCCAGTCGATAAGCAAGAGACTTAATTCCATGCATCCTGTCTCCCTTGATGTCAGGGATATCCTACCGGAATAAAAATGACACAATTAGTACCAAGACACGTCTGAGGAACTTTCTTTAAAAGCCTTGCTAGTTACATGATTAATACCTTAAAGAATGTTGTTGAGGTTGAAAACGCGGCAATCATTCCTGCTGCAAATAATATTGGCCTTGAAAGTATGCTACCTCCATGGATGTGATTCTGTAGAATTTTGTAATAATTCAATATAAACAAAGTAACAAAGAACAATACACAGGACACAGGTCCTAAACTTAGTAATTAGTGACTAAATGCTAAAGGTGGACACCAGTTGTGACTAAACGAAGGCGGTAATATAATGAAAATAGATTATTATTTCCATAAGCAGGAACGAGGTACCTGCCTTCATATGCAAGTAACATCCTATCGGAACAACTAGTGACCAATTTAGCACAATGCAAAAAGCTGCTGTCAGAGGATACCTCTTCCATCCCATGAAGGGCAGCTGAAAAAGTAAGCATATATACAAATATGACTTCAGGAGCATGGTATATAGATTAGCAGCGTTAAATATATAAAGTTAGAGAAAGCCTTATCACATTGGCTGAATATACAGTCCCAAGCGAAAACCACCCAGCAAAACTCCAAAACAATGGCGAAGAACCAATCCATGCAATCAATAAGCCCTGGATACACGAAAGAAAAAGTTCTATCAAAAGCTACACTAAGAATTATATGTCTTCATGTTTGGTGAATCAATAATCATTTAAAGTACCACGATAGCTGATAATGAAGAGACGACGACTGCAGTTTCCATAGATAGTTCCCGAGCAGCCAATGGGAGATATGGCTTGTTAACCTGAATTTAAGATTATATTGTCATTAATATACGCCAGCCATCTATTGTTTAACAGCATACGCCTAAACAATAAACATAAATACATGCATAAGATGAAACCACCGATATATGAATTACTTTACTGTACCTTGTCGAGCTCTACATCACATATCTGATTGATACCACTGACATACATTTGCATGAAGATGCATCCAACAAGAGCCTGAATATTGTAATTGATATAGATTCTAAGAACATATTTATTGACGAAGATATTACTGTAATAGTTAGTAGTTGCAGGTTCGGTCTAATGTTACCTGCAACATTTTCATGAAGAACAATGGGGATACATCTGAAAGTTTCTCAATCGTAAGGAAAGAGATTGAAACTATCTTCAACACCTACTAAATGGGACGAGACAGGTGAGAAAAATTTGTTTTATTTTGAGTTTTTCTGAATACTACATGAAAAAAGTATAGATCTAACCATTCCAACTGCCGCGTATGGCCTTATAAACCTATACAGAACATCCAAGAAACCGATAACAGACTTTTTAGGCTTAATCAAATCATAAGTTGCATCAGACTGAGGATTGTCGGAGGATGCTGCATTTAACTTAAACATCTTGTTGTTTATTCCGCGGTCATGTGTTAATGGTTCACGGAACTTCTGATTGATATGAGTATTGCAACGCCTTTGTTGAAATATCTTGGAGCCGTTCTTACCATATCTACACAGCTGAAGAAACTTTGTAGCTTGTGCTCCTACATATACATAACCTACTGATGTGAGATAATTTTTTTAGATTTCTTGAAGCAAGAACTAAAATTAGTACCAAGTTCTTAAATCGGACCTGCTGTCAAATCTTATCAATTCCTATTTGGACCAAACTGCTAATATTAATTAGTACTACCAATTTGTTATTTTCTTAAGTTCAGATTCAACTATACCTTTGGAAGTTAAAGAAGACGGTGCAAGAACCCCCGAATATTGATTGGAACTTGGCTTGCAAAGTAACTCCACAACTAAAGACGCCATCTGTATTCCCCCTCCTGAAAAGCTGCTGTTATACCCTGAGTAAAAATTCCATAGTTACTTTGATAAATCAAAACATGAAACAGAATTCACTAATATTCCTCAACTTTTGCAGAAGTTCGTTAAAGTATATATTAGCTCCACAATTAAGTTTAAGCATGGTCTAATATACTTAGAATGAATATTATGACTATAATATCATTATGTGTGTATTTTACGTACAAGATACAACACTATTGACACAGGGGCCTATGACGCCGCTTTTTCTTACGCGGCCATCAGAAGAAGCAGTTCCAACTATTACAGTTTTTGATCATTGGCAGATGGAAGATTTCATGATCAAAAGATACACACATTGAAATACATACCTCAAAACTCCTTGAACCAAGAAAACTAGAGTCGCGTCACGAGTGTCTTTTGTGTCTATTGATCAATCATGCACCAAAAATCACCCGTCCGAATGCTCTGTGCTGAATAAGCCACCATCAGGGCATTTATATATGCAAATTTGAAACTCCAAAAGTCAGCATCCATATTAATCAGCATTTACTTTTAGTTCTACCCAAATTTAATATTCAAGTTGTCATATTGTCCACCATGCATACATAAGATGGGTGATGATCAGCTAGTTGGTATTTTTGAATTTACTGAGTAAGGGGCGATGAAAGAAATCTGATCTCGGGGCTTTCTACTTCATTCTATAGCATACAAAATGAGCCTTGTGACGAGACGCGGACATTCCCCTGAAACTTAGTCAAAACCATTTTTGGCATAACAAGTCTAGTGAAAAGCCTGTGCTTGTTGTACATATGAAGATAACAAATTAAACTGATTCAATCCATCTTGCTAACTAATACTTGTTCTGAGTTTAACAAATTAAATATCACACATAACTAAACTAGGAAATCATAAGGGGAAAATTATCAAAAGAGTCCACCAATTATAAAAACATGTTTTTCCCATATAGATTGCTCTAAAAAATAGGGCAACCCAGGGCACATGTTTGGTTTGAAGTCGGGTTTTACTTTAGGTGTGTGTTTATAAAGTAAGTGGTTTAGGTTAGATTTAAAGTTGGGTTTTGAATATAATATTTTTAAATCTTTAAATTTTTAAATTTATTTATATTAATAAAATATGTGAAATTAATATATAAAAGTCAGCATTAAATATAGTTTAATTGATACTATTGATATTTATGGAAAGTCAAGACGAAAAAAAATGAATAAGTTAAGAATCAGGCCCACATGCTGTCAGTAAACCAAGTAGTGCACCTATCTTTTGGCTTTTGCAAAGAAAAATGCTACAACCACAAATTAAATTCCACAAAAAAATTTACAAAATGATTTGTCATGTGGTTAGTGGTTTTCTTAAAGTTACTTTTGATTTCTCTTTCATACATGTATCCACTAGATACATGACAAATCATTTTGTAAAATTTTTTGTGGAAATTTGTTTGTGGTTGTATCATCTCTCTTTTGCAAAACCTTCACTGTTTGGCATGACAGTCTAAACTTAGATTTTACAAATGCAACCAAACGGCTGATTTTTTATTTTCTAACCAAAAACCCATAAAACCCCACAAACCAAACGGGCCCTAAATTTATTTCCAAATAAAAATATAACTATTATTTGTTAATTATATGGATTATTCTAATTGGGCTAAATAATGAAATGTCCCATAAGGTATATATGATTTTTGTTAAATGTCCCAAAAGCGCTAATAATTAGGCAATTACCTCTAATCGACTCTATTCGACCCTATTCGACCTTATTAGACCATATTCGACTTATTAAAAAAATTGTAAAAAAAAATAAATTTCATTTTTGGTCCCTGTGGTTTTTTCAAATAGCAGATTTGGTCCCTAACTTTATAAAAAGAAGAAAAAATTTCATGTTTGGTCCCTATCGTTTACACCAAAAATCAAGTCTGGTCCCTATCTCAAACTAAGTGCACAGATCGTCCCTATCGTTTACATTTTGGATCAAAATTGGTCCCTATCTTGGATGGGTGTTAATTTTTTCCATTATGTGTAATAATTAGAAGGGCATTTGTGTCTTTTCTATTTTATCCATAAAATCATTACTTTTTTTTTTCTTTCTTATCTCTCTCCCTCTCTCACTGTCTATCTCTCTCTCTCCTGCAAACATCTCTCCTCCATTGATTAAATTGAAATTAACAAAAATCCACCATTTTCATAAATTTTAGCTTCTGGGTTGTTTGAGGGTGCTTCAAGATCTGCTGGGTTTTTTTTATCTGTGTTGTCAACCACGCCGCCACCACCACAAAACTCGCCACCCGGTCTGAACCATTCCAACACCAATTCTATAATACTATATCTGAATCATTCCATCTTCATTTCCACCCATCTTTAAACCCACGATTATATGGGTGCCATATTTTTCAGCAACCAAACGCACCTCCTTGCTAACAGCAGTCATAAACGCTTCGCTATGCCTGCTGTTAACCCTAAACAGCATTTAAGGCTTTCTGCTATCCCAAACGCAACCTTATCAACATACTGCAATCCCAAACGCCCCTGGTAGACTTTATCAGCAGGTCCAAACACCCCTATTCTGCTGCTGCAACAAAACCCGATGGCTGCTGCCATTAAATCCACCACGTTTGTGGTGGTCTCTAACGATAACTACATACAAACGCCCCCTCCTTCTGTTGGTATTCTGTTTAACCAAACGCAGCTGCTGTTGGAGCTGTTGAACCAAACGCACCCTGTTGTTGGGAAAGACAAACACACCTGCTAGTGTGTTGACGACAAATCTGTTGCGGGGTCAAGGAGATTGATGGCTAGGAATATGATGGTGATGTGTGACGGCTGCAAATGGTGATAGTGGTATGGAGATGCTACATGAAAGGTGTGGTGATCACAGATCTACCACGAAGATTGACCTTCTCTTGCATATCCAGCAATCATCGAAGTCCATGAAACAATGCTTCTTTCATCCATATTCTCAAATACTTTCATTGCAGCATCCATATCACCACAATACATATCAGATAGAGTATTCCCAAGTTTTGTTTCCTTACCAAATCCACCTTTCACTCTCGACAAAGAAGATGAGCAGATCTCGTTTAGCATCCAAATCATTACCCTAAAATTAACATCAATCCCTATCCATCTCTGCCACCAAAGATAATCAAACACCCATCAAACCCAAATCAACACCAATACTCATGCAGATAATCACCCTGATTAATTTGAACCAAGAAGAAGACATGATACGATTTCGTCTTCAAGATCCTTGAAGTGGTCTCGGGTAGGATCTATATAGATCCATACACGAAATCTTGCATGTCACGATCGAAAAAACTGAGATATTGATGTAGTGATTGTTCTTTTCAATTTTTGATTCGAGTTGAAGTAGATGGGATTAGGTTTGCTGATTAAATGATGGGTTGGATAATACATTCAGTCCAAATCAGATTTTTTCAATTTAATTGATAAGAACTGATATTTTTTTGTAGATGAGAGAGAGAGATAAAAGGAAAGAAAAGAAAAAAAATGAAAAGAAAATTGTGATTTTTAAGTATATAAAAATATAACAAGTAAATGACCGAAATGCCCCTCCTCTCTCAAGACTTAACAACCAAAATTAACCCTCATCCAAGATAGGGACCAATTTTGATCCAAAGTGTAAACGATAGGGACGATCTGTGCACTTAGTTTGAGATAGGGACCAAACTTGATGTTTGGTGTAAACGATAGGGACCAAACGTGAAATTTTTTCTAAAAATAATAATTTCTCTTTCTATCTTCCATTATTATCTTTCATCAACTCAATACATTATATTCATTCAAACTGATGTACATCACCAGATCTCAAGCATATTTAACTCTCATTTTCTTCTCTCATCTTTTACAGCCACCATTTATATATGCTGCCCGGTCGTCAGATCGAAAGCATATTCACCCAAATTGATTACTCCGTAGTTTTTGGTCTCAGATCTTTAATTTTAAGTTGCTAATTGTTAGTGAGAGTAGATCTAAAAAAACAATACATAAAAAACCATGGATGGGATAGTTGTGACAGTGGGCCAACCGATTTATTATGCCATTGATTCGAGTTTCATTAGCGTTTTTTTAAGGTTTTACACATACATAAAAACACAGTGTGAAGAAGATGGAATGATGGACTGAGTTTACAAGGAGGAGTTAGGACAAAATGGCTACTGCACATTTTTAATAAAAAAATAAAAATGCAATAGAAAAATAAAAAATAAAAAATAAAAAGTTAGAGACCAAATCTGCAATTTGAAGAAACCACAGGACCAAAAATACAATTTATTCTTTTTATAAATTTTTTATAAGTCGAATAGCGTCGAATAGGGTGGTCGAATAAGGTCGAATAGGGTCGAATAGGGTGGATTCAAAGTAATTGCCTAATTATTAGCACTTTTGGGACATTTAACAAAAACCATATATCTTATGAGACATTTTATTATTTAGCCCATTCTAATTTGTGCCCTAGGGGTACAAGAAGCAGTGGGTTCATGATGGTGTCTGAACAATTTTTTTTTTAGGTTAATGAGAATTTTTTTGTATTACTTTGTGTTCTTATCTTGTGTCTCCAGTGGCGGACATACCCTTTGGGTACGGGGTGGCGGCGCCCCCCATGGCTAGACCAAAAATACAAAATTATAGTGTATTTTTCGTTAATTTTGAGCGTTTTTATAAAGTGCCCCCCACTCGAAACTCAAATTGCCCCCACTCACGCATTAAAATCCACTATTTAACAATCTAAAACCTAAAAATCTCCATGTTTAAGTTATAATACTCGAATTTTTATTCGGATTTTAACTTTTTTCATCTTGCTATTGCCAAAAGAATAATTTGCCTCCCACAATAGAATTTCCTGCGTCCGCCACTGTGTGTATGACATAAGTTAAAAAAACTCTAATTATAGCTTTATTGTATTAGTGTATTATTCTCAAGAATGAAATATTTGGAAAATAAGCAACTCGCCAAACAAAAGAAAAAAAAATAAAAATAAATGTATTATGTAGTTTCCTTTGTTAAGTTGAGAAATGCGTTTTGTGTTTTGTAAAGAATTGTGATAAAAATGATTTGAACGTGATCTTGTTTGAGAAAAGTGCAAATGCATCTTTGTTTTTCTCACAATTTAAGAGACAAATCCTGTCATTTATTTTAGTTTGATTTAAAGATAAAGATTAACAAAAACGCGTAGAGATTATTTTTGCGAAAAAGTTCAAAAGTTTCAAAAATCAGACTGAGAGACTAAAGTTGTAAATTTTCCGAACTGATTTTTCACTAGTGATATTCTATTATTTTTTTCACTAGTGAAATATTACCGATGATAAAAATCAGTTCAAAAAATTTACAATTTATCCCTCCGTCGATTTTTTTAATAATTTTTTAACATTTTAGCAAAATAACCCTTTTATATTTTTTTATGCTATTTAATCTTACGTGATGAGCGGCTAAAATTAGTTCCAGATTATATAGATTATAAGTAAAAAAATTACAAAATAACTCAACTTATCTATGTTTTCTTTTATTTCACAAAATATTTGGTTAAGAACCAGGACGTTTTCCTAGCTTCTTTCGAGAGGTTAAATCATTTCTTTCTACGGATTTTTAGATACTAGGTAGAATGCCCGCGCTTCGCCGCGGTTTTTTTTTTGCGTTAGTTGTAGCGTATGTATGGTACGAAAGTGGAACTACAACGAAGGACGGTTAAGAAAAATGTGTATATTGCAAAGTAGCGTAAGGGATACAAAGTCATATGACAAAATCAATACTAAGTTATATGACAAAAAGACATACGGTTGAAGCTGCACTCATATATGCCTAAACAAACACTTCTTACTTGAGCAATGTAACATATCTGTAAGAACTCCATAGATAAATAGTAAGACCGGTTTGTTTTCATCTTTTGGTAGATATTATAAGTTGCGTTCCAATTGCTGATGAGTGAATCAAGTATGCTCTGTGCAAGAGAAGTAACGATCCCTGATTGAGCTTGTTCCTCGCTTAACGTAGCACCAAAAAATAAGCACATTGTTTCTCTCCCTGCAATTTAACTATGTTGATTTACTAATATCATGACATTGGAACTGAATAAGGATGCGGTATCTAGTGATATTCATGAAACCATAGCTGAAAGTACCCATTTAGATCAGTACATAACTAAATAGACAAAAGCTCACAGTGGTCAACGATCGCATACTTACATCTGTTTAGATTTCATTGGTATAATTATTCATTGCTCAATCAATTACCACACAAACTATAACTTAATCCCTTTTTAACTATAACCATCAATTCCATATAACACAACACATAGTTTACACTAACCACCTAAAATGATAAGCAGGAAATCCTACTTTCTAAAAAAGACACTATGGATGCATCAAATACACCATTACTGATCAAGTGTAAACGTGAATGGAACACATTTTGTTCGATACATTTGATATTTAACCGTTTTTATGATGATATTAACTAAGAAAGCAACTTTGATCTATTACTTATAATGACATTGCCTTGGGTCTTATCTTAAACTGGCCAAACAAAATTGTAGCTAAAATGGAAAAGGTTTTTCTGAACATAATGGTCAAACAGGTAGAAAGTCGCCCAAAGTTGAAAGTCAAAACTCAAAACACTGACTGCTTTTCTGTCCGTTTTAAGCATAAAAGCAGTTTTTCATAAGCAGGTTATATGATGCTTAATTCATATTTATTTTTATATACAGAATTAAAATTACTTTTTATCCTCATATTTAACCTAAATCTTTATAAATAAACTTGATTGAAAATTTCTATTTGCATAAGAAAGCAAATCCAAACTATAGTTCCAGAAGTACTTATACTATAAGTAGTTATTTATGCATAAGCAAAAAAAAGAAAAGCAATACCAAACACCCTCATAGTAATATAAAAAAAGTGTTTATAAGTCAACACAACTCAGATCATTTTAGCTAGTTATACATACCTTGTAAACTTGGACCCACTTTGAAACATCAGCGAAAACACCCATCATATAAAAAAAGCATGAGGTGATGTGTTTACCGATCCTCCTGAAGTGTTGATCGTCATACCAATCTACTGCTGCATTTGGTGGAGGTCTGTTTGAATGATTATCATTTGAATGCTTATCATCTTTTGGGGGTCTCAGTTCTGACACATGAATTTTATGGAAAAACTCTATTATTAGATAAGTTGATTCCATTTCCACCAGGCGGTTAACTGTCTTTCGGATTTCATCTCGATACTTTTCCAGTGATTCATTTGAAGCTGCTGCTATGTCAGCTTGGAGTGATGGGAACCGTCTTAACTCCTGCAACAGCCATCAAGGCATTAAGTATTACAATCACAAACACCAGATTATATGGCTTGCAGCAACCTAGAGGTTGTGGTATGTGAGTTGCCCACCAACCTAGAGGCTGTGGGTTCAAGCCTCCCTGGAGGCATTTGTGAGATGCTTAACTGTGCTCCAAATACAACTTTTCATGCTTTCACGTTATTTGCTAAGATTTTAGGCTTTACGGTTGGTCCACGTTCTTCCCGCTACTCAATGAACGAATTTGGTAATTTTAGCAAGTAATAAGTTCTAAATAATGATATCCATGAGTTTTAGCAAGTAATAAGAAATTAATAAGCAACTGATATTATTTACAAATGGAAAGTTCGATTACCATATTTTTGATGCGACCCATTTATAATCAACAACCATAGAAGAATTGTTCGGAGACCTGTACTCGGTTTAGATCAGGGAAGTGGTATCGTAACAAACATTAGCACAACTGACATTAGCGAATGATTCATTGTTTGCTTCTTTAGGAATCATATAGTAGGCTCAGATAAGATAACAATCAAAGCAAAGACCATGTGACCGCCATGGCTGCAACAGATCGTGAGTTGCCCCGCCAAGACATGGGCGATCTCATTTTGATCGAAACCATGTGTACTCATCACAACCCGTAACAAAGGTCATTTAAGGCAACTATAACAAATAACAGAAACTAAACGGGACCAGTAGCAGGCATCGTCTTTTCATGCTTTCACGTTATTTGCAAAGATTTTAGGCTTCACGGTTGGACCACGTTCTTCCCGCTACTCAATGAATGAATTTGGTAATTTTAGCAAGTAATAAGTTCTAAATAATGATATCCATGAGTTTTAGCAAGTAATAAGCAATTAATAAGCAACTGATATTATTTACAAATGGAAAGTTCGATTAACGTATTTTTTATGCGACCCCTTTACAATCAACAACCATAGCAGAATCGTTCGGAGACCTGTACTCGGTTCAGATCAGGGAAGTGGTATCGCAACAAACATCAGCACAGCTGACATTAGCGAAGGAGTCATTGTTTTCTTCTTTAGGAATCATATAGTAGGCTCAGATAAGGTAATAATCAAAGCAAAGACCATGTGCCCGCCATGGCTGCAACAGATCGTCAGTTGCCCCGCCAAGACACGAGCGATCTCATTTTGATCGAAACCATGTGTACTCATCACAGCCCGTAACAAAGGTCATTTAAGGCAACTGTAACAAATAATAGAAAACTAAACGGGACCAGTAGCAGGCATTGTCACAACTATCTGTGACATTCTCTATACTCAATTTCGATGTCACAACTTCCAACAAAGCGACACAGCAAGAGCGTCATTAATGCATAAAGAAGATGCAATGGAGAGATGGGGAAAAAAGGTGACCGACCCGCAACGGTTGCAAGCACTACACCATGCTGCCATGCCTAGTTACGGGCCTACTCCACCCGATACCATCCTTCAACCACATATACATTTTTATATTATTTTTGTCATTGTTCTTCGCAAATAAAAAAAACAATCCCGGTGGATTAGTCGGCCAATGTGTCTTTAGTCATGGTTACCAAAAGAAAAAACGTTGGCATACACCACTTTGACATACATACATAAACACCATACAGGGGTTCTATATCCTAAAACATATCTACAGCAGATTATCTTTTAGTAATCAGCATATACACATCAACAGAATCACATATTATTAAATTGTTACGGATTTAGGATATCAATATTTCATATAATACCGCGTTGTACCCCAGGGTTGCCATCCTACATACGGTTTATGCGACGATATAAACGATATACATGGTTCAAGCCTCGAGGCTCGAGATCCTAAAATAAATATCTTTTGTAGCAGGATCTCTAGCAATATCAAGCTTCGCGTCTAATATCCCCAAATTATATTCAACTTAGCAAACAAACATATCAACTAAACCAGTGATTTCATCAATCCAAAGATTTAATGTTGTCAATATTAGCATCTAAACAGTAAAAACATTAATCGTATATGAAAAAAAAATTACACCTAAATCAGACAATTAACATTTCGCCGTCAAATTCATTAATCCGCGCAATTGACTTCGAGTTCAGCTAAAAAAACAGTAAGAAAATCAGCAAATACAATCAAACATGACGTCACCAACACATTTATCCCTAAAAAGCTAAAAAGATCATTAAAAATATTATCAATTATAAAAATCGAAAATAAACTCAATCTGAATAATTAAACTAACATTCAGCTATAATAAGCAAAAGTAAACTAAAAATAAGCACATTAATCAAACAATTAAGCTAACAATAAGCTAAAAAAAGCAAATAAATTAACAAAAACAATACTTCAACATAAATCCGATCAATTAAACTGAAAATAAACATGAATATGTAAAAAAAGATGATACTTTTGGATTGCATTTAATGAATGGAAGCTTGTGATTGATAAATAAAATTAAATAAAAAAAGATATAATAAATATCGAGATCTTGTTATCTGATCACCGTTGCGTTTTGATATCCTGTGAGTGAGTGATAGGAGGATTTTTAGGTAAAAAAACTTATGAGTGTGTGTGAGGGAGAGGTGAAATAAAATTTATTTATGAAAGGGCAATCGACGTGGATCCCTTTAAACCACTCAACAATTCTTCAACTAAATGAAAAATTGGATTGGATCTACAGTGGAACAACTAAATGGAAAATTGATCTACAATGGAGATGATGAGTGTGTGTGAGAGTGAGATGTGTGAGGATGAATAAAAAACGTTTTTTGTTGTGAGGGGGGAACTGTTCATTGGGGAACGTGATTCCCCCCTTTTATTAAGGATATAATTTGTAACAAGTTAAGGCGGGTATATTATTCTACCATTAATGCGTGCTTAATGGTGTTTGTATTCTATCTTCTGGCTAGCTAGCTTGGGACTGTTTGTCAAAGTAATACTAGTATGATCGGCACTTGCAACAATGGCAACTTGTGTGTAACTTTCAATAGTATGGTTAAGGGCTTTACATTCAATAGTTGTTTGAAATTTTAACAATAACATTAATAGCAATACATAAATGTATAAATAATACGTATAACCCAATTTTCTACATCTACGAAGGCTAGCTCATGATTGAAACTTTGAAGGATGCACATTTTCATCATTTTTTTAAAATCAAAATATCTCACATATCGTTACGCAAAATGAACATGCCATCGCGACGAGAGTTAAATCATCTCTCTATCGAAGGGCACATGCATATAATTTCGACGCACTTTTTTTTCTTGAGAAAATCATATACGATTCACGAATCATATGTGATTTTAGAAATCATATGTGATTCGTGATATAAATTATATATGATTTTATCAAACAAAAAATAATAGGTCAAAAATATGTACATAAAAAGGATGAAAATGATTTATAAAAAATAAATAAATATGATTACTTGATTAGGTTAATGATAAATTAAGATTTACTCAACAACATATAATAACCCTTCATGGTCAAAATACGGTACCATATGAACACAATGAAATAATATATTACAAATAAAATTCAAGATAATATTAATACTCCAGCCGTGTCATAATTATGGTCCACCGACTAAAACGTGAAGACGGTATGATAAATTAAATCTACATTCTTTGTGTATTTTTGAAAGTGAACTATTAAATTTGGAAATCCGAAAATAGTAAATTGGACAATAATTTCGAGACGAAAGGAGTACTAATTATTTACCAGCCAATATCAATACATACAGTTACACAACTAGCTCATAAGTCTTTGATTATATCTGAAATCACCGTGAAAGTGTCAAGTAAAAGAACACAGGTTCCAGCAATACAATAAACAAAACCACTTCCGATTCCACCCTAAATCTCTGTGCCCGCAAAACGATCTTCCAGTACACACGCACGGGCATAATATCGACAAAGTGATACCCACAAACGCTCCAATCAATGCTACTACATGGCTAAAAACGGGACAACTATAGCAACCTCAATGGTGCTAAGGACAAGGCATGTCCAGAATATGTATCTACGCATCCACATGCCTTGAAATAGTTCAGTCATCTCGACCATTGTCGTTATCGGATCCACAATTACGCCATACTTCGTGATTGGAAGGGCAAGTGTGGTGATGACAACAATCTTCGAGCTCGCAATATTTTTTGGAATAGTAAGTGTTACTTGCGATAATAACTCGTCCCCGAAGATGATGTAGCTGAGTATTGCCATTGACACATAGCTTATTGTGCTAAGAGCAAGGGGAGCGGTCGACTACTGGCTGGCTGTTAAGCCTTTGGCGCCACCCTCCCTTTGGCGTACCATACCGGCCCTCGTGCCATCCCTCCTCGCGCCAACAGCAACAGCTCGCGCCAAGCCCCCTTTTTTTTTTGGGTTTATAGCCGTTGGGCTGGAGGGGTTTTTTAAAAAAAAAATTGATTTTTCAAAAAACTAGCAGTAGGGCTAGGCTATTTAATTTTTTTTTTTTTAAAAACTAGCCGTTGGCATTTATTTTTATTTTCTTTTTCAAAAAACACTCCTAAAATCCCTATATATTATACCTCAAATCGACACATGCAAGATGAGTGCCTCGGACCGGGCTATCACCGAGACTCAAAAAGATGCGATTCGCGCATCGTATGCCCCTCTCGGGAACTAGTTTATTTATTTCCGTTATGTAATTTTCTTATTTTAATTTTCCGTAATGTTTTTTTATTGTAATGTTTTTTTTTTATTGTAATGTCTTTTTTATTAATGAAGTTTTTATTTAAGTTAATTTTTGTGAAAAAAAAAATAATTATTTTCGTTGGCACCAGAAATTCTGGTGTCAACGGTTACCCCTAAAATGTGGTGCCAACAGGAATTTGGTGCCAAAGGCCCAAAATCCTACGTGGCGCCTTTGACACCACAATGTCGTGCCAACGGCTCCCAACACTCTAAGAATGAAACAAACATGTAGAACCTGCACATCAAATTAAACACGAAGAATTCATATAACGATTTTCTCAAGTAATAGTTCATTGTGATATGAACTGAGATTTCAAAATGTTGCACAATGGTATTGATGATCTTTCTTTGTTATGGAAACGTGACTAGTTGAAACATATATATAGATTAATAGGTTGTTGGTACTCATGCAATTTATATTTATTTGAATTTATATAATATTTTAGCTGTTTTAATTATTTTTACAGTCAAAAGATCAAAATTATATGACTGAGTTTAGACGAAACTAGTAAAACATTTGCTGACAAAGTTTATTCATTGTAGTGATTTTATAGAAAACTTATCATTTAAATCTCAAAACATCATATAATTAAGTTACATACTCAGAGGCGAAGAATATGATATAACTTATAATTAGTTGCTTATATAAATGGATTAAAAAATAAAAACTTCATTTAGATGACATAAAATAAAAAGACTATTATTAGAGGCGTTCATAAATATACATATTAGGGTATCCAAAATTTTGGTTAGAATTAATTCAAAAATGAGAATATATAAGTTGTCACTTTGAAAAATCTATATATAAATTTAAAAAAAAATCAAAACATTTGGATACCTAGTTTTGGATATCCAAATATATAAAACCATTATTCGAAACTCTAAATATTCGAAATTCCTATATCATATTGTTACTTTATGCCTCCAAAAAGCACGAGACGACCTTAAAAATAAGTATGTTATAGATATTATGCATATAACAACAGTTTTGGTTCTCTCTAAACAAGTTCACTTTTGTTAAAAAGAAAATAATGTCTTTACAACTTCACAGGCTGAGTTAAGGACATAACCCGACTTGATATTTACTCTTAAAATTTCCCCCTTTTAAAAAAGTTCCTAGTACCGCATCTAATTAACAATAAATTAAAATGAGAAATATATTTGAAGAATCGAGTTATCTATAGACTAACCATAGGAAATTGCGTTTTCTTTCGCATTGAATGGCGTATCAATGGAAAAACTGTGTGGCCAAGAAAGCAGAAAATGGAAAGACTTGTGGCCGTTGTCAAGCCAGTTCCAATACACAAGTGTCCTTTTCCATGAAACCCAATGTCGTCTATATAATAATATAAATACCTCAGCAGCGTAGAGATTACACCAGTGGCATCATATACATAGGACAGAACCTTCAAATCCTTCCCTAGAGTCGTTGGTAGTACAACTACACCTGTGATGAATATGGAAATCTTCTTCCAACAAAACGTCATTCCAAATAAATAGATTTTTTCCTTGGGAAAAAGTTAGCGCAAATTGTCTGCCTCCATGATCGAAAACTCAACGACTACCAAAAATAGCTCTAGATAGAAAAAATGGTGATGACTAGCCTCCCACTTTCTCTAAATGATGCACGTCCTATATCCGGATACAACTTGATCTCTAGATCTGTAGCCATGAATATTTCAAGTAGAATCGCATTGTAGAAACACACACCCGCAACTGTCAACAATAAAACTAGACCAACCCAATCTCCTTTCGAGAGTGCATACGACTTTGAAAGTATTCCCACACTTTAAAGACAAGTAAAAAATAACATTTATTAATTTTTAGTTGAGAAATATGATTATATGCGTCAAGTTGATAAGGTTCTAATGAAAAACTTACCACATAGCATATTGTGTGTGTTGAAACGCGCCCCCAAAAATGTCATTGCTTCATTTTCCATTGCATTAGCTAATTATGATATTTGCTTTCGATGAGCTAATTCTGGTATTTGCTTTTCAATGTCCATTATTAGACCGTTCTAACATGCATATGACATTTAATACTAGTGTAAACAATAAAGTTGAAATAAAAACAAAGTCTGATTTTGTACCATTTGATTCCCTAAGGTACGTGTTTCAGTTATAATAAAATGACAAAATATGGTTATGGTTAGCAACTTTTAATGTTTCTAATTTTATTATTTTACAAATCAAATTCTAAATCAAAGTTTTTAAGATATATATGAGTGTTTGTTAAAATGAGCTGTAGTACTTTTTTTTAAAGAAAAGCGTTCAGTAACAATAGTCGGGTGTCCGTGCGATGCGACGGTGGATATCCCTATGAATGTATTATTCGCCGAAAACCATTTTTGAAGTACTTTTTCTGGCACATTTTTCTTCCTCTTAACATTCTTAAAAAAATTTCAGATCTACATTTTCATATTTTCTTTTTGTACGACTGTAAATAAAATTTGATGCTCTTAAAATTTGGATGCCCAGGGTCGTTGCCCAGCTCGCCCAGTACCAGGGCCGACACCGGGTGGTTGTGGCAGCTGTTAGTTTATAGCAAAAATAAATCTTTCCATAAAAAACAAGTAAGAATGTATGAATATCTAGACTTTACATTTATAAAATAGTCACAAATGCTTTATAATATAGTAAGATAATATAATGTAAGAGTAGCTATAATTACAATTGTGTAAAGTTACTTAAAAAAGATGTACATATTTAAATAAAAAACTTAAATAAATAATAAAGTTATCATCTAATTCAACATCCGCACGCATTTTCAAGGTTAACAATAGGCACATCACTTGTTGTACATACATCCATATCAGGTGTCGTTTCATTCGCCCAATTAGCAACTAAACACGGAACATTTGATCCCATGCTTCTTACAATCTCCCAAACTTTCAATCACACACTTCTTGCAGTCATCATGTATGTTATATGAATATGTAGTACTCTACTCTATTCATACACATTTCCATTTGTCATACATATATACGTAGCCTAGGCTAGCTTTTGTTTAGAGTTTTGTTCATTCACCTATCATGTATATATTGATATATCACCGAACATAATAACACAATCACAAAAAGGTACATTTATTTGTAAGTTAAAAAAGGCAACATCCGATTTGCATGGTTTAAAGTAAGTACAATATGGCTAAATCACTCATTCGATAAGTTTTGAGGCACTTGTAAGTTATTAGTACACTAATAAAAACTATCATACCAAAAGAGTTACCTGAAACGTTGTTTGAAGTCGTTCGATTGTCAACGAATTTGTAGATAAATTTATTAGGCGTCAAAAGAGAGCATATTGAAAGTCCCTAATCAATGCTAGAAACACTAAACTTAACTAATCAACACAAGTTATTACTTTTCAAACGTAATCTTATTATTGTATAATAAAGAATTACAAGTGTTATGGATAACACCGTTTGATGACAATGTGTTGTGCACACTTTGAACAACTATAAATCCTAACTTATGAATACAGTCGCAGCTGTTTGATTCAATAAGTTCTAAGCATTAATGTTATGAATATTCTCAAAGTGTTGAACATTAATTCTTGGATACACATCCTCTTTATAGTGATACAAGGTTGACCTAAATAGTACTTGATGGTGACTACACAAGACATTCACTTTTCAAATATCAGTCACATGATGCTCTTCTATTCTTGGTAGTCTGCCATTATGCTTTAAGGAAACAGATCTTGAAACAGTTTCCTTTTTCTTCATTGTCTCGAACACACAAATGGCATGTCCAAAGTGTGATGAGTGTTAACAGGGTATTGCCACCCTTGTTAACCCTCAACCCCTCAGAGTCCTTGATATATCTTGGTTGTTATCCATCACAACCAATGAGTATGTCTTCAAGTAATCTTTGACTTCCTTGACAATGTATCTGACATAGACTCCTCTGAGGTTGCTCACAGAGACTTGGATCTCTGTGAGTCTTGCGATACTTTCCTGCCTCCTAGGCACAGGCAATGGACTATCTAACAGCTTAATTATGTTTAAATCTATGATCAGGGAATCTAACAAACTTAGATTCCCAACAATCGCCCCTTATTTAAACATAAATATAGCTAGATCTATCTAAGTTAAGGTAAGTGAGATAACAGCTTCTTCTTACTCATAACAGATCTAAACAAACATACCTCATGATTTTATTCATACTTAAAGAAAAATTACAAGTACATTACAATAGTGAAATAAAATGTGAAGGTAGAATTGAGCTGTGAATTTCTTCAATAGTCATCATTTTTTATCTTTTCTTCAGCTTCAGCTATGTCTCATCTAGTATCCAATTCTGCCTGCAAAGCTTTTGCAAAAACTTTGGAATACTCTATGTTAATCTTGAGTCCCTTCTTGAGACAAAGCAGCTGAATTGTTGATGATAAGCCTAGCTCATCTTCTCTTTGAAATGCATACTGGCAAGCTATGTTCATGAATGCCATTCCTCTTTCAGGCTATGTGTATGTCTGACCATCAATAGGGCCAACTATACCATTTGGTAGGATCAAATCCCTGTGCATTCCATCCACTTGAACATCATCTGTGACAAAAGTTTCCTTAACAAGTTGAGAAACTCTTCTTCTTTTCTTACCAGTCCTTGGGGGTTCTTGTTCAAAAAGCTGTGGTGGGGGATCTATTTTGAGTTTGGCAGCCGTTTCTTTGATCCAGGTAAACTTAGCCTTAAGAGTCTTAAGCAGAAGAAAATTAGCCTGTCCAGTTCTTTTGGCAGCTAAGGCTTCAAGTTCAAACCATTCAGATAACCCAAGTGTCTTTAGTCTGAAGTCGTCAAATACATTCATGTTTCCCTATTGGTTGTCTCTCCACAAGATCATCTGTGGGGTGTTGGTGGATTTGTGAATTGTGTATTTGAACTTGGTTATCTTGCCAGGTGCATACATGTTGTTAACGCAGGCATCATAATCAGCTTTGACTTTTCTTGGTGCCTCTGCGCGTTTAGCTTCCATTTCCCCTAACCTTTGTCTCTGCTTTTCCCTTTCAGGTGGAGTCATCTTCATTAGAGTGGCCTCATTCAGTTCTTTGGCTATCTTGATTTCATTTAGTCTTTTGAATTCCTCAGCCTGTTTCTCTATTTCTTCAGGTGTTAAAGGATTCTCATTGGAAGGTGTAAAGGTTGAAAATTGGGAAAGGTCTGTGGTGGATCCTCCTGTCTCTAGCATCGCAGCTATCTTCTTTAGTTTGGTGTCTGTGTCAACCAAAACTATCTCCTTTCCTTTCTTCGAGACAGAGGATTCCATACTTATGTTTTTCAAAACTTCATCTCTTCTGATAAACGCTGTCTGAGCCTAAGTTTGTATTGCTTTGGTAAGGGAGCTAACAGTGTACTTTAGCTTCTTGGCAGCTGGTTCACCATCATCCCCAGACTCGCTGGTGTTAACCAAAGTCATGGACTTTGATGAATCAACTCCATCTTTATTCTGTTGCTCCCCCTGAGTGTTATCCTCACCATCAGGTATGATAACAGGTGTGATGACTTGGAGGGGGACAGGTGAAGAAATGGTGTTATCAGCGGAGGTAGAGCCCTGTTTAGCAGATTCAAGGTTAAGTACCTGTTCCTTCTCCCCCTCACGTTCATCCTGTCTACTCAGACGTTTGGATGAACGTGTTTGAAAGTTCCTGGCAATCTGTTCAACAGAGGCAGCCATAACACGTTGCCTTTTCCTTGAAGCTCTGGCAATCTTCAGCAGAAGGTTGCAGTTTCCATTTGTATTGCCCTGAACTCGATTAACAATGAAGTTTGCATGACGATATTGCCTGTTTCGAATAGCTTCAAACTCTCTGTGCATAGTTAACTCATGTTCATTAAATAAGGCAGAGACCTCTGTGTCAATAACATCCTTGATTCTTGTGGATAAATGACTAAGTCCTTGTGCTACACCTTTTCTTGCACCATCCTTGATGGGTTCAGTAACTGCATCAGCAACAACCTTTTTTATGATCCCTGGAAATGTGACAGTGAAGTTATGCATTTTAGACTTGATAACATCCAGCTTTCTTGATAAGCATTCAATGTCAGATTGATGATGAACAGGCTGAAGATTATGGATGTTCAGGCTTTGTTGAGCATAATCATCCCCCCTTGGTAAAAGAACAAAGTTGGTTTGGGCAGGATGATTAAACATGAGAAATTCAGTTGTTGGATCATAGGCAGGGCGTTGGAAGACTGTGGTTGTGGAGGTAGCAGAGTTGGGAGTGACAACAGCTTCCTTGGGAGGAGGAGTATTATTTCCAGCTGGAGTGGACACAGCTATTTCCTTGGGAGGAGAGACAGATTGTTGATCATCTTCTTCTTCTTCATCCTCCTCCTCAAACATCCCCTCAGGGATTTCATCTTCATGCATTGATTCAAGATCAGAAACATCATCCACTAATGACAGCATTTCTTCTTCAATATTCAGCAAAGGCTCTTCGTCATTTGTTTGGTCCTGAATGGTTGTATCAGCCTCTTTCTCCTGTTGCTCCAGGGATGATGTGTCTGGCTGTACAATTTTAGCCTGCAAGTTGTTGTTATTAGTAACAGGGAAGTAAATAAGGGTAATGGTCGCCATTACGCTGTCCCAGAGAGGCTAAGGGTGATTACTCAGCCACTCTAAAGGATAAATCCTTGGGATTCTTTTAAGAGTGAAAGTTATATGGTTAATGATCGCCATTCGCTGCCCCTAGGAAAGCTGAGTGTGATTATTCAGCCCCCCAAAAGGTTAAAACCTTTGGGACTCTTTTGATTGTGAAACATATGTTGTTTAAGGATCGCCATTCGCTGCCCCTAGGAAGGCTGAGGGTGATTATTCAGCCCCCCCAAAAGGTTAAAACCTTTGGGACTCTTTTGATTGTGAAACATATGTTGGTGAAGGTCGCCTGTTACGCTGCCCCTAGGAAAACTAAGGGTGATGATTCAGCTCCCCCTGAAAAGGATAAATCCTTTGGGATTCTTTTAAGGTGAAAATGTTATGGGTTAAGATCGTCTTATTACGCTGTCCCTAGAGGAGCTGTAAAACCTGCATGCTTTTACCATGAATAGTACCCATTAGATCGTACGTACAAGATTAAAACTTTCCTTTTATAGCATGTTTACGTTCGCGAATAAGAATTTTAAGTATTACGTACGTGTTAGAACACGACAAGTATTTATTACGTATGAACACACGATAATTATTCAAATAATAATTATAATCACGAACATGCGATCATGGAATCATGAACGTAATTTAATCACGAGCTAATATTAATTACGTATATATATTTATTACGAACACGAATAAAAATATTAAGTCACGATCGATAATTAATTAAAACACGTAAAACACGAACACGAGAACACACTTATTAATTAGACACGGAAAATGATCGGGTTACCCCATGTGGGCCCCATATGCCACGAAATTAGGAAGGAAGATGGGCCAAGCCCATCAAATTTTACTAACATGGGGTAAAAGGTAAAATCTTGTTTCATTTTTCACTTTACAGTAAACTAAACAAAAACCCTAAAAGATTTTTCTCCTTCCTCCTTGTCCTCTCTTTTGCCCGCCACCTATAACAACAAGAAAGGGGGAGTTTAGTTGATTTTGATCTTGAATCTTGTACGTGTGTGCGTGTTTGTTCATCCTCGTTTAGATCCACGCATTTGGCATATTCTTTTTACCCCTTTTCTTTTTGATTTGATCTAATAATTAATTAAGAACAAGATGTTTTTAAAACCTAATTAAAAACATAGATCTAACATGAAAATGGTTATTGGGTAAATCAAAAAGGGGTGTTTTGGGGGGTGTTTGTTTGGCCGGCGCCTAAACCGAACCCCAAGGGGGTCTCGGTTTGGCTACTCGACCACCACCGAGACCATATGGTCCCGGTTGGTTGGTGTGGGTCCCACGGTAGCAGCAAGACAAGCGGAACCCCGAAGTGGTTCGGGGTATGGTGTCGATTTCATGTCCGGTTCATGGGTTCTAGTCAAGATCCGGTTCACGGTTTATGTTAAGATTATTTTTTTATAATCATATGTTAAATTAAATTAATAATTATGACATGATTAATTTAATAAACATGACTTAGGTTATTTTAATTATTAAAATCATGAAATTATTAACCTAAGTATTTTATATTTTTAGACTTATAATTAATTAATTATTTAAAAAAAAACCATGGTTATAATTAATTAATTAACATGACTTAGGTTATATTATTAATAAATAATAATACATGTTTTAACCTAAGTATTGAACTTTATTTAACTAAAAACATGATATATTTTAATTAAATACTTTTAACCTATAGTTTATTTAAATTACATGTAATAATTAATAAACTATACATTATATCATTATGACTTAGAAAATAATCAGGAAAACACTTAGGCTTATATACTTAGCTAATTTAACCAACTTATATCTAATCATGGAAACTTTATATTTTTAGAAACTTATTTAATTCAGGCAGCTAATCTATTTATGGAAACTTATTTAATTAAGGCAGCTGATCTATTTATGGAAACTTTCTATTTTTAGAAACTTATCTATTTTAAGCAGTAATTCTATTTTTGGAAACTTTCTATTTTTGGAAACTTTCTATTTTTGGAAACTTTCTATTTTTGGTAACTTTCTATTTTTGGAAACTTCTATTTTAGGAAACCTGCTATTTTTGGAAAGTTACTTATTATTACACAGTAAGTATAATAATACATGAAATACCAGAAATACTTAATCAGAATAGACAGAATATAAAGATAAACACAGTTTAAGGCTTAATACTTGGTTTTGAGGCCTAGTATGAAAGTTCGTTAAACCGAATCTTTTCGAATTAAAAACCGGTCTTAAGTGCGACTCAATCGTCTTTTGGTGAATCAAGAGAATGGTTTGGTTTGTTTGTTTTAAACTATTAACAAGTAATTAAAGTGTCGATGATGTAAAGTGAAAGTTAAAAGATTAATATTGAAATGACAAGTAAAATAAATGCATGGAAACTTAACGGTGACAATGGAAAAATACTAACTCACTAAATAAAACTAACACTTTGAAAATTTTCAGAAAATAAAAAGTACTATAAGAAAGTGATATCGACAGAAACCAAAACAAGCCAAAAAGGCCCCCGATCGGAATGTTTTCCGATCGGTTGATCGGAATGTAGGTGGAACAACACAAGCGGAATACTGGGAAAGAGTGGAGGCAATCAGAATATCAATGCAAAGGGCCAATCGGAATACGTGGGAAATCACACAATCGGAATAACCAATCTTGACTCAATCGGAATAACGATGAAACAGCCAATCGGAATATCCAAATGCTACCAATCGGAAAACAGAAATGGGATACCGTCGGGAAGTCAAAACCCTAATCCGATTGGTTCAATCGGAAAGTGAAGATGGGGTGCCGTCGGAATAAGGGGCCAATCGGAAAGGGGAGTTAAGCTCCCTTTTCCGAAAATAAGGGGATTTGTTAAGGCTAGATAATAAGCTAAGTTCAATAAGCTAATATCCAAAACTTATAAATCCAAATACTTAACCGAATCAAATAAGCAATTTAATCAACTTATCTAACTCGAAATCAAGCAACTTTTTAGATCAAACAATAAAAACATAAACTTTTTAATAAAACTTTCTAATAAGAAAAATAAGCTAATCATAAAAATAAGCCAATAAGCACAAAAGTCTTAAAGCTTAATCAAATGAAAACTTATAAAATGATCAAAAGATTAACTTTTAAGCACGAAATCAATTAGAACAACACGGATCACATGATAATCGCACCAAAAATCAATCTTAAATCAAAGAAAAGTAGAATGAGATTAAGAGATAAAAGCTTAAAATAGAACTTGATTAATAAAAATAAGCAATACAAAGAGTTAATCTTGAAAGATTAAAAGAAAGAGATGAACAAGTGAGAGAAAGTTTAAGACTTTCTCTCTCTAAAAACTAAAAAGTGAAAAATTAACTAAAAATCTAACCACCCTCCTAATGACTATTAGGAGGGTATTTATAGGGAAGGTGGAAGGAGTGCATGTGTTGCATCTTCTTTCTTGCTTTCTTCACGTTTTCTCGACTCGACTTTAATTCTTCGTCTTTGTCGTCTCGGGATTTGAACTTGTCTTTTAATTTTCTTCTTCTATTAGACTTAAGTTCTTCGACTTCGTTAAACTTCCGTCTTTTGACTTTTTCTTCGATAAATCTTCAGAATAGGTCTTGGACTTCCGTTCTTTTTGCACTCTTGATCTTTTGACTTCGTCTTTTTCCCGTTTTCTTCAGTAAAAGCCCGTGAAAGCCCGTGTTTTCTTCCTTTTTTATATTTAGGTCCTAAAACACAATAAAAACACAAACCACGCATAATTCCGACTTTTACGACATAAATCACACGTTTTGGTCTTGTATTTATTGGAAATAAGTGGTAAAAGGATAAGTGTTTTCACACTTATTAAATCCCCTACACTTGACCATTGCATAGCCCTCATGCAATGCATTAATTTTTAAGCACGGTTTACATTTTCCATCATAAATAACCCACCTTGGCCTTTATTAAATAATAAACATAAAAGATAGAAATAAGTAAAGAAATTAAAAACTTACATTGGGTTTTGGCGGCCATGAACGTTTATCATCCTCAAGTTTCACGTTCCCCATACCAAGCTTAGAAACGAGATCATTGTTATTATAAGTTAGCAAACTATCACGAACTCATGTGGGCCAATTATTTACTTAGACTCCCTTATTCCTAGGTGTATCTCTTATATTTTATTTTTGTCTTGAATGATCACGAGGATGCATCGTTTGACTTATTTCGATAGTTATTTAGTCCGAAAATAAGGTGAACGATTTAATCAATAGTTAGCTAAAGGACCAAATCTTTTAAAACTGCTTCTCGGGATATCAAAAAGTTCATATCTTGGTTCGCGATTTGAGACCTTTCTCGGGCCGATATTTGGCAGCGACTTCATACTTCGAATCTTCGAGAGACGTTCTTGAAATTATGGTCTTCTCTTCATAATAGGAATTTCTTCACTTGAAGTTTTTGAGAGATTCTTCATCTTTGGACCACGACTTCTTCATTTTTCTCCAATCTTTATTTTGGACTTTGATATACAACGATCCGCCTCCTTTTAGGACTTGGATCTATTTATCCTCATACCTTGTTAGGGTCTTTTCGGATAGACTTCTCCATGACTTTTGGGGAGTTCTTGCTTTTCGTCGTGTGTCTCGATCCTTCATATTGATTTTCGATAAATGATTCTTTACATCACTTTTGGATCTTTAGCAACAAAATGTAGCCCTCATGCCTTGTTAGGGCCTTTTCGGACTCGCCAATCTTCGCGCCCCGCTTCATAAGTTATGCCTTGGCTATGAACTCTCGTCATTACCGAGCAACTTTTAAACGATCTGGGGCTAGAAGCTAAGTAACCTTTTAAATCGTACAACCTTATTTATTAGCAGATTAATTTATTAACAAGCAGAGGGAGAATAGGCTCATAATTAACTCACATAAATTCACGAAAGAATACCGAACTTATAATTGACTCTATCATCTCTCGTTCTCCACAGTTTAAAATCTCAATGAATGAGACTCGTGGATGCTTAGCCTATTAAATCAAAGTTTTGGGTTTTCGAGTCGCCTATAGGATCTTGCATATTCTTAGACTTTTTCAAGTTTAGAAATCGCGTTTTAAAGTTCCCTTGATAAACGACTCTCTAGGATCAATTATAGGAACTTGCGAAAAGTTCTTGTTCTTAACCCGTGAGAGTTAAGACTTTCGCGTTTTATAGCTCCCTATATAAAAGCCTAGCAAAACTTGACTTAAACACGTTAAGGATACTAGCTAGAGTAAACTTAGGCAAGTAAACTCGGGTTGAGTCAAAATGTTCACGACTAAGAAAAATCTAAAAACCACTTTATTGAAAATTTATTCTAGCAAAGGAAACATAACAAAGGCAAATACAACTGTACAACTAGGCCAAAATAGATTAAAAAATTTGAAAAATGTCGAAAAATCAAATTTTCCGGTTGAAATGAGGGCAAATTCATGGAAAAGACCACTTACTTCGATAGAAGTCCCCCCTACACTTGAGATAAACATTGTCCTCAATGTTTAAGCATGTGGGAGTAAACTCCCCTACACTTAGGACATTGTGCACTTTGTTTAAATCTTGCTAAGGAAAGGACAACTAAAGTGAATTCAATGTGAACATATAGAATATGAAATATTGAATCTCAAGAGTTTTAGGATAGAACCGGGAAGATGGGAACACGGTATCACGGTTCGTCAAAAGTCATCAAGATGCTCTCTGAAGCTTTAATCCCTGCACAGCACAAGAAACAAGACAACAACATATGCGGGGCTCCCCCTACACTTATTATGAAAGCAGTAAAGGATAGAACACGGGTTGCCTCCCGAGAAGCGCTTGTTTTTGTTCACCGAGTCATGAGCCTGACTCGACCCAATTTTAGTTCATGGGGAACGTGGTGAGGGATGGAATCATCTCATGGGAGATGTCCTCACCAAAGTACAGCTTCAGACGCTGGCCATTCACCTTGAAATTGGGCCCATTCGGCTGAGAAAGCTCAATGGTCCCATACGGAAAGACTTTGGCGACGGTGAATGGACCAGTCCAACGGCTCTTCAACTTGCCAGAGAAGATCTTCAACCGAGAGTTAAAGAGTAAGACTTGATCACCAACGTGGAACTCTCGGTTCTTGATTTTAGCATCATGGATCATCTTCGTCTTCTCCTTGTAGATCAGTGAGTTCTCATAAGCTTCATTCCTCAGTTCATTTAGCTCGTTGAGTTGAACCTTGCGATGATCACCGGCTTTGATGATGTCGAAGTTAGCCCACTTCAAGGCCCAGTGCGCCTTATGTTCCAGCTCGATGGGTAGGTGGCAGGCTTTCCCGTACACAAGACGATAAGGTGTACAACCGATCGGGGTCTTGTAAGCAGTACGGAAAGCCCACAGAGCATCATCTAACTTATCGGCCCACGCGGCGCGATGCTCTCCCACAGTACGCTCCAAAATTCTCTTCAAGCCACGGTTGGATATCTCGGCTTGCCCATTGGTTTGGGGATGATAGGCGGTGGAAAGACGGTGATTGACACCATACTTTGCCATGACTCGTGCAAATTGATCGTTGCAAAAATGAGTCCCGCGGTCACTGATGATAGCACGAGGAACGCCAAATCGAGCGAAAAGCTGCTTCAAAAAGTTCACAACCACCCTCGCATCATTCGTAGGAAGAGCCTTAGCTTCAACCCATTTAGAGACGTAGTTGACGGCGACGAGGATGTACTTGTTCCCTTTGGAGGATGGAAATGGCCCCATAAAGTCGATGCCCCATACATCAAAGATTTCACATTCCTGTATGAAATTTTGAGGCATCTCATCCTTATGTGTGATCTTGCCTTGACGTTGGCAAGCATCACAATGCTTAACCATTTCGTGAGCGTCACGATAAATGGTGGGCCAGTAGAATCCGGAATTAAACACTTTCTTAGCGGTGTAGTTGGGACCAAAGTGACCACCGGTGGGTCCTTTGTGGCAAGCTTGGAGGATGTCAAAAGCTGCCGGTCTGTCAACACATCGACGAATAATCAGATCAGCACACTGTTTGAATAGATAAGGGTCATCCCAAAAGTAAGTCTTAACATCGTTCAAGAACTTCTTCTTTTGTTGGGATGTTAACCCTTGGATGAGAATACCACCCGCTAAGTAGTTTGCAATGTCTGCAAACCACGGGGTGCCATCAAGATTGAGATTTATAGACATTAGAGTCTCCAGGGGGAAAGAGTCATTGATCTCTTTGTTCGGATGATCCCCCTGATATGGATCCTCAAGTCGACTCAGATGATCCGCGGCCAGGTTTTCGGCTCCCTTCTTGTCACGAATTTCAATGTTGAATTCTTGAAGGAGCAAAACCCAGCGAAGAAGTCTTGGCTTAGAATCATTCTTAGTCATCAAGTACTTCAACGCGGAATGGTCCGTGTATACGATGGTGGTGGATAAAACAAGATAGGGGCGAAATTTCTCAAAAGCATAGACAACAGCTAAAAGCTCTTTTTCGGTTGTCGTATAATGCAATTGAGCCCCCGTCATTGTTTTGCTAGCATAGTGGATTGGTTGGAAGTGTTTATTCACTCGTTGGCCCAAAACCGCACCAATTGCAAAGTCGCTAGCATCGCACATCAATTCAAAAGGCAGCTCCCAATTAGGGGTAACCAAGACCGGTGCCTTAGTTAGCTTATCCTTGAGAAGATTGAAGGCTTCGAGACACTCTTTAGAAAAGATAAAAGGAGTATCTTTTTCCAAGAGGTGGGTCATCGGGCGAGCGATTTTAGAGAAATCCTGAATGAATCTACGATAGAAGCCCGCATGACCCAAAAAACTTCTCACACCCTTCACAGTTGAAGGTGGAGGTAATTTGGCTATGACATCTACTTTAGCACGGTCGACTTCAAGACCGGCTTTAGAAATTTTGTGTCCTAGCACAATGCCTTCTTTTACCATAAAATGTCATTTTTCCCAATTCAGAACAAGGCGAGTGTCTTCGCACCGCTTAAGCATACGTTCCAAATTGGCAAGGCAAGCAGAGAAGGAATCCCCGAAGACCGAGAAATCATCCATGAAGACTTCCATGGTTTGCTCAACCATGTCATGGAAGATAGCCAACATGTACCTTTGGAAAGTCCCGGGGGCATTGCATAAGCCAAATGGCATTCTTTTATAAGCAAATGTGCCATAGGGACAAGTGAATGTTGTCTTCTCTTGATCTTGGGGATCGATGGGTATTTGAAAATAACCCGAGAAACCATCAAGAAAGCAGTAATATTCATTACCAGCTAAACGTTCAAGCATTTGGTCCATAAAAGGTAGAGGGAAATGATCCTTTCTCGTGGCATCATTGAGTTTGCGGTAGTCTATACAAACTCTCCACCCAGTAACGAGACGGGTAGGAATTAACTCGTTGTTTGCATTGGGCACAACGGTGATTCCGCCTTTCTTAGGCACACAATGGACTGGACTAACCCACGGTGAATCCGAAATAGGGTAAATCATACCCGCATCAAGAAGTTTGATAACCTCTTTTTTGATGACTTCATGGATTTTAGGATTCACCCTTCTTTGACTTTGAATTGTGGGTTTAAAGTCGTCCTCCATGAGAATTTTATGTGTGCAAAAGTGAGGATCAATTCCGCGGATGTCGGAGATTTTCCAAGCGATAGCTCTTTTATGCTTCTTCAACACAGCGACAAGTCGGGTTTTTTCGTCTTCTTTCAGATCCTTTGCGATGATGACCGGTAGCTTCTCGTCGTCTTCCAGAAAAACGTACTCAAGATGAGGCGGTAAGTCCCTAAGCTCAAGAGTAGGAGGATTCTCAATAGATGGTGAAACTAACGATGGATCATCATTAGTCACCTCTTTAGGAGCAGGAGGAGACAACGGGTCCTCATTGAGAAGTCTCTCAATAGTACGAATATCTTCATCCCAATTGGTGGACAAATTATCATACTTAATATCAAGAGGACCCAAGCTAGCTTCGAAATCATCCAAGTCACTTTCTCCAAAAAGAGTCAATGCTGGAGCAATTGAGGCAACGGTCTCAACATTGGGTAGAGAAGATAGAGTACTTTTGCAAGCATCATGAAAATGTTCTTCACAAGCCTCATCGAGAACATCAATAGCATTAACACTCTCATACGAATAAGGTTGCTGAGAAATCTTACCCATGTTGAAGACAATTTTATCGTCACCAACTCTCATGATTATTTCGCCTGCGGCTACATCAATAAGAGTGCGACCGGTCCTCAGAAATGGACGTCCAACGATTAATGGAACACGGGGATCCATCTCGTAGTCAACGACAACAAAATCCGCCGGGAAGGTGAATTTGTCAACGCCAACAAAGACATCTTCGGCTATCCCCACTGGATAAGCAACCGTACGGTTGGCTAATTCCAAAGTCATTTTAGTGGGGACTAGCTCGGGGAGAGATAATTGCTTCCAAACACTTAAAGGCATTAAGTTTATACTGGCACCTAGATCGGCTAGGGCCATGCAATTCTCTACTCCCGGGAAATTGCAAGGAATCAAGAAGCGACCCGGATCACCAAGTTTGGTGGGCAATTGCCTTAAGAGCACTGCGGAGCAATTCTCATTAAGGTGGGTCTGAGCAATGTCAAGGAGTTTCTCTTTATCACTTAAAAGATCTTTGAACATCTTAGCGTATTTGGGCATGTGAGCGAGAGCCTCGGCAAAGGAGATGTTAAAATTCAGTTGTTTAAACATTTTAAGAAAGTTTGAAACTTGAATATCATCCTTGCTCTTTTGCTTCTCTTTCCTCAACCTTGAAGGATAAGGTATATTGGATGAAGAAGAAGGCTTTAAGGGAATAGGATCACTCACAACCACGGGTGGTGGGGAAATGGGGATAGAAGGTGAAGGAGGTGGGGAAAGTTGCTCTTTTTCCTTGTTCACAATCACGGGTGGAGGTGTAGGAAGCTCGGGTTCCATATAACCTTTTCCACTACGAGTGGTGATTGCTTTCATCTCCCCTCTCGGATTTGCAACGGTATTACTCGGAAGAGTAATCGAAGAAGAGGGTTGATTACTTTGGATGAGCGAACCAATCATATCACGAAGGTGAAGAGCTTGATTGTTAAAAGAGTTTTGCATGTTGGCATTAATATCATTGCTGTGTTTGGCCATGTCATTCCTTAGCTCGGCTCGAATATCGCTCCCTTGTTTCACCATGTCATTCTTCAAGTTGACAAATTGACTCTGAAGATTCGTCACCATCTCACGATTAGTCTTCATGAACGTCTCGACGTCTTGGTTTATGGCTATCGGTTGATTGAGAGGTGGAACTTGAGAATTTCCTTGAGTTGGGTATGGGTTTCTTTGGGATTGATATTGATTTTGAGCACGAGGTTGGGATTGGTTGTTGCGGTTGTAGCTTTGTTGTTGGTTTTGGTTTGCATGAGGGAAACCGGGAGGAGCAAGATAATTGTTGGAACGATAACTTAGCAAGCCACGGTCTCCTTGAGGGCGAGCTGGATAGCCTCCCGTGGGATAAGTGCCGTAAGCTGCGTTAACGTTTTCAGAATAATTGCCTTGGGTAGAAGGAAAATCATTATAAGAGTGAGGGCCACCACATGTGTCACAAGAAATAGCAACGGCTTTAGCTTGTTGAAAGTGGTTTGTGGCCATGGCCATGAAATTCTTGTTCATTTCAGCGAGTTGTCGAGAAATTTCAGACATTTCAGGATTGGAGGTAGTAGAAGAAACATTGACTCTCGAGTTAGATCTTGAGGATGCGGATGAATCCCAATTCTTGTGGTGAGTAGTCATGTTTTCGATCAACTCTCGACACTCCTCCGGTCTCCTTTTCATAAAAGTACCACCTGCGGCGGCATTGATCGTGTCACGATCACGAAAAGTGAGACCATTGTAGAAGGTGTCAATGAGAGTGAGGGGGAGCATATTGTGATTAGGACAGCGGTCGATCAAATCATTGTAGCGTTCCCAAGCATCGAAAAGCGATTCATCATTCTCTTGCATAAATCCACTGATTTGGTTACGAAGGCTAGTGACCATGGATGGGGGAAAATAGCGCGATAAAAAGCGTTGAGTCATGTCGTTCCACGTGTGAATAGAATTCTTAGGAAGACGGTCAAACCATTTTTCGGCATGGTGAGAAAGTGAGTGTGGAAAAAGTTGAAGGCGAAGGTCATCCATAGAAACACCGGGGCACTTCATGCTTTGGGTAATGGTAATGAATTTGTCGAGGTGTTTGTTGGCATCATCATCCGGAATTCCACGAAATGGGTTCGTTTGCACTTGTTGTATCATGTGATGCTTCAACGAAAACTCCTGAGCCGTGACGTGCATTGGCGCAATCGGGCCTCCGCGTCCGTTCATGGTGGGTTGGCACAATTCCTCCATGGTTCGTAAATCAGGTAGAAGGACATTGTTGTTGTTGTTGTTATTCAAATTATTTTGAGGTGGGTGATTATTGTTGTTATTAACACCAGCCATATCTAAATCTTCAAGAGTCTCGGGCTCAGAATAGTTGGAAGATCTAGTACGCATACACCTGCAGAAAAAATATACACAAAGAATATCTATATAATCTTTTTGGTTTTTATAGGTTTTTTTTTTTTTAATGTTTTTGTATTTTTGAAGAGTTTTATATTTTTTTAGGATTTTTGGAAATTTTTATAGCAATGAAAATAACGTTCAAAGAACGGATCCCAAAGTTCAATGCGTCTCTCACTAGAAACCGTTTATCTTAACGAAAAGAGCCGGCAGCGGCGCCATTTTAATACTTGGTTTTGAGGCCTAGTATGAAAGTTCGTTAAACCGAATCTTTTCGAATTGAAAACCGGTCTTAAGTGCGACTCAATCGTCTTTTGGTGAATCAAGAGAGTGGTTTGGTTTGTTTGTTTTAAACTATTAACAAGTAATTAAAGTGTCGATGATGTAAAGTGAAAGTTAAAAGATTAATATTGAAATGACAAGTAAAATAAATGCATGGAAACTTAACGGTGACAATGGAAAAAATACTAACTCACTAAATAAAACTAACACTTTGAAAATTTTCAGAAAATAAAAAGTACTATAAGAAAGTGATATCGACAGAAACCAAAACAAGCCAAAAAGGCCCCCGATCGGAATGTTTTCCGATCGGTTGATCGGAATGTAGGTGGAACAACACAAGCGGAATACTGGGAAAGAGTGGAGGCAATCGGAATATCAATGCAAAGGGCCAATCGGAATACGTGGGAAATCACACAATCGGAATAACCAATCTTGACTCAATCGGAATAACGATGAAACAGCCAATCGGAATATCCAAATGCTACCAATCGGAAAACAGAAATGGGATACCGTCGGGAATTCAAAACCCTAATCCGATTGGTTCAATCGGAAAGTGAAGATGGGGTGCCGTCGGAATAAGGGGCCAATCGGAAAGGGGAGTTAAGCTCCCTTTTCCGAAAATAAGGGGATTTGTTAAGGCTAGATAATAAGCTAAGTTCAATAAGCTAATATCCAAAACTTATAAATCCAAATACTTAACCGAATCAAATAAGCAATTTAATCAACTTATCTAACTCGAAATCAAGCAACTTTTTAGATCAAACAATAAAAACATAAACTTTTTAATAAAACTTTCTAATAAGAAAAATAAGCTAATCATAAAAATAAGCCAATAAGCACAAAAGTCTTAAAGCTTAATCAAATGAAAACTTATAAAATGATCAAAAGATTAACTTTTAAGCACGAAATCAATTAGAACAACACGGATCACATGATAATCGCACCAAAAATCAATCTTAAATCAAAGAAAAGTAGAATGAGATTAAGAGATAAAAGCTTAAAATAGAACTTGATTAATAAAAATAAGCAATACAAAGAGTTAATCTTGAAAGATTAAAAGAAAGAGATGAACAAGTGAGAGAAAGTTTAAGACTTTCTCTCTCTAAAAACTAAAAAGTGAAAAATTAACTAAAAATCTAACCACCCTCCTAATGACTATTAGGAGGGTATTTATAGGGAAGGTGGAAGGAGTGCATGTGTTGCATCTTCTTTCTTGCTTTCTTCACGTTTTCTCGACTCGACTTTAATTCTTCGTCTTTGTCGTCTCGGGATTTGAACTTGTCTTTTAATTTTCTTCTTCTATTAGACTTAAGTTCTTCGACTTCGTTAAACTTCCGTCTTTTGACTTTTTCTTCGATAAATCTTCAGAATAGGTCTTGGACTTCCGTTCTTTTTGCACTCTTGATCTTTTAACTTCGTCTTTTTCCCGTTTTCTTCAGTAAAAGCCCGTGAAAGCCCGTGTTTTCTTCCTTTTTCATATTTAGGTCCTAAAACACAATAAAAACACAAACCACACATAATTCCGACTTTTACGACATAAATCACACGTTTTGGTCTTGTATTTATTGGAAATAAGTGGTAAAAGGATAAGTGTTTTCACACTTATTAAGGCTTTAAACAGTAAAACATGATATGAACATATAAAATAAGCTAATACATGACATAAAACCAGTTACGTATTTAGTAAGCAGATACTTATTCATGTATGTATTTATGTAGCATTAGTAATACCGAAGTAGGATTCTCCTCATTTCATCTTCTTCGTTCACTGGACATAAGGTACGGATTCCCGTCCTTTCAGTATGGACATTCTTTCCTTATTAGGATTCCCCGTATGCAGCCAAATGTTTTCCAGTAGTATAAGTTTATATGTTTGACTTGCTTATGTTTAATTTAGAATACCTATAGCCATATACATGCATGACCAGTTTCATCTAGTTATGGAGGTACCATAACCATAACATTAGAGGCACTGATGTTATGACTTCACCACGGCGGAGTGATTGCTCGTGACGTCCCTTCATCTTTTGGCCATTTATTTATATTTATCATGTGGGGCGTATGGGTGCATCCTAGTTACATGTTTCAGTCAGGATTTCATGGTGAATGTGGTGTGTGCCTTGCATCCTTCACAAGGAGCTGATCCCTCCTACCCAAACCAGTATATTAAATTAGAGGCAGCCCCTCTAATTTGCATGATGAGGTCACCCCTCCAAGTATTCATGCACGATGGATTTTCATGACCTATATTGGCTAATGGTAAAATATGTTAAACAGTTTTTTTCAAGATAAGCATAAGGCTTTTCAAACTATAACACCAGTTTTACCAAGACTTAACCAGGTTATCCAGGAGTTAGTTTCTTCCGCTGTTTCATGCTGTTATGCTTATATTATTCATGTTGTACTTGTATATCCGCGCACTGAGCGTTATGCTCAGCCGTTTTTCCTTTCATGTTCCCAAAACGGCAGGTACCCAGGACTCGAGCATTTGGAGGACGTGCATAGGATGGAAGCTGCCATAGACTTCTTTTCCTTTTGCCTTCATATACTTATGCTTGTTTAGTCTTTCATTCATTTCTTTTGCTTTATTATGTTTTGAGCTTATGTTTGGGAACCGATGTTTGATTCCGGTTTACCCTATGGTCATGTAATGTTTTAGACATTTATCCTTGTATGCTTTGATGACACGCCATAATTACGCGTGACATTCCATTATCAAAATGGGGTGTTACAATTATGGTATCAGAGCCAAGGCTTCAACCTGTAGGCTCTAAAACTTGACATGTGACTAGTGGGTAGTCACCAGGAGCTTCCTAAGCCAACGTTTGTTATTCCACGTATTGATGTTTTCAGCGCATTGTTGTTTTAACCATGATGTTTTCAGCACCTTGAGGTTTTAACCTTGATATTTTCATCGATATTGTTTTACTAATATGGATGGACAACCGTCATTCATATTGAGTTATGTGTCATTGTTTCATGCATAATGTTCCTCGTGAACTGTGGCTATGTGAACTGAACCTCCGTAGTTCATAATTAGTCACATAAAATTTTTTTCTGATAAGTTTTGATAGATGAGTTTCATTTATTTATGTTTCATGTATCATTGTTGCAGGAGTTATGACTAAGTAATGGTTGGTACACGACTGGCCCTATTTAGTCGCATGTGCTTTTATCGAAACTTTTAACTTTGGGACCGACCCATAGGCGTCCTCTCGCCATGTCTTTTGTTTTGGGACCGACCCATAGGCGTCCCCTCGCACATATAAAGGTTTTTATAAACTACAATACGCATTCATGCACTGTTTTTCATGCATAAATTTTTTCTCATGATTTTTTGGCATAAATTTTTTTTCATGTCCCCTCATAAGTTAATATGTTTTTATGTCAAGTATGTTTTCATACTGTCATGGTTAACTCCAGTTTCGTGCTGATTATGTTATACACTCCTTCATGATAAATGGTTTCATGTTTCTTCTTGATAATTCCGTCTTCATGTTGATTACGTATTACGCCTCTTTTGTTATTTATGCTTTCATGCAAGGCATTGTTGGATTTCATTAAATCCTGCTTTCATGATAGTCATGATTGGTTTTCACTGATCATACTGTCAGGCAAAATCATCATTGAATTTATGTAACCACAATTTAACGTTTTTCGATACAACCAGAATGATGTCTATGCTAATATTGCCAAGTTATCATGATGGTTTTCATAACCGTTTAACCGATATACTTTCCTTAAATCATGACAAATGATCGACCCCAATACCGATCATTTCATGCGCATTCCATGTGTACTCCATTTACCGTATTCCATGTGTATTACACACCTAAATCCATGTGTATTTCACTTGCAATACTTCACGAGTATTCGCTAGCCGATTCTAAATCATCTCAGGCATATGTTCACTTGCTGATATTCTACAAGATTGCCGATGTCGCTGATAACTTGGAGATGTTACTAAAGGTTGACGTTGCTGACGTTCGGAGACGCTACGAGATGCGGATGTTGTTCACAACCTGGAGATCCTACAAGACGAAGACAAAGGCGTCAGAGCAAAGCAATTGGACGAGAAGATGCTTCACCATCAGACGATTTCCATCAATCATTGTCCCAAATTCTTAGTTACATGTCACACATCATTCGGCTGTCATTTCAGCCATATGAGTGCAAACCGGTACCGACCGACCACTCAGCTGAATAGTTACATGAATTACGGTCATGAGAATGACCGTCATGGAACTGACACACAGGACGATAGTAACCACTATTATGACAGAAACTATCCTAGAAATCGCAACCGAGACTCCGGCCGCGGACGTGATCAGACATACAAATGATCAGTAGTCCAACCGATCCGCCAATCCTGGAATTATAACCTAATATTGTAGTTATATTGTTTTACGTCTCGAGACACATGTCAAGACATCAGTCAAGACACATGTCTCACGTATACTTTCTGGAGACACATGTCAAGACATCAGTCAAGACACATGTCTCACGTATACTTTCTGAAGACACATGTCAAGACATCAGTCAAGACACATGTCTCACGTATACTTTCTGAAGACACATGTCAAGACACCAGTCAAGACATATGTCATGCTTATAGTTCCAAGCCACGAGTCAAGACACATGACTCACGTCCAACTATGGAACCTTTCTAAGAAATTCAGGGTACCCTCCAAGGGTATATCCATTTTGTTCTGCCATATATTAATCAGGCCACAAGAATTTCAATACCATTACCGGCGCATCAGTGAGAACTGTCACGTTGCCGATGTCCCTTTCATTTGTTTCACCATATTTCATATATTCATGACCACGAAGGACGCCTTTCGTATTCCCACGTATACGAAGGTTTTCCTTCAGCTTAATGATGAGATCCAAGCTACTAACGCATTTCCTCGGACAGACACGAGATGGATTTTATCCTAATTATGGACTATGAAGAGCACACCATGCTACGATTCATAATTATGTACAGTAATGTTCAGGCTCCTGAATACATTCAGCTTGATTTTCCATCAAGAAAATCTATACGAATTATCTATGCTTACAAGCATGTGCATTGTTAGCCATGGTCGCCAAAATTTTCTAGCTGACAGTAAGACACGACCACTTAAGTCTTTTATGCATAGCCAGTTGATTATTCCAAAATATTCCTATACATTCCAGAAGAACCTACAAGGAGAAGGATGGTACTATGAGATTATGTGTCGACTACCGTCGATTTAAACAAATCACCATTCATGACCGTTATTCTCCTCCACGTATTGACAACATGTCCAATCGACCTTATAATATAAATCAATTTTCCAAGATCGAACTCATGATCATGCTGCCAACAGTGACGAGTGAAAGAGCAGGACATGTCCATGACTGCTATTCATACACGACTCGGTCATGCTAGATTTATGATTTTGAATTAGTCTCATCAATGTTCCAACGGCATTATAAGAATGAGTTTCCATGAACTCATAGCAAATTCATCAGTGTTTTCATTGAGGATAACCTTATTTCCTTTAAGCCTAGAGAAGAACAGGAAGACCATATCTACACTATGTTGCAAATTCTATGACAAGAGAAATTTTACCCTAGAAAATTTTCCAATATCAATTCTGTTTGATTACAGTGACACGCTGAATCACATGGGTTTCTACGGTTAATCTTACCATGACTCAGCTTATGCGTAAAGGAGAGAACCCTACACTACATTAGATGTTCTAGAAAATCCTATGCTAGGAGAAGTCTAGATTCAGAGACTCAGAGTTTCGCAAACTCCTATGTATCAAGTTCTACGAAGCAAGATACAGTTACGTTCATATCTAAGTACCTGACATACCAACAAGTTAAGATAGGACACCAACAGACTGGGATGTTTTCATCATCTGAAATTGTAAATTGAAATGGGACAAGATCTCCACGGATTTTGGTTACCAGATTAACGCAAACTCAGAAGAAGCATGATGTTATCTGGGTTATTGCGAACAGTTTGATCAAGTCTGCAGAATCCTTACATCCACAAGGATTTCAGAACCAACAGATTGATCGGACATGTTCCAGCCAAGGCTCATCCGATCACTTGGCAATTCCTCAGTTATCGAGTCAGACAAATATTCATAATTATGATCCTTATTTACTTCACGTCCTTGTTCTAATTTCACGACTTGCTTTCGCACTCGCATTCATGACACTATTCATGTTTATGATGGCATCTCGGCTTACGATTTCGTGTTCATTTTCTCATTCTGGGAAGTTTTGCAGGAACTTGAGAGACCAGACCCAAGTTTAGTATAACTCCCTATCCTCAGATAGACGTTTCTCGTCATATCCTATGTCTCACCTTGTAGCGTTTGGCGTTACCGCCATTATATTCAATGTTCACGATATGTTTCACATGTCATGTACATTCCACGTTCCTCATATCATGATCAAGATATGTTACACGTATCATGGATCATGATATGTTTACTCATATTACACTCATCATAACTCAACGTATCATGTTCGAAATTTTTCACGTATTACGTTCAAAAATTTTCACGTACTACGTTTCCTTATGTCTCGCGCATCGTTGCTAATTATCAGTGAAGTTAGAAGTGTCTTGCACGATAACGTTTTAGTTGCCCTTACACGTTAATTCTTATTCCCTCAATCAAATTTAGGGGATCTACCTTAAGTTGATAACCAAGAACTTCTTCGTATTTCAAGTCAAGGTCAGGAGGACCAAGATTTATCATTAGTGTCAAGATCTTCTGAAGGAACCGTTCCGAGAGGGAGGCCACTTGGAAACGGACAAGTTCATCCGGACTTTTATCCGTTTTTCTCTTATCAACTAGATATGTCCTTTCAGTCACGTCACGTTCCATTTCCTTTCAAGACATGTCACGTTCCGCGTTCCTTCTGCCAGGAAACCCGTACGTTCATTTATCTTACATACCCTCTCAGTTTGATTCGGGTATGTTTCTCTTTCAGTCATGTTATCTATAATTCGGGGACGAATTATTCTTTTTAGGGGGGAAGAGTTGTAAAACCCGCATGCTTTTACCATGAATAGTACCCATTAGATCGTACGTACTAGATTAAAACTTTCCTTTTATAGCATGTTTACGTTCGCGAATAAGAATTTTAAGTATTACGTACGTGTTAGAACACGACAAGTATTTATTACGTATGAACACACGATAATTATTCAAATAATAATTATAATCACGAACATGCGATCATGGAATCATGAACGTAATTTAATCACGAGCTAATATTAATTACGTATATATATTTATTACGAACACGAATAAATATATTAAGTCACGACCGATAATTAATTAAAACACGTAAAACACGAACATGAACACGAGAACACACTTATTAATTAGACACGGAAAATGATCGGGTTACCCCATGTGGGCCCCATATGCCACGAAATTAGGAAGGAAGATGGGCCAAGCCCATCAAATTTTACTAACATGGGGTAAAAGGTAAAATCTTGTTTCATTTTTCACTTTACAGTAAACTAAACAAAAACCCTAAAAGATTTTTCTCCTTCCTCCTTGTCCTCTCTTTTGGCCGCCACCTATAACAACAAGAAAGGGGATGTTTAGTTGATTTGATCTTGAATCTTGTACGTGTGTGCGTGTTTGTTCATCCTCGTTTAGATCCACGCATTTGGCATATTCTTTTTACCCCTTTTCTTTTTGATTTGATCTAATAATTAATTAAGAACAAGATGTTTTTAAAACCTAATTAAAAACATAGATCTAACATGAAAATGGTTATTGGGTAAATCAAAAAGGGGTGTTTTGGGGGGTGTTTGTTTGGCCGGCGCCTAAACCGAACCCCAAGGGGGTCTCGGTTTGGCTACTCGACCACCACCGAGACCATATGGTCCCGGTTGGTTGGTGTGGGTCCCACGGTAGCAGCAAGACAAGCGGAACCCCGAAGTAGTTCGGGGTATGGTGTCGATTTCATGTCCGGTTCATGGGTTCTAGTTAAGATCCGGTTCACGGTTTATGTTAAGATTTTTTTTAATCATATGTTAAATTAAATTAATAATTATGACATGATTAATTTAATAAACATGACTTCGGTTATATTAATTATTAAAATCATGAAATTATTAACCTAAGTATTTTATATTTTTAGACTTATAATTAATTAATTATTAAAAAAAACCATGGTTATAATTAATTAATTAACATGACTTAGGTTATATTATTAATAAATAATAATACATGTTTTAACCCAAGTATTGAACTTTATTTAATTAAAAACATGATATATTTTAATTAAATACTTTTAACCTATAGTTTATTTAATTACATGTAATAATTAATAAACTATACATTATATCATTATGACTTAGAAAATAATCAGGAAAACACTTAGGCTTATATACTTAGCTAATTTAACCAACTTATATCTAATTATGGAAACTTTCTATTTTTAGGAACTTATTTAATTCAGGTAGCTAATCTATTTATGGAAACTTATTTAATTAAGGCAGCTGATCTATTTATGGAAACTTTCTATTTTTAGAAACTTATCTATTTTAAGCAGTAATTCTATTTTTGGAAACTTTCTATTTTTGGAAACTTTCTATTTTTGGAAACTTTCTATTTTTAGTAACTTTCTATTTTTTGTAACTTTCTATTTTTAGTAACTTTCTATTTTTGGAAACTTCTATTTTAGGAAACCTGTTATTTTTGGAAAGTTACTTATTATTACACAGTAAGTATAATAATACATTAAATACCAGAAATACTTAATCAGAATAGACAAAATATAAAGATAAACACAGTTTAAGGCTTTAAACAGTAAAACATGATATGAACATATAAAATAAGCTAAGACATGACATAAAACCAGTTACGTATTTAGTAAGCAGATACTTATTCATGTATGTATTTATGTAGCATTAGTAATACCGAAGTAGGATTCTCCTCATTTCATCTTCTTCGTTCACTGGACATAAGGTACGGATTCCCGTCCTTTCAGTATGGACATTCTTTCCTTATTAGGATTCCTCGTATGCAGCCAAATGTTTTCCCGTAGTATAAGTTTATATGTTTGACTTGATTATGTTTAATTTAGAATACCTATAGCCATATACATGCATGACCAGTTTCACCTAGTTATGGAGGTACCATAACCATAACATTAGAGGCACTGATGTTATGACTTCACCACGACGGAGTGATTGCTCGTGGCGTCCCTTCATCTTTTGGCCATTTATTTATATTTATCATGTGGGGCGTATGGGTGTATCCTAGTTACATGTTTCAGTCAGGATTTCATGGTGAATGTGGTGTGTGTCTTGCATCCTTCACAAGGAGCTGATCCCTCCTACCCAAACCAGTATATTAAATTAGAGGCAGCCCCTCTAATTTGCATGATGAGGTCACCCCTCCAAGTGTTCATGCACGGTGGATTTTCATGACCTATATTGGCTAATGGTAAAATATGTTAAACAATTTTTTTCAAGATAAACATAAGGCTTTTCAAACTATAACACCAGTTTTACCAAGACTTAACCAGGTTATCCAGGACTTAGTTTCTTCCGCTGTTTCATGTTGTTATGCTTATATTATTCATGTTGTACTTGTATATCCGTGCACTGAGCGTTATGCTCAGCCGTTTTTCCTTTCATGTTCCCAAAACAGCAGGTACCCAGGACTCGAGCATTTGGAGGACGTGCATAGGATGGAAGCTGCCATAGACTTCTTTTCCTTTTTGCCTTCATATACTTATGCTTGTTTAGTCTTTCATTCATTTCTTTTGCTTTATTATGTTTTGAGCTTATGTTTGGGAACCGATGTTTGATTCCGGTTTACCCTATGGTCATGTAATGTTGTAGACATTTATCCTTGTATGCTTTGATGACACGCCATAATTACGCGTGACATTCCATTATCAAAATGGGATGTTACAGGAGCTGAGGGTGATTATTCAGATTCCCTAAAAGTAAAACTTTTGGGATTCTTTTTCTAAGGGAACCAAGAGGCTGTGTGAGGTACAGCTGATCAAGGTTGAGACATATGTGTATTCAAGTTGTTGTTGGCCTGAATACTGTCTAGAGGGTGCAGGGTCATCGGGGTGCTTTATAAACACAAATGAATCATTCCCTGGTGCATAGACAGGGTGTACAGAAGTCTTAAAGAGTTCTAAGTGCATGGACAGACTTCTATGGGTCGAGGATTACCCTAACTTCACCACTCTCACCTATAGACATTTGAGAGTGGCTGCTTGTGAACCTCTAAAAATTTACATTGATTACCTGTGTGATATCAGCTGGATTTGGCTGGTTTCCTGTTGTCTCAGCTGACATTGAGACGCTAGACCCTTGTTGTTGGTCAGCTGAAGTCTCTGATTCCACATGAGTATCTGGAACAGAGGAGGTGTCTTGGTTCACAGTCTTCTTTCCCTTGGCCTTGGCAACAGATTTGGTGTGGGAAGAAGATAGGTTTTTCTTCTTCTTAGGCTGTTGGCCAGATGAAGCCTTGGACGTCGTGGTGTGCTGCCTAGAGGTCAAAGACTTAGACTTGCCAGACACACCAGAGGTAATCACCTTCTCAGAAGAAGGGAGCAAGGACTTCTCAGCTGAGGGTTGTTTGTTAGCAACGTTCATCATATGGGATGTGACAGGGACATCTTCAGCTCCAATTTCTTTGTAGATGGCACCTGTGATACGATAGGGTTTCAGAGAAGTAAGAGCAGAGTTATGATAGTTGTCTCCTAACAGGCTTTCAAAGATCAGCGATAGAAAGCGAACGTAGCAAATGTTCTTTTCCGTGACTTGGTTCCTTCCTTTCAGCTGTTCAACTAGGTTGGAGAAGAGAATGCTTCCTACATCAACATCAGCTCCCTAGATTAGCCCATAAGCTATAGATTGGTGGTTGAAGGACATCTGATATTGGGATCCATGCATTCCTCCCAGGGATTTGACAATGTGGGTGAAGAGGACACGCCACATAGGTGTAAAGTACTTAATCTTTAGAGGAGACCTCGAGAGGACCTCAGCGGGTGTAAGAGCAGGGTTTACATCATGGAAGGGTTTAAGTGTGGCCAGAGCATCCTTAACAGCCTTTTTATCAACCACCTTTAGGCATTCATCACCATGTTTTAACCCAACCACACTAGAGAAATCTTTGAGTGAGAAGGCAAATGGGTGTTCGTTGCACGAGAGGCTAAAGGTTATTGTGTCATCAACTACTTCAGCAGAGTACCAGAATTCCCTAAGGTATTCTTGGTAGAAGGTGGTTGGGGATTTTGTGAATGCATCACTTACATCACAATTTAGCATGAAGTTAACCAGATCTGAGTAGGTGTCATTTGGAGCCTTGATCCATCCAATGGAGTTGTTTGATGCAAGGATGCTTTCGTTGAGTTCAAAGTTAACGTTTGCTGCCTGGGGAACGGGAAAAGCCATGGATTCAAGGTCGAAGAAGAATGAAAATGGAGGATGGGTTTAGAGAGAGAAGAACTTAGAGAGAGAAATAGATTTGTGAAATGAGAATAGTGGTAGGTGAGGAGAGACGAGAGGCAATATATATATTCAAATATGTAAACAGTTATTCAACCGCATTTAATGCTAAGTGGGAAAATGACTGCTCATGTGGGTCCCTTGACCTTTCAAGACTTATTTGTCTCATCGTTATTCGAAAAATAAATGATTAAATATTGAGAATGTTTTTTGCATTTACTTGGAAAGTAACTACCTAGTTTCATGTGAAAAACATTTAATACGGAATCAGTCATTTAATGAACACATTTATTACCAAGCCATAGGCTTTGAGATATTGAGCATCCCTAGCTCAGCAACTAGCCTGTTGAATGAAGGTTCAGCCAAAGGCTTTGTGAAAATGTCAGCTAGTTGCAGCTCTGTGGGAACAAAGTGCAGCTCAATATCTCCCTTCATTATGTGATCCCTGATAAAATGATACCTGATATCAATGTGTTTGGTACGAGAGTGAAGAACAGGGTTGTTGGAGATGGCAATGGCATTGGTGTTGTCACAAAAGATTGGCACTTTGTCATATAAAATTTCATAGTCAGCCAATTGACTTTTCATCCAAAGCACCTGAGCACAACAGCTGGCTGCAGCAACATATTCTACTTCAGCTGAAGACATAGCCACAGAGTTTTGCTTCTTTGCACTCCATCCAACCAATTTTCCTCCTAGGATTTGACAGCTGCCTGAGGTACTTTTCTTGTCAATACAACATCCAGCGTAGTATGAATCTGAATAGGCCTTGAGATCAAAGCCTGATTCCTTGGGATACCATAGACCTAGGGATGGTGTTACTTTGAAATACCTGAAAATTTTCTTAACAGCCACTAGATGAGATTCTTTTGGGTTAGCTTGGTACCTTGCACAGAGACATGTGGAGAATTGGATATCATGACGACTAGCTGTCAGATACATGAGTGACCCAATCATGCCTCTATATAAAGTCTCATTAACAGAGACCCCTGACTCATCAGGACCCAAGTTGTTGGGTGGAAGCATGGGGCATTTCACTGATGCACAATCAGCTAAGTCATATTTTTTAAGTAAATCCTTAACATACTTTTCTTGACAAATTGAAATTCCCTTAGGACATTGTTTAATTTGAAAACCCAAAAAGTAAGTTAATTCACCCATCATACTCATCTCATATTTCTTGGTCATTAATTTAGCAAATCGTTTACTAAGATTAACATTTGTTGACCCAAAGATGATATCATCCACATAAATCTGCACAATGATGAAATCACTCTTATCCTTGAAGGTAAAGAGTGTTTTATCAATAGAACCCCTGGCAAATTTGTTTTCAGTTAAGAAATTAGAGAGAGTTTCATACCATGCTCTTGGATCTTGTTTCAGCCCATACATGGCTTTGTGTAATCTGTACACATGATTTGGAAACTCATTGTTCTCAAATCCTTCAGGTTGTTTAACATACACTTCCTCAGCCAAATATCCATTGAGGAATGCACTCTTAACATCCATCTGATACACAGTGAAGTTCATATAAGTAGCATATGCCAGAAAGATTCTGATGGCTTCAAGTCTTACAACATGAGCAAATGTTCCATCATAATCAATTCCTTCAGTCTGAGTATACCCCTGTGCCACCAGCCTGGCCTTGTTTCTGATGATGTTTCCAATTTCATCCATCTTATTTCTATAGATCCATATAGTGCCTGTGATATTCTTTCCAGGTGGAGCTGGAACTAGTGTCCATACTTTGTTCCTTTTGAACTGATGGATTTCTTCCTGCGTAGCAGCTACCCACCCATCTTCTACAAGATCCTCAGTTACTCTCTTAGGTTCAATTTGAGAGAGAAATTCAGCAAAGAGACATTCATTGGCTGATGCAGATTCTGAGTCATGAATTCGTTGTCTAGTGGTAACCCCTGCATTAGGTTCCCTAATAATGTTGACAAGAAGAATGTGTTGATCTCTTGACCACTTATTTTGAGGAGCTGGGGACTCAATGACATGAACACTTATGGGGACAGCTGGTACTATTTGAGTTTCATCCTGCTGACTAGGAGGGCTTTCTTCAAAGACTACTTTAGTGTCAGAGTCTACTTCAGCCATATCAGGAGGTTCAAGTTCATTATCAGTAGGAGATTCTTTAGGGATTTGAAGAATTGGTGAGTCATCAATAGCAGTAGAAGAAGAAGGACTACAAGAGGTCTGTGGTTCTTCTTCATCAAGCTCCTGATAGGAAGGAACTTCTATGTTGTGAGTAGACAGAGGGTCAAAAGCAGGAACATAAGGAGTGAGAGTGTTGGAGTGATTATGGTGATGACTGGCAGGTCTAGGTTCGGAGAATTCATCACTTGGGAAAGACACATTTTCATTAAAATCAATTTCATCACCCTCTGTTCCAGTTCTCTGTATGACATCATCATCTTCATTAAATCTGACATGAAAGGTTTCTTCTACTTCTTGTCTTCTGATGTTGAATACTCCGAAGGCTTTGGCTGTTGGAGAGTATCCCAAGAAGAAACCATCATCAATTTTTTCATCAAATTTTCCAAGTTTATCCCTGTAGTTGTAAATGAACACAGGGCATCCAAAAACATGAAAATAGCTGACATCTAGAGATCTTTTTCTGAAAAATTCATAGGAAGTTTTACCATGTCTTTTGACAATGATTGACCTGTTTTGTGTGTAGCAGGCAGTGTGAACAGCTTCTCCCCAAAATTGCTTTGGTAAGGCTGCACCATTCAACATGGTTCTGGCTGCTTCAATCAAAGTCCTGTTTCTTCTTTCAGCCACACCATTTTGTTCAGGGGTGCCAGCTGAAGAGAAGTTTTGTGAAATACCTTTTTTCTCACAAAAAGATTCAAGTTGATGATTCTTCTTCCAACTAGCAAAATCTTCTTCATCAAAGACTGGTACACTTGTGACATGTGATCCACCTCTTGATTCAAGAAGTTGGGGTAGATCATCGTCATTGGGAGGAGGGGTGAGTCTTGGTGAAGATGGTGTTGCATTGTTATTGTTACCAGAAGGTGAATGTGGTGGGTTAGAAGTTTCTGGCATGGTGGATATTGATTATAAAACTTAGAACGATGTTTCTTGAAGGTTTTAATATCGAACACCGCTCTGATACCAATTAAAAGTCCCTAATCAATGCTAGAAACACTAAATTTAACTAATCAACACAAGTTATTACTTTTCAAACGTAATCTTATTATTGTATAATAAAGAATTACAAGTGTTATGGATAACACCGTTTGATGACAATATGTTGTGCACACTTTGAACAACTATAAACCCTAACTTATGAATACAGTCGCAGCTGTTTGATTCAATAAGTTCTAAGCATTAATGTTATGAATATTCTCAAAGTGTTAAACATTAATGCTTGGATACACATCCTATTTATAGTGATACGAGGTTGAACTAAATAGTACTTGATGGTGACTACACAAGACATTCACTTTTCAGACATCAGTCACATGATGCTCTTCTATTCTTGGTAGTCTGCCATTATGCTTTAAGGAAACAGATCTTGAAACAGTTTCCTTTTTCTTCATTGTCTCGAACACACAAATGGCATGTCCAAAGTGTGCTGAGTGTTAACAGGGTATTGCCACCCCTGTTAACCCTCAACCCCTCAGAGTCCCTGATACATCTTGGCTGTTATCCATCACAGTCAATGAGTATGTCTTCAAGTAATCTTTGACTTCCTTGACAATGTCTCTGACATGGACTCCTTTGAGGTTGCTCACAGAGACTTGGATCTCTGTGAGTCTTGCGATACTTGCCTGCCTCCTAGGCACAGGCAAGGGACTATCTAACAGCTTAATTATGTTTAAATCTATGATCAGGGAATCTAACAAACTTAGATTCCCAACACATATATATTCTAACAAATTTGACATGGACACAAACTCGTTTTAAGCTAAATAACATATGAAAATCCAAAAAAGGAAGAAAAAAACCCCTACCTATGGCATCATGGCTATAACGTCCCTCGCACTCTTATTTTTTACTTTCAATCATCCTTTGTTTTTTGCAGACCGTCTTCTTTATTTTGTTAGAAATTTTGTAGGAAAAAGAACTTGGAAAGAAGTATGTGAATACTTTTATAAAGTGATTTATTAAGTGCGTCATATTAATTTGTGACATGATATGAAACTTACAAGAAATTTTGTTAGGGTTGCATTAAGTACAAATCACTTACTAGAATATAAGAAATTTTATTAGTGACTCGAAAGAATTTAAGGCGGTATCATACACGTTTTCGGTGTGCTAAATAATTACTCTAAACTTAACATATACTACTAAACTACTTAAAAGTATTTACTTATTGATTCAAATCATTGCATGACCTTGAAACTTTTAAATGAAACTTTCTGTTTGCTAACATGGTTCCATCTCTGTTCATAAAATCACAATAAGATATCAATATCAAAGGTAGATAACTTATGAATAGGTTTACTAAATTTATAGTTTCCATGCATAAAACCTACTATAATTATTTTAAAATTTTATGCTATTATTGAAATAAATAACTCTTGTAATCTTTTACTATAATTAAGTTGAAAGTGGTTAAGCAACTCTATATGCATGTCTATGTGTGTGCGTGTTTAAGAAATACCATACTAACATGATATTCAACTGATATTGTCAGGTGGAATGCGAAGTATAAATTTGGCATGAAGCTTCAGATGAATTTGATTTTTAAGAGTTTAAGAAAAGGTTTTATCATGCAAGTTTATACGTAATCAAATCATGAATACATATGATGTTTTTAAGTGCATTAAGAATACTTTATGAACGTTACCGCACCACATGAAGTTGGAAGTCGTTTGTTTTAGTTTCAGTATGTTTACGAAACAAACGTTTTTCCAAATGCTATTTTTGAATCCATGTACAACTAACAGTCATCTGAAAATGCCATTTTGATTAATTGTCGTATTCTATTCATTTGTAGGGGTTACTAAGGTTACGAAAATTGACGCAATCGTGATGTTGTTGGAGCAGATGTGAAGTACAGATCGAAAGAGCATCAACGATGGAAAACACACATTCTTTCATATCTCAACTCCCAAATTAGTATTTAACAAATGTAAGTTGAATTACCAATGAAGTTATTACACAAAAATTAACAATCGTTGGTTTATATTTTCATTCCATGCTAACAAGCTTACATTGATGATCTATAAAATATATAGATACGGTAGAGGGGTGTACATATATTATTTGGTCGAAAACAAAAAATTGCTCTTGCAAGAGAGGTACTCATAGATTCTCCAATAATTTTGCTTGATGAGATGGTTCAAGATGCAACTGAGACTCTAATGAAAGGAAGGACAGTTATTCTAACTGCACAAAGTATCTCAACAGTTGTTGACGTAAACAAGGATTGTAAGGTCAATCAATGTTAGTATTGACTCATATGCATCTAATAAGATATGTCTAATAATAAAACTATTTCAGTAACTTGCTTAGCTCATTAAATTTTTTTCTAACACTTTTAGTACTATATAAAATGATGTTCTTCCACATCTCTATTCTGCACAGAAGAATTTCTTATTAACCAAAATGATGTCCTTTCATAGCTCTATAACCACGTTAAAGGGATTGAAATAATCATACCAAGTCTATACGTATGTGGAAACTAACAAAATTAAAATGTGATTGTTCTATTTACTTGTTAAATTTTTAATGCCATATTATATTATTTTTTGATATATCATAAAAACAATTTTGAGATTCTTTTAGATTGCTTATGTACACTACTTATTTGTTAGTGAAATGGGTTTTTTTGGGTGAGTTTGCTTTTAACTACTACGGAGTGTTTTTTTAACGCTAAAATAAGTATATAGTTTTATTTATCTCCAAAAACTTCAGACTCTTTATATGCATTTTTAATGTGCAATAAGTAGTTTTAGCAAGCAATCTTGGGTCATTGTCAGGATGCACGATTGAGTAACTAAAATGATTGGTTTTTCTTTGTACGAGTTGAGGTCACAACGTAAAACTTACATCATTGATTATATTATTTCACAATAGTTGAATATCATAGTACATCTAATATTATAGAAACTTTTCGATGGAATGTTAAGAGTTGTTGTGACCACTAATAACATGGTTACACGAAAAGGTAGTAAAGATTTAGTATTAGAAAGTGTAATGATAAATTAAAAGCATGTGTAATGATAAATTAAAAGGCTAATTTTGGAAATGACCAAGGTTATCACCCATTTGTTTTTTTTTGCACTCACTGAAACCAAATTTCTCCAAATACATTATGTGACTTATGCGACTTAATAAAAATTATACAAATGTACTTTATTTATATGACAAGTGTAAGAAAATAGTACACTGGTGTAAATCAAAAGTATATTTGTGTAAGTGTCTTTTATTATATGGGTGAGGTTATTAAGACCCCCCTAAAAAAACCCATCCATACCCCCTATTTTTTCTATTTTTTTATTGTTTTTGAATTTTTTTATTTTTTTAATTTTGTTTACGTTAAAAAGCTAAGAAACTGAAAATACGGAATAAAAATTATAAAGTTTAACAGGTTAAAAATATTAAACTGACAAAAATACGGAACAAAAACTGATAAAAAACAGCGCCAGACAGTAAACATGGGGACAAATGCAAATGGATGGTACTATTCGATACCTTCCTGGTGAGCCACGAGGGGTACCAATAGTAGCACCTTTATTATATAACCTATTTGAACTTTTATGTGACTTTTACTTTAATTATTTTTATAAAGAATTAAATAATGAATCTTGTCATCATGTGTTGTGCTTTCAAATGCCATCACATGATGTTCCAGACGGAATTGGAGGTTGTTTATACAAATCAATCTCTTAATTATAGAAAAAAACAAACAGTAGATGTCTGACTGATTCAGAAAAAAAAGCCTATCAACTTCAAAAGAAAAAAAACAAATATCACTTTTAGGTTGTGTTTATTTTGAAAAAATTTCATGTTTGGTCCCTATCGTTTACACAGAAAATCAAGTACGGTCCCTATCTCAAATTAAGTCCACAGATCGTCCCTATCGTTTACATTTACAATCATAAATCGTCTCTATCTTGGATGGGGGTTAGTTTTCTCCATTAAGTTCAATGAAGAGAGGGGTATTTTGGACTTTTACATTTTATATATTAATTTTTTAATTATATATTCTTTCTTTTAATTTTTCTATTTCTTTCACATCTCTTTCACTCTCTCTCTCTCTATGTAAATCTTCATCTTCAATTCTAACAAAAAAAAACTAATTTTTATCTAACAAGAAACGAGTGCACTTCGTGTGTTTTTTGCCCAAACAAACACGCCTTTGCTACTAAAATCAGCAACAAACCCCCTGGGCTGATGGTTCGAGTGGTGATGGTCGTGGTTGACAACACCACAGCGGGTGGTTGACAACATCACGTCGAATCCACCACGTTACAGCAGTCACTTCCTTGTTCACTACACCACTAATCCACCCTATCACCACCACTCATCACCAACAGCTGCTGTTTCCTCTCAACATCAACGCCGTCATCCAACCATCATAATCATCACCAAAGCCGCGGTGATTCATCACGAAAAACCAGCAGATCCATCATCTATATGTACACCGCAACCACTTTTAATAGTGGGCCGCCACTGATTAACTAGGACATCGCCACCATCTTTGAAATCACCTTATACCTAGATCTGTCACCCACGCCTCACCTACACCACTATCGGATCTGTTTCTCAATATCAATAGAGGGTGTTTTGTCGGTTTCGGGGTTTCACCAAATTCGTAGCCTACATTTGTTATCAGCCCTTAAAGGGTGTTTCTCGTTCGTCAGGTGTCGACCACAAGCAGGGGTACGTTTTGTTTGCAGCAACACAGGGTGCGTTTTGTTCAGCAACACCAGCAGTAGGGTGTGTTGGTTTACCATCGAGGGTGTTTGCGGCGGCTGGTGAGACCAGTGACGGTCGGAGTTGATAAAGATGGCGAGTGATGGTTTTGATGATATATAGAGTAGTGAAGGTTTTTATTTTTGTGTGCCGACGGAATATGATAGTGGCCGGATTCTGGCGGTGGTGGCCGGAGCGGCGCCGGAAAAAGAGAGAGGCTAGGGTTTGGTCATTTGTATGTGTATTTTATACATAAAATGAAAGTAAACCCTAATTTTGGCTTATATACCATCCAAAGTTATATAAAAAATGAAATGAAAAGATATAAATAGTATGGAAAAGTCCAAAATACCCCTCTCTTCGTTAAACTTAACGGAGAAAACTAACCCCCATCAAAGATATGGACGATTTATGATCGTAAATGTAAACGATAGGGACGATATGTGGACTTAATTTGAGATAGGGACCAAACTTGATTTTCTTTGTAAACGATAGGGACTAAACATGATTTTTTTTTGAAAACATACGTCGTTTGACTCTGACCAGTCAAATGCGGTCATATATTTTGTGTGTTTGTTTTTTTATTGAGAGTGAGTTAAGATCCCTAAAACCCCACAATAAACATAGATCAAAAGACTTCATCCAACCGTCTATTTATTTTTGATCTGAGGGTTTTGATTCAATCAAATATCTAACCTACTCTCTACATCAAGGGACGGATCATATAAAAACAAAAAAACACATACTTCACTTTCTAAAAAAAACTTGGCTCCTATACGACCCACCTTCAACCGACATTACAAACCCTACCAGCCACCTTCTTCTGACGATTAAAAGCGTTGATAATCATAAACCACGGCTAAAAATCACTCTAATATAAGAATCCAATCATCATATCATATCCTTAATCGATCTGTAATTACGAATTTGTAGAAATCAACCGAAATTACAAAATACAAACGAGGTTAGGTGATCTCATGCCTGGAAAGCAAACCTTGCACCATCCAAACAAGAGATATTATCATCTGCACACCTAGGTGGAAACTTCTCTTACCATGGTATATGTGTTACCAAATCTGGTGGTGAGAAACAGTTTCTCACAAGAATCACAAAACATGTGAGCAACGACGGACGCAGGATATTGAAAAGTGGGGGGGGGGGGGGGGCAAATTTTTTTTTTACAATAACAAGGCAAAAAAATCTTAAAATCCGAATAAAAAATTGACTATTTTAAATTAAAAATAGAATATTTCTAGCAACCCATTAGTTTTAAGAAAAAAACTATCATTCACAATCATTTACGACTCATCACTTGCTTTTCATCCTCTACTGCCTTAGACTATAAGTCAGGACTATCAATCCACTTCTGAGACCACCATGTGGATTCTGGCATCGCGACTATCAAGTCCAAAAACCATTAAGGTCCATTAGCACATCCTTGCATTTGGCTTCATTGTCTTCATCTAACTGCATGTCAGTTATGTTATTTTGTTAATAAAGAAGTTAATCATGAAAATTTAGAGCATGCGCACAATCAGAATGTATAAAACCATATAAGCAGGCGTACCTCGTCAACATATTGAAACCATAAAATATGATCTGGTTACCAATATGTCTCCGCCCACGATAAGTGCATACCATGTTAACCAAACCAAGTGATAATTCAAAAAACCAAGAAGTATTCATTATGGTAAAATGGACAGGGAAGGTGGTGCACCCATTTGGAACACAATTCCATTAAAAGGTGTTAATCTATGGCATCATCCACATGAGGAGACAATAGACAGTAAAAGAACAAGAAACTTGTACACTTGCCACAATCAATAGAGGACCTTTTAAACTTAGCTAGATAGATACCACAGTTGCATATAGTGTCTTTTAATTTTAGAAAAAGCTATTGGAATAAGTAGTCAACTAAATAAACATAAAACATGTAAGCTTTACAAAATCACAAGCAAATAACTAATCCAAAAATAGGCAACCTACTTTGCAGTGTGTAAACAAGCATTCACTCTACCATAAACTAATTAACCCCACCATTATATCAAATCCACAAAATAAGTCAAAACTGAGCACAACTTGCTCGATAAAAGCGTTGAAACAAACAACGCCATGATGATTCTACTTGAAACCGCGTTCACTAAAAACTTCTAAGCAATTGACACATTATTCGACCAACGGATATGCAAAACGAGCCGTTACAGAACTAACTCACCAGATGATAATAGAACAAAAGATAGCTTAATTGACCATGCTAAAGGATCTGTGTTGTTGTTTTGAGCTTAGTTTGTTAAATCTATTTTGGTGTCCCATGTTTTTGCGGTTGTCGATGGTGATGTCATCAAAAATTGGGCGGTGATGATGATTGTAAGTTTGTAACGGTTGCATATAAGGATTGAAAGAAAAAATTAGGGAAATGCTAAAAATCAATTTAATAAGAAGAAAATTGAGAATAATAAGAACCGTCGAATGAGATGTAAATGGATGAGCCAAATAAGTTCAATTGGTCTATGATAAAAAAATAGCTCTATACTGATCTTTTGGCTATCGAGAGTAAGATGTGAAAATTAGGTCACAAGCTCTTATTAAAACAAAATATTCAAACACCTCTCATGTTTTGGTTTCAGGAAGATTATGGGGGTGTTTGGGATTGCTTATTTGAAATAGATTATGCGTTTTGAAAATGAATAATCAGATAACCAGCTTTTAGAAAACTTGATTTTGAAATATAGTGTTTAGATTCGATTATATTGTTTGATATCGCAATAAAGAGGTAATTCATATTTTTATTGTTTGTTAAAAATTAATTTTTTGTCATTTATGTGTAAAATTACAAAATTAGACATTTGTATTTCTAAAGTTACAACATGAAAAGGAAATGGCAGAGGTAATATTATATCCTTAATAAAAGGGGGGAATCACGTTCCCCAATGAACAGTTCCCCCCCTCACACAAAAACCCTTTTTTTAATCGTCTCCTCACACGGTTCACACACACACACACATCTCCTTCTACTGTAGATCCATTTTTTATATTGTTATTTCTTCTCACATAGCTCTTCTCACATAGCACACACAGTAGAGACACCTCTCTCAATCTCTCTCTCACAAACCCAATATTATTATCAATCTGTCTCTCACAAACCCAATATTATTATCACACACATCGTTCTCTGTTTCTCTCTCGATTTTTCGGCCGTTGACTTTGATGTATGCTCTGTTTAGATCCAATAAACGATACGATACGATTGATGGCCTAAATATGGGGTTTTCTTTCGATCTTAGAGATGCGATGCTTATTAGACTTTCTTTCGATCGGGTTGTTCTTCGATCTTAGAAATGGGATGACGGTGATGGTTTTTTATTGTGCATCTTGGTTTCCGTGAATCTGTTATTTCTTTTTAACCTGGTCATTGTTGTTATGATTTACTGTACACTGGTCTTAATAAACATCGAATGAAGCGCCTCACAACTAGCCTCTCCCTCCAGCAGGTTTAATGCTCATTTTAAGTTCACGAATTATATTTTTTTAAACTCTATAAGTTCTTGAAACTGTTCCCAACTAGATCTCGCTAGGAATAAAAGTGTATGATAAAAGCGTATTTGAGAAACTGCTTGCTATGAATAGAACTCTATGATAAAAAGATATAATTTGTTATATTCCATGTGCATCTACTTTGCATCTAAGTTCCATGTCATAATTTGTCTTGAATGTCTCTGAAAATGAAGTCTGGAAAGAATCAAGTGGCATTTAAGAATTTTAAAAGAGTTAGATATCCCAAATTTGTTTCAAAATAAGATTGCAGCTGTAGTCCAAACATGACATTTTTCTTAGTTTTGAGAATGTGTTTAAATAGGAGAATTTTTTACTAGATAAATTAAGATCGTTGTACCAATATTATGATTAGCATGATGACCATTAGTTAGAATTTTTAAGTCAAGGCACACATCTAAGATTGTGTATACAACCTAGGCGTTGAAAGTATTTTTCCAATATAGTACTTACACTAACGCAAGAAAAAATATGTATAACGACTAAAATGTAGAAGAATCACTTTGTGGCCACTATATGAAATACATTGATAGAAATTCAGATCTTATTAGGTTTTTTCTTGGATGTTTCCACATATCTTATGGCGTAATAACAAGTTGGGGTTGCAGCAAAGAAACCAATAACATTATGTGCTTACGCGCACTTTTTATATAAGATTAGGTATAAACAAAACTAGATAGCATACTTTTGATGCTTTGAACGAGATGAGAAACAAGGTCATACTTACTGTTTATCTAAGAATGAGTTTTACGTATGTGTTTAGCAATTACAATTTACAAGACCAGTAGGCATAAGCATAGTAGAGAACAATGGTAGATGCAGTTGATCAAACTACTACCATTTATGTTTTTATGCAGTTGATCAAACTATCTTTCGTACTCCAAGATAAGCAACAAAGCAATGGGTCAAGGCATAAACAGTCCAAAAGGGGAACACGTATATTGTACTAAAGGAGGTGAGAGTAACTCTTTCAAACTGCGATGTTAACTATCAGTATGCAACATAATGTTTTTCCGTAATAATTTGTTGTTTTTTGTACGGTTGGAATTGATGTATCAACTATATTTGTTGGTTTGTATGTCAGAATTCTTCGATTTTAAACATCCCGCGGCGAAGCGCATGAGAAACGCGTTGTTGACTTTGGACCTGGCTTTAGTTCCTTTGGTGTGGTACTCTAGTCGGGGCAAGTTCCACGTATCTTGGCGGGAAGTTCCAAACTGCGATGGGTTAAACCTGAGATTCCGCGTATCTTGGCGGGGCAACCTCTCGAGGTTGCAGCCATAGCGTGTGTATCCGGTTTTCGCAAGTGTCCCTTATATTTGGCTATGATGATTCTTGGAATCTGATGCAATTGGGATTGTCCCTTGAAGTTGTGAGGCTAGGTCGACGAGGTCTGGCTGGATGGCATAGCATATATAATCGCTATGCAACCGCTTTCTTTGGCCAGTTTCGGAAACTTTGATGAGGTAAACACCATGTGTGAATCTGAGCCTTTACTTTCTGAATATGTTGTGGATCTTTACTATTGTATAGATCTGGTACATGCTTTTTTGATGTGAAATAAGATAAGTATTGTTGCCCATTGTGAATAAATGAATCCTAATACCGTTTGCCCCTTTTGTTCAGGTATGATTCTGACTTTTTTTAATGTTTCAAAGTATTTGTTCACTGATGGAAGGCTTAGATTGTTGGTGTTTATACGTGTCTTAAATGTTAGAATTGCTTAGTTTGAACACATGCCCTATTTTGGTTGACAGCATTGTTGTAACCCGTCGCTTGGCGTGGCAGGTCTTTACATTTACAGCCACGACGGGTTGTACAATTCCTTCTGGATTGTATTCGGGCATATCATGTATGCCTCAATAAAGATTAATGTCTTAAATTGTTGAGCTTAGCTTATGTTTGATAACCTGAAAAGCTGGTAAAGCGATAAACGACAATGTTGAGGGTTCTAAGACTCTCTGATGTGGCTCCACATAGAGGTACATTCTCCCTTTCACATAAAGTTTTCATTGTAAGTTGTTTAGACCAGCCTCCTACATATCATGGTGCCATTTAGTTGAAGGGAAAAGCGCAAACACAATTGTATAACATAAACGATGATGAGATCGTTTTGATAAGTGTTTGACGATGATGATAGGGTAAAAAAGTGTGAGGGCCTCCGTATCTTGGCGAGGCGTTAATACTAACGCAGCCATGGCGGCGTCCCCGACTTTGCATCCTATACAACATTGTTGTTGTTTCTTAATGTGTGACGAGAATGATTTAGGTTTCTTATATGGTGCGTGGGTTTTAAGTTTATCGGACATGGGAATCCCTTGGATCTTACGTGTTTGCGAAGGTACTTTCGATTTACTAAAAGCGATGAAGATACTATTGTGTTTCTATTATGATGGGTGGAACCGACCCGTATCTTGGCGGGGCAGCGCGGTGTCGTGTTTGCAGCCAAGGTGGGTCGGATACCCTTATATCTGGTCCTGCAAACGCAATCCTGAGCCAAAAAACTTTAACATGAACTAACACCCGACTTCGATTTTTTTTGTTTACTTGGTTGTTTGCTTATTTGACGTGGTAAGTTTTGTAAGCTTGCAGCCTAAACACATCACGTTATAACTCCAATAACGATGTTTGTGCATCTATTGTTGATCAATGTGGGTGAAGGTGACCCAAATTCTGGCGGGCCAGCAATACGGAAGTGGTGTATTTAGCCATGACGGGGCGAGTATTATTTTAACGATGATGGCTTTGTTATTTTGAAATTACAGTAACCTGCTGGATCACAGTAGTATCTTGCTGGGACATGACGGGAAATTTTGTTACATACACGGTCATATGCGATGGTTTGCATTTTGTTAACGATATTGTAGATGAATGGCGACGATGAAACTTTTCTGAGCCTAAGAGGAAAGAAATCTACACGAAATGAGACTTACTCTTAGCGCCCTCATTAAACTGATCCTTTCATACCATATTGACATAATATGTTTTTGGGTGAGAGTTAGATCCCAAACAGCTTCTCGGTTTATTTTTCCTACTTAATACTTTCTTTACGGCTTTCCATTTGATTTAGTAAACTTTACAAATAGAAAAAATAATGTTCGATGGATATATTATATCTACATTTCTACTGACGCAACTATTATGGCATTTTTCAATAAATACGCCACTTTTCTAAATTGCTACCATTTATTTGCAGGTTTTTGTAATTCTGTTGTCAGTAAAGTTGAACCACAAACCGATTCAGTTGTCGACCAAGTGTTTCACACAGCCACCGCATGGTCAAAACCGCTTTTGAAAAGCAGGTATATGTTTATCGTGTATCTTGGGCATTTTTTTCTTTCTGGCGCATGCATTTGTTATTTTATTTGATAACTGCTCATTGCTAATTGCTTATTTATTCTCTGCATAATGCTTTATTTTAGCAAATAAAAGGGTGCTTGGCATAGCGCAATAGAAACCAACATTTTTTCTTTCTGCAACCCGGTTTATAGTAGTTAATTAAAAGGGTGATTGGCATAGGGCGCTAATAAGCAACACTCATACACCATTATACAGTTGCATTTTAACACAGAGACACATAACCAAATAGCAACTTTTTATATGTGAAAGACATGTGTCCAGGTTCATAATATTGTACCAGTTTGTGTTCGTTAGTTTGGGAGATTATGGTATAATGACAGTAGGTTATCGCAGACTTATTTGGGATTCTATTATTGGGGTGATTATCATGATAACAAAACGCTAAATTTGAAAACCCTTTTTTATGGCTTTTTGTAAACGCAGTATTGCAAAACCATTATTTATTCAGATTTTGAGAAACGTGTATCATGTCTAATACTGTAATTGCTTTTGATACCTATCTAAATGAAGCAGTTTTTTATTAACAAATCAGCTAAACTTTGTTAAGTGCGTGAGTTTTTATTTTGTATGTTTTTACTTCGTCTTTATAAGGTTGAATGTAAATTGTTACAGAAGGTTGAAACTTCCAATTAGTATACAGAAAAAAACATTACAAAAAGCAAGTGAAGATCCCCTGCCAGAAGTCTAAACCATGTCGAAGACAAAAAAGTGCGCAAACATCTCCTGGACCATGCTCCCGCGGCGGAGCACGGGCACAAGCCCTAGTAGATATTAAAGCTTGCTTGTAGTGGGCCATATGCAAATTAAGCCATTGCGTTTTGAAAAAGTAGGTTACTCCCAGCTTATACCAAACCACGTTTTGAAGAGTTTAAAACGCAAATAAGCAATTATTTGACAGAGTTACCCAAACACTAATTGTTGATAATTTATGTTTTTCAAACGTGATAAGCAAATAATCTAGTGCATAACGCACATACAAACATCCCATATATACAACATAAGCAACAAAACAAATATCTGAAAAAAAAATTATTTAAATATTCTTCACAAAATGTTTCAGATTTTGATATTTGCTTCAAAAGAATAATGTAACATCACCAACAAAATATTACATAAACATGTTCTCAATAAACAATACTACCTTGTTTTGTGTCGTTGCCTCGTTGGTATGTGATTATAGTTTACAAAGTTGAACAAGATCGGTAAGACCTTTCAAAAATAAAAAAATGCATTTGGTTTATACTGTAACAAATAGTGGAGATATTTTTGGGATTGCTAAATTATTTTAGTTAATTGATTGGGCCAAATCTTGAACATATTCCAAAAGGCCGAAATTGGTATAAGTACGATTATCAGTTACAAGCTCAATTTTGTTTGTTATATATATGTTTTTCGACTTTTTTTTTTAACCGCAAAGCAATAATATAAATAGAAGTCTCAAGGGGAAATTAATACAACAAACTCGAGCTATGAGTAAAAGCCCGAGAGCAAGAACATTTGAAGAACTGGAACTAAAAAAAGACATTAAAAAACTAGAAAACTACATGAATTAAGCGCCCAATTATTTCAAGCTATATCCTTTTTTGAGCAACGGTTTTTTATCCAAATCAAGAAAAGTCTTTGAAGAAAGAAAAAATATCCTCATGTAGGATCGAGTCAACCTCAGTCTCACAAGCATAAACAAGCTTGTTTAGCCACCTCCAAATGACCCAAATTAAAGACAAACAAGTTGCATGGTAAGCTTTCGAGATATGTTTTCCACCATGAAAAGGCAAGTTACCAGATATAATATCACCAAGAGAGGGAATGTGAAGAGAGGTAGATTTCCACCAGCTCCACAGTTTAAACCATATGAGCTTTACTTTGGAACATTGCAAGAAACAATGTTCCCTGGTTTCATCTTCTAACCCGCAAAACAAACAAGAAGTATCGTTTATTAAGATCCCAAATCTAGTAAGATTGTCTTTGGTCGGAAGACGGTTCCTCGCGAGCCTCGATGCACAAATGTTAACTTTTTTAGGAACCCACGAATTCCATTTGAAAGGCGCATTAATCCTCCCTCCACTAATTAACTTGTTCTGAATAAGATTATTAAGCGACTTAACTGTAAACGTACCCGCTGCGTCTATACACCAAGTCCATTTCGACTAAAAATAGTTACTTGAATTTTTGGTATTATAATTTGGACAGTTCTGATTCGATTTTTCAAAAACCGAGCTAGTTTTCGTGAAATTAAAGAATCGAAGTTAAAAGTGTAACACGAGTTAAGTGATAATTGTAAAACGGTTTTTGAAAGGAGTGAACCAAACCCGTGTAATTGTGTATATAACGTAAACAAACAATTAACACCATTTAGACATTTAACAAAAAAACAAACATTTTTTCATCAAGACTTAGACTTTATAAAGAGTTTCTTTTCGCGTCTGCCCCCCCAAACCCCCCGGAGGGGGGCTCGCCTCTGAGATTGAAGATCGAAGAGGTAAGGTGTACGCTTTCCTGCTCGAAGCCTGCCTAGCTCTGAGATTGAAGATCGAAGAGATAAGGTGTACGCTTTGCTGAACCAACACACTAGCGTGCTCCTTACCCGGACCCCCATTCGGGGAGCTGCCTTAAGCGTCTTGTTGCCACGGGAAAGCCCCGTTCCTGCCATGCATTCTTTCATGCGGGTCACTTCCCAGGTTCAAATGCCCTGAGTTACGCTTTTTAGGGCTGCACTCAGAGCTTGGAACCGTGACCCCAGGAAAGAATCAATTCGTTCGTGCTCCATTGAGAGAAGCACTCTCTGCCGGCTTAGCTCTGAGATTGTAAATCGAAGAGGTAGTCGGTTCCTGCCAGGCACTTAGCTGCAGTAGCCGTACAGGTGCTACTCCCCGAGCAGCACTCTTCCTTTTATGTTTTGTTTCTCCCCGGGGAGCAACAGACCAAGCTTTCAGATTACTAAAATAGCTGGCTATCAACTATAACAATTCATAATAACATAACCAACTTTCAGAATGTCGTATGTGATCAATGAAACTATCTTCATAGGTGCTGCCTAAGGAACAGTTAGCCTGCTAGATCGCTCGAAAGGCATCTAGCAAAGATAGACAAGAAGGCATTGATTGAACGGTCCGATCTAGAGGCACAGATGTGTTGGGCAGAAACGGTGAAACTGTTGATCGTACTTTAGTCGCTTTCTGGGAGTAGTGACCTCATTAAGCACGCCAAGTGACCGACGACTCCATACCTCCTTACAGGTTATAGGGGACGGAAAGAACATCTTAACGGAAATTCAGTATAAAACGGAAATCCAGTATTAAGAACATCTTCCGCCTCTTATAACTAAGGGGGGAGGAGCTCGGAGGGAGTGAAGGCCCTCGCCCTTAGCGATTGTGTTTGTGTTCAGTAGCTAGGTAGTTATGACTACATTATTTTCGGTTTGTATAACCGAAAAGAGTAAATAAGAGCTTTAAAACGTTGTTTTAAAGAGGCCCCATGTGGGGTACCATTCAGAGGTTGTCAAAAGACAGAATGTCTGAGGACAACTTGCTCTCTCCGTCTTTGTCTTTCGTGAAAAAGGTCGACCCTTATCTCATTTATTTGATTTTCATCAAAAAATGTTGGGTCGTTAAAAAGCCCTGTTTTTCGTGCTACTATTGTTTTTCGGGGAGGATCAACAACAAGAAATCCAGCTCAACAACAAGAACTCCAGTAAGAGTAAAGCATTAACTCCCTTCGGTATCTTGCTTCTTGTTACTGTTTACTTAATACGATTAAGCATTTTCTATGCGGGTCACTTCCTAAGTTCAAATGCTCTGAGTTACGCTTTTTGGTGCTGCACTTCAGAGCTTGGAACCGTGACCCCAGAGAAAATCAAGCAATATAAAAGCAGTAAACCTGTAGGGGAACTTGCTTCTTGCTGCTTCTTGTTGTAGTTTCATTAGCTGCATATCGCGCTACTCCCCGAGCAACGCTCTTCTAGCGGCCCGGCTTTGTTTATAAATAGTGTCTTTGGTGCCTGCCCCCCCAAACCCCCCGGCGGGGGGCTTTGTTTATAAAGAGTTTCTTTTCGCGCCTGCCCCCCCTCAAACCCCCCGGAGGGGGGCTCGCCTCTGAGATTGAAGATCGAAGAGGTAAGGTGTACGCTTTCCTGCTCGAAGCCTGCCTAGCTCTGAGATTGAAGATCGAAGAGATAAGGTGTACGCTTTGCTGAACCAACACACTAGCGTGCTCCTTACCCGGACCCCCATTCGGGGAGCTGCCTTAAGCGTCCTGTTGCCACGGGAAAGCCCCGTTCCTGCCATGCATTCTTTAATGCGGGTCACTTCCCAGGTTCAAATGCCCTGAGTTACGCTTTTTAGGGCTGCACTCAGAGCTTGGAACAGTGACCCCAGGAAAGAATCAATTCGTTCGTGCTCCATTGAGAGAAGCACTCTCTGCCGGCTTAGCTCTGAGATTGTAAATCGAAGAGGTAGTCGGTTCCTGCCAGGCACTTAGCTGCAGTAGCCGTACATGTGCTACTCCCCGAGCAGCACTCTTCCTTTTATGTTCTGTTTCTCCCCGGGGAGCAACAGACCAAGCTTTCAGATTACTAAAATAGCTGGCTATCAACTATAACAATTCATAATAACATAACCAACTTTCAGAATGTCGTATGTGATCAATGAAACTATCTTCATAGGTGCTGCCTAAGGAACAGTTAGCCTGCTAGATCGCTCGAAAGGCATCTAGCAAAGATAGACAAGAAGGCATTGATTGAACGGTCCGATCTAGAGGCACAGATGTGTTGGGCAGAAACGGTGAAACTGCTGATCGTACTTTAGTCGCTTTCTGGGAGTAGTGACCTCATTAAGCACGCCAAGTGACCGACGACTCCATACCTCCTTACAGGTTATAGGGGACGGAAAGAACATCTTAACGGAAATCCAGTATAAAACGGAAATCCAGTATTAAGAACATCTTCGCCTCTTATAACTAAGGGGGGAGGAGCTCGGAGGGAGTGAAGGCCCTCGCCCTTAGCGATTGTGTTTGTGTTCAGTAGCTAGGTAGTTATGACTACATTATTTTCGGTTTGTATAACCGAAAAGAGTAAATAAGAGCTTTAAAACGTTGTTTTAAAGAGGCCCCATGTGGGGTACCATTCAGAGGTTGTCAAAAGACAGAATGTCTGAGGACAACTTGCTCTCTCCGTCTTTGTCTTTCGTGAAAAAGGTCGACCCTTATCTCATTTATTTGATTTTCATCAAAAAAATGTTGGGTCGTTAAAAAGCCCTGTTTTTCGTGCTACTATTGTTTTTCGGGGAGGATCAACAACAAGAAATCCAGCTCAACAACAAGAACTCCAGTAAGAGTAAAGCATTAACTCCCTTCAGTATCATGCTTCTTGTTACTGTTTACTTAATACGATTAAGCATTTTCTATGCGGGTCACTTCCTAAGTTCAAATGCTCTGAGTTACGCTTTTTGGTGCTGCACTTCAGAGCTTGGAACCGTGACCCCAGAGAAAATCAAGCAATATAGAAGCAGTAAACCTGTAGGGGAACTTGCTTCTTGCTGCTTCTTGCTGTAGTTTCATTAGCTGCATATCGCGCTACTCCCCGAGCAGCGCTCTTCTAGCGGCCCGGCTTTGTTTATAAATAGTGTCTTTGGCGCCTGCCCCCCTCAAACCCCCCGGCGGGGGGCTTTGTTTATAAAGAGTTTCTTTTCGCGCCTGCCCCCCCCCCCCCCCCCCCCCCCAAACCCCCCGGAGGGGGGCTCGCCTCTGAGATTGAAGATCGAAGAGGTAAGGTGTACGCTTTCCTGCTCGAAGCCTGCCTAGCTCTGAGATTGAAGATCGAAGAGATAAGGTGTACGCTTTGCTGAACCAACACACTAGCGTGCTCCTTACCCGGACCCCCATTCGGGGAGCTGCCTTAAGCGTCCCGTTGCCACGGGAAAGCCCCGTTCCTGCCATGCATTCTTTCATGCGGGTCACTTCCCAGGTTCAAATGCCCTGAGTTACGCTTTTTAGGGCTGCACTCAGAGCTTGGAACCGTGACCCCAGGAAAGAATCAATTCGTTCGTGCTCCATTGAGAGAAGCACTCTCTGCCGGCTTAGCTCTGAGATTGTAAATCGAAGAGGTAGTCGGTTCCTGCCAGGCACTTAGCTGCAGTAGCCGTACAGGTGCTACTCCCCGAGCAGAACTCTTCCTTTTATGTTCTGTTTCTCCCCGGGGAGCAACAGACCAAGCTTTCAGATTACTAAAATAGCTGGCTATCAACTATAACAATTCATAATAACATAACCAACTTTCAGAATGTCGTATGTGATCAATGAAACTATCTTCATAGGTGCTGCCTAAGGAACAGTTAGCCTGCTAGATCGCTCGAAAGGCATCTAGCAAAGATAGACAAGAAGGCATTGATTGAACGGTCCGATCTAGAGGCACAGATGTGTTGGGCAGAAACGGTGAAACTGCTGATCGTACTTTAGTCGCTTTCTGGGAGTAGTGACCTCATTAAGCACGCCAAGTGACCGACGACTCCATACCTCCTTACAGGTTATAGGGGACGGAAAGAACATCTTAACGGAAATCCAGTATAAAACGGAAATCCAGTATTAAGAACATCTTCCGCCTCTTATAACTAAGGGGGGAGGAGCTCGGAGGGAGTGAAGGCCCTGCCCTTAGCGATTGTGTTTGTGTTCAGTAGCTAGGTAGTTATGACTACATTATTTTCGGTTTGTATTACCGAAAAGAGTAAATAAGAGCTTTAAAACGTTGTTTTAAAGAGGCCCCATGTGGGGTACCATTCAGAGGTTGTCAAAAGACAGAATGTCTGAGGACAACTTGCTCTCTCCGTCTTTGTCTTTCGTGAAAAAGGTCGACCCTTATCTCATTTATTTGATTTTCATCAAAAAATGTTGGGTCGTTAAAAAGCCCTGTTTTTCGTGCTACTATTGTTTTTCGGGGAGGATCAACAACAAGAAATCCAGCTCAACAACAAGAACTCCAGTAAGAGTAAAGCATTAACTCCCTTCGGTATCTTGCTTCTTGTTACTGTTTACTTAATACGATTAAGCATTTTCTATGCGGGTCACTTCCTAAGTTCAAATGCTCTGAGTTACGCTTTTTGGTGCTGCACTTCAGAGCTTGGAACCGTGACCCCAGAGAAAATCAAGCAATATAAAAGCAGTAAACCTGTAGGGGAACTTGCTTCTTGCTGCTTCTTGCTGTAGTTTCATTAGCTGCATATCGTAAAACGTGATAGTCAAATTTAAACCCAAAACATATTAATAAAACAAATACCACTTTAGCTTATTGTAGTTACATCTGCACTGATTTCGCATTTCATCTAATGTGTATAATTTTTCATAGTGAAAAAGCGTGTCAATTGTTTTAACCTTTTTACATAGTTTATTAGTGATTGTTTTGTGATTATAAATACATACAAAGCCCTCACAGATTTATAGTTTTATACATCTAAAGTAAGTTAATGCAATATTATAGTGTTGGATAGATAGGTTGAGGTACTAGATAGTTTATGATAATGCGAATGTTTAAAGTTTGTGCTTCTTATTTAAAGTTTTTTTTTATGAAGTTTTATTAAATGTTTTAATAATTGGATACCATATAAACCAATATATGTATAATATATGTATGATAAAAAACATATACAGTAAATGATATGTATTGTTTTGGAGTATCATAGTTTTAAATTAGAGTAAACTGTAAAATAAATCTCTTTGGTTTAAACTTTCTTGTACAAGTAAAAGTATTAGCATTATATATTACTCGTTAGACAAACGTTCGTCACAATATATTTCTCAGGACTAATGGTGAATTTTTTCGTTAACTTCTGACGAGGGATGTATTTTGCAAAAAAACAATAATTTCGAAATTATTTTTTTGAAAATAAAAGTTTTAACTTTTTTGGTAAAAAATTTAGTTTTCTTATTGAAAATAGTTTTAAAAAATCAATATATTTATCTTTTTCCTTTGAAATTTTTTAAAAAGTCTTTAAACATAATTTTAATTTTTTTTAAAAAAATAATTTAATTTTTAAAATGTTTTAACTTTTAGTTGAATTTGTTCCTTCCAAAACAACATTTTATAAAAAAATTTAGCTAATCTTTTAAAATTAACTGAATTTGTTCCATCCAAAAAAAAATAAAAAAATTAATTTTTTAAAATGTTTTCTTACATTTTTTTAAAATTTAACGTTTTCTTAAAAAAAAAAAAAAAAAAAATTTCTCTAAACATTTATGTTTTAAATAATAAATTTTGTTATCTAAGTCTCTTAAAACTTTTTTCTTCAAACACAAAAAGAAAACATAAAATTTTTGAAGAAATTTATTTATTTTTTATTTTTTTAATAAAACGTTTAATATTTAATAAAATGTTCGAAAACATTTAAAAAAAATTAATTTTTGTATTTTTTTTGGAAAGAAAAAATCCAGTTAATTAAAAAATTAGTTAAAAAAGTTAAAACAAAAGAATGTTTCTTTTGGAAGAAACAAATTCAATTAAACAATTAAAGCATTTTAAAAATTAAATTATTACTATTAAAAAAAAACAATGTTTGAAGACTTCCTTAAAAAAGGAAGAAAAAAGATAGATATATTAACTTTTCAAAACTATTTTCAATAAGAAAACAATTTTATATCCAAAAAAAAGTTAAAAATTTTATTTTCAAAAGAAAATTAAAACTTTTTTTTCAATTTTTTTTGGAAAATATATCCCTCGTCATAAGTTAACGAGAAAAAATTGCGTCGTTAGTCCTGAGAGATGTATTTTGACAAACGTGTGTCTAACGGATGGTGTATAATGCGAATATTTTCATCAAATGATGTATTATGTGAGAAAGTTTAAAACACATAATATGTTTGGTCTTTAAAATAATGATATACCTCACCATAACTGTATATTAATTTTATAAGCGATCAGTTTAAGTGTTTGCATGATTACTCGAAAATCATTCAGATCACTATCCATGGCGATGAACTCGAAACTTTTGAATCTTCAAATTGTTTGTTTGTTTGTTTAGCAATGAAACTAGAAAAAGAAAAGTAATGAAAGATTTGCATCAATTTACGACAATGAGTTACCTAACCACGACAATTAGTAGTATTTAACTACGTACAAGGCCAGTAAAACATTAGAGTGGTGATTTGCACACTTTACTTATTTATTTGCATAATCAAATTGTGTGTTTTTAACATTTATAACCTTAGATCACTGAGTGGTGTGTGCATGTATTAAAAATATAATAGTAACGACATACATATTTTGAAGTGTATCTATGAAGTGTGCGCATTATCACCAAAAACATTATTCAATATCATTAGGAGTTGCCTTTTTATGATTATAAATCTTATTTTGTCTCAAAATTACGAGATACAACAATAGTTAGTTTTGAGTTTGTACATTAAACAGTCACCTTAAATAAGATTGTTCCTTGTTTGACATAATTATGACATTATGTTTCTGCTTTGACGTATGTGAGTTTAGCAAATTATGCAAGTTTACTACTATTATTCTCGTGCAAATAAAAAAAGTCACTTTCTTAAAATTAAAAAAAGGAGATGAATATATGATAAATAACCATAAAATATGAAAGAAAATAAATGTGTCACTTTGAATATGAAAACTCTTTGTGTAAATGTCTTGTTATATATGTGTGATTTATGTATCACATGATTTTATTTGTTTGTACATGAGACATATAAATAATTGATTATTGGTATACTTTACTATTCGTGGTATAGATTGTGATAATGCTATAAGGTAATATGAACATTAAAGAAACATATTAGTCGGCTTTATATATAAAAGGTGAAATTAAAAGTTTAAAACAGATGTGGTCATAAAGCATAAATATATGAGCCAAAAGATTGTATTAATTGATATGACTGGTTAAATCATTTCGAGCCAATGATGATGAGAAAAAGTATAAAAGAACCATAAGTGTCTTAAAAAATAATTATGGTTATTTTTTATTATTCTTAATGAAAATTTATTATTTATCACCGCTTTATATAAATAAGGATGAGATTTCTTAAAATTTTTGGAAAATATGAAAATGGCATGTATGTAGGCCTCCTATACATGTGCCGTGTGGATAATTTTGAATTTTAAAATCGATGCATCGTTAAAATGATCATCAAATACGCGACTTAAAGTTAGCGTGGTTAGTGGCTCAATGTGAGCAAAGCTTTCAAAATAAAGTTATTGAGAATAGTGGTGCATACTTTCAAGTATCGGATGATTATTGGAATAATGTTGAACTTAAAGGTAGCCAATATTCATACGCGAATTGTTTTTGTTGAAATGTTTATAAAACGTCTTCAGCTGATTGCAAAGCCAATATTTATGAGAACAAAACTATAAGTTTTATGTGGCAATTTAAATCAAAAGATAGAGCATAAATTCGCGGGTTAAAGGCATAAATTACCAACGAACTTTACTTTTTTTCTCGATATTACAAATAATGAACATAAATACTTATCAAACCATTGAACTTTATGTTTATTTATAATATTACCTATTAACCTTTTTAATAGGTAAAAAGGCATTTATGACCGACACGTCACTTGCTTTAGCAGGTCATTCTAAGTTTAGGTTTATTTATTTTTGGATTAAAAAATAAATTTTCAAGGAACTTTATTTTTTTTCTCGATATTACAAATAATTAACATGAATTACCCTACCACTATCTCTCTCTCTTGACATTTCCGTCAACTTTCTCTATTGATTTCAGCTATGTTTCCTTTATCCTTTTTTTGTTGTCGGTCAGCATGTCGTCGAAAAACAACCATGATCCAGAAACCACCAGTATAAGACCCACCACCAGAAACTCGTTTGTAAACCGGTTAAATATAATGGTAAACCAGTTAGATCAGGTGGTAAACCGGTTAGATCCGGTGGTTACCCGGTTAGATCCGGTGGTTACCCGGTTAAATCCGGTGGTTACCCTGTTAGATCCGATGGTTACCCTATTAGATCTGATGGTTACCCTGTTAGATCCAAGTGAAAACACATAACGTGGTGTGACCACTGTAACGTGGTCGGGGTTGTTGGAAGAGTATGCTGATTTTAAAGATGGTTTTTTAGTTTTAATAGGTTTTATAACTTGCATGATTTACCAAAGCCCATCTTAAAGATGGGTTTTTAGATATGATTGATTTGAGTGAATTTGATAAAATGTGTGATGGTTTTGTTTGAGATGGGTATTTAGAGTATGATTGATATGAGTGAGTATAATTGACAAAGTCAAGAAAAAGTCAAAGAAAGTCAACGCCATGTGGGAAAAAATGACGTGGAATATAACAATATTACGTTACTAAACAAGTTTTAATGGCAATATTATAAATAAACATAAATTTCAATAGCTAGATAAGTATTTTATGTTCATTATTTGTAATATCGAGAAAAAAGTAAAGTTCTTTGGTAATTTATAGCTTTAACCCTAAATTCGCATCATGCCAAGAAGTTATAATTAATACTCCCCTTATGAGATATTAAAATGTGTGATATAGAGTAAGTCCACCACAACGCACGATATGAGATGTTGAGAATGATAACTTATTCAGGGGGAGAATGAGCAGCAAGAAATTTGGAATTAATTATGATAATGAAAAATTAATCCTCACACTAATGAATATGAACATACAGTTGAAGGGACAATTTATATTCTAGATCTAGTAATTGCCAGACAAGGTTAGTAACCTAGATAAAGTGGCTAGACATATATGCTGCTAGTGCTCCAATAATAAGGTTTGTCCCAATAGTAAAATCAAGAAAGTGGTAGTGAGTCCATGGCACGTCTTCAACGTGATATACTAATCGATTCCAAATAAAAATCCTTGATTGAAGAGATAAAATGAAGCAAGAAAATTAAAATGGTCGAATCGAGGTAATAAATACCCCATAATAGTCATGGAAATAAATCCCAGGTACGTGAAAAATATTTGATCTCAATGAATAATTTAATGTAATGTCTAGTAGCGCATGCAATCGAAAAGATATAAATCGACGTCGATAGATATATATGATAATGTGAATGATAATGATAATGTAAGTAAATACTATATCGCTAAAGTGAATGTGAGGATCGTATATAGATGAATTGGCAAAATTTAATGACACAAGTAACGCATGAATAATTGAGGAGACATGTGTTTGAGACACCGTATACATAAATGTATAAAACTTATCTATCTATACTTTCTAATAACAGAGAGTTTTTTACAAGTACTCTAAAACAAGAAGCATTAAAAATTGATGACGTGTCAGCCTCAAATTCATCCTCACGTTTGGAAAGTATAACACACCCAAGCAACTATTGAAAGTTGAAACCTTGGAAATTTATACAAAAACTGAAACCATATGTTTAGGCTTTGATTTGATCAGAAAAATTGAAACGCTCAAAATCATGGATCATAAAAACGTTTCCTAAAGTGAAAAAGGTTTCCTAATTTATCCGAATATAGAGCATCTAATTAATTTGTTAAATATTCAACTCAAATCAAGGTTATCTCTTGCTCAACACAAATAAAAAATGAAAAACAATCGGAAAATTTTAGCTCCCCTATCCCTAAAAATCTGCATATAAGCTAACCTTATTCTTTAAGACTTCCAATATATGTTCGGTTGTTCTATTTTTTGGTTTGTCCCAAGAACTGTTAGGTTCTTTGTTGACTTCTTTTGTTCCACATTCATAACTTTAGGTTGTTCTATTTTGCATGAGATTTTTTTATTCATATGGTTGATTAGATTGTTATAATTCTTGCTTGATTGTAGTTGGTTGTCACAAACAAAAATATGTCATCAGTTTATACGTGGATACTATGATATAATTTTGTCAAGTTTGAATTGCATTTTAAGAATTGTTGAAATTTATATCATTAAATAAGTGTTCTAATTTTTGTCAAAAAGAATATACAATAAGTGTCAACGATTTATAAATGGATTCAAATTTATTTTTGGTAAACGGTTTTCTTAATTGATAATCTAACAGTCAATTCTATTAAGTACTTAGGTTATTACGTGTTAATGAAACATAATGTCATCATATCACACAACTCTATAATACTCTCCTCCCTTCTGTATGAGACAATACCATCTTATGTGTATGTATCGGTAGGTTTTGGTAGCAATCGACGCATAATAAACCAAAGATATAAGCTTAGACCTCATCACAATGGAAGAGCAGGTATGCCATATATAATGAACACTTTCTTTTATTATTATTAATCGTTTATTGAGTACGTGTATTTTTTTTAATTCTGTTTGGGCTCCAAAATGCAAGCTACGGTTAAAATGGCTATGTTCTTTAGGTTGAAAGGACCCGTTCACGGCTTTCACTTCAAGACCTTCAAAGAGATTTTGCATCGTCAAACTGAAACCTTGGGCCAGTTTGGTAAATTATACACATTTAAATCTTCGTGTGTTGATTAAATGCCTTTTGTTATAGATATGTTTAATAATACATTACAACTAGAAATTTTATCAGTTATAAGTTTTATCTAATTGCATTAACATTTATCACATATATTTCTGAATATTTTTATTATAGGTGTTATGCAAGTGCAAAAGTTGGTTTTTAGGTACCAAAGTATTTTCGCATTATGGAAATGAAAGCATTTTTAACAACGATTTGGAAGATATTTAGGCTTTTAGAAAAGATAAAGCTACATCTATCTTATAACATTACTGATATACACTATTTATAGAAAAAATACATGGCTATGTTGGCTATTTTCTTTTAGTAGTCTGCTATCCAGAACCGATAAAATGAACCATCATCTAATATAGCCTCCATTAACAACCATTCCTAGATATATTATCAGTTATCATTGTTTACAGAATTTTTATGATTTGTACCCATGTTAATGGTAATTTTCTTATCTATTCTTAATTTCTTATATGGTAGTGGGTAATGTCCTTAATTATGGCAACTATCAACCTCATCAAGGAGGAAGAGGGTTGATGGTATTTGGGATGTTTTTATGTAGAAAGTGTTTTAAAAACGTTTTGTGTTCGAGTTTTATCACAAGGTAATTCAACAATACTTTTTTAATACTTTCATCCTGGTGTTTTGTCCTAACTATCTTATTATAGTTCTTAATTATACATGGCCATTCCTGTATCGTTATATTGGGTATCCAGTGTCGTAGTGAAGGATACAAATGTGTCACAACTGGTAATTATCCACTTTTTTACCATTTAGTTATATGCTTCTAATTCCATATAATATGATTCTTATTTTATTAGGATCTTTCATTTGTTACAGATGATAATGAGACCCCCTCCAAACTTTTGAAAAGAACTACAAGTAGTCCTTACGACAAGAGTTCCATCAAGAAATGTAATGGAGATGGTGTGCTGGCAGATGAGGGCTGAAACACGAAGAGGCAGCAGGTTGTTTGTTTAGATAATTAGGGTATGCCACTGCAACAACGATTTTTATTGTTCTACTAGGTGTTTTTAGTACTTTGTACTTAGACATGTTTATACAAACATGCATATAGTGCACACTTACTGTGCCCAACACCCATAAATTGCATAAAGAGCTATTATGTTCTATTATATCGACACACAAGAAGTTAGGGCTGTCCACCAGTTTGGTTTTGAGGTTGTGCGGGTTGAAATTTTTTAGCCATAACTGAAAACGAAAACAGTACCTTATAATCGAACCGAAGTAGAAATTACTAATAGGAAGTTGCTAAGACATTGCTAAAGTTATTCACAAGAACCTCAAATTAATATATTATTGTTATTTTTAATTAGCTAAGAATGTTCAAGATAATAATACTAACATGTTAAGACCAACAATACAAAATCTTTCTTAATACTTCCAATATTCTTTTGAGTGAATTCATTTGGAAAAGTACATTCATGGGTACACGCTGTCCTCTTATTTTCACTTATACATGTTCAACTTCGACTTAATGACATCGACAACCTATTAAACTCCTCGTGTTCATAAGCTATATTTTATTACATATAACTTTAAAGGTCTGTCACTACTTACTACCATTTTTTGATAAACATAGACTGATATCAAAAAAGAACTGTGGTTGCTTATATTGACCCAGTTAACTATGTATTTTCCAATGATATAGACGAGTGAAAGAAACAAAAGAGTGAAACAATAAAGTAGATGGGGGGTATAGGGTATAGTTTTAAAAACGAATACTAATGAAGTTGATGCCTGTTGGTGAATTGTAGGTTTAGTTCAGTGATATGGTCATCAATATATGATTTCACGAGTATATTAGAATGATATTCGGTGAAGATTTTGTAGATTTTTTACATCCTTGGTTAAACAATTTTTTACACGAATATATGACCATACCACTGAACTTAACGTTCATCTTGTTTGACCATAATTCAATCTACCCCTTTAAAAATTCCATAGCTCTGGAAGATTTTAGCTATGAGAAAAAAATTGTTGGTCATAGATAAACTTTTTTTTATAAAGATTGTAAGGAATCGGTTCACCGTGTTCGTCTCTTGTGTAAAGACAATCAACAAAAGTCACGAACAATCCCTCCAACAAGTCTGTTTATACCTTGCACGACCTGTTTATATGCATGGCAAGTTATATATAAATGTCCCTCGCATTTAGAGCCAAAAAAAGTTCGAAAATCATTTTTTTTTGACGAAAACAAAATCTAACTAATATTACCATCAACATAGTCTACAAAATAGTGCTGCACGATTTATGATCAAATCTATATGTAACCATTAAAATAAGATTGATGCTTTTTATATTTATTTTTTCATCTTTTTTACTATTGTGTATCATATAATTTATATTTAAGTTTAATTATTATCAGACATATACGTTACATTTGTTTATTCATACGTGTTTTCTAATTAATAACTTCCTAATACACAAAGTTAGTTAGTACTACATTTTAAAGACGTTACTTAAAAATACCCGTTAATTTCACGGGTCTTTTAGCTAGTTGGATATGCATCGGTGTTTATGAGATTGTGAAAAACTTGGAAATGATTATGTAGATACATGTTCACATGTGGTGGATCCAATAATATATTTAATTTTTTGTAAGTCTCGCAATGCAATAAGTAATTGATATGCGTCTAAAAATGTATGATTACGGCTTATGTGATATTGAGATTTCATTATTGCATATAAAATGCATGGATCATGCTAGTAATTTTTAATACCTAAAACATAAAAGAAAAGTTCTCGAGAACACTACTTGACTATATTAAAGTAATCACATTTTGGGCATATGTTATAATCGTCTTAGTGTGTAGTATTGTGCAAAATAAATAATTACGATTATAAAAAGGCTATTAGAGGCATAAAAAATTGAATTGAAAAAAAAAGAAAAAGTTTGTCTTAGTTCTGAAGTTGAAATCTTAAAGATGAAATACGTGTGTATTGTGAAAACTAAAGACAAAGGTATATCTTTATATGAAAAACAATTATCTTAGTACCTTATAAAACATTTATATCATTTTCTAAATTTAGTAGTATTAAAATTTTAAGCCTAAAACATTTATTCTTTGGGAAAGTTTATGCATATATGTTTAAAAGTTATTCAAAATCCTGGGAGTTATAAATACACATTTAAGAAAATTAAATATCCTATAGCATATTTTAAAAGTGCTTATTATGTAGTAAATGTATACGTCTTTCTAATGTTGGGTCAATAACAACCTTTAAAAATTTAAATTTTTTAAAACCATGGTTGTAACCGTCCTCCCATATTTTAACAACCTATATCAACTAAACTTATAAAAGCCCATTTCACAACCTTTTTAAAGCATGCATAAGACAGTTTTGACTGTCGTTTTTTGTTTCAAACCCCTCGAACATACAACTCAACCCTTTGCTGACACCATATTCTGTAATTACTATATCTACATCTTCGTCACAACATATGTAGTTTGCTTATGTTTAAAATTGTTTTAATTGGTTATTTTGGCGGTGTTGCGCTGCAATTATGTGTGGCACATGTTTATATAGTTTAGCCGAGCGTGTTGAATGTGCAGTGATTTTTTTAATCATAATTCATTCGTTTGCCTCAGAATATAGTCACATGTACCCGCCACCGCATTGCGCAGGTACCCGGCTAGTCATGCTTATGAGGTTAGATGATGTTGGAAAGAATTTATTGATTTATACAGATGATGATCATAATATCGATTTAGATATGTCATACTAGAATGTGTATGAACAATTAACTTTTCGCTAATGGTCATAGTTGGTGTTGGCAATGAGTAACTTGTAAAGTTCTATGATATACTAGAATGAGATGTATAATGTATGAATATGCGAACAACATGAATATAGAATATTTATTCACATGATTATTTAAGACACTTAATGTGCATTTCAGACTCAAAGAGCTTAATTGAGTAGCTTGCAAAAGTTTTTAATGAGAAAACATCGCCGAGCGTATAAAAAAAGTATGCACTTTTTTTTCTAGATTTTTGTCCCACTAGGTTTTGTCTAGTAGGGTTTTAACGAGGCATAGTTCTCATATGAAAATCCAAGGAGGATTGTTATTGATAAATATGGAATGCATGTCCATATGTTTTATTCTAGCAGTTATATGAATTATGTATTTTTCCTTTACTAAATTTTTGTCCCAATGGGTTTTGTCTATTAAGGTTTTAATGAGACATATTCCTCAAATGTAATTATTATTACGAATACTTCATCCAACCCTGATAAGAAGACACTTACAGAAGATAATGTAGCATGCTTCTTAGTTCAATAAAAGTTATTACATAAAAGGCAGAAGGCAAAACATTTCATTAAAGTGGTGGTTCTATTTACCAAGATAACATTACTTAGTTAATCTACAACAATGGAATGTGCCTATTCAAAGATCTCAAGTGATGTAGTCATCAAAAGGATATTATACGCGCTACACTCTTTTTACTTTAGCTATGGTTTTGTCTCACTGGATTTTTTTAGCAATGTTTTTAATGAGGTAGCTAGCATTCTCAAAACCTATTATTAATATGGATAATCCATATTTTTGAAAACGGCAAATAATTAAACGGAAGCCTACTCGCAATATTTCAACGAGCACCCCGAGTTCGAGCTCCGCATAGCGGGTAAACCCAGCCCCTAAAGGGGTTTCCAGGGAGAATTCCCCGCGTGTGCCCGTGTGAGGTATCAGTTAAATTTATGCATAATGCGACGACCACAAGGATCGAACCCACAACCTACAGCCCACAGCGGATGTAAACCCAGTGCATCACGCCAACTGGGCTGGAGGTCATTTTGCTATCCAAAAGAAGTGTTATGAATAATTACATTGTAAGTGTCCAAATAAAGACCCATAAACCATTAACTATTAAGATTTTACTATAATATTATCTTATATATAAACATTTTATTGGTCCTTACTTATTAATTAATCAATTAAGTAATTCAATGCATTCTATATATTCTATTATTTTTACTTTATTGATTCACAACGATACAAAGACTAACACTTTTCCATTTTCTTCATTTTGAACAACACTTCATTAAAAATCTTTAGCCGAAAACTAGCCAAAGAATTGTGATGAGTTTATATCATTATTCGTGACCGGAAAAAGAAATAGATTCTATTTATTTTAGTTTACTTATGTAACTATTGTATTGAACAATAATAGTTCTACAAGAAAACCCATTAGCATAAAAGGAAAAAAAAAATAGACAGAAAAAATAAAAAGAACAAGACACGTTGATGCAAACAGATTTTGGAGCACAAATCCAATTATAAACTATTGTGGTTCATAAATCTTATTTTCATTTTCTCCAATAAAAGCATTTTGATAGGTGTGTAAACACCCATCTTTTCTACCACTTAATTACAATAATAACCGGACCAAAACGTGTATTTTATGTCTTTTATGTCGGAATTATGCGTGGTTTGTGTTTTTGTTGTGATTTAGGATGAAAAGGTGAAAAATGGAGAAAACACGGACATTCACGGGCATTTATGGACTTTTATTGAAGAAAAGGATGAAAGACGAAGTCAAGAAGTCAAGAGTGCAAAAAGAACGGAAGTCCACGACCAATTCTGAAGAATTATCGAAGAAAAAGTCAAAAGACGGAAGTTTATCAAAAGCCAAAGAATTCAAGTCTATTTTATTGAAGAATTTAAAGACGAGTTCAAAAGAAATCCCGAAGTCAAAAGTCCCTTAAGTCCAAGATTAAAGAAGATTAGAAGAAAAGGACTAAGTACGCAATTAATGAAGATTAAAAGAAGGAGGGACTTAATTATGCAATTAAGAGAAAAGGAAAGAGGGGAGGAAGCTTCCTTAATCCTCCCCTATAAATAGTTTAGGATTAGTCATTTTTCATGTTGTTGGCTATTGGTGACAATTAGACCTTCCACCATTTAAATACTTGTCATTTACATTACTTGTCAATTTTAATTCATGTTATGCACCTTAATTACCATTTAATTCCAAGTAAGTTTTCATTTTAATTCTTGTCAAATCTTTATTTTATCTTGTCAATCTCTTATCTACCTTTCTTATTCTTTGATTCATGTGTTTATTCTATGTTCATGTTTATGATTTTATTTTGATCCAAGTGGTTTTTGATTATTGTGGTTAAAGTTGTTTGATTTCATGTTTTTAATTGTTTGTTGATGCTTATTTGTTGACTCGTTACTATTTATATTTATCCGTGTGTTTGATTTTGGTTATTTTGTGATTATATCTGCTGCTACTGTTCTCCTTGTTCTTCGGGGGTGTTTGCTTGTTTCTGATCTTTCCAGGAATAGTTCCGAACCAAGAAGGAGGGAAGAGCTCATTCGGAACTCCCAAAGTTTTTATCTGGCAAAAGCCTTGTATCAAATGGCGCCGCTGCCGGCTCTTTTCGTTAAGATCAACAGTTTTCTGTGAGAGACACGTTGCTTTTTGGGATCCGTTCACTTGTGAACGTTATTTTTCTTGCCTAAAAAATTCAAAAGTCATAAAAATTAAAAATTGATAAAAAACCATAAAAATTAAAAATTTCAAAAATCCAAAAAGATTTTATCTTTCTTGTGTATATATATTGTTTTTGTATTTGGTTTTGTTTTCTTTTGCATTTTCAGGTGTATGCGTACTAGATCTTCTAATTATCAAGAGCCCGAATCTCAAGAAGATTTAGATATGGCAGGTGTTAACAACAACAACATTCCACCGAACCTGAATAATAATAGTAACAACAATGCTCTTCCACAGCCCGATCTTCGGACCATGGAGGAACTTTGTCAACCAACAATGTTTGGACGAGGAGGACCGATTGCGCCGATGCAAATCAACGCTCCTGAGTTTTCGTTGAAGCACCACATGATTCAGCAAGTACAAACAAACCCATTTAGAGGATTGCCTGATGATGATGCCAACAAACACCTCGACAAGTTCATTACAATCACCCAAAGCATGAAGTTGCCTGGGGCCACAATGGATGTACTCCGCCTACAACTCTTCCCACATACTTTATCGCATCATGCCGAGAAATGGTTTGATCGTCTCCCGAAGAATTCTATTCACACTTGGGATGATATGACTCAACGCTTTCTATCGCGCTACTTTCCACCATCCATGGTCACAAGCCTTCGCAATCAGATCAGCGGTTTCATGCAAGACCCTGATGAATCTCTTTTTGACGCTTGGGAGAGATATAATGTCTTGATCGACTGATATCCAAACCACAACATGCTCCCTGTGACCCTAATTGATACTTTCTACAACGGATTGACTTTTCGAGATCGTGATACGATAAATGCAGCCGCCGGTGGCACATTCATGAAAAGGAGACCCGAGGAGTGTAGAGAGTTAATTGAGAACATGACTACTCACCACAAGAACTGGGATTCCTCTGCTTCTTCTAGGAACAACCCGAGAGTCAATGTTTCCTCAACCTCAGCAAACCCTGAGATGACCGAACTCACCCGCATGATGGCCGAAATGAGCAAAAGTATTACGCTTCTCGCTTCAAACCAACAACAACAACAAGTTAAAGCGGTTGCTAATCCTTGTGAAACATGTGGCGGTCCTCACTCATACAACGATTGTCCTTCGACACAAGGAAATCCGGAAAATGTGTATGCTGCTTACGGTAATTATTCACCGGAAAATTACCAAGCTAGACAACAAGGGGATAGAAATCTGCTGAGTTACCGATCCAACAATTACCTTTCACCCGGTTTTTCTCCTCAAAACCAAAATCCCGCCAACAACTACAATAGAAGCAACCAAATCCCACCTCGTGCTTCTAACCCTTATCAACCACCTACCCAACAACACCCACCCATTAATCCCGATGTTGACACCATCATGAGAACTCAAGGTGAGCAAATCAAGAATCTACAGAGCCAAATAATCAATTTGAAAGGAGATATCTTGAAGCAAGGTAATGACATCAGAACCGAGGTTCGTGAAAATCTTCAATCCTCCTTCATCACTCAAACAACTGAATTAAAGAATCTGTTGGCTAGTTTCTTGCCCGAAGCTCAACCTTCTTCTTCTTCGGGTTCTCTACCTTCAAACACCGTCACTAATCCGCGAGCTAATGTGAGTGTTATAACTACGCGTAGTGGAATTACCATTGTCAATCCACCTGATTCACCACCATCATCTACACCTCCTCCACCACCATATATCCCTACTCCTCTTACACTTAGTGCTAGTACACCATTACCGACTCCGCCTCGTCATGACGATGTCTCTCGGAAGGACCCTTCAACATCACAACCTTCACCGACTACACCTTCACCTAACCCTTATCAACCCAGAATCCCATATCCTTCTCGCATAGGCAAAACCAACGAGCTAACCAAGAATGACTGTCAAGTATCGAAATATGTGGATATGTTATCTAAAATGACCAGCAACATTAGCCTTGTTGAAGCACTTTGCCACATGCCGAAATTTGTCAAAGCATTCAAGGAATTGCTTAGCAAGAAGGAGAAGCTGATTGAACTCGCCAACACACGCTTAAATGAAAACTGCTCTGCAGTTCTTCTTAGAGAACTTCCGGAAAAGCTTGGAGATCCCGGTCGTTTTGTGTTGCCTTGCGTGTTCAACAAAACTGAAGAATTTACTGCCCTTGCTGATCTCGGGGCTAGTATTAATTTGATGCCACTGAGTGTTTGGAAAACACTATCATTGCCCGATCTCATTCCAACAAAGATGACTCTCGAACTTGCAAACCGCACTCTCGCTTACCCCGTTGGTATAGCCGAAGACGTGTTTATTAAAGTTGGCACATTTACTTTCCCGGTTGATTTTGTCGTAGTTGATTATGAAATGGACCCTCGTATTCCTTTAATACTTGGTCGGCCATTTTTGAGAACCGGACGTGCTTTAGTAGATGTGGCCGAAGGTGAGTTAATCTTACGAGTCAGGGACGATTCAAAAGTTTTTAAAATGGGGAAGCTTACAGGCAAATCCTTTGGAGGACGAGAATCAGTGAATATGATAAATGTGCTCGATGACTTTACCGTCTATGACAATCCTCTATTCGATTCTTCCACTGATAATCCACTCTTTGAAGATAATGTGGATGATTCTCCACCGGTCTTCGATGCTTATGATGATGATGATTCTAGCTCAGATTCGGATGATTTTGATTGTACTTCTGAGTATCCCGAGCTGCCTACTTTCGATGATTTTGATGAGGCTGATACTCTATCGAGCGATTCTTCACATGATGAAGATCCTCCGCCATCACTCGATCCTACTTTGGACGATTATTCATTTGAGGAAGATTTCTCTGGATTTCTCAACACATACTTCCCTCATGAGAGTGATGCTCCTCCTTTGAACTTTGAAGATTATCGTCTTGATCCTACTTTGGATTTGAAGAGCATTTTATCCAAGGAGAAGAAACCGGTCGACACCGAAATCCGTTGCACGTATGATTTGACACCTCTTTGTCCCACTTCTGAGGACGAGGTTGTGCTTCTTTGCGGATCTTCTTCACACTCGGCTGAGCCTGAGTGCTATTTTCCCCTAAAGGAAAAGGTGTTCGACCCCGGTATTGAAGTCTTTAAGCCATCTCAGTATCCACCTGATGAAATAAAAGGAAAAATCTTTGGACCCATTGAAGACATGCTTGCACCGCACCATACTTGCTTCCACCGTGCTCCATCACTACTTAAGGGAACCTTGCCACTTCTCTTTTGGCTTGCCTTGTTCGCCTTAAGCTCGCTCTTATTGATGGATGAAAACTATGTCTTTGATCCTGGTGGATATGTTTCATGTTTCTTCCGTTGATGATCAAGGTCGAGTCAGGCTCACGACTCGGTTAACAAAAACCAAGCGCTTCTTGGGAGGCAACCCATGCATCTATCTTTCCGCTTTCTTTATCATAAGTGTAGGGGGGCCCTTTGGATTGCTATTTCCTCTCCTCACTTCTTAATCAGGGATTCGAGCTTCAATGATCCAATCTTGATGATTCTTGACGACCCGTGATTCCGTGTTCTACTTCTTCCCGGTTCTATCCTAAACTCTTTTCGATTCACTATTTTATATTTTCTCAATATTAAAATAGGAATCTCTTTAGTTGTCTTTTCCTTAGCGAGATTTAAACAACGTGCACAATGACCTAAGTGTAGGGGAGCTTACTCCCACATGCTTAAACATTGAGGACAATGTTTATCTTAAGTGTAGGGGGGACTTCTATCGAAGTTAAGTGGTCTTTTCCTTGTATTTGTCCTCATTTTAACCGGAAAATCAATTTTTCGACATTTTTCAAAATTTTTGATCTATTTTGACCTATTAGTCTTTCCCTTTTGTATAGTTATTTTCTTTCTTTGTTAGAATAAATGTTTAAATGTTTAATAAGTGGTTTTAATTTTCAAACGTTGTGAATATTTTGACTCAACCCGAATTTACTCTAGCTAGTATCCTTAACGTGTTTAAGTCAAGTTTTGCTAGGCTTTTATATAGGGAGCTATAAAACGCGAAAGTCTTAACTCTCACGGGTTAAGAACAAGAACTTTTCGCAAGTTCCTATAATTGATCCTAGAGAGTCGTTTATCAAGGGAACTTTAAAATGCGATTTCTAAACTTGAAAAAGTCTAAGAATTTGCAAGATCCTATAGGCGACTCGAAAACCCAAAACTTTGATTTAATAGGCTAAGTATCCACGAGTCTCATTACTTGAGATTTTAAACTGTGGAGAACGAGAGATGATAGAGCCAATTATAAGTTCGGTATTCTTTCGTGAATTTATGTGAGTTAACTATAAGCCTATTCTCCCATCGCTTGCTAATAAATTTATCTGCTAATAAATAAGGTTGTACGATTTGAAAAGTTACTTAGCTTCTAGCCCCAGATCGTTTAAAAGTTGCTCGGTATGGATTAGAGTTCATAGCCAAGGCATAACTTATTGAAGCGGGACGCGAATATTGGCGAGTCAGAAAAGGCCCTAACAAGGCATGAGGGCTATGTTTTGTTGCTAAAGATCCAAAGTGATGTGAAGAATCATTTATCGAAAATCAATATGAAGGATCGAGACACACGACGTAAAGCAAAACTCCCCAAAAGTCATGGAGAAGTGTATCCGAAAAGACCCTAACAAGGTATGAGGATAAATAGATCCAAGTCATAAAAGGAGGCGGATCGTTGTATATCAAAGTCCAAAATAAAGATTGGAGAAAAATGAAGAAGTCGTGGTCCAAGTATGAATCTCTCAAAACTTCAAGTGAAGAAATTACTATATGAAGAGAAGACCATTATTTCATGAACGTCTCTCAAGATTTGAAGTATGAAGTCGCTGCCAAATATCGGTCTGAGAAAGGTCTCAAATCGCGAAGCGAGTTATGCCAAGATATGAACTTTATGAGGTCCCGAGAAGCAGTTTTAAAAGATTTGGTCCTTTAGCTAACTATTGATTAAATCTTTCACTTTATTTTCAGACTAAATAACTATAGGAATAAGTCAAAAATGCATCATCATGATCATTCAAGACAATAATAAAATATAAGAGATACCCCTAGGAATAAGGGAGTCTAAGTGAATAATTGGCCCACATGAGTTCGTGTTAGTCTACTAACTTATAATAACAATGATCTCGTTTTTAAGCTTGGTTTGGAGAAAGTGAAAACTTGAGGATGATAATTATTCATAACATTTTCAAAACCCAAGGTATGCTTTTGATTTCTTTATTTTGTATGATTTTAATTTTCTATCTCTTTAATAAAGGCCAACATGGATTGATTATGATAAAAAGTGTAATCTTGCTTTGTAACTAATGCATTGCATGAGGACATTGCAATGGTCAAGTGTAGGGGATTTGATAGGTGTGTAAACACCCATCTTTTCTACCACTTAATTACAATAATAACCGGACCAAAACGTGTATTTTATGTCTTTTATGTCGGAATTATGCGTGGTTTGTGTTTTTGTTGTGATTTAGGATGAAAAGGTGAAAAATGGAGAAAACACGGACATTCACGGGCATTTATGGACTTTTATTAAAGAAAAGGATGAAAGACGAAGTCAAGAAGTCAAGAGTGCAATAAGAACGGAAGTCCACGACCAATTCTGAAGACTTATCGAAGAAAAAGTCAAAAGACGGAAGTTTATCAAAAGCCGAAGAATTCAAGTCTATTTTATTGAAGAATTTAAAGACGAGTTCAAAAGAAATCCCGAAGTCAAAAGTCCCTTAAGTCCAAGATTAAAGAAGATTAGAAGAAAAGGACTAAGTACGTAATTAATGAAGATTAAAAGAAGGAGGGACTTAATTATGCAATTAAGAGAAAAGGAAAGAGGGGAGGAAGCTTCCTTAATCCTCCCCTATAAATAGTTTAGGATTAGTCATTTTTCATGTTGTTGGCTAATGGTGACAATTAGACCTTCCACCATTTAAATACTTGTCATTTACATTACTTGTCAATTTTAATTCATGTTATGCACCTTAATTACCATTTAATTCCAAGTAAGTTTTCATTTTAATTCTTGTCAAATCTTTATTTTATCTTGTCAATCTCTTATCTACCTTTCTTATTCTTTGATTCATGTGTTTATGTTATGTTCATGTTTATGATTTATTTTGATCCAAGTGGTTTTTGATTATTGTGGTTAAAGTTGTTTGATTTCATGTTTTTAATTGTTTGTTGATGCTTATTTGTTGATTCGTTACTATTTATATTTATCCGTGTGTTTGATTTTGGTTATTTTGTGTTTATATCTGCTGCTACTGTTCTCCTTGTTCTTCGGGGGTGTTTGCTTGTTTCTGATCTTTCCAGGAATAGTTCCGAACCAAGAAGGAGGGAAGAGCTCATTCGGAACTCCCAAAGTTCCGAATCAAGGTTTCATCCGGAACTCCAAAAGTTCCGAACCAAGCTTGTTCATCCGGAACTTTCAAAGTTCCGGACGAAGTGAAAACTTCCGAACCAAAGGAATTCATTCGGAACTCCAAAGTTCCGAACCAAGGGTTTCATTCGGAACTTCTCAAAAGTTCCGAATCAACTCAAAGTTCCGAATTAATTCAAAGTTCCGAATCAAGGACCAAGTTCCGAATCAAGGCTTTTCATTCGGAAGTCATAAACTTCCGAGTCAAGGCTTCATTCGGAACTTCCAAAGTTCCGGATCAAGGGTCATCTTCCGACTCAAGAAAGGTTCATTCGGAAGTTCTAAACTTCCGAATCAAAGGACTTCATTCGGAAACTTCCGAATCAAGGGGTGACCTAATACTTCCGAATCAAGGCAGAATTTACAAGTTCCGAATCAGTAAGTTCTGAACGAAGCATTGTTTTGGATAAGTGACATATTCAGATCAATTTGTTCCGGATCAAGGATTTTGGTAATATTCCAAGTGAAGAAGAATCATTTCAACCAAAGGTGACATTTAGGACGAGTGATTATTCTAAACGAAGGTTTATTCCGAATGAGCTGTATTCAGGTTCTTATTAGCTTTTGTCTTTGATTTTTATTTTCAAGCTTTATATTTCTTGCCTTTTATTTAATTGCACTTTAAGATTATCTGCCTTAGTTTTATTTTAGGCTTGCCTTAGTTTTAGTCGCACTTTAAGTTTGCCTTAGATAGATTTAAGTTTACGTCATTTACTTTAGTGCCCTTTAATTTCAGTCTCGCTTTTAATACTTGCACCTTTATTTTAATTAGATTTAGATTTACTTTAAGAGCACATTTACTTTAATTGTTTTGCACCTTTTAATTTTAAACACTACAACGACACATCTTTATTCCACCAAAATAAAATGAAGTCACATAGAGAACTAAGATCAATTCGATTAGATAGGAACACTAGAACGATAATTTTTACCTGGCAAAAGCCTTGTATCACATTTCTAATATAAAAACTATGAAAGACTTTTTATAATTTCGCAAAGCTTTTGAAATAGTTTTTTTACCATTGTGACTAGAGGTTTTATAAAAGCACTTTATAAATGACGTTGAAAATTTTCAAAGCTTTTGCTAAAAACTATTAGCCATTAATGACTCAAGCATTAAATATCTTATATGAAACTTCAAAAATAATGTTATGTTTTATATAAAAAACACTATTAAAACTTTTTAGCAATCCATATGCTATAATGTGTAAAATTATGTATTTTGTACATAAAGTTTCTTTGACTGCTTGGGATCAAAATAAATCTAACAAGTTGTTAAAAAAAATAAAAAAAAAATCAACAAGGACAAAACTTAAAAGTAATTGATAGTGGGTGTGCCCCTCATCCCAATTTGTTTTTGGCCCTATGCATATAATATTCTTTTATATATGGTTTTATATAAATTTAATAATTTATTTTAGCATGATGTATATCTAACTTTTTAAAATGGATCATTTCCAAGTTGGTCATTCACAAACAACCTTCCATTTATATCGTTGCAAACCAGTTTTCTTGGAGGCTTAAGAATGTGAAATTTTCTACTAGAGGGATACAAAAGATCGATGTTGATTTTAAGGTTTTTTTTTAACGTGGGGATGCCAAAAGTTAGCGGGTGCATGTGCAAGGTGCTCAAATTTATTTTAGCCCTGTTTATAAGGGCCTCCAAAGTAGGAAAATTATAGATTAAATAAAAGCTTGTTGAAGGTGAAAAAATTAGTATTTTAATAGAGTTTTACATATAAATGAGGAAGATGCTTCACTATCATTTTATCAGTGGGATAATATCGAAATTCTTTTTCTTTTCTTTACATGAAATTCTTTATGGTGTATAAGAGCACAAGGTATGGTGTGTTGTCGTCGTGTGATGTTATGAAAAAATTACATGATACATCAGTTTTTTTCATTGTAACACTAGAATTACCATAACACCAGAATTCAGTGGTTAATACCGGAACTTATGGTGTTATGGTGGCCTCACCACTTTTATTTTTTTCAATTATTTTCTAAAAAATAAATTATAAAGCTAAAATTAATTTTTCATTAATTAAAAAAAACATTACAAAGTACATGAGAGAAACTTAATAAAAAATACATAATTAAAAACAAACTTAAATAATAAAGTACGAAAATATTTCAAAATTTAAATAAGTAGCTCGGGTCTTTTCTTTCAGAGCTTCGATCTTTGTCGCGTCCTCCTCGCTCATCCCCGTAAGTGTCAAAGCCCAAACATATCTGGATCTTCACCGGTTACACGCCCCCGGTTTCTTCGGGCTTGGGTGGTCCAAGTATCCGTTACATATTTTCAAGTTTATATATAAAGATAAATTAATGCGAAAAAGTGAGGATCGGCACGATCCTCGCATTTTCGCGTCCATTTGCGCTGTCAAGTACGGCGCGAGACGCGAAATCGCAACCCGAAGTGTGATTTCTCACGCCGTGGGGTGACGTTTTCGCAAAAAATCAGCCTGTACCTTGATCTCTAAGGGATATGGGGTTTGTCTATTATGTTTCTTAATTCTTATATGAAATTTTGATATCAATAATATATATTTACCTCGTTTTGACAAAAAAAAACTTGCGTGTTTGAAAAATCCAACCCTAAAATTGATAGATATGTAATTCAAAATCCTAAAAACTAAACATCTTTATAGACACAAAGTGTAACGATTCGTGAATTTTCAGAAATTATTATTTTCACCTTTACCCTCAAATTTTCACTTTTATTTTTTGGACTTCCCGGCTGGTCACCAAGCTAGTGCTCCCCTCACATGAGCATGCTTAACTATAAAGTTTCAAGATAAACGATCATATTTGGATGCATACCGGCTCTGGACTGCTCTCAGTGCGCTTTACTGTGAACATGGATAGTGTGTCACATACTTTACGTCTTACATTTTCACATTTTGCGGCTGTATTTTATAGATGACTGATTAACTGTGCATTCCCTAGAAGTTATCCCACATACTGTTATAAAACGACTACGAACGCGTACCAACTATAGACTATGCTCAATCTAGTTTTATGTATTGCATGTGTTATTTTACATGTACTGTGACAATCAACATTTTTACCTTACGTGACTCGATTTTACGTTATTTGATTAGTTGTGCACAAACCATTAGGTTTTACTTAGATTTACGATTTTCCGCAAACTTCTTACGTTTGAACTTATCGTCACTCCATGCATACCCGTAATTACTAGTAAATACATATTATTTGATTTTATATATTTTACGGTTAACTTTTATCCTTTATGTTTTAACCTTGAACCACATCATTTCACTTAAACCTTTAACCTTTATGACTACTACTTAGTAAAAACAAAAATGAACTAACCACTCAAGGTTGTCCGAGTAGCAAAAGGGTTTGTGGCTATCACTCCAACGTGTGTGAGATCTCAAGTTCAATTCCTACTATGTGCAAACAACTTTGAAGTGGCCACGCCAACCTCCTGAAAAATGATGGCTTTACATAGTTTCGATCTGTGTGGCGGTGAGTTCAAACCCTATGAATTAGTCAACCAATGTTTCAGAAATCACGGTTACAAAAAATGAACTCCCACATCACCTGTAAATGAGTTGTATCCTTTTCTTGTGGCTTACATGAACTCCCTCTTGGCTCACCCATTGGTTTCAAGTTTCCCCGTCCCTATAAATACCTTATTTCACCTCATTTCATTCTAAAAATTCACACAAACCAAATTCTTGCAAAACTTTTATCTCCTCCTTCTCTCATCTCCTCCACCTAGCGACACCACCACATCACCTCCGTCATTTGATATTCCCTAAATACTTCCTAATGTATTTTCATGTTAAAGGTTGTAATTTTGGTTTCTACATGGTGAATATTGTTATAATGTGTGTAAGTCATAATTGATATCTTATACAGCTAGAAGTACGTGAGCCTAAAGGGGGGGGGGGGGGGGGGGAGGAGGGGGGGGGGGGGGGGGAGGAAGATTAAACCAAAAAAAGATTTTCTTATTTAGTAAATGTTATGAATGTTTACTCTTGTATTTTACCATATAAATACAAACTAGGATTGATGCCCGCGCGTTGCCGCGGGTTCGATATATAAGATGTTGTCTGCCCATACTTTAATGGTGCGGTCATAAGCTGGAGTCACAATGTATCGGTTTGAAGATCTGGTCACACCTACTGCACATATCAACACCAGTGCAATGCACATACTTGTAAGTCGATAAATGCTGATGTATTACCTACAATGAGAAACAAATTAAGTGTTATATTACTCTCTGATGAATACAACCTACTTCACCATATCCTGTCGAGCCCTACAAATTATAGCCATCAAGACTTTTGAGCTGCTCTTATTAATCCATTAGGCACAACTATGCGGATCCGTCATCCACATTGTTGTAGTGATTATGTAACCAAGTTTGTAAGCTACAGTTTGTATAACTGTTCTTTTTGTGGCTTCTTTATGAAAAGGGGATTTATTCTCGCCTTGTATATTTCAACTAGTTAAAGGAAACAATAATTGATTCATTTATATACTCCATATAGAAAAGAAAATCATGTGAGAAAATGTAAATATAAATACAAAAAATACAACGGCTTCTAATGTAAAAAATTATGTGCTTACTTTCATTCCGAATGCTACTGGTTCCTGCATTCTCTTTAAACGCAACTTAATCTGAGTCTTTGGATATGTTCACCCTGCAACCTACACCCATAAACGAACATTTCAGAATCATTGGATATCAAATCAAAATAGAGATAATGATGAATATCAAATCTCGATTCTGATAGATAATAATGGCCTGTAACAGATTAAAATAGAAACAACCTAAAGTGTGTAGCATAGAGACATAGGTTTAGCACGAAGAATGTGTCTCGTTATTCAATGAAATTGTTCCGTAGGGTCTTTCGATATGAGCATCACACATGCTAAGAAGGTAAAAACCATCAAGTTATATGATAAACATATACCTGTTGCGCAACATCCCCTTTTGACCTTGCAGTGGCCGGTGGCTTGTGAGAAACATTCACTCAATAGTTGGTCCTTGTGTTTGATAAGCCGCTGCGAGTGCAACTTGATTGCCACAAAATCCAGAATAAGTTCCAAACAGTTTATAATGGGTTGGAGTGAACCTAGCGGTTTCACAGTCCCGTCACTTGTAATGAGGCTCAGATTATGCAATAATGAGGAAGAAAGGATACACGTGCCATGGCTGCAACCCCGAGAGGTTGCCCCACCAAGATACACGCAATCTCATGTCTTACCTCGTGCCTTTCAAGCTCATCACAGCCTAACGACAACTTAGCCAACATAACTTTATCATTTAGATGCCGCAGTAGGCACATCTGGGTATGATACATGATAAATCAGATCGATACACTTTCTTTTAAATTCAGGCAGCGATATAAAAGCTTTCAACACTTTCTTCCAAATTTAGCCTTTCAATCAAGGATAACCATCACTAAAAGTAGCGCAAAGTTCACCCAAAATAGAAAACTTACTAATCAAGGAGTAAAGAAATCATCAAGGCATCAAACCCCCTAAAAATTAGGGTTTCCAGCAAACCCAAAAATCATAGATTTTAACCAATCAACATAAAGAACATCATTCAAGCATCTAACGTTTATATAGATCAAAACAGATGCAAACCAGGGTTTTACCAAAGCAAGCAAAACGTTCCATACATGCAGCTTTCATCATCAGCAATATATCATTATACCATCGGACACCGATCACATTCGCTACCCGGCATATAGCGGCAATGAAAGGACCAGCGACAGCGAGGGTCGCCCAAAATCAGTTAATCCATCAGCGGGTTACATAAGCTGGCCGCAAAGGACATGAAAAACACCCCACGGGCGTAAATATTTCCATTCCAAAAGTCCGTCACTTGTAATGAGGCTCAGATTAGGCACTAATGAGGAAGAAAGGATACACGTGCCATGGTTGTAACCCGAGAGGTTGCCCCGCCAAGATACACGCAATCTCATGTCTTACCTTGGCCCGTTCAAGCTCATCACAGCCGAACGACAACTTAGCCATCATAACTTTAACATTTAGATGCCACAGTAGGTACATCTGGGTATGCTACATGATAAATCAGTTGGAAGTCAAACATAGTTTAAGCACAAATCTCGATTCTGATAGATAATAATAGCCTGTAACAACTTAAAATAGAAACAACCTGAAGTGTGTAGCATAGAGACATAGGTTTAGCACGAAGAATGTGTCTCGTTATTCAATGAAATTGTTCCGTAGGGTCTTTCGATATGAGCATCACACGTGCTAAGAAGGTAAAAACCATCAAGTTATATGATAAACATATACCTGCTGCGCAACATCCCCTTTTGACCTTGCAGTGGCTGGTGGCTGTGAGAAACATTCACTCAATAGCTGGTCCTTGTGTTTGATAAGCCGCTGCGAGTGCAACTTGACTGCCACAAAATCTAGAATAAGTTCCAAACAGTTTATAATGGGTTGGAGTGAACCTAGCGGTTTCACAGTCCGTCACTTATAATGAGGCTCAGATTATGCACTAATGAGGAAGAAAGGATACACGTGCCATGACTGCAACCCCGAGAGGTTGCCCCGCCAAGATACACGCAATCTCATGTCTTACCTCGTGCCGTTCAAGCTCATCACAGCCTAACGACAACTTAGCCAACATAACTTTAACATTTAGATGCCGCAGTAGGCACATCTGGGTATGATACATGATAAATCATATCGATACACTTTCTTTTAAATTCAGGCAGCGATATAAAATCTTTCAACACTTTCTTCCAAATTTAGCCTTTCAATCAAGGATAACCATCTCTAAAAGTGGCGCAAAGTTCACCCAAAATAGAAAATTACTAATCAAGGAGTAAAGAAATCATTAAGGCATCAAACCCCCTAAAAAATTAGGGTTTCCAGCAAACCTAAAAATCATAGATTTTAGCCAATCAACATAAAGAACATCATTCAAGCATCTAACGTTTATACAGATCAAAACAGATGCAAACCAGGGTTTTACCAAAGCAAGCAAAACGTTTCATACTCCAAAAGTCCGTCACTTGTAATGAGGCTCAGATTAGGCACTAATGAGGAAGAAAGGATACATGTGCCATGGCTGCAACCCGAGAGGTTGCCCCGCCAAGATACACGTAATCTCATGTCTTACCTTGGCCCGTTCAAGCTCATCACATCCTGACGACAACTTAGCCAACATAACTTTAACATTTAGATGCCGCAGTAGGCACATCTGGGTATGATACATGATAAATCAGTTGGAAGTCAAACATAGTTTAAGCAAAGAGAATTCAAAACAGAGATTTCTTACCTGATAAAAATATCCAACGATTTCTTGTCATTGTTCACGAATCACTGCATCCATGTGTCAAAGAAAAATAAATAAATAGACATTTTTTAACCAACTAATACAAACAAACAATTAGTATGTATATGAAAAAAAGATTTCCAGACTTTATACCCAATCCCATAACAAATAATCAAAAAATAATTAAAATTTTAAAAACCCCTAAAATTAGGAACAGGTAAACAAAACCTACCTGATCATTTCTTCCACATATACCGGCAACGAAAGGACCAGATCTGAAAGATAGGATCTTCCCAAAAGGAGGTTCCTAACCCAATACAGTGACTGATCAATAATCAATAGAGCGATCAATAATCAACATAGCGATCAATATTCAATACAGCGATAAATTTTTTTTGGTTAGACAGAGATCTGATTTTAGAGATACGCATATCAATAATTTGAGAGAGATATGAGAGGAAGATAGAGATAATAATTTGAGAGAGATATGAGAGGAAGATAGAGATATGTTTAGAGAGAGAGAGAGCTGAGAATATGGTAGACAAAAGAGTATGGGCTAACAACATATCAACGGTTAGAAAATGGTTTTCTACTTATTTTGAACGGTGGAGCGAATTTCTCATTCTCCTTATTGAATAAGGGGGTAATGGCTTAGGCTTCATTTTTAGCACTAAGAAAACTTAGAAACACTTTTGTATTCCCTTTTTAGTCGTCCCTATCACAAGAAAAAACCATGGTGGTTTTGTTATCGATTATAGTATTTTATTATGGTAAGACCTAGCAACCAAGGATGGTTGATTGGAGTTTGTGTGGATACAATTAGAGAGATTATGAGTTTGATCTTTGGTTTTGAAATCAAAGAGAATTTGTGTGTTATACATACAAAGGAGAGTTCTTGATTTGGTGTTCATAATTTTCACAATTATTGATCAAGAAATGTTGTTTTCTAGTTCATGTTTATGTTAATTATAATTACATACGTGATCACAAATAAACAACATATAATATTAGAAAGTAAATAAAACAAAGTTCTAGTAAATTAAAATTTTTGAGTTCTAAAAATTTCTGAATTCAAAATGCATAACCATGTTTGGTTGGCATAAATTCATAATATTTTGAAAATCATGATTTTGGGTCGAAAAAATAACACAAATAAATATTTTTTGTATAAAATTTATATTTAAACGAGTAAAAATCGAATTTTCACTTTTTATATAAATTTTATAAATCATTTATATAAGTAAATTTTATAAATTTTTTATATAAATTTTATTAAAAAATTATATGAATTTTATGAAATTTTTATATAATTTTATGAAATTTTTATATAAAATTTATTTTTCTTATTTATACAAATTTTATTTTTAAATAAATTTTATACAAATATTTATACGAATATTTATATAAGTTTTACTTTTATATAAATTTTATCAATTTTTATATTAACATAAAAAATATATTTATATAAACTTTTTATATAAATTTTATTTTTATATATTTATTTAAATTTTATAAATATTTATATAAAATTTATATTCTAACGAGTAAAAATAAAATAAAAAATCGCTAAAAAAAAGTTTATAAAAAATAATTGTCAAATAAATTTAAATTTTTTATTTTTCGAAAGAATTTTATTTTCTTTTCTTTACAATTCGAGGAAATCATTAATTCATTCATTTTTCATATTAAATGCAATATTTAAAGTAAATTAAAATGTAAATTTCATAATATCCCTCAACCAAATGACCGAGTATTTGAAGTTTCCAACTCAACCTGCCTATAAATAACGACTTTTGATTCATTAGATGATCAACCTCACTCTCACCAAAATATTCAAAAAGAAGTCGCCCATTCACCATCAATCATCATTCAACATGGCTCCATCTCTCTCAGACAAAGAAGACAACCTCGTAAGTTTCATACCTAATGCTTAATGAACTAAAACTTTTCACAACAATTATTCTTTCAGAATCTCCAGAAATGGAACCATTACCTTCTTTAGTTTCCAAAATCTTGTTCAGCAATATAATGTCTGGTGCCACCAGAATTCACTTTTATTTTTGATACGATTATATATGTTGGGGGTGCTTGGTTGATAAACCATCACCTTATGAATTTACGCACTCTTGGTTACGTGTAATGGTGAGCAAACATTACTGGCTAACTTCTACATCAACATCGACTTAGATTTTTCTCGGTATAACCTTTTTAGTTTCGCTATTCAGAAAGGGCTTGCGGCGCAGCTTGTTGTTCGCTTGCCTTCTACAGCTGTGTAATTAAATCTGATATAAAAATAAGAAATCTCTAAACCAATGCTTCCACAAAAAAAAATAAAAAAAATTTAGTGTAATAAGGTGACGACGATCATCGCCAAAATATGCCCACTCAAATACAACCTACATAAGATATTTGGTGAATCACAGTAATTTAAGAGTCGTGTCAAACATTTTTAAATTAAAGTATTTTGATAATTCTGTCGAAATATCTAATCAAATAAAACTGTCATTCGAACTGAAAATATGCTTTTATTGTTATCATAACCGAACCAGAGATGATAAGCATATGACCAATAATCAGAAATTCGGTTGCAACTGCTATACAAGTTACTAACCACAAAACCAGTTAATTTAACAGGCAAAATCGGGTCTAGATTTTCGAGAATTTTATTTTCAAGTGTCTTGTTACCAACCACAAATAAGTTAATTTAACATGCAAAACCGGGTAAGCAAAACCGAGTCTAGATTTTCGAGAATTTTATTTTCAAATGTCTTGTTACCCAGCCAGGGTCGCTGCCCCTTGGACCTGTCAAGGGCTGCCGACCCTTGGACCTGCTATTAAGGGCGCTGCCTTCGGACCCCCGTTGTACGAGGCCGGGCTTCGCCCCCGTATGATAATCGTAATAACGTCGTCATAGAAGTGTGCACTCCGCACAACCCCGAGTTAATAAACATTTATCATGATTACATATTAATTAACTAATTCAATCCACTACACTTAAATCATATTGGCATAAAAAAACAAAGGCAAGCGATGAAAAGATAATGGTGATGATGGGTCTGAGTGGTAAGGGTGAAACGATAAAATCGTTTTCAGATTTGTCGGGGTCTACATGAAATGAATTCTGCTCTAAATTGCATTTTACAATATAGAAAAAAAAGTATTGCCCATAACCCTATTTATTGCGTGTAAATCATAATGTTTATAGACCATACGTGATTCTTTGGAGTATCTGATCGATATTTTTTTACAGGTAACATGCAACGCGATATCCAGCGGCATGATAGTGGCATTAAACAGACCAAGAAAACTAAACAGTCTTAACTACAAGCTCGTATGTTTACATATGCAGTTTCATGCATGCATATTTAGTTCAATACTGTATTAGCATAGCTATCATCACCTATAATATTATTATGATCCTTCTGCAGATTGTTCAAATGCTGAAGATTTTTAAGGTGTGTGAGAATGATCCAACAATCAAGTTCGTGATACTGAAGGTAATAATAATTGAGTTTCAACTAAAAACTATGCTAGACGATTATTCCTTCTCAAAGAGAACAACCGGGTTGCACGAGAGCTTGTTTACGTGACCGGTAGCCCGCTATCCTCCTCACTATCATCCTCTTTCACCCCATTAATCCAGAAGAGACGTTGACATTCATGTCCCCTTGTATAACCTCGTCATAATTGAAGCAAATCCCCTTAGCACGACGCTCATGCATCTCTGAATGAGAAAGGCTCTTGAAAACATTCTTGTTAAAGGTGATGATGAAACTGCATATTTGTGACTTCCCTTGAACCAACTCAAGCTCATTGCACGAGTCAAGTCCGTTGGCCTATGTAGTTCTGCCTGTACTCGAGTATCCTCTTGTGACCACCAACAAATATTTCCAAAAACCTCTTGTTGTGTTGTAAGGATCCCTGCTCGAGTCACCAACTGTTCGAACTTCCGTTGGTGCTCCTCGACCGTGCCATTTGACTACGCTTGCAACATTATCCTAGTTTGTTCCCTTGCACTATTGGACCAAACCTTCGATGACATTCCTTTTTAAATCTTCCAATGAAATTCCATGCCTGACTTGTGCATCTTCATCAAGATGAAAACACGCAATCCCTGACCGGGTGCTTTTTTGAGATTGCAAGGAACACTTTGATTGGGTGCTTTTTAGCACCAATTATTATCCACCTCACAAGGACTAATTCCGGCAACTCTCTTACCTTAGTGGGCGACATAAACTAGAGTAGACAGGAGCCGATACTCGAATCCTTGACCTATTATCGATAAAATCTCTTTAATAAACCAATGAGTTTTTCGAAAGTGAATACCAATCGAGATAAAGCTCTTTTAGTAAATAAGCAGTTCATTGACATTTTATCCACAAATATCTTTTATTGTTGCATATATAAGCCGTTCATTATATTTCATACTTCAACTAATCTAAGTCTTAGTGTCGATTTTAATAATCATTTAGGGAACTGGAAAAGCATTTTGTGCAGGTGGGGATGTTACAGCTCTCTTTTCGGTCACTGGTGCAGGTACGACCACCTTAGCTATCTCTAGTGTATGTTCAGAAACAACCGTATATTATCTTCGAATATACGGTGACTGTATACTTTCGTGTCATTTGTTTTCATAAGGACATTGGAGCTTCGGTGCAAACTTCTTCAGGAAACAATACAGTCTGGACTACTTACTTGGAACTTATAAGAAGCCATTGGTACAATTCCTCTAACTTCCATATGTTTTGCATAAAATATGCAAGTCTTACTGTTTATTGATGCAGTTATCGTATATTTACGGGTTGCCATTTTCGTTGAGCTTTTATAAAATTTAGAAATGTTGTTAAGCTAAGTTTACCGTTCATTTGAGTAGAGCTCAAGTTGAAACTTTCAATCAATTTTGTTAAAAGTTGAGTTCATTTGGACACCTCCAAATCATAATTAGCACTTATTATAATAAGCTAAACCAGACGCACCTTAAGTAAATACGATCTCTGATTCAACAATTAGTATTAGGATATCCAACAAGCTCAAGTGGGTATATTAGCAGTATTAGTATAGTCTATTTCCTTGTACTCATAGATTCATGAACGGTAGATTGCCGTTATGAACGGAATTGTGATGGGAGGAGGGGCTGGATTATCAATGAATGCAGCATTCAGAATTGTCACAGAGAAAACAATATTTGCAATGCCGGAAGCATCAATAGGATCTGTTCCAGACGTTGGTGCATCTTATTTCCTGTCACGACTTCCTGGCTATTTTGGTAATTTCCTTTTATCGTAGATATGTACCTTTTGTTCCATATGCTTTTTTTCTTTTTTTGTGAAATCTAACTTGATGTTTTATTGGAATACTTAGGTGAATATGTGGCACTTACTGGAGTACGATTGAATGGACTTGAAATGGTGGATTGTGGTCTCGCAACTCACTTTGTACCCTCAAAGGTAATTCCGACGTCCAAAAGTTTTATTATCTTGAAGCATGATCAGACTTGTCGATCTCGTAGCTATGTCATTGTAAGAATAATCAATTCTCTATGCCTAAATTCTTATAGGATTTAATTGCACTGGAGAATGCACTTAGCATAATGTCTTCACCAGATACAATGAACATTACAAGAATTTCTGAAATTGTTATGAAGCATGCAAATGGGAGGAACACAAAACAACCAAATGCATGTTCAAGGTAGCTAGCTATATTTTTACTCCTCATATTTGGAAAAAAACATCCTTTTCAAACTTTTTCTATCTTAATCAGTATATAAAAATCCCTTCTTGATTGAGAATGGTTTCCAATACAAAGATTCAACAAGCACTCAAATAGGGCTGAGCATCGCTCCAGGACCGGACCATTCAAGACCGGACCGGACTGAGGACCGGACCGAAATTGTCCGGTCCGGTTTTCGGGTCCGGATCAGTTTTAGGTCAAATACCCTAGCTTTTTACTAAGGTATACCTATTAAATTCAGTGCTAGGCTTGAAATTATCAACAAATGTTTCTCACTGGAGACTGTGGAAGATATACTGTTATCTTTGGTAAGTACTTTAAACTGAAATTTATTTGAACTAGATACAGTCTTATTTCACTAAAAGCTCCCAAAACATGTTATATTTTTACTTGTGTGTATGCAGGGAAATTTTGCAGCCAGCAAACCTGAAAAATGGATTGTTGATGCAATAAAATCGATGAAATCGACTTCGCCACTCTGTGTAAAACTTGCATTAAAACTGGCAAGTGCAATTAACCTAACTAGTTGGTTTCAATTCAAAAATATTACCACGTCTTACTTGAAATCTATACAATTATGCTATTATATCTTTTTGTAGATAAGAGAAGGCCGATCGCTAAAACTTGAACAATGCCTTTCTCGTGAACATCTTGTTGTTAGTCATCTTTTACGAAGAACCGTTAATGATGATTTTTATGAGGTCTGAATTTGGTTCCAAGCTAGAGTCCATTATTGTACATTTGCTATGTCTTGTTTTGTTTAACAGCACAATTATATTGGAAAATTCTAGTTCCCGAATTCTTAATAATCTGTTATTACGCAGGGTCCTAGAGCAATGCTAGTCGAAAAAGATAAGAATCCACAGGTAATTTAACGTTTCATTTTGTGTATTCCTGTGACATTTCTTAATCGAGTAGGGTGAGGTTCTTTTCAGAACCAAATAAATGTACTGTGAGAACCAGCTTTTTACTCTTAAAATGCACATATATTTTCATCATATAGTTCATCAAGTAGATATTCATGGATTTTCGTCATGTTAGGTCGCTAGATACATGTATTTTCGGACCATGCACATGTATTTTGTTTCGCTCGTATCATAACAATCTTCGCGATGAATAATATGAAAACACATGTGCATTCTTCATATCGCTCATTATACTCGGATCTATAACCAACAAAACAATTATTAAACGTTTATTTTTAATATAACAAGGAAAATACATATGAATGGTTAAGAGTAAAAAGGTGGTTCTCGCAGTTCTGTACATTTATTTGGTGTGCACTCGAGTATATATATACTTAATTCCATTTATAGTTATTATGCTTTTCATACTTCTGATATAATTTCTTGACTTATTGAAAATATGATTTTGTGCTTTTCTTTTTCTTTTACAGTGGTCGCCCTCAGATCTAGAGCTAGTGAATGAGGAAATGGTGAGGAAATGTTTCGCCATGATTGACGATGAAGATTGGGAGCCAATGCAGCTATCACCAAGAGATAACTACAACCACGTTTTAATTTCAAGGATCTAGCTTCATATTTGTAACTTGTCTCCATTATTATACTATACTCTAAATATATTAAAGTTTATTCAGATAAAATGTTTTAACCCGGTAAATAATATTCAAGTTATGATCATATACATGAATTATACGTTTATAAAAGTTTATTCAGGTAAAATGTTTTAACCCGGTAAATAATATTCACGTTTTAATTTCAAGGATCTAGCTTCATATCGGTTTCAACAACCCATCGGCATACCACCTTCTTTAGATGTTTATAAAAGTTTCACACACACTTAAAAGCTGAAAAATGAAATGACTTTCTTTATTGAAAAAATGAGTTACATGAAGTGAGATGAAGAGTATATATAGAGTATTAGACTAACTAACTTCTAACAAACTTTTTACATGTGAAAGTAATTACAACTTGAACAAACTTTTCGCATGTGAAATACTAAATTGTACTAAAAGTTCTTGAACTTTGGTATTTGTTTCTGTGTTGCTTAGCAGACTTGAATGCATACATTTTTGTTGCTTGAGTAGAACCTTTACCCTCCCCACAAGTTGGCAATGTGTATGGATCATAGATGCCAAACTTGGATAAGCAATGGTAGTGAGGTGCTTTTGAGAGTCCTTTGCTGAGTATATCAGCAGGTTGTTCTTTGATAGGAATAAACTTTTGAAGAACTTGGCCTTCTTTGATTGTGTCCCTCACAAAGTGGCAGTCAATCTCAATGTGCTTGGGTCGAGCATGTTGAACTGGATTAGATGTCAAGGCTATGGCAGAGGCATTGCTACATTAAATGAGGATACGAGAAGAGATTGAGACCCTAAGATCCTTGAGTAAATACTTTAACCAAGTTAATTCACAAGTAGTATCAGCTAGAGCCTTATATTCAGCTTCAGTTGAAGATCTGGAGACCACACTTTGCTTTTTAGATTTCCAGGAGATTAAGCATGGGCCAAGAAAGATGCAATTCCCAGTTACTGATCTTCTAGTAAAATTACAACTTGCCCAATCACTATCACATAAAGCTTCAAGTTACAGAGAGTTGGTGGTGGGAAAGTGGAGCCCTTGACTAGGTCTGTTTTTTTATGTATCTTAGATCTTTGACCAATGGATTAAGATGTGTTGTCCTTGGTGCTTGAGAAAATTGGCTGAGAGCTTGAGCAGCATAGGATATGTCCGATCTGATGATAGTAAGATAGAGAAGCTTACCAACAAGTGCTCTGTAGGTGGATGGATTATCTATTAAGTCTCCATCTTCTGGCATCAGCTTGATTAATGGGTTGATGGGTGTGCTGGAGGGTTTGAGATTTAATAAGTTTGCACTTTGAAGAAGATCAAGAGCATGTTTTCTTTGAGACATGATAAGACCTGATGAGTTCCTTAGGAATTCAATGCCAATATAGTAGTGAATAGAACCTAGATCCTTGATACTAAACTCTTTGTTTAGATGTTGCTTTGTTGAGGTGATAAGAGAGGTGTTGTTACCAGTACTCAAGATGTCATCCACATACACCAAAAGAGATAGAAAAACATTGTCATGATTGTATATGAAGATACAGGTATCTGCATAACTTTGTATGAATTTGAGCTTTTTGAGAAAATCAGTGAGCTTAATGAACCATTGCGCGTTTGCCTGCTTGAGTCCATAAAGAGATTTCTCAAGTTTGCTAATAAGTGTGTAAACACTTATGCTTTTGCCACTCAAATCAAGGAAAAACAAGACCTAATCTTGTGTTTGGTATCGTAAAAGTCGGAATTACGCGTGGTTTTGTGTTTTTTGTGTGAAATAGGTACAAAAGATCAAAAGAAAAGAAAACACGGGATTTCACGGTCAAATATTAAAGAAAAGTCAAAGACAAAGTCAAAGTCAAGGAACCAAAAGTGTGCCAAAGATCACGAAAGCCGGCAAAATCGACACGGGTTTAAAAGAAAGATCAAGGAAGCCGAAATCGAGCTTGATTTTTAGTGGATTCAACTTTTTATGAAAATAAATGGGCTTGTGGGTCCCACATTTGAGTATTGGGCCTAAAAGCCCATTAAAAGTTTTAAGATATCTAAAATATGGGCCAAAAGCCCATTACTTGGAAACTTAAAAGGGACGGATTGGCTAAAAGCCCAACAAAAGCCCAAACTTCATTTAAATTGGACGGATGGAAAAAAGTTTAAACTTTGTTTGGTCAAAATTATGGTCAACATTTACCAACTCACTCCCACTCACACACACGTTTTAACTCACACCACCCATTCATATTCAATACAACCTATGAAAACTCACCCTTCACTTTTCTCTTTTATCTCTCTCTCAAACAAAACGCAGCTTTTCCATCCCAAACCCTAGATCAAAAATATTGGGGGTTTTCTTTATTTAGTTAATTCAAGCGTGTGATTTACACATTTGATTAATTAAATCCCCATGGTTATCGGAATAGCATTATAGGTGGTCCTCAGTGACGTGGCTTTTTCCTTGATCTTGATTGGTGAATTGATAGGTGTGTAAACACTCATCCTTTTTACCACTTAATTACAATAATAACCGAGCCAAAACGTGTATTTTATGTCTTTTATGTCGGAATTATGCGTGGTTTGTGTTTTTGTTGTGATTTAGGACGAAATTGTGAAAAGTGGAGAAAACACGGCATTTACGGGCTTTTATTGAAGAAAAAGATGAAAGATGAAGTCGAAAAGTCAAGAGTGGAAAAAGAACGGAAGTCCAAGACCAATTCTGAAGATTTATCGAAGAAAAAGTCAAAAGACGGAAGTTTATCAAAAGCCGAAAAACTCAAGTCTAATTTATTGAAGAATTAAAAGACGAGTTCAAATAAATCCCGAGCCAAAAATCATTAAAGTCCAAGATTAAAGAAGATTTAAAGGCTTAAGGACTAATGGTGCAATTAACAAAGAGATTAAGAAGGAAGGGCCTAATGATGCAATTAAGAGAAAATGAAGGAAGGGAGGAAGCTTCCTAATCCTCCCCTATATATAGATCATTAAGTTTATCATTTTATTTTGTTAGCTAATTTGACAAATTAGTTCTCCACTTTATTTTATGCACCTTTAATTACTTGTCATTTTAAATACTTGTTTTGCACTTTAATTTCTTTAAATTCCAAGTAAGTCTTTTAATTTTGTTCTTTAATCTTTAAGCTTTTAATCTTCTTGTTCATCTTCTTTTTATAAATCTTTGTTTGTGTTGATTTAAAGTTTTCAATCTTAATCTTTTTCATCTTCTTTTTATTTAAAGTTTGAATCTTTTTAAATTTTCGTGTTATGTTTTCAAAGTTTTCATACGTTTTATCTTTGTTCTAGTGTTTTTATTTAGCTTATTGGTGTTTTACTTTGCTTATTGTCTTCCAAAAGTTAAGATTTTTGAGCTTATTTTCATACTTTTTGTGTTTTCCTAGTTTTTAGGAAATCTGATTCGATTTAGGAACTTTTTCATTAATTGCGAAATCTTGTACTTTCTCCCCATTGCGTAATCTTCTTCCTGATTCGATTTAGAAACTTTTTCTGCTATTGCGAAATCTTCTTCCTGATTCGATTTAGGAACTTTTTCTCCCTATTGCGAAATCTTCTTCCTGATTCGATTTAGGAACTTTTTCTGCTATTGCGAAATCTTGCCTTTTTCTGCTATTGCGAAATCTTCTTCCTGATTCGATTTAGGAACTTCTTCTGCTATTGCGAAATCTTGCCTTTTTTTGCTATTGCGAAATCTTCTTCCTGATTCGATTTAGGAACTTTTTCTAGCAATTGCGAAATCTTTGATTTCACAATTGCGGAATTGTTCATTTCAATTGCGAAATCTTTTGTTTTTTTTACAATTGCGAATTTATTTCTTTTTATTTTGCGAATTTAATTCAGTTTTTATTTAATTGCGAATTTTATTAGTTTTAGTTTAAATTTAATTTTCAAATTTATTTTTCCCGCCATTTTCCTTAGCCGCACTTTAAGTTTATTATCCTTAAATTTATTTTAGCCTTGCCTTAGTTTTAAGTTTTAGTTGCGTTTTAAGTTTGCTTTAGATAGTTTTAAGTTTGCGTTATTTACTTTAGTGCCTTTTAATTTTCGTCACGCTTTTAAATACTTGCACCATTTACTTTAAATTAGAGTTAGATTTACTTTAAAATCATTTATTTCAATTGTTTCGCACTTTTAATATACTACAACGACAACTATTTGTTTCCACCAAAGAACGACTGAGTCGCATAGTTAAACCAGATCAATTCGATTAGACCACTACTTCGAACTTTAATTTTTATACGGGGTGTCAAAAACCTTGTATCAAATGGCGCCACTGCCGGCTATTTTCGTAAAGATTAACGGTTTTCTGTGAGAGACGCGTTGCTTTTTGGGATCCGTTCACTTGTGAGCGTTATTTTCTTGCTTAAAAAAAATTCAAAAACCATAAAAAATAAAAAAAATAGGTAAAAACACATAAAAATTAAAAATCGTTAAAAAATCCAAAAAGATTTTATTGTTATTGTGTATATATATTGTCTTTGTGTTTGGTTTCTTTTTCTTTTGCATTTTCAGGTATATGCGTACTAGATCTTCTAATTATCAAGAGCCCGAGACTCGAGAAGATTTAAGTATGTCAAGTGTCAACAACAACAATAATCCACCGCACCTCAACTATAACAACAATGTTCTTCCACAGCCCGATCTTCGGACAATGGAGGAGCTTTGTCAACCTACCATGTTTGGACGAGGAGGACCGATTGCGCCGATGCAAATCATGACTCCAGAGTTTTCGTTGAAGCACCACATGATTCAGCAAGTGCAAACAAATCCTTTTAGAGGAATGCCTGATGATGATGCCAACAAACACCTCGACAAGTTCATTTCAATCACCCAAAGCATGAAGTGCACCGGTGCCACAATGGATGTTCTACGCCTACAACTCTTTCCACACACTTTATCACATCACGCCGAGAAATGGTTTGATCGTCTCCCGAATAATTCTATTCACACTTAGGATGACATGACTCAACGCTTTTTGTCGCGCTACTTTCCACCATCCATGGTCACGAGCCTTCGCAATCAAATCAGCGGTTTCATGCAAGAATCCGATGAATCTCTTTTTGATGCTTGGGAAAGATATAATGTATTGATTGATCGTTGTCCAAACCACAACATGCTCCCTGTGACATTAATTGATACTTTCTACAACGGTTTGACTTTTCGAGATCGTGATACGATTAATGCAGCCGCCGGTGGCACATTTATGAAAAGGAGACCCGAGGAGTGTAGAGAGTTTATTGAGAACATGACTACTCATCACAAAAATTGGTATTCCTCCGCTTCTTCAAGGAACAACGCGAGAGTCAATGTTTCTTCTACCTCAGCAAACCCTGATAATACCGAACTCACCCGCATGATGACTGAAATGAGCAAAAGTATCACGCTTCTCGCTTCAAACCAACAACAACAACAAGTTAAAGCGGTTGCCAATCCTTGTGAAACATGCGGCGGTCCTCACTCATACACCGATTGTCCTTCCACTCAAGGAAATCCAGAAAATGTGTATGCAGCTTATGGTAATTATTCACCAGAAAATTACCAAGCTCGACCTCAAGGGGATAGAAGTTTGCTGAGTTACCGATCAAACAACTACCTTTCACCCGGTTTTTCTCCTCAAAACCAAAACCCCGCCAACAACTACAATAGAAGCAACCAAATCCCACCAAGAGTTTCTAATCCTTATCACCCACCCGCTCAACAAGCCCCACCCATTAACCCCGATGTTGAAGCCATAATGAGAACCCAAGGTGAGTAAATCAAGAATCTACATAGTCAAATTATAAATTTGAAAGGAGATATCACCAAGAAAGGGAATGAGATGAGATCCGAGCTTCGAGATAATATCCAATCCTCCTTCAGTAATCAAACCAATGATTTGAAGAATATGCTTGCTAGTTTCTTGCCCACAGCTCAACCTTCTACTTCGAGTTCTCTACCTTCAAACACCGTCACCAATCCGCGAGCAAATGTGAGTGCTATTACTACTCGTAGTGGAATTACCATTGTCGATCCACCAATCCCGCCCCCATCATCTACACCTCATCCACCACCATTTATCCCTACTCCTCCTACACCTAGTATTAGTGCACCATTACCGACTCCGCCTCGCCATGACGATGTACCTAGGAAGGAACCTTCAACATCTCAACCTTTACCTGCTACGCCTGCACCTTCACCACCCAAACCCAATATCCCTTATCCCTCTCGTTTAGGCAAGACTAAAATGCTAACCAAGGATGACTCTGAAGTGTCACGCTATGTGAAGATGATCTCTCAAATGAACTTCAACATTAGCTTTCTCGAAGCACTTGTCCACATGCCCAAATTTGTTAAAGCATTTAAGGAATTGCTTAACAAGAAGGAGAAGCTGATTGAACTCGCCAACACACGCTTAAATGAAAACTGCTCCGCAGTTATTCTTAAAGAACTTCCGGAAAAGCTTGGAGATCCCGGTCGTTTTGTGTTGCCTTGCGTTTTCAACAAAACTGAAGAATTTACTGCCCTTGCTGATCTCGGGGCCAGTATTAATTTGATGCCATTGAGTGTTGGAAAACACTATCATTGCCCGACCTCACTCCAACAAAGATGACTCTTGAACTTGCAAACCGCACTCTCGCTTACCCCGTTGGTATAGCCGAAGATGTGTTCATCAAAGTTGGCACATTTACTTTCCCGGTCGACTTTGTCGTTGTTGATTATGAAATGGACCCTGTATTCCTTTAATACTTGGTCGGCCATTCTTGAGAACCGGACGAGCTTTAGTTGATGTTGCCGAAGGTGAGTTAATCTTAAGAGTCGGGGATGATGCACAAGTGTTTAAAATGGGAAAGCTTACAAGTAAATCCTTTGGAGGCCGAGAATCAGTGAATATGATTAATGTGCTTGATGATTTTGTCGTCTACAACAATCCTCTATTCGACTCTTCCATTGATAATCCACTTTTTCAAGATAATGTGGATGATTCTCGCTCTAATTTAGAACCTTCACCCATTTATGATTCTCCACCGATCTTTGATGCTTATGATGATGATTCTAGCTCAGATTCGGATGATTATGATGACCTTACTTCTGAGTATCCCGATCTGCCTACATACGATGATTTTGATGAGGCTGATACTCTTTCGAGTGATTCTTCACATGATGAAGATCCTCCACCTACATCACTCGATCCTACTTTGGACGATTACTCATTTGAGGAAGACTTCTCTGCGTTTCTCAATACTTACTTCCCTTATGAGAGTGATGCTCCTCCTTTGGACTTTGAAGATTATCGTCTTGATCCTACTTTGGATTTGAAGAACATTCTTTCAAAGGAGAAGAAACCGGTCGACACCAATATCCGCAGCACGTATGAGTTAACACCTCTTTGTCCCCCTTCTGAGGACGAGGTTGTGCTTCTTCGCGGATCTTCTTCACACTCTACTGAGCCTGAGTGCTATTTTCCCCTAAAGGAAAAGGTGTTCGACCCCGGTATTGATATTCTACAGCCATCTCAGTATCCACCTGATGAAATAAAAGGAAATATCTTTGGAACTTATGAAAATCTGCTTGCACCACTTCACCCTTTCTTCCACCGTGCTCCATCGCTGCTTAAGGGAACCTTGCCTATTCTTCTTTGGCTTGCCTTGTTCGCCTTAAGCTTGTGCTATTTGATGGACGAAAACTATGTCTTTGATCCTGGTGGATATGTTTCATGTTTCTTCCTATGATGATCAAGGTCGAGTCAGGCTCACGACTCGGTTAACAAAAATCAAGCGCTTCTTGGGAGGCAACCCATGCATCTATCTTTTCGCTTTCTTTATCCTAAGTGTAGGGGAGACCCGTTGGTTTGTTATTTCCTCTCCTCTCCTCTCTTAATCAGGGATTCGAGCGCTCAATGATCCACTCTAGATGATTCTTGACGACCCGTGATTCCGTGTTCACTTCTTCCCGGTTCTATCCTAAACTCTTTTCGATTCACTATTTTATATTTTCCAATATTAAAATAGGAATCTCTTTAGTTGTCTCTTCCTTAGCGAGATTTAAACAACGTGCACAATGTCCTAAGTGTAGGGGAGTTTACTCCCACATGCTTAAACATTGAGGACAATTTTATGTTAAGTGTAGGGGGGACTTCTATCGAAGTTAAGTGGCCTTTTCCTTGTATTTGTCCTCATTTTAACCGGAAAATCAATTTTTTCGACATTTTTCAAAATTTTTGATCTATTTTGGCCTATTAGTTTTTCCCTTTGTATAGTTATTTTCTTTCCTTATTAGAATAAATGTTTAATAAAGTGGTTTTAATTTTCAAACGTTGTGAATATTTTGACTCAACCCGAGTTTACTTATCTAAGTTACTCTAGCTAGTATCCTTAACGTGTTTAAGTCAAGTTTTGCTAGGCTTTTATATAGGGAGCTATAAAACGCGAAAGTCTTAACTCTCACGGGTTAAGAACAAGAACTTTTCGCAAGTTCCTATAATTGATCCTAGAGAGTCGTTTATCAAGGGAACTTTAAAATGCGATTTCTAAACTTGAAAAAGTCTAAGAATTTGCAAGATCCTATAGATGACTCGAAAACCCAAAACTTTGATTTAATAGGCTAAGCATCCACAAATCTCATTCTTTGAGATTTTAAACTGTGGAGAACGAGAGATGATAGAGCCAATTATAAGTTCGGTATTCTTTCGTGAATTTATGTGAGTTAATTATAAGCCTATTCTCCCATCGCTTGTTAATAAATTTATCTGCAATAAATAAGGTTGTACGATTTGAAAAGTTACTTAGCTTCTAGCCCAAGATCGTTTAAAAGTTGCTCGGTATGGATTAGAGTTCATAGCCAAGGCATAACTTATTGAAGCGGGATGCGAAGATTGGCGAGTCCAAAAAGGTCCTAACAAGACATGAGGGCTATATTTTGTTGCTAAAGATCCCAAGTGATGTGAAGAATCATTTATCGAAAATCAATATGAAGGATCGAGAGACACGACGAAAAGCAAATACTCCCGTAAAGTCATGGAGAAGTCTATCCGAAAAGGCCCTAACAAGGTATGAGGATAAATAGATCCAAGTCCAAAAAGGAGGCGGATCGTTGTATATCAAAGTCCAAAATAATGATTGGAGAAAAATGAAGAAGTCGTGGTCCAAATATGAAGAATCTCTCAAAACTTCAAGTGAAGAAAATCCTATTATGAAGAGAAGACCACTATTTCATGAACGTCTCTCAAGGTTTGAAGTATGAAGTCGCTTCGGTCTGAGAAAGGTCTCAAATCGCGAAGCGAGTTATGCCAAGATATGAACTTTATGAGGTCCCGAGAAGCAGTTTTAAAAGATTTTGTCCTTTAGCTAACTACTGATTAAATCGTTCACTTTATTTTCGGACTAAATAACTATCGAAATAAGTCAACAATGCATCTTCGTGATCATTCAAGACAACAATAAAATATAAGAGATACACCTAGGAATAAGGGAGTCTAAGTGAGTAATTGGCCCACATGAGTTCGTGTTAGTTTGCTAACTTATAATAATAATGATCTCGTTTTTAAGCTTGGTTTGGAGAAAGTGAAAACTTAAGGATGATGATCATTCACAACATTTCCAAAACCCAAGGTATGCTTTTTTGATTTCTTTACTTTTAATGTTTATAATTTTCTATCTCTTTAATAAAGGCCAACGTGGATTGATTATGATGAAAAATGTAAACGTGCCTTGTAACTAATGCATTGAATACACATCACCACAACCACTTCTCCAATCAAATCATGCCAACTCAGCTTCAAAGAAACACAAGAAACACAATAATCGACAGGCTGGCGATCCGTGTGATGGATATACGCTTTTCAGCCGTAGATGATGTAAGAGAATGAAGAAAGAAGAAAAGAGCGACCAAGATTAAAGATGGCTCCATAAATCTTCTTGAAGAAGCCATGGGGGTTGGCTATAAATACCCCCATATTCTGTAATGTTGGGTGTGCCAATTTTTATTTTTAATTTTATTATGCAAAAAATAGTTTAGATTAATTGTAATTTCTTTTTTTCAGTATTGTAATCATCGTTTGATATTAATGAAAAGTTATTTAAGTTTTATTAAATTCGTGTCTATTTATTTTTGTTAAAGTTCTGATTATTGCAATTTATTTTAAGTTGTTTTAGTCATAGTAATTTAAATATTATTTAAGCAAAGTTAATTAATAGCTTGTTTAGATAATTTATAAATAAATTTTGGTATAAAACTTCCCTACTGGAAGTTTGTTTAAAAAACTAGTTCGAAGAAGATGTTGGTTCGAGAATTGATATTTAGTGATGATTATGGTTCAATGATGATGTTTGGGTAAGGTGGTGTTTGATTCGGTCTAAAAGGGGGTTCAGCGCTACCCTTCTGCTCAAAGGTTTTCATCATCAGGTTCTATCTTCTTTTATTTATAAGTTTTAGATTTATTAGGTTATTTGTTATTTGTTATGCTAGTTATTTGATTTAGTCTGACAGAAGTTAAAATTTCTGATAAGATTTGGGTTTGTTCTGCTGAGTAGGGCTGCTAGATTTAAGCTATTTTGTGTTTAAGTTTTTGCTATTTGATATAAGGTTATTATTACTTTCTGAATCTCGTTTTTGTTTTTGATTTAAATGGTGGATGCTCGAATCATATAGTCTGCTAGTTTTATTGGTTTTCGTTTGCTGATTTGTTTTAGTTTATTTAGCTTTTGATTTACTTGTTGTAAATCTGCTAGCTGGCAAGGTAATCTGATAGTTTTGCTAGGAAATTTCTGCTTATAGTTTAAGTTTAGATCTGCTTTTTAAGTGTTAGCTTATTTGCTTATTGTCTGTTTAGATTGGCTTATTTGGTTAGTTGCCTATTTTTAGGTTTGATTTACTGAGTTTATCTGTTCTTATTAGTTTAAATTTTATTTGCTTATTGTTAGTTTAAGACTTTTTAGCTTATTGCTTTCAGTTTGGATTTGCTTATTTTACTGCCTTCTTTTTGATTTGCTGATAACTAGAACTCATGCTAACAGACCCATTTGGTCTGTTGGTTTAGCTATTTGATTGTCCAAAAATAAAAAAAATATAAACAAAAATTCGTCCATAACTAGACTCGAACCCGTGACCTTTAGTTTAACTGTCCAACACGTTTACCATCTTAGCTAGTTCTTCTTTTGAGTTTTTTTACAATCTATTTAATTAATATAGTTTCATTTTATCTGTTTTAAATAGGTTTTAATTACAAGTTTTAGTTAGTTAATTTTAATTAAAAAGTTCTTATATATTTACTTTTATAAAATTTAAAAATAAAAAAAATAATAATAAAAACAAAATAAATAGTTTATTATTTTTAGGAATTTAAATTGTTTTTAAAAATTAGTTTTATATATATTTTTTTTAATTAATAGATTTTGCTTAGATAAATATTTTTAGTTAAATATTAATTAGATTAAAATTTAGTTTTAAGTTTTATTTTTAAATTAGTCTCAAATAGTTTTATTTTAAATAGTTTAAATTAGACTTTAACAGTTTTGTTAAATTTTGTTTAATTATAATTTTTAATAGTTTAAAAGTAGTTTTAATTAAATATTTTCTTTTCAATTAGATTAATTAGTTTTTAATTATTTTAAATAGTTTTTAGTTTTTAAATACTAAACAAAGTATTTTTACCAAGAATAATTAATCCACGTTTAAATTGGAAATCAATTCGAGCGAGTCGAGGAGAAAACGATAATTGCAAAAAAATCACTACATTAAATTGGTGCCGCTGCCGCTTCGCTTGTTACGATTGACGATTTTTCGTGAGAAGCTTTGGATTTTGGGATCTGTTCAATTTTGAACGTTAATTTTCTTGTTAAAAAATAAAAAACATATAAAAAAATAAAAAACTTAAAAATACAAAAAAAATAAAAAATCAACAAAAGCAAACTCTTTCCTAAGATTTGCACCAAAAAAATTAAAAAATCCAAAAGTAATACTTTTCCTAAAGTATTACACCAAAAATATTACGTATTATTGTTATTTTTCTTATTTTGATTTCTTTCGATTTTTATTGTGAATATATATTTTTCTTAAAAAATACAAAAAGAATTTTCTTTTACTATATTATATTACGTAGCACAATTAATTTACGTACTTTCAAATAAGACCTTAGTTGGGATTTCATCACCTAACTATTATATTCGAATCCTAAACGAAAAAATCAAGGCAAAATAGATAAATACTAGTAAGAAGTTTGAACTCGATTTATACAAACTATAGAGTAGGTATAAGGCGGCGCGCTATAAAAGGCCGTCTAAGGAAAAAGGTTTTTAAGTGCTTTGTGCCACCTCGTTTCCCCGCTTGCTTGTGCGTATATTGAGAGGGACGACCGATTATTGGTTTGCCAACTCAAGTAGTATTAAGTATATATTTTTGTAGCTTTTTAATATTGCACCTCGAGAGGGATAATCCCTTTCCTCTCAAAGTCGACCGAGGTTTCCTACCTCATTCCTTGATTTTTATTGTATGCGCACTCACGCGCGTACATACATACCGATTGGTGTAGCAAATACTTCTAATTCTTCCAAAAAGAAGAAGAAGAAAAACAAAAAGACCGTCAATCAAGCCGATCCCGAGAATCGAGCTTTGAACAACACGATGGCAACGGATAATCGACCAATGATTGAGATTCTACAATCTCACGTTGAAGGAAACGATGACGCGATTGTGGTGCCGGATATTGGAGCGAATAATTTTGAACTTAAAACGGGTTTTATTCAAATGGTTTCCGCTACACCATTTTTAGGCCGTACTAATGATGACCCACACGCTCATATGAAACGTTTCATACAATTGGCAAACACCGTCAATATAATGGTGTGCCACAAGAGGCTATTCATTTACGACTCTTTCCTTTTTCCCTCGAGGGACAAGCCCGGATTTGGCTTGATAAGGAACCACCCCAAAGTATCACTACATGGATTGATTTAGAGACCAAGTTCATTAACTACTTTTTCCCACCATCACGGACCACTTCTTTAAGGAATGACATCATTACCTTTGAACAACAATATGGGGAAAAGTTTAGTGAGTCTTGGGATCGTTTTAAGGAGCTTTTAAGAAAATGTCCACAACATGGTTTCACTAAAGTGCATCAAATCAATACGTTTTACAATGGTTTAACTCTTAATGACCAAGACTCACTTAATAGTGCCGCGGGAGGCAATATTCTTGTGAAATCCATGAACGAGGCTTGGGCTATAATTGAAAATAAGGCTAAAGTGCAAACCAAGAGTGTTAGGGCTACTATGGCAAGTGCTAGTTCTAGTGAGAGCGACAAGAGAATTGATAAGCTTACGTCGCTTGTTGATTCAATTGCTCTACAAACCGCTAACAATACCAAAGCCATTAATGTGCAAGTAAATGCCTTAAAAGAAACTTGTGAAACTTGTGAGACTTGTGGTGGACCACATTCATACTATAATTGTGACAAGGTTTATAATCAACAACAAGAAGTTTATGCTTATAACAACAATGAAAATGAGCGGGTTCATTTCAAACCAAATGTTGATGTTAACCATTTGTCTTATAAATCTAATAACTATTTGGCTCCCCCGGGTTTTGTATCTCTAAAAAGACCACCCCCACCCGCCCAAAATAGGAACCAAGGTCCTCAACGGGTAATTTTCAAGGAAATTCTAATACAAGGGGTTTTAATCAAAATCAAGGGAATTTTCAAGGGAAAAACCAAGGGTTCAATAATCAAAATCAAGGATTTAATAACCAAGGTTTTCAAAATCAAGGATTTAATCAAGGTTATAATCAATATCAAAAACAAGGTTTTCCTAATCAAGGTTTTCCTAATCAAGGGTATAATCAAATGAACATGCATAATCCTTAAATGGACTTGGTTCTACAAAAATTAACCGAACATGAGCGAATTATGAGAGAGATGCAGGAATCGACCGATAAGAAATTTTTGCAAATGATTCAAACCCTTCGTCCCCAAGGTGCCCTCCCTTCGAACACCGTGACCAATCCTAGGGCTAATGTTAATCCCTTAACTACTAGGAGCTGTAAGACCACCGTAGAACCTTCTTATACCCCACCTAACCAAGGACCCGAGATTACTTCTTCTTCTACCCACCCTCCTTCATCTTCTGCTTGTGACATACCACCCGTTATGCCTTCTTCTACACCTTATGTTCCACCTATACCTAAATCTCATACCACACCTTCGGTTCCCAAACCGGTTCCTTCACCTTCCATTTCTACCCCTCCTCCACCAAAGGATGTGAGTGAGCAATCCACTCCAAAGCCTTCATCTCAACCCAATATACCTTATCCCTCAAGGTTGCGGAAAGAGAAATTGAAGAATAAGGATGATATTCAAGTTTCGAACTTCCTAAAAATGTTCAAACAATTGAATTTTAATATCACCTTTGCCGAGGCTCTTGCTCACATGCCTAAGTATGCTACGATGTTTAAGGACCTTTTAAGTGATAAAGAAAAGTTGCTCGATATTGCCAATACCCAATTGAATGAGAATTGTTCCGTGGTTCTTTTGAGAAAATTACCGGTTAAGTTAGGAGATCCCGGTCGATTCCTTATTCCTTGTAATTTTCTGGGTGTTGAGAATTGTATGGCCTTGGCGGATCTCGGAGCGAGTATCAATCTCATGCCATTGTCTGTGTGGAAACAATTATCTTTACCTGAGCTAGTCCCCACTCGTATGACCTTGGAATTAGCTAACCGTACGGTTTCTTATCTGGTGGGGATAGCCGAGCATGTTTTTGTAGGAGTCGACAAATTCACTTTTCCCGCCGACTTCGTTGTAGTCGACTATGAGATGGATCCCCGTGTTCCCTTAATTGTCGGACGACCCTTCTTGAGAACCGGGCGTACATTGATGGATGTAGCCGCGGGTGAGCTTATCATGAGGGTAGGGGATGATAAAATCGTCTTTAACATGGGTAAACTTTCCAAACTTCCCGATGAGCCCGAATCCGTGAATTACATCGATGTGCTCGATGAAGCATGTGAAGAACATTTTCACGAGGCTAGTAAGAGCGGAATTTCTCATTTACCTCATGTTGAGACCGTAGCTTCTATTGCTCCATCATTGACTCCATTTGGAGAAAGTGACTTTCTTTTACAAGAATTTGAAGCAAGTTTAGGAGACGTGGATTTAAAATATGATGATTCTCCCACCGATTAGGAAGAAGACATTCGTACCATTGAGAGAATTCTCAATGAGGACCATATTTCTCCACCTACTCATAAGGAAGTTACAAACGATGATCCTAATTTGACTAAGCCTTCCATCGACAATCCACCGGATTTAGAGCTTAAGGATTTACCGTCTCATTTAGAGTACGTTTTCTTAGAAGAGGATAATAAGTTACCCGTCATTATTGCTAAGGACTTAAAAGAAGATGAAAAATCTCGATTATCGATATGCTTAAAAATCATAAGAAAGCAATTGCTTGGAAAATCTCCAACATCCGCGGAATTGATCCTAATTTTTGCACTCATAAAATTCTCATGGAAGATGACTTTAAAACCGCATTCCAAAATCAAAGAAGGGTCAATCCAAAAATTCATAAAGTCATTAAGAAAGAATTGATCAAACTTCTAGATGTCGGAATGATTTACCCTATCTCGGATTCGCCATGGGTTAGTCCCGTCCATTGTGTGCCTAAGAAAGGAGGAATCACCGTTGTTCCCAACGAAAACAACGACTTGATTCCTACTCGACTCGTAACGGGTTGGTGATTTTCATAGACTATCGTAAGCTCAATGATGCCACTCGTAAGGATCATTTCCCTCTTCCTTTCATGGATCAAATGCTCGAGCGTTTAGCGGGTAATGATTTCTATTGCTTCTTAGATGGTTTTTCTGGATATTTTCAAATCCCTATCGATCCAAAAGACCAAGAGAAAACCACATTCACTTCTCCTTATGGAACATTTACTTACAAAAGAATGCCTTTCGGCTTATGCAATGCTCCCGGGACTTTCTAAAGGTGTATGATGGCAATATTTCATGACATGGTTGAAGAAACTATGGAAGTCTTTATGGACGATTTCTCGGTCTATGGTGATTCTTTCTCTTCTTGCCTTGCCAATTTAGAACGTATGCTTAAACGGTGTGAAGACACTCGTCTCGTTCTTAATTGGGAAAAATGCCAATTCAAGGTAAAATAAGGCATCGTCCTCGGTCATAAAATTTCCAAAGCCGGTATCGAAGTCGACCGTGCTAAAGTTGACGTCATTGCTAAGTTACCTCCACCTACCACCGTCAAAGGAGTTAGAAGTTTTTTAGGCCATGCGGGATTTTATCGAGGTTTCAACCAAGATTTCTCTAAAATAGCTCGTCCAATGACTCATCTCTTAGAGAAAGATGCTCCTTTCATCTTTTCTCAAGATTGTCTCGACTCTTTCGAACTTCTTAAAGGTAAATTAACTAAGGCACCGGTCTTAGTCTCTCCAAATTGGGAGTTACCTTTCGAGCTCATGTGCGATGCTAGTGATTTCGCGGTAGGAGCGATTTTAGGTCAACGAGTTAATAAACATTTCCAACCCATTCATTATGCTAGTAAGACAATGACGGGGGCTCAATTGCATTATACCACTACCGAAAAAGAGCTTTTAGCTGTAGTGTATGCCTTTGAGAAATTTCGTCCTATCTTGTGCTTTCCACCACCATCGGGTACACCGACCATTCCGCCTTGAAATACTTGTTAACCAAGCAAGATGCTAAACCGAGACTCCTTCGTTGGGTTTTTCTCCTACAAGAATTTAAAATCGAAATTCGTGATAAAAAGGGAGCGGAAAACCTAGCCGCGGATCATCTTAGTAGACTTGAGGATCCTTATCAAGGGGAACTTCCAAATCAAGAGATTAATGAATCTTTTCCCCTTGAGACCTTAATTTCTATTAATTCCAATCTTGATGATATCCCATGGTTTGCGGACATTGTAAACTATTTGGCGGGTGGTGTTCTTATCGAAGGGTTAACGTCTCAACAAAAGAAAAAATTATTTAAAGACGTCAAAACGTAATATTGGGACGACCCTTATCTTTTCAAGCAATGTGCGGACTTAATCATTCGTAGATGTGTTGATGGTCCGGCGGCTTTACAAATCCTTGAAGCTTGCCACAAAGGACCCACCGGTGGTCCCTTTGGTCCTAACTACACCGCTAAAAAAAATTTTGACTCCGGATTCTATTGGCCCACCATTTATCATGACGCTCATGAAATGGTTAAGCATTGTGATGCTTACCAAATGCAAGGCAAGATCACACATAAAGATGAGATGCCTTAAAATTTCATCCAAGAGTGTGAAACCTTTGACGTATGGGGCATCGAATTTATGGGGCCATTTCCATCATCCAAAGGGAACAAGTACATCCTCGTAGCCGTTGACTGTGTATCAAAATGGGTTGAAGCAAAGGCTTTACCTACTAACGATGCGAGGGTGGTTGTGAACTTTTTGAAACAATTGTTTGCTCGATTCGGTGTGCCTCGTTCTATTATTAGTGATCGCAGGACTCATTTTTGCAATGATCAATTCGCACGAGTCATGGCTAAGCATGGTGTCAATCACCGACTTTCCACCGCGTATCATCCACAAACTAATGGACAAGCCGAGGTTTCCAACCGTGGACTTAAGCGAATCTTAGAGCGTACCGTGGGAGAGCATCGTGCTTCATCGGCCGATAAATTAGATGATGCTTTGTGGGCTTTCCGTACCGCTTATAAGACAACTATAGGTTCTACTTCTAATCTCCTTGTGTACGGAAAGGCGTGCCACCTCCCCATTGAGTTGAATCATAAGGCTTATTGGGCCTTGAAATGGGCTAATTTTGACATAAATAAAGCCGGTGATCTTAGGAAAATCTAACTCAATGAACTCAATGAACTTAGAAATGAGGCTTATGAGAATTCATTAATCTACAAGGAAAAGACTAAGCTCATTCATGATTCCAAGATTAAGAACCGAGAGTTCCATGTTGGTGATCAAGTTTTACTCTTTAACTCTCGGTTGAAAATCTTTTTGGGTAAACTTAAGAGCCGTTGGTCCGGTCCATTCACCGTGGCCCAAATCTTTCCTTATGGCACCATTGAGTTATCCTAACCAAATGGGCCCAAGTTTAAGGTGAATTGCCAACGGGTTAAGTTGTACTTTTGAGAGGACATCTCTCACGAGATGATTCCATCCCTCTCCACATTTCCCTTGAATTAATTCGGGGAATCGAGTCGAGCTAGAGACTCATGATAAATAAATCAAGCATCGTATAACTAGGTTTGATTTTTTACCTTTTCCATCCTTTCCACCCTTTTTCACCTTCACCCATTTCCACCAATAAGTGTAGGGGGAGCCAAGTAGGTTGTTTGTGTGTTGTGATGTTGTGCAGGGACATGTGCTTTAATGATCCACTTTTGGTGTTTCTGACGACCCGTGATCCCGTGTTCTCGTGTACCCGGTTCTCTCAAAACTATTGTGATTCATACATGTATATAAATAAGATGAATAAATGTAATCACTTTAGTTGTCTCTTCCTTAGCTCAATTTAAACAACGTACTCAATGTCCTAAGTGTAGGGGAGTTTATTCTCCCACATGCTTAAACATTGAGGACAATGTTTATATTAATTGTAGGGGGACTTCTATCGATTTTTAGTGGGATTTTCCATGAATTTGACCCCATTTAACCGGAAAATTCAAAAATTTTCAACATTTTTCAAATTTTTGATCTATTTTGGCCTAGTAGTATTTCCATTTATTTTCTTTCCTTTTGTCATCGCATCGTATGAATATTTTCCATTTCAAGAATAAAGTCAAAAAAATAATAAATAAACAAATAAAATGGTTTTAACAAGTTTAGATGTCTTTGATATATTAGGCCCGTCGTGAATATTTTGACTCAACCCGAGTTTACTTATCCAAGTTTACTCTAGCTAGTATCCTTAACCATATGGACCTTAATTGGTTTATTAGGCTAAGCATCCACGAGTCTCATTCTTTGAGATTTTAAATTGTGGAGAACGAAAGATGACAGAGTTGATAATAAGTTTAAGGGTTAATTCTTGCTTATATGAGTTTTGTGGCTCTTTCTTCCCGCTTGTATATTTAATTTCTTAATAAATGAGGATTTTTGCGGTGTAGATTCGATATCTTAGCTCTTAGCCAAATCTTTTATCTCCTTGTAATTAAAGCATGAACACATTGAGGGTGCCAGCGTTGTGGACTTCCGACTAAGGTGGCTCATAACCATAAAGTAGGAGTTATTCAGACCATATATATAGTAGGAATTTGGCCTACTATATATATCATAAATAAAAAAGAATAAGATTAAAACATGACCTCAAAGAGCCTTAGGGTGTGGGGCATGTAGCACGAACCTTGTCATTAGAGCCTTAGGGTGTATGGCATGGTAAGTGTTGAATAAAAATTGATCAAAAAATCAATTCCCTTGTTTATCGTTCAAGGATCCTTAGGGTGTGGACAATAGATGAGGAGCATTTTTACATCTTAAAGAGCCTAAGGGTATATGATGTGAATTTGCTAAACTCCACATAAAGTCAAAATGACTTTGGAGGAATAAATAATAAGTAGTACTATTGGCCAAATTTTGGATCCGGGAATTTATTCCCCAAATCGTGTTAAATTATCCTTGATGTGGTCTTACTTTAGTGACAACGTTTTTGAGGACGAGGTTAGGTTTTGAGTGTCGGGTTTGCACCGTTTTGCCTTCATTTTTGGACTAATAATTATCAAATAAGTCAAATGAGCCTACGGGTGAATGACAATCCTTAAAAGCTAGAGATACAACTTAGGAATTGGAGAAAGAGTATTACCCAATTGCCTTATATAAGTGGTTTTAACCTAAGAACTTATGGTAAACAATGATCTCGTTTTTAAGCTTGGTTTGGGGAACGTGAAACTTGAGGGTGATTAATATTCATGACACCAAAGCCCTAATCGAAGTCTTAGATTTCTTTACGAGTTTCTTTCATCAAATAATTTCCAAGTTAATAAATTGTTATAACTTTGGTTTCCTTTAAAGCTTTATTTCTTTTTATCCTAGTAGTAATAGTATATCTTAATAAAGGCCAAGATGGGTTAATTATGAGAAAAATATAACTTTATGCTTTAAAATTATGCATTGTATGGGGTCATCGCAATGGTCAAGTGTAGGGGATTTAATAAGTGTGTAAACACTTATCCTTTTGCCACTAAAATCAAGGAAAAACAAGACCTAATCATGTGTTTGGTATCGTAAAAATCGGAATTACACGTGGTTTTGTGTTTTTTGTGTGAAATAGGTACAAAAGATCAAAAGGAAAGAAAACACGGGATTTCACGGTCAAATATTGAAGAAAAGTCAAAGACAAAGTCAAAGTCAAGGAACCAAAAGTGTGCCAAAGATCACGAAAGCCGGCAAAATCGACACGGGTTTAAAAGAAAGATCAAGGAAGCCGAAGTCGAGCTCGATTTTTAGTGGATTCAACTTTTTATGAAAATAAATGGGCTTGTGGGTCCTACATTTGGGTATTGGGCCCAAAAGCCCATTAAGAGTTTTTAAATATCTAAAATATGGGCCAAAAGCCCATTACTTGGAAACTTAAAAGGGACGGATTGGCTAAAAGCCCAACAAAAGCCCAAACTTCATTTAAATTGGACGGATGGAACAAAGTTTAAACTTTGTTTGGTCAAAATTATGGTCAATATTTACCAACTCACTCCCACTCACACACACGTTTTAACTCACACCACCCATTCATATTCGATACAACCTATGAAAACTCACCCTTCACTTTTCACTTTTATCTCTCTCTCAAACAAAACGAAGCTTTTCCATCCCAAACCCTAGATCAAAAATATTGGGGGTTTTCTTTATTTAGTTAATTCAATCGTGTGATTTACACGTTTGATTAATTAAATTCGCATGGTTATCGGAATAGCATTATTGGTGGTCCTCAGTGACGTGGCTTTTTCCTTGATCTTGATTGGTGAATACACATCACCACAACCACTTCTCCAATCAAATCATGCCAACTCAGCTTCAAAGAAACACAAGAAACACAATAATCGACAGGCTGGCGATCTGTGTGATGGATATACGCTTTTCAGCCGTAGATGATGAAAGAGAATGAAGAAAGAAGAAAAGAGCGGCCAAGATTAAATATTGCTCCACAAATCTTCTTGAAGAAGCCATGGGGGTTGGCTATAAATGCCCCCATATTCTGTAATGTTGGGTGTGCCAAATTTTATTTTTAATTTTATTATGCAAAAGTTAGTTTAGATTAATTGTAATTTCTTTTTTTCAGTATTGTAATCATCGTTTAATATTAATGAAAAGTTATTTAAGGTTTATTAAATTCGTGTCTATTTATTATTGTTAAAGTTCTGATTATTGCAATTTATTTTAAGCTGTTTTAGTCATAGTAATTTAAATATTATTTAAGAAAAGTTAATTAATAGCTTGTGTAGATAATTTATAAATAAATTTTGGTATAAAACTTCCCTACTGGAAGTTTGTTTAAAAAACTAGTTCGAAGAAGATGTTGGTTCGAGAGTTGATATTTAGTGATGATTATGGTTCGATGATGATGTTTGGGTAAGGTGGTGTTTGATTCGGTCTAAAAGGGGATTCAGCGCTACCCTTCTGCTCAAAGGTTTTCATCATCAGGTTCTATCTTCTTTTATTTATAAGTTTTAGATTTATTAGGTTATTTGTTATTTGTTATGCTAGTTATTTGATTTAGTCTGATAGAAGTTAAAATTTCTGTTAAGATTTGGGTTTGTTCTACTGAGTAGGGCTGCTAGATTTAAGCTATTTTGTGTTTAAGTTTTTGCTATTTGATATAAGTTTATTATTACTGTCTGAATCTCGTTTTTGTTTTTGATTTAAATGGTGGATGCTCGAATCGTATAGTCTGCTAGTTTTATTGGTTTTCGTTTGCTGATTTGTTTTAGTTTATTTAGCTTTTGATTTACTTGATGTAAATCTGCTAGCTGGTAAGGTAATCTGATAGTTTTGCTAGGAAATTTATGCTTATAGTTTAAGTTTAGATCTGCTTTTTAAGTGTTAGCTTATTTGCTTATTGTCTGTTTAGATTGGCTTATTGGGTTAGTTGCTTATTTTTAGGTTTGATTTACTGAGTTTATCTGTTCTTATTAGTTTAAATTTTATTTGCTTATTGTTAGTTTAAGACTTTTTAGCTTATTGCTTTCAGTTTGGATTTGCTTATTTTACTGCCTTCTTTTTTATTTGCTGCTACCTAGAACTCATGCTAACAGACTCATTTGGTCTGTTGGTTTAGCTATTTGATTGTCCAAAAATAAAAAAAAATATAAACAAAAATTCGTCCATAACTAGACTCGAACCCGTGACCTTTAGTTTAACTGCCTAACACGTTTACCATCTTAGCTAGTTCTTCTTTTGAGTTTTATTACGATCTATTTAATTAATATAGTTTCATTTTATCTAGCTGTCAGTTTTAAATAGGTTTTAATTACAAGTTTTAGTTAGTTAATTTTAATTAAAAAGTTTTTATATATTTACTTTTATAAAATTTAAAAATAAAAAAAATGATAATAAAAACAAATAAATATTTTATTATTTTTAGGAATTTAAATTGTTTTTAAAATTTAGTTTTATATAAAATTAGTTTTTTTTAAATTAATAGATTTTGCTTAGATAAATAATTTTAGTTAAATATTAATTAGATTAAAATTTAGTTTTAAGTTTTATTTTTAAATTAGTCTCAAATAGTTTTATTTTAAATAGTTTAAATTAGTCTTTAATAGTTTTGTTAATTTTTGTTTAATTATAATTTTTAATAGTTTAAAAGTAGTTTTAATTAAATATTTTCTTTTCAAGTAGATTAATTAGGTTTTAATTATTTTAAATAGTTTTTAGTTTTTAAATACTAAACAAAGTATTTTTACCAAGAACAATTAATCCACGTTTAAATTGGAAATCAATTCGAGTGAGTCGAGGAGAAAACGATAATTGTAAAAAAATCACTACATTATTTGCAGACACTGTTATTTGGATATGAAGAAGAATAGCCTTGAGGAATAGTCATGTATACATCTTAACTTAAATCCCCATGGAGAAAGGAATTATTGATATCCAATTGAGCAATGTGTCAGTTATAAGTGACAGCAGCAGCTAGCATAGTTCTAAAAGTAACCATTTTGACTGGAGGAGCAAATGTGTCATGAAAATCAATCCCTTCTTTTTGATTGAAGCCTTTTGAAACTAACCTGGTTTTATACTTATCTAGAGTACCATCAGCTTTATATTTTATTCTATAGCCTCATTTGTGACTAATTGGTGTTTTGTCAGGAGGTAGAGTAGTGATGGTCCATGTATGATTAGCTTCTAGGGACTTGATTTCTAAATTCATTGCATCAACCCACTTGGGATCCTTAGAAGCTTGGGCATAAGACTGTGGTTCAGTGATTTGGTTGATGGTGTTAATTAAATGTCTTTGTGAGGGTGTTTGTATGTTGTGATAGTTAATAAAATTAGTGTAGTAGTGTTTGGAAAATGTAAGAGATGTAGGAAGAGTAATGTGATAATCATGGAGTTTATGTGAGAGCTTATGAAGTCTGGTGGATGTTCTGGTGGTAGTAGATGGTGGTGGTGGCAAGGTTGTGTGAGTGGGATCAATAGAGGTGTTTGTGAAAGATGTGGATGGTGGAATATGGTTTGATTCAGTGGTGTTAGTAGGTGAATATATAGGTGTTGGAGGTGATGGAGTAGTGATAATTGTGGATGGTACGAATGATGTAGGTGTAGGTGGTTGTTCACACGTGAATGTATTTTCAAAATTGTGATTAGAAGATGTTGGTTCATATGGGAAAGTATAGTCAGGAATGTGATTAGAAGGTGTGAGTGAAGTGGTGGAAGACTGCTCATGAAAGGGAAATGTAGATTCATGAAAAGTGACACTTCTACTAACAAAGAATTTATTAGTGGGGAGACTATAGAGAATGTATCCTTTCTGTGTTGTAGGGTAGCCAACTAGGACATATGAGATGGCTCGAGGTGAAAATTTGTTTGAAAGATGTTGTTGAGCAAAGGTGTGGCAACCAATGGTTTTAGAGTGACTTAGATTTAGAGGTGTGTGATAGGGTATTTCATAAGGACTTTTGGTATGAAGGGTTTTGGAAGGGAGTCTGTTGATAAGGTATGTGGTTGTAAGAAGACAATATCCCCAAAAATGAATTGAAAAGTTTGCTTGAAATCTAAGGATCTGGCTACTTCAAGAAGTTGTTTTTGTTTTCTTTAAACTCTAGCATTTTGTTATGGTGTGTGTATGGACATGATGTTTGGTGAATAATACCATGATGTTGGAAAAAGGCAGTTAATGTTTTGTTTATAAATTTTGTACCATTGTCAGTCCTTATTGTTTTGATGGATTTATTGAAATGATTTTTGACATATGAATGGAAAGACTTCATTTGTGATGTAGCATGGTGTTTAGATGGTAAGAGAAATGTCTAAGTGGCTCTTGAGTGATCATCAACATGGTTAAAAAATACTTGCCTTTGTTCATGGTTGAGTGTTTGTATGGACCCTATATGTCTATATGAACAAGATCAAATATATCATTAGCATAAGAAGGACTATTTGGAAAAGGTAATTTGTGTTGTTTAGCCAAAGGACAAATTTTGCATTGAAGTTCATCTTTTCTACAATTGATATCAGAAGAGATACACTTTATTTGTTTAAGTACAGATATGGAAGGATGTCCTAGTCTAGAATGCCAAAGACTAGTTTTTGTAGAATAAGTATTGAGAGCTTTAGTAGAAGGAGTTGTTGCAGAAGTGGTGGTTGTGTTAGGGAAGATGATGTAAAGGCTATCACACTAGATACCATGAGCAATCTTCATGTGGTTCTTGTTGAGTGTCTGGAAATAACATGAAAGTGAGTAGAAAGTGGCAGCAATGGACATTTTGGTTGCTAATTGACTAACTGACAGTAAGTTATATGAAAGGATGGGTCATAAAAGGCATTGGTGAGAGTTATGTCATTGTTGATTTTCACTGATCCACACATTGTGACTGATAGGTGTGAAAACACCCATCCTTTTTACCACTTAATTATAGTAAAAACGAGACCATAACGTATATTTTATGTCGTAAATGTCAGAATTATGCGCGGTTTGGGTTTTTGTTGTGATTTAGGATCAAATTGTGAAAAAAGAAGGAAACACAGGCTTTCACGGGCTTTTATTGAAGAAAAAGACAAAAGACAAGTCAAGAGATCAAAAGTGCAAGAATAACGGAAGTCAAAGGCCTATTCTGAAGATTTATCGAAGAAAAAGTCTAGAGACGGAAGTTTAATGAAGTCGAAGTAACAAGTATACTAAAAAGAAGAAAATTAGAAGACAAGTTCATTTGCCATTCGACTAATCCCGAGACAAAGTCGAGAAAGACGCGTTATTTAAAAGACGTGAAGAAAAAGAAAGAAAGAGAGAAGAAACAAACACCATCACCTCCCAATCCTATAAATACTCCCTTCATATTATTTTTGAAGGAGTTAGTTAATTTTTGGTTTTTCATTATTAGTTTTTAAGTTTTTAAGCACTTTCTCTCCCTAGTTTCTCTCTCTAATTTTACATTAAGTTGTGTAATTTTGAATCTTAATCTTTTAATTTCAAGCAATCTTTTATTAATCTCTCCTTCTACCTTTCTTAATAATATATAGTTTGATTTAATAAGCATGTAGTGGTTGTGATTTAGTTGATGTTTTGTGTTAGCTAATTGAAAATAAGTTGATTCGATAAGCTTAAGTTGGTGATAAAAAGTTGTTTTTGATTTTTGGTTTATTTGGTGTTTTAAAAGTTTTTAAATTTTAGCTTAATCATCTTTTTCTAAAAATCTTTTGGTTTAGCTTTTGGCAAAGTGCTTATTGAGATTTGGCTTATTTACTTGTTGTGCAAGTTTCGGAAGTTTATAACCCTCTTTTTCCGGATAAGGAAATTAATTCCTTATTCCGGATAAGAGTAATAGAAGTCACGTTTTGCGGATAAGGGGTGTATTGCGTATTCCGGACAACACATTCCGGATAAGAGTTCTAAAACTCTTATTCCGGATAAGCATTTGTTCCTTTTTGCGGATAAGAGTTCTAAGTGGTTTCCGGATAAGGTTTTTGTTACGTATTGCGGATAAGAGTTTTTCATAGCGTTTTCCGGATGAGAAGGTAATTCCTTATTCCGAATAAGGGTACTAAAGCGTTTTGCGGATAAGCTGGTGAAGCATGTATTCCGGATAAGGAGGTTTTATCATTTTCCGGATAAGCCTACATTCTGGATAAGCGAGTTCGTATCATTTTCCAGATAAGCTATCAAGGAGGGCTTCCGGATAAGAGTCAAGTTTGTTTTTCCGGATAGGTTTATTTTCAGTTTCCCGGATAAGCCTAAAATAGTTATTCCGGATAAGAATTATAACATCTCTATGTTTTCCGGATAAGGTTTATGGTGTATTGCGAATAAGGGACGAAGACAGTTTCCGGACAAGTGGCTCACACTTGTTTTTCGGATAAGGTGATTGGTTGTGTTTTCCGGATAAGGGCTCCACAGTTGTATTCCGGATAAGTAGAAGAGTTTGGATTCCGGACAAGATCCAGTGTTGTTTTCCGGATTAGCTTATTTTTAATTCAATTCCAGTTTCAAATTTCCCGTTTTCCCGCCAATTAAGGTTAGTTCATTTTATTTTATATTTGTCCTGCCAATTAATTATTTTATCGTCTATTCCACATTTAGACTTAGATAATCCAAAGCTCCCCCTTTTAGTGACCAAGAACAATCATTCCACTTTAAACCGTGATCGATTCGAAAAGACACCGAGAACGAAACAACGACAAATAAATCAATTGGGTACGAGCAACACAAAGAAAGATCAAGCAACAAACCTTTTTATTTACAAACTAAAAATCTGTTATTAAAATGGCGCCGCTGCCGGCTCTTTTCGTAAGGATCAACGGTTTTTTGTGAGAAAAATTGGATTTTGGGATCCGTTCCTCGTGAACTTTATTTTCAAGTACAAAAATTTTCAAAAACCCATAAAAAATATAAAATTTTCAAAAATACAAAAAAATTAAAAAACCTATAAAACCAAAAATATTTTCTCTTGCATTTTCTTTTTAGTGTATGCGTACTCGATCAACGTCTTATCCCGAGCCCGAGACTCTTCAAGATTTAGACATGGCCAGTGTACACAACAACAATAATAATCCACCCCACCCCAATAATGTACCCCCACCCGACCTACGCACTATGGAGGAGCTATGCCAACCTACGATGAATGGACGCGGCGTCCCGATTGCGCCGATGCAAATCACGGCTCAGGAGTTTTCGTTGAAACATCACATGATCCAACAAGTGCAAACTAATCCATTTCGCGGATTGCCGGATGATGATGCCAACAAGCACCTCGACAAATTCATTACCATTACTCAAAGCATGAAGATGCCCGGTGTTTCTATGGATGTACTTCGCCTTCAACTATTTCCCCACACGCTTTCTCACCATGCCGAAAAATGGTTTGACCGCCTCCCAAAGAATTCTATTCATACTTGGGACGACATGACTCAACGATTTTTGTCGCGCTACTTTCCACCATCCATGGTCACGAGCCTTCATAACCAAATTAGTGGATTCATGCAAGACAATGACGAATCACTCTTTGATGCTTAGGAACGCTACAATGATTTGATCGACCGTTGTCCAGATCATAACATGCTCCCCGTCACTCTCATTGATACTTTCTACAATGGTCTCACTTTTTGTGATCGTGATACGATTAATGCCGCCGCCGGTGGTACTTTTATGAAAAGGCGACCGGAGGAGTGTAGAAAGTTGATTGAAAACATGACTACTCACCACAAGAATTGGGATTCATCCGCATCCTCAAGATCTAATCCGAGAGTCAATGTTTCAACTACTTCTTCCACCACCGACATGTCCGCCATTGAACAAGCCATTATCGAAATGAGCAAAAATATGCAAATTTTGGCTACTAACCATACTCAACAAGCTAAAGCCGTTGCTATTTCTTGTGAAACATGTGGTGGTCCTCATTCTTACATTGATTGTCCTTCTACTCAAGGCAATTTTTGTGAAACCGTTAACGCGGCATACGGTACCTATCCCACGGGAGGCTCTTAAGGTCGTCCTCAAGGAGACCGTAACTTGCTAAGTTATCGTTCAAACAACTATCTTTCACCACCCGGTTTTACTCCTCAAAACCAAAACCAACAACAAAGCTATAACCGAAATAACCAAAGCCAACCTCGTGCTACCAATCAATATCAATCTCAAAGAAACCCATACCCACCTCAAGGAAATTCTCAAGCTTACCAAGCTCCACCTCTCAATCAACCAACGACGTTGAATCAAGACATCGAGACGTTCATGAGGACTAATAGAGAGATGGTGACGAATCTTCAGAGTCAATTCATCAACTAGAAGGGAGACATGGCGAAACAAGGGAGTGATATTCGAGCCGAGCTACGGAATGACATGGCGAAACAAAGCAATGATCTTCGCGCTGATATCTGAAACTCTATGAGCACTCAAACGGATAATATACGTGATATGATAGGTTCGCTTTTCCAAGGTAATCAACCCTCTTCTTCGGGTACTCTACCGAGTAACACCGTTGCTAATCCACGAGGGGAGATGAAAGCAATCACCACTCGTAGTGGAAAAGGTTATACGGAACCCGAGCTTCCTACACCTCCACCCGTGATTGTGAACAAGGAAAAACAGCAACTTTCCTCACCTCCTTTTCCTTCTACCCCCATTCCCCCACCACCCGCGGTTGTGAGTGATCCTATTCCACTAAAGCCTTCCTCTTCATCTGATATACCTTATCCTTCAAGGTTGAGGAAAGAGAAGCAAAAGAGCAAGGATGATATTCAAGTTTCAAACTTTCTTAAAATGTTTAAACAATTGAATTTTAACATCTCCTTTGCCGAGGCTCTCGCTCACATACCTAAATATGCGAAGATGTTTAAAGATCTTCTTAGTGACAAGGAAAAGCTTCTTGATATTGCTAATACCCAACTTAACGAGAATTGCTCTGCGGTTCTCTTAAGGAAATTGCCCACCAAACTTGGTGATCCGGGTCGCTTCTTGATTCCTTGCAACTTCCCGGGAGTAGAGAATTACATGGCCCTAGCCGATCTAGGTGCTAGTATAAACTTAATGCCATTAAGTGTATGGAAGCAATTATCTCTCCCCGAGCTAGTCCCCACCAAAATGACTTTGGAATTAGCTAACCGTATGGTTGCTTATCCAGTGGGGATAGCCGAAGACGTCTTCGTTGGCGTTGACAAATTCACCTTCCTGGCGGATTTTGTTGTCGTTTACTACGAGATGGATCCCCGTGTTCCATTAATCGTTGGACGTCCCTTCTTGGGGACCGGTCACACTCTCATTGATGTAGCGTCGGGCGAAATAATCATGAGAGTTGGTGACGATAAAATTGTCTTCAACATGGGTAAGATTTCTAAACAACCTTATTCATATGAGAGTGTTAATGCTATTGATGTTCTCGATAAGGCTTGTGAAGAACACTTTAATGATGCTTGCAAAAGTAATCTTTCTTCTCTACCCAATGTTGAGACCGTTGCCTCAATCGCTCCGTCATTAACTCCTTTTGGAGAAAGTGACTTTCTTTTGGATGATGTTGAAGCTAGCTCGGGTCCACTTGATCTTAGGTATGATGATTCTCCCACCGAGTGGGAAGAAGACATTCGTACAATTGAGAAACTTCTCAATGAAGACCCTTTCTCTCCTCCTTCTCCTAAAGAGGTGACCAATGATGATCCATCATTAGTTACACCATCTATTGAGGATCCTCCTACTCTTGAGCTTAAGGACTTACCTCCTCATCTCGAGTATGTTTTCTTAGATGGCATTGATCAACTTCCCGTTATCATTGCTTAGGACTTAAAATCCGATGAGAAAACTTGTCTCATTGAAGTTGTCAAGAAACATAAAAGAGCTATTGCTTGGAAAATCTCCGATATTCGTGGAATTGATCCTCACTTTTGCACACATAAAATTCTCATGGAGGACGACTTTAAGCCCACAATTCAAAGCCAACGAAGGGTGAATCCTAAAATCCATGACGTTATAAAAAAAGAGGTTATCAAACTTCTTGATGCGGGCATGATTTACCCTATCTCGGATTCACCATGGGTTAGTCCAGTCCATTGTGTGCCTAAGAAAGGCGGAATCACCGTTGTGCCCAATCAAAACAACAAGTTGATTCCTACACGTCTCGTTACTGGGTGGAGAGTTTGTATAGACTATCGCAAACTCAATGATGCCACGAGAAAGGATCATTTTCCTCTTCCTTTTATGGACCAAATGCTTGAACGTTTAGCGGGTAATGAATATTACTGCTTTCTAGATGGTTTCTCGGGTTATTTCCAAATACCCATCGATCCCCAGGATCAAGAGAAGACAACATTCACTTGTCCCTATGGCACATTTGCTTACAAAAGAATGCCTTTTGGCTTATGCAATGCCCCCGGGACTTTCCAAAGGTGCATGTTGGCTATCTTCCATGACATGGTTGAGCAAACCATGCAAGTCTTCATGGATGATTTCTCGGTCTTTGGGATTCATTCTCTTCTTGCCTTGCCAATTTAGAACGTATGCTTAAGCGGTGCGAAGACACTCGCCTTGTTCTAAATTGGGAAAAATGCCATTTTATGATAAAAGAAGGCATTGTGCTAGGACACAAAATCTCAAAAGCCGGTCTTGAAGTGGACCGTGCTAAAGTAGATGTCATAGCCAAATTACCTCCACCTTTAACCGTGAAGGGTGTGAGAAGTTTCCTTGGTCATGCGGGCTTCTACCGTTGATTTATCAAAGATTTTTCTAAAATCGCTCGCCCGATGACCCACCTCTTGGAAAAAGATACTCCTTTTATCTTTTCCAAAGAGTGTATTGAAGCCTTCAACCTTCTTAAGGATAAGCTAACTAAGGCACCGGTCTTGGTTACCCCTAATTGGGAGCTACCTTTTGAGTTGATGTGCGATGCTAGCGACTTTGCTATTGGAGCGGTTTTGGGACAAAGAGTGAACAAACACTTTCAACCAATCCATTACGCTAGCAAAACAATGACCGGGGCTCAATTGCATTACACGACAACCGAAAAAGAGCTTTTAGCTGTTGTCTATGCTTTTGAAAAATTCCACCCCTATCTTGTTCTATCTACTACAATCGTGTACACTGATCATTCCGCGTTGAAGTACTTGTTAACTAAGCAAGATTCTAAACCAAGACTTCTTCGTTGGGTTTTACTCCTTCAAGAATTTAACATTGAAATTTGTGACAAGAAGGGAGCTGAAAACCTAGCCGCGGATCATCTAAGTAGACTTGAGGATCCGTATCAAGGGGATCATCCAAATCAAGAGATCAATGACTCTTTTCCCCTTGAGACCTTAATGTCTATTCACTCCAATCTTGATGACACCATGTGGTTTGCGGACATTGCAAACTACTTAGCGGGTGGTATTCTCATCGAAGGGTTAACATCCCAACAAAAGAAGAAGTTCTATAAAGATGTTAAGACTTATTTCTAGGATGACCCTTATCTCTTCAAACAATGTGCTGATCTGATCATTCGTCGACGTGTTGATGGACCCGCAGCTTTAGACATTCTCGAAGCTTGCCACAAAGGACCCACCGGTGGTCACTTTGGTCCCAACTACACCGCCAAAAAAGTGTTTGATTCGGGATTCTATTGGCCCACCATTTATCGTGACGCTCACGAACTGGTTAAAAATTTTGATGCTTGCCAACGACAAGGCAAGATCACACATAAAGATGAGATGCCTCAAAATTTCATACAAGAATGTGAAATATTTTACGTCTGGGGCATCGACTTTATGGGGCCATTCCCTTCATCTAAAGGAAACAATTACATCCTTGTAGCCGTAGACTACGTTTCTAAATGGGTTGAAGCAAAAGCTTTACCCACTAACGATGCAAGGGTGGTTTGTAACTTTTTGAAACAGCTATTCGCTAGATTTGGTGTGCCCCGTGCCATTATTAGTGATCGCGGGACTCATTTTTGCAACGACCAATTTGCACGGGTCATGGCTAAGTATGGTGTCAATCACCGTCTTTCCACCGCGTATCACCCACAAACTAATGGGCAAGCTGAGATCTCTAACTGTGGGTTAAAGCGAATTTTGGAACGTACTGTGGGAGAGCATCGTGCCTCGTGGGCCGATAAACTTGATGATACTCTGTGGGCTTTCCGTACCGCATATAAGACACCGATTGGTTGTACACCTTATCGTCTTGTGTACGGAAAAGGATGCCACCTCCCAATTGAGTTGGAGCACAAGGCCTACTGGGCCTTGAAATGGGCTAATTTTGATATCAACAACGCCGGTGACTTAAGAAAAATCCAACTCAATGAGTTAAACGAACTTAGGAATGAAGCTTATGAGAGCTCATTGATCTATAAAGAGAAGACCAAGCTCTTTCATGATGCAAAGCTCAAAAGCCAAGATTTCCAGTTTTACTCTTTAACTCTCGGTTGAAAATCTTTTTGGGCAAACTCAAATCTCGTTGGTCCGCCCATTCACCATTGCTCAAATTTTTCCATATGGTACTATTGAGCTTGCTCAAACCAATGGCCCAAATTTCAAGGTGAATGGTCAACGAGTGAAGTTGTACTTTGGAGAGGACATCTCTAATGAGATTCCATCCCTCTCCACCTTTCCTTTAAATTAATTCGGGACCGAGTCAGGCTCGTGACTCGGTTAACAAAAACAAGCGCTCCTCGGGAGGCAACCTGTGTTTCTCCCCTTTTCCGTTTTCTACCCTAAGTGTAGGGGAGCTTGTAGGTGTTTGTTGCTTTGTTTCTTTTGATGTGCAGGGATTCGAACTTTCAAAGAAGCACTTTTGATGACTTTTGATGACCCGTGATCCCGTGTACCTGTCTTCCCGGTTCTATCCTAAACTCTCGTGATTCAATATTCCATATTTTATATATGTACACATTGAATTCACTTTAGTTGTCTTCTCCTTAACGAGATTTAAACAAAGTGCACAATGTCATAAGTGTAGGGGAGTTTACTCCCACATGCTCAAACATTGAGGACAATGTTTATCTCAAGTGTAGGGGGGACTTCTATCAAAGTTAAGTGGGCTTTTTCATGTATTTGACCTCATTTTAATCGGAAATTCATTTTTTCGACATTTTTCAAATTTTTTAATCTACTTTGGCCTATAGTATTTTTCTTTTATTCTCATTTATCTCTTTTTCTTTAGTATCGCTATCGTATGTATATATTTCATGTCTAGAATAAAGTCAAAAAGGAAAAACAATGAATAAATAAAGTGGTTTTAGCAAGTTTATATGTCTTAGATATATTAGGCCCGTCGTGAATATTTTGACTCAACCCGAGTCTACCTAAGTAAGTTCACTCTAGCTAGTATCCTTAACCATGTAGACCTTAATTGGTTTATTAGGCTAAGCATCCACGAGTCTCATTCCTTGAGATTTTAAATTGTGGAGAACGAGAAATGATAGAGTCAATTATAAGTTTGGTATTCTTTCATTAACTTATGTGAGTTAGTTATGATCTTTTTCTCCCATCGCTTGTAAATATATAAATGCAATAAGTAAGGTCGTACGCTAAAAAATTACTTAGCTTCTAGCCCAAGATCGTTTAAAAGTTGCTCGGTACTAAGTAGAGTTCATAGCCAAGGCATAACTATTGAAACGGGACGCGAAGATTGGCGAGTACGAAAAGGCCCTAACAAGGCATGAGGGCTCCATTGTGTTGCTAAAGATCCAAGATGATGTGAAGTATCATTATTCCCAAAATCAATATGAAGGATCAAGACACACGACGAAAAGCAATCAACTCCCATAAAGATCATGGAGAAATCTATCCGAAAAGACCCTAACAAGGTATGAGGATAAATAGATCCAAGTCCGAAAAGGAGGCGGATCGTTGTATATCAAAATCCCAAATAAGGATTGAAGAAATAATGAAGAAGTCGTGGTCAACATTTGAAGAAAATATCTCAACTACTCCAAGTGAAGATATACACTATAAACGAAGAGAAGACCACAATTTCAAGAACGTCTTCTCAAGATTCGAAGTATGAAGTAAATGCCAAATATCGGTCCGAGAAAGGTCTCAAATCGTGAAGCGAGTTATGCCAAGATATGAACTTTATGAGGTCTCGAGAAGCAGTTTTAAAAGATTTTGTCCTTTAGCTAACTATGGATTAGATCGTCCTACTTTATTTTCAGCCGTAATAAATTATCGAAATAAGTCCAAAAATGCATCTTCATGATCATTCTAAGACAAAAATAAAATATAAGAGGTACCCATAGGAATAAGGGAGTCTAAGTGATTAATTGAACCGCATGAGTAGGTGTTAGTTGTGCTAACTTTTAATTACAATGATCTCGTTTTTAAGCTTGGCGTGGGGAGCGTGAAACTTGAGGATGATTAGTATTCATGACACACAAGCCCTAATGTAAGTCTTAGATTTCTTTACGAGTTTCTTCCATCTAACAATTTCAAGTAAATAAATAAGGTGAAAATTGTTTTATCTTTTGTTTCCTTGATTTTAGTTTTATCGTTTTTTTGTTATTTAGTTTAGTAGTAATAGTTTATCTAATAAATGCCAAGGTGGGTTGATTATGATGGAGAATATAAACTTGCTTTGAAACTAATGCATTGCATAAGGTCATTGCAATGGTCAAGTTAGGAGATTTGACAGGTGTGAAAACACCCATCCTTTTTACCACTTAATTATAGTAAAAACGAGACCATAACGTATATTTTATGTCGTAAATGTCAGAATTATGCGTGGTTTGTGTTTTTGTTGTGATTTAGGATCAAATTGTAAAAAAAGAAGGAAACACGGGCTTTCACGGGCTTTTATTGAAGAAAAAGACAAAAGACAAGTCAAGAGATCAAAAGTGCAAGAAAAACGGAAGTCAAAGGCCTATTCTGAAGATTTATCGAAGAAAAAGTCTAGAGACGGAAGTTTAATGAAGTCGAAGTAACAAGTCTACTAAAAAGAAGAAAATTATAAGACAAGTTCATTTGCCATTCGATTAATCCCGAGACAAAGTCGAGAAAGACGCGTTATTTAAAAGACGTGAAGAAAAAGAAAGAAAGAGAGAAGAAACAAACACCATCACCTCTCAATCCTATAAATACTCCCTTCATATCATTTTTGAAGGAGTTAGCTAATTTTTAGTTTTTCATTATTAGTTTTTAAGTTTTTAAGCACTTTCTCTCCCTAGTTTCTCTCTCTAGTTTTACATTAAGTTGTGTACTTTTGAATCTTAATCTTTTAATTTCAAGCAATCTTTTAATAATCTCTCCTTCTACCTTTCTTAATAATCTATGGTTTGATTTAATAAGCATGTAGTGGTTGTGATTTAGTTGATGTTTTGTGTTAGCTTATTGAAAATAAGTTGATTCGATAAGCTTAAGTTGGTGATAAAAAGTTGTTTTTGATTTTTGGTTTATTTGGTGTTTTAAAAGTTTTTAAGTTCTAGCTTAATCATCTTTTTCTAAAAATCTTTTGGTTTAGCTTTTGGCAAAGTGCTTATTGAGATTTGGCTTATTTACTTGTTGTGCAAGTTTCGGAAGTTTATAACCTTCTTTTTCCGGATAAGGAAATTAATTCCTTATTCCGGATAAGAGTAATAGAAGTCACGTTTTGCGGATAAGGGGTGTATTGCGTATTCCGGACAACACATTCCGGATAAGAGTTCTAAAACTCTTATTCTGGATAAGCATTTGTTCCTTTTTGCGGATAAGAGCTCTAAGTGGTTTCCGGATAAGGTTTTTGTTACGTATTGCGGATAAGAGTTTTTCGTAGCGTTTTCCGGATAAGAAGGTAATTCCTTATTCCGAATAAGGGTACTAAAGCGTTTTGCGGATAAGCTGGTGAAGCATGTATTCCAGATAAGGAGGTTTTATCATTTTCCGGATAAGCCTACATTCCGGATAAGCGAGTTCGTATCATTTTCCGGATAAGCCATCAAGGAGGGATTCCGGATAAGAGTCAAGTTTGTTTTTCCGGATAAAGGTTTATTTTCAGTTTCTCGGATAAGCCTAAAATAGTTATTTCGGATAAGAATTATAGCACGTTTTCCGGATATGCAAATCTCTATGTTTTCCGGATAAGGTTTATGGTGTATTGCGGATAAGGGGACGAAGACAGTTTCCAGACAAGGGGCTCACACTTGTTTTCCGGATAAGGTGATTGGTTGTGTTTTCCGGATAAGGGCTCCACAGTTGTATTCCGGATAAATAGAAGAGTTTGGATTTCGGACAAGATCCAGTGTTGTTTTCCAGATTATCTTATATTTAATTCAATTCCAGTTTAAAATTTCTCGTTTTCCCGCCAATTAAGGTTAGTTCATTTTATTTTATATTTGTCCTGCCAATTAATTATTTTATCGTCTATTTCACATTTAGACTTAGATAATCCAAAGCTCCCCCTTTTAGTGACCAAGAACAATCATTCCACTTTGAACCGTGATCGATTCGAAAAGACACCGAGAACGAAACAACGCAAATAAATCAATTGGGTACGAGCAACACAAAGAAAGATCAAGCAACAAACCTTTTTATTAACAAACTAAAAATCTGTTATTAGTGACTTCCACATTTTGACCATTGGGTAAGGTTGTAAGGATGGGTGGATTATAAATGTGTATATTAAACATGACAATTAAGGATATAGAAATATGGTCTGTTGCCCCACTGTCCACTACCCAAACAAGCTTATAGTCTACCATGACAAATGCAATGAATTTATGTCTTCTAATGGAGATGGAATTGATGATACCTGTGACTTGTGAGTGTTTCCTTCTGTGTATTCTGAATCATCATCATGACTTGATTTAGTTGATTTTTCAATAGATCCATCCTCATGAATACAACATCACTGTCATTGTTCTGTCATGCATGAGAAGTTGAGGGCATGTTTGGGTCAAGGGCATTGCTCACAACTGCAACCACTATCTTTGGTGTAGAAACACTTTTCATAACTAAGGTTTGTACTTCCCATGTGATGGATGACCAATAGGATAGCCCTTAAGCATGTAACACTTATCTCTACTATGGCCTTCTTTATTGCAATTTGTACAAATCACACCAGGCCTAAAAGAGCTTCTTCTTTCTGGTCTAATGCCATTGTTCCTTTGATAGCTGGTGGTAATGTTTGCATCAACAAAGTTTGTCCCCTAATGTTTGAATAGCACTCATCTAACCCCATAAGAAATTGTATTAGTCTTTTTTTTTTATCCCTATCACCATTCACTCTACTATTTTTCACAACTGCAATGAAAAATACACATATAGGGAGCTTCCAAAGCATCATGCTCATCCCAATATCCTTTTAGTTTTGGTAATATACCTCTACATCATAGTTTTGTAGTTTCAATTGAAAAATATCAGTAATGATTTGGTAAATTCTATGACCATCAAGTTGTGAATAATGTTCACTTAACCCAGACCATAAAGCAGCATCATATTAACAAAAGTGAGACTATTACTTATCTGATTTGAAATGGTGCTTAGGATCCAAGAGATGATCATGTCATTAGTTCTTTCCCATAAAGCTCTTGTGCTTGATTGAATGCTTGGTTATGGAAACTCACTAGTAACTATTTTGTATTTGTTCCTTGCATTGAGTGCAATCATCATTGATCTTTTCCAGGTGCTGTAATTGTCTGAACCTGTAAGATTCTTTGAGATCAAAACCATACCAAGATGATCATTAGGATAATGATAGAGAGGATGGTTGGGTGAATTGACGCCATTGTCAAGCAAAATAGTCACATTGTTGCTTGGATTGTCTTGGTTGATGTTTATGTTGTGTTGAGTATTTTGATTAGAGCTTCCAACCACCATCAATGGTGGTTTAAAGAAGAAAGTTAGTTATTGTTGTTGAGAAAATTGGTTATTCGATCAGAAAATGTGTGAGAACTTCATTAAAGGGGAATCAGAATGCGGAAGGATAATGATGGTTGATTAATGGAGGATGATTGACAATTGTGATGAAAGAAATTTGTTGTAACAACCAACAATTGTGGTGAAAGAAAGTTGTTATAAGAACCTTTCAGTTAGTTACAGGTGACTGGAGCATTTAAGCACTGATACCATATTAAAGTTTCACACACAGTTAAAGGTAAAAAATGAAGTGACTTTCATTATTAAAAAAGTGAGTTACATGAAGTGATATGAAGATTATATATACAGAGTATTAGACTAAATAACTTCTAACGAACTTTTCATATGTGAAAGTAACTACAACTAGAACAAACTTTTCACATGTGAAAAAACTAAATTGTACTAACAGTTCTTGAACTTTGGTATTTGTTTATGTGTTGATTAGCACACTTGAATGCATACACTTTTGTTGCTTGAGTAGAACCTTTAATGTTGATTATGCCAACCCTCGGTCTCCAAATTTAGGCGAATTCCTTGAACACACTACAACAAATTTAGCTTTTGTACACATTATTTTTACTTTAAAAAGTGTGAACTTTATTTGTCAAATATTCATACTCATAAGTGTGAAGTATTAGAAAGTGTGAAATATTAAAAAGTTCACCCATAAAAAGTGTGAAGTATTAAAAAGTTCACACGTATAAGTGTAGTTTATTATAAATCTTCACATTTTTAAGTGTGAAATTATTTGTTACACTCAATTTGTTTATATCAAGAACACTAATGATATGGTGAACTTTTCAAAATCACACGTTTTAAAGTGTGAAGAAATGTCATAATATGTGTAAAAAATCAACCTATTTGTTGTTGTGACATAACTTTGCTCGGGATGAAGTCAAGAGGGCCGTGTGGGATTGTGGTGGTGACCGCGCGCCACAACCTTATGGTTTTAGTTTCAGTTTTTTACCACCTCGTAATTAGTCAACTCACAATATGAAGTCAAAAGTTCAGGTTAGCAAAAAAAATACATTATACCATTAAATTGTACGTAAAAAAATTACAATATGAACTCACAATATCAAGTGATTTGTTTTTATATATTGATGTCTAACAATATTTGTCACATAAATACATTATACCTTTATATTAAATTGTACGTAAAAAAGTACAATAGGATGTTAAATGTAAATAACTCGGTGTAGAAACCGAAATATATTCAGTTGTTCAAAATTTAGTATCTTGTTATGTGGGTATCGTTCGCAAGCCAAATCGCTAATAAGAATAGTCTGTTTATGACATCTAACCTTTCGATCATCTCATCGAAAACAGTAGAAAACTAAAGACCGGCCCTGACTACATACATTTGCTAACAACTTCTAAGAACTAATTAAACGTTTGTACACGTGTTATAATTACATATTCACTTTTTCCTATTGGTGGTGAAAGGACTGTCTTTGCAATGTTTGATTTTGGGCTCTAGTAACACTTCTTTTATAGGAATAAGATGTGTAGCAGATTAAAGAAAGGCCTGTTCAGATTTTCAAAAGATTATTGCATTCGGATGCTCCAAGCTACTTTAGGGTCAGGCCTTTTTACTTTGGTGTTTTTTGTTTTAGCAAATTATCGTGTTTATTTGGTTTAATGTATTTACTAGGTCCTTGCTAAATCTATGATCAGGTAATGGAAAACGTAACATCAAATCGCTTTACCTACAGTACATGGTACTAAGGTGCTCATACATCAAATCACATGGTCTGGTGGCGCATGACAATACAACTTATTTGTTTTTTTTATATGGAGTTATCGTGTGGTTTGGCATTTTTGTGTACATGGCTTTAAATTTTTTGTTCGTTTATATCTTTGTACTTTATTGTGTTTTTTTTTAACCAATTGTTGAAAACAGCCACATAATGCACTAGTGCTGATTAGCAAAGGTTGTGGTACCTCCGTCAATGACACCATATCGTGTCCAAGATTTTTCTATATGTATGTGGTAGCTCTAGGGGCGGACTTACATGGGAGCCGGGTATATCACGGGGTACATCCCATTTTAAGTCACGAAAGGTAAAAATGTAAAAAAGGAGTATTTTTTCACTAAGTGCAACACCCATTTTTATCTAATACAAGACAACTTTAATACTAATAATTATAAAAAAAATTGTACAACACCCTGTTATAATCTTACGTTCATCTCACTTCTTATTTTAGTAAGAATAACTTAATAAGTGAAGCATAAATAATTTTTCAGATGAGAAAAATCAAATAATACCCAAATTCAGGAACGATATACATTATATGCTCATCACTTAAAAATAGTAAAAAGTTGAGTGAGGCAAAAAGAAATATTGCATAAAACACAAAAATTATTTTAAAATTTTTGTTTGTGAGACATGTGTTTAGAAAGCACATGACTGGAATCATTGTGAATGGGCTTTTCACCCATCAATAACGTCACGCACGACTGAGGGCAGCAACGAATAGATTGGCATTATCAACAATTGCCCCCGCACCACAGCCAATTGATCGACAACGCCGCACACCACATAGGGCGGAAACAAAGAGATCAACATAAGCGAAGCAGAGTTTTGAGGTAAAAAAAGTCAAATACAATACCATACATTATATACTCACTACTTAAAAAATTAGAGAAAATGAAATACAGGTGTAAGACATGCCTAAATAAAAAAACGAGCGAGACAAAAGAAAAAAAACTACACAAGGCATACAAATTATTTTATAAATTTTATTTGTGATAGATGTGTTTAGAAAACGCGTGAGTGAATATACCGCCGGGACGAAACTTTTATGAGGCTAAGGAGGTGTGGCCTCCAAAAAATTTCGACTCTAAAAAATTACGCATGTTGTGTATCACTCCTCTAAAAAAATAATTTTCAAGTTAACTTTTCCGAAAAAATGTTCAATTTCCGTCTCTGTATACCGCTCAAATGCTCAATAATAGATAATAAGTGTATAAATATATGTTTGTGTAGACTATATGTTTGTGTAGAGTGTAGACCCTCATATGAATGTATAATTCACTTCAATACCTAAATGGCTAAATTTGTGCCAGGGAACACATTTAGTGACTACTTTTAGATTGTTAGCGACGAACTTGGTAACCACTAAAGACGATTTTCTTGTAGTATTGGTTCAAAGTTCTCGCACTTAAAAGTGTGAAAAAATAAAAGCTCACACGAAGAATTGTTTCAAAATCATCACACTTAAATGTGTGATGAAGAATTAAAATCTCGCACGTAAAAGTGTAAAGATTTTTTTTCAAATCAAGAAGAATTGTTTCAAAATATTTACATTTAAGAATGTGAAAATTTAAAACTTCACACTTAAAAGTGTGAGGAAATGTTTCAAAATTAAAAGTGTGAAGATTTTTTTCAAAAATTTAAATTTAAAAATGTGAAGTTTTATTTATAAATCTTCATATTTAAGTGTGTAATATTATTTGTTACATTAATATTGTTTACACACAAATGTAAACTTTTAGATTCTTCACACTTTAATATATGAAAATAATAAGCGTGAATATCACATATTTTTTAATAAGCGTAAATATCACATTTGGCATTTAAAGTTTAGATTTAAGTTCATTTGGATACCAAACTTTATTTGGATACTAAGGGACTAATCTCCACCACTCATCTCCATCTTAATCTAATAGATAAGATTAAACATAAAACAAATTTCCTCTTTTTTTCAAACATTAATATCTTTTAAACCGTCAACCGTTATACGAAAAAAAATATACCATTACGACGGGCATTTAATTATCTTTCTACAGATATGCTATATGATATACTTTCGACAAATTATTTTTTTTTCCGTAATTTATCATATATGATACTAAATATCATATATGATAGTAACACTGGTATCATATATGATATAACTTATCATATATGATATAAACCAATATCATATGATATAAACCAATATCATATGATATAAACCAATATCATATATGATTCTGTAATAATTTGTAACATAACACTAATATCATATATGATAAAACACTATTATCATATATGATATTTTACTCAAATTTAAAAAAAAAACGATTTTTTTTCTTCTTCAAAAGTATATCATATTGCATATCTGTAGAAAGCTAATTAAATGCTCGTCGCGATGGTATATTTTTTTCCGTTTAACACTTAACGGTTTAAAAGATATTTAAGTTTTAGAAATAAGTGAAATAATTAAATACTTTTAATCTCAACCATTAGATATGATGAGGATGGATGGTGGGGATGAGTCCCTTAGTATCCATGATAGATATTGTATCCAAAATAACTTGACTCATTAGTTTATCATTTAGATGTATGTGTCACGCATTTGGCAAACTTTTAACGTGGTGCACACATATTATTCAACATGATCACAAAATTCTAATGTGTTAGCTAAGGACGTACTAGACATTAAATTTTATAAGCTCGGGGACACATCTATATATAATATCACCAGATCATGTACCACTAGCTAATTAGCTACATATGGTAGTTGTAATTAGTTATGTTGGTTCATGACGCAAGGTAAAAATGTGTATCAATACATATCAAACAGCATGTAATTTAACTCCGGAGTTATGAACCACTTATTATTAAAGAATCATGATATTTGAACAATCATGGTTCCATTGGAATTTCAAATACATAAAGGATCACGGAAGCTAGGTAGACTTGATTTTTGAAAATAGACCAAATGATGGATTTATTGTGGTAAAATCTCCTTCAATTGCTACATAATGACCGCTTTATATACTTAGACTCGTCACTTGCAAGAAATAGGGTCGCCTCGGCCACATCTTGCTCTCTAACTTCAACTCCTTTACGGTTGGAGATTGGTATACAAGTCTGGATACTTTTTGACGATAGGCATCGTCGTTGGTGTTAGGAGGAAGTGTGGCAACACACAATTCGTTTTATTATGTATATCTATCATTTTACATGGTATCAGAGTTATATCCGAGATTTAGTCGGCCACCATGAACTGCTTAGGAGTTTTTCATCATCTTACACAATTCGTTTTATTATGTATATCTATCATTTTACATGGTATCAGAGTTATATTAGAGTTCAGTAGCAACATTTTTAGTAAATTATTGTGTTTTATTTGCTGTAATGTACGTATTTACTACCGAGTAGTTCCTTACTACAGATCTCTATGATCAAGGTAATAAAATCAAACCAAGGTTGTCAAGATCCCGATCTTGATCTTAAGATCTTACGATTTTACGATACTGCAAATAAAAAACGATCCAGATCTTACGTAGGATCTTTGCTTGCTTAAGATCTTATAGGATCTCAATCTTGATCATAGGATCTTAAGATCTACTACGATCCGATCTTACTTTTTTTCGAGCGACAAACTAAAAAACAAAAATTTATAGGTTCTATTTTGTATAATCTAAAAAACAACATGTAAATTTTCTTATACATTTCATAATAATAATTTAGGACCACATTTTGTGAAATATTAGTATAATTTTGGGGTTAAAGACATAAAATAGCTACGTACTTTTTAAAATGTATCGATATGGTACGTATACTTTTTTTATTATCTATATGGTACGTGTACTTCATCAAATGTATCGATATGGCCACTTTCTTACCGGCAACGTAAAACCGGTTACCAATTCACTACTAGCATATTGGTCAATAGCGACAATCACTTTCCTCAGATTTGTGACAAAATATCTGTCGCAAAAAAAGAATTTGTAACTCGTAACAAAAAATGTAGTTTCAGAAAAAAAAAATTAATTTCATTAAAAAAATTGTAAATTCATAAAAAAAATTTATTTCATAAAAATAAGTAATTTGCTAAAATCATCATAGTTTGTTAAAATAAAATTATAATTTGATAAAAAAATTGTAATTTCAGAAAAAAAATTAATTTTTTTCCAAATTTATTTTCTCTTTTAGATTTTTTTCGAAATTATTTTCATAAAAAAAGATTTTATAATTTTTTTGTCAAATTTGTTTTGATAATTTTTTTTCAAATTTCTTTTCCAACATAAAACTTTATTCCGAAGTAAATTAGTAGATGAAAAAAAAAATCGGAAAAAAAAATTATTTTGTTGGAAAAAAAATTGATTTTTTATTTTGGACAAAAACTCTTCAAAAAAATTATAATTTTTTTCATAAATTTTTTTTATATTTTTATGAATTTTATTTCAGATTTTTTTTCCAACAAAAAATCAATTTCTTTTTCTAACGTAGGATTTTTTTTTTCCAAATTAAAATAGTAGGTTTAAAAAAATCCGAAAAAAAATTTTTGTTCGAAAAAAATTGAATTTTTGTTCGAAAAAAATTGAATTTTTGTTCGAAAAAAATTGAATTTTTGCTTTAGACAGACACTTTTAAAAAAATCATAACTTTTTTTCGATTTTTTTTCACAAATTCTTTTTTCATACTTTTTTTCGAATTTTATTTTCAGATATTTTCAACAAAAATTCACTTTTTTAACATAATATTTTTTTCCAAATTAAATTAGTGGCTAAAAAAATTATTTTGTTGAAAAAACCAATTGAATTTTCGTTGTGGACAGATACTTTTCAAAAAATATCATAATTTTTTTTCGGATTTTTTTCATATTTTTTTTCAGCATAAGATTTTTTTTCCAAATTAAATTAGTAGCTGAAAAAAAGTCAAAAAAAAATTTATTGGTAAAAAAATTAAATTTAAAAAAAAAGTTCAATAGAAAAATAATTTGAAATGTTTAAAAAACAAAAATAAACACCCGTTAGTATAAAGGACTAACTTTGAAAATGTTTGATACAAACGGTCGTTAATAATTTGCCATGTCAGCCAACTAGCAGGTTAAAAAGGTAGAAAAATAGGTACACGTACCATATTATCCGGTTTCATAAAGTACACGTACCATATAGATAATAAAAAAAGTATACGTACCATATCGATACATTTTAAATAGTACGTAGCTATTTTATGTCTTTAATCCTATAATTTTGTGTTTACAATATATATTAATTTGTAAATTTATAAAAAAAATGCAAAGACTACTAAGAAAATTACATTTAGTAGGATCTTACGATTCCGATCCTACTTTACTATCTCGATCTTATAAATACAAAAACGATCCTAAGTAAGATCCCGATCTTAAAAACCTTGCATCAAACGGCTTTACCTTGATAGAACGTCGTACTAATATGCTCATACATCAAATCACATGGTCTGGTGGTCCATGACAATACAACTCATTTGTTTTTTTACATCTGCTAATATTTTTTGGTTCGTTATTGGTTTATATATCTTTGTATTTTATTGTGTTTTTTTTGGCCAATTGTTGAAAACAGCTACCTAATGCACTAGTGCTATCTATATGTATGTGGTAGCCCCTCATGGTAGTACTTAGGCTCGTGGGAGTGGGTGAAACCCCACTCGTGAGTTTCCTCCACTCACGCGTAGCCCCCACCTCGTGTCACATAAGCCGCGCGTGACTCACTCTTCAACCACCAAAAAACCTTAGTAAACTCACCCAGGTGAGTTATATATCTTCGGGCCCCACCACTATATAACCGTTTTTTTTAAATAAAAAGAAGAAAAAAAATTTTTTACCCAAAATTTACTAATAAATACCCCAGCATCTTCTTCATTTTTCACACATAAAAAATCAAACATCTCATCTTCATCTCCATCTTTATCGCAATAAAAAATGGCATGCTCATTCCCACATACCGAAGTCGAGATTAAGGCTATGATTCAGAGACAAATAATTCAACAACAACGTCGTTACGATGAGCTTACGAAGTTAGGTGATGATTTCGATGCTGCGTCCGAAGAAAATACGAAATTGCGCACGAAATGTGGGATCTGCCGTGATCTCTCCCCACAAAAGCGTCAGTTACTCGACACGTATTTTAGAGATCAATTTGATATCGATTTCACCTTCCGGAGATCTATGTTTAGAAAGTCGATAAAATTGCAGGCTAGAATTGAAGAAAATACTAAATGGTTGAATAACTTGGGTTTTTCGTCCCAATCTCAAACAACTCATATCGGTTCTTCGTCGCAACAACACCGAAGAAGAAATGAGTCGCCCGATCTACCCTTTCCAATTCCAAACGACTCAGATGGCCGAATGACTGACAATGAGGTGTATCAAGAATACCTAGATCAAAAAGTGTTGAGACAAACTCAGGAAGAAGAAGAAAGGGAAAGAAAGGAGTTGGAGGCGCAAATTATGGCGGAAGAAGATGAAGAAGAAACAATGCGTTGGGAGTTACCTGGTCAGCTTTCGGATTCAGATCCGGGAACTGACTAATCGTATTAAGTTTTTTTTTATATTTGTGTTTTTTTTAAATGTTGTTTTTAAATTTCCTATGTATCGTCTTTTAATTTCGTACTATGTTTTGATTTTATATGTACCGGTGTTTTAATAAAATGTATGAATAAAAAATATTTAATAAAAAGATAGGGTGATGTGGAGTGAGTTTGGGTGAGTTTGGTGAGTGTCATTACCTCCTGTAGTGAGTTTGGGTGGAGTTTTGGTGAGTTTAGTAAAAAGCTGACGTGGCGCTGAGGTGGAGGTGAGTGAGTTTCACCCCACTCCCACTAGTCTTAGCAACGTTAAGTTTTAATAACCTTACGTTTATTTCACTTCTTATTTATCAGTAAGAATAAGTGAAGCACAAATAATTTTTCAAATGAAAAAAATCAAATAATACCCAAATTCAGTAACGATGTACATTATATTACTCATCACTTAAAAAATAGTAAAAAGTTGAGTGAGGAAAAAAAAATACTGCGCAAACCATAAAAATTATTTTATAAATTTTGTTTGTGAGAGATGTGTTTAGAAACAATGGCGAAGTCAGGTAGAGCTTAGGGAGGGCTGTGGCCTCCCTAGAGTTTTGTATATTTATAGCATTTACCTTTATATTAATACACATTTTAAATTACTAACCTTAAAATTTATACATGAACCATGATTTGGCCCTCCTACATTCTTTAAACTACATTTTGGCCCTCCTAGTAGAAAAAGTCTAGCTCCGCCACTGTTTAGAAAGTGTACGAGTGAAATCCATTGTTAGGAGGCTTTTTGCACATCAATAACGCCACACACCACTGACGGCGGCAACGAATAAATTGGCATTATCGGACATAAAACAATTGCCCCTACAACCATATCCAACCGATCAACAACCCCGCACATCACACAGGGCGACAACAAAAAGATCGGCATGAGCGAAGCATAAACAATTTCTCATGTGAGAAAAATCAAATAATACTCCGATCCAACAACACCATGCATTATATACTCACTATTAAAAAATAAGAAAAGTGAAATAAAGGTGTAACACATGCCTGATTTTCCAGGCCAGTTACCGATCTACCTGGTATTATTCAAGAAATAAGATTCTCACACTCGAACAATATATAGTTCTTCTGGCATTTCAAATACATAAACAGCTAAGAAGTTAGGTCGCCTTGATTTTTGAAAATAGACCAAACGATGGATTGATTGCTGTAAAACCTCCATCAATTGCTAGATTATGCCCGCTTATATACTTAGACTCGTCACTTGCAAGAAAAAGGGTCGCCTCGGCCACATCTTGCTCTTTAAGCTCGATTCCTTTGAGGTTGGAGTAAACATTAGTATACAGGTCTGGATACTTTTTGACGATAGGCACTGTCGCTGGTGTTAGGAGGAAGTGTGGCGACACACAATTGACACGAATTCCATACTCTCCGAGTTCAGCAGCAACGTTTTTAGTAAGTCCCGCGACAGCGTGTTTGGAACTTGTATATGCATGAGAACAGTTCCCACCTACAGTAGAAGCAATACTTCCAATTGAAACAATGCTACCACCGTTAGCAGCTGGGATCATGACACGAGCAGCATGTTTCGTTCCCAAGAAAACACCAGTAACGTTGATACTTAACACTCGTTCAAAATCCGACACGTTATTTTCAAGGATGCTAAACTTTAAGTCACCTGCAATAGCAGCATTGTTTACCATAATATCTAGTTTACCGTGTTTTTCAATGACGTAGTCGACGGCTTTTCCCACATCTGACTCGATGCACACATCACAGTGGATGTAAGACGCCTTTTCAAGACCTATATTTTCGACAACAGCTTGTCCTTCATCATCAAGGATGTCAGCAGTTACAACTTTGGCTCCATGTTTAGTAAAAAGCCTAGCCATGGACGCTCCTATCCCTCGCGCTCCGCCTGTAATAAGCGCAACTTTACCTGCCAATCTAGTTAACGAGACTAAATAAGCAAATAAGATGCATACAATCAAAATAACCTTTCAACTATTTTGAAATGAGATTTAAAACATAAATTCGAAGACAAAAGTAGTGGATACCTAGGAATGGTTACTGGGATGTCAATCGTACCATTATTTGCCATGGTCAAGAATGGAGAAGAGTGTGAAATGATGATGATAACTATTTGCCAGCAACTTCTTATATAGACGTTCCTTACAAAAGTAGTACAAATATTTGGAAAGCGATATGTTATTTTAGGTTATTCTTATATAAATAAAACATGTGCCAAAACGAAACAATGAGAATATAATTTTGCAATGACAAAATATGAAAGAAATGTTGTTCCTTTTCACATATCCTCTTGTATTAATCTCTTACTGTTTTATTCAAAAAAAAATCTCGTACTGTTAGATTTACTAGTATCTTCTAATTAGATTGGGCAATGTTTAAAGCAACAATTAATATACATAGAAAAAGAGATTAAAGTGTATCTATTTTAGTTATTTCTATGTTTATTTATTGGAGGAGGTTTATTTTGAATACCTTATATCCTTCGGATATAAGGGGACCAATCTCCATCTTTTATACACCAAAAATCAAGGTTGAGACTAATCCACTATTATTAACTAAAAAGTCGGAAAGACATTTTGGTCTTTTCACTATCCACCCACCCCACCTCCCAAATACATCACCCTCGTCTTATCTTTTTCTCAGGCCGTAACATACAAAAAACACACACAAGAAACAAACATAATTCATATCATCGATCCATCACCGATCGAATTTGATCCATCATTGGTATATTATCTCATCATCTCTTTTGTATTCAATCATCTCCTTCTACAGTTGTTTAGCATCAGGTAATATCATCATAATTTATATCTTTTAGCTTATTTGATGTAAATAAGCTTATTTTTTTAAGCTTATTTGACGTGAATTTATATATTAGTTTAGATTTGATATGAATAAGATGATAGCTTTTTTTAGCTTATCAATTTATTATTTTGAGCTTATTTTGATGTGATTATGCATGTGGTAGCTTATTTGATGTGTTATAATTAAGCTTATTTGATGTATTATAATTAAGCTTAATGTAAACAAGCTTATTAGGAGAGTTATATGAATTAGAATATGAATTAGAATAGAGTTATGTGAATAAGCTTACAAATAGAGTTTGTTGAAGTTGTAGGATAAACATAAGGCGAGATATGTGAATAAGCTTATTAGGAGAGTTGTGCTGAAACTGTAGGCTCCACTAAATAGATGTATCAAATATGATACCTCCATACATAGAATATAATAAATATATCATATATGATATATGGAGGTATCACGCATGATAATATGATAATGTGTTTAAAAACAAATACAAGCAAGTCTCCCATCTTAGATGTGTAATTAAAAGTTAGTTGAGTATATATATTCTCATATTTGATAATCTGGTTGAAATTCAGCTTCTATAATATATCATATTGGATAATCTTGTTGAAATTTAGATTCTATAATATATCATATTTGATCATCTAGTTGTAATTCAGCTTCTGTAATATATCATATTTGATAATCTAATTGAAACTAATACTAATTTTTTTACTTGTGTAGTGAAAGTTATTTTCAATGCACTTTGAAGAACTCAATCATCTCAATGCCAAGAAGTGGAACATCAGAATCTCGACTGAAAAATAAGATCATGTGCATGGAAATGATAAATACGAGCATCAAAGTTTGCAACAAAAATTATGGTGATTGAGATTAACATTTGAATATGAAAATGGCGATGTATTAGTTTAACTTTGTAATGCTACTCAATAATGATCATTTTCGTTGAAAATGAAAATGACGAAACATGTATAGATGTAACTTTTAGATAATATGGTTATATTGTAATTTCTATAGCATATTCTTTTTCCTTTTTTGAGTATCATATATGATAATACATGTAACTCTTTAATTCGGCCATATATGATATTGAATTATCATACATGATAATGTAGTATCATATTTGATACTAAGAAAAGTTTGACAAATTAAAAAATAGGTCTGTTGAATTCATAACTGAAACAGGAAGTCTGCTAGATTCATGATTAGACATTTGTTCAGAATATAAAAAGCGTACTTTTTTGTGATTATCATATTTGATAATGCATTATCATATATGATACTCAAATAACAGATTCAATAGAAGGTCTGTTGAGTTCATGATTAAAACAAAGAGCCTGTTGAATCAATGATCAAACATTTGATCAGATATAAAAAAGAGTGCTTTTTAAAAGCATACAGATGATGATTAAACACGTGGTCAAATAGAATGTAACCAACCATGATTAAAAAACTTATTCATAATCAACAGGGCAAATAACATAAAAAGGTACTCATCTTATGTCAAAATTCAATTAAAGGTACACAACTTTTTTTTTCTCAATTTAAGGTACCGATCTTTTTTTTGTTGCAATGTTGGGATAATTAACAAATATAAGGATATATATTAACGACCGTTACTTTATTATTGCATCTTTTGTCCTTTATATTAACGACACTTTGTAATCAACTCAAAAGTCATTTTTTACCGTTTTCTATTTTCGTCTGAGTTTTATCATTTTTGTTCGGTTTTTAACGGTTTAGTTCGTTTTTTGTCTTTTTCGTCCATTTTACTGTTTTCGACCTTTTTTAGCGTGTTTGATATCGTTTTCGACGGGTTTTTTTTAACTATTTTCGTAATTTTTTAGCCGTTATAGCCTATTTTTTAAGGAAAGAAAAAAAGTAAAAAACGAACAAAACGGTCATAAATTGTAAAAAGAGTAAAAAATGATATAAAAATAAAAACGGGCAAAACAGTGAAAATCCAGAAAATGGACACAAACGGTGAGAAGAACTCGAAAAACTACAAAACGGATGAAACGGTCAAAATCGGTAAAAGAAGGACGTATGTTGTAAAACTGGAACGAAATGATTAAAAACCGAACGAAAATTGTAAAAATCAAAAAAACTTTGAGTTTTAGACGGTAAAAACCGTCTAAAACCGTAAACAAACGAATTTTGAGTTTATTATAAAGTGTCATTAATAAAAAGGACTAACGATGCAATAATAAAGTAAACGAACGTTAATATGTAACCATTAAATTTGTTAATTTCCCAATATTGCAGCAAGAAAAAAGATTGATACCTTAAATTTAGAAAAAAAAAAAGTTGAATACCTTTAATTGAGTTTTGATAACTTTTTATGCTATTTACCCTAATCAACAATATCCAAAAACTAAAAGAGTCTACTGAATTCGAAATTAAAAACAAAACATTGTTATTATTGAAAATAATATTCTTCATCTTCAATCATATCTTCTTCATTTTCAACCATATATACTTTTCTCATGTAAGACTTCCTTCTGGGCCATGACGGCGACTTCGTCTTCTCTTTACACATATGTTAGCATGTCCTCATGCTTTGCTCCAACCGGGCAATAGCAACATCCACATCGACTCGTTGTTGTGTTCGCACAATCTGCATTAATATAAGAGAGGAAAAAACATATTAGGCATCATTTTATCAAAAACTGAATTACATATCAAACAATATAAAAAATGCACAATAAGTCAAAAATAAAAAAAGTCATGTACAATATCAAAGTCTGATTTTTCTTGAGTTTGTTAGAAACATCATATATGATACTTAATATATCATATTTGATAAACTTATCATATATCACATATCATATAACACGTAAATATATTTTGTAAAATCTCATAAACATTCACGTGAGCAATGTTTGGCAACTCGTAAATACTCATCAAAGTTCTAACAAAATCATTTAGATTGGGATTTATAGTGTTTTTTTAAGAGTAGTTTTGGTTTATGAGTGAAAAATGTAGAAGTTTATAAAGATTTATGTATGATAAGTTTAAGATACGAAGATGGAAAAAAATAAGTATAATAAATCCTCCAATGCGAAGTGAAAGACCAAATTTGTGTTTTTTATTTCTCAACGTTACTTTAACTTTATGTATTTGGTTATAGTCTTTATGTGGGGAGGTCAGGGGTTCGACTCCTGTCATTCCCCATATGGTGAATTTTCTCAGAATTAGCAGCCGGGTTTGAATCCCATCGTAATGCCTTGAAGCCCCTTAACGGGAAACTGGATGGCTAGCATGGGGTTGATATTCTCTTCGTGAGATGATTCGAACTCGGGTTGAGAGACTTGGTGCCTCGGTGGCACGCAAGATACTCCGCTGCACCAAACTGCCGTTCAAAAAAAAAAGACAAACATAAAATTGCATGTGTTAAAATTGTAAAAAAAAGTTAAAAAAAAGGTAAAAGAAAAAATAAAAGAAAGAGATTCTTTTTGAGAATTTTGTGGTTAAATTTAAAATATTAATAAATTTTAATACATAACTTGATGTAAAAGATTCAAAAAAAAAATAGTGAAAAATAAGAAAAAGGAAAAGATAATTAATAGATTTTAAAAATCAAAATATCACAACGTATATGAGAATATTTGGAAAAACTCGTTGTAAGTTGTATGTTGAAAGTTGTAAGATATAAATTGAAAAGCTGTTAACTTAAGATACATAATGTATTTTTTATAATATAAGCGTTTGGTATATTCAGTGTTGCAAAAAAAAGTTCTATAAGCTACAAGGTTCACTCAATAGCTACGAAGCCATCAACCTTGCTAATTTATATTAAAGTCGATTAACGACGGTCAATCTGGCCAACACGATCAAGGAAGGCTAAACATGCTGAAAACCTATGAATCTTGCAGAAAATACATAGAAGTAACTATAAACTTACGTTTATCACCTATAATAACTATTCATATGTATGATAAGTTAGATTTTTAGAATAATATTGCAAAAAATACCTAAAACTCGTTAAAGATACCCAAAACTTGCCGGAAATACCCAAAATTTGCTAAAAATGCCAATCTGATTAATCATGCGTAGAACGATCACAAGTTACAAGGTGATCAACCGGCCGACTAGCGATTTACGTTTTTTGCAACCTTGGTTAAATTAGTTGTTGACTGTAATATTAAGATGTAAAATAACTAAATATAACACATTTAATTAGGTTTTAATATGGCTGAAATGTATGTTAGTACTTTATCATAATTTATAGTTTTAACAACTTGAAACTATTTTTAAAAGTTCATGAATCAGTTTTTTATTTAAAAACTAATTATTTAAAACAAAATCTTAAAGTTAATGTATTTAAACGAAGCAAGTTATTATAGAAATTACTTTTAAAATAAAAGCTTATAGCTTCAATAAAATTCAAAAAACTCATGCCAACAGGTAGGGGCGTCGATAATTTTGACTCGATCCAAACCGACCCGACTCGAGTATATTTGGGTCGGGTTACTCGGATTCAAGTTCTAACTCGGTTCAACAACCTGATTAACCTGAATTCACAATCGAGATGGATATCATATATGAATGTTTTGTCTAATTCGAATTCGCGTCAACCCGATTAACCCGAGTAAAATTCTTTTTTTTTCCCTTATATTATTAACTTTCCCACCACCTGTTGATACTCGTGTTTAGGGGCGGGAATCGGATCGAGTAGGTGGGGTTCGGGTCAATCGGGTCGGTCCAATTCAGATCAAGGCTAAAAATAAGTTACTTGAACCCGATCATATTCGAACTCGGGTTGTTCGGGTTCGTGTCGGCTCAATTTGAGTTCTGATAACTCGAATTTGAGTAAAATATATAAAAAAAAATTTACGCTTTTAAATACAAATTGTATATAATTTAAATCAAAATTCAACAAATATATATATTAAATCTTATTCCCGAACCCGAATTACACAAAAAAAAGTTACTCAATACCTGACCTGATTTTGAACTCGTGTTAATCAGGTTGATTTGATTGACCTGAATTAATATTTAAAGTCGAATAATCCGAATTAAATATATTTGGTTCGAGTCAAGTCGAGTTCGAATGAAGTAACTCGACTTTTTTGACACCCCTAATCTATACTACTTTATAAAGTATTTAGACCATTTTCTATAATTGGAAGTCTTAAAAAATTCAGCCTAAAACATTTCTAAAAAAAGAAGTCTAACAATTGGGTCAATATTGTTCAAAGTGTATATTTATTATTTAGTCAACATGAAACTATTGCTATAACAAAACGTATGTAACATTTTTTAAATGAAAAGTAACCGTCCCTATATTAATGTGCACTTTTAATATGTAGAATAAGTAATCGTTTTTTGAATCATATAAAAACTATCATAAGACACTCTCTCAAACACATTCATATCCCTTTCTCTTTTCTCTCAATATCTTCAAAATAATACAAAAAAAACAACTTCTATAAAACCTTCTCCATAACCACATGCCCACATCCTCTACCACTTCTGTCTCTACTACCACCACCACCGTCACCGCAGCCACCATCAGTCACAAAAATAAAAGGTTTGATGTGCTTTGATAGTTTTGGTTGTAGATCTGGTGGTTTTCGTGATTACAACAGAAGAAAAAAATCAATGGTTTTATTGTGATTAGTGTTTTGATTGGATGTGTTGTGCGAGGAATTAGAAGTTTAAAGTTGGAATCTTTTACAAGCATTGTTATTGCTTAAAGTTATTTTAATATATATTATCCTTTATTTGTAAAAAATTATTGGTAAAAAGAGTTAACCATATAACATTTGCTAGCTATAAAATATAGTCACAGAATACACGTCGTCGCATTGTGCAGGTACCCTGCTAGTTATATATGAAGTATGAACACTTGTGCAAAGTACCTCTTAAAAACCCAACCTTTAACATTGAAGACTCACATCATAACATTATCTCGCAAAACCCAAATTGACTACCGTCACAGATTATGAACCACGGTCACAGATTGACTACAACATATTCTATGACCAACTCAAACTTGCAGCTTTAGACCTTAAACAAATTGTATATTTTAATTTTTTTTTTTTTATCATTTTATTTTTGTTTCATAGTATTCCTTAACAAGATTATAAAGAAGTATATATAGAATCATATCACATCTTGCCATATCACACATATTTCTATCATCTTTTTTAAACGTAAATTATTGATGGTGGTTGAAGACTTGATAGGCGATGATGAATAAACAAGCCGGTAGTAACAGTGAACTTGAAATACAAAACTTAACGAATAATCGTTAAATATTTAACATAATACTCAAATTGACCCAAATAAACAAGTTGTATGTCTTTTATTTTTTGCCATAAAAAGTGTGATAAGTTAATTAAAAATTACTCTTAAAATGAATACAATTTAATGTCATTTAATCGTTAATAAAGGTTTACATTTAAACCTAAATATTTATAAAAAGACCTAACTTTAAAGGGTAATCTTAAATTTTATACAATAAATACTCTAAGCTTTTTATATATATGTTTTTAAAAAATCACATTATTATTGAGAAAAGTCAATATAAGGTTGCTATGCCTTTAACAACGAGCCTAAAACTACACAATTTTGATTAAAAGCCTACAAAATCATTAAGTCTAAAATTAAAACATCTCTTCAGTTAATCAATTTGATCGATCCTCATATCAATTCATCCTAAGGCATGTTTCATGTTGCTTATTTGATTTCTTTTGATTTGATCAAGCGAATGAAATCAAACAGAAAATTAATGCATTAAGGAATGATTTATTAATAGTTAATAATTGAAAGAAATCGAATTAGCAACATGAAACATACATTAGGATAAATTAATATGAGAGTCGATCAAATTGATCAAGTGAAGGAAGGTTTTAATTTTAAATTATATGGTTTTGTAGGTTTTTAATCAAAACTATGTAGTTTTATGTTGATTGACATGTAAGGTTAAATGCATAACAACTCCGTATTTACTTTTCTCTTTATTGTTATTGCTAAATTCTATAATGTTTTTATTTAAAGACAATTGAATACGTAGATCGAAGTGTGATAGGTGATGTACTATTCCACAACCTTTTGCGTGCGTAGATATCTTTATGGTGCGTAAATGAAGCAAGAAAATTGGATCACATCATAAAACGAATTCGTTTTAGATCTTTATTAGGTTACATTTAATTCATTAATTTGGATAAAATAACATTAAGAAAAGTATTCCATTAATTTCATATTTTCCTCTCGTTTTTTAGACAGAATGTAATAGTTCAGTCGAGTGACCGTTCAACCCCATTGACGATGCGGTTTGATCATTACACCCCCTCTTAAGGACGCTTCCTAGTCAAAAAAAAAAGATAAGTCGTCAATTATACAACCGAGTTGGAAGGGAAACCAACCCAAAAACATTTGTCGCCAAAGTTTCATTTCATTTTTCAAGGTGACGTGACACACGACTACCTTACTATTAACAAACGGAAAATCATAATTTTAGAAACGAGTTTTCAGATTTTCCAATAAAATCTTAAATTACCTTCAATTTTGTCAAACCATCTAAATTACAATCAACAAAATAAATATGTAAAATTTATTAATTAAAAAACTAATAAAAAAGAAATGATTATTAAAATTTGGTTAAAGTTTAAATAAGTTATAAAAACGTAAGTAAATTTGTCAGTTGACATGTTTTTAATAACTTTCAAAATTTAATATATATACCCATACACATTATATTAAACATATATATACGTTGTTGTTATTATTATTAAATACTAAATAGTATTATCATTTATGTACACAATCATAGATATCAACTGAAAGCACAACTCACTTTGATATGTAAATAAATAGACGTTATTGTACATATATGAACGACTCATGTTCTATGAGATTAAGTAATGTGCAAAAGTGGTTTTCTTCCTATTTGCGTTCAATAACGACTTATACTGTTAATCTTTATCATTTTAGCTTTTGTGTAGCTATATTAAAGATAAACATGGAAAAAGTTTGTACGTATTATTAACGGGGTATAAAGATTAAAATTAAGGTATGGTTCATGAGATACTGTAAGATAGAGAAATATGAGACTGAACATATAAAAACGACGCATGTAATTTTTCTTTTTATATGTGGATACTCGGAAAAATCTTGAAAAAACATTTTTTTTTCCAAGGGTAATTATGTGTTATTAGACACACATAATGTATAAATATGATATCAATAGTTAAATTTAAACAAAATCAACCTTAACAACATGTTAGTTAAAGAAATTTTTTTGTTTGTAAAACGTTTCCCTGTTAAATGTATTACACCAAAAAACGATTAAGTATAACGGAATAGGTGAAATCTTACATCACAACATGTTACCTGGGCAAACAAGAACGCATTATTTGTGCTTGAAACCAACAAGAACACATAAGATGAGAATATCAATCTCATGAAACAACTACCTCTAAGCAAACACAACATGACCTAAGAAGCAAAATATAGAAATTAGATTGATTTAGAAGAAATGCCAAATAAACCATATATACCATCAACTAGGTACACTAGGATCATTACTATGCCCCGCTCCCTCCACCACCTGATCCATGTTTTCAGATTTCAAAACATCCTTATCAAATTAAGGAAGCTCCGTTTCAAAAAAGAAAGCTATGTTCTCTCACCTTTCCTATCCAACCAAATATATACTTGTATTCTTAGGAGAAATCACCCCCTTTTTCTTTGTATCATAAATCAATTTATTCAAAAAATTACCATTCCCTTCCAGAAGAGAAAAAAGGGGATTAGAAATCGAGGTAATAGGCATCAGCTTCACAACCGTATATATGAGCCATTAACAGGTTTAGTAAACCCACTACCTTGACGTTTACGTTGCATTTATTAATTAACACATTTGCTTCTCTTCCGTTTCACTCTCTGGAAGCCATCATCCTAAACATCTTTTTGTTTCCCATCCTTTGGTGGTGCCTTTCTAGTCAAAGCCTGTTGAGTACAATTATTACACTAGTGACCAAAGATCTTACAATCATCACATATAGGAGTTTTTTTACTCTAACACCCCCAATTTACATTGCGCAACGGAAATACACAATTGGGTGCTAGACACAAGCATCATCACACAAGGTATATTGAACGACTCAAAAGAGAGACGTTTACACATAAAATATAAACAAGATTTTCATAATAGGTCTAAAACATAATTTCATCCCATAATGTGCTAAAACGACACCAGAGTAAAGCGTTTAGTCCCCATGGATCTCGACCAACAAACCGACAAGTTTAGTACAGTACACAAACATATAACAAATTGTTCAACAGTAAAGGATAAAAATAGTTTTTAGACCAATATTCTTCCAAAAGCCAAACCACAACCTCCACAGCAAAGCTCCGCCTTCCATCACTTCCTATTACCTGAAACACATGCTAAAACGAGTCAACAATAATGTTGAGCGAGTCTATAGGTTTATCAAATCACATTTGAACACAAGAAGAAAATCAATCATAATCATTTATAGAATTGTCGTACACACAATCTATTTCAAGGCAAAACATTGTATTTAAGCTCATGACACCGACCCCTTAACCAAATAGTCACCCACGCCAAATGCCAGCATGACTAGAATAAAACCATTGCCCCTCTAGGGTATCAGTTGCTAGAATACCACATTCTTATTCCCGTAAACTATCCTTCTTAGAGGTTACTCAGCGTAATGTCCTGGTCTCAGATAGGGTGGTCAACCCAATAGTACTATCATTAGAATAAACGGCTATTCCCGACTCACAACATCAAGTCAGAAAACGGCTCATGAATTTAGGGTCTTTAGCAACAAGGTGCTCAATATAATGTAAACAACTTAGGCAACATTCGGGTCCAACAATTACTCATGACTTGTGTTCATTTATTTTCAAATAGCATGTATCCCCCTCGCGGGTAATAAAACATTTAGTAGCTAGCATGAAAAGCGAGGCTACAGACTCACCTTAGTATAAGAGATCTAGCGAGATGATCGTCGATGATAGAGGATGCCTTTCAAACACGAGAACCGCTACCTATCAATAAAGCGCGTTCATTAATAATGACTCGAGAAATAAATCATGCATATCAATATCAAACTCAAACTCATAAAATCACGATAAACTCAAGTGAAAACGATACAAATAACTCTATTACACTCTTCTATATATTTACTTTACCATTCTACACTTTCGACAAAATCCGTCGGCGCATACTACATGTACTAGCTTATTTACCCATTTTAGACTTGTAAAACGTTTATAAAACGACTCGAGAAACTAACTTACTATATATAGAAATTCCTCAAACAAGTTTATCAAATGAAATTACTTTAAAAGTCCTTTACCGACTCATCTTCAAACTACAAAATTCGGACAGATTTACGTTAATAATTATACAACCGTTTTAACTTCTTTAAACGACTCCATTTACAAAACCGACACTTGGGTTATAAAATAAAATCACCCTATAGGGTTTACACTTCAGTATGTGACCCATTTCAAAACTTCAATTTATTGTCCCCGAGATTCGATCCAAATATCGACAACAACTATATGTAGTGTCGATACTCGTCTCCCGGTAACTTCGCGCTCGTTTGGAGCTAGAAGCTCTACTTTATATCAAATCGAAGCTAATCGAGTTATCTACAACCCTAGGCTACAAGTTAAACCATTATCACAACATAAAATTTTCAAAATTACAGTTTACCTACTGTTGTAAAATACCTTTCAAAAACTTGTATAAAATCATGTTTTTAGCCAAAACCAACCATAGTTATGATCATCCCATAACCCTAACACTAATATATATCAACTATAACATTTAAGTCATCATCAAAATCCAAACATTCAAATCAAAATCAAGTTACTAACAAAACTTTTTCTTGATCATCATAAAAACAACATGCATGATCATAATTCCCACCTACCAACTTGAAAAAAATGAAACTTCTTACATGTACCCAAATTTTATACCAAAATGATCTAATTACAAAATTAGAGATGGGACTTGTGTTGTTTTTCCTTAGATCATCCTATAAATGGAGTAAAAATTGATTGAATGGGTGTTTTGGGTGAAGGGGGGGTCACGGCTAAACAAGAAAAGAAGAGAGAGAGAAATTTTGATAGTTGGTGGATTTGTATGTGTTGTGTGTGAAGAATTTTGGCTTATATATAGTGGTTGAGGGACCAATGTTGTAAATTTGTAATAGTTATGGCTCAAAATGGAAATAGTTAGCTAAAAAGCGGGAAATAACTATTAGTCAATTTTCAAAATATTTACGGGGCTCAGGTTTCATAAAGATACTTTTAAAAATTTAAAATGCACCTCAAATATAATAATATCGACTCCCGACTCGACTTAACACGTCATTTAAAAGAAAACATCAAAAATGACAAATATCGAACAACCGACAATAAAACGTAAAATATTTGGCACCCATCGAGATCATGCTTGCTAATACTCCTTATACTTATTAAATATAAAATATAAATCTTCCAACATTGGTTTAAACTTAAACCTCCAAAAATAAATATCGTTCAAACTCATCCAAAAATTCCAAAAAATAATCGTAAAATATGATTAAGCAATGACCTCGGTTTTGGTTTATCACATCCCCTCCTTCTTAAAAAGAGCGACGTCCGCGGCGCTTAATCTTTCCTAAACAAATGAGGATACTTATCCTTATAGAAATCCTCTCGTTCCCAGGTAAACTCTGGTCCACGTCTAGAGTTCCATCTCACTTTCACAATCGGAATCCTACTATGCTTCAATTTCTTAACTTCCCTATCCATAATCTCTACAGGTTCCTCTATAAAATTCAACTTATCATCAAGTTGAATTTCCTCCAATGGAATCACCACATCCCTTTCAGCTAAACACTTCTTCAGATTAGACACATGAGAAGTACTATGAATAGCCCTAAGTTCATCAGGCAACTCTAACTTATAAGCAACCAATCCAATCCTTTGGATAATCTCAAATGGTCTAATATATCTCGGGCTCAACTTTCCTCTCTTTCCAAAACGAATCACTCCTTTCCATGGAGATACCTTCAGCATAACCATGTCTCCTACTTCATATTCCAACGGTTTCCTTCGGTTATCAGCATAACTCTTTTGTCTACTTCTGGCAGATAACAAACGCTTCTTAATTTGCACAATCTTTTCTGTCGTCTCAAATATCATTTCAGGTCCAGTCAATTGACTTTCTCCTACCTCCCTCCAACACACTGGAGATCTACACTTACGTCCATACAAAGCTTCAAATGGTGTGGCTTTAATACTAGCATGATAACTGTTATTGTACAAAAATTCAACCAATGGCAAATGTTTATCGAGTATTTGAATGGGGATTAGAAGAGGAATCTGCATTTAGTACGTTGAAGGATAAGTTGTGTTCTGCGCCGATGTTGTCTTTGCCAGAAGGATCTGAGGATTTTGTAGTGTATTGTGACGCGTCTCATAAAGGATTTGGAGCTGTGTTGATGCAAAGGGAGAAAGTAATGGCATATGCATCGAGACAATTGAGGAAGCATGAAGAGAATTACACTACTCATGATTTAGAACTTGGGGTTGTGATTGAGGCAATCAAGGAAAAGTTGCTTGATATTGCCAATACCCAATTGAATGAGAATTGTTCCGCGGTTCTTTTGAGAAAATTACCGGTTAAGTTAGGAGATCCCGGTCGATTCCTTATTCCTTGTAATTTTCCGGGTGTTGAGAATTGTATGGCCTTGGCGAATCTCGGAGCGAGTATCAATCTTATGCCATTGTCCGTGTGGAAACAATTATCTTTACCCGAGCTAGTCCCCACTCGTATGACATTGGAATTAGCTAACCGTACGGTTGCTTATCCGGTGGGGATAGCCGAGGATGTTTTCGTAGGAGTCGACAAATTCACTTTCCCCGCCGATTTCGTCGTCGTCGACTATGAAATGGATCCCCGTGTTCCCTTAATTGTGGGACGACCTTTCTTGAGAACCGGGCGTACATTAATCGATGTAGCCGCGGGTGAACTTATCATGAGGGTCGGGGATGACAAAATCGTCTTTAACATGGGTAAACTTTCCAAACTTCCCGATGAGCCCGAATCCATGAATTTCATCGATGTGCTCGACGAAGCATGCAAAGAACATTTTCACGAGGCTTGTAAGAGCGGTATTTCTCCTTTACCTCATGTTGAGACCGTAGCTTCTATTGCTCCTTCATTGACTCCATTTGGAGAAAGTGACTTAGATGATTTTGAAGCTAGCTTGGGTCCTCTCGATATTAAGTATGATAATTCTCCCACCAATTGGGATGAAGACATTCGTACCATTGAGAGACTTCTCAATGAGGACAATATTTCTCCACCTACTCCTAAGGAAGTTACAAATGATGATCCTACTTTGACTAAACCTTCCATTGACAATCCGCCGGATTTAGAGCTTAAAGATTTACCGTCTCATTTAGAGTACGTTTTCTTAGAGGAGGATAATAAGTTGCCCGTCATTATTGCTAAGAACTTAAAAGAAGATGAAAAATCCCGACTTATCGATGTGCTTAAGAATCATAAGAAAGCAATTGCTTGGAAAATCTCCGACATCCGCGGAATTGATCCTAATTTTTGTACTCATAAAATTCTCATGGAAGATGACTTTAAACCCGCAATTCAAAATCAAAGAAGGGTTAATCCAAAAATTCATGAAGTTATTAAGAAAGAAGTTATCAAACTTCTCGATGTCGGAATGATTTACCCTATCTCGGATTCGCCATGGGTTAGTCCCGTCCATTGTGTGCCTAAGAAAGGCGGAATCACCGTTGTTCCCAACGAAAACAACGAGTTGATTCCTACTCGACTTGTAACGGGTTTGAGAGTTTGCATCAACTATCGTAAGCTCAATGATGCCACTCGTAAGGATCACTTCCCTCTTCCTTTCATGGATCAAATGCTCGAGCGTTTAGCGGGTAATGATTTCTATTGTTTCTTAGATGGCTTTTCCGGATATTTTCAAATCCCTATCGATCCAAAAGACCAAGAGAAAACCACATTCACTTGTCCCTATGGAACATTTGCTTACAAAAGAATGCCTTTCGGTTTATGTAATGCTCCCGGGACTTTCCAAAGGTGTATGATGGCGATATTTCATGACATGGTTGAAGAAACTATGGAAGTCTTTATGGACGATTTCTCGGTCTATGGTGATTCTTTCTCTTCTTGCCTTGCTAATTTAGAACGTATGCTCCAACGGTGTGAAGACACTCGTCTCGTTCTTAATTGGGAAAAATGCCATTTCATGGTAAAAGAAGGCATCGTCCTTGGTCATAAAATTTCCAAAGCCGGTATCGAAGTCGACCGTGCTAAAGTTGACGTCATTGCTAAGTTACCTCCGCCTACCACCGTCAAAGGAGTTAGAAGTTTTTTAGGCCATGCGGGATTTTATCGACGTTTCATCCAAGATTTCTCGAAAATAGCTCGTCCAATGACTCATCTCTTAGAAAAGGATGCTCCTTTCATCTTCTCTCAAGAATGTCTCGACTCTTTCGAACTTCTTAAAGGTAAATTAACTAAGGCACCGGTCTTAGTCTCCCCAAATTGGGAGTTACCTTTCGAGCTCATGTGCGATGCTAGTGATTTCGCGGTAGGAGCGGTTTTAGGTCAACGAGTTAACAAACATTTCCAACCCATTCATTATGCTAGTAAGACAATGACGGGGGCTCAATTGCATTATACCACTACCGAAAAAGTGCTTTTAGCTGTAGTGTATGCTTTTGAGAAATTCCGCCCCTATCTTGTGCTTTCCACCACCATCGTTTACACCGACCATTCCGCCTTGAAATACTTGTTGACCAAGCAAGATGCTAAACCGAGACTCCTTCGTTGGGTTTTGCTCCTACAAGAATTTAAAATCGAAATTCGTGATAAAAAAGGAGCGGAAAACCTAGCCGCGGATCACCTTAGTAGACTTGAGGATCCTTATCAAGGGGAATCTCCAAATCAAGAGATTAATGAATCCTTTCCCCTTGAGACCTTAATGTCTATTAATTCCAATCTTGATGATACCCCATGGTTTGCCGACATTGCAAACTATTTGGCGGGTGGGTGTTCTTATCGAAGGGTTAACGTCCCAACAAAAGAAAAAATTCTTCAAGGACGTTAAAACGTACTATTGGGACGACCCTTATCTTTTCAAGCAATGTGCGGATTTAATCATTCGTAGATGTGTTGATGGGTCGGCGGCTTTACAAATCCTTGAAGCTTGCCATAAAGGACCTACCGGTGGTCACTTTGGTCCTAATTACACCGCTAAAAAGTGTTCGACTCCGGATTCTATTGGCCCTCCATTTATCATGATGCACATGAAATGGTTAAACATTGTGATGCTTGCCAAAGACAAGGCAAGATCACACATAAAGATGAGATGCCTCAAAATTTCATCCAAGAATGTGAAATCTTTGACGTCTGGGGCATCGACTTTATGGGGCCGTTTCCATCATCGAAGGGAAACAAGTACATCCTCGTAGCCGTTGACTACGTCTCAAAATGGGTTGAAGCAAAAGCTTTACCTACTAACGACGCGAGGGTGGTTGTTAACTTCTTGAAATAATTGTTTGCTCGATTCGGTGTGCCTCGTGCTATTATTAGTGATCGCGGGACTCATTTTTGCAATGATCAATTCGCACGAGTCATGGCTAAGTATGGTGTCAATCACCGACTTTCCACCGCGTATCATCCTCAAACTAATGGACAAGCCGAGGTTTCTAACCGTGGTCTTAAGAGAATCTTAGAGCGAACCGTGGGAGAGCATCGTGCCTCATGGGCCGATAAATTAGATGATGCTTTGTGGGCTTTCCGTACCGCTTATAAGACACCTATAGGTTGTACCCCTTATCGCCTTGTGTACGGAAAGGCGTGCCACCTCCCCATTGAGTTGGAGCATAAGGCTTATTGGGCCTTGAAATGGGGTAATTTTGATCTTAACAAAGCCGGTGATCATAGGAAAATCCAACTCAATGAAATCAATGAACTTAGGAATGAGGCTTATGAAAATTCATTAATCTACAAGGAGAAAACTAAGCTCATTCATGATTCCAAGATTAAAAACCGAGAGTTCCATGTTGGTGATCAAGTTTTATTATTTAACTCTCGGTTGAAAATCTTTTCGGGTAAACTTAAGAGCCGTTGGTCCGGTCCATTCACCGTGGCCCAAGTCTTCCCTTATGGCACCATTGAGTTATCCCAACCAAATGGGCCCAACTTTAAGGTGAATGGCCAACGGGTTAAGTTGTACTATGGAGAGGACATCTCTCACGAGATGATTCCATCCCTCTCCACATTTCCCTTAAATTAATTCGGGAAATTGAGTCGAGCTAGAGACTCGTGTTAAATAAATCAAGCATCGTATAACTAGGTTAGATTTTTACCTTTACCATCCTTTCCACCCTTTTTCACCTTCATCCATTTTCCACCAATAAGTGTAGGGGGGAGCCAAGTAGGTTGTTTGTGTGTTGTGATTGTGTGCAGGGATATGTGCTTTGATGATCCACTTTTGGTACTTTTGATAAGACCCGTGATCCCGTGTTCCCGTGTACCCGGTTCTATCGAAACTATTGTGATTCATACTTGTATATAAATAAAACGAATAAATGTAATCACTTTAGTTGTCCCTTCCTTAGCTCGATTTTAAACAACGTACTCAATGTTCTAAGTGTAGGGGAGTTTATTCGCCCACATGCTTAAACATTGAGGACAATGTTTATGTTAAGTGTAGGGGGCCTTCTATCGAATTTTAGTGGCCTTTTCCATGAATTTGACCCCATTTTACCGGAAAATTTAAAAAAAAATTCAACGTTTTTCAAATTTTTGATCTATTTTGGCCTAGTAATATTTTTATTTATTTTCTTTCCTTTTATTATCGCATCATAATAATTTCCAATTCAAAAATAAAGTCAAATAAATAAATAAATAAAATGGTTTTAATAAGTTTAGATATCTTTGATATATTAGGCCCGTTGTGAATATTTTGACTCAACCCGAGTTTACTTATCCAAGTTTACTCTAGCTAGTATCCTTAACCATATGGACATTAATTGGTTTATTAGGCTAAGCATCCACGAGTCTCATTCTTTGAGATTTTAAATTGTGGAGAACGAGAGATGATAGAGTTAATTATAAGTTCGGTATTCTTTCATTAACTTATGTGAGTTAGTTATGAGTTTTTTCTCCCATCACTTGTTAATAAATATATTTGCAATAAATAAGGTTGTACGATTTAAAAGGTTACTTAGCTTCTAGCACAAGATCGTTTAAAAGTTGCTCGGTATTAATTAGAGTTCATAGTCAAGGCATAACTTATTGAAACGGGACGCGAAGATTGGCTTATCCAAAAAGGCCCTAACAAGGCATGAGGATACCCGAGTCCAAAAAGGCCCTCACAAGGCATGAGGATTCACTTTTTGCTAAAGATCCTAAGATGACGTGAAGATCATTAATCCAAATAAATATGAAGGATCAAGACACACGACGAGAAGCAATTACTCCCCAAAAGATCATGGAGAAGTCTATCCAAAAAGACCCTAACAAGGTATGAGGATAAATAGATCCAAGTCCGAAAAGGAGGCGGATCATTGTATATCAAAATCCTAAATAAAGAAGAGGATAAATGAAGAAGTCGTGGTCAACGTTTGAAGCATCTTTCACTCCTTATGAAGATGTATACCAAAATGAAGAGAAGACCATAATTTCAAGATCGTCTCTCAAGATTTGAAGTTTGAAGTACAAGCCAAATATCGGTCCGAGAAAGGTCTCAAATCGTGAAACGAGTTATGCCAAGATATGAACTTTTTGAGGTTTCGAGAAGCAGTTTTAAAAGATTTTGTCCTTTAGCTAACTATTGATTAAATCGTCCCACTTTGTTTTCGGCCTAAGTAAATTATCGAAATAAGTCAAAAATGCATCCTCGTGATCATTCAAGACAAAAATAAAATATAAGAGATACACCATAGGAATAAGGGGGTCTAAGTGATTAACTAAACCACATGAGCAAGTGTTTGTTGTGCTAACTTGTAATAACAATGATCTCGTTTTTAAGCTTGGTATGGGGAACGTGAAACTTGAGGGTGATTAATATTCATGACACCAAAGCCCTAATCTAAGTCTTAGACGAGTTTCTTCCATCTAATAATTTCCAAGTTAATAAATTGTTATAGCTTTTGTTTCCTTTAAAAGTTTTATCTTTTCGTCGTAGTAGTAGTAGTAGTAATTATAATAAAGGCAGATGGATTGATTATGAGAAAAATGTAACTTATGCCTTAAAACTATGCATTGCATGGGGTCATTGCAATGGTCAAGTGTAGGGGATTTAATAAGTGTGTAAACACTTATCATTTTGCCACTAAAATCAAATAAAATCAAGACCTAATCAAGTGTTTTACATCTTAAAAGTCGGAATTACGCGTGGTTTTGTGTTTTGTGTGTTAAATAGGTACAAATGATCAAAAGAAGAGAAAACACGGGATTTCACGGTAAAATATCGAAGAAAAGTCAAGAAAAAGTCGAAGACAAAGATCAAAAGACCAAAGTGTGCCGAAGATCACGGAAAACCGACAAAGTCCACTTGAAATTGAAGAAATGATCAAGAACATCGAAATCGAGCCGGAATTTATCGTTTTTGAAGAAATTCAAGCTAAGTGGGTCCCACATCTAACAAATGGGCTCAAAGGCCCATTTAAGGAAAATATTATTTAACTTTTCACCAAAAGCCTAAAAATGTTTTACAAAGCAATGGGCTAAAGCCCATTTGATAGAAATAAGTGTGGGACGGTTATAATCAATATTGGGCCGTAGCCCAAATACTCTAAACAATGAAACGAGGGTTCTGTTTTTCATTTGGTGAAAATGGTTGGTCAGCAACTGGTCAACTATCTTTGTCCCAAACCCATTCACAATTCACACGTGTAATCCCATTATACTTACCCACCACTCACCCAAATAAATAAACAAAAATTTTACCCCACCCCATTTAATCACTTCGATACAAACAATAAAAACACTCTCACCCTACTTCATCTTCCTTCCCTCAAAACACAAACCCTAATTCAAATCCAGTAAAAATTAACAATGTAAAAATTGGGGGTTTTACCCAATTCGTGTGATTCACACGGATTGGGATTAAATCCCCCCAGTTTTCGGATCATCCACTCAAGGTGGTCCTCCATCTCTCCATACGTGGCCAAATCATAGGATTTGATTGGCTAGGCCACCTCACCATTACCAATTCCCCCAATAATATCATTCCACCTCACCAATCAACAAAAACAAGAAGCACAACATCATGGACAGCATGGCAATCCGAGACTCAAGGTATTTTCTCCACCGTTTGATCAAAAGAGAAGAAAGAGAAGGAAGATATGCGGCCAAGATCTCTTACCGTGGTCACCAAGATAACCTAGAAGGTTCGGGGGTTCCCTATAAAACCCTCCCCCCTCTATCATGTAATTTAAGCTTTTCTTTATTTTATTTTTTCAGTAAAATTAGTTGATTAGGGTTTTAAATCTTGTAATTTTAATTCCAGTTTTGTAAGTTTGATTTGAATTAATGAAAGATTAATTTTCGTTTTAAATTCTCGTCTCAATTTTAATTTCCAGTTACTGTTCTTTATTTAATCAGTTTATAAAAAAAAATATGGTTACTGTTAGTGTTAAGATATAAAAGAAAAAAAAATGAAAAAAAATATATATAAAGAAAAGTTATATAAATCTTCCCCTACTGGGAAGATTAAAAGTTTCTGTTCAATTAATCTGGTTCGAGAAATTTTGGTTCGAAGAGAAGGAATTATTGTTGATGTTCTCGGGTTAAAAAGAAGGTGGTCTACGTTAGGTGTTTGTATTCGGTTCTAAAAGGGGGCTCAGCGCCTTACCTTCTTCCCAAAGGAAATCGTCACAAGGTTCTTTCATCTTTTACTTTTGTTAATTATTAGATTAGTTTTAGTTATTTAATTGAAGTTTGATTTTGCCTGCGTTTTGTATTCAGTTTCTGTTCTTCTGCTATTATTTTGTCTTAGTTATTTTAGGTGTATGATATTGGTTATTTGGTTTAGTGCTCAATTTGTTTGGTTTTAGGTTGAAATTATTGAATCTGCTTGCGTTTTTTAGCTAAATCTGCTTAAGTGGTATTATTCGGTTATTTGTTTAGTTTTAAATCTGCTTTTGATTTCAGTAGTATTGATTTGGGGAGTAGTTCGTATCTGTTTGATTTTGATTTTTGCTTTCGTTAGGTTTGATTTGTCTGAATAACTGTTACCTTGTTTGTTTTCAGCTTATCTATTTCTGCTTATTTAGTTTATTAGACATTAGCTTATGTGTTGGCTTATTAGTTTGGACTGCTGAATTGGATTATTTGTTTACTTATTTTCTATTTTTCATAGCTTATAGGTTTCTATTGTTTGTTTGGCGTTGGTTTCGGTTATAGCTTATTTGATTTTTTTTTATCTAGTTTGCTTATTTTTAGTTGGATTTTCTGCTTATTGCCTGCTGGGTATTTTCTGCTTATTGTCTTACTGCTCAAAACTCAGACTCAATTAGTCTGAGTTTTTATTTGTCAAAATTAAAAGTTCAGCAAAAAGTATTAAAAATATTAACAAAAATATTGTCACTGGTTGGATTCGAACCAGTGACCTCTCGTTTACAAGCACAACGCCTCAACCAGTGCGCTAGAACTCTTTTTATGTTTTAGTTCTCTTCGTATCATTAATATAGCGTGATTATAGGTTAGGCAGTTTTAAATTCAAATTAGTTTAAATCTATTTAAAGTTTAGTTTAAAATTTATTTTAATCAGTTAAAAATATATATAAAAAGAAAAAAAAAATATTTTTTTAAATTTTATAAATTTAATTGTTTTTAAATATTAGTTTAAGTTTTATTTAATACAAATTATTTTTCAAATTAAATAGATTCGTTTTTAATAGATTAGATTAAAAGTTTTTATTTCATTTAAATAGTTTAAAATTTAGTTTATTAGAGTAAATTAGATTTGTTTAATCATTTAAATTAGTTTTTTAAAATAGATTTTTTTTATAATAGTTTTTAATTAGATTAAATTTTAATTAGTCTTTTAGTTTAAAAAATTCCAAAATAGATTTTACCAAAAACAAAGTTAAGTCGATACGTTAAACCGGAAATCAAATTCGAGTCGAATCGAGGAAAAACGAACATTAAAAAGGATTAAAAATCCGAGTTTCAATCATCCTAGAAACGGAGTAAAACTTGATTAAATGGGCGTTTTGGGTGAAGGGGTGTCACGGCTAAACAAGAAAAGAATAGAGAGAGAAATTTTGATAGTTGGTGGATTTGTATGTGTTGTGTTTGAAGAATTTTGGCTTATATATAGTGGTTGAGGGACCAATGTTGTAAATTTGTAATAGTTATGGCTCAAAATTGAAATAGTTAGCTAAAAAGCGGGAAATAACTATTAGTCAATTTTGAAAATATTTACGGGGCTCGGGATTCATAAAGATACTTTTCAAAATTTAAAACGTACCTCAAATATAATAATATCGACTCCCGACTCGACTTAACACGTCATTTAAAAGAAAACATCAAAAATGACAAACATCGAACAACCGACAATAAAACGTAAAATATTTGGCATCCATCGACATCACGTTTGCTAATACTCCTTATACTTATTAAATAAAAATATATAAATCTTCCAACATTGGTTTAAACTTAAACCTCCAAAAATAAATATCGGTCAAACTCATCCAAAAATTTCAAAATAATCGTAAAATAAGATTAAGCAATGACCTCGGTTTTGGGTTATCACATCTACTCATATTCTACATGTATAATCTCCAATCTGTAACATGTATAATCTCACATATAGGAGTTTTTTACTTATATTCTACACGTATAATCTCCGATCTGTAACATGAATATTCCAATCTAGTAATAGCAACAATTAACATGTCCTTTAACCCACATATAACATCCAACTCACTCAAAGACCGAGCTAAGCTACCACAACCCCAAGATTCCATACACATGGAACTCGTATAAGAATCCAACATAATAGGCTTGTAAAGCAAAGTAGAGATCATACTCAATATGTGACTACTAGCTGTAACCATTAGAAAATTATGTAGTTTAACCCACATTGTCACCTTCATCAAATCTTTTTTACTTAGATTTGCATCAAGTTTTCATTTCCTTAAAATTAATGGAACATTCTAGTTCATATATGGCCTATTCTCCCACACATTTTCCAATTATTGTTTAGACTCGAACTTAAATAAGAACAACTCATTATTCCTCATAACTTTTTGTAACCCATGTTTAAACCATTTATTCCAAGCATATTGATAAAAAAAGGGGACATGCAATACGCTTGCCAATAAGTTATTCATAGAAAGATTTCACAAATCCATTATGAGCTTATTGAGCCAAAGCTATTCAGATGATCAAGTCGATTTTTACATTCCACATATTAGATTCAAAGGAGCGAAAGTTTACTTTAGTCTTCCTATGATCGAAAGTTTACTTTAGTCTTTCTACAACCTTAGTCTTCCCACATATTAAACTTCTATATAATGTATAACATGATATTAATAGTTCAATTGAAACAAAAATATCAATCTCAACATATAATGTATGCGGATCGATTAGCATGGTTCAACGCTATCAAATTGAGTTCGACTCTTAAGGTGTTTTTGGAAGGGGTTTTTTACACTACTTGATGGAGCGTGTGGTTATTTAGAAACCTGATGTTGTTTTCGTCCCAAACGCCAAGGAAAGATGTGTTATTCGATGATATTGTGTCTCGATCTTTGTCTTGGATTAATTCTAGATGCAAACGTTCATTTAGCTGAGTTAGTTGGTTACAACACTCATTTTTGTTGTCTTTGTAATGTTGTTTCTAGCTTCTTGCTAGTGGTTTAATAAAAGTTGCCGTTCAAAAAAAATAAAATTGAGTCTTTCATTTAATAATTATTTTACAAATAGTAATCAATAGAAGTTTATGCAAAAACACATGTATAAGGCTAGTCCGAGTGGTAAATAAATTTACGAGTAAATTTTAAACTCACGAGTGATTTTCCAAAGCATTCATAACTCACTCACGCATGAGTTTTTATTTTTGAGGAAAGAAGGGTGACTCACTCATCTTAGGTGAGTGGTAACTCTTTATTTCTTTTTTTTATTAAGTTCGTGTATTTGTGAGTATTTAGTAAGATATATTTGTTAAAACGTGTGTCTTTTAATAAAGTTTATGGTGAGTGAGTGTGACAATTACGGTTGAAATGTAAGTTTGAATGAGTTATGTAAGAGGAGAGAGAAAGTGGGCGTGACGCTGAAATAACGAAGAATTTTCACTTGTCACACCCATCAGCCAAATTATTAATTATACTAATATCATAATTAAAAACATTAAACACGAATAATTTTCTATATATAAATACGTTAGATTAAAATATTAAAATACATTTAATTTATATATAATTCGTGCGAGCATGACTTATAATAAGTTTAAAGAGGAAAGACACAAAATACATTTCTTAAATGATTTATGAGCTTGTTGAGATGGTTAATTTAGTATATACGCAATCAACCAAAAATATTTACTCACTATTAAAAAAACATACTTTCCACTTTTTAAAATAATATATGTTACAAATAGTAAATCATCAAGCAACATAAAATAAACCATTACCACGATAATTAAATTATCGTTCTATAGAGGGGCACATGTATAAACTTTCGACGAACTTTTTTCGTCTGAGAAAATCATATATGATTCGTATTACGAATCATATATGATTTTAGAGAATCATATATGATTGGTGATATGAATCATATATGATTTTCACGAATCATATACGCGTGATTTTCTTACAAAAAAAAAGTTCGTCGAGAGTATATACACGTGCCTTTCGATATAAAGATGATTTAATTCTCATCGCGATGGTATATTTTATTTTGTGTAACGATTAACGGTTAATGAAATATTTAATTTTTTTAAAACTTTTGATAAAAATAAGTTTTTTTTACGGGTTGATTGAGTGTATGCTAAATAAATAGTTTACATTAAACTTTTTTTGTTATATATTTTAACTTGTGTAGTTGTGTTTTAAGCTAAATAACATTATTCGTGCTACAACACAATATTCACGTGAACAAGTTACAAATTAGTTATGTTTGTAATGTTCCATGTTTTTCTCGCCCTGATGATATTTTCTTTAAACATTTTATTAAACGAGTGGTTTATATGGTTCGATCAGTTTTCTTCACTACTGGGTGTTGATAATGCACAACACAACTGTAGCCACATATTTGCACAAACTCGCATTATCTCCATCTTCAAATTTATAGAGCATGGTTTATTGCACCTAAAATATTGCAATATATCGAACTTTTTAAGTTGTCGATCTCTTTCTTAAGTCAAGAAACAAATTTTGGTGATTGTTATTCAATATGTTGATATCATTTTCTATGGAAGACATGATGAATTTGTTGTAAGAAACGGTGTATACATTTATTAAATAACAATAATAAAATTAAGAGAAACAAACAATAATAAAATTAAGAGAAACAAATAACAGAATTAAATAACAATTAAATTTGAAAGCAGTAAAAATCTAGAGACGAGGCACGTGTTTAACACGCTTCCTTTAAAACAGATTCGTCGTCTGTTTCCCAGGGTACAACGTCCAAAGCTGTTGTACAGGCGGACTAGATAAACTTGCCTGAAAAATCACGGAAGTCTTCTGCGTTTCTGATCGATAACTGCTGGAAAATTGGTCTGGTAATGGAGTAGGAAAAAGACTGCGTTTTTTCTTTGTCTTAACTGAATGAGAAGAGGTTATATTTATATTGAAAACTTGACTTGTTCTTAAAGAAAATATATACCAAAACCAGGAAAATCTGTTATAACTAAAACAGATTTCCTGTCTTTTTAACAAAAAAAAAAATATCCTGTGAATAACTTCTGTATCTATTCCTAAAATAGATGTGCAGAGTTTACAAAATTTTCTGGAAATAAAACCGAAATCTGCCAGCACCACCCAAGCCAGTTTTCGGAGCTGCATTCGTGTCCGCAGGTCGCGCGCTCGTGCACAAGTTCAGTAGCTTCGAACCCGTTGTTGGCCGAGAAAACTCACTTTCTGCACCCCCCCCCCCCCCGCGCGCGCGCGCGCGCGCGCGTAGGCGTTGGAGTAAAAACCCACAAATAAATATTGTAGGGTAGAAAGTATAAGTTCCTTATAAACATGTATTCATTTCATGTTTTTTGGCGATGTGGGACAAATATTTTTTCAAATTTTGTGTTTCACGCGACTCTCTTTGAGACACGATATCTCATTCATATTAACTCCATATAGGACATACTTTAGCTCGTTACGAAGCTCTCTTCGAGGAGAACGCAAAGCTACTAAGTACTACAAATATATATAAAATATACATATATCAAATTATGTCCAAAGTATTGCAAAAACTCATTTTTACAAAACTTTTCCAACAATCCCCCCACATGAATGGGAATCGGTCAAAAACACACGAAAGTTTCGGTAAAATTTATGCGGTTAAGTACTGCATAGGATAAGTAGGTGTAACCCTTTGAACCTTCCTTTGTGAGATGCACTTAGTCTCCTAGATCTGAGTAGACGCGATGTCCTTGAACTCGGCCTCTGTTTACGTAGACGACAATACACACTCACACAAGACTTTCCCTGACCTTGTCAAGTCCTCATAGTCGTGTTCGTTATGGTCATGATCACTCGCCTGGTTCTGCAAGAGCTCTTAGAAATTGTGCCCCCACAATTTCCTTCGAAGCGACCCCACTTCTCTCTCACATAGGTGATTTCATCTTGAATCATTATAAACATATGTTTTATGATTTCATCTTGAATCATTATGCTTTATGATTTCATCCTGAATCATTAAGCCATATGTTTAACCTCTCAACAAGTCACTTTGTTTTAGGAATGGACTAGGAAAGTTCCTGTATTAAGTAACTCCCCCACATTGACGTGACTTCCCCCACATTTTTATGATTAGGTTGTCTTGTTGAACCCAGATCTTGGGATCTCCAGTCAACTGGGTTAGGTTTTCCTTCATAGAAACTCATTCCTTTAAGGGCTTTAGTCCCATTCCTTTAGACGCCTTACTAACTAACTCTCTGCTTAAGCCTTTCGTAAGCGGATCCGCGATGTTATCCTTTGACTTCACATAGTCAATTGAGATAACTCCTGTTGAGAGTAGTTGTCGTACCGAATTATGTCGACGATGGATATGTCTAGACTTTCCATTATAGCATTATGAGCTCTGCCAATTGCCGATTGACCATCTCAATGTATACTAATGGCCGTTACCGGTTTAGGCCACCTAGGTATGTCCTCTATGAATTGACGTAGCCATTCTGCCTCTTCTCCGTATTTATCTAACGCGATAAATTCTGATTCCATCGTGGACTTAGCTATTACAGTTTGCTTGGAAGACTTCCAAGATATAGCGGCTCTTCCCAGTTTAAACACATATCCACTGGTCGATCTAGAATCCTTTATGTCAGATATCCAATTTGCATCACTGTATCCTTCAATAACAAATGGATATCTAGCATAATTCAGTCCATAATCACGAATGTATCTCAAATAATGAAGTACCCTATTCAGAGATTTCCAATGTGCATCACTTGGATTACTAGTATATCTACTTAGCCTGCTAACAACATATGCTAAGTCAGGTCGGGTACATGTCATCAAATACATCAACATGCCAATAATTCTTGAATACTCTAATTAGGCAACACATGCGCCTCTAATTTTAGATAGATGCAAACTGATGTCAATTAGAGTTCTAGCTAGGCCGGAATCCCCCGCATTATGAGTACTGAGATTTTTGTCCATGTAATGTGCTTGACTTAATGCAATTCCACTCTGAGTTCGTATGATCTTTATTCCAAGGATCACATCAGCCAAACCCATATCTTTCATGTCAAACTTTGATTTCAACATGTCTTTAGTAGACTTGATCATCTTGTCGTTACTGCCAACGATAAGCATATCATCAACATAAAGACACAAGATTACATATCTACTATTCGTGTCTTTGATATAAACGCACTTGTCGCATTCATTAATTTTGAATCCACCCTCTAGCATGGCGTGATCAAACTTTTGATGCCATTGTTTTGGAGCTTTCTTTAAGCCATACAATGACTTAACAAGCCTACAAACTTTGCTCTCTTGTCCAGGAGCCATGAAACCCTCGGGTTGGTTCATGTATATTTCTTCTTCTAAATCTCCATTTAGAAAAGACTTTTTCACATCAGTTTGGTGAACTTCTAAATTTCTTAATGCGGCAATAGCAAGAATCATCCTAATAGAAGTTATTCGCGTAACATGCGAACAAGTATCAAACTAATCTAGACCTTCGCGTTGTCTAAAACCTTTGATCACCAATCTTGTTTTGTACTTATCAGTGGTGCCATCAGCTTTCATCTTCTTCTTGAACATCCATTTATAAGCTAGTGGTTTACAACCAGGAGGTAAATCCACGAACTCCCAAGTATGATTTTGTAAAATAAACTTTATTTCACTATTAATCGCTTCTTTCCATCGAGGCCCTTCCGAGGAATTTACCGCTTCTTGATAAGAAGTGGGTTCATTTTCTACCATAAAAGATACAAAATCGGGTCCAAACGATTTCTCGGTTCTAGCCCTTTTGCTTCTTCTAGGTTCAACCTCTTCTTCCTCGGGTTGATCTAATCTCTCATCTTGGAGATTACTATCATCTCTTGTCTCTTATCTTGGACAACTTCATCATCTATTCTAGATGAGCTTCTAGTTTCCTTTGTTAAACAAGGAAATATATTTTCAAAGAAGGAAGCATTCCTTGATTCCATTACTATGTTCTTGTGTATATCTGGATTTTTCGAATCATGTACAATGAAACGATAAGCACTACTATTTTTAGCATATCCAATAAGTATACAATCCACAGATTTAGGTCCAGTCGTTTGTGCCTTAGGTGTCGGCATAGCTACCTTGGCTAGTCACCCACACTCGTAAGTACTGGTATGATGGTTTTCTTCCCATCCATAATTCATATGGGGTTTCCTCTTTATCCTTACGAGGTATCTTGTTTAAAAGATAAGTAGTCGTTATAATGGCTTCCCCCCACTTGTCTCGGCTCAAACCAGAACTTAAGAACATGGCATTGACCATTTCTTTCAAGGTACGGTTCTTCCTTTCAGTAATACCGTTTTGCTGTGGTGAATAAGGAGCAGTAAACTCGTGTCTAATTCAATGTTTTGCACATAGATCAGCAAAAGGATACACATATTCACCTCCTCTATCACTTTGTACAACCTTGATTTTCCTACCAAATTGATTCTCAACTTCGGTTTTGTATAAAACAAACTTGTCTATAGCTTCATCTTTACTTTTCAACAAGTAAACATAGCAGTACTTTGTGCAATCATCAATAAACGTGATGAAGTATTAATTGCCACCTTTTGTGGGTAGTGATTTCAAATCACATATGTCTGTGTGTATCATATCAAGTGGTTCGGTTTTTCTTTCAACCGATTTGAAAGATGATCTTGTAAGTTTTGCTTCGACACAAGTTTCACACTTATAATTTGAATCAATATGAAAATTTGGTATGCCATTAAATTTAATCAAGCGACGCATTGAATTCAAATTAACATGTCCAAGACGGCCATGCCACACATTAGAAGACTCAATCAAGTAAGCAGAAGATTTCATTTTATTGATAGCATTCTTAACAACTATTACATTGAGCTTAAACATACCATTCAGGACATACCCCTTACCAACATACGTTTGATTCTTAGAAAGTACAACTTTATCAGACTAAAAAACAAGACGAAAACCAAACTTATTCAAAAGCCAACCGGACACAAGATTCTTGTGAATCTCCAGAACATACAAGACTTTAGTCAACTTGAGCTCTTTCTCGGATGTCATCTTCAAAATAACATCTCCTTCGTCCTTGATATCAGCAGTTGCATAGTTGCCCATGTACAACTTATCTCTATTATCAACCGCTCTGAAAGAGTGAAACATACTCTTGTCAGCACACACATGACGGGTTGCCCCAATATCAACCCACCAATCATTATTATTAGAACCTACCAAGTTAACTTCATAGATCATGGTAACGACATCAGATACCATAGCAATCATGTCCACATTATCATTCACCATATTAGCCTCGTGTGGAGTCACCCGCTTTGGCGCTTTGCAATTAGCAGCACGATGACCTGGCTTGTCACAGTTGTAGAAATTTCCTTGGAACTTCTACTTTGCAATTCCACCTTTAGGAGCAAGGTATTCAGGCTTTCCTTTGCTCTTCTTTTCATTCTTCCCTTTGCCAAAGCTCTTGCCTTTATACTTTGACGAAGACGAACCATGCTCAACCATATTTTCCTTGGCAGAATCAGGTGTATAAGTGTTTTTCTGAGCCAGCTTGTTGTCCTCTTCAATACGAAGACGAACAACCAAGTCTTCAACAGTCATCTCCTTTCGCTTATGCTTCAAGTAGTTTTTAAATTCTACCCAGCTTGGAGGTAACTTTTCAATGATAGAAGCAACTTGAAAAGTTCACTCAAAGTCATACCCTCAGCATGAATGTCGTGTAGCAAAACCTGCAGATCTTGAACCTAAGTTATCACACTCTTTGAATCAACCATCTTGTAATCCAAAAAACGAGCTACCACGAACTTCTTTGTACCAGCATCCTCAGTTTTGTACTTGCGTTCCAACGACTCCCATAATTCTTTGGCAGTCGTAGTCTTGCAGTATACATTGTACAAAGAATCCACCAAACCATTCAGAATATAGTTGTGACACAAGAAGTCTGAATGTTTCCATGCTTCAACAGCTTGCAAAGCTTGTTAATTAGCGGGTACACCTTCTTTAGGAGGTTCCACCTGAGGTACAGTCTCCATTAAGAACTTCGCAAGGTTCAAAGTAGTGAGATAGAAGAACATCTTCTGCTGCCACCTTTTAAAATTCTGCCCATTGAATTTTTTGGTTTTTCAGCATGATTAGCGACTGTGTGGGTAACTGGCGCACCAGTTACATTCATAGTAGTAGTTACAGGAGTTTCAGGAGTGCTGATAGACATTCTGAAAGATCAAACAAGATCAAAACACAAACACTTAAACAACTATTATAATTCTGTATATAAGAAATTCAATCGTGATCTCTATATACTTATAGTGGATCTGCTTCAAAGAAACTCAATCTTGGTTTCAATGAATCAGAAGCAATTATCAAATATATCAGTTTAACAAAAACACAATCTTGGTTTCAATATAAACTGATAAGAAAACTGCTTAAAGAAAATTGTTAGAGATCTGTTAATTAAAATCTGTAAATCAAAACTGATTTCTAGTGAAACTCAATCCTGGTTTCAGCAGAAACAGTTTATAAATAAATCTGATAAAATTATTAATCCAATTTAATAAAAGTTTTAATTCTGTTAAACAAGATCTATATTAAGATTGTAGGAAACGGTGTATACTTTTATTAAATAACAATAATAAAAATAACAGAAACAAAGAACATAATTAAATAACAAATAAAACTAAAAGCAGTAAGAATCTAGAGACGAGGCACGTGTTTAACACGCTTCCATTAAAACAGATTCGTCGTCTGTTTCCTAGGGTACAACGTCCAAAGCTGTTGTACAGCCGGACTAGACAAACTTGCCTGAAAGATCACGGAAGCCTTCTGCATTTCTGATCGATAACTGCTGGAAAATTGGTCTGGTAATGGAGTAGGAAAAAGACTGCTTTTTTCTGTGTCTTAACTGAATGAGAAGAGGTTATATTTATATTGAAAACTTGACTTGTTCTCAAAGAAAATATATACCAAAGCCAGGAAAATCTGTTATAACTAAAACAGATTTTCTGTCTTTTTAACACACAAAAATATTATGTGAATAACTTCTGTATCTATTCCTAAAATAGATGTACAGAATTTATAGAATTTTCTGGAAATAAAATTCGAATTCGCGGCAAAAAAGATACCGAAACCTGGCCGCACCCAAGCCAGTTTTCGGAGTTGCATTCGTGTCTGCAGGTCGCGCGCTCGTGCACAAGTTTAGTAGCTTCGAACCCGTTTTTGGCCGAGAAATCTCACTTTCTGCACCCCCCCCCCCCCTTGCGCGCGTAGGCGTGGGAGTAAAAACCCACAAATGAATATTGTAGGGTAGAAAGTAAGAGTTCCTTATAAACATGTATTCATTTCATGTTTTTGGCGATGTGGGACAAATACTTTTTCAAATTTTGTGTTTCACGTGACTCTCTTTGAGACACGATAACTCATTCATATTATCTCCATATAGGACATACTTTAGCTCGTTGCGAAGCTATCTTAGAGGAGAACGCAAAGCTACTAAGTACTACAAATATATATAACATATACATATATCAAATTATGTCCAACGTATTGTAAAAACTCATTTTTACAAAACTTTTCCAACATTTATATGAACGACAAAAATAAAAACAATTGTACAAAGAATTAATACGACAATGAATAAAACGCTGGGAGGTCAAAATGAAAGCTGCCCAAGAAAAGCTGGGAGCCCTAAGTTTAAAGGTAGATCATAACAACTATCTTTATATGTTCATTTGCATTTTTACTTTTCTCACTTGTTAAGGAACAAATTTTTACTTTTTATTTGATTTGATCTAATGGTAGATTTTAATATAAGATCAAAAAACATAGAGGGGTTATTTTTGACAAAATGTTCAAAAGTTTCAAAAAACGAACAGCGAGACTAAAGTTGTAAATTGACGAAATAATTTTTATCGCTAGTGGTAAAACAATGAAATATCACTAGTGATAAAGTAATAAAATATCACTGGTTTTTATTAGTAATATTTCATTGCTTTTATCTAGTGAAATATCACTAGTGATAAACATTATTCGTCAAATTTACAACTTTATCCCTTCGTCACTTTTTATAAATTTTGAACATTTTGGCAAGAATAATCTCTTCGTATTTTTTATCGTATTTAATCTTAGGTAATAAATGACTAGTAAAGTCTCTTAGCTTGTAAGTAAAAAAAAGATGCAAAATAACTAAACTCATTAGATGTAAGCATTAATCCAATCACAAACCAAATCAACTGCTTAATCTTGTTAGCAACCAATTTATAAAACTATTGGGTACGGTGGTGCTAAAGAGGCGGTGTTAGAGCACATGGTGCGGTGAAAGTGGTGCCATAGCCAAAAAGTGATGCCACGTAGGTTATGACACTAGAATGCTATAATACCACATTTTGCAAGGTTGCAGTGAGCCATGAAAAAATGGTGTCGTAGTTTCTTCTTTAGATATCATAATATAATTTGAATACATATAAATAAAACTTTATAATTAAAAAAATATTTTATTCGGTAAGAAACAACATTACACGAAATAAAAAAAATTACATAAAAAGACATTACACGAAATTAAAAACATTACACGAAATTAAAGACATTACAAATCATTCATCATCATAGATGTTATTTAGATACGCCACAAGGTCTCGTGGTGCAAACTTTGGTCTTAGAGTTCTTTGGATTTCCTCTCATGAATTTCGCATCGTTCAATCTAAGTTCGAACCGTGTTCGGTGCTGGATTAACGAATACATCCTTCAAATTCAATGAGAATTTCATCTATTAATATCATGTTAAGCAATATTATACAACAATACATGATTCTTCTCAACCAGTTTACTTCATAAGCACGTGCAGGTTGTCGTATGATCCCCAACGACCTTCTAACACACTGAAAGCTCGTTCAATATCTTTTCAAGCCGCTTCTTGAACCCTTTTAATTCTCAATGTTTCTGCATCCCTAGCAATCGAAAAGTTTGACAAACGTAGCCCATTCTAGATAAATATCGTCGCGTAAGTAATAACCTTTCTGGTATACACATGAAACGGACATTCTAGAGCGGTATCTGCAAGTTCTTCATCAAATAACGGGAAACCATATAACACATAAAGATCCCCCCCCCCCCCCTCCAAAAAATGCATGCCAAAACCATAACTGTTGATCTACAACAACTTCTAACATAATAGTAGGGTGTTTATGATCCCTTCTTTTGAATTGAGCCTACGCAGCCTTCAAACAGTTTTCCAGTCTCAATGCATACGGTAAATACTTCTGAGCATTCTCGGGAGTCCATATTTCTCTTCGTGCAATGCATATATGTTCTCAATATCATTTGTTGTTGGTTTTCTTAAATAGTCTTCCACGTATAGCATATATATACGCATTTACTAAATTTATCTAAACAGTCGCGACCGGTTCGTTCCGCCATTTGCAAGTACTCGTCAAATGAATCTGGTGATGGCCCGTACGCCAATTGACGTATGGCGGAAGTTACCTTTAGAAGAAGATGAATACATTCATGACCGGTAGCACGTAACTCGGTTTAAAAAGTGAAAAGTATTTCGGAAACGGTTTGACTTCGTAACTTAAAATACCATTAAGAATTTCTTTAAAAAGTTTAGAACTCGGATGATACCTTCGCTGAAACTTCTCTTCCGAGTATTTAGGAGGTGTTTGATCGTCATCAAAATAGTCGTCGAGTAAACGTTGTCGCACCTCTTCTCTTTCGCGAGGTATGTATCTTCGCGAGTGCTTCGTACCCAATCCCAATCCCGATCCTGAACCCCCCGCTTCTTCATTACACAAAGCTACGTCTTTTTCGTAATCCTGGTACCTCTGAATGTATCGTTCCGCGTCGCCTTGGAAGTATACATCATAAAGATCGTAAGTGTTAGAAGTGTTTGGATCCATAATTTTTTTGATGCACAAATGATATATTTGTGAAATGAATAGTAAAATGAAAGTGAGTATATAAAAATGGGAAGATAAGGGGGGTTTTATAGAGTTTTAATTGGCTAAATTTTGAAAAATATAGTTTTTAATATCCAACACGGTCATATTTTCAAAAAAATTAAAAAAATAAAATAAATGAAAACGCAAACAATTGAGGCTGGGGAGTACAGCGCGACACACCACAACGCGAGAGCTGGTGTGATGTGCCGTCGAGTTTCTCGCGCCATGGGGTACGACGCCAGGCAAACCGCCACCGTACCTTGGCATTAAAGGTAAAAGTGTTTCCACGTCTACGAAATTTTTCTTTGCATTAGAAACTTTTCATATCACATTTTACTCCCTCGCTGGCATTAGAAAATATAGTGTCAATTTTTTTTATCTTATTTCTATTTACATATTCACAAAAAATACTCGATATAAAAACACATTACATTAAATAAATCAAATACGACACATTAAATAAAAAAACGTGTGATGTAAAAGGTCATTATGAGATACTAAAAATACTAGTTTATATAACAATGAAGTTTTAAATGAAAATTTAATAAAAAATCATATTTTTCGTGACTTGTCTTCTTCCTTGGATCGTCTTATTCCCTCGATACGCCCTTTAAAACAAAACACTTCAAACACATACATACATAACACAAAAAAAACACCAAACCAACAAAAAAATGGTTTGGCGTGATCTGGTCGTGTCAGCGTGAGGCCCTTTGGTGCCAGATACAGTACGGTGCACCATTCATTTTCTTGCGCCAAAGTCGTTGGCGAAAGCTTTGACACCATCATATCATTTTCTCTAAGACATAACTTAAAGTTCATCACATACGGTACAAAGATTTAAGACTTAATTTTTGTGAACCTTTTCGTTTCTCTCATGTTATAAAAGATTCTCGGGTGATATCATAATGGTGATTTATGGCGCTCTCCACCTTATTTTTTAAGCCAAATCAATCGATCTCCCTTCTGGATTAACTTTTCTCTTTGTTATTGGAAGCAATAATCGCTTTTCCTATCACACAGAGGAGGATCAAACCTAAAATATTTCAAAACCGGTTTATGTCACAAAGTTTCTCGATCATTTTACGGCTAGAGACCTATGGAATGTTTGTGTAATGTATGGTAATGTTATTTATGTCTACATCCCTCTCAAGAAATCTAAAGCAGGTTAAAAATTGCTTTTGTTTGCTTCATTTACGTGGATAAACTGGATCGTTTGATTCAAAACCTTGCACAATTTGGATTGGTAGGTTTCATCTTCATGCCAATGTTTCTCGATTTCAGAGGGATCCTAAACCTAAATTTCCTCTTCCTAATGCCTTTCAACCTAGGAATGTGGATTCTAAGAAGACCGATAGGAATTATTTTTCCATTGTTTTAGAATCAAGTAACACATACCCTAACATTGTGGTCAATTCTTCCATTGCCATTGTACTTGATTATTCAAGTCTCATTGAACGTGATTTATCTTTTCCTTTGATGGGGAAAATTAAAGATATCAATGCCATGTCTAACCTTTATTTTATTCTTGAAAAGGAAGGATTTGAGAATGTTAATCCTTCTTACTTAGGCAGCATGTGGGTCTTGATGGAGATGGATTCATTATAATTAAAATAGAAGATTAGCAAGCATGTTGGTGTGGGCTTATGGTTCCATGAATTAAAAAAAGCCATGTAATTCGTTTTTACTGATGAACGGATGGTATGGATTTCTGTTAAAGGTTTGCCACTCAAAGCATATACGCGTAATACTTTTGCTAAAATTGTCTCTCCTTGGGGCGAAGTTACTGATGTTGAAGACAGCGACAACGCATCTTTGTCATTCAAAAGGTTGTGTTTGAAAAATAAAACTTATTTGATGATTAATGATAAGATTAAAGTTATTGTTAAAGGAAAAATCCATTGGATTCGAGTAAAGGAGCTGGAAGCATTGTCTCTAGGATTCAATATAATACCGAAGGATCCTAGTTCTTTTGATGAGGATTCTGAAGGTGATCCTAAGGAGAATATAAGAGGTAATTTCAATTTAGTTAATGAGGCTGATCTTGATCATGTTTCTGAATCAAGTTGTATGCATGGCAAAGATAAACCTTCCAACTCTAATCAGCATTCTAAAAAATCATATGAACCTTTGTGATTTATAGAATCTTAGAAAGGAGCAAAGAAACTTAAGTAACCGATGGAGATGAACCTAAATTTCCTCATGGTTTTTCTCCTGCTGTTGAAATTAAGTGAAATATTGAGGAGTTTAACTCTGGGGAGACTTCTCAGTCTAAAATTATTTTGGTTAATAACAATGCAAGGGCTACATTTGACCATACAATAAGTTATTTTGTTTCAAAGTTAATACAAATGGTTTGATTCTAGATGTGATAGAGGATATGATTAAGGTTGGGCAAATTATGAGATACAATATGGAAGGATGCATGAAGAATTTAGAAACCATAATAGGTTCTCAAGGAGATTGTCATGATTTTAAATGAATTTTATATCCTTAAACATTCAAGGCTTGGTAGTAAGAGAAAGAAAGGGTAGAGTCAGGAGCTACGAACCATAAAATATATTTGTAGCGATTAAGAAACTAAGATAGAAAACATTGATCTTTTTTCTATCAAGGTGTTGTGGGAAAATTTGTGTTATGACTATGCTTTATGTCCGTCTACTGGTTAATCTGGTGATATTCTATGTGTTTGGGATCCGAGATCTTTTGGTAAAGATAATGTTACTATTTCAGACTCTTTTTCGCTCTTTCGGGTACGCGGGTATCCTCATTTACTAAGCTTCTAATTATTGTTGTTTACGCCCCGCAAGAGCTTTCGGATAGATAGATATTATGGGATTATTTTCATCATTTGATTGATTCTTGGATGGTGAGTGTGTGATGTTAGGTGATTTCATCGAAGTTCAATTCGATCATAAAAGGTATGGTACTGCGTTCAATCTTCATGGTGCTAACGCTTTTAATAACTTCACTTCTATGGCGGGATTGGTTGATATTCCTATAGGATGCTACTCGTTTACATGGACTTACAAATAAGATTCTAAGATGAGTAAATTGGATAGATTCTTTATTACTGAGGGTCTTTTGTCTCTTTTCCCCTCTATATTGGCTTTATGTCTTGATAGACATCTATCCGATCATCTTCCTATCCTTATACGCGAACTAAATGTTGATTATGGTCCTACTCTGTTTTGTTTATTTTTCATTCATCGCCTAATAAGAAAGGGTTTGATAATTTGGTAAAGACTTCATGGAATAATGCTGCTTATAAGGAGTCTAATGCCATGATTAAACTGAATAAAAAGCTTGAGACTCTTAAATCTTCAATTAAACAATGAATTAAAGATGATAAGCTTAATTCAAATGCAGTGAGGATGTCTATTCAAACTCGTGTTTTCGACTTGGACAAAATTATAGATCAAGGTAAAGGTAGAGAACATATTGGGAATGATAGATCGAACATGCTTAAAGAACTTCATGACCTTAATGCCTCTACTTCGTTAGATTTGGCTCAAAAGGCCAAAATTCGTTGGGCCATAGAAGGAGATGACAAATCCAAATATTTTCACGGAATCTTAAACAAGAAAAGATCTCAGTTGGATATTCAAGGGGTTCTGGTAGAAGGAGATTAGATTATCAAACCTTCTAATGTGAAAAGGGAGTTTCTCAAACACTCTAATGATCAATTTTCTACTCTAGTTTTGCCTAGTATTTATTTTCAAGCTAAGTTTCCTAAACGATCATCCATTGTTTAGATTGATGTTCTTGAAAGTGTTGCTTCTCATGAAGAGATCAAGAAAGTGGCTTGGGATTGTGGAATTAAAAAATCTTCTAGGCATGATGGTTTTACATTTGAATTCTTTCTAAGGTATTGGGAGATCATAGATAAAGATGTGGTGGCTGCGGTTCTCTATTTTTCTCTACTGGTTCTTTTCCTCCTTGGTGGAACTCTTCGTTTATTGCGTTGGTTCCTAAAACTCAAGACGCTAAAATGGTTAAAGAATTCCGCCTTATTAGCTTGATTGGTATTATGTATAAAATCATTGCTAAAATCTTAGCTATTCAGTTAAGCATGGTTATTTCGGATCTTCTTAGTGACGTTCAATCAGCCTTTGTTTCTAATCGTCAAATCCTTGATGGCCTTTTTATTCTTAATGATCTTCTTTCGTGGCGTAAGTACAAGAAATTAAAGCTATGATCTTTAAAGTGTATTTTGAAAAAGCCTTCGATTCAGTGAGATGGAATTTCTTAGAAGAAGTGATTCATAAATTCGGGTTTGGTGATAAATGGAGAGGTTGGTTCCAAGGATGTCTTTCTTCTACCATGAGGTCTATTCTAGTCAATCGTTGTCCGAATAGTGAATTTTAATTTTATAAAGGCTTGAAGCAGGGAGATCCTTTATCTCCCTTTCTTAATATTCTGATCATGGAAAGCTTTCATTTTTCGTTTACGAACATGCTAAATGCAGGCCTTTATAAGGGTATTCGAATTGACGGTTCTTTGTGCCTATCTCACTTGTTTTATGCTGATGAAGTTGTGCTCGTGGGTAAGTAGGACACTTCAAACTTTTCCATTATTGCCAACGTTATAAAGTGCTCCTATTTGGCTTCGGGTCTTAAGATCAATATTCATAAAAGCAAGCTTATGGGCATTAGTATTCCATATGATGTTGTAGCTACAACAGCTATCCCTATTGGTTGTGCTACACTTACTTTGCTGTTTAATTATCTTGGAGTTAAAGTGGGCGGTTTTATGTCGAGACTCAGCTCTTGGGATGAAGTTACGGAAAAAAAATTAGCCCGGATTTCCAAGTGGAATCTCATAACTCTATCCATTGATGGTCGTCTTACTTTCAAATCGGTGCTCGAATTTCTTCCTTTATGTGTTTTCTCCATTTTTAAAGTTCCAAAAGGCATTCTCAATAAAACGAAAGCCTCTCGTAGGATTGTTTTTAATGGTGTGGATAATTCTAATACAAATATGTCTTTGATTGGTTGGAAGAAAATTTTAGCTTATAACAAAAATGGAGGGCTTGGTGTGTCCAGTTTATTTGCCTTTAACCGCGCTCTTCTTTAGATATGGAGTTTCATTAATGACTCTTCTTTATGGTCTCACTTTATTAAGGTGATTTATGGTGTTCGAGGGGCTATTGATCATGCTCACAACTTCCCTAGAAGTTCCCTGTGGCTTGATATCATATGTGAATTCAATAAGCTCTCTAATGCAGGTACTAATATTTTTTACCATGTAAAAAAGAAAGTGGTGATGGAGTTGCAACGTTTTTTAGGATGATATTTGGATTGCTGACTATGCATTGAAACATTTGTTCCTGAGGTTATTTTTGCTAGAAGTGGATAAATCTTGTTTCGTGGCTAGTAAGATTAATTATTCCTCGCTTATATCTTCCTTTAGGAGACCCTCCGTGGAGGTATTAAAGAGGACCAGTTGCATCTCCTTGGTGACACTACTGCTTCAGCTACACTGTGACACCCCACTTGGATAAGTGGATCGTTACGTATATTTATGGCGTGTCATCAAAGCATAAGGTAAATGTCCTAAAACATTAACTGACCATAACGGAAATACCGGAATCAAACATCGGTAATCCAACATAAGCTCAAAACATGAAAAGTTAAATACTGAAAGAAAGGACTGAACAATGTCCAACGGAAATATAAAAATGAAGTGCATATAGTAAAGATGTTCGGACGGCTTCCATCCAATGCACATGCTCTCAAAATCTTAAGAGTGTCCTGGTGTACCTGCCGTTAGAACATGAAAGAACTACGGATGAGCATAACGCTCAGTGAACGGATATAATGCATGATAGGAATATACTGAACTTGAAATAATTAATAATTACTGAAGCTGAAAGACTGATATGTGGAGTATGATGAAAACTGTAGAAAATCAGATAAGTCTGATTTATAAATGATAAAACTGCACTGTTATCCGTTAAATCTGAAAACATGCATTTACTGTATTTTAATTGCCAAGAGCTTATATAGGTCATGTGCTGTAACAACTGTTGCATGAATAACTGGAAGGGTGACCTCATCATGCTGTAGAGGGGTGACCTCTAATTACTGTGCTGGGTGGAAGGATCAGCTCTAATGTAAAGGATGTAGAGCACACACCACCTTCACCTGATAACTCTAAAACTGATAAGCCTAGGAAGCATCCATACGCCCCACTAATAATACTGATAAAATGGTCAAACTGGACTGAGTGGAACGCTGCGGGATATCACTCTCCCGCAGGTGAGTCATGACACCGGTGCCTCAAGTGTCATGGTTACGATACCTCCGTAACTAGTACTACTGACTAGTCATGCTTGTATATAAGGCTCAGGCAATTTAACTTAATTATAAAACTGATTTATGATAAAACTTATAACATATAATTGGGGAAAACATTTGGCTGCAGACGGGAAATCCTAATCATGTACATAAGGAAGTCCTTACTGAAAGGACAGGAAATCCGTACCTCGTGTCCAGTAACCGACCGAGATCAACTGACAGAAAGTCTACTCTGATTTCACGCGAGCTACATGAATAAAGGACGCGAATGAGTTAACTGATATTCGTTTATTCTATTTATCTCAATTGTACTTAGTTAATTTATTTATTCTGTACTACTGTTAATATATAAACTAATATGTCTGAATGTTCTAATATTTCTGATTAACGTATTCTTGTTCTATTATTAATTACAGTATAACACGTGTTCCGACGTTATATTATTTCTATATTTAATAATCTGCTAATAATAGAAGTTTCCTAACTTAGAATGTTTCCAAAATTATTAAAATTATTAAATAAACTATACCCTTTTAATTTTATAAAACTATTATAATAAAATGAAATTAATTTACTAATTGAATCATTTAAACATTCATTTATAAAAGTGAATACACAAGGTATAATTAAGTCTTCGTATACATTCTTTAAATCCAACCCGAGCCTACCGAGATACCCCTCTCGGTCGCACTAAAACAATTCAACTAATATATATAAAATTTCTCCATATGAATTAGTGACATAAAAACTGTCACTAAAGAGTGTAACCAAAAGCTGAGTTTTTAAAAACTGTCACCAAACGAATCTGCGATAGAAATTAGCGTCGATAATCTGTCGCTAATTTCAGAACTAAAACTTCTATTTTCTGTTTAATATTTTTCCCACTGCTTCTTATAATTTTCCCACAGTTTTCATAGTTTTCCCACTGTTTGACAGTCCCAAACACCCCTTTATTGCAGTTTAGTCCCAAACACCCCCTTGTTACAAACCAAACACCCCTGATGGGGTTTCTGGGCTGCGTCTGATAAAATAAAGGCACCACGCCACCCCTGTATGGGTCACGGCTGGTCACAACAGGCACACCGAGACTTGGAGGCGTCTCAGTTTCATGAATCACCCAAGACCTGGCCTCCTAACTCGTATAACCCCCCGTTTGGGGTGGTTTTTGGTTCTCGGCGGGCCAAGGAGAGACACCACCGAGACTTTTAAGTCTCGGCTAGTCATCATATCACAACACCACCAACCCGTGATTACACTATATAGATTCGTGATTAAAACCCCCGTTCTTGATCTTAAGAATAATGAATTCGTGATTAGTACAAAATAAAGAGAAAGCTTAAAGCTTACATGTTCTTTTTGTGAATAAGGAGTAATGAACGACACACACATAAGAATCAAACACCCCTGATCTGCCTCCTTTCTGATTTCCAGCTGGTGGCCACATAAACCCTAGAGACTCTTCTCTTGTTTTTGTTCGTTGTTGTGAAAAGGGAAGGGTTTGAGTCCCATGTTTTTTTGTTTTTTTTTACAATTGGTTTGGGCTTCCAAGGCCCATTTTCTTTTCATTTTTTTTAAATGCAGCCCCCTTATATACATACACTTTTATTTATTTTCTCGCGACGCGAATTAATGTGCGTGTACGTGTTTCGTATTTTAATTTCTGAAAACGTATTAATTTTCCGTACTTAACGTATATACGTTCGTAATAATTGTTTTCTTGAATAATCGCATATAGTTTTATATAACTTAAACTGCGTATTTAATATTTCAAATATTTAAATACGGGTTTTACAATTCTTCCACTCTATAAAATAATTCGTTCCCGAATTAAGGATACGACTATACTGGGTTTTACAATTCTCCCTCTCTATAAGAAAAATTTGTCCTCGAATTTAGGGTAATTTAAAATGGTGGCGTTATAAAAGCTGAAAGGACATATATGCTGAAAGAACATGAAGGCTGAAAAGACATATAAGCTGAAGGATCATTCGTCCTTGATTTAAAACATGATGCTACTGAAAGGTATAAACCTGACATGACTGAGGTGGCATGTAACGTGACATGGCTAAAGAGGATATGGAATATAACGTGACTGAAATAACCTAACTGAATTTATTGAAGAAAAAGGATGAGAGGTCCGGATGGATTTCTCCGTTTCGAGTGGCTTCCAGCTCGAAACGATTCCTTAAAAGGTTTAAACATAATGACAATATTGGTCCTGATGACCCTGTCCTAATGATGCTGATTAATTTCTGGTTCCATACTTAAGATGGATTTTTTGAATCTGATAGAATGAATAATCCATAGCATGTAGGAGACATGAAACAGTACGTATAAATATCCTGAAAGATAACATTTATATATCTGAGCAAGCTACTGAAAATATATAGGGACGAACTACGTGAACAAATTTGAACGTGCTACGTGAGCAATTGTGAATGTGGTTCACGATTATATGAAGAATGCTGGGCATTGAATATATTGTGCACAATAATACATGAATATTATGTGAACGTGATGCTAGGACATATCATGAACATATGCTGACTGAGGAAAGAATGCCAAACGATACGGCCTGATACGTGAAACGTCTGCCTGGTTATGGAATAGCTGTGCTATACTTCGGTCTGGTTTCTCAAGCTGCTTGTAACCGTATTCGGTAATAAACTGTGAAACGCGTATCGCGAGATGGAACACAAACATGAGTGTGGACAATGTTATGAACGCTAACGTGAACTTAAATCATGAGATAGCACAAAACATGAACTGAAATAGCATCTTACTGTGAATGAGACGTAAGCGTGAAAGTGAAAATAAACGTGAACGTAAGTGAACGTAAACATACACGTGATCGTGAACATGAATTCGGTCTGATATGATGGTCGATGGAAAGACCTTGAATTCGTATAATTTACTGCTAAATTTTCTGCAGGTCCGCTACTGCGTAATCCTTTCGAATGAAAGAAAACGCGCAGGCTGATTACATGGTTAACGATGACTTAGATAGTACCATACTTTTCTGAGTCTGTGGTAACTGATAATGATCTCATAAAATTTCGTCTCATTTCTGTTCAGAAATTTCTAAGTATTGTAATAACTCACTAACATGACGACGTTCTATCTTGAACCTGCGGTATGTCTGGCATCTAGATATGAACATAGCTGCATCAACGTGTGATACTGCTTCTATCAAAATTCTGCCTGGGATTAAGGGACGTTATGGTGGAAATCTGGTTTAATAGTCATGGAAGGATTTTAGTGAGAGTTGTCAGCAATTTTTGCGGTAGTAGTCAATTGAGTTCTAGAAGATTTGTACTTCGTTCACAGGCGTCGGTCGGGACCATCAGGTGATAGCCTTCACCTTCGCATGATTGTTTGAAATTTCTTCCTGCTGACATAGGGTGGCTCAGAAATGCCACTTTGTTCAAGTGAAATTTATATCTGGAAAGTTGTGTATAAAAATTACTCCTATTGAAGATTATGTACAACTGTGAGAAGATGAGTCTCGTGTTCTTCTCTAGTATTAGGCAGATCAGAATGTGATCAATGAATATACTGACGATTTTGTCTGAGAGTCATGAAAAAATCTTTTATTCATAATTTCATAATATAGCTGGAGCATTAGGAGCTCAGAAGTATAAAATCAAAATTTTTAGAGAGATTGTAATATGTGTAAAAGCAGTTTGGAAACGTCATCTTCTTTCTCTCACCACTGATGGTAACATGATCAGAAATTTGTTCTGGAAAATGTTTAAGACATTGTAGCATATCAGATAAACCTGCTATTTCTGGAATGAACATTGATTAAGAATGGTGATCTTGTCAAAAAATTTAGTGGTCGATGCATGATCTCATGATACCGGCCTTCTTCCTGATAGACATAAACAGTGCACTTCCTGGTGGTGCGCTAGGGCGAATAAGCCTCATTCTATAATTCTTGCAACAAATGTTGCAACTCTTTTAAACTCAGCTGAAGCCCTGCGATATGGAGTTTTGAAAATAGGTTATGTACTTGAGACAAGCTCTATGTTAAACCCTGTCTTGTGATTAGGAAGGAATTTCTAGGAAAACCTTCTGAAATTTTTATCTACAAACTCTGGAATAATCTGCTGATCATGAATTTAAGGAACTTCAGAAGTGGATTTATATCTGATAGCTATAAAGGTCTTAGTAGCTCTGGAATGATAAGTCACTTGCGGTAAAGCATAACAACTTGTACTGATTTTATGGCAGAAAATAACATTGTTATCTTTAGGAGTTAGTAAGATGGATTTTGTCTTCAACTAGAAGAAAAAACCTTATAAATATGGGTGATATTGTAGAGTATTTTCTGGCTGGGAGGTAGGTACTACCTGATTTATGATAAAGCTGACATATGATCACGTGAAGTAACCGTGACAACTTTCACTGATTATGCTCATCTGAAACCTCACGGAATGAACACTGCGTGTCTAACTTGAATAATACTCCGGTGGTGGTAACTGAATTTTAACGGTCTGATTTATGTGTGGCATAACAGAACGGGTATACCCCTTGGAGGGTACCCTGAATTTCTGAGGACCTGGTTTAGGAGGCATACTAGTGTTATGAATCTGACTCGTACTTTGAGAAGATATTCGTATGACGTGTACTATGACTGAGACACTGTACAAAGGGTACATATGAAATACTGTACATGGCACTGGTGGAAACTTTATGGAATGATCAATACCGGTGTCACTTGTCTGTCATGATCAAGGATTAAATTGATTTAAACGGTAGTAAACCGAACTGAAATGCGTAACGTGATAGCCTGGTAATTCCTGCATAGACTTCAGCATACAGGTTCAAGAATATGTTTAAACGGAATTTCAACAATGCTCAGCATGACGAAATGCCTGATGAAGATCAAACATGATTTATTATGAAAACAGGAATTTATTGTAACTCTTCTGTATCTTAGCATGAAAACATCATCACCTTGCTGAAAATAAAATCCTCATATGGAGACATGAACGTAATCAGCACGAAAACGACATCCACTTGAGGGTATGAAACTTGATTGTTATCAAGAACATAAAGGTATAGTCAACTGAGATGTAATATCAACTGGTGTGGATGGCTATGGTTCAATCCACAGAATTTACAGGAGAAAGCATGTGACTAAGTATGGGCGATTCTGGTTCGATCCATTTTCCGAGAACTGTCATGTATAGAAATTTACGATCTGGGACTAAATATGGGTGTTTGTAGTCCAATCCATACTTGTCAAAAATTTATGTGATGTCCTGATATGACAAAGGTGAACAACTATGGATCGGTTCACAAAATAACATTCGACTGTAAAGCATGAAAATTTGATCAGAACATTGATGAACGTATATGGGCTGGTTCACCAAGTAATATTCGACTGAAAACATGAATCTGACATGAGTAAGGATGAACGCCTATGGTCATTTCATCTATACAAAAATTCTGAACGGGCAAGGGTGAACGCCTATGGTCAATTCAACAAAACGAAAATTAGTTAAAAAGCACATGCGACTAAGTATGGCCAGTCCTGTACCAACCTTTTACTTAGTAAAAAACATTAAGAAATCTGGCTGATAAATGAAGAAAACTGACTGAAAAATGCATGGAAGACATGAAAGATAACAACGCCAAAATCTGGGAAGTTCCTGGTGACTACCCACTAGTCACAGGTCATGTTTTAGAGCCTACAGGTCGAACCTATAACTCTGATACCATAATTGTAACACCCCACTTGGATAAGTGGATTGTTACGTGTATTTATGGCGTGTCATCAAAGCATAAGGTAAATGTCCTAAAACAATTACTGACCATAACGGAAATACCGGAATCAAACATCGGTAATCCAACATAAGCTCAAAACATGAAAAGTAAAATACTGAAAGAAAGGACTGAACAATGTCCAACGGCAATATAAAAATGAAGTGCATAAAGTAAAGAAGTCTGGACGGCTTCCATCCAATGCACATGCTCTAAGAATCTTAAGAGTGTCCTAGTGTACCTGCCGTTAGAACATGAAAGAACTACGGCTGAGCATAACGCTCAGTGAACGGATATAATGCATGATAGGAATATACTAAACTTGAAATAATTAATAATTACTGAAGCTGAAAGACTGATATGTGGAGTATGATGAAAACTGTAGAAAATCTGATAAGTCTGATTTATAAATGATAAAACTGAACTGTTATCCGTTAAATCTGAAAACATGCATTTACTGTATTTTAATTGCCAAGAGCTTATATAGGTCATGTGCTGTAACAACTGTTTCATGAATAACTGGAGGGGTGACCTCGTCATGCTGTAGAGGGGTGACCTCTAATTACTGTGCTTGGTAGAGGGATCAACTCCAATGTGAAGGATGTAGAGCATACACCACATTCACCTGATAACTATAAAACTGATAAGCCTAGGATGCATCCATACGCCCCACTAATAATACTGATAAAATGGTCAAGCTGAACTGAGTGGAACGCTGCGGGATATCACTCTCCCGCAGGTGAGTCATGACATCGTTGCCTCAAGTGTCATGGTTACGGTACCTCCGTAACTAGTACTACTGACTGGTCATGCTTGTATACAAGGCTCAGGCAATTTAACTTAATTATAAAACTGATTTCTGAAAAAACTTATAACATATAATTAAGGAAAACATTTGGCTGCAGACGGGAAATCCTAATCATGCACATAAGGAAGTCCTTACTGAAAGGACGGGAATCCATACCTCGTGTCCAATAACCGACCAAGATCAACTGACAGAAAGTCTACTCTGATTTCACACGAGCTACATGAATAAAGGACTGATAGGTGTGAAAACACCCATCTTTTTACCACTTAATTACAATAATAATCGGACCAAAACGTGTATTTATGTCGTAAATGTCGGAATTATGTGTGGTTTGTGTTTTTGTTGTGATTTAGGACGAAAAGGTGAAAAGTGGAGAAAACACGGGCATTCACGGGCTTTTATCAAAGTAAAAGATAAAAGACGAAGTCGAAAGATCAAAAGTAGAAAAAGAACGGAAGTTCAAGACCAATTCTGAAGATTTATCGAAGAAAAAGTCAAAAGACGGAAGTTTACTAAAAAGCCGAAGAACTCAAGTCTAATTTATTGAAGATTACAAGACGAGTTTAAAGAAATCCCAAGACAAAGTCCAAGTATTAAGAAGATTAACAAAAGATTAAGAAGATCAAGGACTTAAGTGTGCAATTAAGGAAAAGATGAAAGAGGGAGGAAGCTTCCTAAGCTCCTCCCTAATCTCCCCTATATATAGATAATTAGTGTGTTCATTTCATGTTGTTGGTGGCTTGACAACCCACTCTTCCACCATTTTTAATTCCCTGCACTTTTATTTCTTGCACCTTAATTTCATGTATTGCACTTTTAATTCATTTAATTTCCAAGTAAGTTTTCTGTTATAGTTGTTAATCTTTACTTTGTTGTTAATCTCCTTCTACCTTTCTTGTTTGATTTGTTCTTCATCTTTATGTTCATGTTCTTGAGTTTGTATGGTTTTCAATCAAGTGGGTTTTGATTGATTTGGCTTTATTTGTTAGTTTTGATGATTTGTTTTGATTGATTATTGTTTGTTGATGCTTTGTGGTTGTTTTGGTTTAACCTTTTGGTTAATCTTGTTTAGATTTGGTTAAATTCGTGACCTGTGGTTCTTTACTGTTCTTCGTGTTCTTATTGTTGCCCAGATTCTGGATCAACTGCTTTCTATGTTGTTCATGCGGAATATCTGAGTATTCCGGATCAAGCTCTTCGTTCGAGATATCATTTATTCCGGATCAAGGTCCTTCGTTCGGAATATTATTTATTCCGGATCAAGCTCTTCGTTCGGAATATTATTTATTCCGGATCAAAGTTCTTCGTTCGGAATATTATTTATTCCGGATCAAAGTCCTTCGTTCGGAATATTATTTATTCCGGATCAAAGTCCTTCATTCGGAATATCATTTATTCCGGATCAAAGTCCTTCGTTCGGAATATCATTTATTTTGGATCAAACTCTTCATGCGGAATATTATTTATTCCGGATCAAGTTGTTTTCATCCGGAATGTTGGTTATTCCGGATCAAGGCTCATATTCCGAATGAGTTTTCCAGTTTTTAGTTTTAAGCTTTACTTTTCTCGCCTTTTTCTTTATTTGCACTTTTACTTGCTTTCCTTTTAGTTTAAGTTTAAGTTTGCGTCATTTACTTTGTTTCCCTTTTAATTTCTCGTCATTTACTTTTCGCCAAGTTTTAATCTTTCAATATTTCTTTTTACCTTCTTTATTTTTATTTTAATTGTTTCAAGTCTTTATTTTTCATTAGATTTAAACGACAACACTTTCATTTGATTTACCAAGAACAACTGAGTCGCACATTGAACCGTGATCAATTCGAAGAGATTCCGAGAAACGAACTTTTCGACTAGTAAAATCATTGAATTAAAATGGCGCCGCTGCCGGCTCTTTTCGTGAGGATTAACGGTTTTTTGTGAGAGACGCGTTGGCTTTTGGGATCCGTTCACTCGTGAACGTTATTTTTCCATTCAAAAATTTTCAAAAATCCCAAAAACATTTGAAAAATCATAAAAAGCATCTCATTTTCAAAGTTTTGCACCAAAATATTCTTCTTGCTTCTCTATCTTTCTTTATGGATTCTTATGTCCATTGCGTCGGGTGTGGGAAACAATTATCTGGGAACGACTCTTGTTAATGGTGTACATGTGAGCGGTGCGGAAACGATATCGACAATACACAATTCCTATTCGGATTTTGTCCTTTGTGCAACTCGACTAATTCATCCTTTTTGAATCCACCTCCTCTTGTTCCCCCGTGCATCTATTGTGGAAGCGATTCTCATTGGCATGTTTCGTGCCCGGTTCGATACCCGTATGGTCACGGGCAAGAACCGGGGTACAATTATGACAGTGATAATAGCTATCCACAAGACGCACCCAGTCTTTCTCCTTACCCGTTTTGCAACAACTGTGGGGGTCCTCACGATACTTCTTATTGTCAACCAATGAATTATTATGAGCAAAATCCGTGTCCTCATTTTTCTTCACCGATGGATTATTATGAACCAAATCCGTGTTCTAATTCTTCTCAACCGATGAACTACTATGAGCCACACCCATGCTATAATTCGGGTTTTCAACATTTTGAGCCCCCACATCACACCCTCAATCATCAATCCTCTCAGCAAATTAGTCATGACCAACAACTCACTTCTTTGAGCCATATTCTAGAAGGTATAGCTCAACTCCGAGCTGACTTGCATCAGGAAAGGCAACCTTTGCTTGATGTGAATGAAACCTTGAAAACCACCGACACCTTTTTGAGCCAATTTAGTCGTTTTCCCTTCTTTTCTACACCAAAATGTTTAATTACAGCGTGGGATAGAATTGGTGAGATTTAACATACTCGGGGAGATGAACAACAAAAGTTGCTTCATGAGCTTCTTCAAGATGTGGAGGTTATCAAGGAAGAGTTAGCCGACTACGTCACTCCTAACTGAACTCGTCCAATCTATTATGATGATGACGACGACGATGATGTCTAAACTTTCAACCAATCTGATGAAGTTGCTGCTTCTACTCTCGATGTTCCTATTGCGTCTAAGGATCTAGATCGTTGAATGAGCTTAGTGATGTTGGTCTCGACAAATTATTGGATGATGAGGTTTGTGACTTACCTGCAATGGAGCCTGAGGACGACGTTGCTCTTACGGAAGAGGTCGATCCTAGTGATGACGATTCTTCTCTCCGCTATGAGAATTTCACTTTTGAAATTTCTCATTCTCTACCGGGAGATGCGGGCGATGACGGTTTATTCTCTCAGGCTTACGAGAAGTTCCCCGATGTACATGATCTTGTGGATGAGGTGGAAGACGTGCTTCTTCGCGATAGATTACGGAAAGTGCACCTTCTTATTGCTCAAATCGAAGAGTTGACTTCTCCTCCTCTCTCCGAGTCTTTGCCTCCATCTATTCCTCCCGTTGAAGATAATAACCCATTGCTGGAAGAAATCGACATTCACTCCATGCCTCCAGGTATTGATGATGACACGGAGGAGGATATTATTTTTGATAATTTGCTGCAGGAAGGTATTGACCCAAGTCCCCCTCCCGAGCACCTTGCATCCTTCCCTTTAGCCACTATTACGGAGGATGAGTGCTTTGACCCGGGAGGTGACATTGATTATGCTATCATTGATAACATTACGGCTTTGCCGCTTGCTCAGCATCCATTGTCTTTGGGGGAGGACAATGTGCTTACTTTACCCACCCCACCTCCCATGGATCTTGATTTCACATACTTTACGTATTTTGAAAGGACCTTTCTCCCATACAAGACTTATCCCCCCGCCTCTCCTTTGTTGATGTCCACCGGGAACGAGGACAAGGTCTTTGATCCCGGTATTACATTCGAGGCTTCCCTATGGACCATTTAATTCGGGAGTCAGGCTCGTGACTCGGTTAACAAAAACAAGCGCTTTTTGGGAGGCAACCCAATTATCTATCTATTTTCACCATAAGTGTAGGGGAGCCCCATGGTGTTTCTTGTTTTCTTTCTTATCATGTGCAGGGATTAGAGCTTCAAAGACACACTCTTGATGACTTTTGACGACCGTGATTCCGTGTTCCCTTATTCCCGGTTCTATCCTAAACTCTTTTCGATTCACTATTTTATATTTCTCAATATTAAAATAGGAATCTCTTTAGTTGTCTCTTCCTTAGCAAGATTTAAACAACGTGCACAATGTCCTAAGTGTAGGGGAGTTTACTCCCACATGCTTAAACATTGAGGACAATGTTTATATTAAGTGTAGGGGGTACTTCTATCGAAGTTAAGTGGTATTTTCCTTGTATTTGTCCTTATTTTAACCGGAAAATCAATTTTTCGACATTTTTCAAAAATTTTGATCTATTTTGGCCTATTAGTTTTTCCCTTTGTATAGTTATTTTCTTTCTTTGTTAGAATAAATGTTTAATAAAGTGGTTTTAATTTTCAAACGTTGTGAATCTTTTGACTCAACCCGAGTTTACTTATCTAAGTTTACTCTAGCTAGTATCCTTAACGTGTTTAAGTCAAGTTTTGCTAGGCTTTTATTTAGGGAGCTATAAAACGCGAAAGTCTTAACTCTCACGGGTTAAGAACAAGAACTTTTCGCAAGTTCCTATAATTGATCCTAGAGAGTCGTTTATCATGGGAACTTTAAAACGCAAATTCTAAACTTGAAAGAGTCTAAGAAGATGCAAGATCCTATAGGCGACTCGAAAACCCAAAACTTTGATTTAATTGGCTAAGCATCCACGAGTCTCATTCCTTAAGATTTTAAACTGTGGAGAATGAGAGATGATAGAGCCAAGTATAAGTTTAGAATTCTTTCCGTGAATTTATGTGAGTTAATTATAAGCCTATCTCCCATCTCTTGTTAATAAATTTATCTGCAATAAATAAGGTTGTACGATTTGAAAAGTTACTTAGCTTCTAGCCCAAGATCGTTTAAAAGTTGCTCGGTATGGATTAGAGTTCATAGCCAAGGCATAACTTATTGAAGCGGGATACGAAGATTGGCGAGTCCGAAAAGGTCCTAACAAGACATGAGGGCTACATTTTGTTGCAAAAGATCCCAAGTGATGTGAAGAATCATTTATCAAAGATCAATATGAAGGATCGAGACACACAACGAAAAGCAAATACTCCCAAAAAGTCATGGAGAAGTCTATCCAAAAAGGCCCTAACAAGGTATGAGGATAAATAGATCCAAGTCCAAAAAGGAGGCGGATCGTTGTATATCGAAGTCCAAAATAAAGATTGGAGAAAAATGAAGAAGTCGTGGTCCATTTATGAAGAATCTCTCAAAACTTCAAGTGAAGAAATTCCTATTATGAAGAGAAGACCATTATTTCATGAACGTCTCTCAAGGTTTGAAGTATGAAGTCACTGCCAAATATCGGTCCGAGAAAGGTCTCAAATCACGAAGCGAGTTATGTCAAGATATGAACTTTTTGAGGTCCCGAGAAGCAGTTTTAAAAGATTTTGTCCTTTAGCTAAGTATTGATTAAATCGTTCACTTTATTTTCGGGCTAAATAATTATCGTAATAAGTCAACAATGCATCCTCGTGATCATTCAAGACAACAATAAAATATAAGAGATACACCTAGGAATAAGGGAGTCTAAGTGAATAATTGGCCCACATGAGTTCGTGTTAGTTTGCTAACTTATAATAACAATGATCTCGTTTTTAAGCTTGGTTTAGAGAAAGTGAAAACTTGAGGATGATGATCATTCATGACATTTTCAAAACCATAAGGTATGTTTTTGATTTCTTTACTTTGAATGTTTATAATTTTCTATCTCTTTAATAAAGGCCAATGTGGATTAATTATAATAAAAAGTCTAATCATGCTTTGTAACTAATGCATTGCATGAGGACATTGCAATGGTTAAGTGTAGGGGATTTGATAGGTGTGAAAACACCCATCTTTTTACCACTTAATTACAATAATAACCCGACCAAAACGTGTATTTTATGTCGTAAATGTCGGAATTATGCGTGGTTTGTGTTTTTGTTATGATTTAGGACGAAAAGGTGAAAAGTGGAAAAAACACAGGCGTTCACGGGCTTTTTTCAAAGTAAAAGACAAAAGACGAAGTCGAAAGATAAAAAGTGGAAAAAGAACGGAAGTCCAAGACCAATTCTGAAGATTTATCGAAGAAAAATTCAAAAGACGGAAGTTTACTAAAAAGCCGAAGAACTCAAGTCTAATTTATTGAAGATTACAAGACGAGTTTAAAGAAATCCCAAGACAAAGTCCAAGTATTAAGAAGATTAACAAAAGATTAAGAAGATCAAGGACTTAAGTGTGCAATTAAGGAAAAGATGAAAGAGGGAGGAAGCTTTCTAAGCTCCTCCCTAATCTCCCCTATATATAGATAATTAGTGTGTTCATTTCATGTTGTTGGTGGCTTGACAACCCACTCTTCCACCATTTTTAATTCCCTGCACTTTTATTTCTTGCACCTTAATTTCATATATTGCACTTTTAATTCATTTAATTTCCAAGTAAGTTTTCTGTTATTGTTGTTAATCTTTACTTTATTGTTAATCTCCTTCTACCTTTCTTGTTTGATTTGTTCTTCATCTTTATGTTCATGTTCTTGAGTTTGTATGGTTTTCAATCAAGTGGGTTTTGATTGATTTGGCTTTATTTGTTAGTTCTGATGATTTGTTTTGATTGATTATTGTTAGTTGATGCTTTGTGGTTGTTTTGGTTTAATCTTTTGGTTAATCTTGTTTAGATTTGGTTAAATTCGTGACCTGTGGTTCTTTACTGTTCTTCGTGTTCTTATTGTTGCCCAGATTCCGGATCAACTGCTTTCTATGTTGTTCATGCGGAATATCTGAGTATTCCGGATCAAGCTCTTCGTTCGGAATATCATTTATTCCGGATCAAGGTCCTTCGTTCGAAATATTATTTATTCCGGATCAAGCTCTTCGCTCGGAATATTATTTATTCCGGATCAAAGTTCTTCGTTCGGAATATTATTTATTCCGGATCAAAGTCCTTCGTTCGGAATATTATTTATTCCGGAACAAAGTCCTTCGTTCGGAATATTATTTATTCCGGATCAAAGTCCTTCGTTCGGAATATCATTTATTCCGGATCAAACTCTTCATGCGGAATATTATTTATTCCGGATCAAGTTGTTTCATCCGGAATGTTGGTTATTCCGGATCAAGGCTCATATTCCGAATGAGTTTTCCAGTTTTTAGTTTTAAGCTTTACTTTTCCCGCCTTTTTTTTATTTGCACTTTTACTTGCTTTCCTTTTAGTTTAAGTTTAAGTTTGCGTCATTTACTTTGTTTCCCTTTTAATTTCTCGTCATTTATTTTTCGCCAAGTTTTAATATTTCAATATTTCTTTTTACCTTCTTTATTTTTATTTTAATTGTTTCAAGTCTTTATTTTTCATTAGATTTAAACGACAACACTTTCATTTGATTTACCAAAAACAACTGAGTCGCACATTGAACCGTGATCAATTCGAAGAGATTCCGAGAAACGAACTTTTCGAATAGTAAAATCATTGTATTAAGGACGCGAATGAGTTAATTGATATTCATTTATTTTATTTATCTCAATTGTACTTAGTTAATTTATTTATTCTGTACTACTGTTAATATATAAACTGATATGTCCGAATGTTCTAATATTTCTTATTAACGTATTCTTGTTCTATTATTAATTATGGTATAACACGTGTTCCGACGTTATATTATTTCTATATTTAATAATCTGCTAATAATAGAAGTTTCCTAACTTAGAACGTTTCCAAAATTATTAAAATTATTAAATAATTTATACCCTTTTAATTTTATAAAACTATTATAATAAAATGAAATTAATTTACTAATTGAATCATTTAACCATTCATTTATAAAAGTGAATAAACAAGGTATAATTAAGTCTTCGTATACATTCTTTAAATCTAACTCGAGCCTACCCGAGATACCCCTCTCGGTCGCACTAAACAATTCAACTAATATATATATAAAATCTGTCCATATGAATTAGTGACTGAAAAACTGTCACTAAAGAGTGTAACCAAAAGTTGAGTTTTTAAAAACTGTCACCAAACGAATCTGCGACAGAAATTAGCGTCGCTAATCTGTCGCTAATTTCAGAACTAAAACTTCTATTTACTGTTTAATATTTTTCCCACTACTTCTTATAATTTTCCCACGGTTTTCATAGTTTTCCCACTGCTTGACAGTCCCAAAGACCCCTTTATTGCAGTTTAGTCCCAAACACCCCCTTGTTATGAACCAAACACCCCTGATGGGGTTTCTGGGCTGCGTCTGATCAAACAAAGGCACCACGCTGCCCCTGTATGGGTCACGACTGGTCACAGCAGGCACATCAAGACTTGGAGGCGTCTCGGTTTCATGAATCACCCAAGACCTGACCTCCTAACTCGTATAACCCCCATTTGGGGTAGTTTTTGGTTCTCGACTGGCCAAGGAGAGAAACCACCGAGACTTTTAAGTCTCGGCTGGTCATCATATCACACCACCACCAACCTGTGATTACACTATATAGATTCGTGATTAAAACCCCTGTTCTTGATCTTAAGAATAATGAATTCGTGATTAGTACAAAATAAATAGAAAGCTTAAAGCTTACACGTTCTTTTTGTGAATAAGGAGTAATGAACGACTTATCTGCCTCCTTTCTAATTTCCAGCCGGCGGCCACATAAACCCTAGAGACTCTTCTCTTTTTTTTGTTCGTTGCTGTGAAAAGGGAAGGGTTTGAGTCCCGTGTTTTTCTTCCTATTTTTTACAATTGGTTTGGGCTTCCAAGGCCCATTTTCTTTTCTTTTTTTTTAAACTCAGCCCCCTTATATACATACACTTCTATTTATTTTCTCACGACGTGAATTAATGTGCGTGTACGTGTTTCGTGAATCGTGTTTTAATTTCTGAAAACGTATTAATTTTCCGTATTTAACGTATATACATTCGTAATAATTGTTTTCTTGAATAATCGCATATATTTTTATATAACTAAAACTGCGTATTTAATATTTCAAATATCTAAATACGGGTTTTACATATTCTCTCCAATTCTAGTGATAGATGGATTTGTAGATGCTTTAGGTGATTTCTCGATGAAATCGGCGCGTCAATATATTGATGACTCCTTCCTGCCTAAAGAAGAAGTCCCTACAAGATGGATATACGTTATTCCTATTAAAGTGAATATTTTTTCTTGGAAAGTGTGTTTGGGCAAACTTCCCAATAGGCTAAACCTTTCTCTCCGTGGTCTTGATATTCATTCAATTCTCTGCCCAAATTGTTTTGTTACTGTGGAGTCTACTGCTCACATGTTTTTCTCCTACGATATGGCCCGTCAGTTAGCGCTTAAGGTTTTGGTTTAGTCATCTTCGTTTCCCCAAGAGGCTAAAGGATGTTTTTAAGGCGTTTGGTATGTTATGTGGTAGGTAATTTGGAAGTTTCTAAATCAAGTTTCATTTGGGAAATATCATCCCCGCATGGATCTTTTCTTTGATGAGAGTACCTGGTTTCTTTTACTTGGTGCTCTAGTAGGTGTAAATCATTTAGTGACCAGATATCTTGGCTTAAAATCCTAAATTCTATTGGTTTATAATATTTGCTAGATTCTTGTTTGTCTTCATAAAATTGTCGTTAAAAGAACACACCGCTTCTATATGAAGCGTTGTTTTTATTAAATTTATTTTTATCCTCGTCAATTAAAATTCTATTCTTGTAACAACAACAAAAATTCCCAAATCCGCCATTTAAAAAGTCTTTCTTAGGTTTTAAAACCGGAGAACATTGAGGAGGGTTATTTTTTATACCTTGTATCCTTTGGATACAAGGGAACCAATCCCAGCCTTCCATCCTATTTTGATCAAGAGCTCATATTTAAATTAGAAAGGGGCAGAGGGGTATTTGCGTCTTCTCACTCCCCCCGCCCAAACCTACATTGGATACCAATCTATCAGTCGCAAAAAACTCGTTTCTTCAAAACAGATACTCTCTCTCTAAAACACACACACACACTTTTACAGATCGAAAACACGAACACAAGCGCTAAATCAATCGAAACGTTACATCAAAATCAACCGATACATTAATAGAAATGCTACAATAATGAAATTGAGGCAAAAATGTATAAACCACACATTTACAACATTATTCACTGTTATTTTACATTAAAATAGCAATTTTGATGAATCAAATGTAATTATTGAAAATCTACTATGTTTATAATCGATAATTGACATCAAATGAGTATATTTAAAATAAGAAACTAGGATGATGAGCATACTTATATGCTAGTGATATGCTCGTATGTTGAGGATAGACGATTTTAGATGAGCCTGATAAAGAGTATTAGGTTTAGGAAATTAGTGTTTACAAAAGGACATGTTGACAAAAAATGATGTCACAAACAAAATTATATAAACTAATTAGTCTACAAAAGATGCGAAAAATTATAGAAAAATAGTGATTATATTTGATACATGTCAGGTTTTGCAAAAGGGAAAAGCATACATCATATATGATAAAGCATAAATTATATATGATAAGAGCATTTCATATAAAAAAACATTAAATACTTTAGAAAAAAAGGACTCCGCTAGAACTTTGCGAAAAATTTTTAGCAAACAGTTATCATATTTGATACAAGGTAGCTTTTGAAAATTGATAAATGTTACATCATATATGATAATAGCATAGTATAAAATCTTAGCTGTAGGCTATGCCTTCCGCTTTGGCGAAAGCACAAGCTGCCGCAAAGAATCATAATACAAATTACAAAAAAAGTAAATATAAATATAGTATCATATATGATAAAATTATAGATTGCAATAAGAAATTATGCATTATATGTTTGTCTTACAAAATAAAAAATTAGTCACATATGATTTCCTAAAACTACAGTTTCAGGAGATGCAGAAGAAATAGGAAACTCAAAGAAAAAGAAAAAGGCGATATAAAACATAAAAAGATAAGAGAAGAAGCTAATGATAGAAGTAAATAAAAAGAAGAAACGGATAGAACAAGAAGAGACATATACAACAGATAAAGTACAGATGAAAAAGAAGGAAACCAAGTAAGCAATTAAAAGGGATAAATCAGAAGCAAAGAGGATAGAATAAGAAAAATCGGATAAAGAAGCCGAAGAGGAAGGTAAATTCTTCCTGCTATAAAGCCTTTAGACTGATTAATTGATATATGTTAGGTTTTTCAAAAGGGAAAAACATGCATCATATATGATAATAGCATATCATATGAAAAACATTAAATGCTTTGGAAAAAAATCTTGACAAACAGTTATCATATTTGATACACGGAAGCTTTTGAAAATAGATAAATGCTACATCATATATGATAATAGCATAGTACAGAATCTTAGCAGCGGATTATGCCTTTGACTTTGTCGAAAGCATAGGCTGCTGCAAAGAATCAAAATACAAATTACAAAAAGTAAAAAAAATATATATAGTATGATATTTGATAAAATAATACATTGCAATAAGAAATTAAGCATTATATGTTTGTCCTACAAAATAAAAAATTAGTCAAATATGATTGCCTAAAACTACAGTTTCAGGGGATGCAACGATATAAGTAAAGAAAAAGAAGAAGTTGATGCAAGGAGGATAGAACAAGAAGAGGCAGATAGAGGGGATAAACTACATATAAAAACAAGCAAACCAAGAAAGCAATTAAAGGGATAAATTAGAAGCAAAGAGGATAGAATAAGAAAAGGTGGGTAAAGAAGCAGAGGAAGCCGAAGAAGAAGATAAACTCTTCCTGCTATAAAGCTTTTATTCTGTATAATTGAATATCAAGTATAACTATTATATATATGTCTTTTTTAATTGACAGATACCGGTGAGGATAAAGAAAAAGATGAGGACGACGATGACAATGTAGCAGACGACAATGACAGATCAAGCAACAAAGATACCAACAAACGTAGATCCCCTAGCCAATTATCATATATGATAAAAAAATATAAAAAACAACTAATATCTAAGAAGGTAATAAATACAGTGGTTTATCAAATATGATATAAACTTAAGTTGTGAAAACTTTAATAACAAAATCAAGTGACACGTGCCAAGACACGGTTGGAACTAAAAGAAGAAACGACAAGAAGAAAGAAGCAAGGCTGGATAAAAAGAAGAGAAAAATCCAAGAATAAAAGCAACAAGAATAAAAACAAACAAAAAGAAGGGAAAGATCAAGAAAGCTAATGATTTTGTAAAAACACCAAAGAAGAAAAACACCAAACAATCGCCAGAAAGAAAATCAATAGTTGATGCAATGAAAATGCTTGACAACCAAGAAGAAATTGAGGAGGAAGATGATGAGCATGAAGACGTGATTTGTGTGAAGAAGAAGGTGTAGGAAGAGGATGAGGAATATGAGGATTCTAACAAAGGAGGGAAAATCAACAATAAAAACCCTTGTGGTTGCAAATGGGAAAGAAATGAAAAAAAAGATAGAGAGGAAGAAGAAGAAGAGTGCACAAAATCAGAAGAAGAAGAAGCTAATAAGAAGGATTTGACAAAAGTTGAGAGGAAGAAACCAGTCATAATTGAGAAATGATAACCAACTTGCCAAACCACATTCTCACCAAAAGCTTTGTACGAGACGATGGTTGGGTTGACAGAAGAGAAAAAGAGGTGGCTAAAATATATGGGGTTTGAAAGATACATCAACTTCCCGATAACAGGGATTCTGTCAAATTTAATATCCCATGTTATTGAACACTTCTAGCCACCTAGCATAGAACTCAGATTAAAAAAAGGCAATATAAAGGTGACAAGACCAAAAAAATTCATGACATTCAATGTGAGCCAGTAGGAAGAAAGAAGCTACAAGACATGGAGGAAAGAGCTTCTAATGACCCGTTTATCAGAGAATGAGAGGATCAGTACAAACACCTCCAAAAACCACCCCCTCCCCCTAAATAGCTCAATAAATCTCAACCACAACGGAAGCAGACTGCATGTTCAAAATGAATTTCATCACACTCCTTGAAAGTACGATGGAAACACTAGATAATGGAGGAAATGTCCCAACAAAACTCATCAGGCTGATAAAGGACAAGGACGATATAGTAGACGTCGACTGGTGTCAGTACATAACTGAATGCATACTCGTCTATAAGAACAACTTGAAAGAATTCAAGACATGAAGGAACCACTAACCTTCTTATGGATAAGTTATTATCATACGTTTATGAAAATTTCTTCAATAAAACAACTCACATGACTTATTCTATAAATTTAATTTTCATTTTTATTATTTACAAAGAAAGTTGTTATACTTGGAGTCCACCATATTTCTAGACCTCCAAGTGATGCGCCACAAACCAGCTCCCAGAAGCTGGAACACACCCATAATGAGAAGAAGAATAGAAATGGAAACAAAACAAAGATGCTTGGGAAATCTAGATCATCATGTGGAGTTTAATCCACAAGAGGAGCAGGGTGGTGTAAATATCCCTAAAGGATTGGACGTTACGACGAGCATTTCCAAGATGTGAAACCATCAACTAAGGAGGTAAAAATTGTTATGATTTATTTCAATACCCTAATAAAAACAAAAGTAGAATGTATCAAATTTGATAATAATGACAACATAAAATAGAATATTATATTTTGACGCTATATTATATTTAACAAATATGATACTACAAAAATAATAGAAAACTAATATATGGGTTGTTGCTTTTTTATAAGATTTCTATGAGAAGATAAATGATATGTTAAGAACAATCTCAGAAAAAAAGTAGAATTTGCAGAAAAGTTGAGAGACGGGATGAACCGGTTTAACAGAGAGGAGAACGTGTTTAATTTATGCAAGAAATATAAGAATATGTTTAAAACCATCGACTTCTGCCTCCGTAAGGATTTGTTGGATGAAGGCCTAGAAACAGAGAGTGGATTAAGTGAAGAACGTCAAGACGAAGAAGTTGAAAGTGAAGACACTGACGGGAGTGAGCGGGAAAAAACTAAAGACAAGTTAGAGGAGACTGAGATTCAAGAGGAAACTGAGATGCACAATGAAGAGAAAAATGAAGTACATTTGTAGAAGGAGCATGACTTGACTTACAAGATCGTGGTGACGGAGAAGCAAAGCCAAAAAAGCCGACAACAAACATGGTCCTAAGAACAAGAAAGTCCTCTCATGCTAAAGTTTGAAGCCAAATACAATGTTAAACTACTATGTCAAAAAATAGTAGGTAGCTAACTTTTAGGTAACTTTTGGGTCTCTAAAAAATAATTTATATTATGAACGTTTGATAGGCCTTCCTAGTGTGAAACGGTACGCGACATGGAGGAGAGCTAAACCTTGGGGTAGCTCCAAGATTGGGATAACCTAGTCGTTGAGCATGGATTATTTAAATGGACCTCCATTAGTCCGACTGGCCCCAAGTCATGTCAATTACCACTTGAGTAGAAACTGCTTCCACACTGCAATCTCTACTAGGTTTTGGGTATTTGACCAGATTAGAAGCACTGTAGATTTGTAATGATATAACCGGTTGTAATGTTTAGTGTATTTGCTACACATTGGAGTATCCATTGTAAATAAGTTGTTCAATGACTTCAACATAAGCCATTGTGTGTTTCTAGAACTCAAACAACGATCATAAAAAGGAACAAGTACAAAGATATAAAATATGATACATTCCGTAATATAATATCATATATGATAAACCACTAAAAAAATATGTCTTATAGCAAGTACATAAACATCATATATACAACATATGAAATTTGATACATTGCATACTTAAATGTAAGCTACAAATTTCATATATAATGTACAAAAATACATGAAACATCATATATGATGTGTAAAACATATCATATATGATACATTGAGTAAAGAATGGAAGCTACAAATGTCATATGTGATAAACACTATCTAGGTTACTACAAATATGATATAAGATAAACTACTAAAACAAATCAACAAACTGCTTCTTCTTCGTATATGAGCATGGATCGTTTGAATGGGAATCTAATAGTCCGACTGGCCCCAAGTCATGCCAACTACCACTTGAGCAGAAAATACTTCCACACTACAAGCTATACTAAGTTTTGGGTATCTAACCAGCTTAGAAGCACCGTAAATTTAAAATGATATAGCCGCTTGTAATGTTTAATGTATTTGCTACACTTTGGAGTATGCATTGTAAATAAGTTGTTCAATGACTTCACATAAGCTATTGTGTGTTTTTAGAACTCAAGCACGAACAAAAAAAGGAACAAGTACAAAGATATCAAATATAATACATTCTGTAATATAATATCATATATGATACACCACTTAAAAAATATGTCATATAACAAATACATAAACATCATATATGATGTGCACAACATATCAAATTGTAAGTAATAAAATGTAAGCTACAAATATTGTTAGTACAATGATCGATCGGGGTGGAGAGTGGATCTGAGTTCCTAGCGGAAAGGCTTAGATGCCTTAGATTAAGTTGGATCTTGTACTAAAAAGAGATGTATTGATGATTCCTCCACAAATGAAAGTATATTGTTAGTCCTTATCGTGGGGACGGACCCCACGATTAGACTCCAGCGTGAGAGTAAGATTTCATATCATCAGAGATATATGTGTGTATTGGTAAGAGTGAGAAATCATACCACGTTTGGAGTGTCAGAGTTTAGCTTTTATAGGAGAAAGTAATGGGCTTTCCCTAGTATTTCGGATAGTACTCTGAGTGGGCCTTTGTGGTCCGAAAGCCCATTTGTCTCTTTTTGCTAATCGTGACATATGGATCCGTTCCTTAGAAATTATCCATATGGCTTCTGTATCCGCTTTGAGGAAGCATGTCTGGTGTTGTGTTACAGATCAGCTCTCGGAGAGTTATCCTGCTTAGAGTCTTGCCACCATAGTGGGCTTTTGTGTACTTGGGTCTGGGCCCAAGGTTTCGTGTATGGTTTTAGGCCCAATGGGTCGTGCCCATGCTAAACACCATCAAGTCCCCCAATCCGTGGTTCTTACGTTATGCGGATGAACCGTTTGACATTTGGAGACCGCCTTACTCCGTGAGATTCCTCCGAGCTTATCTCTTTGGTAGTTGGGACGTCTGACGTGTCTGACTTCTTGACTTCTATTTTTTATTGCTATAAAATTTTGTCAGGTACATTGCCCTTTCGCCTCCTTTGGTTTTCCCCATCTTAACCGTTCATTACATTAGTGGGCTACACGTGTCGCGATCGTGTGCTATTAGTGGGTTAACCATTTTTTATTCCGATGGTATAAATAAGGGTTTCACCCCTTTTCACTATTTTCCTTCCACCTTTTCGCCCATTTTACTGCCATTAGTGATTTCTCAAGCCTTTCTTATTTTAATCCTCAGGTTGTCATCTATCTTTCTTGCTATTTTTTTTATATTTTGTCTAATGGATGCGATAGGTACTTAAAGATCTATTTTGACTCAACCCGTGTAGGACGCTCTTTGTGAGAAGTGTTATATCCCTTATTGTGTTCATCCTAATTTGGCGAGCGCAAATAGTAAAATTCGTAATGCTCCTACTGGGAAAATTAGGTCTTACACTCACGTTTTCGACTACGCATGTTACCGTATTCCTTTTTCTACCTTCTTTCTGGATGTTCTTAGTTATTTTGGCATACATCCTTCTCAACTTCATGCTATAGCCGCCATTAAAATTTCTCCTTTTGAGATGTGTTATCGTACCGGTGGGTTTGCACCGATTGTTGGCTTGTTCCGTATCTTTTATGTGAATAACTACAATAAAGGGTGGATGTCTTTTAGCAAGTGTTCCCTCTCTGGGCCTGTTTGTTATTCCAATATCGTGGTCTTTTGGGAAATTGACGAAGGATCATGCCGCTGCCCCACATGAGTTTAATGCACTAGAGCTGAATTATCTTGTTGCTCATCCCGCCCCTTTCTAGAAGTGCCCTGAGGCTTTTTTGTATGTGGTTGGTATAAGCCGCCACTACATGCTTGGGAGGGGTTTTTATCCCGTATTTCTTAATCCTTCCAGATAGGGTGGGTTCTTTTAATTTTTTAGCTTCCTTTTATTCTTATATATTCTTGTTGCTGACTTTCCTTTTTCTTTTTGAAGAAATGTATTTCTTTGAGTACATTACCTGTACGGATCCTACCAAGGTAAAGATTGTTAGTCATTTGCAGCCGGTCAGATCTCTATTCTTCAGGCAACCACTACTGGTTCACTTTAGGTTGATGCTGATAAAGAGGTTGTTACTTCTTTGACCAATGCTCAAGTTGTTGAGGCTGGTGCTCAAGTGTCCATTCCACTTCCTTCCTCCGCTGGTATTGTACGAATGGTTGGGGAACTTGTTGTTGGGGCCTCTATGTGGGTAGTAGTTCTGGGAGAAATAGCAGGAGGAAGAGGAGGCCTAATAGTCCTGTCGTTGCTAATCATCCTCCTAATAGGTTGGGAGGATTATAGTTCGTCCTTTTTTCCGACTACCGGGGGTAAGCCTCGGATTGTTATTGCTTCGTTGCTTGCTACGAATGCGAGTGTTTCTGCTGCTTGTAGCATTCTGTTTGTTTCAGACTCCGTTACTCCTTCTCCTGTTTCCGATGATGGAGGCAATTCGGACTCTACTTTGGCTATTGCTCGTACTCAGCATTCGGCGGAAAGGTTTGTTGTCTCGTCTGATTCTTCTGATGAATTGAATCTTGAGTGACAGAATGTTGATGAATTGGGTGTTGATTCTTCTAGGTTGGTTACTTTTGCCTCTGTAGTTACAGATTCAGTGGTAGTTTTTGTTCTTTCTTTTGCTATGCTCACTGCTCCGACATCCATTACCGTGGTGTCTACCGTTCCCCCTCCTGTTTTCCGTGCCGCTTCTCTTTGCGGTCTTGGAACAAATACTCGGTTCGATGCGGGGGTCCCTCTCGGGCTGCCGGTTAATGGAGTGACGACGAGGTTTTTTTCTAAGATATGTTCTTGAGTGACGAGTGTTTGACTGGGGTGTATGTACCTCTGTGGCATGTAACGAATGTTTCGTCTCTTGATAGTGTTGATGTTTGTCGGAGCTTAATTGATAACGTTGTCCCGCTAGCCTTTTTTAGTCAACTTCGCGACATGGATTTGGACTAACAGTTGACTGAATTTAATGTTGGGTCTGCCCGCCAGGTGGGTCTGAACGTGAGTTAAGGACGCGTTTTGAACGTTATTATGGGGAACTTTGGAAGCTACGTTTGAAAGGTACTAAGGGTTCTCGCCCGTTGTTGGAAAGAGATGCTGAGATTAGGCTTTGAAAGCCAAGGTATCCGAGCTTGAGAGATAAAATATTGTGATTCTGGAGGTCCATACTCGAGTTGCTACTTTGGAAGTTGCGGAGGCTTCTTTGTCTTCAGACTTGTTTGCTGAGACAGAGAGGAGGACGCATTTTTAAGGGTTAAGCTTTCAGATCTTACTTCTTCTGTCAACAGTTAAATTCTCGAGTGTCAGAGTTGGAAGGTGTAAGAGATGGTTTGGGTGATCAGTTTTCTCTTGTGGAATCCAATTGCTCTCGGTTATATGTCCTTGTTAGTTCTCTTGATGAGGAAGTGCTTCCCCGCTACGTAGTCAATGTGGCTGGACGGCGATGGTTGATTGGTCATGGACTTCGCTTGGTCGTGACCTTATGGCGCAGGTCTTCTGTTTACTGGATAACCTTTGGTGAAGCTATGACCCAGGCCCAGAATTTGGGTATGCAAAAAGGTTTAGAGGGTGGGATTGATAATGGAAAGGCGGGTAGGAGTTTGGCATATGTTGAGGCCTCTGGTCCTTTAGCCCAGTCAAAGATTAACGATGTTGTTAATGCTTTTGCCACTTTGGAGTTTCCCTTGCTTGATCTATTAGAGGCTCGGAAGGATGCTGATATTGGTACCTTAATGGCGGATCTACACACTGAAGGTGGTTTTCAAGGTGGAGATTCATTTCATCCTTCTTCATTGCAGTTAACCGTTCTTATCTGTGATGCTTCTTTTGCTGGTTCTCAAGGTCCTGGTGAGGAGGTTCCCCTTACTGATGTTTTGGCAGATATTCATACCAGGCTACATGGTTGTAGGTCCAGTTCTCTACTTGATGATTCTGTAATGGTTCGTGTTGTCGATTTTTTGCCCTTTCAGTTTAGTGAAGGTAGCGCACCCGGAGGGGCTAGTGGTTCTAAAGAGTAAATGTCTGTTGTTGTTACTACTCCGCTAGATGTTTCCGATTATGTTGTTGAGCCAACCTTTAATGGTGGTGCTTCTGATACCGGAATGGTGGGATCCATCCCTCCTTCTAATCAAGCTTTAGATGTTGCTTATGTTAATATTGAGTCTTCTTCACTTGGGGTGTTTCTAATGTTGACCAAGATGCCTGATACTACTCTGGGGAGTTATTAGGGTTTGTCTATTGTATCTGTGTGGTCAGGTGTAACCTTGTTGTTGTGTGCTTCTTATCACACTTTATGTTTTCGTATCTTAAGACAATTTTTAATTTAAGTACTTCTTTTTTCGCGATCATGTGTGGTCTTGTTGCGGGTTTATGTTAAAGGGTTTGTTTCCTTTTCTTTGCACACCTCTTGATGGGTTTGGATTTTGTATGCTATCTTTTACTACCGTCATTTTACATTTTCCGGTGATAGTCATTTTGCATCTTTGTGGGTTTGTTCCCAGTATTGGGCCTGCAATGCCTCTTACATACTTGTTTTGAGTTTTTCACTAGAATTTCTCAACTTTATTTTTATCCAGAGATATTGTTATGCGCACGTGTCTTACCATTGTAATTTCAACAACTAATTAATAGATAATAATTGTTAAAAAGGATGTGGATGTAGCTAGGCTCTACCTTATATTGAACTTTTTTAAAATGCATAAAGTTAAATACATAATGTTAGAAGAGATTGGCGGTCGAGAGTCGTTCATGGCTTACATATGAGGTCTTGTACTTACTTAAAATTTGAAAGAAGTAGATAATTAGATATAGCATCTTTTCAGGTCGCGAATGTTGCATGTATCAGGCAGTATGATTCCCTTCTTGGCTCTGAGTTTGTATGCTCCGTCTCCTAGGGCTTCTATGACCTTGTACGGTTCTTCCCATTTTGTTCCTGGCTCGCCTCTTTCTTCAGCATGGTCCGCTTCATTGTCCCTGTAGACAAAGTCTCTGGGCATAACGGCTTTACCGTGGGTTCTCAGGTTGTAATATTTTATTACTTTGTGCTTCCCTCTCGCTTCTTTCAATGATGTTTGCTTCCTTTTTTCTTCTAGCAAGTCAAGATCGGAGTTCCTCGTCGTTGTTAGCTTCGACCGTGTGGTCGATAGGCATTTCCGATTATGTTGGTATAACGGCTTCCGTCCCGTATGTTAGGGAGAACGATGTTTCTCTGTTATCTGTTTTTGGTGTGGTCCTATGTGACATAGGATGTGCGGAACCTCCTCGATCCAATTTTTGATTCCTTCCAATCTTGCTTTAATTTGTTCTCGCAAGCTAGTGTTTTTTATCTCTCTCTGTCCGCCTATTTAGGGTTGTATGGTTGGATCAAAAAATTTTGTTTGATGTTTAATTTCTCACGCCAATCTTTAAAAGAATTGTCCTTGAACTATTTTTCATCTTTGGATATGATTTCTCCCTGCAACCCAAATCTGCACATGATATTTTCCCATTCAAAATTTTCTATCTGGTTTCCTGTTATTGTTGCTACTGTCTTTGCCTCTATCTAGCTGGTGAAGTAATCAATAGCAACAATTAAGAACTTGGCCTTTCCTTGTCTCTTCGGGAAGGGACCGACTATGTCTATGATCCATCTATGGAATGGCCATGGGGATGTCATCGGTGTGTGATTTTGTTGGGGGTACTTTTCGACTGCTTTGTGCATCTAACAATCTTGGCATTCGTTTATGACTTCTCTTGCATCCTTGTGCTTGTTGGCCAGTAATGTCCGGTCCGTATTGCTTTTGCTACCACGGATTTTGGTCTGAATGCATACTGAATGTACCCTCATGGATTTCTCTTATCACATTGTTGGCTTGTGTTGGACCTACACAGCGTAGCCATGGTTTGAGGAACAACTTTCTGTATAGAATTATATCCATGATGGCATATTTTCTTTTCTTGATTCTCAATTCTCTAGCTTTTCTTTTTTTTCCTCCAGAAGTGTACCTATCGATAGGAAGTTTTGTATTAAGGTCATCCAATTGTTATCTTCTTCTTCCGCTACCGCTAGGATCTCTGTTTCTTACGTGGCTTTTTGTGTTACAACTTCAACTAGCACCTGTTTGGCTAGGTGTGGGAAGCTTTTTGAGGCAATCTTGCTGAGCGCGTTTACTTTTTTATTTTCATTTTGTGGCACTTGTTTTACTTAAGAGTCTTTAAAGCTTTCTGCTATGGCCTTTACTTTTTGCAAGTATTGCTTCATGCTCTCTTCTTTGGCTATGTACGATCCGTTAACTTGGTTTGCCACTAGTCTTGAGTCCACATTTTCTTGTAGGCTTTAAATTCTCATTTCTTTTTCTATTTTTAATCCGGCTATCAATGCTTCATAGTCTGCCTCATTGTTTGATGTTTCATGCTTAAAATTCGAACATTAGGGCGTAGGTGAATTCTACTACTGTTGGGCTGGTGAGTATGAGGCCTGCTCCTGAGACATCGTTGCACTAGTATCCGTCTGTAAAAAGTGTCCATGGTTCCAATTGTTGGCTTTGTGACTCTTCCATAAGAGTGTCTTCGTCCAGCTTCTCGGTTATAAAGTCTGCTAGGATTTGTCCTTTTATTATTGTCCGGGGTCTTTAGCAGATTCCGTACGCGCCTAAGTCGGACCATTTTTGCATTCATCTTGCTACTTCTAGGTTTGACAGTGTCTGTTTGATTGCCTGATCTGTGGTCACCACGATGGGGTGTGCTTGGAAGTATCTCTTCAATCTCTTGGTTGCATGGACCAGAGCTAGGACTAGCTTTTCCATTGGGGCGTAGTTTATCTCCGGCCCTTTGAGTGCTCGACTAACAAAGTAGATTGGCATTTGTTTCGAGTTTCTTTCGACTAGCAGGACTGTGCTTATTGCTTCTGCGGAAGCGGATAAGTACATTGTCAACTCTTCCTTTAGAATTGGGGCCGCTAGCATTGGCAGCTCTACAACTTGCTCTTTGATTTCCTAGAATGCTTTTCCTGCTTCTTTTGTCCATATAAAACACTTTTCTTTATGCCTCCTTTTAGTTTTTTGAAGAGCGGTAGAGACTTCTCCGCTGATTTTGACCTGAATCTGCTTAAGCTCGCAAGCCTTTCGTTGAATCTTTGGACCTCCTGAGGTTTTGGGTTGAAGGCAAGTTTAGCACGACAGCTGCTTTTTCTGGGCATGCCTTTATACCTTTTGTGTTTATTATGTGGCCTAAGAATTCTCCTTCATCCACACCGAATGTAAACTTTTTCGGATTAAGCTTCATGTTTATCTTTCTCAATATTTTGAATGTTTCTTGAATATCCCTGAGGATTTCCTGTTCAGTGTAGCTTTTTATGACTAGTTCATCTTCGTAGACTTCTAGGTTGCGGCCTACTTATTTCTCAAATGCTTTGTCAACTAGCCATTGGTATGTTGCTCTGGCGTTCTTTGATCTAATTGGCATTTTCGTATAGCAAAAAAGGCTTTGGTATGTGATGAACACCGTCTTCTCTTCGTCATCATCGGCCATTTGTATTTATTGGTATCCTTTATAAGTGTCTAGGAAACACTTGAAGGGGTATCCACACAAATATTCTACCTTCCAATCAATTCAGGGAATGTATAACAATCTTGAGAGCAAGCTTTGTTGAGGTTTGTGAAATCCACACACATCCTCCAAATTTCGTCGTGCTTTCTTACCATCACGGGGTTGGATAGCCAACTGTGGTAGTGAACTTTCCTCAGTGTCCTGGCCTCCACTAGCTTTGTTACCTCCTCATGTATTGCCTTGCTTCTTTCTAGGGCTTGTCCCCTTCTTTTTTGCCTTACTGGGGGGTAGCCTTCCCCGATGTTTAAGTTATGCTCCGCTATATGCCTAGGAAAACATATCATGTCTGTGGGTTCCTACATGAATACATTTAGTTTTTTCCTTAGTAGGTTGTATAGGTTTTCTTTTCTTTCGTATGATAGATTTCCTCCAATTATGACTGTTTGTTCTGGGTATTCGAGATGAATTGCTATCTTTAGATGTTCCTCCACGACCGAGGTCGCTTTTGGAATCATGGATAGTTTGTTCACTGTTGCACACTCTATTGGTATGGCTATTCCGCTACGGAGTGTAAGTATTCCTCCTTTCGTCTGGAATTTAATCATTCCGTGAGATGTGGATGGTACTTCTCTTGTTTGGCGGATTCCGTGCCTTTTAAAGATTATGTTGTACGGTGAGTTTGACCGTACTATCATGAAGTTCATTTGTTTCGTTGTTGAATGTTCTTCATCTCCTATTGTTACTTGCAGCTCTATCTGCCCTATTGGCCACATGGTTTCTCTGCTAAACCCTACTAGGGAGGTTGTGGCGGGGATTATCTTTTTCTTGATTTCTGGGTGGAGGCGATTGAAGCAATGCTCGTACATGATTTAAAAGGTTGTTCCTCCATCCACGTATACTCTGTGGACGTAGTGCCCTTCTACTTATGCTTATATTATTATGGGTCCTTCCCCGGCGTCCGTTCCATCAAGTGGCGGGAAAGATATTTTACGATTTGGGGAGAAGCTTTTTGTTACCCTTCCTTTCACATCTCTTTTCCATGATTATACTATCAGGATTATCGGGGCTTTATCTTTTCCGGGTGTCTCTGCCTTCTTTACCATTTTCGGTTGATCTTTTCCGCCGTTGTTTTTCACTTCCTTGATCCATTGTGATAATTTCCCATATTTAATCTGCTCGTCAATTTGTCTTTTCAGGTGTTGGCATTCATTTGTGCCATTCCCAATATCTCCGTGAAATTCACAAAACTTGTTTCCATTCCTCTTATCGGTCGGGGTCATCATGGGAGGTGGAGTTTTAAACATTCCTTTTTCTAGGGAAAAATTTATTTTGTGGTTTTGAGGAGTGTGAAGCTATCATTCCTTTTTTCTGATCTCTGACGGTTTCGGAAATCAGGTTTCCTATCAAAGTTTTGTCTTCGACTTCCCTCTTGTTTCCATGCGGTAGGTCCTTTCTTTCTTGATTAGTTTGCTACTGCCACCTCTCCTCTAAGGAAGGTGACAATTTCCCTCATCATTTCATCCATTGTATTTGGTATATTGTCATGGAGACGTTTGATTAACCCGAGATGCGTTATCCCATGCATAAATTCAGATATTTTCATGCATGCAGGGGCCGCCTTGACATGCCTGCTTTCGATCTTGAAACACCTCATGAAATCTTTAGTGGACTCGCCATCCCTTTTCTTGCTATGGTGAAGTTCCATGGGGTCTTTGATGCATTTTTTCTCTTGGAGGTAATTGGCCGAAAATGCTGCTTTCAAGTCGTCATAGCTATCAATTGTCTCTACCGGGAGGTCGTCGAACCTTACTTTGGCATTTCCTATGAGTGTGGTATTGAACATGTGACACCAACTAACCACTCAAGGATGGCCTAGTGGCAAAAAGATTTGTGGCTATCACTCTAAAGTGTGTGAGGTCTCAAGTTCAATTCCCACTAGGCGCAAACAACCTTGAAGTGGCCACACCAACCTCCTGAAAAGGAAGGGCTTTACCTGGTTTGAGTCTGTGTGGCGGTGGGCTCAAACCCCGTGGATTAGTCGGCCAATGATTCGGAAATCACGGTTACCAAAAAAAACATGTGACACCAAGTTGGCATGACCCATTTCTACAATTTAGCTGACGCTTGGAAAACTTTCACATGGTCCTCTAGATCCCCAAATCCGTCATATATTTTTACCTGGCTTGGCATTTGGATCTTCTTGGGGAAGTCGAAGTTTTTGATGTAAGGTGTGAACGGGTCTACGTCCTCATACAACCATGGTTGGGACACGTCATCGTCGTTTGTACTTGACTTTGACTTCTTTGATTTCTAGTGTCCACCATCACTCTCATTGGTCTTTGAGACCAATCCGGAAGGCATCTTCAGTCTGGTTTCTGTGAGTTACGGAGTCTCTGCTCTTGTGGCTCCGGTGTTGGTGTCTTTTTCTTTCACCTAATCTGTAGGACACCCCTTTATCTTTAGGTCCTAGCCTTGTGAAAACCGCTGCTCTACTGCGATCTTTCTGGCTAGAAGACTCTTGTCTAGTTTGTGAGAAGGTACTTTGGCTCTGCCATTGGCTTTCACATCTGTCCAGGAACACTTGCCTTTTATCCCTCCGCTCTCTTCTTTTTATGGGAGTCAGCTTCCTTCATAGTTTAAACGGGTTTTCACATATTTTAATTTTTCTTTGTGTTTTTCCTCTGCGCGAAACTTTTTAGCTACTAGAGGTAACAGTTGGTGATAATATTCGTTGCAGAATTCCCTAATTACTGCTTTAGACGCTCGCACTTTTGGGTTTTCTGCGTTTTTGTTGGTTTCCTCCGCTGCCGTATTTCACACTGCAGACGTGATTGGTGTAGGAGGGTTTTGTGCTGGTGTGCTCATATTGGAATGAGATCTTTGGAACGCAGTTATGTACTAGGTCCCACAGAATGCGCCACTTGTTAGTACAGTGATCAGTCGGGGTGAAGAGCATATCTGAGTTCCTAGCGGAATGGGCTCAGATGTCTTAGATTAAGTTGAATCTTTTTCTAAAAAGAGATGTGTTGATGATTTCCTGCACAAATGAAAGTATATTGTTAGTCCTTATCGTGGGGACAGACCCCACGATTAGACTCCAGCGTGAGAGTAAGATTTCATATCGTCAAAGATATATGTGTGTATTAGGAAGAGTGAGAAAATCATACCTCATTTGAAGTGTCAGAGTTTACCTTTTATAGGCGAAAGTACTGAGCTTTTCCTAGTATTTCGGATAATACTCTGAGTGGGCCTTTTTGGTCCAAAAGCCTATTTGTCTTTATTTGCTAATCGTGACCTACGGATCCGCTCCTGAGAACTTATCCATAGGGGTTCCAGGTCCGCTTCGAGGAAGCATGTCCGGTGTTGTGTTACGGACCGCTCTCGAAGAGTTGAACCGCTTAGAGTCTCGCCATCGTGGTAGGCTTTTGTGTACTTGGGTGTGGGCCTAAGGCTTGGTGTATGATTTTTTAGGCCCAATGAGCCGTGTCGATGCTATATGTCGTCAAATATCATATATAAATATACAAAAATACATGAAATATCATATATGATGTGCACAACATATCAAATATTATACATTCAGTAAAAAATGAAAGCGACAAATGTCATATGTGATAAACACTATCTGGGTTGCTACAAATATGATATAAGATAAGCCACTAAAACCAAATCAACAAACTGCTTCTTCTTAATATATGATACAACCTCTTTGGTCACGGCGGCGACTTCATTTTATCCTTACACATACGTGTGCATGTCCTCATACTTTGCTCCAATCGAGCAATTGCAAAATCCATATCTGCTCTTTGTTGTGTTCGCACAGTCTGCATTTATTGAAGAGAGGAAATAACACATTATGCATCATTTTATCGACAACTGAATTTTGTAGCAGACAATATAAAAATGCACAATAGGTAAAAAGTGTAAAAAGTCATGTAGAGTATCAAAGTATGGTTTTTTCTTATGGTTTGTTAGATACATCATATATGATACCTCATTTATCATATATGATGCAATATCATATATCATATATCATATAGCTATTATGTATGATCAAGGTTACAAAAATTGATTGACGTTAGCTAGATGGTTGGGCACTGCCAAACGATTAATCAGTTTGGCGGGGATTGATCGAGGGTTAATCGAGTTGAATTTTGTATGTATAAACTATAAAATTTTGAAAGTATATGCCTGATTATGCCGACTTAGATCCGATTTTCTCCGATTTAGCCGATTTATATTCGAAACCGAGTTGACCAATTTATCCCTTTTTGTGATTTGACCGATTAGTCTCCGATTTATCCGATTTTTGGCCGATTTTGACCAAACTGATTAATAAGGGCGATTAGTAAAAATCATGGTGGTTAATCCCGCAACATTGTGTATAATAAATGAGGTATTATATATGGTATACGAAGCTTAACTCAGCTTACATCAGCAACTTAATTAAATCAAATGCTAAATAATAAGTGGTTCAAATATAATGCAACTTATTAACACTAACATAAGCTTATTCAAAACTCTCATATTTATAAAACTTGATAATTCGCCAAAATAAGCTAATAAGTTAGCTTATTCATAACTCTCCCCTAATTCATAAACTTATTCACATAACTCTGATGTCCTCTAATTCATAAGTTTATTCATAATAAGCTACCTATTCATATAAATCACATAATAAGCTAGCTAATCATTAGAATCAGTTAATTCAAAATAAGTTAAATAATAAGATTACCGATTGAAGAAGATGATGGATTGAACTATCAGATCTGTTTTAATTAAGCAGGTGGATAGATTTTAATAAGTTTATTCAAATCAACTAATCGATTAAAAAATTGGAGAGAGAGAGAGAGAGAGAGAGAGAGAGAGAGAGAGAGAGAGAGAGAGAGAGAGAGAGAGAGAGAGAGAGAGAGAGAGAGAGAGAGAGAGAGAGAGAGAGAGAGAGAGAGAGAGAGAGAGAGGAGAGAGAGAGAGATTATTTTTGTGTGTGTGTTAAATAGGTATTTTGTGAAAGAAAGATGTTTATATATCTTTTACGTAAGAAAACCAAAATACTGCTCAATGTAAATTGAGGATTTAATTTCATTTATTAAATGAGTTGAAGATGAAAGGTGAATATGAGTTTTTCAGTATTTTAGAAATGTTTGGTATGAACTAAAATCGATAACAATTACACTCAATATTTCAACATTATTACTACAATGCGGGCAAAAAGTAGAATGGTGATGCATACAAACTATCATGAAGTGACATTCTTTAACATCGAATCCAACTTTCAACCTAAACATTTTAGAAAGAATCACACCATCCCCTACCTACGAATCAAACCATAATTATGTCGATGGGACAAGAGATCGATCATTGTCTTGGTCTTTGTCCTCCAAGAATGGGTGTCTCACCAATCTACACTTTCTGTGGGAACTTTGTACAATCTGTAATTAATCAATTTTAACTTTTATGGGTAGCTAAGTTAGTATTTGTTTTTAGCCTTTTTAATTGTACAAATTGTACGCGTGATGGTGTGACTATACTACCATAACGCTTGACCACGAGTACTCGAGTAGTCCTGTCAAGTATAAATATTCTCTTATTCAGATTTTTGTTTTCAAAATTAAAAAAAAAAAAATACGTGTATTTTTAATCAACTGGTCTACTTATTTAGAATTTTGCCACGTACATAACTGATCAACCTTTTTTATTAATATTTTTTTCTAAAGTTTGACCTACACATTCTGACATTTTTACTATTTCATTGATCAACCGACGGCGGATCAACTGATTAACCTTCTATTTTGACTTTGAAAATTGAAAAAGTAACACATTCTGACATTTTTGGGTTACTTTTTCAATTTCCAAAGTCAAAAAAGAAGGTTGATCAGTTGATCCGTCATCGGTTTCATTGGAATGGTAAAAATATCAGAATGTGTAGGTCAAACTTTGGGAGAAGATATTAATAAAAAAGGTTGATCAGTTTTGTACGTGACAAAATTCTAAGTGGATAGATCAGTTGATTAAAAGTACAAGTCTCTTTTTAGAATTTTGGAAGAAAAAAAAGTCTGAGTAAGAAACTATATGTGTATTTTATGTCCATATTTATACTTGGCCCTTATATTTGGTGTAGGAGATTTTTTTTCATCACTAAAATTTTGATATAAATAATTGTACAACATGGTTTTTATCTTATACACAAAATTGAATAAGATAAAAATGGGTTATAATAAAATGTTTAAGTGGTTGTATAACCTTTAGAGCAACCTTTAACTAAAATAATTGTTATTTCCATGAAACTATCAAAAGGTTTGTAAATACATTTACATATTTCCATAATATATTAGTTATGTGAACATCATGAAAACGATTATATATTTAAAATTGCTGAGATATTGAGTGCAACAACCTCACCAATAAGAGGTACTTAATTGCACCTGAAACCATAATCTTTTAAGATCTTAGTTAAACATTAACATATATTAGTTAATCATATAAAGATGATATCTTTAGAAAGAAAATTGCTACAAGAGATTGAGTTTGTCATAGATAAACATTAAAAAGATTGTTAACAACCCCACTAATGAGAGGTACTTAAGTGCACCTGAAACCACAATCTTATAGATAAACATAGTTATGCATTATTTATAATTTCATACTGAATGAAATGATGTGGATTCTTGTCTCTAGTCTAGATATAGAACTTCAAATAAAGCATCTTTTTCTTTTACTAGTAATATATATATTTGCCGGGAATGGTCCCTTCTTCCCTAATAAAGTAGGTAGAATGTTTTTGTTGAAAAACATGTGTTTCATGTTTCTGCGATACAAAAGATATCATGTTAGGTTTACAAATCTCAATCTGTGCGTCAAGATCTGATCATTGTTATATTTTATTAGCACTTTGAAGACGTTAGGTTTTTTATAAAAAAAAATGAAATGATCACTAAAAAAAATATGCATTTTTTTACACTTTTTTATACACATTTTTAAATTGCGTGAAAAATATCTTGTATTTATTAACATATATAAATGTGTAAAAAATTGTTTACATAACTTAATGTGGATAAATTTTGAAGAACTATACGTATATATGTAACAAATAAAATTTCACACTTTTTAATGTGAAAAACTAACTAATTTCTCACACTTTCAAGTGTGGACCCAATTTTGTGACACTAAAAAACTCCACAAATCATGTGTGTGGAAATATTTGGTGTCACAAAATGGGTACACACTTGAATGTGGAGAAGTTAATTAGTTTTACAGACTAAAAAGTGTGGACTTTTATTTGCTACATATATAAATGTGGTTTTTCAAAATCTGTTTACATTTATTTGTGTGTCATTTTTTTTACATATTTACATATGTGAATAAATTCAAAATATTTTACACACTTATTGATAATGTGAACAAAAATTATGTAGAAAAATGCCATATTTTTTGTAATGTTTTTCAAAGGTTTATTATTATGTTTTAACATTAAATTATAAACTTTTAATATTTTATAAACCTATTTTCGTTATGTATAAACCTTTTAAATTTTATAATCATCTCAAATAATTCAAAAGAATTAAATTATAAAGAGGTTCAGTATCTTAAACCACTTTATGCCACGTAAAAATAAAATAAGTGTTCATTATGGTTTATTAAAGTTTAGACATCTTCATAATTTTATAAACCTCTTTATAAACCGCCATAGTTAATGCTCTTATACATTACTTATGCACATGCTCAAGTTATATTAAGCTAATGCAAACTTGTGAGTACATAAAATATTTATGATTTTTAGCCATAAAATTATCAAAGTTAATCTCGAGTCATATATCTTTCATCCAAACTTGTTTATATTAAATTTACATATTTCTCCTTCTTAATTTACCTGTCCACTTTTTATTTTTTAAGCTTTTCTTCATCAACTTTGACCTTAATTAAAATTTTTGTGTTATGTAATACTTGATGAAAAATATATGAATGAATTAAGTTTTAAATGTTTTTATTGGTATAATTTTTATCAATTTACATAATACGAAAATTTTAACTTAAAGTCAAAGTTGATGAAGAAAGACTTGAAAATTTTAAAGTGGACAAGTAAATTGGGACGGAGGAAGTATTAAAGAAAATTAAGGCGACGTTTGAATGGGGGAATAAAAATTGGACGTGTTTTTGTAAAATGTTCTTTTTAGGTTGGACGAAGTGGAGGTGGGTTTTCACCGTGAGTGCCTAAATCACGCATGAGTAACTCACGCGCGAGTTGTGTTTCACCCGGTGGATTCCTCACCTAGGTGAGTTACATATTTGTGGACTCGTAATTTGTTTCTTTTATTTTTTTTTGTTAGTTTGTGAGTGTGTAGGATATTTAGTTGGGTTTGACGTGACGATGAGTTTTCACCACCAGTAAGGTTAAGAGGTAGGTTGAATGAGTGGGAAAAAAATCTGAGGTGGCGGTAGTGAGTTTGTTAACCATTCCCTCTAGCCTTAGATGGTTAAAGGTTGTATGATGAGTTCGACCCAATGTATCTTAATTAAGTAAGTGGGTTCAAAGGCCCAAACTTTGAGGTATTTCATATGACTTGAAAAAATTATTTCATAGTACAATGTATTTTTATGTAAATTGTTTTGGAACTCAAACCATAAACAATTAAACGTTATACTGTACTTTTTTTCATGGTCAAGGTTCAACTGCAAATAGTGTTTACGTAAACTTGCCTCGTGAGAATAAGCCAAAGGATGGGTTGATAGTGCCAAAGCCTCCATCCAATGTTAGATTATGCCCACTAATATACTTAGACTCGTTACTTGCAAGAAAACGAGTAGCATTGGCCACATCGTGTACTTGAAGAACCATTCCTTTAAGGTTTGAGTATGTGTTAGAAAACAGGTTTGATGATTCTTGGAAACAGATGTTCCATTGATGTTAGGATAAAGTATGGTGATATACAATTGACACGAATTCCAAACACTCCGAGCTCGGCAGCAACATTCTTAGTAAGGCCAAAAATTGTGTGTTTGGAACATGTATATGTATGATCAGGAACACCGCCTATGGTCAAAGAAACACTTCCAACCGAAATAATGCTACCATAACACACTGGAATCATGACACGAGCCACATGTTTAGTTCTGAGGAAAACACCAGTTACGTTGACACTCGTCACTAGCTCGTTCGAAAACAGATTCTTCGTTCAAGAAGACTAAGGGCCCGTTTGGTTTGTAAACGGGTTTAGGAATAGGATTTTGGTTTGGATTAAAACAAGGATTTAGGGTTTGATTTTAATTTAATGTAGAAAGAGAAATTATAAAATATATTAATTTTGTATTACTTTTTTAATACATTATTAAATCAAGACTCATTATTAAAATATTAAAAAAGATGAAAAAAAAAACAATTATGTTATGTTTGTGGTAGAATCGCGTAAAAACAATAAATGCACAATAATTTTTCAAAACCCACTAGTTGGATGTGGATTTACTTTAGAGGCACCATCCCCGAATATTCGGCTTAAATAATTCACCAAACAACATTTATAAAGCATAAGCCCAACGCTAGGTACTAAAAACCAAGTACCAAACGGACCTTAAGCTTTGACTGACCATTAATAACAGCATTGTTGATCATAATATCTAACTTACCATGCCTTTTTATAGCAAAGTAGATTGCATTCATTTCAATGCACACATCACAATGGGAAGCCATTTTGAGACCTATAGCTTCACAAACATTTTGACCTAGCTTATTACTTTTGCTCCATGTTTAGCAAACACCCTTGTGATGGACTTTCCAGTTCCTCGAGCTCCGCCTGTAATGACTGCAACCTACCTGCCAATCTAAGTAATTCTTTGCGATTTCAGTATTGTTATGAAACTTGATAATCAGAGCATTTAAGTTCTAAATAATTAGGAAATAGTCCTTATAAATACCGTTGGGCGGCTCCAGAGACAGCTACGATGTCTTCCATAGAATATATCGAATGGGTAATTTTATGGCCACATGATAAACTAATTTCCGTAACAATGCACCCGTGTTATATATTATTGGTTGCTCGACCAGTTCAACCATCCCGACAAATATCCAGCACGTATATGGTTTGTGATTTAGGTCTACAAATTGTTAAAAATAATTTTCAAACATCAACAAAACACTAACTAATGTACATGTTGTTAAATCAACAAATTTTACATAAACTCTCTAAATAAAGTAGGTATCTAACTTTGCTGTTTTAAGAAAAGTTACATCAACAACTAAAACCATTGAAAAGTAATACTATAAACAATTAAACATTACAAACCAAATACCCTTAAAATTAAACAATTTAAAGGAAAAAGATAAATTGAATAATCGTATCTTACTTTTCTGTGAAATCTCACGAAAGGTTATGTAAATTACGACGTAAATATATGTGAATGATGAGAAGAAAACACAATCACATATTTCAGATGCAACTATAAAATCAGATGCATCTCCTCTCAAATTTCTCACTTCTATCCTAAACATGTGGTTAGAAATCCTTCTTATTCTTTTCATTTTAATTATTCTTCTTATTGTATCCCTACTCTATGTATATATTTTACTATGTGTAGAGTATGTTTAGGGTATATTTTTCCAGGAGTGATGGTAGAGTTTATTAGGCCGGTGAACAGTGAGCAAGATCATTTTAAATTTTAGTACTTGTTTGGTAAAAATATCGGTGAGCTTTTAAATTTTTAGTGGTTCGCTTAGCATAAAGAACAGTTAGCGTTTTAAAACGGTGTTATTTTTTAGGAAGGCTAAATTCTCAGTTTTTGTTTAAGAAACAGTGGCGAATGAACGGTGAGCTGTCACAGCTATCACTTACTGCCAGTGGCGGACGTCGGAAATTTTAATGTTGGGGGCAAAAAAACTATTTTGACAATAGCAAGGCAAAAAAACTAGAATCCGAATAGAAAACCGAGTATTATAACTTAAAAACTCAGGATTTCTAGGTTTTATAGTGTTAAATGTTGCAATTCATTGTGTGAAAGGGGGCCAATCTGAGTTTCGAGTGGGGGTATATTAAAAAGCGCTTAAATTAAAAAGAATACACTAATATATGTGTTTTGTCTAGCTATGGGTGGCGCCGCAACCCCAAAGCTATAAGGTAGGTCCGCCCCTCTTCACTGCTACTGCTCACACCTACCGCTCACTGCTAAAGCCCACAACTACTTCTCGTTTAAACAAACACGCCTACCTTTTCCTTAACCCTTCTTCCTCCTCCATTAAACCTGCATATCTTCTTCACTTTTAATTCTTTAAGTAGCTACATAAAATACCATTCTAAGTAAGGCTGTAAACGAATCGGACGAAACGAACGAACCCTTCTTCATGTTTATTCATTTAATTTTGACCGGACAAATAAATGAACCTGAACACTTAAACGGACGAATTTTCTTGTTCATGTTCATTTATTAAGAAAATGAGGTGTTCATGTTCGTTTATTAAGAAAATGAGGTGTTCATGTTCGTTTATTAAGAAAATGAGGTGTTTATGTTTGTTTATGTACGTTGATTAAGACACTAAACGAATATAAACGATCGATCATAAATGAACGAAGAAAAAAAGCATATAATTTATCAAATTATGCATAATATTTTGTCTTATAAGTATTGTTTTATTTAAACATACCAGTACTAGAAGCACACAATTAAAAGTTATGATATAGAACATAAACATATAGATGAACTTAAACAAACATTGATGAACACATAATCCAAGGCTTATGAATATAAACGAATGGACGTGCCTTTTTTTCATGTTCGTTCAATTAACTAAACGAACATAAAATGATTTTCATGTTTGTTCTTTTAATAAATAAACGAACATAGACGAACTTCCAAACGGAACGGTTCATGAAATGTTCATTGAACGTTTCGTTCGTTTACAGCCCTCATTCTAAGAACCTAATAACCATGAATATGTTTAAATATGATGACCCGTCGGTGTTAGATCAAATACTTTTTATAAGACGTTTCCAAAAACCAAGCTATAAATTGGGTCTGTTGGGTAAGTTGGGTCAGTTTGGGGGCCGAGTACCCGCCAACTCCTCTACTAGCTCTGTCCTGACTGTCGTTTTTAATGGTAACTTTAATGAAGCGTGTAGTAACAAGTGACTCTACATCAATTGCTAGAATTTGTGGCTAGTTCTGATACCAAAGACAGGGTGTTATTGGGTCGAGTTGTCGAGTTATATCATGTCGGCTTGTTATTACCTGAACCCGATAACCCAATGTTGATAATTCAAAGACGAAAATGAAAAATTCAAACAAACTAAACGGAAACTTTATTGAAATTACCTAACCAAATTACAAAAAAAAAATCAAGGCTATCAAACACTAATTCAAATGGTACGGAGAAAACTAAAATATTCGTCCCTATTTATAAGGTAAATAAACTTGTTGGAAAAGTTAACAAATGAAACGTCTCTTGGAGTTTAAGTCATTTTTGATCATTTTCACCGTGAGTTCAATTTCGCTCGAAACATCAAAGTAAACAAATCTTTCGTCTTTAAATTCAGATATACAAATTCCAATTTTCAAATGTTGGAGATGCTAGTCGAATACAAATCAAACGATCAATTCTCAAAAGCAATCCAAACAAAATCGATCCAAATCAAATGCCGACGACTCAAAATGAATAATCAAATGTTAACCGACAAATTTAAACTCGGTCAGCCAAACATACGAATCGGATCAAATGATCTTTAACAAAAGACAATCAAATTCGAGCAACTAACTTAAAAAGGTCGACGAATGAAGATCCGAATTTTCAAATTGACAAACTTCTAACGATCAAACTCGATTGTTACCTAGTTTTCAAAAACCAAGCTGATATTCAGATCCTAAATACCTAATTCAAATTCTAATTTATATAATAAAAATTACGACCCAAATAATAAATTCAAAAGCTGATGATCCACTTACATAATAAAAATTACGACCTTAATACCAAATTAAAAATCTAATGATCCACGTATATCAACGATTTAAAAGAAAATCCAAATTCAAACGACTCACATATATAATAAGTATTAAGGTCGAACTTTAGTCCCTAAAATTAGTAAAAATATGATACAATGATAATTTCTAGTGACCCATGTGTCTAAGAGAATTATTAATTTTGGATGCATTTAGTTATATTTTTCATGTGTGGGAGGTCAGGGTTCAACTCCTGTCATTCTCCATGTGGGGAATTTTCTCAGAATTAGCAGCCGGGTTCGAATCACAGCGCAATGCCTTGAAGCCCCTTAATGAGAAACTGTATGGCTAGCATGGGGGTTGATATTCTCTTCGTGAGATGATTCGAACTCGAGTAGAGAAACTTGATGCCTCGGTGACACGTAAAATACTCCGCTGCACCAAACTGCCGTTCAGAAAAAAAAGAGCCTTCACCTAAAAACTCGGTTTATTTTTTATTCATTTACGTCGTCTCCTCCGCCCTACATTTGTAACCCTTAAAAAACATGCAACTACAAAAACCTCAACATCACATCAGAGCAACCTCCATCGAAGACTCACCGGAGCTTTTAGCTAAACACAAACCTTGGGGGACGGGGTTAAACGATTATTTTTTTCACAAAAACAAGTCCAATGTACATTGGTGCGATAAGGCCCCACCCAACGCACGTTGGTGCGACAATGCCCCACCCAACGCCGTTGGCTAACATGAAGCAGCGATGTGATAACACCGAAACACCCCGGATTCCAGTTATCAGACCATACTCTCTTAACGAAAACAAACGATCAAATCATCATCCAAATTAATCAACCGGCTTACCTCAGTTGGCTACCAAGGTTCCACTAAGTGGTTTTTTTGGGAGGTTCCCTGGACGTCTTGGGTTCAAGACCTGCAAGGGTCTCCCAGGCGAAGCGGATAAGGAGTTTATCCTAATTAGGCCAGGGTTCGAAGAAAACATTTTACCGCTTGGATGTCATTGCACGACTCGACCCACTAACCGCTAACATTGCCGTTCTTAAAAAAAAGATCATCCAAATCAAATCCGAATGACTTGACATCTTCAAATCAAACCAAAAAAAACCAATACCTAAACTGCTAAACAAAAATCAACGTGCAAAGGCTAACCAAAGTCCAAAGAGAAATATCAAAAGTCCATAAGGCCCAATACTAACAACAAGCCTAGTGCAAAACGTAAGAATTGTTAAACAAATTCAAGCGATCCGAAAAGTAACGAAGTACAATTCTTCAAACAAACTCTTTTAAACAAATTATGGCTAAATCGACGAATCTTAACTCTCTAATACCACTTGTTGATAATTCAAAGACTAAGCAAATAACAAATTCCAACCCTATAGGGTAAACAAACATGTTGGACAAGTTACCAAATTTACGAAACAATTTCGGGAGTTTAAGGGTGTGTTTGTCAAAACGAGCAATAACTGTGGACAGTAGCTGTGGGCAGTAGCAGTGAGCAGTAGCTGTGACACCTCATCGCCCATTTGCCACCACTTCTTAAACAAGCATTAAAAAAGTAGCTTTCCTAAAAAATAGCACCGTTGGAAAATGATCACCACTCCTATTGCCAAACTGTAAGATTTAGGATGTCTGTACGACGGTGTGATAATCCTGGATATCTAACTTGAATCGTGTAAGTTTACTTTTCGTATAAAGTATTTCGACTCTATGGTGCTTGGGTTACACGAAATCTTTATTGGGATAATTCAAGTAGAACACTTTGATTCTAGGCACAAGAGATCAAAGCAGGAACAGAGAGGAAATTGTATGAATTTTTCGTTGTTTTGTGAGAAACAATCTGGTAGTTTATTCACCAACCAAAAACGACAGTTTTCGGAGGTTACAAAACGAACAGTTATAACTGTTCTCCAACAGACAGGTTGGTTGGGTTATGGCGAGAAACGACACTTTGATTCTCTGCCCCTTTGACCCTGCAAGAGGCGCTGCCCCTTGACCCCGCAAGGGGGCGCAGCCCCCTTGACCCCTGCATTTTCGTCGTGGGCGATAACATATTAGCTCAACGAGTGTGCACTCCGCACTTCCCCTAACTAACGTCAGAACCGAATATGAAATCTCATTGATCTCTAGTAAATACCGATTAACTAAAATAGTTGATGACACTAAAATCACCAACACATACGACCACTAAAAATTAAAAAGCTCACCGCTTCTTTTGCCAAACAAGTACTAATAAATTTTAAAATGCCCTCTCTCACCGCTCATTGCTCCAAAATACTCTGTCACCGCTTCTCACCAAACACAGCCTAAGTCATTATTCTAACACCCGACAAATTCCAACCCTATATTATTAAGACACTGTTTGATATTCGGTTGGTGTGGGATGAGATGTCCGACAAAAGGTCATGAATCCCATCCCATTTCAATGAGACTGAGAGAAGAAAACACCAGTCTAAGGTTATTGATAAAAATTAAGATTACAAATTTCATCTAAAAAACCTTTGTTTTGGGAAGTAAAGCCCGAGTGAAAAATGAAAAACGTCCGCTAACGCTCACGGGAGATGATCTTTTTGAAGCCCTTGTGCTATCCCATGATCAGATTAGATAGCCCTTTTGGCAACCACCCCATTTTGCTCTATCAGTTCTTCTTTCTTTCCTAGCCTACTCAAAAACTATTTAGGAAGGGCTAGCCTTATATACACAATTAATAAAGGATGCCGAATCATCCACCGAATCCTATGTTTCATCCTAGTTTTTTTTGGTGTATACCTGTTTTTTCAGTTGGTCTCGTGTATATCTAGGCCAATGTGTCTTAAGGTAAAAGTGACAAATTGTACTGCATATATGCTGTCTTGCTAATTCTGAATGTTTGATGCAAAGAGTACACAGTTAGAGGCTGGGGTACGGTGGTGCCGTACCCAGCGCTATGTTTTAACAGCCAAAAAACTCCATGGCGTACCACACCAGACATTGGTGCCAAAGTTGCGGTGCCAACTAAAGTTGGCGTTATGATTTTTTTTTTTATTATTAAAGTGAGGTATATGTGAACCCATCATACCACTTTTCAGTCCAATGACACCATTTTTCCATGGCTCAGTGCTATCTCACCACATGTGGTGCCATACCTTCTGGTGTCATAGCCTACGTGGCAACACTTTTTGGCTATGGCATCACACCCTGTGCGCTGAGTCTAGCTTTTTCTAGTAACATTTGGTCCAGACTTCAGATTAAATGCAGGCATCATAATCCTCTTTTACATATTTTTTAGGCAGGAACTTTTATTGTCATTAAAACTTCAACAGGATTTCAAATTCTTGAAAAATTATCGATAGACTCGCCTAATGAAAAGAGCTTGAGCTTGGAAAAGCATCTATAGGAATAGTATTAGTGTCAACACGTTTGGCTACGATAATAAGACTTATTTACATAATCAGATTCTTTACATGGATAATAATCAATAAAGATCAGCCAACAATGACGATGTCGAATTCAAATGCTTACAATCTGAAAGTAAGAATGAATGTACTTAAATAGTTTATAAATAATTCAGATTAGACTTTTCTAACCTTGATTCCAATTCAATTATTCAATGGAAAAGCTTGAGGCAAAGCCCTTTTGACGAGCATGACTTGTTTGTAACCATTTCAGAAAAAGTATCCACAAGCTGCCCTGCAAGTGAAGCTGAATCCTCCATTAAGGTATCGACAAACACTTTAACAATTCTAGCCTCTTGATCACTTGCTCGCAAGCTATACCATGTGAGAAATTTCTTTCTAAAGCCAGTATCTATATGTCCTTCGCATTCTAGTTGTCGGATCACCTTCACGTAATAGCCAAAGTCTCGATCATTTGATTCATCCAGTTCCTCGTCAGATCCACTATTAAGAATCTTTTTTGTGGCCTTTGTTCGGGCTTTTCTTGTCACATTAGCATCTTTCAAGCTTTCCGTCTTGCCAGGGGTAATGGGTAACTTGACAGAAGTAGTGAGGGCAAAAGGATCAAAATCTTTTTTACTGCCTTCATCGTTTCTTGAAGAGTTCTTGATGATGTCTAATTCATCAATGTTTACGGCAACCTCCTTGTCCTTTTGCTTATTAACAATATTGTTGTTTTCATCTTCAACTGATGAGGGATCTGAGAGACTGCTAGAATTGGTTGGCGGGCTTTTCTCATTGTCAACGCTCGTATGAAAAGACATTTCATTGCTTCCTAATTCGCTGGTGCTTTCAAAGTGAACAACTTTTATAATGTATTGTGTGGAGGGAGTCAAACCCGCGATTAAGAAGTTGGTACTACTTGGTGCAAACAATGTACATGTTGGTTTTGTAGGATAATCTGTATCCTCGGCTCTTCGATGCCAAATTATATATCTATGCGTCTTTAAGTTGTTATCGTTGAAAGATTGATCTCCAGAACCCAATATTACAGAAACTGATGTCGGACAGATGTTTCCGAATCTGACAATTGGTGTCCAAATGCTGGGATCTGCATGGTTGGTTTTTGACATATAGAATGTTAAGGTCAAATAAACTATGATCTAACTTTAAAAGTGACTTGTAAAAGATGAAATTTGGTATGTTAAAACTCAAGATATGTACATGTTAACAAAAAAGAGAGACAGAAGAAATATACCAATACATTTTGTGTTGGATAAGACTGAATCGAGGTGTTCAAGCGCAGAAGCACATAACTTTTGAATTTCTTGTCCCGAAGAGAGTCTGTTGACAATACCTCTAGCCTGCTTGACTGGCAAACCAGTCAGCGGGCCCACATCTGCTTCGAGTTTCTCAATTGCTTCGTTAACAATGTCGTGAAGCTTTTGGTACTGTAGGGTCCCCGCCAAGAGCTTTTGGCTTAAAGAAACACGATAACACAAGATGTCAACGCGCCTGGTGTCCCTTGCTATTGTCATCTGTTTTCTCCAGCATCTGTATTTGATTCGAGTTTTAGGTCCATTTCAAAAATTCTTTATGGGAAATGAACAAAAACAACTATTGACAACTTCAACCTGTCTGAGATTTTCTTAGAAACTAACTTTAACCAAATTTAATAAAAAGAAAATTTGAACAAAAGGTGTTTCAAGGTCGACCCAATTTGGACAAGAAATATACAGTAAATTTTAGCATTTTGACCCATTTCAACCTGAACCCGTTTTGACCCGTCACTCCATCCGCATTGTGTGTGCAGCTTTCCACCTTATTAGTTTTTAATCGAATGCCAATCTATGGAGAAAAAAATTGTATTCACCGGTAAGCTATGAAAGGGAAACATGGAAAGAAACTTACCCAAGCAAATCATTCAATTTACCACAAGATAAACAACAAAAGCTCCCATCAAGTCCTTTACTTTTCCCCTCAATTGGAATACCCGATTTCTCATGTTTTAATGCGCATTCAAGGTGACACGACATCCCACAAGAATTCCCCTGAAATGGAGGATCAGAGCTACAAACCAACCACAAACTTGGATCCTTATTGTCATCATATTGATGACATATACAACAAGAGCATCTTTTACAAAATGCCACATCTTGACTCAACTTAGCTCTACAAGCCGAATTCTTGCAAAAGTCAACATTTTTATCAACTGCGTCCACGTCAACAATGCTGACTATCGAGTTATGTTCCGGATCAATGTCTAAGTGATTGGGATTTTCAGATTTCCTATGTCTTTTTGCAGCCCTTTGCTCGCCATTTTGTGATGATTCAAGATCCATCATAATATTATTCTCACTACCTTGTGATCTCTTCTCGGACACTACCTTCAAAAGATGTTCGATAATTTTCAATTTAGTTAATCCTGTATACTTTCTTTCTTTTCCCATTTCTGCACAAAGAATTTGAAGAATTTCTTGACGGCTCCACGACTGTAAGAGCTCTGGTGCACCTTGAGACCATTCAGAAATTTCGTACACGAGTTCCCTCTTTTCATCCATACTTAACTTACAACACTTTGTTGGATCAAGAACAAACCCTAAACACAAATCAAAGCATAACTCAAACAAATGTAGAATTGATTCAAGAACATCATTATTATTAAATTATCTAAAATTGAGGTAAAGTATGACTAGCATGTGAAATCATTTTGTTAATTTTATGTCATACTTTCAGGAAACCACCCATGAGTTAAAAATTTCTTTAGACTAAAACTACAGTTAAATCATGATATGTTAATTATTATGCCAATGCCAGTTGTGATATTGATTGCACAAGTTCTTTTATGTACATTTTTTATAAGAAATAATGCACCAAAACATTAATATAAATAGTTGACTTAAAAAAAATGATAAAGACAGCCTACCCATAATACTGTCTCATACAAACGGATTGTATATAAGCAGTATGGGAATTGATTCGCACATTCAATTTTTTGATTGGGACATTCTATTAAACAACTGTTTGATGCACAGATTGAAGTGTCCCAATAAATTTAAGGAGTGTGCAAATCATTAGACAACTGTTATACATAGTATTTATCTAAAACTAACTAGTACAGAATCATTATTTGGTTTGTTTTAAATTAAGTCAAGAACATGACACGAACATTTCTAAAATTCAATCAAACTTCAACTTATGGGGTGTTTGGGTGACTATTTCGCGGAGTGATCGTTATGTGCATACATTCATCTCCATAATCGACTTTTTTAAGCAAATTACTACTTTTGTAATGACCATAAACAACCAAACATCCAAACACCAATAACAACCAAGATCAAGATAACTTATCAATCATGCATCATTAAACATGAATCTAAAACATAAAGCATACAGACAGAATTATGCATCTAATATTTGTATATATGACACCTTGTTAATCAAGTTTCATGTTTCATTGTTAGGGGAGGTCTTGTACAAGCGGGTTCACGATAAAGCATACTGCCCAATCAGATGTCACCGAACCTAAACCACTAACAACTAACAAGCCGTTCTAAAAAAAATCATTGTGAATCTTGAATCTGATGATGGAAAATATAATGATCCGTACAATAAAAAAGTGAGATAGACAATAGGACCAATAGTTTCTGTGAAATATTGTTAGCTGGCAGATGATGTGAATCACGAGGACATACAAAACAAACCTGCATGATTATTATTTGTACTATATATACATATATCAAAGCTTTTAGATCCGATTAATAAGATGAAATTAACCCATCTTTTTCTATGGATATATAATAAAAATCAAATATTTATTAACATAACAACCCATGAAAAATAAAATTTCAAATATCAACAAACTTAAATTGATTAAACCAGGTTCAAACCTCGTGGATCAGTCGATCAATGTGTCAGAAATCATGTTAAAAAAAATTGATTAAATCCTCACACATTACCAAACATATTATCCACCACTTTTTAGTTTTATAAACTTTGCAAGACAAATATATTGTTACTATATATAGTAACTAAACATTAAATCTTTTAAAAAAATAATCAATCTCCAGAAAATGAAATCTAAATATAGATAAGCCCTTCAAGAAAAAGATTAGATTATGCAACCAAAATGAATAGAGTAATTTACCTTCAAAAGAGAAAGAATCCATGATGGCTTATTAGTGTACTACTGTCCTAGTGATGTTCTTCAAGAGCAAGAACTCATCACCACATTATAGTATTATACTAACATGAAGTCCACTAAATATATAAACTTTTGCAGCACAAAATAAGAATAAAATCTGATGTATAAAGTTAAGAAAAAAGAGAGGGTGTTATGGAAGGAGTTGTGCTGCAAGTAGGAAGGAATCCATGAAATGGGTCCTTATTGTATGCTACTTGTGTTGTGACCCAATGCAAGTTATAAAATGTATGTCTATGTGAGTGAGAGAGAAAAGTAAACAAAATAAGTATATATTATTGGAAGTGAAGTGTTAGTTGGGTTAGGGATAAAAGCGGCTGCATGTCATTTAGGGCTGAGCACGGCAGACCTAAAACCGACTCGGACCGGAAAACCGGACCGGACCGGACCAAACCGAACCGGACCGAGCAATTTCGGTCCGGTCCTCGGTCCGGGGTTTTTGAGAAATTCGGTCCTCGGTCCGGTCGGTCCGGTCCAGTCCGGTTCGGTTTTACCAAAATCTCGTCAAAAATGTCTAATAAGACCGGACCGGACCGAGGACCGGACCGGACCAGACCAACCCGGACCGGACCGGACTATTTCGGTCCGGTCTCGATCCGGGGTTTTGGACCATTTCGGTCCTCGGTCCGGTCCGGTCTTGGCCGGTCCGGTCCGGTCCCGGACCGATGCTCAGCCCTAATGTCATTGCATTCACAAAACTTTGATTTATTCAAGTCCATTCATTCGTTCGTTTATGTACTTTAATTGTTTACCTTTGTATCTTGATACTACTCCTTCTGTATTATAATAATTGTCCATTTTAATTTTTTTTCTCTTTTTTATTTAACTTTAACAATAAATATTTTCATTTGTATTATATATTATCGGATGAAAAATATATTTAATGAAAATGCATTTAAATCTTAATCCATACATATATTTTTCATCAAGTATTATTTAACACAAATAAAAAAATTCATAGCCAAAATTGAATAAAAAAGAGCGAGCAAAGTCAAATTAGACACTTATTATGAGACGAAGGTAGTAGTTAGTTAACTTGGGTTTTATTCCGGTTTATATGCTCGCATTTTGTAGCGTGTAACCTTGTTTTGACATAGCAAGAGTATGTTTGGCGACACGTAGTATTAAGTAGTTGCAGCATAAGCACTCGGTAAGCAATAAGCCGTAGCATTTAATATGAGCACTAAGCAGTAGTTGTTTGCCAAAAAAAATGTTTGATAAAAATAACAGTAGTAACTATAAAATTGCAAAAGGGACATAAACATATTAAATTATGAAACTAATTAAGGAAATAACAAAGTTATTAAAAAAATAAAAAAAACTTTATCGTTTACCACTCTCAAATGTTTTAAATACGTAGCACTAAGTAGTTGCACCAAAAGCACTTTGTAATTTTAAAGCAAAACGCACTATCAAACATTTTAAATAGAAGCAGATGTATAATATCCAAACTTTAGTTAGTATTTCGCTAAACAAGCTATTAAATCAAACTTTATCGTTTACGGCTCTTAAATGCTTCAAAAACGTTGTTACCAAACAAAACCTTAAATTAGTTCGCTACCCAACAAATTAGTGCAGCTTCGCGTTCTAGTTACAAGGATACGTTAATTATATTTTAAAAACACTTACACTCAAATTAGTATAACCGTTGATTTTGGTCCAACCTTTTGTTTCGAAAACTTCTAACCAGACACCAACTTATAACTATGAAGAGTTGATTTGTACACTTATAAATTGATTAGAACATTCAGTATTATGCATTACAGAGTTATACTGTATTTTATAGTGTGTTTTATCTGCTTATACTATGAGTGTCCCAATCACTTTTATAAGTGTACAAATCATCTCCTATAATTATGAGTATCCAAACTTATACTCTCCATCTCAAAAAGAATGTTCACAAATAAATTGCACAAATTATGATACGTGTAACTGGTTATATTTTTTATTTATGAAAGTCATTTTTACCTTATATTTTATTAGCAGGGTATCCGTGCGTTGCGGCTGAGAGTACTTTGAAATAATTCGACGAACAATGATTTAATGTATAATTTATCAACTTTTTCTTAAAAATATGTTAATAATTTGATATCGTATATTTTAACTCTTTAACAAACGTTAATATTTTTCATTATACTGTTGTGATACTAAATATTTTATCAAACAATATTTTTCACTGTACAAATTTATAAAAAATTATAGGTCTTGTAACTAAAAGTTTTAAGGATTAATATTTTTATTTTTTAAATTTTACAGTATTTAATTCATATTTATTGAACAATGTGTGTCATTAGTTACTATATGTTTTCATATTGAATCTGTATTTTTAGAATACCATTAAATGTATTACTATATTATATGTTAAATTAGTTGTACATCTTAATCATAAGATATTTTTAATATTAGCATTGATTATATGTGTTGAATTATTATATTATTGCATTTAATAGTTGTAACAATGCTTTAAAACTTGCAATGCTTAGAATTAAGTTTTATTTGTGCATTGTAAAGTATTGTACATTTGTACAATGTGTTGCATAACTTAGATTACTTAAAAATTTTAGAGTAATTAATGAAAAAGAGAAAATAAAATGCTTTATTAGTAGTATAAATATAAAAAATAAGAATGAGTAATTAATGTAAGTTTTAGTTATGAAAATAAGGGGGTGTTTGGTTAAGCTTATATGATGGGCTTATAAGTTTATTAGCTTATATGTGTTAAATAAGCTGAAACAAGTGTTTAGTTAAGCTTATATAAGTAGGCTTAGAAGCTTATATAAGGGGGTTTTGGTAAGCCAAAACTTTGAGGCTTTTATATGAAGGTGTAGGCTTATATAAGAATATTACATTAAAAGACTTTTATACCCTCATTTAATTCATCACACCCATTTTATTTTTATGTACTTTTTAGTCATTCTACTTTATTAGTTATAAAAGCTAAACCAAACACTTATTAAAGACTTATGAGCTTATTATATATAAGCCATAAATGGCTTATATAATATAAGCCTAACTTCAATTCATAAGCTTAACCAAACACTCCCTAAATATGATAACCAGTCATAATTATTATCTTAATATAAAAATTAAATATTCATTTTAAGACAGATATCTATATTACATATATACTATATTTTAGACATTCTCTTCTAATTAATGCGCAAAAAATTTTAAATAGTATCACTAAATTAACATGATTTGCCCTCTTTTAATGCACAAACTAAAATATGGTTTAAGTAATATTTTAATAAACCAAATGTACAACTGTTTCACTATACAATAATTACAAACTTTTTAATAGACTAATAAATTATAAACTTTTTAATGCGTAATTAATACTCTTAACAAAACACTTAATTACATAAATATATAATAGTATATGCACATTGTACAAACATTAAAAAACATCTATATTATACTAATGCAAACTATATTATACATATATTTCTCAAAAAAATTACAACATTACAAAAACTTTCATGCATGTATCAAATGAAAAGTCTAATTAAAAAAAGATTTATTGTGTTTAGTTTTTCTTTTTCTTTAAAACATTTACATAATTTTACTTGAACTTTCATATATATATATATATATATATATATATATATATATATATATATATATATATATATATATATATATATATATATATATATATATATATATATATATATATATAGTTGGGTTAATGTGGTGTACTAAGTTAAAATTGTTAAAATAAAAAGTAATTTAAACCATTGGATTAATTAACTTTCATTTGATGAGATTAATAGTAATTTAATGCCATTATAGTTAATAAATATTGTTTGAAAGATTTATAACTGATAAGCAAAACCCAAGTTTCGATCATTGTTTATGATACACAAATAATTTAGCTCAATTTTGATTTTGTTTTTACTAAATATATTTTAAAATATTGATATTTAACTGATACATAATACATATTGAAAATTTTAGCCCAACATATCAAAAAATTAATACCGTATTAATTTAACCCAACATATTGCAAAATCGATACACACGTGTCATAAATGTTGCTATAATTATGATACATAAAAGGACAAATTGACAATACTTGTTAGATCAAGATGCTTACAAAACCAATTAAGAAAAAGATACGCAACCGAACCAAAGGCCTCTTAGTCTAGCTGTATGTGAGTGGTCCTTTAATCTAAAGGTTGTGGGTTCAAGTCTCAGTGGAGACATGTGAGATAGAATTTATGAGATAGTTTACGCACAAGAAAAAACTCTATTTATTTTGAAGGCAAATAAAAAATAACAAATAAATTAAAACTAGAAAACCCACTTGATGCTAAACAGCTCGTATGTACATATCAGCTTAAATGTACACATTTTTAGCTAAATGTATCATATTTAATGAGTAGTATCAACAAAACTCAATCAAATATTAAAAGGAAAATGACAAAACGAGACAAAATCTATAAATTCATTCGAATGCATCATCTTCAATTCCAACAAAATTTTCTAACAAGTAACTAACAACAATTATTTACAAAAGTAGCAACTCATACACGAGTACTAATACACGACCAACAATAACTCGTACACGAAGAGCAACGATACACATGTATCAGTAGCAACAACTCGTACGCGAACAATAAGTAGTACACGAAGAGAAAAAATACAAGTGAAGTAGTAGCAACAACTCGTACACCCGACTTGTGGACAACCGAATCGTACACCGTCGTCTCATACCGTGAATTCGTACAGCAAGCCTCGTGACACACGAACTATACACCAACAAATCATACACAACCCAACTCGCACACCACCTCACTCGTACACGATGATAAACTCGAGCCTCAACCACACACGACTCGTAAACTATCGACTCATACGCCACGGACTCGTACACCATGGTAAACTCGAACCTCGCCACATATAAATCGTGTACCACCAAATCGTACACCACCAACTCAAACCCGTACACCACCGAACCTAAAAAATCCCATTAACGAAAAACCTATAATATCATATTCAAGTTGTTCGGTTGATTTCATGTAAAAGGTATGGACGCCTTCTCATCGTTTTCACATAAACGAGCACGTAGGTTGGTTGATTTCGGGAAAACAAATCTATGTCAACATGCTTTAGTGTGACGTAGGAGATATATTGCCTTTCAAATTGAAAAGTTTACAAACTTAAGTTGTTAACGTACGTATATGAATTGGCATGCATGCCATAATAATTTTTACCACTAAACTATAAAATGAGAATGTAAAAATGATCCATGTCATTTAAAAAAGGACTAGTTTTGTTTGAGAGAGACGTGTACAAAATATTTTGACGGTTGTGATTTACTTTTTTGATAATAAAAGAGGAGTAAAACCAAACATATTTGTAACTGACATTTGACCAAATCATAATTATCAAAATAGCAGATGATGTGAAAAAGTAATTAATGTTATTTTTATTATCTTTTGATTAAAATCATCTCAAAAAGATCTAAAGGTTTAAAATACTTTTCATTTTAAGAATTATAAGCTACTACACTATTTTAACTAAAATCTATATATATATATATATATATATATATATATATATATATATATATATATATATATATATACTAGTGGCAAAACCCGTCCGATGGACGGGTATAACTTCCGATTGTCGTTTAAATTTTCTTATTTGGTATATATTTTCTTGTAATTTTATTTTTTAGTATAGTTGTTTTTTAATACTTTATTAGTCGGCATATCTTGTATTTTGTTTCAATTCAGAGTGGCAAAAATATCCAGATCCGCTAAGCCTGACTCGCATATGCACAAAACTTATTCAAATAGGATTTTTATTTGTTTTTTAGTTATATTTTTCTTTATGCATTTACTTTTTAATTTACTTTTTTTTTACTGAATTTATGTTTTCTTTTTTTTACGGTTTATGATTAATCATATTATTAGTTTACGCAAAACTTATTCAAATAGGATTTTTATTTGTTTTTTAGTTATATTTTTCTTTATGCATTTACTTTTTAATTTACTTTTCTTTTACTGAATTTTATGTTTTCTTTTTTTTACGGTTTATGATTAATCATATTATTAGTTTACGCGTATATATGATCACTATGGTTTATAGTTAAACATATTATCAATTTTAACAGATATATGATCAAAATCATGTATTATTTTCGTTACCCAAAAAAAAAATCATGTATTATTTTTTGACAATTATTTTTTTAATATATTTAATGGATTTGTTTTTTCCTTGTTTGTTTTTAATGTTGTTATAGTTTTTTTAACTTGTTTATTTATGTCGTTATTTATTATTGTATATTTTTAATATACTTTTTTTATTCGTTTTAAAAACTGACTATAATTTGCCGGTTATATAAATTGATTTTTTTTCCTTTCATTTGGTATTTTTATTTATTCTGTAACTTTTTCTTTCCTTTGAATATATTTGGGCTATTTGTATCAGCTTTTTGTTATAATTATTAATCGTAATCTTCATAGTATAATTATTGTTTTCTACGTTGTTTTGGTTTATGTTAACTTATGGATTTTATTTTAATTTGGTGTTTTATAAATGTTTGTTTTTTGAGTTTTTTATATAATGTATTTTTTTTTAATTTGTGGTTATTTTATGTTATTACCACTTTCGTCTCATATTAAGTGTTCACAATAGAATATTTTATGTCTTTGTTATTGATCTTTGACCACAAATATTTATATTGTCACATAATACTTGATGAAAATTATATGAATAAATTCGGTTTTAAAATGTATTTTTATTGGTATAATTTTTATCAAGTCTTATATAACATAAATAAAATACATATAAACAAAGTAGGATAGAAAAGACTAAAAACAATCTAGTGGGCACTTATTATGAGAAATAGAGAGTAAAATCACTTACTCCCTTACTCTTTAAACAAATGCTCACTTTGACTTTTTGCGGTTTTTCTTGTTCAAATTTAATCTTAAATATTTTTGGTTTTGTTATATAATACTCCGTACTTGGTGCAAAATATGAGGAGGGTTTGGGTTTTAAAGATATTTTCATCGATATAACTTTTATCAAGTATTATATAACTAAAAAAATAATTTTAACATAACAATTGAACAAAAAATTGTTAAAATAAAAATGGATATTTATTTAGAGAAAAAGATAGAATTTAGTAAATGTATTATTTTAAACATTACACCTATTTTTTAATGTTATTATAGTTGGCAATCACACACCATAAAAAGATGTAAAGCATAACTTACTTGATTTGCAAGGCGGTGGCCAGTGGGTACGTTTTTAATGGTTTATGTATTGGACAATCCTTGTTATTGATGTTGACAAGATAGTACTTTCACATTGCCTCGTTTGGGTACAATGCGTGGATGTATTTGGACGATTAAGGAGAGGTATAATAACGCTTTTGACATGTGGATATTGAATCTCGTTTGGGTACAATGCGTGGATGTATTTGGACGATTAAGGAGAGGTATAATAACGCTTTTGACATGTGGATATTGAATGAGCAAAGCGTCAAGAAGTTATGGTCAAAGATATTCTCAATACATTTAGAAGGTAATTGCCTAACCTATCAATATTTTTTATGATGGAAGAAGTGTTCTAGCGAAAGACTCAAAGCAACTCATAATCTTCGTCACATCAAAACATTGGTATAGCAGGGGCGGAAGCATTTGCAAGGGGCGAAGGGCGGCCCCTCATGGTTCGCAAAAAAAAATCAAATTTTAGTGTAAATTTTTTTTTACGATCAATTTATTAAAATGCACCTCATTGTAAATTCGAATTGCCCCCATTCATAAATAAAATAATGTAAAAATCTTCAAATTGCTCCCCAAAAGAAAAAAAATAATGTAAAAATCGTATTTTTATTTTTATTTTAGTGTATACAACGACTTTTGTCCAAAGAAAGAATAGATGGTTAGCAATTTCGAAACTTTTAAGAATCTTTGAAACGTTTAAGAATCTTCATATTTATGTTGCATTTAATTTCTACTACTAAATTTTGATTGAAATTATTAGCTATTTGTTTTTTTTAAAGATATTAGCTATTTGTAAGCATTGCATGTTTTTTCATTACTGAGATTTGAATGTGAAGGGGTTTCTGGTGATACTTTCTATTCTGTATATCTAATCACTGATGTATAATTTATTCAAACAATAAATTGTTTACATGTTTTATTATAGTTAATATATTTTTTAGCTACCCGACAATAATTTCTAAACTCAATATAATTGTGTAAGGAACCATAAATATGACTACTTAAAATAACTTCATGCAAGTAACAAACATAATGCAAGTCTAATACGACAGACGCTGAATTACATATACATCATCCATCTCCACAAAACAGATCAAATAAATATATAACTTCCACAAATATATATATGACTAACAGTATCGTAAATATGAGCAAACATAAACATTTAAGTTATTTAACTAATACCTTGGGCTGAACCCATCTCTTTCTGAACATTTTCTTACATTTCAGGATGAGCATCTGCTTCCTCTTAAATCTCTTCTTCATATTCTCTAGATCCTAAATTAACATAACACAATGACAAAAAAGACACAGAATAAAGCATATTGAGAACCAAGAACAGTGCATAATGAGAGGTGTGAGAAGCCAGCAGCTTGTATGACAGGTAATGAAAAATGTTCGGGTCACAAACTACACACAAGTAGTAATAATATTTAGAAACAACCTCTACCTGTAGCTTCCGAAGCAAGTGTTGGTAAAGAGTATTTGCATAGAACAAAGAAGCCAGTAATTACCACATGCTTTCTCAACCACCAAGTAACCACATGATTTAAGGTTTCTTCAAACCATGGTCTTGTAACTGAACATGAAGAGGAACCAGAAGCTCTACACCCATGTCTTTCTTATTGCGGTCTTTTATTTCCCATACAAAATTGCTGATACGAATTGTTCTTTCTTGTTGATCATCTGATGTTTGTAACTGAACATAACTTGTTAGGGAAAATAATAAAAAGGCTTAAATCGTCAAACTGACTGAACCAAACAAATTTTGCATGGTTCGGGCAGTTTAGCCGTATCACTGATTCAGCCACAGTTCAGTCTGAAAAGAAGAACTAATGCAGCAGGCGGTCCTAAACTTCGGTTAAACCTACTTCATTAGCCATTGCCAAACAGCCCTTAAATTTGCTACTTTGTTCCTGACAGGTTCAGAAACAGATAATTTTTGTTTACAGACCATAAGTTAATTAAATGAGCCCCAGTTGTTCTCTTTTAGGCTCTCTCCTTGAACGTTAGTTTCTGTGTTGTTTCACAAACAACCAAAAACATCGACCCGTTGTAATTTTTTTAGAAGATGCAAAGACAAGTCATCGGATACTACAAATCAAGTGTATAATAATATTTAAGTAAAAATGTCGTAACACTTGAGATTTCTAAACCTCGTTATATTCTAAGATCACAAGCACTGTACTCAATATGCATTATCATAACTTATTTAATTTTCTCTATAGCCCAGACTTTGATAAACTACACATAACAACGCTAATAAATGTTCAAAAACCCATAAACAGGTATCTTAATAATGCTATTCATGCCATGAGAAGGTTATAATAAAACTGTCTACCCCGCATAGTTAGATGATATAACAGTAAGCGAAACCCTCATACCTCGCGTTGCACAAGACTGCCTTTTCCACCTCTGTTGCCTTATAGTGGCTTCACTGACTCCTACATTGCATTCAATTGATCCCCTGTCTCGGCACACCAGCAAAAACAATAGCCTTCTTTACATCAGTCATTCCTTCATGGATGGGATATCAACTGTCTTTTAGGTGGTTGAAAAAAATATGTTCAATAACAAATTAAATATATTGTACATATTTACACATCAATTAAGAATTTATTGAAAACTAAATGATACGCTACATACCATTCATGGCTTGTGCAGTTCGAATACTCAGGAGTGCCTTTTCTTCATTCTTATTCATGTTAGCAACAAATCAAGATCAGTCCTGGAAAATCAACAATTTATAGATAATTAACATTAAAAGCAATCAGCTGATAACTTAAGAAACGGATTAAAAAAGAATGATCAGTATATAATTTAAGATATTGATTTAAAGCTAATCGCTTAAACACTTAACTAAGATATCAAGGTAATCATATAAAAAATCCAAACCTACGTGGCTGAGACAGACTCTTTTTTTTAACAAAAACATTCAATGACAACATACAAAATCTATCTGATTTGATGACCTTATGAACATAATTTTTTGAGACAAAATTACCAGCCCTCAGTCTAGTGGGCTCAGACCAGATGTTCCTTTCGAATATTTCTTACTTATTAAGGCTTTAACACCAGCTTCTTCATTGCCAATTCCTAAAATCTGTAAGATAGAAATACTCAACTAAAAGTATAAGTACATGAAGATACTTGCATTTCAGCCTATGAATGAAACCGCTTCTCACTCACCTACGCAGCTTGAATTGTGTCTATGAAGATACTAACTACAAAGGTGACTGAATTTTTTATTCTAAAGAAGATTTAATAACTACTTTGTAAAAAAAACATTCGAATACAGAAAGTATTAGTAAATGGCCTGTAATGACATGTGTTTCACCTAAAAAGTCGTTTGCTTATGACTCTTTAGAAATCATGCAAAAATTGGGAAGATGATCTTTGACCAAAAACAAATGGGAAGGTGATAATTTTGATAGTTACTGTTGCACAATAAAAACATAAAGAAAGCTTACATGGGAATGTCTTGTAGAAACATTCCTTGAACCAAAGCTTCATCCTTTTTATCCATACCTCCACATCATGTCACTCAACGCTCATTTCGAATGCCTATTACATCAAAATCAAGATTAAGAGCTATAAAGTGTAAGGTATGTTTTTTTCCCCAAAAAGGCAATGTAAGTATTAGACAGTAATGGCCCAAGCCCGGTTGTGGGCAAGGGTCCATTAGGGTTTCATGTATCTTGTCCTATAAATGCATATCAATAATACATAACACCTCACTATTGTAAGGTGTGATTTAATATTGTAAGTTTATTTGTGGAGATTTAAACATACACCCTTGATCATAACATATATAGATGGGTTAGTTTTTGGTTAGATAACACAGCTTGCAAATTAAAAATTAATAGTGAGCTGATAAAGAACATAATTTTAATGAACGTAGGATTTTTACCTCAGCAAACCACATGCCAACTTTTCCTACTGGTTCAGAGATACCGAAGAAAAGTGTTTGCCGGATTTTAGACTGCAACTAATCAAGTTTTTCACCCATTAATAGACCAATCAGCCTATCCATTGCAGATCCACTCGTATATAATGAAAGGTCACTACTACTGAGTACATATGTGTCAACACAATCCTGTAATAAATTATCCAGAATACAAACCTCAAATCAACTTAGACATAATCACAAATGACCAAAAGATGAAAAAAAAGTGCATAAGCATTGAGTAAACAAAATGCATGAGCATATAAATAAAATCACCTGAAATTGATTGCTCCAGACTCTTACGCCTATTCCTAACCAACGTAAACAGGGAGAGTGAGTAGATAATCAGTATATAAAGATTATATTAACATCAAATCAGTTTGGGATAGTTCTGTAAATCCTTGTTGACCTAAAGCAATCGAAATGCAAACTTGAATACAGACAGTCAATTCTACATGGCTATACTTTGAGGGTGTTTGGGATTACCATATTAAACAGATTATATGAACACATAATTGAAACCATCCTTCTAACATTATTAAACAATAATTAATAACAGATAATTACTTCGATTATTAAACAGACTATATTAATAGAGATTATTAATTACTTCGATTAATAACAGGTAATTACTTTGATTATTAAACAGACTATATTAATAGCGGATTATTAACAGATAATTACTTCGATTGTGTTTGATATTACAATATTAAACACACCATAATCAGGATCAAACAATAACTATAGTTGATATAATTGAACAGATTATTCGCCCTATAATTGAATAAATAGACTAAATTAACTTTCAGATTTTACTAATAGGTTGATGATCAAATTACCTGATGTGGGAGGTTGCATTCGTGAAGTAGAGATGTCATCAGGTTGATTTGATATCGACATTGAAAGCCTTTGTGATTTCCTTGTGGTTGCATCTCAGAATTAAACTTGGTGGATTCGATTTTGGTTTTCCGATTTTCGTACTGGGATTTTGCTATTGCGATTTTGGTATTGAGATTTTGCTATTGCGATTTTGGTATTGGGATTTTAGTTGTGATCGGAGGAACATAATGTAAAAATTAATTATTAGTTATAGTAATTAGCGAAAAAAACGTTATAACAATGTAAAAGTTAATTAATAGTAACAAAATATTTATAAAGAAAAAACCTAATAAGTTACTATAGAAAAAATAGTAATAAGTTTCGAGAGTAATTTTCTTATTATTAGTCTTAAGTTAACATGTGTTTATTTATGTTAAGTTTAAAGATTTTAACAATAAAATTGAGTTGGCTTAGTGGTTAGGCATGTATATTAATACCACAAATTTCCATGAGATTCTATGTTCAATTCTTGGCAGCGTCCATATTCTTTTTAAAATAAATTCGTTACAAAAAATTGACATACAAAAATTCATTAAAAAATAAAAACGAAATTTCATTAAAAAAATTAAAATACAAAAATTCTAAAAAAAATTAAAATACAAAAATTGTACTAATAATGGTAAATTGATGACGTGTATATGATGTGGCATACCCCTCCTCTTATATATAATGTAAAGATATATATATATATATATATATATATATATATATATATATATATATATATATATATATATATATATATATATATATATATATATATATATATATATATATATAGAGTTAGGATCAAATGAGAAGAAACCTTAAAATAAGAAGAATAAGAAGAAACTATAACCGCATATTCGAGATGCATGTACTTATATTAGATGCATCTTTATAATCTTAGATGCATTATAATGCATCATAACATGTTTTATAGCTTTTAATTAGATGCATATACGTATATTAGATGCATTTCATGATTTATCTATATTTTTGTTCCTCTACGCATGCCCAAATCATGAAAATCAATTTGTACCATCTACACATCAAATTAACTTTCGAAACTCAAGATGGTGCATCTACATGAATAGAAATGCATCTAATGCAAGTCGTTGCATCTCAAATGTGTGGTTTTAGTCTCTTCTCACCACTTCTTATTTTAAGTTTCTTCTCATTGGATCCTTACTCTATATATATATATATTACATATAATGTTAAAAGTAATAATATCCCCCGATTGAAATTATATTTTTAGATGAAAACTATTAATTCAGAAATTATAATTAAAAAATATGAATTATAACACCTTAGAATTTAGTCACAGGGCACACACCGCCGCATCACGCAGGTAACCTGCTAGTAAATACTCCCTACGTCCCAATTTCCTTGTTCAATTTAAATTTTTCAAATCTTTTTTCTTCAACTTTAACTACAAATTAATTTTTTTGCATTATGTAATATTTGATAAAAATTATACTAATAAAAATACATTTAAAACTCAATTCATTCATATAGTTTTCATCAAGTATTACGTAACACAAAAAATTTAATTTAAAATCCAAATTGATGAAAAAGACTTAAAAAATTAAAAGTAGACAAGTAAATTGAGACGGAGAGAGTAATAAAGTAACACTTTTGTGAGACAGCGAGAGTATACAAAGTTTCTGTAAGTTATTAGAGCATCCACAATGGGAAAATTATACAAAGACTTTTTTACTATTTCATCAAGTCTTTTTGAGTGATTTTCACCATTGCCTTATGATAGGTGTGAAAACACCCATCTTTTTACCACTTAATTACAATAATAACCAAGCCAAAACGTGTATTTTATGTCGTAAATGTCAGAATTATGCGTGGTTTGTGTTTTTATTATGATTTAGGACGAAAAGGTGAAAAGTGGAGAAAACACGGGCATTCACAGGATTTTATAGAAGAAAACGACAAAAGACGAAGTCAAGAGATCAAGAGTGCAAAAAGAACGGAAGTCCAAGGCCTATTCTGAAGATTTATCGAAGAACAAGTCTAAAGACGGAAGTTTACTTAAAGCCGAAGAACTCGAGTCTAATAAATAAATAAATTATAAGACGAGTTTAATTAATCCTGAGACAAAGTCGATAAAGTCGAAGAACTTAAAAGACGAGAAGACGTGAAGAAAGAAAGAAAGAGGAGGCAACACATGCACCTCCCCATTTCCTATAAATACCCTCCTAAACTCATTTAGGAGGGTTGGTTAGTTTTAGTTTTAGGAGTAGGAGTAGTTTAGTTTTAGGGAGAGAAAGTGACAGTTTCTCTCACTAGAACTTTAATCTTTCATCTTTTATCTTTCTTGTTTTTAATCAAACCTTTACTTTTTTTTAAGCTTAATCTTGTCTTAATCTTCATGTTATTAATCTTTCTTGTTAATCTCAATCTTGTTTTCATCATCTTTTTCATCAAGTTCTTATTTAAAGTTTTGATCTTTAAAACTTTTCGTGTCTTTAAGTTAATCTTTTTATGTTTTGATTTTAAAGTTTTCTCAAGTTGTTATTCAAGCTTATTTGATCCGATCCATATTAGATTCAGGCTAGTTTTGAGTTCAAGCTTATTACCATAGCTTATTGGTATTGCTTATTTTTCGGATCTAGAACCCAATCGGAAAGGGAAAACCCCTTTCCGATCTGTTATTCCGAGCAGCCATACCTTATTCCGATCAGTGGATCGGAAAAGGGTTTATAAATATTCCGATTTACCCCTTTACCTTACATTCCGATTGCAATTTTATTTTCAGTTATTCCGATTGACATTTTTTGTTATATTCCGATCATAAGCATGTTTTACTCATTTCCGATTGATTGTCTTGTGTATTCCGATCACCATCATCCCTTACATTCCGATCAGTCGATCGGAATAGATTCCGATCATGCCAGTTCCGATGGGACACATTCCGATCGGATTCCGATTGGATTCCGATCGGGTGTATTCCGATGGGTTGTTTTTGCTTTGTTTTACTATTTTGTTTAGTTCAAGTGTGAATTTTTCTCGTTTTATTTTTAGTTAATCTTAATTTTGTCTTGTATTTCTATTTAATTGCCGATTTACTTTTCGCTAAGTTTTAATTTTACGTCATTTCAATTCTAGTCATTTACTTTTAAAGTTTTAAATATTGCACCATTTACGTTTCAGTTAATTGTAATTTTAATTTCTCGTCATTTATTTTTAAGTCTTGCACATTTATTTTTACCAAAACTCAAAATATTTGCTTCACCAAGAACAAATAATCTCACACAATTAACCGGAAATCAATTCGAGAAGACACATCAAATAACTTTTTAACTGAGTAAAATCTTTACATTAAAATGGCGCCGCTGCCGGCTCTTTTCGTGAAGATTAACGGTTTTTTGTGAGAGACGCGTTGGCTTTTGGGAACCGTTCACTTGTGAACGTTATTTTTCGTATAAAAAAATTTTCAAAAATCCAAAAACATTTGTAAAATCATAAAAAGCATTTATTTTTCAAAGTTTTGCACCAAAACTATTCTTCTTCCTTCTCTATCTTTCTTTATGGATTTTTATGTCCATTGCGTTCGGTGTGGGAAACAATTATCTGGGAACAACTCTTGTCAATGGTGTACATGTGAGCGGTGCGGAAACGATATCGACAACACACAATTCGGATTTTGTCCCTTGTGCAACTCGACTAATTCATTGTTTTTGAACCCACCTCCTGTTCCCCCGTGCATCTATTGTGGAAGCGATTCTCATTGGCATGTTTCGTGCCCGGTTCGATACCCGTATGGTCACGGGCAAGAACCAGGGTACAATTATGACAATGAAAATAGCTATCCACAAGACGCACCTGATTTTTCTCCATACCCGGTTTGCAACAACTGTGGGGGTCCTCACGATACTTATTATTGTCAACCAATGAATTATTATGAGCAAAATCCGTGTCCTCAGTTTTCTTCACCAATGGATTATTATGAACCAAACCCGGTTTATAATTCTTCTCAACCGATGAACTACTATGAGCCACAACCATGCTATAATTCAGGTTTTCAACATTTTGAGCCCCCACAGCACCCCATCGATCATCAACCCTCCTTCGAACATTTGAGCTCCCACGAACAATGGGCCACTCTTGCTAAGCAAGGTCAACAACTTCAATAAGCTTTCAACAAGATCATCGAAAAATATCAAGAGGATCAACGACAGGAGCAAATATCGAATATCGAGACTTATACTCCTCCCCCGGTGTATCCATACTATTATGATGATGATGACGATGAGCCTACTATTTCTTGGAATGACCTTACTGCTCAATGTCCTAGTGCAATTGTCATCCCTCCTCTCAATATCCCAAACGTGTCTAAGGAGTGCGATACATTGAATGAGCTTAGTGATGTTGGTCTTGATAACGTGTTTGATGATGAGGTTTGTGACTTACCTGCTATGGAGCCTGAGGACGACGTTGCTCTTATGGAAGAGGTCGATCCTAATGATGACGATTTTTCTCCAAGCTATGAGAATTTCACTTTTGAAATTTCTCAATCTCCACCGGGAGATGCGGGTGACGACGATTTATTCTCTCCGGTTTACGAGAAGTTCACCAATGAACATGATCTTGTGGATGAGGTGGAAGACGTGCTTCTTCGCGATAGATTACGGAAAGTGCACCTTCTTATTGCTCAAATCGAAGCGTTGACTTCTCCTCCTCTTTCCGAGTCTTTGCCTCCATCTATTCCTCCAGTTGAAGATAATGACCCCTTGCTGGAAGAAATCGACATTCACTCCATCCCACCAGGTAATGATGACAATGACATGGAGGGGGATATTATTTTTGATAATTTGCTACTTGAAAGTATTGACCCAAGTCCCCCTCCCGAGCACCTTTCATCCTCCCCTTTAGCCACTATCTCGGAGGATGAGTGCTTTGACCCGGGAGGTGACATTGATTATGCTATGATTGATATCAATACGGCTTTGCCGCTTGCTCAGCATCTATTGTCTTTGGGGGAGGACAATGTGCTTACTTTACCCAACCCACCTCCCGTGGATCTTGAATTCACATACTTTTCGTATGTCGAAAGGACCTTTCTCCCTTTCAAGACTTATCCCCCCGCCTCTCCTTTGTTGATGTCAACCGGGAACGAGGACAAGGTTTTTGATCCCGGTATTGCATTCGAGGCTTCCCCATGGACCATTTAATTCGGGGGCGAGTCAGGCTCGTGACTCGGTTAACAAAAACAAGCGCTTTTTGGGAGGCAACCCAAATATCTATCTATTTTCACCATAAGTGTAGGGGGAGCCCCGTGGTGTTTCTTGCTTTCTTTCTTATCATGTGCAGGGATTAGAGCTTCAAAGACACACTCTTGATGACTTTTGACGAACCGTGACTCCGTGTTCCCTTCTTCCCGGTTCTATCCTAAACTCTCTTCGATTCACTATTTTATATTTTCTCAATATTAAAATAGGAATCTCTTTAGTTGTCTCTTCCTTAGCGAGATTTAAACAAAGTGCACAATGTCCTAAGTGTAGGGGAGTTTACTCCCACATGCTTAAACATTGAGGACAATGTTTATATTAAGTGTAGGGGGACTTCTATCGAAGTTAAGTGGCTCTTTTCCTTGTATTTGTCCTCATTTTAACCGGAAAATCATTTTTTCGACATTTTTCAAATTTTTGATCTATTTTGGCCTATTAGTTTTTATCTTTGTATAGTTATTTTCTTCCTTTGCTAGAATAAATCTTTGAATAAGTGGTTTTAATTTTCAAAAGTTGTGAATCTTTTGACTCAACCCAAGTTTACATATCTAAGTTACTCTAGCTAGTATCCTTAACGTGTTTAAGTCAAGTTTTGCTAGGCTTTTATATAGGGAGCTATAAAACACGAAAGTCTTAACTCTCACGGGTTAAGAACAAGAACTTTTCGCAAGTTCCTATAATTGATCCTAAAGAGTCGTTTATCAAGGGAATTTTAAAATGCGATTTCTAAACTTGAAAAAGTCTAAGAGTTTGCAAGATCCTATAGGCGACTCGAAAACCCAAAATTTTGATTTAATAGGCTAAGCATCCACGAGTCTCATTACTTGAGATTTTAAATTGTGGAGAACGAGAGATGATAGAGTCAATTATAAGTTTGGTATTCTTTCGGGAATTTATGTGAGTTAATTATAAGCCTATTCTCCCTTCGCTTGTTAATAAATTTATCTGCAATAAATAAGGTTGTACGATTTAAAAGGTTACTTAGCTTCTAGCCCAAGATCGTTTAAAAGTTGCTCGGTATGGATTAGAGTTCATAGCCAAGGCATAACTTATTGAAGCGGGATGCGAAGATTGGCGAGTCCGAAAAGGCCCTAACAAGGCATGAGGGCTATATTTTGTTGCTAAAGATCCAAAAGTGATGTGAAGAATCATTTATCGAAAATCTATATGAAGGATCGAGACACATGACGAAAAGCAAATACTCCCAAAAGATCATGGAGAAGTCTATCCAAAAAGGCCCTAACAAGGTATGAGGATAAATAGATCCAAGTCCTAAAAGGAGGCGGATCGTTGTATATCAAAGTCCAAAGTAAAGATTGGAGAAAAATGAAGAAGTCGTGGTCCAAATATGAAGAATCTCTCAAAACTTCAAGTGTAACACCCCATTTTGATAAATGGAATGTCACGCGTAATTATGGCGTATCATCAAAGCATGCAAGGTAATATGTAGTAAAACATACATGACCATAGGGAAAACCGGAATCAAACATCGGTTCCCAAACATAAGCCCAAAACATAGCAAAGTAAATGAACTGAATGAAAGACTAAACAAGCATAAATATATGAAGGAAACAGGAGAAGAAGTCTATGGCAGCTTCCATCCTATGCATGTCCTCCAAATGCTCGAGTCTTGGGTACCTGCCGTTTTGGGACATGGAAAGGAAAGTAACGGCTGAGCAAAACGCTCAGTGCACGGATATACAATATAGCATGAAATAGGATAAGCATGTAACATATAACAGCGGAAGACTAGGTTCTGAGTAGACTGGTTAAGTATTGAGAAAAAACTGGTTTTATAGTTTGAAAAGCCTTATGTTTATCTTATGAAAACTGTTTTAACATATATATACCATAGCCCATATAGGTCATGAAAAGGTCACGTACATGAATACTTGGAGGGGTGACCTCATCATGTTGATTAGAGGGGATGCCTCTAATTAATATACTGGTTTGGGTAGGAGGGATCAACTCCTTGTGAAGGATGCAAGGCACACACCACATTCACCATGAAATACTGAATAAAACATGTAACTAGGATGCACCCATACGCCCCACATGATATAATAATATGGCCAAAACTGAAAGGGACGCCACGAGCAATCACTCCGCCGTGGGGAAGTCATAACATTGGTGCCTCCAATGTCATGGTTATGGTACCTCCATAACTAGGTGAAACTGGTCATGCTTGTATATGGCTATAGATTATGCTAATTAAACATAAGCAGTTCAAAACAATAAAACAAATACTGGGGAAAACAATACGGGGAAATCCTAACAAGGAAAGAATGTCCATACTGAAAGGACGGGAATCCGTACCTCAAGTCCAGTGAATGAACGGAAGAAAGACTCCTACTTCTGGATCACTAACGCTACATGAATACACACGTGTATAAGTATCGAATCACTGATTACGTACTGGGTTTCATGTCTCATCTTAGCTTACTTTGTATGTTTTAGGTCATGGTTTACTGTTTAAAGCCCTATCTGTGTTTACCTTGTACTCTGATTAATCTGATAAAGCAACTGGTAATTCATGTATTATTATACTTACTGTGTAATAATAAGTAACTTTCCAAAAATAGCAGGTTTCCAGAAATAGAAATTTTCCAAAAATAGAAAGTTTCCAAAAAATAGAAAGTTTCCAAAAATAGAAAGTTTCCAAAAATAGAATTTACTGCTTAAAATAGATTAGTTTCTAAAAATAGAAAGTTTTCAAAAATAGACCGGCTGCCTTAATTAAATAAGTTTCCATATGTAGAAGGTTTCCATAATTAGCTTAGCTGCCTGAAATAAATAAGTTCTATAAATAGAAGTTTCCATAATTAGAATTAAGCTGGTTACATAAGCTAAAATATAAGTCTAAGTGTTTATAAGCTTATTTCTTAAGTCATATGATATAGTGTATAGTTTAATTATTATTTCATGCATTTCAATTAAACTATAGGTTAAGCATTTTAATTAGAGTATAACATGTTTTAATTAAAATGAAATAAATTACTTAGGTTAAAATGTGTATTATTATGTATTAATAATATAACCTAAGTCATGTCTAAATTAATTAATTATAAGCATGGTTTAGATAATTAATTAATTATAACTTATAACATAAAAATACTTAGGTTAAATCAATATCATGCTACATTAATAATTAAATTAACCTAAGTCATGGTTTAATCAATATATCATTTATTAATTAATTTATATCCTAAGTTCATGATTCATAAAATTAACATGTAGCATAAATCGTGTTTTAACCAACGAACCGTGAACCGGGCATGAAATCGACACCGTACCCCGAACCAAATCGGGGTTCCCCTTGGTTCCTTGCTGCCGTGGGACCCACACCACCAAACCGGGACCATATGGTCTCGGTGGTGGCTTAATGACCAAGCCGTGACCCCCCTAGGGCACGGGCTAGGCGGCGGCCAAACTAAAACACCCATAAACACCCTTTTTAATTTACCCCTTAATCAAATACATGTTTATTTTATGTTTTTAATTAGGTTTTAAAAACATCATGTTCTTAATTAATTTTACTAAATCAAATCAAAAGAAAAGATTAAAAAGAAAGGTTAAAAAGTTATACCGAATGTGTGGATCAATAGAGGATGAACAAACACGATTTCTAGCAATGATTTTATTATCCAAGATCATCAAACACCCTCCTATGGTGTCTTGAAGGTGGCGGCACACAAGAACAAGGGAGGAGGAGGAAGAACAAAATTAGGGTTTTAGTTGTTTTTAATAAAATGTGATAAATGAAAGACTTTTTCCCCTTAACCCCCTTGTTTAGTAAAAATGATGGGCTAGGCCCATTTCTCTTCCTTAATTCGTGGATATGGGGCCCACAAGGGGTAGCCCAAATGTTTTCCGTGTCTAAAATATTATAGTGTGCTCTCGTGTTCGTGTTTTACGTGTTTTAATTTGTTACGTGTTTATTCGTGTTTATTGGTGTTCATGTTTAGTGTGTTCTCGTTAAATATTTACCGTACCTTAACGTATTTATTTATGCTCGTAATTATATTATATGTATTTACGTGATTATTTTAGTTCGTGTTTTAAAATGGTGATCATGATTTAATTATGTTCACATGAAATATCTATTAACTGTTTATCATGAGTTTGTACGTAATCGATACTTATCATGTCATACACGTATGCACTTGCTTGATTATTAGCACATGAATGTGATCAATACTAAATAGGGTAAGTTTTAATCTAGGACGTACGATCTTAAGGGCACTATTCATGGTAAAAGCATGCGGGTTTTACAATTCTTCCCCCCTAAAAAGAATAATTCTTCCCCGAATTATAGATAAAGTAACTGGAAGCGAAACATACCCGAATCAAACTGGAAAGTATGCAAAATAACGGAAATGAAGGTGACATGGTAGAAGGGAACGTGGAACGTGACATGTCTTGAAAAGACATGGAACGTGACGTGACTGAAAGGACATATCTAATCGATAAGAGAAAAATGGATAAGAAGTCCGGATGAACTTGTCCGTTTCCAAGTGGCCTCCCTCTTGGAACGGTTCCTTCAGAAGATCTTGACACTAATGACAAATCTTGGTCCTCCTGACCTTGACTTGGAATACGAAGAAATTCTTGGTTATCAACGGAAGGTAGATCCCCTGAATTCGATCGAGGAAAAAGAGTTAACGTGCAAGGGTAACTGAAATGTTACGATGCAAGACAATCTGACTTAACTGATAACTAGAAACGATGCGCGAGACATAAAGAAACGTAGTACGTGAAAAAATCTGAACGTGATACGTGAAAAATTTTGAACGTGCTACGTGGAGATATGGCGAGTGTAGTATGAGTAAACATATCGTGATCCATGATACGTGTAACATATCTTGATCATGATAAGAGGAACGTGGAATGAACATGACATGTGAGACATATCGTGATCATAGAATATAATGGCGGTAACGCCAAACGCTACAAGGTGAGACGTGGAATATGACGTGAAACGTCTATCTGATGATGGAGAGTTATACTAAACTTGGGTCTGGTCTCTCAAGTTCTTGCAAACTTCCCAGAATGAGAAAAGAAATGAACGTAACATCGTAAGCCAAAATACGATCATGAACGTGAATAGTGTCATGAACGTGAGCGCGAAAGCAAGTCGTGGAATTAGAATGAAGACGTGAAGTAAGTTAGGAGTACAATTACGAATCTTTGTCTGACCCGATAGCTGAGGGATTGCCAAGTGATCGGATGAGCCTTGGCTGGAACATGTCCGTTCAATCTGTTGGTTCTGAAATCCGTACGGATGTAAGGATTCTGCAGACTTGATCAAACTGTTGACAATAACCCAAATAGCATCATGCTTCTTCTGAGTTTGCTGAAATCTGGTAACTAAAATCCATGGAGATCTTGTCCCTTTTTGATTCACAATTTCATATGATGAAAACATCCCAGTTTGTTGGTGTCCTATCTTAATCTGTTGGTATGTCAGGTACCTAGATATGAACGTAACTGTATCTTGCTTCGTAGAACTTGATACCTAGGAGTTTGTGAAACTCTGAGTCTCTGAATCTAGACTTCTCCTAGCGTATAATTTTCTAGAACACCTAATGTGGTGTAGGGTTCTCTCCTTTACGCATAAGCTGAGTCATGGTAAGATTAACCATAGAAACCCATGTGATTCAGTGTGTCACTGTAATCAAACAGAATTGATATTGAAAAAAAATTCCAGGGTAGAATTTCTCTTGTCATAGAATTTGCAACATAGTGCAGATATGGTCTTCCTGTTCTTCTCTAGGCTTAGAGGAAATCAGGTTATCCTCAATGAAAACGCTGATGAATTTGTTTAGGAGTTCATGGAAACTCAATTTATTAAGTCCATAATGCGGTTGGAGCATTGATGAGACTAATTCAAAATCATAAATCTAGCATGACCGAGTCGTTTACGAATAGCAGTCATGGACATGTCCTGCTTTTTCACTCGTCACTGTTGGCAGCATGAGTTCGATCTTGGAAAAGTGATTAACACTATACGGTTGATTGAACATGTCGTCAATACGTGGAGGTAAATAACGGTCATGAATGGTGATTTGTTTAAAATCGACGGTAGTCGACACATAATCTTATGTTACCGTCCTTCTCCTTGAAGGTTCTTCTGAAGTGTAAGGAACAATTTTGGAATAATCCGTTGGTTATGCGTAAAAGGACCTTAGTAGTCGTGTGTTACTGACAGCTAGAAAATTTTAGCAATTATGGCTAACATAGCACGTGCTTGAAAAGCATAGATAATTTGTACAGATTTTCCTGATGAAAAAAAAAATCAAGCTGAATGTATTCAGGAGCCTGAACATTACTGTACATAATTATGAATCATAGCATGGTGTGGTGTTCATAGTACATAATTAGGATAAAATTCATCTCGTGTCTGTCCGAGGAAATGCGTTAGCAGCTTGGATCTTATCATTAAGCTGAAGGAAAACCTTCGTATGCGTGGGAATACGAAAGGCGTCCTTCATGGTTATGAACATATGAACTATGGTGAAAGAAATGAAAGTGACATCGGCAACGTGACAGTTCTCACTGATGCGCCGATAATGGTATTGAAATTCTTGTGGCCTGATTAATACATGGCACAACAACATAGATATACCCTTGGAGGGTACCCTGAATTCCTTAGAAATGTTCCATAGTTGGACGTGAGTCATGTGTCTTGACTCGTTTCTTGGAACAATAAGCATGACATATGTCTTGACTGGTGTCTTGACGTGTGTCTTCAGGAGGTATACGTGAGACATGTGTCTTGACGGATGTCTTGACATGTGTCTCGAGATGTGAAACAAATATAACCACAATATAAGGTTATTATGCCAAAATTGGCGGATCGGTTGGACTACTGATCATTTGTATGTCTGATCACGTCCGCGGCCAGAGCCTCGGTTGCGATTTCTAGGATATTTTCTGTCATGGTAGTGGTTACTATCGTCCTGTCTGTCAGTTCCATGACGGCCATTCTCATGACCGTGATTCATGTAACTATTCAGCTGAGTGGCCGGCTGGTACCGGTTTGCACTCATATGGCTGAAATGACAGCCGAACGACGTGTGACATGTATGAATTAGGGACAATGATTGATGGGAATCGTCTGATGGTGAAGCATCTTCTCGTCCAATTGCTTTGCTCCGACGCCTTTGTCTTCGTCTTTTAGGATCTCCAGGTTGTGAACAGCATCCGCATCTCGTAGCGTCTCCGAATGTCAGCAGCATCAACCTTTAGTAACATCTCCCAGTTATGAGCGGCATCAGCAATCTTATAGAATATCAGCAAATTGAAAATACGCCTGAGGTGATTCAGAATCGACTAGCGAATGCGCGTGAAGTATTGCAAGAGAAATACACATGGATTAAGGTACGTGTAATACATATGAAATACGGTACATAGAGTACACGTGGAATGCACATGAAATGATCGGTATGGGGTCGATCATTTATCATGATTTAAGGAGAGTATATCGGTTAAACAGTTTGGAAAACCATCATGATAACCTGGCAATGCCAGTATATACCTCATTCTGGTTGCATAGAGAAACGTTAAAGTGTGGTCATACGAAATTTAAGATGATTTGCCTGAAAGCATGATCAATGAAAACTAACCATGACTATCATGAAAGCAGAATTTAATGAATCCAACTATGTCTTGCATGAAGGCATAATAAATGAGGAGTAAGACGTAATCCACATGAAGACGGAATTATCATGAAGAAACACGAAACGATTTAACATGGAGGAGTGTATAACATAATCAGCATGAAACTGATTTAACTATGACAGTATGAAAACATACTTGACATAAAAACATAGTAACTTATGAGGGGACATGAAAAAAAAAATTATGCCAATTTAAATCATGAGAAAAATTTTATGCATGAAAAACAGTGCATGAATGCGTAATGTAGTTTATAAAAACCTTTTATATGTGCGAGGGGACGCCTATGCGTCGGTCCCAAAACAAAAGACATGGCGAGGGGACGCCTATGGGTCGGTCCCAGAATTAAAAGTTTCGATAAAAGCACATGCGACTAAATAGGGCCAGTCCTGTACCAACCATTACTTAGTCATAATCCCTGAAACAATGATACATGAAACATAAATAAATGAAACTCATCTGTCAAAACTTATCAGAAAAAATTTTATGTGACTAATTATGAACTACTGGGGTTCAGTTCACATAGTCACAGTTCACGAGGAACATTATGCATGAAACAATGACACATAACTAAATATGAATGACGGTTGTCCATCCATATTAGTAAAACAATATCGATGAAAACATCAAGGTTAAAACCTCAAGGTGCTGAAAACATCATGGTTAAAACAACAATGCGCTGAAAACGTCAATACGTAGAATAACAGACGTTGGCTTAGGAAGCTCCTGGTGACTACCCACTAGTCACAGGTCGAGTTTTTGAGCCTACAGGTCGAAGCCTTGGCTCTGATACCATAATTGTAACACCCCATTTTGATAAATGGAATGTCACGCGTAATTATGGCGTGTCATCAAAGCATGCAAGGTAATATGTAGTAAAACATACATGACCATAGGAAAAACCGGAATCAAACATCGGTTCCCAAACATAAGCCCAAAACATAGCAAAGTAAATGAACTGAATGAAAGACTAAACAAGCATAAATATATGAAGGAAACAGGAGAAGAAGTCTATGGCAGCTTCCATCCTATGCATGTCCTCCAAATGCTCGAGTCTTGGGTACCTGCCGTTTTGGGACATGGAAAGGAAAGTAACGGTTGAGCAAAATGCTCAGTGCACGGATATACAATATAACATGAAATAGGATAAGCATGTAACATATAACAGCGGAAGACTAGGTTCTGAGTAGACTGGTTAAGTATTGAGAAAAAACTGGTTTTATAGTTTGAAAAGCCTTATGTTTATCTTATGAAAACTGTTTTAACATATATATACCATAGCCCATATAGGTCATGAAAAGGTCACGTACATGAATACTTGGAGGGGTGACCTCATCATGTTGATTAGAGGGGATGCCTCTAATTAATATACTGGTTTGGGTAGGAGGGATCAACTCCTTGTGAAGGATGCAAGGCACACACCACATTCACCATGAAATACTGAATAAAACATGTAACTAGGATGCACCCATACGCCCCACATGATATAATAATATGGCCAAAACTGAAAGGGACGCCACGAGCAATCACTCCGCCGTGGGGAAGTCATAACATTGGTGCCTCCAATGTCATGGTTATGGTACCTCCATAACTAGGTGAAACTGGTCATGCTTGTATATGGCTATAGATTATGCTAATTAAACATAAGCAGTTCAAAACAATAAAACAAATACTGGGGAAAACAGTTGGCTGCATACGGGGAAATCCTAACAAGGAAAGAATGTCCATACTGAAAGGACGGGAATCCGTACCTCAAGTCCAGTGAATGAACGGAAGAAAGACTCCTACTTCTGGATCACTAACGCTACATGAATACACACGTGTATAAGTATCGAATCACTGATTACGTACTGGGTTTCATGTCTCATCTTAGCTTACTTTGTATGTTTTAGGTCATGGTTTATTGTTTAGAGCCCTATCTGTGTTTACCTTGTACTCTGATTAATCTGATAAAGCATTACTGGTAATTCATGTATTATTATACTTACTGTGTAATAATAAGTAACTTTCCAAAAATAGCAGGTTTCCAAAAATAGAAAGTTTCCAAAAATAGAAAGTTTCCAAAAAATAGAAAGTTTCCAAAAATAGAAAGTTTCCAAAAATAGAAAGTTTCCAAAAATAGAATTTACTGCTTAAAATAGATTAGTTTCTAAAAATAGAAAGTTTTCAAAAATAGACCGGCTGCCTTAATTAAATAAGTTTCCATATGTAGAAGGTTTCCATAATTAGCTTAGCTGCCTGAAATAAATAAGTTCTATAAATAGAAGTTTCCATAATTAGAATTAAGCTGGTTACATAAGCTAAAATATAAGTCTAAGTGTTTATAAGCTTATTTCTTAAGTCATATGATATAGTGTATAGTTTAATTATTATTTCATGCATTTTAATTAAACTATAGGTTAAGCATTTTAATTAGAGTATAACATGTTTTAATTAAAATGAAATAAATTACTTAGGTTAAAATGTGTATTATTATGTATTAATAATATAACCTAAGTCATGTCTAAATTAATTAATTATAAGCATGGTTTAGATAATTAATTAATTATAACTTATAACATAAAAATACTTAGGTTAAATCAATATCATGCTACATTAATAATTAAATTAACCTAAGTCATGGTTTAATCAATATATCATTTATTAATTAATTTATATCCTAAGTTCATGATTCATAAAATTAACATGTAGCATAAATCGTGTTTTAACCAACGAACCGTGAACCGGGCATGAAATCGACACCGTACCCCGAACCAAATCGGGGTTCCCCTTGGTTCCTTGCTGCCGTGGGACCCACACCACCAAACCGGGACCATATGGTCTCGGTGGTGGCTTAATGACCAAGCCGTGACCCCCCTAGGGCACGGGCTAGGCGGCGGCCAAACTAAAACACCCATAAACACCCTTTTTAATTTACCCCTTAATCAAATACATGTTTATTTTATGTTTTTAATTAGGTTTTAAAAACATCATGTTCTTAATTAATTTTACTAAATCAAATCAAAAGAAAAGATTAAAAAGAAAGGTTAAAAAGTTATACCGAATGTGTGGATCAATAGAGGATGAACAAACACGATTTCTAGCAATGATTTTATTATCCAAGATCATCAAACACCCTCCTATGGTGTCTTGAAGGTGGCGGCACACAAGAACAAGGGAGGAGGAGGAAGAACAAAATTAGGGTTTTAGTTGTTTTTAATAAAATGTGATAAATGAAAGACTTTTTCCCCCTAACCCCCTTGTTTAGTAAAAATGATGGGCTAGGCCCATTTCTCTTCCTTAATTCGTGGATATGGGGCCCACAAGGGGTAGCCCAAATGTTTTCCGTGTCTAAAATATTATAGTGTGCTCTCGTGTTCGTGTTTTACATGTTTTAATTTGTTACGTGTTTATTCGTGTTTATTGGTGTTCATGTTTAGTGTGTTCTCGTTAAATATTTACCGTACCTTAACGTATTTATTTATGCTCGTAATTATATTATATGTATTTACGTGATTATTTTAGTTCGTGTTTTAAAATGGTGATCATGATTTAATTATGTTCACGTGAAATATCTATTAACTGTTTATCATGAGTTTGTACGTAATCGATACTTATCATGTCATACACGTATGCACTTGCTTGATTATTAGCACATGAATGTGATCAATACTAAATAGGGTAAGTTTTAATCTAGGACGTACGATCTTAAGGGCACTATTCATGGTAAAAGCATGCGGGTTTTACAATTCTTCCCCCCTAAAAAGAATAATTCGTCCCCGAATTATAGATAAAGTAACTGGAAGCGAAACATACCCGAATCAAACTGGAAAGTATGCAAAATAACGGAAATGAAGGTGACATGGTAGAAGGGGACGTGGAACGTGACATGTCTTGAAAAGACATGGAACGTGACGTGACTGAAAGGACATATCTAATCGATAAGAGAAAAATGGATAAGAAGTCCGGATGAACTTGTCCGTTTCCAAGTGGCCTCCCTCTTGGAACGGTTCCTTCAGAAGATCCTGACACTAATGACAAATCTTGGTCCTCCTGACCTTGACTTGGAATACGAAGAAATTCTTGGTTATCAACGGAAGGTAGATCCCCTAAATTCGATCGAGGAAAAAGAGTTAACGTGCAAGGGTAACTGAAACGTTACGATGCACGACAATCTGACTTAACTGATAATTAGAAACGATGCGCGAGACATAAAGAAACGTAGTACGTGAAAAATTCTGAACGTGATACGTGAAAAATTTTGAACGTGCTACGTGGAGATATGGCGAGTGTAGTATGAGTAAACATATCGTGATCTATGATACGTGTAACATATCTTGATCATGATATGAGGAACGTGGAATGAACATGACATGTGAGACATATCGTGATCATAGAATATAATGGCGGTAACGCCAAACGCTACAAGGTGAGACGTGGAATATGACGTGAAACGTCTATCTGATGATGGAGAGTTATACTACACTTGGGTCTGGTCTCTCAAGTTCTTGCAAACTTCCCAGAATGAGAAAAGAAATGAACGTAAAATCGTAAGCCAAAATACGATCATGAACGTGAATAGTGTCATGAACGTGAGCGCGAAAGCAAGTCGTGGAATTAGAATGAAGACGTGAAGTAAGTTAGGAGTACAATTACGAATCTTTGTCTGACCCGATAGCTGAGGGATTGCCAAGTGATCGGATGAGCCTTGGCTGGAACATGTTCGTTCAATCTGTTGGTTCTGAAATCCGTACGGATGTAAGGATTCTGCAGACTTGATCAAACTGTTGACAATAACCCAGATAGCATCATGCTTCTTCTGATTTTGCTGAAATCTGGTAACTAAAATCCATGGAGATCTTGTCCCTTTTTGATTCACAATTTCATATGATGAAAACATCCCAGTTTGTTGGTGTCCTATCTTAATCTGTTGGTATGTCAGGTACCTAGATATGAACGTAACTGTATCTTGCTTCGTAGAACTTGATACCTAGGAGTTTGCGAAACTCTGAGTCTCTGAATCTAGACTTCTCCTAGCGTATAATTTTCTAGAACACCTAATGTGGTGTAGGGTTCTCTCCTTTACGCATAAGCTGAGTCATGGTAAGATTAACCATAGAAACCCATGTGATTCAGTGTGTCACTGTAATCATACAAAATTGATATTGAAAAAAAATTCCAGGGTAGAATTTCTCTTGTCATAGAATTTGCAACATAGTGCAGATATGGTCTTCCTGTTCTTCTCTAGGCTTAGAGGAAATCAGGTTATCCTCAATGAAAACGCTGATGAATTTGTTTAGGAGTTCATGGAAACTCAATTTATTAAGTCCATAATGCGGTTGGAGCATTGATGAGACTAATTCAAAATCATAAATCTAGCATGACCGAGTCGTGTACGAATAGCAGTCATGGACATGTCCTGCTTTTTCACTCGTCACTGTTGGCAGCATGAGTTCGATCTTGGAAAAGTGATTAACACTATACGGTTGATTGGACATGTCGTCAATACGTGGAGGTAAATAACGGTCATGAATGGTGATTTGTTTAAAATCGACGGTAGTCGACACATAATCTTATGTTACCGTCCTTCTCCTTGAAGGTTCTTCTGGAGTGTAAGGAACAATTTTGGAATAATCCGTTGGTTATGCGTAAAAGGACCTTAGTAGTCGTGTGTTACTGACAGCTAGAAAATTTTAGCAATTATGGCTAACATAGCACGTGCTTGAAAAGCATATATAATTTGTACAGATTTTGGAATAATGCCATTCGGTTTGAAAAACGCACCTGCTGTGTTTATGGAACTCATGAACCGAGTGTATAAACCGTATTTGGACAAGTTTGTCATTGTGTTCATCGATGACATACTGATTTACTCAAGGAATGAGAAAGAACATGAGGAACATCTTAAGATAATATTGTAATTTCTTAAGAGGGAGGAATTGTACGCTAAGTTCTCGAAGTGTGATTTTTGGTTGCCAAGAGTACAATTTCTAGGTCATGTTATGGATAACAAAGGAATTCATGTTCATAAGCATGTTTTACTCATTTCCGATTGATTGTCTTGTGTATTCCGATCACCATCATCCCTTACATTCCGATCAGTCGATCGGAATAGATTCCGATCATGCCAGTTCCGATGGGACACATTCTGATCGGATTCCGATTGGATTCCGATCGGGTGTATTCCGATGGGTTGTTTTTGCTTTGTTTTACTATTTTGTTTAGTTCAAGTATGAATTTTTCTCGTTTTATTTTTAGTTAATCTTAATTTTGTCTTGTATTTCTATTTAATTGCCGATTTACTTTTCGCTAAGTTTTAATTTTACGTCATTTCAATTCTAGTCATTTACTTTTAAAGTTTTAAATATTGCACCATTTACGTTTCAGTTAATTGTAATTTTAATTTCTCGTCATTTATTTTTAAGTCTTGCACATTTATTTTTACCAAAACTCAAAATATTTGCTTCACCAAGAACAACTAATCTCACACAATTAACCGGAAATCAATTCGAGAAGACACATCAAAGAACTTTTTAACTGAGTAAAATCTTTACATTACCTTACAAGCTTTTGCAAAGCTTTTTACAAATACTTAATGTTTACCAAGTTTTTGATAGCCATAAACTTTAATCGTATATGACATTAATAGCATTAAATGCAAAAAGTCTTTCATGGCATTTTGCATCGTTGATTCTTTAGCATACCAATAAATTGTTATTTCAAGAATTCAAGTTGTGAACATCATGTAAAAATGCAAAATGATTGGTATATCTTAATGAGGTTTTAAGCTAATTATATCAAATGAGTATTGCTAAGGTCTTCTATGGAAATATATATCTTCCTGCTTTTACAGAAAGTTTGACATGTGTTTACTTTTCTCAATTTCTTCCATTATTTTTTACGAAAATTACAGGCAGGGCCACATTTTGTGGTCCTTGTCCTGCAGAGGCCACTTTTACCTCGAAATACCAAAATGGCCATGATGCTTGGGAAGGTTTTACAACGAGATTTGACTTTGCCACGTGTTGATTTATCATTCGCTGCTTAAAAAAAACAAAAAACCATACCCGGGATTCCTTTCCAACGAATATATCACATGCGTTATGACACCAAGGGCCCCACTCTGACCCAAATAGTGTTGCATGCCTCGTTTTCACGCATTTTTTGGACATTTCGAATATCGTTGTATATGTTGACCGAGTATCATTTTTGGTATAAAAGGGATCCGGTTGGTAACTAAATAAGCAACATATCTCAATATCTCAACAATAGATTCCCGAGTTTTATAAAAAATTGGCAATTCTTTAGCAGTTAGTTTATGCGTAAATCATCATCTCTTATATATATTCCCGAGTATATATAAATTTAGCATTCTTTTGAGCAGCTAGAGTCAAGTTGGTGTTTTTTGTTATAATTCTACTTTATGGCGGTATGTTATTTAATTAATTTTCTTATTAATAATTTTTATGTTTATTTGTTATACATTATTGATATGTTGTTATTTTTAATTTTTAGGATTATAGTGTTACGTTGACTTGTAGAAGCAAGTTATCCTTGTTACCTTTTTCAGAGAAAGATTTAGAAACACACCAAAAGAACGTTTGTTTAGGCAATCATGTTTTGGTTGGTTGTGGAATTTGCCAAAATGCGTAGAGACTGGTATTTTAATACATTTCCTTGCTTGTTGTCAAACGGATTATGTAGAAGAAGAGACAGAAAATGTTCCGTTATGTTATGATGTTGGTGGTCATATTATAAAATTTGGCAGGGAAGAATTTTGTTTAATGACTAGTTTAAAATTTGGTGTACAGTTTCATGGTAGGTATTTAAAGGGGCCAATGCCGTTTAGGAGACGTGTATTTTCTTCAGCTTATGATACTCGTCATATTGTCGTTAGCGATTTATATAGATTTGTTAAAAGTGATGCCTTTGAAAACCTAAATTACTATGATGTTGTACGGCTTGCATTGGTAGCTATTTTGGAGTTAGTGCTACTTGGGCATGAGAATAGTTACATTGTTCCAGAATGGTGCTTTAGGTTAGTTGAAAATTTAGATGCATGGAACTTGTATCCGTGGGGTTCGTATGTTTGGTCCACATTGTATAAGCAGTTAAGGAATGCCGTATACGTACGTGCCGAACACCACCACGCGAATGATGATAGAGACCCAGAAGAAGAACCACCCAAATATCAATTAATGGGTTTTACATGGGCTTTCAAGGTTTGTAATATGTTGTGTTTTGTGTAACTAAAATATAGTACGTGTATTAATTGAAAATAATTTATTTTCAGGCTTGGATGTTGGAGACTTATAGCGTTAAAGCGGCGGAATATTTCACACGACTTGATGGTTATCCCCGATCAGTCCGGTGGTTGCGATAAAAAAAGTTTTTTCGTAGACAAATTCCTACTTTAATTGAGGTGAGTTCTACGACGCTTAGACATTCCTATTTGGCAATAATGTATTCCATAATTTGTATATGTGTTTAATTAATCTTATAATATTTTGCAAGGGTGTTATACCAAACGAAAGGTTGTTTCCCGACGAATTTGAGATGTCGACAGACTGGTGGATTGATAGCCTTAGATATTTCAATAATGAGATACATCAACCGCCCCAAATACTCGAGTTTGATAACCGTTATAGTCGTGATGTTGTACCAGCAGACGTTTACTCAGTTTTGATGGAAAAGGATCGAACTATCCAAGAATTGAATGCAAAAATTATGGTAAATGGTTAACATGATTTAGGTAAATGTCTATCATCGAAAACTTGACGTATAATTATTCAAACTATTTTAATGCAGGCATTACAGGGTTGTGGCCAAGTCTCACCATAAAAAATGTCGTGAATGAATCTGATGTAGGTGGGTTCGGTAATGAGTTTACTGGTACTCAATATAGTGGTTTTGTTAACATTGAGGTAATTTTTATTTTTTGAATATAATTGTCTTGTTAATTTTACTTTTTTTTTAATTAAAAATAATTTAGTATACGTTCTATTTTAGGACCAACAACAAGATGGTTTTGGTAATTTTACGACAGTTGGTAGCCACTTCTTTGACGATATTCGAACTCCGTCGTCATATACGCCGTCTTATAAAGTGACTCCAAATGCTTCGTTCGGGCAGCCTGCTAAGCCATCCTCAAGTCATAGTATGTATGAAATGAATAACCCGATCCCCACGAGGGTTTTGGTCGCTGGTCTAAGGTTGATCGAACATTTGAGGGTAGCTCTTCACAACATCGTGATATTCGCGGCGTACACCCAGTAAGTAGATCATTAGTATTATTAAATTGTTTACACTAGTTAATATTGTAAAATGTTTAATTTAAAACCTGTTAAATTGTAATTAATTGTCAGGAATTGATAGACCGTGAAAAAAGAGCACGTCGTCCAGGACCCCAAAAAATGAGCCCATTTACATCTCTTCCGCCTACAACCAAATTAGGTCCGGGAAAACGTGTTGGAAAGTCAAAAAATAAGAGTGTGTTCGACAACATTACAACCTTTAATCTTGGTGATGAAGAGAACGGCGAATATTGTTTTCAGATTAACAATCAAAGTGAAACCACAAAAGAATTTGTATCGTTTGAGAACGTAGATCCCGATAAGGTATATTTTTAGCTAAATATTTTAAAAATGTTATTTTAATGCAAACTGATTATTTATTTGTTTGGCATGTTTAGGTAAAGTGAGAAATGTATGTTAGATATGAGGATTTTATGGAGAACCCGGTTGATATATTCTTGGATTGTCATGTCAAGGGTTTTACTGTTATGGGTACGTTTTGGTATGAACTAGTTCCTCACCTTGCCAATATAAGCCTTTCAAAGCGTAATTCTGTAATGGCTGGTTGGTTGTCAGATGATGTAAGCTTTTTTTAGAGTGTTCAAGTATTAACAATTTATTTAGGAGCTACTGAAAATAAAAAATTTTATTTTGTTGAAACAACAAATTAATTGTTGGATTGAGTTGATGGTTAGGAATCGACCGCGTGGGGCTGATTGGACAGTTGCTAAAACTGGGACTGCAACGTATTACCCTGGATCAAATGTTTTTTATCTTTTATCGGATAGGTTCCTGAAAGGAACTTTGAATGGTTCGACGTGTCCATACCCAGCGTGGCATGACGTACAAATTGTAAGTATTTCCATTTATATGTTTATCATCGTAACATACATTTAATAGTATGTGATATAAAAGATATGCGTTCTACTAATCATTTGTATATAAAAATGATTTACATTTGTAGGTGTATATGCCAATCAATTGCGGTAGTAGTCACTGGGTAACCACTATAGTTAATTTAATTACTGACCAGGTGTCGATCATAGACTCATTACCTTGCAATATTCGAAAGGATGCCCTACAGAAGCAATTGTCAGAATGGTCAAGGGAGGTGAACGACCTTTTGTATCGTCAAGGTTATTTTCAAAACCGCATACGTAGACCACATGATTTCAAAGTATCCTACAACGAAGTCAATTTTCCAGTTCCACAACAAGGAAACTATATGGATTGTGGGGTAATAACATGTTGGTTGATATACAACCTTTCTCACGGTATAATCCCTTACGAAGAATTTCTATACCCATCGTTGCGAGGATACAAGGGATTGTGGCTATACACAGAATTTGTTTGTTTGAATGTTAGCTGTCAATTTGTAAGAGTTAAAAATAAATTTTTCTGTTATTTATCTTTTTTCATTGAAATTGTATGTTTGTTGTTATTGAGTAATATTTATAAATCAAAGTTTTTAAGGAAAAAAGCTACTGGCATAGATGTGACTTATAAATTAAAACAAAGCTACTAACATAGATGTGACACAACCATGACATTTAAAGATATTAGTGTGACAATACAATGAATTTATGTTTGTCTCTTAAACAAATTCCCGACCTTAAATTTTTTGGAACACTATATATACATATGTTCAATGCCAATATTTTTTGTTAAATATATCAATTATTTTTGAAGTATGGCTGAAGATAACAATTCTCGTTACCCAAACAATTTGTACAATTTTGTTGGTTCTGCCACACAACCAAATATGGCACGTACTTCGTCCCCAGGTCATCTAATTGCTTCACAACCCAACCAGCCTCTACCTTTGACCCCGGTTGTTTTTCCAACTAGTGTTGAAAAACCAATGAGGATAATACCATGACCAGCTGGTATTCTTCAGCAAGCAAAGTATAGAAAAGCAACATTGACAAAGGAAGGTGGTGATGTTTGAACATCTACTCAAGATTATGTAAAGAAAATAGTTGAAGATGCAAGTGAGGATGATCATTTTACGCATGACCCTTGGATTTGCGCAATACAGTATTTAGCTGATGAAGTGAGTAGTGTGATCGGTTGTTTAGGTGACATCAAAAGTTTTATGACACCTAAAGGGAAACTTGAAAGAGTTGTGGCGGTAGTTAAAAGTTGTAACCTAAATTCAATTGGCGACCTAAATGTAACACTTAAAGATACATCTGGTATTGTTGCTAGTACAGTTCATCACAAAGTTATGGAAAAAGAGGGATACAAAAAGTCTATAGCAGTTGGAGCTCTGTTGATACTTAAAAACGTGTTCGTGTTTAACCCCAAACCAATGGTATATTATCTTAACATCACCTTGAAAAACATTGTTACGGTGTTTGACAACAATGTGATTTATGGTTACTTTTAGTTTATGTTTTACTTTGTGTTCTTTGATAAGGACATGTTGTATGTGTACTTTTATTTTATGGCTGTATTTTTGTTGTTTTCCAGTGTATCCTTTTAGAATAAATTTAATAATATATATTTTATGTTTGTGTGTGTAGATTGATTTGTAATTTAAAATGCACTAATTTAAAACAAACCATATATTACATTGATTAGAAAACATTGAATAGTACATAACATAGTAACTTGCACGAACACAAAACACAAAGACATATTGTAAACACTAAAATTATTTGAAAAACACATAACGTCTTAATAGAAACCTAATTTCCGTATATAACTTCATTTTGGGGTCGGTCAACCAGAATTAAGGATTCTTTGTATGGACCAACGATGAATGAGCCACGATTTCCTTGCATAGCTCCAAGGTTTTGAAATGATTGCAAATTTTGGTTGTACACTTGCACAACGTTAAGAAACATTACTCTGTTGACATCAACATCAATTATTGGCTCTCCAGCAATTGTAAAGCCTAATAATTTTGGCAGATCATAATAGGGCATCACACGAGTGAATAGTAACATATTTGAATTAATAAAACCAGCATCATCAATTCCTAATATCCATGCACAAATAATCCTCACATCTTCATGAATGTAACTTCCAGAAATTACAAGTGAGGTTCCAAGATTAGTAACATAAAACGGTGGGGGAATCATTGAAGTAATTGTTTCAGGAATGTTTTGTACATGAAATCGTCTAGCAAGTAAATCAAATGAGATAATTAAGTAAACTTTATCTGAAAAAATACCCTCATGATTTAAAAATTCAGAGCCCACCCAAAATTTTTTACCCCCGACCACTGCTTGCCCTTTCCTTTTTATTCGAATGCTATCACGTGGTAAACAATCAATAGGAATACTGGTCCATCTATTTGACCTTAGTGTAAACACATGAACGTACCATGGTCCCTGTGAGTATAGGGGGTAGTTTATTTTCCAAAGGGTTGCGTCTAACGTTCTTGGATGAACACCAAAACCAAATATCATTTTTGGTGAATTGGGTTGAGACACGAAGTTTGGTAGAATAATAGAAACACACTTTTGTATTGAAGGGTTCCACAATACAAGAGCCATATCATCAGCAAACGCGAAGCACCATATACCTTCTGAAGTCGCTATTGGCTTAAGAGCATTTAAATTTAATTGAGAATGAATACGTGTGCACAATCGATCATTATGCACCGCATACAAGTATCCATCATTACCTTGCTTATATGCCAAATATAAATAAAAAGGATTTGTGGTGCGTAAACCGTAACTACGTATGAAGTCCCTACCTTGTATCTCATAACGCCATCTCCTACAAACGTTGCGAAAACGAACTAAATCGTCAACACCAGACTTGAGCATTATTTCTCTTTGAACTTCAAACGGTATATAATCAAACATAGTTAAATTATAAAAATTTCAGATATCACAATTTGGAAATAATCAAACATTTATAAGAATTTATATTTGTGAAAATATCAAGGTTTATTCTGACATTAATTAGACTAGTCACTGACAGTTTACAATGTCTCATATATTATTTCCCGAGCATGAAAATAGCATGGTTTATTCTAACATTGATTAGACTAATCACTGACATTTTACAATGTCTCATATATTATTTCCCGAGCATGAAAATAGCATTGTTTATTCTGACATTGATTAGACTAATCACTGACATTTTACAATGTCTCATATATTATTTCCCGAGCATGAAAATAGCATGGTTTATCCTGACATTGATTAGACTAATCACTGACATTTTACAATGTCTCATATATTATTTCCCGAGCATGAAAATAGCATGGTTTATCCTGACATTGATTAGACTAATCACTGACATTTTACAATGTCTCATTTATTATTTCCCGAGCATGAAAATATCATGGTTTATTCTAACATTGATTAGACTAATCACTGACTTTTTACAATGTCTCATATATTATTTTCCGAGCATGAAAATAGCATGGTTTATCCTGACATTGATTAGACTAATCACTGATATTTTATAATGTCTCATATATTATTTCCCGAGCATGAAAATAGCATGGTTTATCCTGACATTGATTAGACTAATCACTGACATTTTACAATGTCTCATATATTATTTCCCGAGCATGAAAATAGCATGGTTTATCCTGACATTGATTTGACTAATCACTGACTTTTTACGATGTCTCATATATTATTTCCCGAGCATGAAAATATCATGGTTTATTCTGACACTGATTAAACTAGTCACTGACAGTTTACAATGTCTCATTAAGGAAACAAATGAAAGTGAAATGTACACGGTTGATGCTGACTTAACATTTACACCAACAAATTCACCAGTTAATGATCCTGCTCTGAAGGCACTTGCAATGTCAAAGGGGATTTGGTGTTTTTTAGTTACCGATGATGTTGCACTTCTGTTATGGAACCCGTGTATGTCAAATTCGGTAACCATATTAACACCATTCCAACAACTCGAACCTCCTGCTACCAAAAGAATATTTGAGTTTGGGGTGTATCAACCAACTCAAGATCCAACTATTGTCAAAATTAATTATGCTATAAATGGTCTGTATCAGTATTTAGAATGAGTACACGGTCATGGACCAATCTTGAATCTGTTGGTTTTCCTGATGCTACTATTAGAATTCAGAGGGGTAGTCAGGCAGTTGTTGATGGTAAAATATTTTGGACAAGTTGTGAAAAATACGTTTGTGATCAAGGTTATCTTCACAGAAGGTATGTGATCGTGTCATTTGATTTGCTTACTAATCAAATCTTAGTCCAAGATGTTCCTCAAGAAATCATAAATCACATACCACCGACATTCACGCTCACCTAATATGAAAACACTCTGGTCCTTGGTGGTAGTACAGCTTGGGAACACGGTCGGAGTGCTATGGCATGGGATTTATTGTTGAACGGTGGAATTGTTAGTGTTGGTCCATTGCATTATTTTCTCCCTATTCCAATTGAACATAGGCCCAAAATTTTGGGATTCACAGCCGATGATACCCCAATTTTCGAAACAAGCATTGGTCCCTACGGTGAACCCCACATACTAGAAACATGGAATCATGATATGGGGATCTTTGATAACAACGAAGCAATTGAAGGAATACCGGGTTCGTTTATGGTTGGCCCGTACAAGGAATCTTTATTCCTTCTAAACCGTCCAGTTAGTGATATAATTGCATAATATGTTTTACCTTTATGTATTTTTAAAAAGTTGTATTTCTATGTAATATGCTATGTTATGTCAATTCTGTTTTTAATCAAAAAAATAAATATTTCATATGAGATATTTATTTCGTAATGTAATTTTTTTAATTATATATATATTATTTATTAATGTTTGCATGCAAAAAATAAATGTTTATTCTGACATTGATTAGACAACTCACAGCCATTATATATGCTCTCTTTAAAACTTTCCCGAGTTTCTTTTTAAATTGGAAATAAATGTTTATCCTGACATTGATTAGACAACTCACTGCCATTATAGATGCTCTCTTTAAAAATTTTCCGAGTTTCTTTTTAAATAATAAATAACTGTGTATCCTGACATAGATTAGACACCTCACTACCATTATTGATGCTCTCTTTAAAACTTTCCTGGGTATCTTTTTAGATGGGAAATAATTGTTTATCCTGACATAGATTAGACACCTCACTGCCATTATTGATACTCTCTTTTAAACTTTCCCGACTATCTTTTTAAATGGGATATAAATGTATATGCTGCCATTGATTAAACCGTAAGTAAAAAAATGTACTCAAAGCAAAAATCATTCAAATGTATAATTCACTTTCGCGATCAAGAACGTGGTGTTATGATGCGTGCAGATATGACGTACTCAATGTTACTTGAGATGATATACAAAAAGTTCAATTTGAACCCCGGTGAAAAATACAATTTTCGGGCAAACTTTCTTTAATTGATTCATGCTAGATATTACTGACGACAATGAGGTATCTTTTTTGTTGAATGCGCTTGTTCATCTCCTAACGAAATACCCTACTTGTATGTTCGTTTACAAAAAAAAATGTTCAATTTTTTCGATGAAAACAATTTTCAAAACAAAGAATCACAAAGTGATGAAGATTCAGAAAATGATATTGTAGATTCTGGATATAAGCATGAGGCCGGTTTTACAAAACCAGGATCTTCATTTGCTTTTTTATCGGACGAAGAAAATGACAACCACGTAGATATTAATGACACCAATTTCACTAAACCTGGCTGTTCAAGTGCGTTTTCATCATATGAAGAAAAGGTTGATTCTGGGTATAACAACTATGCAAATTTCACAAAACCAGGTTCATCATGTGCGTTTTCTACACAAGAAGAAAATGAATATGAGGATAACTCATCTACACTTGATAATAATACCACACAGAAACCGTTTTCAAATAAATGGAAAAATTTCATGTCAAACTTACCTAACGTCCCGAAAACCCCCTTTTATAAGTCAAAACCTACAATAGCAAGGGATTACAATAAAGACACACAAGTTTATGTTGGAAAGGTGTTTTTAAGTTTGGAAGCCCTAGATTTGGCCGTTAGGTTGAAAGTTATAGAATCCGATTATCAATTTAGATCTAAAAAATCAAACATCAATACTCGTGTTTATCATTGCTATAATTTTGAAGAATGCGACTGGATTATTCGGGCGAGACGTTGGCCAAAAACAGATGCGTTTGAGATTACAAGCATGATTGATATTCACACATGTCCAAAAACACAAACTTTTCCAAACCACAGAAACGCAAACAAAAAAGTTATTGGTCACATATTTAGAGAAGAGTTAAAAGATGATAAGCGTGATTTGAAAAGTAAAGATATACGAAAAGACATCATGTCAAAATATAAAATAAGTATTTCGTATCAACAAGCGTGGAGAGGTAAGGATTATGGGTTACACATGATTAGGGGATCGCCTTACGATTCCTTTGAAATGTTACCATATTATTGTTACAATTTATCAAAAAAAAATCACGAAACTGTCACACGTATCAAGACAAACGAAGAAGGAGTTTTTGAGATGCTGTTCATTGCACTAGGTGCTCATGTCAGTGTTTTATTTTTAATATTATTCATTCATAAGTTTAATAGTGATGCATTTATTTTTTTATGTTATATCTTTGATTTTTTAACATCAGATCCGAATGTTTCTTAATCAACTACGCCCTTTGCTTATAATCGACACTGCACATTTGAAGGGTTTGTATAAGGGTGCAAATTTGTTAGCTGTAGGGATGGATGGAAACAAGCAAATTGTGCCTATTGCTTTTGGTATATGTCGAGGTGAAACTGGCCAAACTGGTCGTGGTGAATGTCGGTACTTAAAGAATGTATTGGTGAAAACCCAAATTTGATTTTCATATCCGATAGACATGCAGCTATAGCTTTAGCAGTACGAAACGAGTTTCCATTAGCGTTTCATGGTATATGTTGTCGACATCTAATGATGAACCTATCTTTGAAAAAGAAGAAGACAAAAAAAAATTTCTGGAAGATTTGCAAGGCGTACACGGTGGAGGATTTTACAACCAACATGAACATACTACAGGCAGTTCAGCCTGATGCGTACCACAAGTTAATTGAAGCAGGTCCTCAAAGATGGTCAAGAGCGTATTCTCCCCGTCCCCGCTATAATTATTGTACTTCTAACAGCGTCGAGTCTGTTAATAATTGTACAAGAAAGACAAGAAGGCTACCTATAACAATGCTGACAGAGTCGTACCGGCAAATGGTGCAAAATTGGTACTACGATCGACGTGAAGCTGCAGGTAATTATATTCATAATTATAAAACTAAAACTCTAAAAAAAATTAATACTAATCTCTAATCTGCCTTTTTCTACCAGCAAATATGAAGTACGAAATCACAAATTGGGCCGCGGATAAGGTGGAGAAAAGGAAGATTAAAAGTGCAACATGCATCGTTCACGGCGTCAATCAATATCAGTACCAGGTTATGGATGGTCATTATACCCGATTGGTCGACTTTGGAAATCATACATGTGAATGTCGTAAATGTCAGATTTCAGGCATCCCTTGTGGGCACGTGATAGCTGTAACTAGATTTTTGCATACAACAGATTGCGTACAATTTGTAGCAGATTGGTTTAGAAAGGAAAAATACAAAGCCACGTACGCAAAATCCATCCACTTTATTGGAGATGTGCATGAATGGGAGTTTCCATCTCATATACTCCCCATTATACCTCCTCAAATGTATAGCCCCCAGCCTGGCCGTCCCAAAAACACCAACAGAATATTGTCACAAGGTGAGTTACCAAAGGGTATACATTGCACCAGAAGCAATGAAGGGGGCCACAGGCGTGATCAGTGCAAAAAATCATACGTCCCACAACCACCAGTAAAGACCCGCCGACGACAAGTTCCAACAACACAAGATAATTATGATAGTCCGGTCAACGAATTTTACCAAAACACTTTTAACGATTTCGGACAAAACAATTCACAACCATTTCAACCTTACTTTCATAACTCATACCCAACAGATCAATTCCAAACGAATAACCCTGAAGTACCACAAACTGATAACGTTTATGGGGGACAAAGCTTTAATCACAACTTACAACCCTCACAACAATATGATCATACACAGGGAAATGACTATCAGAACACATCTTTTGCGAACGAACACTACAATTCACAACAATACACCTCTCAAAACCTAGATGATATGAACCCAAACAACTCTAGTTGGTTCAACAACTTTGATTTTTAAGAGAGTAATTTTTTTCCCAATTTCTCAAATTGAATTAAGCATGGTTAGGTGTATCTTGTAATATATTTCCTTTTAACGAATAAATTTAATTCATATAATCAAACACCAACAATGAATTATACACTGCTATAGCATTTATTATTGATTAAAAAGGTGACATGACAACACACTTAAACAGTTAAAGGACTAAAAGCACACATCTATATAATGCACCTTCACACAAACGAATATCACAACGTCTACTATCCCATTTTCATATTCCAAACATGAAATACACTATCCGGTTGCACCTATGGAAGCTTCACTTCACCCCCTGGAAGGAAAATTGTTGGTGGTCTCATTGCAACCATAGACCAAGTCGACCTTCAAACTTTTTCAACAAATAAAATAAAATTTATTTTGACCAACAATATAGGTTATGATCCTACCTCCTCAAAATTTCTCTACATAAAAAAACCTAATTGTTCTCTAGATTCGGGCCTGCTCTCATTGGACGATGCTTTACAAGACCGTGAATTTATCGAAGCATATACGCATGTTCCTCGAACTGAACTACATGTGTATGTTTCTCGTGTCAAATTATCACATTTGGTTGTGGCGGAACAAAACATCAATGAGGGTAACAAACAAAGAAAACAAGATAAGCCTTCATGTTCAATAAAACTATTTGAGTAATATGTAACAAGTGGGAACATCTTCATTAGTGTATGCTGAATTTGTGACCCACTACTTTGTAATGCCTGCCCAACTTGTTGCTTTGATAGTGACTAGTCTTATCAATCATGCAAAAGAAATAAATGACCCATTGTTCCATTTCATCTTCTTGTTATATATATTTCCTTACATTTACACTACAATTCATACTCATCTTTAATTCAATCTTCTCACATAAATAACATGTCAACTTCAAATCAAAATACATTCGAATTTCAAGTCAACCACAATGGCCAATTCAAACTTAACCCCCTAAGATATGAACACGGTTCAGTACTAGATGTTAGTGTTCCACCAATGTTGTATGCAGATATGGTTAGTTACATAAATGAAAGCTAACTGTTCTATATTACACGCATATAGCAATTGACAACATATATTACACATTACCACAAATTAACAACTTACATGGTCTGAAAATAATAAAGAGCGATTACGATATCGATGTTATGTACAACATTGCTAAAGTTGTTGGAAAAATCCAGATTTACGTTTCTCATCAACCGGTAGATTTAACCACGGCGTTGATTCCAAATGATGGTTCGTTGGAGGAATCGTTAACGGGTATCATTTCTGAAGAAACAAACCTAAAACTACAAGAGTCACTCCGGTATCTACATCAAATGCAGAAACAGAAGAACAAAAGGTTAGATCACAATAGATCGTTACGACTTATTAGAAAAGCAAAACCAACTACACCATATACCCAAATCAACTACAATTTTATTGTTCACAATAGTGGCCAATTGGTGATAGATGCGACAAATAACCCAACATATGTCAACGGTGGTACAATGATGATCACCATCCCAAGAATGAAACTTAAAGATATTAAACAATATCTTTTAAACATTCTTTCTTACAACATCCATGCTCTTTATTACAAAATAAACTATTACAAGAAATCTCACACAATCAAACTAAGGAACAACTATGACATGCATGTCATGTTCGACATCTCAGCAGCGCACAACATGTTGGAGATGTACATCGACCATGTAGGTGTGGATTTTATTATACGAAACTACATATGTTCAAATGCTGCCCTGTCAGAAATGATGGCCGATGTAATAACATGTTACGAAGGTGAAAATGAAGATGAAAATAAGGAAGTAACACAAAATGATTTCACAAATGACCAAATGATTGAATGGGCCGAACAAGAACACCTGGAGAACGAGGAGATTAAAGAAATTGCCCGCAATAGACCTAAAAGGTTCCTCTTATCTACTAACTACAATTAACATCATTTGTTAGTAGTATTCAGACTGTCTTAGTAATATGCTAAATTTAATCTTTATTATATTATTTTATTTTTCTTCATGTATCAAATGTCATTCCAATATTCAATTACTCATCACATGTACTATGACATTTGTTTGATTCGAATATCTAAATTAACAAATCAAATCACTGACAATGTCCTTCATCTCATATGCTTTTTCCCGAGTATAGCAATGCCTTAGCTGGATGCTCACATGCTTTCACTACTCTAAATGTCAAGGAATCAGTGGACCATTTTTCTCATATTATTTGAATTCATATGTCATTATTATAACGCTGTGATAGCAACTACACATATTCGTATTCTCTATATATTACTTACAATTAATCTCCCACCCACACAATTCACAAACAATATTTCTCCCACACTAACATAATATGGATGCTTCTTCAAATCAACTTAGAACAGATGTTATTGAGAGCATACAAAGGGATCTGCAAGATGAGACCACACTTGCACACAATTTGGTGACAGAATTGAATTGTTACTTCCGACGAATGCGTGCCCGTGAACCACGAATCAGGTTGGTGGAGTCTATGCAAATGACAACCGTTACCAATTACGGGTTGCATACACTTCTTATGGCTCAAGAAGCAGATCAACGTATGTATGACAACTTGAATGAAGCAAGGAAAAATTTGTTGATAACTATTGCTAAGAAGGAACGATTAATTCGTAACTACAGATCGATATAAGTTATCTAATCATGTAACAAAATTATCTTGTTGCTTTTTTTTTGTGTTTTCCTTTGTTTTTAGTAATTCTAATAATATTATGCTTTGAATACAACCTGAGGGTATCAAGTAATTAATGTTTGATCAATTTGGCAATCAAAATTTTAAAATACTTATTTGCCGTTCAAAATATATCGAAAAATATATACTAACCATGCATGTAGAGGAAATTCGTATATTCTTTTTTACACATAATATATTTTTCCTTTCGACTATGTATTTTATTAATCTTTTCTATCAAAACATTATACAAAAAGAATATAAGAATTTGGATACGATAATTACTAACCATGCTTGTAAAGATACTCTTAAATTTTTTTCTGTTTTTCTTCAAAACATTCACGAGTGCCATACTTTGCCCATTAATATATTATTCATCTGAAAATTACTTTTTACGAAATTTATCTCTACGCGAAAAGCTCTTTAAAACTACTCAACATACCAATAAAACTTTTAAAAAAAAATTCACAACAATAAACTAAACATGCGCAAAGTATGGGTTACACATTATTTTTAATAACTTTATAAACATTACCAAAATAATTTAATTTACCAAAAAAAAAAAAATTTAAATAAAAAGATAGTCGGGAACTATCTAAGGGGATTTTGAAATAAAGTTAAATATGTGGTAACTACAAAGCTGACCTCTTTCCCCATAAACTGATAAAGCTGCCCTCTTTTCGCATTAAAAGCAGTGTTGTACCTTTTTTTTAAGCAGCGAATAAATAACTGACACGTGGCAACGACATTGTCGTTGTGAATCCTTCCCGAGCATCATGACCATTTTGGTATTTCGAGGTGAAAGTGGCCTCTGCAGGACAAGGACCACAAAATGTGGTCGTGCCTGTAATTTTCGCTTATTCTTTACACTTTTTTTTAACAAATTCTTTACACTTAGTTATAATCATAAAAGTAATTTGTAAAAAAAAAAGATTTAGCAATTTTCATATCAAATAGTATATGGCAAATAGGCATATTTATTATTTATAAGTCTACATCAGCAACATTAAAATAAGCTTTAAAGGGGTGTCATTATTTGGTAGTTTATAAACAATCAATGAAAGATGCATTGGCTTCCACATTTAAGAATCCAACGAAAAAGAATTACTATGATGTCCCTGTATATCATTTTGAACATAGGAGATGATCTCTAACAGCTAAGAGGGCTTCGAGTCCTTGCGTTTTTCTCTAGCGCTATGGTATAACGTGATTTTTGGTTTTGGCGCAGGTCTCTGTGGGTTAGCGTCAAAGACCTTGCGTCGTGGCCATCAGCCCACACGGTTGAATTTTTGATTATTTTTTATTTTATTTTTTTTAAATCTAAAAGGTATATGCCCTCTATGGTAACAAAAATACCCTTATGACAAAAAAAATCACCACTTCTTCTAAAAAGTTGTGTTATAACATATCTCGTGTCATATCCTATTTTAGTGACGTAACACCACTTTTAGATATGGCACCACTTCTACGGCTCTACCGTTCCCTGTGCTCGAAGAGTATGGCTTGAGCCATGGACAAAAGATAAAAAAAATCACTACAACAGTAATGGCGTCGTGGAGTAGCGCCGCCGCAGCCAACGTACGTTTTTGACAAAAACGCGAGTTGAAACGCCAGTAACATATCGCGCGACTCTCGTTTTCATTTTGCGTTTTCGCAGTTTATATATATAACTTTTTTAATAAAAAAACTAGCCCTTTTTTTAGGGTTTGAGTCAATTTTTTACCATTTAATTTGTATAAAAACTCCCATTAAACTTATACTTTTCACCTATTATTTTCATATTATTTTTTCACACCCATCTATATGAATTCAAACATTGATATGCCCGATTTTTATGAATATTAATCTAATTTTGATATGGAGCAATACACTCAATATGTTAGCTATGTAGATCAATCGGAAAATTCGGAGGAATATGAGATTTGTAGTGAAGATGAAGGCGAAAGTTAAAAAAAAATATTCAAGGCGATATGTATTACACGATCGAGAATTGGCGGAAGCTAAATTACGCCGCGATTATTTTGGGATGAAAACACGCCACCCGTGTATTTGAAAGAATACTTTCATTGAAGGTACAGTATGAGTTTTACACTTTTTTAAAAATCGTTCATGATATATCGTCTTATAATGTTGATCTTTTACCCGAGTACTTTTTATTTTGAGTAAAGTACAAAATTCATCCTTTTAACTTGTCAAAAGTGTGAATTACATCCTTCATCGATACTTGGGACATATTACATCCAACTGTTACATAACCGGTGCACCATATATCCCTTGGACGGATGGCGCAAATACTTTTTCCGTTAAGTATTAAAGTCTAAAATGAAGGTATTCTCGAGTTCTGGTGTATACAGAGATGTATTTTGCACTTAATACAAACTATTTAATTTATTTTTATAAAATAATTTAATTTAAAAAAGAAAAAATCGAAACCTTTTTTTTTGGGAAAAAGTATTTTTAAATTAAGTTTTATAGGAAAAATATTTTAGTTTTGAAATTTTTTTTTGGAAAAAAAATTTCAAAAAAATATTTTATTTTACGTTTTTCTTCGAACTTAAAAAAGGTAAAAACTATTTGAATTTTTTTATATTTTTCTTCAAAATTTTTAAAAAAACTAATTGTTTTTGATTCAAAATTTTTAATTTATAAATATTTATTTCTTATAAAAAATAAAAGTTAAAAAAAATTTTGAATTTTAAAAATAGATAAAAAAATTTAAGAATTTAAAAAAAATGTCTAAATATTTTTTAGTTTTTAATATTTAAAAAAAATGTTTAGGAAGAATTTAAACTTTTTTATTTGAAATTAAAATATTTTTCAAAAAAATTAATTTTAAAATTTTTTTCCAAAAAAAGGTTTGAAATTAAAATATTTTTTTTAAAAATTAATTTTTTGAAAATACTTTTTCCCGAAAAAAGGGTTTCGAAGTTTTTTTTTTTTTGAAAAGTTAAGTTTTTTGTATTAAGTGCAAAATACATCCATGTGTAAGTAAAAAGGCAAGAATATCCTTCATTTTAGACCCCTGTTAGTACTTAATGGTAAAACTATTTGCATCATTCGTCCAAGGGATGTATGGTGCACCAGTTATGTAACGGTTGGATGTAATATGTCCCAAGTATCGATGAAGGATGTAATTCACACTTTTGACAAATCGCAAGGATGAATTTTGTACTTTACTTTTTTATTTTTTAAACAACATTTGATGCATGTGGTCACTTAAGGTTTAGTCCTCTTTTGAAATGCACATCTGTCATACGCTAATTAGCATATGGTACATTACTTGATGCCTTTGATAAGTATTTGCAATGTGTCGAGCGTTATTCACGTGAATGTTTATGAAACTTTACTAAATACATCTGAACCTTAAAAGCTGAATATCTGCTCTTCTCCTGGTCATTCTTGGTAGGGCATTCCCTTGCAAAGTGACCTTGCTGCTGGCAGTTATAGCATCGCACCTTGCTTCTGTCAAACCTTGCTGGCTCTCTTGGGTTGTAATTAAACTTTCGACCGGCTTTCTTCTCAAACTTGTGAACCGTAAGAGTGAGCATGGCCATCTGCCATTTGAGATCCATTTCATCCAGGTCAAGTTTATCAACCTGTTTGAAGTCATCAAAAGCAAGTTGCTGTTGAGCATCAACGTCAGCAACAAAAGAATAAAGAACAGCTTCTACCATGCTACCAGACTTGGCTGTTGGTTCAGGAGCAGAAGTATGTTGAAAAGTATGTTGAGAAGACACAGTATTGCTTGGGCTATTAGCATAAGACATGGGACTGGATCCCATAGAACTCACAAAGGCAGAATTAGCAGGAGTGGGAAAAGAATCACTTGAATATCCCCTCACATGAGGCTCAAAAGTTTTGAGCTTATGAAATAAATCATCAAAATTGAGATAGTCGAGCCCACCTTTTGCTTTGAGAGAGATTACCACCTGATTCCATGAGTAGGGTAAGGCTCTAAGAAATCTTGCATTAATATCACCATCGTCAGGTTTCGACCGAAGTTGATTCAACTGGCTCAATATCTTTTGGAACCTGTCATACCCTTGATGGATACCTTCAGTTTCTGAGATCTTGAATTCTGTGAATTCATCTCTCAGCATGGATCTTCGCATTTTCTTTGATTCCTCATTCCCACCAAACCTTGCTTTTATTCCATTCCAGATCTCTCTAGCATCATCCAAATGGTAAAAGTCACCCATGTGATCATCAGGAAGGGATTGAAGCAAAATAGTTTTTGCTTTGACCTCCTTCTGAATGGTTGTGATCTCTTCATGAGTTTTAGGTTCAAGAAGAGTAATATTACCATTCTTGTCTCTTCCAGTCAACTTCCTGCTGTTCCCATTCAGAATAATCTTCCAAAGGTCTTGATCAGTGTTGGTGATCAACCATTCCATCTTCATTGCCCAACTATCATACTCGTCCTTTTTCAGAAGAGGAAACTTACCATTTGGAAACCGTAGCAACGATCTGCTGAGGTTGCAGAGTTTTAGGAGTACTATCTTCTCCTGTTTGAGTAGAACTTGAGGCGGACATGATTAAACAAAAATGTTAGTAATAAGAAAAATTGATTCTTCTTGTACAGAGACTCTCCCAGGCTCTGATACCACTTATTGGGTCCACTAGATGTGGATCTTGCAGCCTGTCAGGAACGGTGAACGACTTTTGTAATCACAAGTCTATTCACAAAGAGACTCTATACACAATGTAAGTGCGGAATATAAATACTATAAAGAAGAACAGAATAACTATAATGACTTGATCCTTTTCTAAGGATTTCTAATATTAATGACAACTAGAATTACGTTTGATGAGGTCTGTACAACCCTTCTGCCTAAGGTTCCTTTTATACTACAAGGAAACCCTAATACATCATTAAACAAAACGTGTAAAACTGATATGCATATCCTTTCCTAACATATCTCATGCATATCCTAACAGAATAATAAGTAAATAATAAAGTTTGACTTTAACTAGGACCAGGAGCACGACTTGCTCCTACTACTACTATGACCAGGAGGAACTACATACCTCCTAGTCTACCTATTACAATTAACTATTCCAATGGTCCTAACAATATATTGATTCAAAGAAAAACAAGAGATGAAAGAAAGATTAGATGCTGCACTTTTGAGATTTGAAAAATGGAAAAAGGCACCTAAAAATCTTTCAAAATTAATTAATAGTAGCATGTCTGGTAGGACTAAAAGAGGGTTAGGATTTGATAAATATATTGATTCAGAAGATGTGTTTGATTTATCTTTTTCGAGTGTCTTTGATCCCGACAAAGAGGAAGAGGGAGAACCTAGTTACAATAGGTTTAAACCAGCAGCAGCAATGCATGCTGTCCCTCCACCTCTTACTGGAACTTTCATGCCCACTTCTAGGCATAATGACTTGGATGGATCACAGATGCATGAGTCCCCAAAAAGTTCTACTAATTCTAATGACTTTGTCTCGTGTACTTTCAGTGACAAAGCCAGTGACTCTGCATCAAGTGGTTCAAGTGAAGAGTCAAGACCTACAAGTTCCAAGTCGAATGATCATGCTGCTATTGGTGCTAGGAAGTGTGACGAGAGAGTTGCTTTTAATTCCACAGTGTCTAGTCCTGGTTTATTGAGTCCTAGGAAGATTGATTCTCCTAGAGTTGTGTGTAATAAAGTTAGCCGTATGAAACAATGTCATTCTAATAAAAGGTCGTTTAAAACATGTTTTGTTTGTGGAAGTGCATTTCATTTGATTAAAGATTGTGATTTTTATGACAAACATTCTTCTGTTCATCAAGCATTTCCTGCTCTTGGTCCACCAGGAGTTGTTCCATATTCTTCTAGAAGACTAAATCCATGTGCTCAATCGTTTTCTTCTTCTAGAAGGACCTCTCCATTAGCTTCTGATCATTGGAGAAACATTGGATTAACATCCAATAGAACAACCAGTAACTATGCTCACTCTAGTCTTTCCGACTCAGATGACGAGGATGATATTTTTGTTGTTCCATCCTATTCCACCACAGTCTCTCCTACTCCTCCTAATGATGCAACTCCATTGGATGTATTGGATTCACAAGTAGCTCTTGACACTTTACTCAAACAACAACAAGAAGCTACTACAGCAGCTGCTCAAGGTGGCTTTGAGTTTCCCTTGAATACGCCTACTGACAAAGCTGCTCCTAGTACTCCAACTACTACTCCTAGTGCTAGTTTAACACCTATTGGTAGTCCGGCTAGTGAGTCTACTTCCCATACAAGATTCTCCAGTCCTTCTGACCTGGGGAACCATCAAAAGAAGTCTTCTACCAAGCTGGATGATATTAATAAACAACCAATAGATGGCATTTTCAACGCTGCTTCATATGATGATGACTTTGTTGGGGATCTTAATAACTTGGCACCAGAAGTGGAGGTAGCTTCCAATCCAGTGTTGCAATCACACAAAGATCATCCGACTACTCAAATCATTGGAGATCCTGGTTCTACTGTCAAGACACGCAGAATGCATAAGAAGGCCACGTCTGATCATCATGCTCTTGTGAGCTATATTGAAGATCAAAAGCGTAATAATCATACGGACTTTCAACACTGTTTGTTTGATTGTTTTCTTTCACAGGTGGTACCTAGATCCGTCTCTCATACTCTTGAGGATCAAAGTTGGGTGGAAGCTATGCAGGAGGAAATGCAGCAATTCTTGTTTCAGAATGTTTGGATCCTAGTTGACTTGCCGGATGGAAAGACAGCCATTGGTACCAAATGGATTCTCAAAAACAAGAAAGATGCACGGGGTATTGTGGTGAGAAATAAGGCGAGGTTGGTTGCACAGGGTCATACACAACTTGAAGGCATTGACTGCACTGAAGTTTTTGCTCCTGTTGCTCGGATTGAGGCCATTCGTCTGTTTTTGGCTTTTGCTTCCTATATGGGTTTTATAGTTTTTCAGATGGATGTCAAGAGTGCATTTCTCTATGGCAAGATTGATGAGGAAGTTTATGTCACTCAACCTAAGGGCTTTGTAGATCCACTTCATCCCAAGAAAGTTTACAAGGTAGTCAAGGCTCTTTACGGACTTCATCAGGCTCCTAGAGCTTGGTATGAGCGTCTCTCAACTTTCTTGTTGAAACATGGCTATAGAAGAGGCACAATTGACAAAACACTATTTCTTAAGAGGAACACCAAGGACATTATCCTTGTTCAGGTGTATGTGGACGATATTATTTTTGGTTCTACTAAAAAGGAATGGTGTGATGAGTTTGAACAACTGATGAAGGGTGAATTTTAGATGAGTGCTATGGGAGAGCTTACATTTTTCCTTGGTCTTCAAGTCAAGCAACAGTCGGATGGGATCTTCATAAGTCAAGATAAATTTGTTCATGAGATCCTTCAGAAGTTTGATATAGATCCTTTTAGACCAGCAGCAACACCTTATGAAGTTGCTAAAGTCAAACTCAAGAATGAGCCAGATCCTCTGGTAAATATTCACATGTACAGGTCTATGATTGGCTCCCTCATGTATTTGACTGCATCACGTCCGGATATCATGTTTGCAGTAAGTGCTTGTTCTATACATCAGGTGGCTCCAACGGTTTCTAACTTGAATCCAGTCAAGAAGATTTTCAAGTACATTAAGGCTTAACCCAAGCTTGGTTTGTGGTATCCTAAAGAATCACCTTTTGTTCTTGAAGCATATAGTGATAGTGACTATGCAGGTGCTAATAATGACAGAAAATCTACTACTGGTGGTTGTCAATTTTTGGGTCAAAGACTAATTTCATGGCAATGCAAGAAACAGACAATCGTAGCTACTTCTTCAACAGAAGCTGAATATTGCTGCTGCTAGCTGTTGTGGACAAGTTTTGTGGATCCAAAATCAGATGCTGGATTATGGGTTCAATTTTATGAACACCAAAATTTTCGTTGACAACCAAAGCACTATCTGCATTGTGAAGAATCCTGTTTTTCATCAACGTACAAAGCATATTGAAATTCGACATCATTTTATACGGGATGCCAATGAGAAGAAGTTGATACAGGTTCTTAAGGTTCATACGGATGATAATGTTGCTGATTTGTTGACAAAAGCCTTTGATGGTCCTCGGTTCAACCACTTGGTGGTTCACATTGGGATGGTCAATCCTTGAGACCTAGGATTGAGGGGAGGCTTAGTGTACATATTTATTTGCATAAACTAACATATTGGTAGATTTTAACAACAGATTGAATAGGTTCTGGTGGTGTGTGTTACTCCTAGTGGAAGTTTTTGCTCACTTCTGATGGTTGTCTTCATTCATGACTGGCTTCTAGTCCTTAATGGTTAGCTTCTAGTCGTTCTTGGTTGGCTTCTAGTGGATAAAAATCCTTCTTTGTCAAGTGATGGTTGACTTCTGGTCTTGGTTTGGGACACTGTTCACTTTGTTGACTTATGTTGACCACATTATGCTTCTAGTGTTGACCATTGTGCGCTTTGACTTTTAGTCAACGCTTGCAAATTCTGGTATATATCCTCTTATTTATCTTTGGTAAATTGGGATTTGCAAATAATGTTAAAAGGGGCAAGTGGTTACTTTGCATTAACTGCTTAATTTGAAAGGGCAGCCCCCATTATAAGGGATCAATGAACAGTTACTAGACCATTATTTATGGTCAATAACCCCCTTGACTCATTCATCACAATAATAACACACACATCCACTCCTACTCTCTCAACCCTAACAAATCATCTTCCATTTCTTCGGATCATCATCAATGGCTGCTTTGGTCTACCAACCCGCTCACAATAAGGTCGCTTATCTTGGAGATGGTCCTCTGGAGTATATTGAGGCTTCTAACCTCAGGTATGCTTTTACTGTGTGCCCCATTGTTTATGATAGTGTAATCCGTCAGTTTTGGGGTTCTGCTACTCTTGTGGCTTTAGTTGGTTGTCCACGTGAACTCCATGCTATTGATGGTCGTTCTTATGTGGTTACTGAAGCTTCTATTCGGAATTCCCTTCATCTTCAAGATGAAGGTGGTGTTGTTTCCATCCCCAATGCTGAGGTTTTGGAGGGGATGGCTGCTATTGGGTACAATCATGGGGGGAAGTTTAACTTCCAAAAGAATCGGTTTTCCCCCAATGGAAGCTTCTAGTGCACTTTTTGATTCATTGTTTAAGCCCCAAGTCTGGGAGTTGGGATGCTTTTCCTACTCCTTTGGCTACTGGTCTAATCTGCGTAGCACATGGTAGGGTATTTAATTTCTCTCACTATTTGTTTGATGGGATGGTTAGCAATCTGTCTAGTGCTGGTTCTAGGAAGAAATTTTTGATGTATCCTAGGTTTTTACAGCAGATACTTGTTTGTTTACCTCGTGATAGGGAAGAGTATAAGCCTTCTAAGCTTACTACTAAAGTATACTATAACATGGCTCATGGGTTTAGCGGGGAGTGGAGGCCCCTTACTGATGCAATGTTGGGCCTTGCTGAAGGTCCTCCTGATGTTGTTCCTCCGGTTGACCAAGCCGAGGAGGAACCTCAATTAGGTGATGACCCAATGGAGGAGGAGCATCCTGCTGGTGGTGCACCTAATGTGGTTGTGGAAGAGCCGGTTGAGGAGGTGGTGGTTGAAAGGCCATCCACTTATAAGGCTGCTCCTTCTTCAATACCGCATTCGTCTTCATTTGTGGATACCCCCCCTCCTAGTCCTGTTCCACACTCTTCTGATAAGCCTTCTGGTTCTCGTGCTCATGATGATGACCCCTTTATTGCTTCTGGTTCCAATGAAGCCTTCCCAGACCCAAGTCCTCTTGGTGGGAACGCAGAGGAGCCTATTACACTTACTTCTTTACTTGATCTCATGCACAGGTACCATGAACGGATTCTTTCCTTGGAAGCGGATTTGAATCAACATCGTAAGCTTACCCGGGAATTTGTTCTTCCCATGGCTGATCGGATTAAAGCCTTGGAGACACAGCAGAGGCAAAGGAAGAAGCATGTGGTTCAATCTGATTCTGATGAGGATGTTGAAGATCTTGTGGAGGATGGTTTGAATTTATTGGCGAAGGCTGCCTTTGCTGATAAGTTGTATGATGATCTGCCGATTCCACCTACTTCCTCCAGCATTCCTTCTCCTGCTGCTGTCCCTACACCAACGGAAGATGTTGCTGGTACTACTGCTGGTTCCACTGTTGGCCCATCTCATGATCCAAAGGGGAAAGCCCCCATGACTGATGCTCCCTCACCCCCTCGCAAGCGTACACGCAGACAACTTGAGGAGGATAGGTTGGGTGAGGAGGCTGCTCAAAGGATGCAAGCAGAAATTGACCAAGCTGCTCGGGCTGAGGAGGAAGCTCTTCAGAAGCAGAGACGTGAACAGTTGCAGCATGATGCTATGCATTGGGATGATATCGATTGGATGCGGGTGCTGACTATTCTTACCTCGGATTATTCCTAGTTTATTGATCTCTTGGGTTCTGATGTGAATGAGCATAATTGTATTCCTCGAGCAATGGTGTTAATGCGCAAGCAACAGTTAGCGCTTGCTGCTCAACTTCGTGAAAAACGTAAGAACATGCCTTTGACGAAGACCGAGGAGCGAAAGTAGATGCAGCGGTATGTGAAGTATCAGTCGGCTGCTTATTTCACTGTTGGTTGGACATGGGAACGGGTTCGGGCATTGTCTTTTGATGAGCTTAAGGCGCTCTATGAACGAATGATCAAGCATCAGAGCACCCCCATTCCGGAGCGTTTCATCTATCGTCCTCCTCCAAGCGTGGTTCCTACTTCTCAACCTGTTGTTGCTACTGGTTCTACATCTGATGCTCCTCTTGGTTTTGCTGCTATTCCATCGGTTGTTGATGTTTCTACTGTTGTTACCACCCCTACACCTTAGGTTGCTCCTCCTGTTTCATCTCTAGGTCCTACTACCACCACCACTATGCTACCACTACCACCACCACTGCTACTCCTACTATGACATCACCATCACCACCCGTGCCTGGTCCTCAACCTATTCCTTCTTCTGGTGCAGCTTCTGTTGATCCTTTGGTTGGGCAAGCTATTGATTCTACTTCTGCTGATCCCACTCCTGCTGCGAAGGTAAAGGTAAAGGTTGAACCCTCGCCTAGTTCTCCCACTCCTCGACGTTCCATTCGCAAGCAGTTGGCTCGACGTGCTAGACGTGGAAAGTCTGTTCCCTATGAGAAGCGTGCTCCCAAAAATCTTATTGATGCAGCTTCCGATAGTGACTCTGAGTTGCCATTGGGTAATGGATCTATTAAAGGTTGGACGGTTAAGCCTTCCACGACTCTACCTGGTACTGTGTACCATAGGATTACCATTAGTGATGGTTATGTTCGGTATGCTTCGGGTTTGCAAGGTATTTTGTCCTGGGCGGATCGAAAGGATCTTATGGCATTGTATGGGTTTGTGGATGCTGGTATGCCTGTTCATCCTAGTGAAGTGCCCTCCTGGCCTGGTCTGAGAATGTGGGCTGATTTGAAAATGATGCTTGATTCCCCTCCACATGCTCCCGTTTCTGGTGTCTGGAAGGACCAGCCACAATGGGTCATCCAGCGATGGAAGTTATATGCTGGTTGTGGTGTGCATGTGTTAGAGTTAGAGTCTGGTATTATGGTGTTCATGCTCACAGATTTGTATTATCCGTTGACGATTGCTTCGATGGAGGCCATGCTTACTTGTCACTTGCAGATTTCTAATGCCCCTTCCGGGAATGAGTCTTCTATGGCAACTACACTGGTGGAAGGGATCCAAGCTCGATTACAAGCTGATAAGGTGGCTGCTTCTGGTCTGTGATATGGTTGGTTTGTAAGTTTTTATGTTTTGTGTTTTTTGTTTATCTGTTAATACTGCAATTCTTTTCACCAATATGTATAGTGATTGGTGACTTTCCTTCCTTATAGTTATAAAAAAAAACAAATGAAAAAAAAATTACTTTTTATATAATGTCTGCTTATACTTTAAACAAATCATGGATTTTACACTTGTGAATAAAATACCATCTGCTGATTCAAACTTTGGGTTCCTGTTGTTGATTCACACTTGTGCTGGTTGCTTGTTTCATCTGGTGTTGGACTTGGTCCTCACAACAAATGGTCCTCAACTCACCATGTCTCACCGACAAGAAAGAGTTGATTCACCTTGAGGGTACGGCTCCTGGTGTGATTCTCAAATCCGTTGATGGTTGCCAGGTTACCCAAAACTGGATGGTTTTCACTTGCCATGGTCCTAGACTGAAAAGTGGCTAATCCAATGGGGTACGACTCTTGGTAAAGATTTTATCAAATCCGTTGATAGCTGTAATAGCTTGCTTAAAGCTATAGGGTTTTCAACTCACCGATGCTTCATTGCTAAGAGTTGGCGAGTCCAGAAGGGTACGGCTTCTGGTAAAGACATATCAAATCCGTTGACGGCTGTGATGGTTTGCCTAAAATCATCAGGGTACCCTCACTCACCATTGATTCACGTTCTAAGAGTTGGGCTGGGTTCTGGTCTCCCAGGGTGATGCTTATTCCACCAGAAAGATTGGCTAGCCCAAGAGCGAGCAGCTACTTGGTAAAGGCTCATCAAATCTGCTCATGTTGCTGTAAAGATTCAACACGATGCTGATTTGTTTCAAGCTTTGGAGAAGCTTCTAGTGTTCCATGTTGCGGCGGTTCTTATGTTTCTTATCTTGCTGATGCTGCTGTTTCTTTTGCTGTTTCAATCCTCAAGCTTTATTGAACGTTTTACCAGGAAACTTGAACTCAACAGGTCAAATTCAAGTTTAGGGGAGGATTGTTAGGACCATTGGAATAGTTAATTGTAATAGGTAGACTAGGAGGTATGTAGTTCCTCCTGGTCATAGTAGTAGTAGGAGCAAGTCGTGCTCCTGGTCCTAGTTAAAGTCAAACTTTATTATTTACTTATTATTCTGTTAGGATATGCATGAGATATGTTAGGAAAGGATATGCATATCAGTTTTACACGTTTTGTTTAATGATGTATTAGGGTTTCCTTGTAGTATAAAAGGAACCTTAGGCAAAAGGGTTGTACAGACCTTCATCAAACGTAATTCTAGTTGTCATTAATATTAGAAATCCTTAGAAAAGGATCAAGTCATTATAGTTATTATGTTCTTCTTTATTGTATTTATATTCCACACTTACATTGTGTATAGAGTCTCTTTGTGAATAGACTTGCGATTACAGAAGTCGTTCACCGTTTCTGACAGGCTGCAAGATCCACATCTAGTGGACCCAACATATATATTGTATGTTGAGAAATATTTAAGGAAACCTAATTTACAAGACATCCACCATGTATATGACTTGCATGAAACGAAATACGGTATGTCGGGAATGCTCGGGAATATTGATTGTATGCATTGGGAATGAGTAAAGTGTCCTAATTTCTTACATGATCAATTTAAAAGAAAGGATAAAAGATATCCTACCATAATGCTTGAGGCCATTGAGGATCGACAATTGTGATTTTGGCATGCTTATTTTAGGATCCCGGGGGCAAATAACGACCTTAATGTTTTACTTGGTTCATCGTTATTTGATGACCTTCTAAGGGATAAAGCTCTTAAAGCTCCGTTTCAAGTAAACGAAAAAACATACCACAAAGGGTATTATTTAGCGAATGGAATTTATCATCAATGGTCTACGTTTGTTAAAGCGTTTACTATCGAAAGGGATGTAATAACAATTAATTTAAAAGAGTTCAAGAAAGTTCAAGAAAAGATATTGAAATAGCTTTTGGAGTGCTACAAGATCAATGGGGATCATACAATAACCCGCACAAGCATATCAAATAAATACGATTAAAAGAATCATGTATTGTTGTATGATACTATATAACAAGATATGGAAGATCTAAAATTCGTATTAGTGAATATTGGCATATGTACACTTCTCCGGAGAGCAATATGCAACATACTAGGGTGAAACGATGTGAAAGACAACGAATGAAAAACAAAGAACCTCGGGATAGGAGAGTTCACGAAGACTTTTGATACGATCTTATGAAACATTTGTCGAGAAATAACGAATTTTAAATTTATGTTTTATTTTAAGTTTATATATTTTTCCAAGTCTTTTTTATTTATAAGTTTATGTAATGATTTTTTATTAATGAATATAAGTTTAAGTTTATTGTGTTTTTTTAATATGAAAAACTATAAAAAAAATAATTGTTGTCCCTCCGTAACACCAAAAATCTTGGTGTTAACCAAGGAGCAAATTTTTTGTGTTATGAAGGTTTTTGGTGTTATGGCTAAAAAACCTCATTTTTTTTCTCTTTTTTGCCCATGGTTTAAGCCATCACACTGTACAATACCTAGTACTCTAAGGTCGAAAGGAGTGGATGGTGCAAAACCATCGTTATCTCAGCGCCTTCTTAATTTTATTATTTTTTTCATTCAACTCTTAACTATAATAATGGTGGATGACGTCTTTTCGGTGAGCAGGTAGCTTTATATAAAGTTTGAGAACACGTTTCGGAAACGTACATACCAAAATATAGTAAAAAGGCGACAGGGTTTTGGTCGGACACAACTGAATATTTTCAACGAAATGGTTATTTTAAAAAGTGGCCATGAATCTGTTAACTGCAAATGAAAAAAGACTATTCGGTCTAAAGTTGATCAATTTTTAGCGATTTAAAATTGTGTCTTACATAGGCATCCATGTGGGACTTGTGAATATATTGTCGATCAAGAAGCCGCAATCGAATATCATACATTTGCATTCTATGAAAGTTAGAAGGTTTTGAAACCGCATCTCAAATGAGAAGTTGTTAAAATGCTACAATTTTTTTAACTGTAGAGTTTAAGTTTTTTTATAATTATCATTATTGTAATCATTTTTTGTTATAATGTGATGTTTTTTTATTATTAATAAAAATTAAAATAAAAAGAATTTGTATGATCATTTGTGCGGTCATTATTATGGATGTTTGGTTTATGTGTGGTTAGAAGAAAAAAAAAGCTAAATTAGCGTCAATGTACTACTGACCTACGGTGAACACTACTTTCCAAAGTTGTTAAGATCGAGATCTTACTTTGGATCGTTTTCGTCATTGCAAGATCGGAATCATAAGATTGGATCTAGATCTTAAGATCCTACTATAATGTCATTTTTATTAGTTTTGTAATATTATGTAAATTTGCAAATTTTTATATATCACTAACATAAGAATATATAAGTGTTTCATAAAAATGTTGTTTTAAATTATAATTTTGAAATATTTAAGAGATTAAGTTGTATTTTAAAATTTTATGAGACTTGACCAGTAAATTTGTAGTTTTTTAGTTTGTAAGTCAAAAAAATGTAAGATTGAATTGTAACAGATCTTAAGATCCTATACGTAGAATCGATATCTTATAAGATCTTACATTTGCAAAGATTTTTATATAAAATCTTGATTATTTTTATCTTGCAGCATCGTAAAATCGTAAGATATTAAGATTAAGATCGAGATTTTAATAAACATGCTACTTTCAACTTAATAAAAAGGATAAATATGTAATATGAAATATTGATGCTATAAAAGAAAGGACCACAACAAGTAGCTAAAAAAATTGTTGTGTGGTTATATATAGGCGGTTAATCTTTATATTATCTCTTCAAAAATTGTGGAGGATTATAGTGGGTGTAGCACATGAATAATAAAAAACTATTGGACCAATAATATTGTACAACAATAAATAAACAAAAGATACCATATGCCAATCAATAATTACATACAGAGAGTGCTCCCATGGGAGAGCCTCTACAAAATATAATCTATAGTATAAATCTTTACTACATTATAAAAGGGTGTATCTTTTTTTTGAAAGTTAAAATGTTGAAAGTTGAAAGTTGAAAGTTGAAAGTTGAAAGTTGAAAGATGTATCCTACTAAAATGTTGAAAAATATTGATTATTCCTTGTGGTCAGCCCTAATACACACAACATAATTAATTCACACACACACAAATTTTAATCTCTCTCTAAACCCTAATACATACAAAAAAAGACATACTTTGTAGTGTGGAAATTATTTCAATCACTTTTGATAATGACCACAATATCGTATATCGTTAATTATCGTTGCTAGAAAATCCCGTTGATATGCGCGGGTACTCGACTAGTACTAATAAAAGAGTTTATATTAAAAATTAAAAAATTGTGAATTCAACAATTTTTTATATATAAATATAATGTTTAAATAAGAAATAGTGTATTAACCATTCTATTATGGGTTCGATCATTAAGTAACGGGTTTGATCATCGTATCGATCTGGTCGAGTCATCGTGTTATAAGCTCGACCAATGAATCAATTTGATCGAATCATCATTTTACGGGTCCGTTCACTGAGTCAACCCAATCAAACCATCAAGTTCTCGATCAACCATCAAATCAATTAAAATATCGTAGATTATCCTCGCTATACATGAGTACATGTCTAGTACTGATAAATATATATATACGTATTAGCATGTTTTAAGGTTCTCATGAGTGTGTTAAAAAAAGGTTCTTATGAGTAATTTTAGGACTTATAAACGAACCGGACAAATATGTACGAAGTTTTGTTCACATTTTCTTTTTAGTTTTTATTGAAAAATAAACATGCATGATCATTAAACGGCATAATATCTCTTCATGTTCTTTTATTAAATAAAGTAGTTCGCTTATGTAGTTATGTTAATTCATCAAGACACTACACTAATATTGTGAAATACACGGTATAATATTGTGTATGTAATATAGGTGGTGTCTTTTTAACTAAACAAATTTTAGAAGTACATAGTAAAAATATAGAGCATGCAAATATAAACAAACGTTAACGAACACCGAATCATATGTTTATAAACATACATGACTTTTGTTCATTTTTGTTTATTTAACTAAACAAACATAAAACATCATTCATGTTCGATCAATAAAAACATAACGATGTTTTTTTTTGCGTCACTGAATGTTCAATTCATTTACGTTACTAACTAATCTGGTCAAGAAACATGGGTCATGAGCGACAATGAACTCGAGACAAGCTGATCGAATCGGTTCTAGAAACCTATCGATATCTAAGAAGTCAACAACGAGTTGCTAATATTTCACCAATTATACTCGTTGAAGTTTCACAAATTCCTGCTAAAGAAACATGAAATGTATATTAACTTGTAGTCGTGCCTAACTCTACCCACCGTTGAATAACTTTGTTAAAACTAATTCAGATGTCAACTCTTTTTCATCCATCATAAAAAAAGTCAACTTGTATATTTAACAATAAAGTTTGGTTCAAGTGCAAGTGCATGCATACTTTTGTGTATAAAAGATATGGTATGTGCGTATCTAGTGGAGTATTTCTTTTTCTAGCAATATAGTTTATGTAAAAAGTTGTATGTGTGGAAGCCACTTATAACTTTTCAAAGGTTTTAAACAAGTCACCAAGTTTCTTTTAAAAATCTTGTGATTCTTAGGTGCCGTTTGGTTCGGGGATATTCAAAATTTTTACATTTTAATATTTCCAAATATTGTGTTTGGTATAACTAAAAAATGAATTTAAAATTCCTTGAATTCTCAAAATGAGGGATATTAAAATTCCTCCAAAAAGTGAGGAATTTTAATTTACTTGAAAATTATTTTTCATAAACTTTTTTTCTTGTCGTTATTATTTCGGTTTTTATATTTAAATAAAAAATTATAAAATTTTAAAAATTTATATAAAATATATATAAATTTAAGTAAATATTTATATAGAATTTTTTTATGAAATATATATATAATTTTTATAAAATTTATTGAAATTTCTTACAAATTTAAATATTTTTTTTATAAAATTAATGAATTTTTTATAAAATATATATAATTTTTTTTATAAAATTAAATGATTTTTTTTTTAAATTTTAATGAATTTTTTTATAAAACTTATATAAAATTTATATAAATTTTTTATAAGATTTTTATAAAATTTATATAATTTTTTTAAAAATTTTATTAAATCTTTATAAAACTTAATGAATTCTTTTATAATATTTATAGGAATTTTTTTATAAAATTTATGATTTTTTTTATAATATATAAACTTTTTATAAGGTTTATATATATATTTTTATAAAATTTATATAAACTTTTTATAAATTTTGTATAAGAATTTAAAAAATTTATATAATGCTTTTATAAAATTTATATAAATTCTTATAATATTTATATATATATATTTTTATAAATTTTAAATAAAATTATTATATATTTTTTATAAAATTTATATAGTTTTTTTAAAATTTATATAAAATGTGAAAATTCGAATTTTAATCTTTTAAATAGAAAATATATATAAAAAATATTTATTCGTTAATTGGTTCAACCTAAAATCAAAATTTCAAAAAATTATAAATTCTGCCAACCAAACAGGCTTAGGTATTTTAAATTCTAGAATTTTAAATTCTGAGGAATTTTATTATACTAGAAATTAGAATTTCAGAATTTTAATATCTTGAACCAAACGGCTCCTTAGGGTCATTTGAAAGTTGGGTAAATAGCATAAAAAGCTACTAATCTTATGTCAAAATTCAATTAAAGGTACTCAACTTTTTTTTTTCTCAATTTAAGTTATAAATCTTCTTTCTTGTTGCAATGTTGGGACAATAACAAATTTAAAGGTTAGATATTAACGACCGTTTACTTTATTATTGCATCGTTAGCCCTTTATATTAACGACACTTTATAATAACCTCAAAATTCGTTTTTTTAATAATTTTAGACCGTTTTCAATCTTTTTCGTTTGATTTTTACCGTTTTCATTCGATTTTTAATCGTTTTAGTCTGTTTTTTTCGTTTTATCGGTTTTAACGTTTTCGACCTCCTTTAATGTGTTTGATATCGTTTTCGACCTCCTTTAATGTGTTTGATATCGTTTTCGACATTTTTTTTACTGTTTTCGCCCGTTTCTTGTCGTTATCGCATATTTAATTTATAGACGAAAATAAACAAATAAACCAAATAAAAACGTTCATAAATGGTAAAAAAGAAGCCGAAAACAGAAATTTAGACCAAAATAGTTAAAAGTCGGAAAATGGACACAAACGATCAGAAGGGCTCGAAAACGTATAAAAATGGACGAAACGGTTCAATACGGTAAAAGAACGAAGAATTTTTAAAAATTGACCAAAACGATTAAAAAACAAAAACAGTAAAAATCAGACGAAATAGGTGAAAAGCGGTCTAAAACTATAAAAAACGAATTTTGAGTTTATTATAAAGTGTCATTAATGTAAAGGACTAACGATACAATAATAAAGTAAACGATCGTTAATATATAACTTTTAAATTTGTTAATTGTCCAACATTGCAACAAGAAAAAAAATCGATACTTTAAATTGAGAAAAAAAAAAGTTGAATACTTTTAATTGAATTTTGACTTAAGATGGGTACTTTTTTATACTATTTACCCTTGAAAGTTTGTTTGATGAAATTATAATAGCGAATGTTTAGTGGTATTTTCCAAAATTTAAATTGGTGACCTACGTTTTAACGTTAAATCTTGAATAACAACATGGTGCAAAATAATCTCTTATTGCAGAACACTTTAAAGTTTAAAAACCTCAAATCCTCGCCATCCTTTTAGCAAAGAAATCCTCGCCATTTTAAGATCATAGATAATGTACTATTCAGATAATGTACTATTCATAGATCACATAAGAGTGGAAAAATTATCTAAAAATACATCAACCAAAACATGACACCTTCTTTTTGTATAAGTTTCTTTCTTTCTGATTCATTTGTGGATGTATCAAAACTTTAAATTTACACATAAGTATAGTCATTTCATTCATATACAGAGTACAATATATAATTTTTTCAAATATACCAAAAATAACAAGTTTATGTATCACTCAAATAACTCCGGCCCAACGAGGAGCAATAATCATTGTTATCTAAAAGTAAAAACTCATACTCATAAGTCATATCGTATTATTTCCCATTAAGGCCAGAATATATATGAAAGCGAAAATTACGAGAATGGCCATATATGGCTGGTCTTTTCTTGCAGAGGCCATGAAAAAGTTGCTTTTCCAAAATGGCCATGAAGCTCGGGTGTAAGTTAATACGAGGTACTTTTTGGACACTTGTCACACTATCGTCCGTTTAAATTAAAAACAAAAGGCCTCGTTTTCATCGAAGGGACGCAAGGGACAAAGGCTGTGTTTGTGTCAGCCTTGGGGTGTTAATGGTGGGCCCCCGTCTGATTAAGTTTCTGACAAATTGATGCTCGGGGGTATTGTAACCCGAGGTTCATTTCTATATACTTCATGCTCACCCGAGCTTCATTTGATATGTATTACTTTCAAATAATATCTCAAAAGCTTTCACCCGAGTTTTATTAAAAATCAAATTTTTTAGCAGTTAGGTTATGCCAAATCCACAATCTCTCAATACCAAAAACCCGAGTTTTATTAAAAATGGAAGTTTTTAGCAACTCGGTTATGTTTAAATCATAATCTCTTTTATATACTCCCGAGCATATTTAAATATAGCGGAGCAGCTAGAGTCTAGTTGGTGGTTTTTTGTTCATTCTACTTTATGGCGGTATGTTATTTAATAAATTTTTAATTTCATTATTAAATTTTAATGTTTATTTGTTATACATTATTGATATGTTTTTATTGTAAAATTTTAGGATTATAGTGTTACGTTGACGTGTAGAAGCAAGTTATCCTTGTTACCGTTTTTCAGAGAAAGATTTACAAACACACCAAAAGAACGTTTGTTTAGGCAATCATGTTTTGGTTGGTTGTGGAATTTGCCAGATTGCGTAGAGACTGGTCTTTTAATACATTTCCTTGCTTGTTGTCAAACGGATTTTGTAGAAGAAGAGACAGAAAATGTTCCGTTATGTTATGATGTTGGTGGTCATATTATAAAATTTGGCAGGGAAGAATTTTGTTTAATGACCAGTTTAAAATTTGGTGTACAGTTTAATGGTAGTTATTTAAAGGGTCCAATGCCTTTTAGGAGACGTGTTTTTTCATCAGCTTATGATACTCGTCATATACTCGTTAGGGATTTATATAGATTTGTTAAAAGCGATGCATTTGAAAACCTAAATGACTATGATGCTGTACGGATTGCGTTGATAGCTGTTTTGGAGTTGGTGCTACTTGGGCATGAGTCTAGTTACGTTGTCCCAGAATGGTGCTTTAGGTTAGTTGAAAATTTAGATGCATGGAACTTCTATCCGTGGGGTTCGTATGTTTGGTCCACAATGTATAATCAGTTAAGGAATGCCGTATACGTACGTGCCGAACACCACCACGCGAATGTAGACAGAGACCAAGACGATGAACCACCCAAGTATCAATTAATGGGTTTTACATGGGCTTTCAAGGTAAGTTACTTTTTGTGTTTAGTCTAACTAAAATATAGTACTTGTATAATTGGAATACATTTTATTTTCAGGCTTGGATGTTGGAGACTTATAGCGTTAATGCGGTGCATTATTTCACACGACTTGATGGTTATCCTCGATCAGTCCGGTGGCTCCGAGAAAAAAAGTTTTTTCGTAAACAAATTCCTAGTTTAATCGATGTGAGTTATACGACGCTTAAACATTCCTATTTGTCAATAATTAATTTATTAATTTGTTTATGTGTTTAATTAATGTTATAATATTTTGCAAGGGTGTTATACCAAACGAAAGGTTGTATCCCGACGAAATTGAGATGTCGTCAGACTGGTGGATTGATAGCCTTAGATATTTCAATAATGAGATCCATCAACCGCCCCAAGTACCTGAGTTTGATAACCGATATAGTCGTGATGATGTACCAGCAGACGTTTACACAGTTTTGATGGAAAAGGATCGAACTATCCAAGAATTGAATGCAAAAATAATGGTAAATGGTTAACATGATGTATGTACATGTGTATCATTGAAAACTTGACGTATAATTATTCCAACTATTTTAATGCAGGCATTACAGGGTTCTGGCCAAGTTTCACCAAAAAAAAATGTTGTTAATGAGTCTGATTTTTGTGGGTTCGGTAATGAGTTTACTGGTACTCAACATAGTGGTTTTGTTAACATTGAGGTAAATTTTTTTTTTATAATTGTCATGTTACTTTTACTTTTATGCTAATTAAAAATAACTTTGAATATATTGTATTTTAGGACCAACAACTAGATGGTTTAGGTGATTTTACCCCAGTTGGTAGCCACTTCTTTGACGATATTCGAATTCCGTCGCCACATACACCCTCTTATAAAGGGACTCCAAACGCTTCGTTCGGGCAGCCTGCTAAGCCATCCTCCAGTCATAGTATGTATCAAATGAATAACCCGATGCCCCACGAGGGTTTTGGTCGATGGTCTAAGGTTGATCGAACATTGGAGGGTAGCTCTTCACAACATCGTGATATTCGCGGCTTACACCCAGTAAGTAGATCATTATTATTATATAATTATTTATACAAGCTAATAATGTAAAATATTTATTTTAATAAGTGTTAAATTGTAATTAATTGTCAGGAAATGATAGATCGTGAAAGAAGAGCACGTCGTCCAGGACCACAAAAATTGAGCCCATTTACATCTCTTCCGCCTACAACCAAATTAGGTCCGGGAAAACGTGGTGGAAAGTCAAAAAATAAGAGTGTGTTCGATGACATTACAACCTTTAATCTGGGTGATGAAGAGAACGGTGAATTTGGTTTTCAGCTTCAAAATCAAAGTCCAACCACAACAGAATTTGTTTCGTTTGAGAACGTAGATCCCAATAAGGTATATTTTTAGCTAAATATTTTTAAAATGTTATGTTAATGCAGACCGATTCTTTATTTGTTTGCCATGTTTAGGTAAGGCGAGGAATGTATGTTACATACGAGGAGTTTATGCAGAACCCTGTTGATATATTCTTGGATTGTCATATCAAGGGTTTTCTTGTTATGGATACGTTCTGGTATGAACTAGTTCCTCACCTTGCCAATATAAGCCTTTCAAAGCGTAATTCTGTAAGGGCTGGTTGGCTGTCAGATGATGTAAGTTTTTTTTTACTGTTCAAGTATTAACAATTTATTTAGTAGCTATTGAAATAAAATTTTAACTTATGTTGAAACAGCAAATTAATTGTTGGATTGAGTTGCTCGTTAGGCGTCGACCGAGTGGGGCTGATTGGACAGTTGCAAAAACTGGGACTACAACGTATTACCCTGGATCAAATGTTTTTTATCTTTTATTTGATAGGTTCTTAACAGGAACTTTGAATGGTTCGACGTGTCCATACCCAGCGTGGCATGACGTACAAACTGTAAGTATTTCCATTTATATCTTATCATCGTAACATATATTTAATAGTATTTGCTATAAAAGATATGCGTTCTACTAATCAATTGTATATAAATATGATATACATTTGTAGGTGTATATGCCAATCAATTGCGGTAATAGTCACTGGGTAACCGCTATAGTTAATTTAATTACTGACGAGGTGGCGATCTTAGACTCGTTACATAGCAACTTTCGAAAGGATGCCCTGAAGAAGCAATTTACAGAATGGTCAAGTGTGGTGAACGGCCTTTTGTATCGTCAAGGTTATTTTAGAAACCGCATACGTAGACCACATGATTTCAAAGTATCCTACAACGAAGTCAGTTTTCATGTTCCACAACAAGGAAACTTTATGGATTGTGGGGTAATAACATGTTGGTTGATATACAACCTTTCGCAAGGTATAGTCCCTGATGTAATAGGTGAACCTAATGCATACTTTCGCCAAGTTAGAGAAGAAATGTCGAAGTTTTTGTATACCCATCGTTGCGAGGATACAAGGGACTGTGGCTATACACAGAATTTGTATGTTTGAATGTTGTCTGTCAATCTCTAAGTGTTAAAAATAAAAGTTTCTGTTATTTATCTATTTTCGTTCAAATTGTATGTTTGTTGTTATTTGACTAATATTTATATATCAAAGTTATTAAGAAAAAAACAACTAGCATAGATGTGACTTATCAATAACAACAAAGCTACTGACAATGATGTGACAGAACCCTGACATATAAAGTTTTTAGTGTGACAATACAATGAATTTATGTTTGTCTCTCTAAAAAAATCCCGACCTTAAATTTTTTTGAACACTATATATACATTTGTTAAATGGCTACATATTTTGTTAAATATATCAATAATTGTTGAAGTATGGCTGAAGATAACAATTCTCATTACCCAAAGAATTTGTACAATTTTGTTGGTTCTTCTACACAACCTAATATGGCACGTACTTCATCCCCAGGACGTCTAATTGCTTCACAACCCAACCAGCCCCTACCTTTGACCCCAGTTTGTTTTCCAACTAGTGTTGAAAAACCATTGAGGATCATACCTGGACCGGCTGGTGTTCTTCAACAAGCAAAGTATAGAAAAGCAACAGTGTTAAACGAAGTTGGTCTTGTTGTTGGAACATCTACCCAAGATTATGTAAAGCAAATAGTTGAAGATGCAAGTGAGGATGATCATTTTTCGCGTGACCCTTGGATTTGCGCAATACAGTATTTAGCTGATGAAGGGAGTAGTGTGATCGGTTGTTTAGGTGACATCAAAAGTTTTATGACACCTAAAGGAAAACTTGAAAGAGTTGTGGCGGTAGTTAAAAGTTGTAACCTAAATTCAATTGGCGACCTAAATGTAACACTTAAAGATACATCTGGTATTGTTGCTGGTACAGTTCATCACAAAGTTATGGAAAAAGAGGGATACAAAAAGTCTATAGCAGTTGGAGCTGTGTTGATACTTAAAAACGTGTCCGTGTTTAACCCGAAACCAATGGAATATTATCTTAACATCACATTGAAAAACATTGTTTCAGTGTTTGACAACAATTTGATTTATGGTTATTTTTAGTTTATGTTTTACTTTGTGTTCTTTGATAAGGACATGTTGTATGTGTACTTTTTGTTTATGGATGTATTTGTGTTGTTTTCCAGTGTATCAATTCAGAATCAATTTAATAATATTTATTTTATGTTTGTGTGTCTATTATTATTTTTTTAATTTAAAATGCAGTTATTAAAGACAAACCATATATTATATTGATTAGAAAACATTGAATAGTACATAACATAGTAACTTGAACAAACACAAAACAGAAAGACATATTGTAAACACTAAAATTATTTGAAAAACACATAATGTCTAAATAGAAACCTAATTTCCGTATATAACTTCGTTTTGTGGTCGGTCAACCAGAATTAAGGATTCTTTGTATGGACCAACGATGAATGAGCCACGATTTCCTTGCATAGCTCCAAGGTTTTGAAATGATTGCAAATTTTGGTTGTACACTTGCACCACATTAAGAAACATCACTCTGTTGACATCAGCTTCAATTATTGGCTCTCCATCAATTGTAAAGCCTAATAATTTTGGCAGATCATAATACGGCATGACACGAGTGAACAGTAACGTAGTTGAGTTAATAAAACCAGCAGCATCAATTCCTATTATCCATGCACAAATAATCCTCGCATCTTCATGAATGTAACTTCCAGAAATTACAAGTGAGGTTCCAAGATTAGTAACATAAAACGGTGGGGGAATCATTGAAGTAATTGTTTCAGGAATGTTTTGTACATGAAATCGTCTAGCAAGTAAATCAAACGAGACAATTAAGTAAACTTTATCTGAAAAAATCCCCTCAGGATTTAAATATTCAGATCCCACCCAAAAAATTTTACCCCCAACCACTGCTTGCCCTTTCCTTTTTATTCTAATGCTATCACGTGGTAAACGATCAATGGGAATACTGGTCCATCTATTTGACCTTAGCGTAAACACATGAACGTACCATGGTCCCTGTAAGTATAGGGGGTAATTTATTTTCAAAAGGGTTGTGTCTAATGTTCTTGGATGAACACCAAAACCAAATATCATTTTTGGTGAATTGGGTTGAGACACGAAGTTTGGTAGAATAATAGATACACACTTTTGTATTGAAGGGTTCCACAATACAAGAGCCATATCATCAGCAAACGCGAAGCACCATATACCTTCTGAAGTTGCTATTGGCTAAAGAGCATTTAGATTTAATTGACAATGAATACGTGTGCACATTCGGTCATTATGCACCGCATACAAGTATCCATCATTACCTTGCTTATATGCCATATTTAAAAAAGAAGGGTTTGTGGTGCGTGAACCGTAACTACGTATGAAGTCCCTAGCTTGTATCTCATAACGCCATCTCCTACAAACGTTGCGAAAACGAACTAAATCGTCAACACCAGACTTGAGCATTATTTCTCTTTGAACTTCAAATGGTAAATAATCAGACATAGTTAAATTATAAATATTTCAGAAATCACAAATTTGGGAATAATCAAAAATTTCTTAGAATTTATATTTGTGAAGTTGATTATTTCCCGAGCATAAAAATATCATTGTTTATTATGACATTGATTAGACTGGTCACTGACACCTTACAATGTCTCAGGGATTATTTCCCGAGCATAAAAATATCATTGTTTATTATGACATTGATTAGACTGGTCACTGACACCTTACAATGTCTCAGAGATTATTTCCCGAGCATAGAAATATCATTGTTTATTATGACATTGATTAGACTGGTCACTGACACCTTACAATGTCTCAGGGATTATTTCCCGAGCATAGAAATATCATTGTTTATTATGACATTGATTAGACTGGTCACTGACACCTTACAATGTCTCAGGGATTATTTCCCGAGCATAGAAATATCATTGTTTATTATGACATTGATTAGACTGGTCACTGACACCTTACAATGTCTCAGGGATTATTTCCCGAGCATAAAAATATCATTGTTTATTATGACATTGATTAGACTGGTCACTGACACCTTACAATGTCTCAGGGATTATTTCCCGAGCATAGAAATATCATTGTTTATTATGACATTGATTAGACTGGTCACTGACACCTTACAATGTCTTAGGGATTATTTCCCGAGCATAGAAATATCATTGTTTATTATGACATTGATTAGACTGGTCACTGACACCTTACAATGTCTCAGGGATTATTTCCCGAGCATAGAAATATCATTGTTTATTAAGTCTCAGGTGTATAAAAAAATGGATCTATTTAAGTATCAACTTAAATTGTTTTTGTTAAACAAATCCACATAATATTAGTAGAATAATAAAAAAATGTCTGACTACATTCCCTTTGAGATTCAAAGAGAAATCATTGTTAGGTTGCCTGTAGAATCTTTGTGCAGGTTTCGTCTTGTGTCTAAGCGATGGAGATCTTGCATTGATCGGCGAAGTTTTATTCGTAGGTTTGGTTCGCGTGAAGTTGATTATTGTAGTTTCATCTTACAATTTAGGGAAACAGATGAAAGTCAAATGTACAGGGTTGATGCTGACTTAACATTTACACCAAGAACTTCTATAGTTAATGATCCTGCTCTGAAGGCACTTGCAACATCAGAGGGGATTTGGTGTTTTTTAGTTACCAATGATGTTGCACTTCTGTTATGGAACCCGTGTATGTCAAAGTCGGTAACCATATTGACACCATTCCAACAACTAGAACCTCCTGCTACTAAAAGAATTTTTGGGTTTGGGGTGTATCAACCAACACAAGATCCAACTATAGTCAAAATTAATTATGCTATAAATGGTCAGGGTACATGGTCTGTATCAGTATTTCGAATGACTACCCGGTCATGGACCAATCTTGACTCTGTAGGTTTTCCTGATGCTACTATTAGAATTAAGAGGGGTAGTCAGGCAGTTGTTGATGGTAAAATATTTTGGTCGGCTTGTGAAAAATACGTTTGTGATCAAGGTTATCTTCACAGAAGGTACGTGATCGTGTCATTTGATTTGCTTACCAATCAAATCTTAGTCCAAGATGTTCCTCAAGAAATCATTAATGACATTCCACCGCCATTCACGGTTACCCAATCTGAAAACACTCTCGTCCTTGGTGGTAGTACAGCTTGGGAATACGGTAGGAGTGCTATGGCATGGGATTTAATGTTGAACGGTGGAATTGTTAGTGTTGGTTCATTGCATTATTTTCTCCCTATGCCAATTGAGCATAGGCCCAAAATTTTGGGATTCACAAATGATGATACCCCAATTTTTGAAATGAGCGTTGGTCCCTACGGTGAACCACACATACTAGAAACATGGAATCATGATATGGGGATCTTTAATAACAACGAAGCTATTCAAGGAATCCCGGGTTCGTTTATGGTTGGCCCGTACAAGGAATCTTTATTCCTTCTAAACCGTCCAGTTAGTGATATAATTGCATAATCTATTTTACCTTTCTATGTAATAGGTTATGTAATTTCATTTCTGTCCTAATCAAAAAAATAAATATTTCATAGTAAATATTTATTTCCTAATGTATTGCTTTTAATGAAATATTTTATTTATTAATGCTCTCTTTAAAACCCTCATTATTGATGCTCTCTTTAAGACTCTCCTGAGTATCTTTTTAATTGTTACTGACATTTGATTAGACAACTCACTGCCATTATTGATGCTCTCTTTAAAACTCTCCCGAGTATCTTTTTAATTGTTACTGACATTTGATTAGACAACTCACTGCCATTATTGATGCTCTCTTTAAAACTCTCCCGAGTATCTTTTTAATTGTTACTGACATTTGATTAGACAACTCACTGCCATTATTGATGCTCTCTTTAAAACTCTCCCGAGTATCTTTTTAAATGGGATATAAATGTTTATCTTATCAATGAATAAACCATAATTTTAAAAATGAATTCACAGCAAAAATCATTCAAATGTATAATTCACTTTCGCAATCAAGAACGTGGTGCTATGATGCGTGCAGATATGACGTACTTAATGTTACTTAAGATGATATACAAAAAGTTCAATTTGAATCCTGGTGAAAAAATACAACTTTCGGTCAAACTTTCTTCAATTGATAGTATGCTAGATATTACTGACGACAATGAGGTATCTTTTTTTGTTGAATGCGCTTGTTCTTCTCCTAACGAAATACCCAACTTGTATGTTCGTTTACAAAAAAAAATGTTCAATTTTTTCGATGATAACGAATTTGAAAACAAAGAATCACAAACTGATGAAGATTCAGAGAATGATATTGTAGATTCTGGATATAAACATGAGGCCGATTTTACAAAACCAGGATCTTCATTTGCTTTTTTATCGGATGAAGAAAATGACAACAACGTAGACATTAATAACGAAAAGGTTGATTCTGGATATAACAAGAATGCAAATTTTACAAAACCAGGTTCATCATCATGTGCGTTTTCTACACATGAAGGAAATGAATATGATGATAATTCATCTAAACATGATAATAATAATACTCAAAACCCGTTTTCAAATAAATGGAAAAATTTAATGTCAAACTTACCTAACGTCCCGGAAACCCCCTTTTATAAGTCAAAACCTACGATAGCAAGGGATTACAATAAAGATACACAGGTTTACGTTGGAAAGGTGTTTCTAAGTTTGGAAGCCCTAGATTTGGCCGTTAGGTTGAAAGTTATCGAATCCGGTTATCAATTTAGAGCTAAAAAATCAAACATCAATACTCGTGTTTATCATTGCTATAATTTTAAAGAATGTGACTGGATTATTCGGGCAAGACGTTGGCCAAAAACAGATGCGTTTGAGATTACAAGCATGATTGATATTCACACATGTCCAAAAACACAAACTTTTCCAAACCACAGAAACGCAAACAAAAAAGTTATTGGTCACATATTTAGAGAAGAGTTAAAAGATGATAAGCGTGATTTGAAAAGTAAAGATATACAAAAAGCCATCATGTCAAAATATAAAATAAGTGTATCATATCAACAAGCGTGGAGAGGTAAGGATTATGGGTTACACATGATTAGGGGATCGCCTTATGATTCCTTTGAAATGTTACCATATTATTGTTACAATTTATCAAAAAAAAATCACGGAACTGTCACACGTATTAAGACAAACGAAGAAGGAGTGTTTGAGATGCTGTTCATTGCCCTAGGTGCTCAGGTCAGTGTTTTAATTTTTATATTATTCATTGATTAGTATAATAGTGATGCATTATTTTTTATATGTTATATTTTGAATTTTTTACCTTCAGATCCGAACGTTTCTTAATCAACTACGCCCTTTGCTTATAATCGACGCTGCACATTTGAAGGGTTTGTACAAGGGTGCAAATTTGTTAGCTGTGGGGATGGACGGAAACAACCAAATTGTGCCGATCGCTTTTGGTATATGTCGAGGTGAAACTGGCCCAAACTGGTCGTGGTGGATGTCGGTACTTAAAGAATGTATTGGTGAAAATCCAAATATGATTTTCATATCCGACAGACATGCAGCTATAGCTTTGGCAATACGAAACGAGTTTCCTTTAGCGTTTCATGGTATATGTTGTCGACATCTAATGATGAACCTATCGTTGAAAAAGAAGAGGACCAAAAAAAATTTACTGGAAGATTTGCAAGGCTTACACTGTGGAGGATTTTACATACAACATGAACATACTTCAAGCAGTTCAGCCTGATGCGTACCAGAAGTTAATTGAAGCAGGTCCTCAAAGATGGTCAAGAGCGTATTCTCCCCGCCCCCGCTACAATTATTGTACTTCTAACAGCGTCGAGTCTGTTAATAATTGTACAAGAAAGACAAGAAGGCTACCTATAACAATGCTGACAGAGTCGTACCGGCAAATGGTGCAAAATTGGTACTACGATCGACGTCAAGCTGCAGGTAGTTATGTTCATAATTATAAAAGTAAAACTCTAAAAAAATTTTATTTAAACAATAATCTGCCTTTTTCTACCAGCAAATATGAAGTACGAAATCACAAATTGGGCCGCGGATAAGGTGGAGAAAAGGAAGATTAAAAGTGCAACATGGATCGTTCATGGCGTCAATCAATATCAGTACCAGGTTATGGATGGTCATTATAACCGATTGGTCGACTTTGGAAACCATACATGTGAATGTCGTAAATGGCAGATTTCAGGCATACCTTGTGGGCACGTGATAGCTGTAACTAGATTTTTGCGCATAACAGATTGCGTACAATTTGTAGCTGATTGGTTTAGAAAGGAAAAATACCAAGCCACGTACGCAGAATCCATCCACTTTGTTGGAGATGTGCATGAATGGGAGTTTCCTTCACATATACGTCCCATTATACCTCCTGTAATGTATAGCCCACAACCTGGCCGTCCTAAAAACACCAACAGAATATTGTCACAAGGTGAGTTACCAAAGGGTATACATTGCACCCGATGCAATGAAGAAGGACACAGGCGTGATCAGTGCAAAAAATCATACATCCCACAACCTCCTGTAAAGCCTCGCCGACAACAAGTTCCAACAACAAACAATAATTATGCTAGTCCCGTCGACGAATTTAACCAAACCACTTTTAATGATTTCAGACAAAACACTTCACAACCATTTCAACCTTACTTTCATAACTCATACCCAACAGATCATTTCGAAACTCAAAACCCTGATAACGTTTATGAGGGACAAAGCTTTAGTCACAACATACATCCCTCACAACAGTATGATCATACACAGAGAAATGACTATCAGAACACATCTTTTGCGAACGAACACTACAATTCACAACAATACACCTCTCAACACCTATATGATATAAACCTAAACAACTCTAGTTGGTTCAACAACTTTGGTTTTTAAGAGAAACAAACTTTGTTTGCATTTGGGCTAGTTTGGTGTATCTTGTAATATATTTCCTTTCGCAATAAATTAAGTTCATATAATCAAACACCCACAATGAATTATACACTGGCATATCATTTATTATTGATAAAAAAGGTGACATGACAATACATTTAAGTAGTTAAAGGACTAAATGCACACATCTATATAATGCACCTTCACACAAACAAATATCACAACGTCTAGTAACCCAGTTTCATATTCCAAACATGAAATACACTATCCGCTTGCACCATTATGGAAGGTTCTCTTCACCCCCTGGAAGAAAATTTGTTGGTGGTCTCATTGCAACAATAGACCAAGTCGACCTTCAAACTTTTTCACCAAATAAAATCAAATTTATTCTGACCAACAATATAGGTTACGATCCTACCTCCTCAACATTTCTATACATAAAAAAACCTAATTGTTCTCTAGATTCAGGCCTGATCTCATTGGACGATGCTTTACAAGACCGTGAATTTATCCAAACATATACACATGTTCCTAGAACTGAACTACATGTATATGTGTCTCGTGTCAAATTATCACCTTTGGTTGTGGCGGAACAAAACATCGACAAGGGTAACAGAGAGAACAAGATAAGCCTTCATGTTCAAGAAAACTATTTGAGTAATTTGCAACAAGTGGGGACATATTCATTAGTGTATGCTATGAATTTGTAACCCACCACTTTGTAATGCATGCCCAGACTTGTTGCTTTCAGATTGACTAGTCTTATCAATGCTACAATAGAAATAAATGAACTACTGTTCCATTTCATCTTCTTGTTATATATATGTCCTTACATTTAGACTACAATCCATACTCATCTTTAATTCATTCTTCTCACAAAAAAAACATGTCAACCTCAAATCAAAATACATTCGAATTTCAAGTCAACCACAATGGCCAATTCAAACTTAACCCCCTAAGATATGAGCACGGTTCAGTACTGGATGTTAGTGTTCCACCAATGTTGTATGCAGATATGGTTAGTTACATAAAATCAAAACTAACTGTTCTATATTACACCCATATAACAATTGACAACATATATTACGCACTACCACAAATCAACAACTTACAGGGTCTGAAAAAATTGAAGACCGATTATGATATCGATGTTATGTACGACATTGCTAAAGTCTTTGGAAAACTCAAGATTTACGTTTCTCATCAACCGGTAGATTTAACCACGACGTTGATTCCAAATGACGGTTCATTGGAGAAATCGTTAACAGGTATCATTTCTGAAGAAACAACCCTAAAACTACAAGAATCACTCCGGTATCTACATCAAATGCATAAACAAAAGAATAAAAAGTTAGATCAAAATAGATCGTTCCAACTACTTACAAAACCAATACCAACTACACCATATACCCAAATCAACTACAATTTTCTCGTTCATAATAGTGGCCAATTGGTGATAGATGCAACTAATAACCCAACATATGTCAACGGTGGAACAATGATGATCAACATCCCAAGAATGAAACTTATAGATATTAAACAATATCTTTTCAACATTCTTTCTTACAAAATCCATGCTCTTTATTACAAAATAAATTATTACGAGAAATCTCACACAATCAAACTAAGAAACAACTATGACATGCATGTCATGTTCGACATCTCAGCAGCGCACGGCATGTTGGAGATATACATCGATCATGTAGGTGTGGATTTTATTATACCAAACTACATATGTTCAAATGCTGCCCTTGCAAAAATGATGGCCGATGTAATAACAGGTTACGAAGGTGAAAATGAAGATGAAAATAAGGAAGTAACACAAAATGATTTCACAAACGACCAAATGATTGAATGGGCAGAACAAGAACACCTGGAAAACGAGGAGATTAAGGAAATTGCCCGCATCAGACCTAAAAGGTTCCTCTTATCTACTAACTACAATTAGTAGTACTCCATCATTTGTTAGTAGTACTCAAACTGTCTTATTGATATGCAAAATTTAATGTTTAATAAGTTATTTTAATTTGCTTTATGTATCAAATGTCATGCCAATATTTAATTACTCATCACATGTACTATGACATTTCTTTGATTTGAATATCTAAATTATCACATCAAATCACTGACAATGTCCTTCATCTCATATGATTTTTCCCGAGTATGTCATTGTCTTAGCTGGATGCTCACATGCTTTCACTGCTTTAAATGTCAAGGAATCAGTGGACCATTTTTCTCATATTATTAGAATACTTATATCATTATTATAACGCTGTGATAGCAACTACACAAACTCGTATTCTATATATATATATCTTCAAATTGATCTCTAACCCACACAATTCACAAACAATATATCTCCCACACTAACATAATATGGATGCTTCCTCAAATCAACTTAGAACAGATGTTATTGAGAGCATAGAAAGGGATCTACAGGATGAGATCACACTTGCACACAATTTGGTGACAGAACTGAATTGTTACTTCCGACGAATGCGTGCCCGTGAACCACAAATTAGGTTGGTGGAGTCTATGCAAATGACAACAGTTACCAGTTACGGTTTGCATACACTTCTTATGGCTCAAGAAGCAGATCAACGTATGTATCACAACTTGATTGAAGCAAGGAAAAATTTGATTATAACTATTGCTAAGAAGGAACGATTAATTCGTAACTACAGATCGATATAAATTATCCAATCCTGTAACAAAATAATCTTGCTACTTTCATGTTTGGTGTGTTCCGTTGTTTTTAATAATTCTAATAATATTATGCTTTTAATTGGTAACTACAAATCGATAAAAATTATCTCAACCATGCATGTACAAGAAATTTGTATATATTCATTTTACACTTAATATTTTTTTCATTTCTTCCTTATTTTTTTCTATTATAACGTTATACAAAAATTTGTGTATACAGCTTTCCGACTCATAATTTAAATAGAAAGTATTATACAATTTTTTTTTAGCAAAATCAACACAAGTGTCATACTTTGGCCATTTAAATATTTTTCACATTATCAATAAGTGAATAACTATTTAAAATCAATTCAAAAAGCCAATAAAATTTTGTTAAAAAAATTCATAAAGATAAACTAAACAAGCGCAAAGTAGGGGTTACACACAAATTTTACTAAGTTTTAAAACATTACTAAAATTTATTACTTTACAAAAAAATGTAATTAATTGGCACGTTGAATAATATATTAAATACTAATGGTGCTGTTCGACAAGTGCGTATACGGCATTCCGACTCATAATTTAAATAGAAAATATTGTACAATTTTTTTTCATCTAAATCTTCACAAGTGTCATACTTTGGCCATTAATATATTATTCAACATGCCAATTATATTTTTTTCGCCTTATCAATACGCAAATAGCTCTTTAAAATCTATTCAAAATGACAATAAAATTTTGTTATAAAAGTTCATAAAGATAAACTAAATCAGCGCAAAGTAGGGGTTACACAAATTTTACTAAGTTTTAAACATTACTAAAATTATTTACTTTAAAAAAAAAAAATAAAAAAAAATAAATTGGTGCTCGGGAGTATATTAATACGAGATACACCATGTCAGTTCGCGGGGCCCAACCAAATTCTTTGACTGACAACGAGTCAGTCGATGATTTCAAGGTAAGAAGCGATATTTTTTTTGGGTGGCTATTAGAGCGCCACGTGTATTTTTCATACTCGTATTTAGATTCTCCCGACCTTCATGGCCATTTTCGATTTCCAAGAGAAAGTTGGCCTCTGCAAGAAAGCATGAAAAGTTAGTGGCCATTCTCGTAATTTTCGCTATATGAAAACATATTTGGCGTGTTTGGTGATGACACTTAAGCACGTCCTTTGCACTCAAACACAAACCCCACCGGCCCACCAATAACAACAAGTATAAGATAATACGCATGTGCACTTGCGGCTCATGCCTACCAGCAAATATACTCTTTTTCGTCCATTCATAACTTTTAGTTTTGAAAGCAAATACGTTTCTGTTATGTTGAGAGCAAACTAGACCAAATGGATAAGCTTCAATTTATTGTTTAGATGATAGAATTCGTGAATATAATGTATTATTCAATCATAATATATAAGATTACACGTGATATAAAAGAAATTTTAATGGACACTAATCACATACAGGATTGGACTGACTAACTTATTCTCTTTTAACACTCTCCCGTAGTTGGAGCGGGAGGTCTTTGAATGCGATCCAACTGGAATTTAACAATGTAAACGAAAAGAAATGGCAGAACTTGATATGTTGATGCTGCGAGATAGACTTTGATAACAAAAATAAATAAAACTTTTATGATCAACTTAAAAAAAATAATAAGAAAAAGAAACAGAATATAGAGTTTGTAAGGCAAACATGTGCAGAAGGATAACACCATATTCCCTATGACATGTTGAGAGAAAAAAATAACCACTTTTTTTTCTGAACGACAACTTTCATTAAAAAAACTAGCAATGAGCTAGAAAAATTACAAAGAAAGCAAGTAAGGATGTTGAATCCAACTATCCCAAGTGAAACTATGTTTACATCTAGCGTGAATCCAAATAAACGAACGAGTAACTATATCATCGAACAGGACATGCTTCCGAGGTTTTTGAACCGAAAAAAGAAGTTGATTTCGAAATCCCCATATACTTGCTTCACATTGAATGCATTCAATTCATCAAGTCTTTAAAGACTTAATGCATTGTACATGCTCTTAGAAGTTCTAGGTAAAATCTATCAACCAAAATTTATTACATTCCCGTACGGTTGTTTTTTTCTCTTCAATAATGTGACGAGATTTCATTTATTTTATCTTTTTTGTTTTCAGTCAATAAGATTTTTTAACGTTTTCAACATTCGCCGCATACTACGTAAAGCCTTAATCGTCAAAATACACCTGATATATTATATTGTCATTATTCAAACATATTTTTCTTCATCAATTATTGTCGCCGTCAATAAAAGTTTACCTCCAAATTGTTGATCGTTCATGTTAGAAACAAGAAAAGTGTCGACCGCTCGAAGATATTTATATGTTATAGCTCGTAGTCAAACAATAGTTGAAAGTATTAAAGATGTAATGGTTCGAGCTTAGAAGCACACGTATGGCCGCGGCCTAACTGACTTCTTTTGTACTATTATACCTCTTCCCAATTGGGAAGGTGTGTTGATTCTCATTTAGTTTAGACATACATAAAGTGTATTTTTCTCTATCATCTCTTTAGAAGGTCCTAGTCACTCTCTCTCTCTCTAAACTAAACTTATACTCCGTATCTCTTATGGTGCGATGTTTTCTAATATTATACAATTAGTATCAGAGCCTATAGGATGATTAGATTTGCATCATTCACCTTATTTCTTTATCTAGAAATTTTGTTTTAGCCGCGGTTTATATGAAGATTTTGGAAACATTGATTTTGTTGTTTGTAACAATAAACTTAAAGTTTTTATGCTTGGTAGTAGTTTATAAATCTTAGTTGTGCGAGAAAAAAAGGAAAAACGTTCAAAGGTGTGATTCCAAAGAGATTTAAATCATGTTTTAGAACATATCCAAACGGCAATTTGGTAATCATGATTTTAACGGTTTATAAGTTTGTGTGAAACTGTAGTTTAGTTACTATCAACGACAACGGTTTACTTATTGTTCATAGAACATCGGTTTAGATTACAACCAGCGGTTCGAAATATGGACGATGGGTTTATTTTTTATTGTTTAAGTCAAAATTCTGCACGTGCGTTTTGAAAACCACAATTTAGGAAGATTCCACGGTTTAGGGTACTGTTTTGTACAAGTCGTGAATTTTGGACTTTGGACAATAATCATCAAACCTCATAATTAAGTATCCTAATCACTAAAATTTTTTACATATCAATCACTCTTTAACATAATTCTCACTAATCATTGTAACTATACGCATAAATTGATTACACATCAAAATTAAAATGTATTCGGATGATGACTCGCTTGTTGTAGGATCAGACACTCGTCGTCCATGCTTAAGGAGGGTGATTATGGGTCTTGAAAGAAACGGATTTGGAGATACATTCAAGGAAATGAAAGTGGTAATTTAATCATTGAATCTATTGAACAAGGACCTTTTGTTTCTTGGTAACATCACGATCACACAAAATGATATTGCTGTTAAAAGAAGCCATACTTTTACAAATCTCTCACAACATGAAAAAATCAAAATAATGCAGATATTCGTGCATAAAACATCTTATGTCAAGGTTTACCTAGGACTGTGTTTGCACTTCTGAATCAAACAACAAATGCAAAAGAGATTAGGGACAATGTGCAGATTATTATGGCAATATCTGTGCTCTCACTAAACAAAAGGAAGAAAAGATGTATGATGAATTTGAGTGATTTTGTGATATGGCTAATAAAATACGTTAGTCATATTACATTCGATACGAAAAGCTAATGAATGATATGAAAGCCATCAGTGTTAATATGAAAAATCATCAGCTTAACACCAAGTTGCTCAACAATCTTCCTTCCTATTTGAAAAGATATGTCACCACAATTAGAATCTCTTAGTCGATGTCAAAAATGAAGTATAATCAACTGTATGCATACTTGAAGCTATATGATAAACATGCAAATGACACACAAGATATGATACTAAAAGATGGAGATCATCTACCTTATGTTACAGATGTGCCTCATTTGTATCAACCCTCACCAATCTCACAACATCAAATCAACAATGTATCGACTCCTAATCAACAAGTAACTTATCCACAACATGATTTTTTGCCTCATCTCAAATGACATCTCCTACACCACAATATGTTCCCCCACCTCATACTTCATCAACTTCACTAATTGATTCCGGGTATCGTCTACCCATTAATCCATCTAATGAGGAAATGATAGCCACAATGAATGAAATCTTGAATATGATCTATGGGTTTAAGATGTATTATCCCCCAACCAAAAATAAACTCAAAACTTCAATGAACACAAGAACTCATGTAGTGGTTTAGAATGATGTTGTCGTGATACAAAATGTTGAGAGAAAGGCTCATGTGAATGTTGGAAGAGCAGTGACACTTACTATTCAAGCATAACAAACACCTAAATAAATCCTCCTAATCAGAACATAAGCATACACTACGTTCGAGACAAATCCCAAATACGGCGAGATAACATGCACTCCATGGTCACGACATCATTTTTCACCCATATTTCTCTAGACATATCAACAGTTAAATTACGAAGTTCTTGTCTGGTTTTCTAGTGCCTAATGTGCACGTAATCAATCAAGAAACAACAAACATATAAGATTTGTAGTTTTCATGCAATCATAGAAAAACACTAATTAATTTTTCAAGCATATCAAAAGAATATAATCATATAATACATAGACATGATCAATGAAGTGTCAAGCATATCAAAAGAATAGAAGATATAAGATATCATATAATACATAGACATGATCAATGAAAATAAATAAACCTTATTCTCCAATTGATATGGGTGTTAAGATGGAGTTCTCAAGGGTTTTGAAACCACAAAACGACCTCAAGTTGCTGCTTCAAAGTAACCCTAAACGTATACACAGATTGTACGTTCACAATGGGCTGTATATATAGAATACGGGCTCGGACGACGTCATATTATAATTCAGACGTTGTCTGGACGTTGAATCTTCTTAGGATTTCTTTAGTCATAAGCTGTAATGGTGTCTGCTTGTGCTGGCGACGTCGTTTGGAGGGATAGGGTGACGAAGTCAGGTGGCAATCTCGACGTCGTCTATAGCTCTTGTTTACACTTTCTTGGTGACTTGAGAAACTCGTGTACTACACATATATGCTTGAAAACATCTTCAAATCACTGTCAAATGTTTCAAGTGCTTTCAAATTGCTAAAGTGACAGAAAGAAATTATTTATGACGTTTTAAAGGCACATTTAGACAAATATGAGGTGAAATGACCTCGAAAATGTGTATAAAATTATACATCATCAATAACTCAAATAACACAATTTAACATTTTTATATGAGTTAATGAACCACAAAAAAACTTCTATTAGAAAAAGGTGTCATGTTTTGATTGATGTTGTTTTAAATAATTTATCTCTCTTCTCTTTGATTAAATTAATCAAAACATGACAATTTTTTATGTGAATGTTTCTTTATAGTTTTTTTTAATGTAGCAGACCTGCTAAATTTATTACTCGTATTAAAAGAAAAAAAATTGTTGATTCTAACAAAGGATTTACCGACTTCGGCATAAACGAGTTAAATAATGGTGCATACGATTGTGCAAGACGCGACTTTCTTACTTAGTTTGCTATACCCGAATCAAAATTATAGTGTGACTTTTGTTTTAAATAACTATTGAAAAAAGTTATAAGATGATAAAATGATGGAGGTGATTGTTAGTAATTTTACTGTTATCGGACATTTTTGTGTAATAGTAATTTATCCGAGACCAAAGTGATTTTAAGTTGAGTTATAATACAAGTTAAGAGGTACATAATACATACATGTATAAACTAATCAACTTGTTTTAGGCTTATTTTGCGTCGTATTATAGAAGAAAACTTAGACTAGGGTTTTACAATCGGTAAAAGGCACGAAAATGTAACAAATTTGACAATTATTTGTTTTGTTGCGCAGTTTTTTTTTATGATTCTAAAATCTAAATGACATTTATATGGCCTGTAAAACTGAAGCTCATTTGTGATATTCATTTCAGCCTTTAAAGTTTAAACAATAACGGAAGGGCTCCTATTTTGGGCCTATTAAACAAGGCCCATGGACCACACACTGGTCTAGTTTTCAAGGATATTTGCTCCTAACAGTTCAAGTTAAAATAACAAATGAACAGAACATGGATACAGATGGGGAATCTATAGGTCGTAGTAGTTCGCCAGCTCTCTTTAACCAACATACAATTTAACTTCACGGAACGGCCAAAGGAGCTTCGCCCGGTTGGCCTTCCTACGCTGACGAATGGCATTTGGTTGACAACAAAAATATATACTTCAACTATTTTGCTTGACAAATAAAAAATATAAACTTCATCTAAAAATTTAAAAGAAACCGTTAGACACTTGATCATTTTCGGTTAATTCATTACTACAAAAGTTTTATGCTTTATTTTGACCAAGAATCAATCTTGCAAAGGCTCATTTGATGTTATCTTTGTTCAGTCTCCACATTAGCTAAGCTTTTTTTCCCTTAATAATTCGATTCTTGTTGAGCATTTATCTTCTTTTTGAATTTTACATTACCAAAAGCTTATATTAGACATAGGTGTGCAATCTTTTTTGTAGAAAAGTTGTCTAAATTTAAGAAAGATTAACGTGGCAACATTTAACTGCACGCTTTCTTTAAAAAAAGATTGGTCAGCGTGAACGTGTACACTCATTTACCTTTTTATGCTACACGACAACATAAGTTAAATTGATTTCGAGGTGTGCTAAAATTACATAATTCTTACAAAATAAAATCCACACAATGAAGTGGCAAGTAAATATGTGGTGTTATCTCTCTTACTTTTCAAACCATCTTATATTTTGAACCAATCATAAACACGACAACTCATTGTGCGAATTTTATTTTGTAAATGTTATGTGAGTTTAGCATTTCTGATTGATTTCAGTCTTTTACTTTTTACAAATTCTGCTTTACCTGCTATAAGAATCCAGTAGTATTTAACTCTTTAAATCCAGTAGTATTTAACTCTTTATTGATTACGGAACATTATACATCATCATTTTCATTTATTAAGTCCTTTGTAACAAAGTCCTCTTTAGAATATATAATTCTCGACTTCTTAGCCATATATGATAATATGAAGTTCATAGTCATCTTTCACGTACACAAATCGGATAAAGCCTTCAACGAGGTGACCAATTAATTAACTTACTGATAATCACTTCATAGAGAACATACTTGTTTTCATACTTAGGGCCGTCTAATTGTTTTTTCGCCCTTTGGAAATAAGAACAAATTATTTTTTTTTACGCGTGTTAAATAAAAATAAATTATATGTAAATTTTAATTATATAACTCATACATGTTTTAATATTATACGTAGTTATATACAAAACTAACAAAAATCTGGTGTTTTTTTTAAAGTGGCGACCCTGTGCGACCGAATGTGATGCACACCCATTCGAGACCCCTCTATTCATAGTAACGTTTTCAATAACGTATCCATGCAGGGGCGGATGTACTTTATAGGTGCGGGGTGGCGGCGCCCCTTATAGCTCGACCAAAAAGACGAGATTTTAGTGTATTTTTTCTTTAGATTTAAGCGTTTTTTGAAAATGCCCCCCATTTGAATTTCAAATTGCCCCCCACTTACACATTGAATTCTAACATTTAACAATACACCTTAAAACCTAAAAATCGTTAACTTTAAAGTTATAATACTCAATTTTATATTCGAATTTTAATCTTTTCGTCTTAATTTTTTCGTCCGCCATTGTTCCATGCATGCATGTTTTATTACTCTGTATAACGTTCTCCATAATGTATGAAAACATGAAGAAAAAAAAAATTATCTGTTTGTTGACATTGTTGTATATAAGAAAGTCAAAAGGAAACAATGTGCAGTGTACAAGACAAAAAGAATTACCAAGGGATGTTGAAAATACAAGTTAAGTTGATATAAAGGGAAAGTGAAGATGCATAACCACATGCAAAATTGGCTAAACAAATGAATTTTACTAAATTCGAGGAGTCTTTCAGTCAAACCAAACTCATCACACATGCATGTTCAACCTCTCATACTCGAACACACACTCACATATAAAGTTTACCTCTTTAAACAAACTAGGTTTTCGCCCGCGCTTCGTCGCGGCGATTTTGGCAAGGTTTTTCAGGGAGCGCTATTGAAGGAGTACGTAAAATCTGCTTGAAAGCCCAATGTGTAAGATCTGCAAGTGAAAGAGCTGCAAACTCATCTTCATATCACGAGACAAATCTGTAAGATGATAAGTTGTATGCTCGCCAAAACAGTGAAGACCAAGAAGGATCTTATCAAAACTTGGCCCTTAGGATCCTCCCTTATGTCAAATTCAGGAGTGCTGCATCATTTGCCCCGTCAGCCTGACACAAACATACAAATAACAGTCTATACAACGAAAGTTGAGTAAAAGTTTACATACCTTACTCTTGGTGGCACATGCGTCAGCCTTCTAAACAAATAAATCCATATATTTGAGAGCTTCTTCATCACGCTCAGTGATCTGGTAGAAACATAATCAAAATTAAATATTGATCTTCAGGTACATGTGGAGACTCGATGATCATTGGTGACGCAGAACTCATGACTGGTATTGGAGCAGGTGCAATACCCATATAACCCCATGTGTTCAATAATAAAAAATTACCAGCTGACTTTTTCTTTTATAATAATATGTTGCTGCAAATCTGTACTACCAATTCCTTTACCTTTTTATGTAATCATCTTCAAATTGTTTTTCTCTTATGTCCACGATTGAGACTTTTCTTGTTAGATACGACATGCTACCTTCGTTTACATACATTGAGTCATGGCCTCAATGTTTCAGAGTCTTGTCAATCTGAAAGATAAGTTAGGTTTGGTTAACTAAAGCCAAATGCTCGTGAGAGTGAACCACATTCAGACCCTCAAATGGTCATCATATATCGCAACAAACAACTTATATATCACGATACAAACAGGAGACATAGTTTTACCTTCCCCATAGTAGTATTTGTTAGGGGCATCCAATTGAGCTGAAACATGAATATTCACGCGTTTTTTATACCTCATCACCAACAAAAACGGAAGTTCAGAGTGCTCTTTTCTCTGCCATCACATTATCCACAACTTCCTAAAACCAAGTTACATATAAAGAAAATAAAAAACTTATTAATTGCATAAGATTTATAATCAAACTCAAAACATGTACTCCGAATATCGTTTGGTTAAACTTCTCTGATCCAAAATTGTAAGCAAACATTTTTAGGTTGTTTTTGATTTTATATGCAGGGAAAGACCTCTTTGATATCTTTACTTTTGACTTTCAGACTGTAACAACAACTTTGCATTATCAGAAATATAAAAACCATACTTGTAGTACTATATAATAAAGTAAACTGCTGTTTGCTGACTCCTTTGCTTACTGAGCTAACCGAGGCCTTTGAATCTTTAACCTGCAAAACTGTAAAGAATGTGTAAGCGTCATGAAATAATCTTCATTGGATAATATATAAGAACAAAAATAGAATTAGTCACTTACATATAATTGTATTTCATTTGCTTGTAGCATGGTGGATTTTTATCCTACTTTTAAAAATTCACATCAATGGTTTAGACACCAACACTTTCCCCAAAACCGCAAACTGTTTATTTCTAAAATCACTTAACAATCTGACCCGGCCAACATAGACTCATATAGAACACAGTTAAAATAGCAACAAATACTACTTATCTCAAATGGAAAATGCATAAAATAATTAGCGTTTGTTTCTACTACAATCACTTACCTCATGAGAGGTAAAAGGCCCACATCGCTTGTCCCTAAATTATGCACATAAGGACTTTTCACTTAAATAAATACCTATATAGAATTATATAAACAACACTATAAGTTATCACATTTGATGCCAGCTTTATGTAATGCTAGTCTCGACCTAAATCGAGAAATGCTAACTAAAAGAAACATCATCCATTGGAGTATTGGTTACGGGTCTTTGAATTTATTTTGGTTGCAAGATCACTTTTCGATACGGGTAAGAATCACTCGATCTCAACTATTCAGTATCTTCGCAAGTAAACCGATTATGCTTATATCATTCATAACTAATAAACAATTACTTGGTGTAATTTAATATCTAGCAAAGAATGTACCTGCTCGTTCAAGAGAGAATGTTCACGGAGCGCCCTGAAAATCATGCGGTTATGTCTTAAACAGCTTCGGCCATACTATCAAATTTCACATCTGCTCATGTACTTTGCCCCTATACCAATTGAAGTATGGGTATGCTCATTAAGCAAGACAATTTAACATTGATGCAGACAGGCAGGAAGTAGGTACTGTGTATGTTCGTTGAACCTCATTTTCAGAAAGACAAACCTTGTTTTCCTCATGATTTCAAGGCATTGGCGAGCATTGCTGCCTCAAATTCAACTGCAGTCGTGTGTCGTGCTCCCAAGCTATGCTCGTCAAAAGGAAAGTTCAAGCTCTAAACATGAGCCGAAGCCTTGTACTCGGAGTTCCTATTCTCAATAACCACCATTACCAAGTGCCACAACTTTCTGTTATTGTAGCCTAGACAAGAACCATATACAACGTAACATACGCACAGAGTATTACATATGTTATATGAAAATTTTGCACAACACATTTTTACTTTAAAGGATCTCACCAAATCCAGAAATTGATTTCTATAAGGAGTAACCATTGGTTTGATATGAAAGTGTTGAGAACATTATGTTACAGGTTTAAAAGTAGAAACAAAAATGTTAAGTGAACTTAATCAAGGAATCATACCACTAACAAATAGCTTTGAGAAAACTCAACGGAATGGGTTATACATAAATGGTTCTGTCATGTGCCCGTTGGATAGGTGGTCTAAGAGATAGTGACTGTTGCGAGGAACAAATGCAACGTAGTATGATTATTTATTTTTATTGGCTCAGAGTGATAGAGACCTGGAAAAACAGAGCGTATCGGCCGTGGCTGCAACTTCTGCAAGTCGCCATGCCAACATGCAGAATGCTTCAATTCCAGTTCTTCTTACGGAGATAAGTCATAATCACCTTTTAAAAAACCATGCATCATCTGCCGTGGTTGCAACTTTTGCAAATTGCCATCCCGACATGCAAGATAGTTCAATTCCACTTTTTCCTGTCGAGGTAAATTATCAATGCGTTTGAAAAACTATGTTAATGCCAAATGTCGAACAAAGCCGAGCAACCAATAGACAACCTATTTCATTCATAAGATCAAATGGTATCAGATAGTTTTATCCAAAAGTATCATCATAGTCATCATATAACCAAAGCAAGCCAATCGTCACCAAGCAGTTATAAGTATTAATACACTTTGAACAACTCAGTCACTTGACTTCTACTGCAAATACTATGTATGGATAAATGTAGCTCAGATTAATCAACGTCGTGGCCACACTCATGGAGGTTGCTGAGGCACGCAGTTCGCGCACTCTTCTATCCTTCCATTTTTAGCGGCAGCGTGCCATACTTGAAGGATCATCATTGCCAAGTAAACATAATCACACTTTATAGACGGCTCGTAATCCAAATTTTACTCGTTTAGGTATCAACAGTGTCACACACCCATAACAATCAGCATACGAAAATAATATCTGCAACGATCATAAATAGGTAATCACAATCCAAATCAATAGGTAATACAATTATAAGCACGAACAGAGGGGCCAACACAACGGCCCTATCACCGTTTGTTATCAACATCGGCAACAAAAGAAACACTCGCACTATCGTCGCCTGCCAATAATAGCGGCAACGAAAGGGGGATGTGACCCTTATGGCTGGAAGCACCACTCACTGACACTCACAAACCGAATTTAATATTGTTTTGTCACTAACACTTTCTCTATCAATCTGCCGGCTCGTAAAAGGAAACACGCACCAAACCAAACCAACGCTACCTACCGACTATCAACACCGCACACCATGAACGACAACAACGAAGAAGCCAGTGGCAACGAAGAGGGTTCTGGGTATGCATTTTAAACCACAAATAATAAATACCCAGACCTAAAAAATTAGGCTTTACACCAAACACATGAAAGGGTTTCCATCAATATTATCTACTTTATAATAAAGGAAAATCACGCAACCCTATGAACAGTCAATGATCTGCCAAACCAATTTTATAATGTATTTTTCAAGAAAGGGTTTCCATCAAACCTGATACGAATTGAATCTGGGAATCAGAGCAAATAAAATGAGGGTTTCCATCAGACAACAAAAAGGCAAGGCTTCATGATACGAATCCGATTAAATCCAACAAATCATGGTTCGACGAAAACAAATTAAGGTTTCCATCAAAACCAAAGGGTCTCCAGCAACCCCAAAAAACGCGCCATACAAAACCGATTTCCATCAAAACCCTAAAAATGGGCGATCGAAACCGATCTTATCTTTTAGATCGTCATAGAGATACCCAGATTGATAAGATCAATTATAGATCGTCATAGATCAATTAGAGTGAGAAAGAGTTATATTATTGAGAGAGAAATAGAAAGTGTGTGAGAGATACGGTATTAGAGATAGGTTTGTGTGAGAGGTGTGGGATATAATAAAAAATTGTGTATGTGAGGGGATCACTGTTCATAGGGGAACATGATTCCCCTCTATTATAAGGTATCTAATTAGCATAATACTCACGCAATGCAGCGACGAGTAATAAATAACTATTTTATAACAACTGATTTAGCGTTAAAATATAAAAAAGTTGAATTAAAATAAATAAAATCATTAAAAACGAAAAAAACGAAAAAATTTGTAAATATATCGAAATGTATGTTGAATTAAAGAAAACAATTTTTTTAAAAATATGATTAAATCAGATTATGAAAAAAATAAATGAGTTAAAAAATATTTTAATTTAAAAATAAAAAAAGATTTTTTAATAAGTTGTTAAGAAGTTGTTACAAAAGTTTGTTACAAAAGAAATGAATGGTCAAGATTTGAAGTTAGGTTTGGATTAAAAATTGATCTAATGGTTAAATTATTAATATCTTTATCTTAATTTTTTTTTGGAGTTAGGATGTGTATATGCATCCTTTATAAATACTAGTATGGTACCCGCGAAATGCAGTGATGAGTAATAAATGACTATTTTTTAGCAATCGATTTAATGTAAAAATACTGAATTAAAATAAATAAAATCATTAAAAATGAAAAACAACAAAAAATTTGTAAATATATCAAATTGGATTTTGAATTAAAGAGAACAAAATTTTAAAAAATATGGTGAAATTAGATTTTGAAAAAAATAATTGAGTTAAAAGATATTTAAATTTAAAAATAAAAATAGTTTTTTAATAAGTTGTTAAGAAGTTTTTTTATTTTTTTATTATTTTTCTTTGGTTAAAAAAAGAAAAAAAGAAAAAAGTTGTTACAAAAGAAATGGATGTTTAAGATTTAAAGTTAGGTTTGGATTAAAAATGATCTAATGGTTAAGTTATTAATATTTTTATCTTAATTTTTGCTTTGAAGTTAGGATATGTATATACACCCTTTATTGATAGTATATAGTATATATATAGATATTTAACCAAAACCTTATCAAGGGGTGTTTACTTTCTTATTAACAAGGAAAATATGTGAGTCCAAAGTCTTGTGCTCTTTTAAATGAAAGACATTAGTAATAGAAAAATGGTTGTTTTTTATAAAGATTTTTTCTTTGAAAACATAAAAAAATAAAAAAGTGTTCAAATTGATGTTTTTCAAAAAATTTTTTTGGAAAAATAGAAACCTATTTCTCGTATGTATAGCTAATATTTATGAAATTATTTTTATGGATTTTTCATACTTCCTCCTTTCAACATAAGTCACAACTTTTTTTAATTTTATTTAGAAAACTACTTTTATTGTTAATATGTATGTTTTGGTGATAATTGTTCTTAAATTTAGTCTAAAATAGTGTTGATATTTACGTTACTCACTTATGCTTTTTTAAAAAATGTTTAGAAGTTTCATTTGTTGTTTTGAATTATTTTTTGTTTTGAAATTGTTCGCGTTAGAATTTCTATTTGTTATAGGAGTATAATATAATAGATTGATTGGAAAAGTGTCAGAAAACAATAAGATCTAAATATGTTTTCGATTTTAAAATTGAAAAACCCTTTAAATTCATTTGAACAAGATTTCATGAATTTTATAAAAAAAAATAACTCTTTCATTCTCATGAAAACAAAAAAATAAAAACTAAAGAAATCTTTCTAAAACTAAACATAACCATTAAAGTTTTTCAATCCTCTATGTAAAAAGGCTAATTAAAATGTGTTTACTATCTCAAAGAGAATATGAAGATGATGAACTTAGAGATCCTCTATGTAAAAAAGCTTATATTTAACCATTTAATTTGATAAACACCGCCAAAGATAAGGACTCGAATGTTGCATATGATGAAATTGTGAGTAGATAAATTGTGTTCGTCCATTAATTCTTTAATACGGTACATTATATAGATGTACAAATATTATTCTAGAAATGTGTTTGAATCCAATACACTAAAGATACAACAACTGTGATAATCAGAGATAACGATAGACTAAGCTAAATATGAAATATAATCAAAACAGCCATGATGAGCATAAATTACGGGCTAACACTTTCTTGCATGTTTGAGCGGGATGACACAAAACACTCAAACTGGTGCGATACTCTTCAAACAATACGAAAGGTAATCCTTTAGTTAAATTGTCTGCATATTGGTAGCGGGAAGGAACATGAAAAACTCGAACCTGACCAGTAACAACTAAATCACGAACAAAATGTATGTCAATCTTAATGTGCTTCGTACGCTGATGCTGAACCGGAATGCAAGATAAATAAACAGCACTAACATTATCACAGTAGACTAGCGTAGCGAACGATAAAGGTGTATGCAACTCACAAAACAGATTCCGCAACCAACAAGTCTTAGCAACAGCATTGGCAACACCATGATACTCTGCCTCTGCACTAGAACGAGAAAGCGTCGGCTGACACTTAGAGGACCAAGAGAGTAAGTTGTTGCCAAGAAATACACAATATCATGAAGTCAATCTCCGAGTAGTAGGACAACCAGCCCAATCCGTATCTGATTAAGCAATCAAGGAAGTAGTAGATGATGCAAAAAACTGTAACCCATAATCCAAAGTACCCTAAACATATCTTAATATCGTTTTGAGAGCCGAGAAATGAGGCTCATGAGGATCATGCATATGAAGACATATATGTTGTACTGCATAAGAAATATCCAGGCGAGTAAAAGTGGGGTACTGAAGAGAACCTACAAGACTTCGATATAAAGTTGGATCAGATACCATATCACCATCATCTCCTAGCTTAGACTCGGTGTCAACAGGAGTCGGCTAGGATTACAATTAACTATATGTGCCCTCTCAAGAATCTCAGCAGCATACTTCCGTTGAGATAAAAACATCCCAATTGAATCCCGTGTAACAAAAATACCCAAGAAATAATTAAGCGAACCCAGATTTGTCATAGAGAACTCCTTATGTAAGGAAGCAATAATCTGTTGTAACAAAGTCTCAGAAGAAGCTATGAGCACAATATAATCAACATATAATAGCAAGTAAGCAGTATCAATCCCATTTCTATATATAAATAAAGATGAGTCACATCGACTATGGTGAAACCCAACACAAGTAATATAAGATGAAAACCGCTGAAACCAAGCTTTAGGGGTCTGCTTGAGCCCATAAAGAGACCGCTGTAATAAACACACATAATCGGGATGTGCAAAATCCCGAAACCCTGGAGGCTGATGCATGTAAACCGTCTCGGATAAATCACCATGTAAAAAAACATTCTTAACATCAAGCTGATGAATTAGCCAATGTGGAGAAGCGGCTAAACTAAGTACAGTCCGAATAGTACTTGGTTTAAGAACTGGACTAAAGGTCTCATCAACATCAACCCCCTCTATCTGTGTACTACCATTCGCCATAAGACGAGCCTTGTAGCGACTAAGCGTGTCGTCTGCCAAATACTTGTAGCAAAAAAGCCACATACATCAAACAATATTTGTGTCTGTGGGTCGTGGTACTAAAGTCCAAGTGTTGTTTTAATAAGCGCATTATATTCATTACGCTATCATTTTGCCAATTTACATCACTAAACACATCATGATATGATTTTGGTAAAGGTGAAACCGAAGACACATATAGATTAAGACGCTCAGTAGGAAGATTAGTCCCGATACGAGAACGCGTGACCATGGGGTGAACTGATACGGGGTTTGGGTTTGTATTTTGGGTTGTATCACTTGGTTTTTGGTCATGGGTCGGATATGTGATTGGTGTTGTTGGGACATTACATTTGGTTCTTGTTGTTGGGTCATTATATTTGGTGTTTGTTTTGGTTGGGGCATGTCATTTTGAGGAATAGTTTCGATGGGTAAGGGTTCTTGTTTTTGTTGGGCCATCATATATGATGTTTGTTGTGGTTGGGGCATTTCATTTTGGGGAATAGTTTTGATGGGTATGGGACTGGTATGTTATTACCCCTTTAATACATTAAGGGTAATGTATAATTCAAGAATAAACAATAATATAAGTGATGTGAGGAGAACAGTAGTCCATATATTTTACTCCGTCCATTTGGCTCCTCCATTTCTTCAACCCATCTCCACCATCAAGATCTTTTCTCTCCCTGCCGTCCATTTACAAGATCAACATCTTTGCCATTGATTTTGTGGAAAATGCATTTCCAGGTATGGGTTCCCTTTTGTAACTGTTAGATTGATGTTTAACTGCCCCTTTTATAGGCATAGATATCTTCTTCATTTTCTACCCAACCCATTAGATGTGTGGATTAAATCCTGGCCATACATTCGTTGCACAGTGTGTGGTGTTAGTTGCTATATACATTGACCAATAATTTTCTTTCTCCTCAGTCTTTCTCTCTCTCTCTCTCTCTCACATAATTGATGTGTCTCTCTAAAACCATCTGGGTACGATGATGAAATTATTTTTGATAATATGTTGCGTTCATTGATTTATTAACTATCTCACTGTTTTGATCTCGCCTCACACCTATCAGATAGAAAAAAATCGGCATCTACTATTTTGGGAATTGATCTCAATGGAACCTCTTGACTCTATTGATCCCTTATATTCTTGATGGGATTTTGACGATGGTGCCGAAAACAACCTCATACAAGGTATAATTCATGTTGTTTCACTCAATTAGATTAAATATAATTAATTATGGTTAGGGTTTTTGGGTTTCTGCTAAATAGGTTAATTGGTTGTTTAAAGATTATGATTTTGGTTGCGTTCGGTTGTAGATTACAACCATGGTTTATGGTTTAAAGATTATGATTTTGGGTTGTGTTCGGTTGTAGATTACAACCATGGTTTATGTTAGAATTGCCGCCTTATGCTCCTTCGATGCCACCGCGGTCTTTGTTGCCGCTATTCATGGCGTGCGACGATATGCTGGTTGGGTAACGATGGTGGTAGGGTGAGGCAAGTAACTTCATAGACATTAATGGGCTGTGATGATTTTTGCGTACTGAAATGGGCCATTGAAGCTCCGTTGGCTAGCCAACACCATAATAGTTGATTCCCTTTGTTGATGCTTTGTTAGCGGGTAGTGGTGGGTCAAACCAGCATGTATCTTGGCGAGGCAGCACGACAATCGTGCTTGCAGCCATGATAGGAAGCTCCGTTGGCTAGCCAACACCACGATAGTTGATGCCCTTTATTGATGCTTTGTTAGCGGGTTGTAGCGGGTTAAGCCGTCCTGTATCTTGGCGAGGCAGCACGATAATCGTGCTTGCAGCCATGACGGGTTCAACACCCTTTTTCCTGTCCCGCAATCGCAAATCTGAGCCCAATAATATGGGTTAATCCTTGAACAGAAACCAATGGTTCATGCCTTTTTGAGCTAGAATGGTGGATGGATTTAGTAGAAAAATTGAGATAATGACCCGTCGTGGTGGTTGTTTTCATGCATGCAAATGTTAAACCATATATTTGTATCAGGTTATGTCTGACTAGCGTGTTTATTGCTTTCATGTTAGTTTTAACTGATTAGCTACTGATTTAAATTTTATTTTGTATTGGCTGAATGACTATGACACCTTTCTAAAAGCTTCATGTTAGTTTGTTGGCTATTACGAAATCGAGCCCTGTCCTAAAGCATAAGCAGTGTTGATAAGAAAATTTGTGATATATTCGAACCAAATCATGTGCGAGTAAAATTTTTCTATAAAAATTTGTGACACCCCCAAATTGAGTCAAATGCAGCGGAAATAATATTTGGGTGTCACGTAGGTGGATCAACAGCAGATAGTGTATAGATCAGCAGATAAAAGATTATCATTACATTTATAACATGGATAAAAGTTAAAATATTATTAAAATTGTCTTAAACATTGTTCGACAGTTTGAATTATTCCCCAGTTTATAAAACCCCAGACGAGCTCTATAAATGCAGCCTATCATGATGCTTGACTCCATGCACACCAATACCTGCTTCAGTTTCCTGAGAAAACATGCTTAGAGAGTCAACATAAAGTTGGTGAATTCACAGGTTTAATAAAATAAGTTTGGACAATAAACATTCACTGTAGTAGTGATGTACAAAGCACCAATACTAAAAAGTAATTACATTCCCATATTGCCTGAAACTGAGACTTGAAACTGAAGTCCTTAACAAATAAGGACCATTCGCCTTATAAAAAGGCACCCAAAAATAATAAGTGTTGACATGTGAAACATCTGTTGTCCTGGCCTAGGCACAGTGAGCATGACTCACCCAGATGGGGATGGTCAATCCCAAATAGATCTATTTATAACATTTAGGTAATTCAATAATTCTAACAGTTTCAGATGCACGGGTCATGCGGGTTCATCACAATAGGCAAATGTAATCAAAGGTTTCACATTTCAATTTATGTCCATAAAATAAAATATGTTGCATGTTTTCTTCCCCATAAAAAGATTTAAAAGTTTGTCAATATATAAAGTGGGGCCATGAACTCACCTCAGTAGTACAGCAAATAGTCACAAGTAAATCTGATATGATGTTCACGATACAGTCAACGACCTAAATAATTATAAGGTCTCAGTAAATGCATAACATAATGCATAAAAGTTTCAGAACAAGTCTGTGCATGCTTATATTGGTTTTAAGCATTTTATTACAATATCTCTATTTTAGGTCATCGTTGTACAAGTTATAGTAGTATTTATTTTAACTATAAAATAAATAGTATTATTAAATAAATTAATATGTTTAATTAATATTCTTGTACTTGTATTGTTTATAAAATAATTTAAATATTTATAAAAGGAAGTTTTATATATATTTAAAGTGATGGAAAATAAAAATGATTAATATATTTATTTTTATAAGTTAACCATTCTCAATTTATATAATGTGTATAAATAACGTTCGTAAAAATGTATAACATAATTAAATTCCACGTTCTCGTAGTGTTTATAACTATTAAATTATAAGTTTGGAAAAATAATGAATGTTATGTTTATTTAAGTTTTACGTCTTAATTTTTCGGGTATAAATATATAGTAAATTTAGGGTTTGTTATACTTTGTATAATTTACATTTTAGTCCCTCTATATATATAATTACCTGCGGTTATTTACCTTTATACCCCTAGGGTTTCTAAATATTTCTAGTAATTACAACATTGGTCCCTCCCTAGTTACACGTGTAACTAGGGTTTGTAAAAGTTTCATAAAGTGTCAATTTTAGTCCTCCTAATATTTGGATTATTTTAGGTTTAAAACAAGTTACAAAAATGCCCCCTAGCGCTCCATTAACTTTCGACTTATGCCAAAACTACCCCTAGGGTTTATCTAGGGTTTATAAAAGTTTACTAGGTTGGCAAAATAGGTCCCTAGGGCTTCTATTTAGTTTCGGCAAAGTTAAAAAGGGGTTCCTAGGTTCTTACTAAGTTACACAAATCACCCTAACATTATAATAATCTCATTTAAGTCCTTGTGTTAAGTTTGGAGTTTCGGATAGTGTCAAAACACTACCCTCAACTCTCAGCATTTTACAAAATCAACCCTTAAGTTAATCTTTTGATAATATGAGTTTCTATACAAGTTCATTTAGATCCCTAAACTTAATAAAATTACAATATTAACCCGAAACTATTACATTTGTTCTTTTTAATCCGAAACTTAATGGATTTACCATTTTAACCCAAAACTTCATAGATCTATCATTTTAGTCCAAAATATTTATAGATCTATGTTTTTAACCCGAAACTTTATAAGGTTATAGATTTGACACAAAAAGTTTTAAATGAACATTATTTAACAAAATGAAGTTTATTTAGGCAAGCTTATTATAGTGGGCTTAAAAGTTAAATCCTATAAGGCAAAAATAGTGAGCTTATAATTCTAAGGCAACTAGTAATATAGATCTAATGTTTCTAGGCTTGTTTAAACATTACAAGATTAACGAATATTGAACCATATGGTTTAAAACCCCACGTCCAATATGTGCATGGTTATGTTTTTCATAGTTTTTCTAGTTTAACTAGTTCATAGGGTTATGTTCATCATGGTTATCAAGATTATACATCAACTTAACACCTAAACCATTTTTAGCCGTGACCCATTTAGGTTTAGGGTTTCATGGTTTTGTTTTTGGGTTAAGTTTTCCTAGTAATAATCATGTGTATGTTTATGTGTATGAAAAATAAGTATATTGAAAGATAGGTTTTATGTTACTTACTTGTTTAGGTGGATCTAGGGATGAACAAGAGAATGAGTAGGGATGAGAGCTTGGTTTTAACAATGGAGATCCTTGTAACCAAAAATATAGCCGTGGGCTTCACTAGGGTAGCTAGGGCTCCTTTTCTTGTTTTGAAGATCAAGATACTTGTAGAGGTTGACAATGATTAGTATTTAAGTGTGTTGAGACATAGTAAATGAGCTTGAAGATCTTGGTTATGGAGTAAAGGCTTGTAGCCGTGTGTTCTTGAGAGAGAGTGAAGTGAGATTGGTTTTCAAATGGTTTGTGTTGGTGTGTGTCTCGGCTATAAAAGGAAAGAGAGAGGATCCATATGATATCTATGTAGTTCCATGAATCTTAAAGGGATCTTGGTTAGATATGTTGGATTTGGTTGCTAGATATGTTAGTTCTTTTCCCCCACATGCTCAAAATAGAGACTCCTTTCCTTCCTATTTTTGGTTCCACTCGTGTGTTACAAAGTCAAGGGGACAAGGTTGTCATTCAATAGTGTTTGTGTATGGTGATAGGTAAGATGAGTATGGTAGAATAGTAAGTCAATTGACTTGATGGTTCACTTGTAAGCTTGTAAGTATCATGGAAATGCATGTACACATATATTCGGCTTTATATATATACATTTGGGTGAAAATTGTGTTGTAAGTATAGCATAGTATGGTATGTGTAAGAAAAGTGAAGTGTGTAAGAAAAAGTGTAAGGTATAGTGTATTAGCGGATACACATGTTTATGCTTGCAAGTTAGTGAAATGATTATGGATATGTAAGTATATACATATATACACGGCACACTTAGGTGTATTTAGAGAAATGTGTTAACTTTGTATTAAGTGTTGGGTGAAAATAATAGTCCTTGTATGATATTGTATGCATTTGTTAAGTTTATAGGTACTTTAGTTAAACCTTTAGGTAATTTAGTGAAAGTATATAAGGAATACATCATTATAAATATTTTACTTGAATAAAGTTAATTAATGACAATGTAAAATAGTGTACATTGTTTTAAAGGGTTAGGTGTTTATTCCTATTATGAAATATATGTAAATATATACATATAAAAATAAGTCCAAGTACTTAATAATTTAATTAAGTAAAGTTATAGTTTATCTCAAAATGTGTACTGAGGTGATGAGTCCTTTATTCATTCAGGTGGCCAGTCAATTGCCAGAGTAGTCAATAATGACTAAGGGTCCATACAAATGTAAACATAAATATGAAAGATAGTATGACAAAGGTACATGATTAATAATAAGTCATATAAAAGTGAAATTATATAGATTCCAAAAATAAATAGTACAACAGTTGACAAGGTCAATAAGGTAAAATCAGAGGTTTTACAGCACCATCCCATTATTTAGCTTTGTCCTCAAAGCTTAGGATGAAGTCATTGGTCAGGTGAACAAGTGTGGGTACTTGGTTTTGAACGAGTCTTATCGTTCCCAAGTGAACTCAGGGCCTCTCCTCGAGTTCCAACGTACTTTGACCAACGGGATGCGACTGCGTTTCAATTTCTTAACTGTCCTCTCCATGATTTCTACTGGTTCTTCTATGAACTAGAGTTTGTCGTCAAACTGAACTCCCTCCAATGACATAGCCAATGGTTCTTCAGCATAGCACTTCTCCAGGTTAGACACATGAAAGGTAGAGTGTACCCGAACCAGTTGCTGGGGAAACTCTAAACGATAAGCTACTTCCCCGATCCTGGCTATTACTTTGAAAGGGCCAACATAACATGGATTCAGTTTTCCACGTTTGCCAAAGCGTACAACACCCTTCCAAGGTGATACCTTGAGCATAACACGGTCACCTACTTCAAATTGCATAAGTTTGCGTTTCAGGTCCGCATAGCTATTTTTTCGGTCGCGAGCAGCTTGAATTCTTTGCTTGATGAGGACGATCTTGTCTGTAGTCTCCTGGATTAGTTCTGGTCCAGTGAGCTGAAATTCACCTACTTTTGCCCAGCACACAGGTGAACGGCATTTCCGACCGTATAGTGCTTCAAAAGGGGCAGCCTTAATACTGGCATGATAACTGTTGTTGTAGGAGAATTCCACTAATAGAATGTGGTCAACCCATCAATTTCCAAAATCAATCACACATGCCCGTAGCATGTATTCTAGAGTCTGGATGGTTCGTTCACTTTGACAGTCAGTCTATGGATAATAAGTAGTGCTCATGTCCAAATTGGTACCTAAGGCTCGTTGGAAAGCCTTCCAAAAGTTGGATGTGAACCTACCGTATCGATCACAAATTATCGACACTGGTATTCCATGTTTGGTCACAATCTCCTTCAGGTACGTTTTTGCTAGTCTTACAAGGGAATCGTTCTCCCTAATTGGCAGGAAATGAGCGGACTTGGTAAGTCGGTCGACGATTACCCAGACAGTATCGTAACCGTGAGATGACTTTGGGAGTTTGGTGACAAAGTCCATGGTGATGTTGTCCCACTTCCATTTCGGTATCTCGGGTTGTACGAGTAAACCCGATGGTCTCCGGTGTTCAGTTTTTACACGTGAACATGTCAAACACTTCTGTATGTAGGTGGCGATGTCAGCTTTCATATTCGACCACCAATATAATTTCTTCATATCCTGATACATCTTTTCAGATCCGTGATGTATAGAATATTTAGACTTATGAGATCCGTGCATGATCACGTTCCTCAAATCTCCATAGCAAGGTAACCAACTTCGTCCGTGAAGGCATAGGGTTCCATCTGCTCTAGGTTTTAGCTTCTCCTTAGTAAGGTCGGTTCTGAGCATTCCCCTGACATCTTCCTTCACGAGGTTTTCAGGTAATTGGGCTTGAGTCTGAGCTTCCAAAATCTGTTTGGGTAGATCCAAACTGATTGTCATACCTAATGCCCGAACTCTCATAGGAGGGTCCGTTTCCTTACAACTTAAAGCATCAGCAACCACATTTGCTTTACCGGGGTGGTATTTGATCTCGCAGTCGTAGTCACTTAACAGCTCAATCCAACGGCGTTGTCTCATGTTCAGCTCCTTCTGGTCCAGTGTGTGTTGCAAACTTTTGTGGTCAATATGCACTGTGCACTTCGTTCCATAGAGGTAATGTCTCCAGATTTTGAGAGCGAAAACTACGGATCCAAGTTCTAGATCGTGAGTGGTGTAGTTCTTCTCATGCTTCTTTAGTTTTCTTGAAGCATAGGCAATCACTTTCATCCTCTGCATCAATACTGCACCTAGACCTTTATGTGAAGCATCACAGTATACCACGAAATCATCGTTGCCTTCAGGCAAGGCTAATATAGGTGCACTGCACAACTTCTGCTTGATCAGCTGAAAAGCTGATTCTTCTTTCTCTCCCCAATCGAACTTTATTCCTTCCTGTGTGAGTTTGGTCATTGGCTTGGCTATTTTGGAAAAATCTTCAATGAATCTGCGGTAGTACCCGACAAGGCCTAGAAATTGGCGGATCTCTGTCGGTGATTTAGGAGATACCCAATCCTTGACAGATTCGACCTTTGCTGGATCTACGTGAATACCGTCACAATCGATGACATGACCGAGGAATTGCACTCTGGGAACCCAGAATTCATATTTGGAGAATTTAGCATAGAGCTGTTCCTCCTTGAGTACCTTTAGTACTTGTGCAAGGTGTTCCCCGTGTTCTTGTTCGTTCTTAGAATAAATGAGTATATCATCAATGAAGACTATCACGAATTCATCCAGGTAGGGTCTGCACACACGGTTCATAAGGTCTATGAAAATAGCTGGTGCGTTGGTCAACCCAAATGGCATAACCTGGAATTTGTAATGACCGTAACGGGTTCTAAAAGCTGTTTTTGGAATATCTTCCTCCCTGACCCTTAGTGGAAGGTATCCAGTTCTCAAGTCAATCTTGGAATACACACTTGACCCTTGCAGTTGGTCAAACAGGTCGTCAATGCGAGGAAGCGGATAACGATTCTTCACAGTTAGCTTATTCAGTTCTCTGTAATCGATGAAAATTCGAAAAGAACCGTCCTTCTTTTTGACAAATAACACAGAGCTCCCTGATACAAGGGTTTGCATGGGTTCAATATATTCTCAGAATCTTCTCGAATTGATCACGGCTCAAAGTGGAATAATTGTTCTTGGTTACAAAAAGGGGATTGGGTTTTCTATTCAACGGAAAAGGAATAAAAGAGCAAAGTAGTGAAAATAAGCTAAAAAAATTGACAAATGAAAATCAAGTTAAAAGAAATAAAGATCAGTTCAAAATTAAACAACAAATGAAAGTGATTAAAAATGTAACTTAAAAACTTAGAAAATTAAAATGAGAAAAGCTGGAAGAAATGCTCATTCGGAATAAATAGGAAAATAAACTTGATTCGGAATAAAGAAAGTTGATCCGGAATAGTACAAGTGATCCGGAATAAAAGTGCAATCCGGAATAAACAAGTTGATGCGGAATAAAGAGGTCGATCCAGAATAAAAATAAAAGAAGAAGAAAAACAAGTTGATTCGGAATAAATCAATTGATCCGGAATATTGGATATTCCGGATGAAGAAGGTGATTCGGAATATTATTCCGAATGAAACAACCTGATTCGGAATGTGGAGCTTGATCCGGAATATTAGATATTCTGGATGGAAAAGGGTGATTCGGAATGTTTGACACAAAATGACTGATCCGGAATATCCGGTTGATCCGGAATATCCAGTCGATCCGGAATAAATAATGAAAAATGACTGATCCGGAATATCTATGTTGATCCGGAATAAATGAGAAATTCGGTTGATCTGGAATCTGGGTTCATGAAGAACAGCGAAGAACAGGGGAATACGATTTTAATCAAAACAAGCCAAATTTAACCAAAAGATTTAAACCAAACTAAACACTAATCATTTATCAACCATAAACATCAAATCCCAACAATAAAAACACAAAACCCAATAACTTTTGAAGATCAGATCAACCAAATAAGAACTTTAAACTTAAAATCAAAAAGATGAAGATGAACAAGATTAATGGAAGGATTATATTGATTGATTAAGGTAGAGTAAACAAAAGGAAAGATTAAAAACTTACAAGATTAAAGATTCAACAAAAAATGAAAAATCACCAACACCTTAATGGTGTTGGCTTCTTACGAAAGAAAAGAAAAGAACTGGAATGAAAACTAGCTCAAAATGTGTGAAGGGGCTTCTTTATATAGGCCAAGTGGTTGGTTGGTGAGTGGGCTTTCTTCTTCCTTTTCGTCTTCTCGTCTTTTCAGTAAAGTCGACGTTTTCGATTCTGATTCGGGATTTGTCGACGAATAAATTCAACTCGTCTTTTTAATTTCTTCGATTAATAGACTTGAGTTCTTCGACATGTGTAAATCTTCCGTCTTTGGTCCTTTTCTTCGATAAATCTTCAAATAGGCCCATTGACTTTAAATCTTTTGCATCTCTTGGACAACATACTTCGTCATGAGTCTTTTTCTTCGATAAAACCCGTGCAATCCCATGTTTTCTTTAGTATTCTTCCGGTTGGCTCTGAAAACACAACAAACACACAAACCACGCATAATTCCAAACAAATGACATTTAATACGCGTTTTGGTCTTGTTTTAGCAAGAAATAAGTGGTAAACGGATGGGTGTTTTTACACCTATCAAATCCCCTACACTTAACCATTGCAATGCCCTCATGCAATGCTTAGTGATAAAGCAATTTTACATTTTTCTCATAATCAATCAACCTTGGCCTTATTAACATACTACTAAACAAAAATTAAAATACTAAGAGAAATTAAAACTTTAAAGTAAACAAAAGGATAGAAAACCATTTTCACTTGAAAATAGCTATATGAAAATAACTTGCAAAGAGATCTAAGACTTACATTAGGGCTTCGATGCTGCGAAGATTTATCACCCTCAAGTTTCACTTTCCCCAAACTAAGCTTAAAAACGAGATCATTGTTATTATAAGTTAGCAAAACAAACACTTACACACATGGCTTAATTACATGCTTAAACTCCCTTATTCCTAGGTGTATCTCTTATATTTTATTTTTGTCTTAAATTGATCATGAAGATGCATTTTTGGACTTATTGCGATAGTTTATTTAGGCTGAAAGCAAAGTAGGACGATTTGATTAATAGTTTGCTAAATGACAAAATCTCTTAAAACTGCTTCTCGGGATATCAAAAAGTTCATATCTTGGCATAACTCGCTTCACGATTTGAGACCTTTCTCGGGCCGATATTTGGCATGTACTTCATACTTCATATCTTTGAGAGACGTTCTTGAGATAATGGTCTTCTCTTCGTTAATAGAGTTTCTTCCTTTGGAGACTTTTGAGGGATACTCCAACTTTGTTGACCACGACTTCATCATTATTTCTTCAAGCGTTAATTGGGATTTTGAGATACAACGATCCGCCTCCTTTTCGGACTTGGATCTATTTATCCTCATACCTTGTTAGGGTCTTTTCAGAAAGACTTCTCCATGATCTTTATGGGAGTTGATTGCTTTTAGTCGTGAGTCTTGATCCTTCATATTGATTTTGGAAATAATGCTTTTCACATCACCTTGGATCTTTAGCAATAAGATTGAATCCTCATGCTTTGTTAGGGCCTTTTCGGACTCGCCAATCTTCGAGTCCCGCTTCATAAGTTATGCCTTGGCTATGAACTCTTATCATTACCGAGCAACTTTTAAACGATCTTGGGCTAGAAGCTAAGTAACTTTTCAAATCGTACGACCTTACTTATTGCAGATAAATTATTAGCAAGTGATGGGAGAATAGGCAAATAATCACACCAAGTGTGCTTGTGTAAGAATACCGACTTATAATTGACTCTATCATTTCTCGTTCTCCACGATTTAAAATCTCAAGTAATGAGACTCGTGGATGCTTAGCCTAATAAACCAATTAAGTTCTACATGGTTAAGGATACTTGCCAGAATAAACTTGGATAAGTCTATTCGGGTTGAGTCAAAATAATCGCAACGGGCCTAATATGTCAAAGACTTCCAAACTAGCTACACCACTTTATTAATATTTTTGACTTTATTGCGGGATATATACATATGAAAGCAACGAAAAAAAAATTAAAAATTACGACTAAATGGCCAAAGTTAATTAAAAATTTGAAAAATGCTGAAAAAGATGATTTTCCGGTTAAATGAAGGCATTTTCATGGAAAAGTCCACTTAAAACTTCGATAGAAGTCTCCCCTACACTTAATATAAACATTGTCCTCAATGTTTAAGCATGTGGGAAAAGTCTCCCCTACACTTATGACATTGTGCACGTTGGTTAAATCAAGTTAAGGAAGAGACGACTAAAGTGATCAATTTCAAATGTGAGTATGAAGAAAATTGAATCACGATAGTTGAGAGATAGAACCGGATTTCGGATAACACGGGAGCACGGTTCTTCAAAGGTTCCAAAAGTGCATTCATCACTGTAGTCACATCACCACACAAACACAAACAACCTATATAGGTCCCCCTACACTTAGGAGGTTAAAACGGAAAAGGATAGATACTCGGGTTGCCTCCCGAGGAGCGCTTATTTTTTATAACCGAGTCACGAGCCTGACTCGACCCAAACTTAGTTCATGGGAAACATGGTGAGGGATGGAATCATCTCAGGAGAGATGTCCTAACCAAAGTACAACTTCAATCGTTGGACGTTCACCTTAAAATTAGGTCCATTAGGTTGAGCGAGCTCGAGAGTACCATATGGAAAAATTTGGGCAATGGTGAATGGGCCGGACCAACGAGACTTCAGCTTGCCCGAAAAGATTTTCAACCGACAGTTGAAGAGTAAAACTTTGTCTCCAACTTGGAACTCTCGGTTTTTAATCTTAGAGTCGTGAATGAGCTTAGTCCTTTCCTTATAGATCAAAGAATTTTCATAAGCCTCATTCCGGAGTTCATTGAGCTCATTGAGTTGGATTTTGCGTAGGTCACCGGCTTTGTTGATATCGAAATTAGCCCCCTTCAAGGCCCAGTAAGCCTTGTGCTCCAACTCAATGTGGAGGTGGCATGCTTTCCCATACACGAGACGATATGGTGTACAACCAATCGAAGTCTTGTATGCGGTACGAAAAGCCCACAGAGCATCATCAAGTTTATCGGCCCATGAGGCACGATGCTCTCCCACGGTTCTTTCAAGAATTCGCTTTAATCCTCGGTTAGAGATTTCAGCCTGGCCATTAGTTTGTGGGTGGTAGGCGGTGGAAAGACGATGATTTACACCATACTTAGCCATGACTCTTGCGAATTGATCATTGCAAAAATGAGTCCCGCGATCACTAATAATGGCACGAGGCACACCGAATCTAGCGAACAGCGATTTCAAAAAGGTACAAACCACCCTCGCGTCATTAGTGGGTAAAGCTTTGGCTTCAACCCATTTAGAAACGTAGTCAACGGCTACAAGGATGTATTTTTTTTCCTTTAGATGAAGGGAATGGCCCCATAAAGTCGATACCCCATACATCAAAGATTTCACATTCTTGTATGAAATTTTGAGGCATCTCATCTTTATGTGTGATCTTGCCTTGTTTTTGGCAAGCATCACAATGTTTAACCATCTCGTGAGCATCACGATAAATGGTGGGCCAATAAAATCCCGAGTCAAACACTTTTTTGGCGGTGTAGTTGGGACCAAAGTGACCACCGGTGGGTCCTTTGTGGCAAGCTTCGAGAATGTCTAAAGCTGCCGGTCCATCAACACATCGGCGAATAATCAAATCAGCACATTGTTTGAATAGATACGGGTCATCCCAAAAGTAAGTCTTAATGTCTTTGAAGAACTTTTTCTTTTGCTGGGATGTTAACCCGTCAATGAGAATTCCACCCGCCAAGTAGTTTGCAATGTCCGCAAACCACGGGGTCTCATCTTGATTCGAATTGATAGACATTAAGGTCTCCAGGGGAAAAGAGTCATTGATCTCTTTGTTCGGATGATCCCCTTGATAAGGATCCTGAAGTCTACTGAGATGATCCGCGGCTAGGTTTTCAGCTCTCTTCTTATCACAAATTTCGATTTTAAATTCTTGAAGTAGCAAAACGCAACGTTGAAGTCTTGGTTTGGAATCTTGTTTAGTTAACAAGTACTTCAACGCGGAATGATCGGTATAAACGATTGTGGTGGAAAGGACAAGATAGGGGCAGAACTTTTCAAAGGCATAGACAACAGCTAAAAGCTCTTTTTCGGTTGTCGTGTAATGCAATTGAGCCCCCGTCATTATCTTGCTAGCGTAATGGATCGGTTGGAAGTGTTTATTCACTCTTTGGCCCAAAACCGCTCCAATAGCAAAATCGCTAGCATCGCACATCAACTCGAAAGGCAGCTCCCAGTTAGGGGTAACCAAGACCGGTGCCTGAGTTAGCTTATCCTTAAGAAGGTTGAAGGCTTCAATACACTCTTTGGAAAAGATAAAAGGAGTATATTTTTCCAAGAGGTGGGTCATCGGGCGAGCGATTTTAGAAAAATCTTTGATGAATCGACGGTAGAAGCCCGCATGACCAAGGAAACTTCTCACACCCTTCACGGTTGAAGGTGGAGGCAATTTAGCAATAACATCGACTTTAGCACGGTCCACTTCAAGACCGGCTTTGGAGATTTTGTGTCCAAGCACGATGCCCTCTTTTACCATGAAATGGCATTTTTCCCAATTAAGAACAAGGCGAGTGTCTTCACGCCGCTTAAGCATACGTTCTAAATTGGCAAGGCAAGCAGAGAAAGAATCGCCATAAACCGAGAAATCATCCATGAAGACTTCCATAGTTTCTTCAACCATGTCATGGAAGATAACCATCATACACCGTTGGAACGTCCCAGGAGCATTGCATAAACCGAAAGGCATGCGTTTGTAAGCAAATGTTCCGTAGGGACAAGTGAATGTGGTCTTTTCTAGGTCTTTGGGATCGATGGGAATTTGAAAATACCCGGAGAAACCGTCTAAGAAGCAGTAATAGTCATTACCCGCTAGACGCTCGAGCATTTGATCCATGAAAGGAAGAGGAAAATGATCTTTTCTCGTGGCATCATTGAGTTTGCGATAGTCGATACAAACTCTCCACCCAGTAACGAGACGAGTAGGAATCAACTCGTTATGTTCATTGGGAACAACGATTATTCCGCCCTTCTTGGGCACACAATGGACGGGACTTACCCATGGCGAATCCGAAATAGGGTAAATCAAGCCGGCATCAAGAAGTTTGATAACCTCTTGTTTGATGACGTCATGAATTCGAGGATTAACCTTTCTTTGGCTTTGGATTGCGGGTTTAAAGTCGTCTTCCATGAGAATTTTGTGAGTACAAAAGTTTGGATCAATTCCGCGGATATCGGAAATTTTCCAAGCAATTGCCTTCTTATGATCTTTAAGCACGGCGATGAGGCGAGATTTTTCTTCTTCGTTCAAGTCCTTCACAATAATGACGGGATACTTTTTCTTGTCTTCAAGGAATACGTACTCGAGGTGAGATGGTAACTCCTTAAGCTCTAATTCTGGAGGATTTTCGATGGTAGGCGTAGTCGAATTCGGTTCATCGATAGCAATAGCCTTGGGAGATGGTGGAGAAATATGGTCCTCTTTGAGAAGTTTCTCAATGAGATGAATGTCTTCATCCCAATCGGTGGGAGAATCTTCATATTCTAAGTTCACATCTCCCATGGTTGCTTCAAAATCTTTCCAAAGGAAATCACTTTCTCCAAATAGAGTTAGTGATGAATCAATAGAGGAAACGGTCTCAGCATTGGGAGGAGAGGTAGGAATACTTTTGCAAGCATCTTTGAAGTGTTCTTCACAAGCCTCATCAAGAACGTCGATACAATTAACACTCTCGTATGAATAAGGCTGTTTAGAAAGCTTTCCCATGTTGAAGACGATTTTATCGTCACCCACTCTCATGATAAGCTTACCCGCTTCAACATCGATGAGAGTGCGACCGGTCCTCAAGAATGGACGTCCAACGATTAATGGCACACGAGGGTCCATATCGTAGTCGACTACGACGAAATCGGCGGGAAAAGTGAATTTGTCGACTCCTACAAAAACGTCTTCGGCTATCCCCACTGGATAAGCAACCGTACGGTTAGCTAATTCCAAAGTCATTTTGGTGGGGACTAGCTCAGGGAGAGATAATTGCTTCCAAACACTTAAAGGCATTAAGTTAATATTGGCACCTAGATCGGCTAGGGCCATGCAATTCTCTACTCTCGGGAAGTTGCAAGGGATTAAGAAGCGACCCGGGTCACCAAGTTTGGTTGGCAATTTCCTTAAGAGCACTGCAGAGCAATTCTCGTTAAGTTGGGTATTAGAAATATCAAGAAGCTTCTCCTTGTCACTAAGAATATCTTTGAACATTTTCGCGTATTTAGGCATGTGAGCGAGAGCCTCAGCGAAGGAGATTTTGAAATTCAATTGTTTAAACATTTTGAGAAAGTTTGAAACTTGAATATTGTCCTTGCTTTTGAGCTTCTCTTTCCTCAACCTTGAGGGATAAGGTATATCGGAAGAAGAGGAAGGCTTTGGAATAGTAGGATCACTCACATCCTTGGGTGGTGGAGGGGTAGAAGTAAGAGGTGGAGGAATTGGGGAAATAGAAGGTTGAGGAATATGAGTAGGTGACTCGTTTTCCTTAGTCACAATCACCGGTGGAGGTATAGGAAGCTCGGGTTCCTTGGTACCTTTGCCACTGCGAGTGGTGATTGCTTTCATCTCCCCTCTTGGATTAGCCACGGTGTTACTCGGAAGAGTACCCGAAGAAGAGGATTGATTACCTTGGAGGAAACCAGCCATCATGTTCCTTAAGTCATTCGTTTGACTTGCCAAAGTGTTTCACATATCAGCTCGAAGATCGTTTCCTTGTTTCACCATATCTGCTTTCTAGTTGAGCACTTCGCGCTGGAGATTTTCCACGATCACATCATTAGTCCTCATGTAGGTTTCAACATCTTGGTGTAATGCGGTGGGTTGGTTGGGAGGAGGAGCATGGTAGGCGGGTGGTTGATAAGCAGTTTGTTGGTAAACTTGGTTGTTTCTTTGAGGTGGATATGGTTGTCTTTGAGGTGGTTGGTATGGTGCTCGAGGTTGGTTTTGGTTGGGTCGGTTAAGGTTTTGTTGTTGGTTTTGCTTGGGTGGGGGAAAACCGGGCGGGGAAAGAAAGTTGTTTGAGCGGTAGCTAAGCAAGTTGCGGTCTCCTTGAGGACGAGCTTGATAACCGGCCGGAGGATAGGTACCGTATACGGCATTAACATTCTCAGAAGAATAGTCTTGGGTGGTGGTACAAGTGGTGTAAGAGTGAGGACCCCCGCATATTTCACATGGTTGGCTTACAGCATTGACTTGAGCGTTTTTAGCGTTGATGTTGTTGGTGTTGCTAGCGGTTTGGGTAGCAAGCGATTCAAGAAGCGACGTAATTTTGTCAAGTCTCTTGTCGTTGTCACTAGTACTAGCACTAGCGGCATTGGTCCGAACACTCTTGGTTTGCACTCTAGACTTATTCTCAATAATATCCCACGCGACATTAGAGCTCTTAACCAAAATATTACCCCCCGAGGCACTATTTAGTGAATCTTGGTCATTCATGCTTAAACCATTATGAAAAGTATTAATTTGGTGCACTTTGGTAAAACCATGTTGTGGGCACTTTCTTAAAAGGTCTTTAAAACAGTCCCAAGATTCACTAAAAGACTCATCGTACTTTTGTTCAAAATTAATGATTTCATTCCGCAAAGCGGTAGTACGAGAGGGTGGGAAAAAGTAGTTTATGAATTTGGTCTCTAAGTCCGTCCACGTCAGAATACTTTGTGGCGGTTCCTTTGCAAGCCAATGCCGGGCTTGTCCCTCTAAGGAGAAAGGAAAAAGTTGTAAACGGTCACCTCTTGTGGAACACCATTGAATTTGACCGTATTCGTAAGTTGCATGAACCTTTTGATGTGGTCATGTGGATCATCAATGGTACGCCCCAAGAATGGTTGAGCTGAGACCATCTGAATAAAGCCGGATTTAGCTCAAAGTTGTTGGCTGCAATCGCGGGTATGACAATTGGATCGTTGTTGCCCTCCACATGTGCTTGCAAAAGTTCAATCATCGGGCGATTGTCCGGTAGAGGTTCATTGTTGTTATTATTCATGTTGTTTTGAGGTGGATTGTTATTGTTGTTGTGTACATCAGCCATGTCTAAGTCTTCGAGAGGCTCGGGCTCTTGATAAGACGTTGATCGTGTACGCATGCACCTGTAGAAGAACAAAGCAAAAACAAAGCAGAAATATTTTTGGTTTTTTATGTTTTTTAATTTTTAGGAGTTTTGAAAATTTTATATTTTTTAGGGTTTTTTAGAAAATTTTTGATGATGAAAAAGTAACGTTCACAGCGAACGGATCCCAAAATCCAAGTTCTCACAAAAAACTGTTAAGCTTTACGAGAAGAGCCGTCAGCGGCGCCATTTGATACAAGGGTTTTGCATGGGTTCAATATATTCTCGAAATCTTCTCGAATTGATCACGGCACAAAGTGGAATAATTGTTCTTGGTTACAAAAAGGGGATTGGGTTTTCTATTCTACGGAAAAGGAATAAAAGAGCAAAGTCGTGAAAATAAGCTAAAACAATTGACAAATGAAAATCAAGGTAAAATAAATAAAGATCAGTTCAAAATTAAACAACAAATGAAAGTGATTAAAAATGTAACTTAAAAACTTAGAAAATTAAAACGAGAAAAGCTGGAAGAAATGCTCATTCGGAATAAATTGGAAAATAAACTTGATTCGGAATAAAGAAAGTTGATCCGGAATAATACAAGTGATCCGGAATAAAAGTGCTATCCGGAATAAACAAGTTGATGCGGAATAAAGAGGTCGATCCGGAATAAAAATAAAAGAAGAAGAAAAACAAGTTGATTCGGAATTAATCAATTGATCCGGAATATTGGATATTTCGGATGAAGAAGGTGATTCGGAATATTACTCCGAATGAAACAACCTGATTCGGAATGTGGAGCTTGATCCGGAATATTAGATATTCCGGATGGAAAAGGGTGATTCGGAATGTTTGACACAAAATGACTGATCCGGAATATCCGGTTGATCCGGAATATCCAGTCGATCCGGAATAAATAATGAAAAATGACTGATCCGGAATATCTATGTTGATCCGGAATAAATGAGAAATTCGGTTGATCCGGAATCTGGGTTCATGAATGTAACACCCCAAAATATGATATGCGGAAGCGGTGAAGCTCGTGGGCTGTTACGTCATTGTATCATAGTTCAAGGTACAAGGGAACGACTCTAAATGAGACGTTTTATAAAAATACCTCTTTGAATTTAAATTAAAGCATCACAGTACAAAAGAGTCTCAGTTTCAAAAGATAGTGCAGCGGAATGTAAATGTTTTAAACATCAACGAGATAATAGTTCAAAAGCATAAGTAAATAAATGTCCGAAGATAGCCAAGAAATGCATGCGGACTCCAAGTACTTCACACAGCAGATACAACTCATCATCAATTACCTGAGATAAATGCTAAATTGGGTCAACATAAAGTTGGTGAGAATATAGGTTTCAAGTAAAAATTCATAGTCATTCGATTTCTGATTTCATTTCATGTACACATGCAACTATAGGAGATATAGTGCCAAGTGTAGGATAAATTGGGTGTTCACAATATTTATGATAGCTAAGCTCGTGACATCGAAACTAGTGATCCAGTGCATACAATAGATTGCATACATAAATTGCCCCAATGGAGTACCTAGCCAAGATGACTCCGTTCATACAAATGGTACACACTCGTCCGGCGTCAGAATGCCCGAGTGGAGGTTGTCAACCCTCAATAGATCTATCCGTAACATAAGAGCTTACTCCAGCAGAGTAACTAACGATTAACGACAGTGGGGACTATGGCTAAAGCAACTTAAGCTATCTCATAAATAGTGTTCACAAAGCGTTCACAGAAATCAAGTTTTACTTGCGTCCAGAAGCAAGTCATCAAAGCATTTATCACATCCCAGAACATTAAACATACAAAAATAGTTTAATAGGGATCTATAAACTCACCTCAAGCAACGATTCAAACCGCACAAGTAAGATCAAATAGTAGCGATCAACTCTAGCAACAACCTAAATATAATACTATAGTTTAGACGCTAGCAAATAAGTCACAATAGTTCATCACGTACGTTACTCATCAATCAAGTATATATTTTGTTGTTAAAATCGTGACTTGTAAATGTTACATCGTTATAAACATTATAGTATATATATACTTAGGCAAAAATATTTATTTTTGACTCGACGAAATTTCGACAGCCTTTCGGCGTAAATTTTAATTTACCAAAATTTATCTTAACAAATTTACCTACGTGAATTCTAACGAAAATTTGGCAGCCTTTCGGCGTCACATAAAAATTTGCCATTTTTAGTAAGTACTCAAATCTCGTCCTAAAACCCCTATTTTCAACAATTTCTCAATCGCCAACAATTCATCAAGTCATTTTTTCACAATAGTAACAATTTCCACTTCCAACGTTCAAACTTTCAATAGTGCAACAAGTATTCACATTTCGAGCTAATACGCTTTTTCAAACAAGTCCAACATTCACACATACCATTTAGTAACCATTTCGACACTTAAAACAACTCCGTTTAACTCGAAAATGTCGTTTTGACCAGTTTAAAAATCTGGACAGCAACCACTTATAGTGTTGTTCTCCAAAAATTAAGTTTTCCGACAACGAAATTTAAACGACCACAACTTACTCATTTTAGCTCCGTTTTTAGCCCATAATATATCGAAACGAAGGTATTAACTTATATTTTCATAATCTCGTAGTAAACTAGTGTCAAAACAATTTTTACGACTCTCTACGCCTCTTACAAAAGTCGGACAGATTGTATGTTTTCCGTAAAAAATCGTTTTCGACCATTTTCAAGCGTAACCACTAGTAGTAACACTACTAGTTCCCTCCAATTTTTCATAAACATCAACAAAATCAAAGATTTTTCTTCACGTTTACAAATCCAAAATATACATACTTATATTTTTCACAAATCTTTCAATTAACTCATTTTCATGTATGGATCTAATAGATCCACACTTAATTTCAATAAATCTTAAAATATTTCATGACCAAAAATAATTTTTATCATTTTATTTCAAGAAAATACTTGATGAGTAACATGCATGCATAGATCTACAAAGATTATGCATGGAAAATGAAAAGATGAAAAAGGTTTAAGAAGTAACCTTGAGTAACGATTCTACGTAATCACAACGACCCGATCTACGCTCTAACCCACTAATAATCAACAAGAACTCTACTCTAAAACTTCAACCCAAAAACTACTCAAATCATCAAACCAAGAAAGACCATTCATCTTTATGCTTGTACAAGCTCTAGGGTGATTTTGTTTTGTGTTAATTCTTGTTAAATTGAAGCTTTTAGAAATCAACAATGGTGGAAATGTGTTTGTGTTTGTGCCGTGTGTTTTGAGAGAGAAGAAGAGAGATGTGTGTTTTTTGTTTGAGGTGAAAATGAGTGAATAAGTGAATTATTTGAAGGGTTTTTGGTTAATAAGTTAAGGTGTGTAAGGTTTGTAACCTTAAGCCAAATATGGCAAAGTCTAAGGCCATGCACCATGTGCATGTTTTGGCCGGTTATGGGGGTCCCAAATGGGGGTAAATTATTCAAAATTTTTACTATGGTAATTAGTTAAAAGGTTTAAGGTAAAAAGGTTAGTTAGTTTTAGGTAAATATCAAAAAGTATATAGTTAAGTTAAAAATTACGTAAAACTTAAAAATTTGACGAAATATATTAAATTTACGATTTTTCGACGAAAACTGACATTTTATGATTGGTAAAGTATTTTATGCATGTTAACGACGGGTAAACGTAAAAACGACGTAAAATACGAAAACGCGATATGTTAATTAAATATTCACAGTAAATACGATTTATTACTATAAATAGCAAAAATACTAAAATACAGGCATATATAAACATATACAGAAATATTTAAATACGCTGCTCAAGAAAATACGATCACGATGTTAAAAACTAAACAGTTAAGCACATAATTCACAGATAACGAATAATCTCATGGATTATCGTCAATTCATTGACCGTCTCCGCACATTGGTCGGGTTTACAGAAAATGTTCAGAATAATGACTGAGCACAGAGTCAGGCCATTACTCGTCAGCAAACAGTTTTTCAGAAAACGCGGGATAACTTCCCGGTTCCAACACAGTTAAATCACATAGTTGACTAAATAAAAAGTCAAAGGGTAAAATAGTCATTTTACAAAGTAGGGAAAATTACCAAGTGTTACAATGAAGAACAGCGAAGAACAGGGGAATACGATTTTAATCAAAACAAGCCAAATTTAACCAAAAGATTTAAACCAAACTAAACACTAATCATTTATCAACCATAAACATCAAATCCCAACAATAAAAACATAAAACCCAATAACTTTTGAAGATAAAATCAACCAAATAAGAACTTTAAACTTTAAATCAAAAAGATGAAGATGAACAAGATTAATGGAAGGATTATATTGATTGATTAAGGTAGAGTAATGATACATTGATTTTGCTTTGGGTTCAGATTAATCTCGGAATATTCTCGAATTGATCACAGCTCAAAGTGGAATAGTTGTTCTTGGTGACAAATAGGGGTTTGGTTTTATATTCTATTAAAAAGGTAAATGCGTGAAGTAAATAAAGATTTAAACAAAAAACAGTTAATGAAATAAAACTTGAATTAAAATTAAACAATTAAACAGTAGAATAACCTTGCTGAAAAAGCGCTTGATTCGGAATGTATGTTTGATCCGGAATAAATCAGACAAAAATCCTTCATTCGGAAAATCCTACTCATGCGGAATATCTTTGCTTACTCGGAATAAATGGGAAAAAGCTTCATGCGGAATATATGCTCATGCGGAATAAAAACTGAAAAAGCTTCATTCGGAATGTAAGGTTGATCCGGAATATTGGATATTCCGGATGAAGAAGGTGATTCGGAATATTATTCCGAATGAAACAAACTGATTCGGAATGTGGAGCTTGATCCGGAATGTTTTGAAGAAAATGATTGATCCGGAATAATGGTGCTGATTCGGAATAAAGGAGTTGATCCGGAATAACTGATTATTCCGGATGAAAGGCTTGATCCGGAATATAAAATATTCCGGATGGACAATTTTGATTCGGAATAAAAATAAACAATGCTTGACTCGGAATAAGTAACTGATCCGGAATATTGGATATTCCGGATGAAGAACTCTGATGCGGAATCTGGGGACGAAGAACAGTAAGCAGACAAAAAAACAAGGTAATACAATTTTAAGCCAAAATCAACCAAGTATTTTAACCAAAACTTAATCAAAACTAATCACCAATCATCTACTAACCATAAACATCAAATCCCAACAATAAAAACACAAAACCTAATAACTTTTGAAGATCAAATCAACCAAATAAGAACTTTAAACTTTTAAATCAAAAAGATGAAGATGAACAAGATTAATGGAAGGATTATATTGAAAGATTAATGTTAAACAAACAAAGGGAAAGATTAAAAACTTACAAGATTAAGGATTCAACAAAAATGAAAAATCACCAACACCTTAATGGTGTTGGCTTCCTACGAAAGAAAAAGAAAATGACTGGGAAATGAAAACTAGCTCAAAAAGTGTGAGGGTGGATCCTATTTATAGGACTAGTGGTTGGTTGGTGAGTGGGCTTTCTCCCTTTCTTCTTGTCTTCTCGTCTTTTTAGAAAAGTTGACGTTTTCGATTCTGATTCGGGATTTGTCGACGATTAAATTCAACTCGTCATTTAATTTCTTCGTTTAATAGACTTAAGTTCCTTCGACATATGTAAATCTTCCATCTTTGGTCCTTTTCTTCGATAAATCTTCAAATAGACCCATTGACTTCAAATCTTTTGCATCTTTTGGACAATAGACTTCGTCTTGAGTCTTTTTCTTCGATAAAACCTGTGCAATCCCATGTTTTCTTCAATATTCATCCGGTTGGCTCTGAAAACACAACAAACCACAAACCACGCATAATTCCAAACAAATGACATTAAATACGCGTTTTGGTCTCGTTTTAGTAAGAAATAAGTGGTAAAAGGATGGGTGTTTTCACACCTATCAAATCCTCTACACTTAACCATTGCCATGCCCTCATGCAATGCTTAGCGATAAAGCAATTTTACACTTTTCTCATAATCAATCAACCTTGGCCTTATTAACATACTACTAAAACAAAAATTAGAGTACTAAGAGAAATTAAAACTTTAAAGGAAACAAAAGGATAGAAAACCCATTTTCACTTGAAAATAGCTACATGGAAATAACTTGCAAAGAGATCAAGGACTTACATTAGGGCTTTGGTGCTGCGAAGATTTATCACCCTCAAGTTTCACGTTCCCCAAACTAAGCTTAAAAACGAGACCATTGTTATTATAAGTTAGCAAATCAAACACTTACACACATGGCTTAATTATATGCTTAAAATCCCTTATTCCTAGGTGTATCTCTTATATTTTATTTTTGTCTTAGAATGATCATGAAGATGCATTTTTGGACTTATTGCGATAGTTTATTTAGGCTGAAAGCAAAGTAGGACGATTTGATTAATAGTTAGCTAAAGGACAAAATCTCTTAAAACTGCTTCTCGGGATATCAAAAAGTTCATATCTTGGTATAACTCGCTTCACGATTTGAGACCTTTCTCGGGCCGATATTTGGCATGTACTTCATACTTCATATCTTGAGAGACGTTCTTGAGATAATGGTCTTCTCTTCGTTAATAGAGTTTCTTCACTTGGAGACTTTTGAGGGGTACTCCAACTTTGTTGACCAGGACTTCATGATTATTTCTTCAATCGTTATTTGGGATTTTGAGATACAACGATCCGCCTCCTTTTCGGACTTGGATCTATTTATCCTCATACCTTGTTAGGGTCTTTTCGGATAGACTTCTCCATGATCTTTATCGGAGTTGATTGCTTTTCGTCGTGAGTCTCGATCCTTCATATTGATTTTGGGAATAATGCTTTTCACATCACCTTGGATCTTTAGCAATAAGATTGAATCCTCATGCCTTGTTGGGGCCTTTTCGGACTCGCCAATCTTCGCGCCCCGCTTCATAAGTTATGCCTTGGCTATGAACTCTTATCGTTATCGAGAAACTTTTAAACGATCTTGGGCTAGAAGCTAAGTAACTTTTCAAATCGTACGACCTTACTTATTGCAGATAAATTATTAGCAAGTGATGGGAGAATAGGCAAATAATTACACCAAGTGAGCTTGTGCAAGAATACCGACTTATAATTGACTCTATCATTTCTCGTCCTCCACAATTTAAAATCTCAAGTAATGAGACTCGTGGATACTTAGCCTAATAAACCAATTAAGGTCTACATGGTTAAGGATACTAGCTAGAATAAACTTGGATAAGTCTATTCGGGTTGAGTCAAAATAATCGCAACGGGCCTAATATGTCAAAGATTTCAAAACTAGCTACACCACTTTATTAATATTTTTGACTTTATTGCGGGATATATACATATGAAAGCAACGATAAAAATTTAAAAATTACGACTAAATGGCCAAAGTTAATTAAAAATTTGAAAAATGCTGAAAAAGATGATTTTCCGGTTAAATGAAGGCATTTTCATGGAAAAGTCCACTTAAAACTTCGATAGAAGTCCCCCTACACTTAAGATAAACATTGTCCTCAATGTTTAAGCATGTGGGAAAAGTCTCCCCTACACTTATGACATTGTGCACGTTGGTTAAATCAAGTTAAGGAAGAGACGACTAATGTTATCAATTTCAAATGTGAGTATGAAGAAAATTGAATCACGATAGTTGAGAGATAGAACGAGATTTCGGATAACACGGGAGCACGGTTCTTCAGAGATTCCAAGAGTGCATTCATCCCTGTAATCACATCACCACACAAACACAAACAACCTATAGAGTTCCCCCTACACTTAGGAGGTTAAAACGGAAAAGGATAGATACTTGGGTTGCCTCCCGAGGAGCGCTTGTTTTTGATAACCGAGTCACGAGCCCGACTCGACCCAAAACTAGTTCATGGGAAACGTGGTGAGGGATGGAATCATCTCATGAGAGATGTCCTCACCAAAGTACAACTTCACTCGTTGGTCATTCACCTTAAAATTAGGTCCATTAGGATGAGCGAGCTCGAGAGTACCATATGGAAAAATTTGGGCAATGGTGAATGGGCCGGACCAACGAGATTTCAGCTTGCCCGAAAAGATTTTCAACCGAGAGTTAAAGAGTAAAACTTTGTCTCCAACTTGGAACTCTCGGTTTTTAATCTTGGAGTCGTGAATGAGCTTAGTCTTTTCCTTATAGATCAAAGAATTTTCATAAGCCTCATTCCGGAGTTCATTCAGCTCATTGAGTTGGATCTAGCGTAGGTCACCGGCTTTGTTGATATCGAAATTAGCCCACTTCAAGGCCCAGTAAGCCTTGTGCTCCAACTCAATGGGGAGGTGGCATGCTTTCCCGTACACGAGACGATATGGTGTACAACCAATCGGAGTCTTGTAAGCGGTACGAAAAGCCCACAGAGCATCATCAAGTTTATCGGCCCATGAGGCACGATGCTCTCCCACGGTTCTTCAAGAATTAGCTTTAACCCTCGGTTAGATATTTCAGCCTGGCCATTAGTTTGTGGGTGGTATGCGGTGGAAAGACGATGATTGACACCATACTTAGCCATGACTCTTGCAAATTGATCATTGCAAAAATGAGTCCCGCGATCACTAATAATGGCACGAGGCACACCGAATCTAGCGAACAACGATTTCAAAAAGTTACAAACCACCCTTGCGTCATTAGTGGGTAAAGCTTTAGCTTCAACCCATTTTGAAACGTAGTAAACGGCTACAAGGATGTATTTGTTTCCTTTAGATGAAGGGAATGGCCCCATAAAGTCGATACCCCAAACATCAAAGATTTCACATTCTTGTATGAAATTTTGAGGCATCTCATCTTTTATGTGTGATCTTGCCTTGTTTTTGGCAAGCATCACAATGTTTAACCATCTCGTGAGCATCACGATAAATGGTGGGCCAATAAAATCCCGAGTCAAACACTTTTTTGGCGGTGTAGTTGGGACCAAAGTGACCACCGGTGGGTCCTTTGTGGCAAGCTTCGAGAATGTCTAAATCTGCCGGTCCATCAACACATCGGCGAATAATCAAATCAGCACATTGTTTGAATAGATACGGGTCATCCCAAAAGTAAGTCTTAATGTCTTTGAAGAACTTTTTCTTTTGCTGGGATGTTACCCGTCAATGAGAATTCCACCCGCCAAGTAGTTTGTAATGTCCGCAAACCACGGGGCTTCATCATTACTCGAGTTGATAGACATTAAGGTCTCCAGGGAAAAAGAGTCATTGATCTCTTTGTTCGGATGATCCCCTTGGAAAGGATCCTCAAGTCTACTGAGATGATCCGCGGCTTGGTTTTCAGCTCCCTTCTTATCACGAATTTTGATTTTAAATTCTTGAAGTAGCAAAACCCAGCAAAGAAGTCTTGGTTTGGAATCTTGTTTAGTTAACAAGTACTTCAAAGCGGAATGATCGGTATACACGATGGTGGTAGAAAGGACAAGATAGGGGCGGAACTTTTCAAAGCATAGACAACAGCTAAAAGCTCTTTTTCGGTTGTTGTGTAATGCAATTGAGCCCCTGTCATTGTCTTGCTAGCGTAGTGGATTGGTTGGAAGTGTTTGTTCACTCTTTGGACCAAAACCGCTCCAATAGCATAGTCGCTAGCATCGCACATCAACTCAAAAGGCAGCTCCCAATTAGGGGTAACCAAGACCGGTGCCTGAGTTAGCTTATCCTTAAGAAGGTTGAAGGCTTCAATACACTCTTTGGAAAAGATAAAAGGAGTATCTTTTTCCAAGAGGTGGGTCATCGGGCGAGCGATTTTAGAAAAATCTTTGATGAATCGACGGTAGAAGCCCGCATGACCAAGGAAACTTCTCACACCTTTCACGGTTGAAGGTGGAGGCAATTTAGCAATAACATCGACTTTAGCACGGTCCACTTCAAGACCGGCTTTGGAGATTTTGTGTCCTAGCACGATGCCCTCTTTTACCATGAAATGGCATTTTTCCCAATTAAGAACAAGGCGAGTGTCTTCACACCGCTTAAGCATACGTTCTAAATTGGCAAGGCAAGCAGAGAAAGAATCGCCATAAACCGAGAAATCATCCATGAAAACTTCCATAGTTTCTTCAACCATGTCATAGAAGATAGCCATAATACATCTTTGGAACGTCCCAGGAGCATTGCATAAACCGAAAGGCATGCGTTTGTAAGCAAATGTTCCGTAGGGACAAGTGAATGTGGTCTTTTCTTGGTCTTTGGGATCGATGGGAATTTGAAAATACCCGGAGAAACCGTCTAAAAAGCAGTAATAGTCATTACCCGCTAGACGCTCGAGCATTTGATCCATGAAAGGAAAGAGGAAAATGATCTTTTCTCGTGGCATCATTGAGTTTACGGTAGTCGATACAAACTCTCCACCCAGTAACGATACGAGTAGGAATCAACTCGTTGTGTTCATTGGGAACAACGGTTATTCCGCCCTTCTTGGGCACACAATGGAAGGGACTTACCGATGGCGAATCCGAGATAGGGTAAATCAAGTCGGCATCAAGAAGTTTGATAACCTCTTGTTTGATGACGTCATGAATGTGAGGATTAACCCTTCTTTGGCTCTGGATTGCGGGTTTAAAGTCATCTTCCATGAGAATCTTGTGAGTACAAAAGTTTGGATCAATTCCGCGGATGTCGGAAATTTTCCAAGCAATTGCCTTCTTATGATCTTTAAGCACGACGATGAGGCGAGATTTCTCTTCTTCTTTTAAATCCTTAGCAAGGAACACGTACTCGAGATGGGACGGCAACTCCTTAAGCTCTAAATCCAGAGGATTTTCGATGGGAGGCGTATTCAAAGTCGGTGCATCGATAGCAATATCCTTGGGAGATGGTGAAGAAATATGGTCCTCTTTGAGAAGTTTCTCAATGAGACGAATGTCTTCATCCCAATCGGTGGGAGAATCGTCATTTTCTAAGTTCACATCTCCCATGGTTGCTTCAAAATCTTTTCAAAGGAAATCACTTTCTCCAAATAGAGTTAGTGATGAATCAATAGAGGACACGGTCTCAACATTGGGAGGAGAGGTAGGAATACTTTTACAAGCATCTTTGAAGTGTTCTTCACAAGCCTCATCAAGAACGTCGATACAATTAACACTCTCGTATGAATAAGGCTGTTTAGAAAGCTTTCCCATGTTGAAGATAATTTTATCGTCACCCACTCTCATGATAAGCTCACCGGCTTCAACATCGATGAGAGTGCGACCGGTCCTCAGGAATGGACGGCCAACGATTAAAGGCACACGAGGGTCCATATCGTAGTCGACCACGACGAAATCGGCAGGAAAAGTGAATTTGTCGACTCCTACAAAAACGTCTTCGGCTATCCCCACTGGACAAGCAACCGTACGGTTAGCTAATTCCAAAGTCAATTTGCTGGGGACTAGCTCAAGGATAAATAATTGCTTCCAAACACTTAAAGGCATTAAGTTAATACTGGCACCTAGATCGGCTAGGGCCATGCAATTCTCTACTCCCGGGAAGTTGCAAGGGATTAAGAAGCGACCCGGATCACCAAGCTTGGTTGGCAATTTCCTTAAGAGCACTACAGAGCAATTCTCATTAAGTTGGGTGTTAGCGATATCAAGAAGCTTCTCCTTGTCGCTAAGAAGATCTTTGAACATTTTCGCATATTTAGGCATGTGAGCGAGAGCCTCAGCGAAGGAGATGTTAAAATTCAATTGTTTAAACATTTTGAGAAAGTTCGAAACCTGAATATCGTCCTTGCTTTTGAGCTTCTCTTTCCTCAACCTTGATGGATAAGGTATATCGGAAGAAGAGGAAGGCTTTGGGATCGAAGGATCACTCACATCCTTGGGTGGAGGAGGGGTAGAAGTAAGAGGTAGAGGAATTGTGGAAGTAGAAGATTGAGGAATAGGAATAGGGGACTCGTTTTCCTTAGTCACAATCACTGGTGGAGGTATAGGAAGCTCGGGTTCCTTGGTACCTTTGCCACTGCGAGTGGTGATTGCTTTCATCTCCCCTCTTGGATTCGCAACGGTGTTACTCAGAAAAGTACCCGAAGAAGAGGATTGATTACCTTGGAAGAAACCAGCCATCATGTTCCTTAAGTCAGTCGTTTGACTTGCCAAAGTGTTTCGCATATCAGCTCTAAGATCGTTTCCTTGTTTCACCATATCTGCTTTCAAGTTGAGCACTTCCCGCTGGAGATTTTCCACGATCACATCATTGGTCCTCATGGAGGTTTCAACATCTTGGTGTAATGCGGTGGGTTGGTTGGAAGGAGGAGCATGGTAGGCGGGTGGTTGATAAGCAGGTTGTTGGTAAACTTGGTTGTTTCTTTGAGGTGGATATGGTTGCCTTTGAGGTGCTTGGTATGGTGCACGAGGTTGTTGTTGAGGAGGGCGATTGAGGTTTTGTTGTTGGTTTGGTTTGTGAGGAGGGAAACCGGGCGGGGAAAGAAAGTTGTTTGAGCGGTAGCTAAGCAAGCTGCGGTCTCCTTGAGGACGAGCTTGATAAGCGACCGGAGGATAGGTACCGTATGCTGCGTTAACATTCTCAGAAGGATAGTCTTGGGTGGCGGTACAAGTAGTGTAAGAGTGAGGACCCCCGCATATTTCACATGGTTGGCTAACAGCATTGACTTGAGCGTTTTTAGCGTTGATGCTGTTGGTGTTGCTAGCGGTTTGGGTAGCAAGCGATTCAAGAAGCGTAGTAATTTTGTCAAGTCGCTTGTCGTTGTCACTAGTACTAGTACTAGCGGCATTGGTCTGAACACTCTTGGTTTGTACACGAGACTTTTTTTCAATAATATCCCAAGCGGCATTAGAACTCTTAACCAAAATATTACCCCCCCTGAGGCACTATTTAGTGAATCTTGGTCATTCATGCTTAACCCATTCTAAAAAGTATTAATTTGGTGCACTTTGGTAAAACCATGTTGTGGGCACTTTCTTAAAAGGTCTTTAAAACGGTCCCAAGATTCACTAAAAGTCTCATCGTACTTTCTTTCAAAATTAATGATTTCATTCCGCAAAGCGGTAGTACGAGAGGGTGGGAAAAAGTAGTTTATGAATTTGGTCTCCAAATCCTTCCACGTCAGAATACTTTGTGGCGGTTCCTTTGCAAGCCAATGCCGGGCTTGTCCCTCTAAGGAGAAAGGAAAAAGTTGTAAACGGATTACCTCTTGTGGAACACCATTGAATTTGACCGTATTCGTGAGTTGCAAGAACCTTTTGATGTGGTCATGAGGATCATCAATGGTACGCCCCAAGAATGGTTGAGCAGAGACCATCTGAATAAAGCCGGATTTGAGCTCAAAGTTGTTGGCTGCAATCGCGGGTATGACAATTGGATCATTGTTGCCCTCTACATATGCTTGCAAAAGTTCAATCATCGGGCGATTGTCCAGTAGAGGTTTATTGTTGTTGTTATTATTGTTGTTTTGAGGTGGATTATTATTGTTGTTGTGTACACCGGCCATGTCTAAGTCTTCGAGAGGCTCGGGCTCTTGATAAGACGTTGATCGTGTACGCATGCACCTGCAAAAGAACTAACAAAGCAAACAAGAAATATTTTTGGTTTTTATGGTTTTTTAATTTTTTTGTATGTTTAAAAATTTTATATTTTTTAGGGTTTTTGAAATTTTTTATGAAAAAGTAACGTTCACGGTGAACGGATCCCAAAATCCAAGTTCTCACAAAAAACTGTTAATCCTTACGAGAAGAGCCGGCAGCGGCGCCATTTGATACATTGATTTTGCTTTGGGTTCAGATTAATCTCGGAATCTTCTCGAATTGATCACAGCTCAAAGTGGAATAGTTGTTCTTGGTGACAAATAGGGGTTTAGTTTTTTATTCTATTAAAAAGGTAAATGCGTGAAGTAAATAAAGATTTAAACCAAAAACAGTTAATGAAATAAAACTTGAATTAAAATTAAACAATTAAACAATTAAACAGTAGAATAACCTTGCTGAAAAAGTGCTTGATTCGGAATGTATGCTTGATCCGGAATAAATCAGACAAAAATCCTTCATTCGGAAAATCCTACTCATGCGGAATATCTTTGCTTACTCGGAATAAATGGGAAAAAGCTTCATGCGGAATATATGCTCATGCGGAATAAAAACTGAAAAAGCTTCATTCGGAATGTAAGGTTGATCCGGAATATTGGATATTCCGGATGAAGAAGGTGATTCGGAATATTATTCCGAATGAAAAAAACTGATTCGGAATGTGGAGCTTGATCCGGAATGTTTTGAAGAAAATGTTTGATCCGGAATAATGGTGCTGATTCGGAATAAAGGAGTTGATCTGGAATAACTGATTATTCCGGATGAAAGGCTTGATCCGGAATATAAAATATTCCGGATGGACAATTTTGATTCGGAATAAAAATAAACAATGCTTGACTCGGAATAAGTAACTGATCCGCAATATTAGATATTCCGGATGAAGAACTCTAATGCGGAATCTGGGGACGAAGAACAGTAAGCAGACAAAAAAACAGGGTAATACAATTTTAAGCCAAAATCAACCAAGTATTTTAACCAAAACTTAAACAAAACTAATCACCAATCATCTACTAACCATAAACATCAAATCCCAACAATAAAAACACAAAACCCAATAACTTTTGAAGATCAAATCAACCAAATAAGAACTTTAAACTTTTAAATCAAAAAGATGAAGATGAACAAGATTAATGGAAGGATTATATTGAAAGATTAATGTTAAACAAACAAAGGGAAAGATTAAAAACTTACAAGATTAAGGATTCAACAAAAATGAAAAATCACCAACACCTTAATGGTGTTGGCTTCCTACGAAAGAAAAAGAAAATGACTGGGAAATGAAAACTAGCTCAAAAAGTGTGAGGGTGGATCCTATTTATAGGACTAGTGGTTGGTTGGTGAGTGGGCTTTATCCCTTTCTTCTTGTCTTCTCGTCTTTTCAGAAAAGTTGACGTTTTCGATTCTGATTCGGGATTTGTCGACGATTAAATTCAACTCGTCTTTTAATTTCTTTGTTTAATAGACTTGAGTTCCTTCGAGATATGTAAATCTTCCATCTTTGGTCCTTTTCTTCGATAAATCTTCAAATAGGCCCATTGACTTCAAATCTTTTGCATCTCTTGGACAATAGACTTCGTCTTGAGTCTTTTTCTTCGATAAAACCCGTGCAATCCCATGTTTTCTTCAATACTCATCCGGTTGGCTCTGAAAACACAACAAACACACAAACCACGCATAATTCCAAACAAATGACATTAAATACGCGTTTTGGTCTCGTTTTAGTAAGAAATAAGTGGTAAAATGATGGGTGTTTTCACACCTATCAAGTAAACAAAAGGAAAGATTAAAAACTTACAAGATTAAAGATTCAACAAAAAATGAAAAATCACCAACACCTTAATGGTGTTGGCTTCCTACGAAAGAAAAGAAAATAACTGGAATGAAAACTAGCTCAAAATGTGTGAAGGAGCTTCTTTATATAGGCCAAGTGGTTGGTTGGTGAGTGGGCTTTCTTCTTCCTTTTCGTCTTCTCGTCTTTTCAGTAAAGTCGACGTTTTCGATTCTGATTCGGGATCTGTCGACGAATAAATTCCACTCGTCTTTTTAATTTCTTCGATTAATAGACTTGAGTTCTTCGACATGTGTAAATCTTCCGTCTTTGGTCCTTTTCTTCGATAAATCTTCAAATAGGCCCATTGACTTCAAATCTTTTGCATCTCTTGGACAATAGACTTCGTCTTGAGTCTTTTTCTTCGATAAAACCCGTGCAATCCCATGTTTTCTTTAATATTCATCCGGTTGGCTCTGAAAACACAACAAACACACAAACCACGCATAATTCCAAACAAATGACATTTAATACGCGTTTTGGTCTTGTTTTAGCAAGAAATAAGTGGTAAAAGGATGGGTATTTTTACACCTATCACTCCCCATGGTGAGGAACTGGGTCGAATAAATCCTTTGTCAGATAGTTCCTGGACTTGTTCAGCTAGTTCTTTCATTTCTGATGGTGCCAATCGGTATGGAGCTTTAGCTACAGGTGCAGCTCCGGGAATCAAATCAATTTGAAATTCTACTTGTCGGGTCGGTGGTAAGCCTGGCAACTCATCAGGAAAGACCTCTGGAAAGTCTCGGACGATGGGTACGTCCTTGATTTGTTTCTTCTCGGGCTTGTCCTCTTCATCTGTTTGAGAAATATGGGCCAAGAAGATAGGACATCCTCTCAACAAATATTTCTGAGCTTTATTACAAGAGATAACACTAAGTCTAGTGTCAGTGAGGTCGGTGTTACCGTCTCCTCGAATGATTAGAGTTTCGTTTCCCCATGGAATACGGACTAGTTTTTCATCGCAAACAGTGACTACGCGGTATCTCGCTAACCAGTCCATACCAATAATAACATCAAAACTACCAAGGTTTACGGGAATGAGGTCAATGTTGAACGGTTGTTTGGAAAGATTTAAGGTACAACCTCTAATGATAGTGTCAGCATCTACAGTCTTACCGTCGGCTAATTCTACGGAGTAATGGTGATCTAAAGTTGTAGGAACAACTTCTAGTACTTGCCTAAATTCAGTAGATATAAAACTTCGGTTTGCTCTAGTATCAAACAAAACAGATGCATAACGATTGTTCAGTAGGAACGTACCAGTAACGACATTTGAATCGGGGTTGGCTTTTGCATTGCCGACTACGTACACTCTTGACGAAGCTCCTCCACTGTTCTTGTTCTGGTTGGCCCACTTAGGACAACGGGGTCTCACGTGTCCTGGTGCTCCACACTCATAGCACACAACTCTCTTCCCTGGGTCCATTGTTGTTTCCTCCAACAGCATTGTAGTTTCCCTGATGTCCGTTCCCATTCCCACGGGCCTTGTATCCGCCCCTGTTGTTGTAGTTCCCAATGTTTTGATTGGGTCGGGCCTGAGTGGCAACATTAACTCGACAGGTTTTATCAAAATGACCCACTTGTCCATATCTGTAGCAGGTCCGGCATGGGCTATCAACAGTATGATGATAGTTTCACTTGGAGCACAAAGGTTTTGTGCCCACGTACGACTTAGTCCCTGTAGTGGTAGCACTGTAAACTTGCCCAGCATTTTGCTTTTTATGATGCTGTTGGTGCTGACTACGGAAATATTCATCTACCTTTCGCTTGTTGTTAGTTTTCCTCTCGGATATGGTACGGACTCTTTTGTTGATCAATTCAGTAGAGAACTCGATGGCATTCTCGACAGTAGTAGGTCTAGATGCGAGTACGCTGTCATGAATGGCGTCTGGGAGTCCACCAACATACTTCTCAATCTTATCTTCCTCCTCCACAAACATTCTGGTACACATTAGAGTCAACTCTTGGAACCTTTGGTTGTATGCAGTGATGTCATTGTTCCTGCATCTGAGATCTCACAATTCGATTTCAAGTTTCTTCATCTCTCCCATTGGACAGTATTTCTCTGTCATTCTCTCCTTCAGTTCAGTCCAGTTGAGAGCGTAGGCAGCATCGTGTCCAAGAGTAGCAACTACAGAGTTCCACCAAGTAAGAGCACTCTCAAGTAAGGTGCAGGTGGAAAAGTTTACTTTGTTCTCTTCTGCACAGACGCTGATGCGGAACACAGTCTCTAACCTTTCAAACCATTGCATCAGTTCCACCACTCCTTCTTTGCCCTTGTAGTAGGAAGGCTTACATTTCAAGAAGTCAGGGTAAGAGCAACCCCTGGTGGTCTGATTATTCCGGCGGTTGTTGGAGTTTTGACTATCGTCCACGTTTCTGCTGGCGGCCATCGCAGTTGCGATGCCTTGATCAATCATTTCCCTTAGTTGGGCAGCAGTGACGTTTTGGGTAGTGTTGGCATTGTTGGGGTTCGTTCTAGTGATTACCATTTTTCTATAATTATACACCAAAATGAAATCATTAGTTTAAGGTGTTAGCACAGTTTTATATAAATATACGAAAATAAATTCATGCATAGACTTCACAACAAATTGGATAACCTGTTTAAAGTTCATAATATAATATAGTACAGGATATAACAAAAGCTAATGAGTACAATCCATATGTCTAGAATAGGAATACAGTACAAATTGCACAACCAATCCAAGACAGAGCACAAACCGCCTGTTTGGGATGGTGGTACACATAATACAAAGTATATCATCTACGAATCCCTAATCTAAATAGTACAGTACAAAGATACAACTGATAAAGGAAAGTACAAATACATGAGGTCCTATATCATGATAGCCCAGATGCAACCCTAATAGCTTATCATGATGTACAAAAGATCTAGTACACCTAGTCTACTCATGCCTAACAGACTCCTCTGAAAGGCTGGTGCGACTGGTGGTGATGAGATGGCTGGTGCCTGCATGGCATCCTGCATCGAAGTCATGGCCTCTTGGGTCTCCTTAAGGAGTCGGAGTGCCTCCAAGAACTGGTCTCTGAGGGTCTGCTGAACTCCCCGAAGATGAGTGGTCTCTGATGTCAATCCCTGATGACGGACGTCCTGGAGATCGAAGAAGATGGCAAGCGTCTGCTCCATGGTCATGAGAGCGGTATGAGTCTCAGTCTGCTGACTCTACAGTAGGTAGATCTGCTCACGGAGGAACTCATTCTTCTCCAGCAAACACTGGAGAGAATGGTAAGTCGTGGACCATGCTCCACGGGCAGCGTGTGCCTCAGCACTAACAATCCAACATAGAAGGTCCTGACGCGACTGCAGAGCAATGCGTCCAAGCTGTCGTCGGCCAGCAGAGCATGAATCTCTACAACGTCTTGTGCCTGACTTGCAACCAGTGTAGTGATCTGGGCCTGGATAGGATCCACGCGCCTCGTACCTGAACCCTCACCGACCTCGAACATAGAGTCGACAGGTGCCTCATACCTCCTCTTACGAGGCGGCAGAGACTCGGTGCGTAGTCCCGTAGTGAAGAAACTGGTGGTAAGGGTGGTAAGGCAGCAGTCGGCTGAACCTCTTCCCTAGCGGGGGAAATAGGTGAAACAGGTGGAGTAGCGATGAGGGCAGCAACGAGAGCGGTGTCACCAGAAGCGTGACTGTCGTCTGTGTCGCTGGCAGATATCCATCCATGTAAGACGGATGTCGGTGATACGGCAACAGGGGTATCAGTAGGTGATGCCATAGTAATCTGAAAATAATATCGTTTTAATTGACATAAGTATAAACTTACTCAAGTTAAAAGTTTTTAAGAATAATGATTAAATTATATAATAGTGCCATTTAACATGACGATGTTAAAGGTTACGTTAATACTTATGAGATTAATTAACCGGATGTTAATAATCAATGCGCAGATAGCCACGTAAGAATGTATGCTCTACACTCTATATGCTTAACTATTCTAGTCCCGAAAATCCTAAAAGATTTTTAAAGTAGTTATAGTCCAGTTTATATAAAAAAAAAAAAATTTTATATTTATTTAAATTTGGTTCTGGTTCTCTATAACTATCGCTCTGATACCATTCTGTGACACCCCTAAATTGAGTCAAATGCAGCGGAAATAATATTTGGGTGTCACGTAGCCACGTAGGTGGATCAACAGCAGATAGCGTATAAAGCAGTAGATAAAACATTATCATTACATTTATTACATGGATAAAAGTGCAAATATTATTAAATTTGTCTTAAACATTGTTCAACAGTTTGAATTATTCCCCAGTTTATAAAACCTCAGATGAGCTCTATAAATGCAGCCTATCATGATGCTTGACTCCATGCACACCAAGACCTGCTTCAGTTTCCTGAGAAAACATGCTTAGAGAGTCAACATAAAGTTGGTGAATTCACAGGTTTAATAAAATAAGTTTGGACAATAAACATTCACTATAGTACTGATGCACAAAGCACCAATACTAAAAAGTAATTCCATTCCCATATTGCCTGAAACTGAGACTTGACAGTTAAGTCCTTAAAAAATAAGGACCCTTCGCCTTATAAAAAGGCAACCAAAAATAATAAGTGCTGACATGTGAAACATATGTTGTCCTGGCATAGGCACAGTGAGCACGACTCACCCAGATGGGGATGGTCAATCCTAAATAGATCTATTTATAACATTCAGGTAATTCAATAATTCTAACAGATTTAGATGCACGGGTCATGCGGGTTCATCTACAATAGGCAAATGTAATCAATGGTTTCACAGTTCAATTTATGTCCATAAAATAAAATATGTTGCATGTTTTCTTCCCCATAAAAAGATTTAAAAGTTTATCAATATATAAAGTGGGGCCATGAACTCACCTCAGTAGTACAGCAAATAGTCACGAGTAAATCTGATATGATGCTCACGATACAGTCAACGACCTAAATAATTATAAGGTCTCAGTAAATGCATAACATAATGCATAAAAGTTTCAGAACAAGTCTGGGCATGCTTATACTGGTTTTAAGCATTTTATTACAATATCTCTATTTTAGTTCATCGTTGTACAAGTTATAACAATATTTATTTTAAGTATAAAATAAATAGTATTATTAAATAAAGTAATATGTTTAATTAATATTCTTGTACTTGTATTGTTTATAAAATGAATTAAATATTTATAAAAGGCAGTTTTATATATATATTTAAAGTGACGTAAAATAAATATGATTAATATATTTATTTTTATAAGTTAACCATTTTCAATTTATATAATGTGTATAAATAACGTTCGTAAAAATGTATAACATTTTAATTAAATTCCACGTTCTCGTAGTGTTTATAACTATTAAATTATAAGTTTGGAAAAATAATGAATGTTATGTTTATTTAAGTTTTACGTTTTAATTTTTCGGGTATAAATATATAGTAAATTTAGGGTTTGTTATACTTTGTATAATTTACATTTTAGTCCCTCTATATATATAATTACCCGCGGTTATTTACCTTTATACCCCTAGGGTTGCTAAATATTTCTAGTAATTACAACATTGGTCCCTCCCTAGTTACACGTGTAACTAGGGTTTGTAAAAGTTTCATAAAGTGTCAATTTTAGTCCTCCTAATATTCGGATTATTTTAGGTTTAAAACAAGTTACAAAAATGCCCCCAGGGCTCCATTAACTTTCGGCTTATGCCAAAACAACCCCTAGGGTTTATCTAGGGTTTATAAAAGTTTACTAGGTCGGCAAAATAGGTCCCTAGGGCTTCTACTTAGTTTTGGAAAAGGTAAAAAGGGGTCCATAGGTTCTTACTAAGTTACACAAATCACCCTAACATTGTAATAATCTCATTTAAGTCCTTGTGTTAAGTTTGGAGTTTCGGATAGTGTCAAAACACTACCATCAACTCTCGGCATTTTACAAAATCAACACTTAAGTTAATCTTTTGATAATATGAGTTTCTATACAAGTTCATTTAGATCCCTAAACTTAATAAAATTACAATATTAACCCGACGTTTGTTCTTTTTAATCCAAAACTTAATGGATTTACCATTTTAACCCAAAACTTCATAGATCTATCATTTTAGTCCAAAATATTTGTAGATCTATGTTTTTAACCCGAAACTTTATAAGGTTATAGATTTGACACAAAAAGTTTTAAATAAACATTATTTAACAAAATGAAGTTCATTTAGGCAAGCGTATTATAGTGGGCTTAAAAGCTAAATCCTATAAGGCAAAAATAATGAGCTTATAATTCTAAGGCAACTAGTAATATGGATCTAATGTTTCTAGGCTTGTTTAAACATTACACGATTAACCAATATTGAACCATGTGGTTTAAAACCCCACGTCCAATATGTGCATGGTTATGTTTTTTATAGTTTTTCTAGTTTAACTAGTTCATAGGGTTATGTTCATCATGGTTATCAAGATTTTACATCATCTTAACACCTAAACCATTTTTAGCCGTGACCCATTTAGGTTTAGGGTTTCATGGTTTTGTTTTAGGGTTAAGTTTTACTAGTAATAATCATGTGTATGTTTATGTGTATGAAAAATAAGTATATTTAAAGATAGGTTTTAAGTTACTTACTTGTTTAGGTGTATCTAGGGATGAACAAGAGAATGAGTAGGGATGAGAGCTTGGTTTCAACAATGGAGATCCTTGTAACAAAAAATATAGCCGCGGGCTTCACTAGGGTAGCTAGGGCTCCTTTTCTTGTTTTGAAGATCAAGATACTTGTAGATGTTGACAATGGTTAGTATTTAAGTGTGTTGAGACATAGTAAATGAGCTTGAAGATCTTGGTTATGGAGTAAAGGCTTTTAGCCGTGTGTTCTTGAGAGAGAGTGAAGTGAGATTGGCTTTCAAATGGTTTGTGTTGGTGCGTGTCTCGGCTATAAGAGGAAAGAGAGAGGATCCATATGATATCTATGTAGTACCATGAATCTTAAAGGGATCTTGGTTAGATATGTTGTATTTGGTTGCTAGATATGTTAGTTCTTTTCCCCCACATGCTCAAAATAGAGACTCCTTTCCTTCCCATTTTTGGTTCCAACCGTGTGCTACAAAGTCAAGGGGGACAAGGTTGTCATTCAATAGTGTTTGTGTATGGTGATAGGTAAGATGAGTATGGTAGAATAGTAAGTCAATTGACTTGATGGTTCACTTGTAAGCTTGTAAGTATCATGGAAATGCATGTACACATATATTCGGCTTTATATATATACATTTGGGTGAAAATTGTGTTGTAAGTATAGCATAGTATGGTATGTGTAAGAAAAGTGAAGTGTGTAAGAAAAAGTGTAAGGTATAGTGTATTAGTGGATGCACATGTTTATTCTTGCAAGTTAATGAAATGATTATGGATATGTAAGTATATACATATATACACGGCACACTTAGGTGTTTTTAGAGAAATGTGTTAACTTTGTATCAAGTGTTGGGTGAAAATAATAGTCCTTGTATGATATTGTATGCATTTGTTAAGTTAATAGGTACTTTAGTTAAACTTTTAGGTAATTTAGTGAAAGTATATAAGGAATACATCATTATAAATATTTTACTTGAATAAAGTAAATCGATGACAATGTAAAATAGTGTACATTGTTTTAAAGGGTTAGGTGTTTATTCCTATTATGAAATATATGTAAATATATACATATAAAAATAAGTCCAAGTACTTAATAATATAATTAAGTAAAGTTAAAGTTTATCTCAAAATGTGTACTGAGGTGATGAGTCCTTTATTCATTCAGGTGGCTAGTCAATTGTCAGAGTAGTCAATAATGACTAAGGGTCCATATAAATGTAAAAATAAATATGAAAGATAGTATGACAAAGATACATGATTAATAATAAGTCATATAAAAGTGGAATTATATAGATTCCAAAAATAAAGAGTAAAACAGTTGACAAGGTCAATAAGGTAAAATCAGAGGTTTTACAAAATTTACATGTGACAGGTGACAAGTAACTTGCCACTGACTTAAAATCATAGTTTTAAGTTTACTTCACTTTTCTTGATCTACGTATTCCTTGATTTCATGTAATCTTTAATATTTGTAGGAAACCAAGTTCGTCATTGTTGATGTTAATTAAATGTAAGGTTTAAACTTTAAAGACTAGAAATTTCATCCGATTATTATTCCTAAATGTTCACATTCCCTACTTCTTAATATAATTTCTTATTTGAGAAGCAGAGAACATCGTAGGGTGTTGCTCTTCGCGAATCCAGCATACCCTACTTATAGCTCTTCCCAATTTCCGTAACTCCTTTGATCGAATTTAGAGTAGCTTTGTTGGCTGCATCAGTTGTACTTGACTTTTTCGAACGAAATTTGAAGTTTGACTTTGAATAATGTACAGTGTAGCTTGGTCATCCGGTGTACGTATTTTACTATTTGTAGTTAACTATCATTATAGAATACTTTTTTTGTTAATGAACGTGTCAGTTCTTATTCACAGTTTTGCTAATGATATTTGTATCAAACAGGTTGCGTATTTTGAAACAATGTTTCAGATTCTCAAAGTGTAAAACCCGTATTTAAAAATCAGAATATTTAAAATACGCAGTTTAATTTTTAATAAATTATATAAGTATGAATTATTAGAAAGAGATAGAAACGCAGAAATTAAATACGCAATCCCAATTTACTTAAATACTATAACATTACAGTTTATTCAGATATTACGGAGGAATATTACAGATGTATTACAGAAAATATTTATTTACTTTACAGAAATAATCGAATGTTAATATTAAGAACACGCAGCCTCAGTTTTATTTAAATGCTACGAAAATTAATTATTCAGGAAATAATTATTAAGCGTTAGAAAAGATTACGTAGGTATTACGTATGTATTTTTATACAGAAAATAATTAGCGCGATTTAGAAACCAAAAACACGAGAAATAAAAAACAAGTATTCACGACAAAAAAAAAAGAAAAAAAAAAGAAAGTTATATAGGAAAAGGGCCTTATGGCCGGTTGGTTTTAAAAAAAGAGAAAAGAGACTGGGCTCGGCCCATTTTGCAAGAAATAAAAGCTGGGACTTTTCCCCTTTGCCTTAGACACAACGGAAAAAAAAAAAAAGGAATTGGGTGCTAGGGTTGTAGCCGCCGGGAACAAAAAAAAAAAGAGAAAGAATAGTGCCGCCAGTAAAATCACGAACTAAGGTAAACCCCGGTTCCATTCCTTTCATTCTTTTGATCTGACTATCACGAACCCATAAAGGGTGTCGGGTTTTGTTGCGGTTCGAACCGACCGAGACCACAACAAGGTCTCGGTGGTGTTTGCTTAAGCAGCCGCAGCCCTGGATTAAATTAGTGTGTCGGGTTTGTTTTAGTACAAAGGAAACCGAGAGTTTAAGACTCTCGGTGGGCATTTGGGTACACAGTCGAGAGTTTAAGACTCTCGGTGATGTTTTCTGTCCCAGCCCCGATCACCAAGCAACCCCAAACAGTAAGGCAAGTGTTAGTGTGTCGGGTCTTGCTTGGTTAAGGAAACCGAGACCTTAAGGTCTCGGTGATCCTTTCTCTCGGGCTCAGTCGCGAACCAGAACAAACAGGGCGTGTTTGGGTTTATCAACTGATAAGGGTGTGTTTGGGTCTGCGGAAAATACCTTAGCAGTGGGAATAGAAATACCTTAGCAGTGGGAATAGAAATACATTAGCAGTGGGAACAGAAATACCTTAGCAGGGGGAACAGAAATGCATTAGCAGTGGGAGTTTTATTACAAAAGCAGTGGGAACAACATTTTAAAAACAGTGGGAATTGTTTTAGTTTGGTAAAAGCCCTTTATAAATAAGTTTTTGAAAATAAAATAAAACCTATTTGTTACTTTAAAGTTTTTTTTTGTAAATTAAATTGATTTTAACATTTTCCTTCCACTATTAAAAGTCGATTTAATTTATGATTTAAATTATGATTATTTCAGAAAACTTATTTTTACAATCTTCTAAATTGGGAAACTTTCTATTTTTAGAAGTTTACTATTTATAGTAATATTATTTTTATATTGGAGTATATACTTTACGGTAGTCAGAATACAAAGGATACGTTGATCAGGAGTAATAATATGAGAAGAGTCGGAACTTACCAGTTTATCCGCAAACAGTAATACGAGAATAAATTAAATTAAATCTAGAACAGATAAAAAATCAGTAACAACAAACAGTAATCAGACGACTTATTTTCCGTCTATTATTTATGTAGTATCCGTGAAGTCAGATTCGATCCGTCAGCTTTCAGTCTTATTTCAGTACTGGACACGAGGTACGGATTTCCCGTCCTTTCAGTAAGGACTTCATTTCTTATGCATGATTAGGATTCCCCGTCTGCAGCCAAATGTTTTCCCCAGTATATGTTTAGAGTTATCAGAAATCATGTTTTAATAAAATAAATTGCCTGAGCGTTATATACAAGCATGATTAATTTATGTACTAGTTACAGAGGTACCGTAACCCCGACACTAGAGGCACCGGTGTCGTGACTCACATGCAGGAGAGTGATATCCTGCATCGTCCCACTCAGCTCAGCTTGGCCATTTTATCAGTTTATTATTGGGGCGTATGGATGCATCCTAGGCTACAGTTTACAGTTTAGCAGGTGAATGTGGTGTGTGCTCTACATCCTTCACATTGGAGCTGATCCCTCCACCCAGCACAGTTATTTTAGAGGTCACCCCTCTATAGCATGACGAGGACACCCCTCTATGTATTCATGCAGCAGTTGATTTTGTTTCATGACCTATATAAGCTCTTGGCAAATTAAAATACAGAAAATGCATGTTTTCAGTTTTAACAGATATCAGTCCAACTTTATTATTTATAAATCAGACTTTACAGATTATTTACAGATTTCCGCTGCAACTTACTCATCAGTCTTACTGCTTCAGTATTATTCATCTACTTCATTTAAGTAATTCCTTATCATGCTTCATATCCGTTCACTGAGCGTTATGCTCAGCCGTAGTTCCTTTCATGTTCTAACGGCAGGTACACCATGACGCTTTTAGGATTCTAAGCGCATGTGCATTTGGATGGAAGCTATCCATACTTCTTACATTTTGCATTACTTACAGCATTCTGCTTAATTGGACATTGTTTAGTCCTTTCATTCAGTATTTTTATTTTCATGTTTTGGGCTTATGTTTGGATTGCCGATGTTTGATTCCGGTATTTCCGTTATGGTCAGTTAATGTTTTAGGACATTTACCTTATGCTTTGATGACACGCCATAAATACACGTAACGGTCCCCTTATCCAAGTGGGGTGTTACAATTATGGTATCAGAGCGCAAGGTTCGACCTGTAGGCTCTAAAACTTGACCTGTGACTAGTGGGTAGTCACCAGGAACTTCCCAGATTTTGGCGTTGTTATCTTTCATGTTTCTCATGGATTATTTAGTCAGTTTTCTTCATTTATCAGTCAGTTCTCTTAAAGTTTTGACTAAGTAAAAGGTTAGTACATAACCAGCCATATTTAGTCGCATGTGCTTTTAGCGAGCTTTCGTTTTGGTGAACTGACCATAGGCGTTCACCCTTGGCCGTTCAGATTTTGTATTGGTAGACTGACCATAGGCGTTTACCCTTACTCATGACAGATTCATGTTTTCAGTCAAATATTACTTGGTGAACCAGCCATATACGTTCACCAATATTCAAATCAAATTTCATGATTTCCAGCCAATTGTTGTTTTATGAACCGATCCATAGTTGTTCACATTTGTCATATCATGACATTCTATAAATTTTGACAAGTATGGATTGGACTACAGCCATCCATATTTAATATCAGATTTATAAATTTCTATACATGACAATTCTCAGAAAATTTTGACCAGTATGGATCGAACCAGAATAGCCCATACTTAGTCTAATGTTTTCTTCTTTGAAGTACGTGGATTGAACCATAGCCGTCCACATCAGTTAATATTACACCTCAGTTGATTTAACTTTTGTGTTCCTTATAACAGTCAAATTTTCATACCCTCACGTTGATGTCATCTACATGATGATTCAGTTTCATGTCTCCTTCCGAGGATTATGTTTTCAGCAAGGTGATGATGCCTTCAGGCTAAAATATAGAAGGATTACAGTAAAATCCTATTTCATGATAAATCATGTTCTGGCCTTTATCAATCATGTCTTCTATCTTCATACTGAACATTGATGAAACTCTGTTTAATCATACTTTCAGCCTCTATACAACCATCATTAAGTCTACGCAGGAATTACCAGGCTATCACGTTACCCATTTCAGTTCAGTTTACTACCGTTTAAATCAATTTATTTATGTGATAATGTCAGACAAGCGACACCAGTATCGATCATCCCATAAAATTTCCAACAGCTCCATGTACAGTATTCCATATGTACCCCATGTACAGTGTCTCAGTTATACTCCATGTATAATATTTCACGTGTACTCCAGGTACAGCGTCTCGGATATGCTCCATGTGCAGTATTCATTTTGTACTTCATGTACAGTAGTTCAGGTGTACTTCAGGTACCCTACTCCATGGATATTGCTAATCGATCCTTAATCATCTCAGGCGTTTCCACTTGTCGATATTCTACCAGGTGCTGATGCTGCTCGTAAATTGAAAATTTTACCAGATGCTGATGCTGCTAACACTCTGAAGACCACACCGATGCTGATGCTGCTGAACTTTGGAGATTTCTCAAGATGCTGATGCCGCGGAACGAGGACGAAAACTATAAACTTGAAATTTCTGACAAGAATAAATTCAACCATCAGACACTACCATTCGATTTTATGTTGTTACCTTCTCAGTTAGATGTCACACTTCACCCAGCTAATTTTCATTCAGGAAAGTGGGAACCGGAACCCAGCCGGCCACTCAACAGAATAGTCACATGAATCACGGTCATGATAATGACCGTCATGAAGTGACAGACAAAGCAGTAGTGACAACCACCGTGCTTATAATTAATCAGTCAGTAACCATCGGAACTCCGGAACGTACGTGACCATAAATACAGAGGTCAGTAGTCTAGCCGGTTCGCCAATCCTAGCAGTTACCAGAAATTCTTATCCTCATCCAGACTCACAATTAAAATACATGTCCAGGCAATAGTTAAGACACAGGTCTCATGTATCATTTCGGAAGACACATATCAGGACACCAGTCATGATATACGTCATACGAATATTTTCTCAGAGTACGAGTCCGAGCTCCTAGTTCCAGTATGTTCCAAGTAAGACCCTCAGTAATTCAGGGTATCTTTCAGGAAAGGGTATACTCATTCTATTATGCCACGCATATATCAGATCATTAAAATTCAGTCACCACCACCAGATTATTACTCAGCTTAAACACGCAGTATTCATCCAGTGAGGTTACACATTCAGTGAAAAGTCGCCACGTTACTCTACGTATTCCTATGTCAGCTTTATGTAAATCAGATATTTACCTACCTCTCAGCCGAAAGTACTCCACAGTATCACCTATATTATTAAGGTTTCCTTTCAATTAACGATAAGATCTGTCTTACTAAATTCTAAATATATCGTTATACTTTCTGCCAGAAAAATCAGTACAAATTACGTCTACCTTACAAGTACGTGACTTGTCAGACCATAGCTACGGAGACTTTTACCTACCAGTTATAAATCCACTTCTGAAATTCGCTAAATTCATAATCAGCAGATTCCTCCAGAAATTTCCAAATGTCATTGCAAAAAGGTTCCTAGAAATTCCTCTAACCACGAGACCTGAATTAACATCAAGCTTATCCTAAGAACAGGACCTGTTTTCAAAACTCTTTATTGAAAGGCTTTAGCTAAGTTAAAAGAGTTGCAGCAGTTGCTGCAAGAATTACCAAAACTAGACTTTATTCACACTAGCGCACCATCAAAAAAAAAAAAAAAAAATTTATCAGATCACCAGTCTTAATCAATGTTCATTCCATGAATAGCAGGTTTATATGATCTGCTACGGTGTCTTAAATATTTTCCAGAACAATTCGTGACCATGCCACCAAAAGTGGTGAGAGAAAAATATGATGTTTTTCAGATTTCTGTTGAATACATCACAGTCTCTATAAAATTTTGGCTTATACGTCTGGGCTCCCTAATGCCCCAACTATCGTATGAAAATTTATGAATAAAAATTTTCTCATGACTCTCATGCAATATCATCAGTATATTCATTGATATGCCTAATACTAGAGAAGAAAACGAGACTCATCCTCTCACAACTGTACCGAATCTTCGATAGGAGTTATTTTATATACAACTTTCCAGATATAGAGTCCATTGAACAAAGTGGCATTTCTGAGCCACCACATTTCTACAGAAAGAAATTTCAGACAATCATGCGCAGGTGAAGGCCATCACCTGATGGTCCCGACTGACGCCCGTGAACGAAGTACAAATCTTCTAGAACTCAATTGACTGCTACCGCAGAAATTGCTGACAGATTTCCACCAGAAAAATTTTTCTATGGCTGTTCAACCAGATTTCCCCCAGAATGTCCCAAAATCCCAGACAAAACTTTAATAGAATTTGCATCACACATTAATGCAGTTATGTTCATATCTAGATGCCTGACCTATTGCAGGTTCAAGATAGAACGCCGTCAAGTTAGTGAGCTACTACAACCCTTAGAAATTTCTGAACAGAAATGAGACGAAATTCCAGGAAATTTTTATCAGCTACCACAGGCCCAGAGAAAGTTTGATACTATCTAAGTTATCATCAACTATGTAATCAGTCTGCGCATTTCTTTCATCCGAAAGGATCACGTAGTAGCAGATCTGCAGAAAATTTTAAAATTCAGCAGTAAATCGTACGAATTCAAGGCTTTCCTTTGACCATCATATCAGACAGAATTCATGTTCACGATCGAGTGTATGTTTACGCCCACTTTAAGTTCATGTTTTTTTTTCCACTTTCACGTTTACGTCTCATTCGCAGTATGATGCTGTTTCAGTTCATCTTTATGCTATCTCATAATCTAAGCTCACGTTTATGTCGTAACATTGTTCACGTTCAAGTTCGTGTGCCATGTCACGATACACGTTTCTCAGTTTATTACCGCATACGGTTACAGGAAGCTTGAGAGACCAGACTCAGGTTTAGCACAACTATTTCATAACCAGACAGACGTTTCACATCTCAGGCCGTAGCATTTGGCATTCATTCCTCAGTCAGCATACGTTCATGATATGTTCTAGTATCACGTTCACAGTATGATTCACTTATCATATTCTAACTTCATACCAGCGCTCCTCATATAATTATGAACCACGCTCACAATTGCTCACTTAGCATGTTCGCAACTGTTCACGTAGTTCGTCCATATATATATTCTCAACAGCTTGCTCAGGGATATAAATGTTATCTTTTCAGGATAGTTGTACGTACCGTTTTATGTCTACTACATGCTATAGCTTACTCATTCAGGTGCAGAAAATCCATCTTAAATATGGAACCAGAAGCTTTTCAGCATCATCAGGACAGGGTCATCAGGACCAAGATTTTGTTTACTATGTTAGACCTTGGAAGGAATCGTTTCGAGCGGGAGGCCACTCGAAACAGAGGAGTCCATCCGGACCTCTCATCCGTTCTTCAATAAATCCAGTTAAGTTCTTTCAGTCATGTCACGTTCCATGTTCTCTTCAGCCATGTCACGTTACATGATCATTTCAGTCATGTCAGGTTCATACCTATCAACATCATTATGTCTTAAATAGAAGACAAATTATCCTTCAGCTTAATTGTCTTTCAGTCTACGTGTTCTTTCAGTTCTTATAACTTCATCAGCTTATTACCTGTAATTCGAGGACGAATTTCTCCTTTTTAGAGGGGAAGAATTGTAAAACCCAGTATAGTCGTATCCTTAATTCGGGGACGAATTATTGTTTTTAGAGGGGAAGAATTGTAAAACCCGTATTTAAAAATCAGAATATTTAAAATACGCAGTTTAATTTTTAATAAATTATATAAGTATGAATTATTAGAAAGAGATAGAAACGCAGAAATTAAATACGCAATCCCAATTTACTTAAATACTATAACATTACAGTTTATTCAGATATTACGGAGGAATATTACAGATGTATTACAGAAAATATTTATTTACTTTACAGAAATAATCGAACGTTAATATTAAGAACACGCAGCCTCAGTTTTATTTAAATGCTACGAAAATTAATTATTCGGGAAATAATTATTAAGCGTTAGAAAAGATTACGTAGGTATTACGTATGTATTTTTATACAGAAAATAATTAGCGCGATTTAGAAACCAAAAACACGAGAAATAAAAAACAAGTATTCACGACAAAAAAAAAGAAAAAAAAAGAAAGTTATATAGGAAAAGGGCCTTATGGCCGGTTGGTTTTAAAAAAAGAGAAAAGAGACTGGGCTCGGCCCATTTTGCAAGAAATAAAAGCTGGGACTTTTCCCCTTTGCCTTAGACACAACGGAAAAAAAAAAAAAAAAAAAAAAAAAGGAATTGGGTGCTAGGGTTGTAGCCGCCGGGAACAAAAAAAAAAAAAAGAGAAAGAATAGTGCCGCCAGTAAAATCACGAACTAAGGTAAACCCCGGTTCCATTCCTTTCATTCTTTTGATCTGACTATCACGAACCCATAAAGGGTGTCGGGTTTTGTTGCGGTTCAAACCGACCGAGACCACAGCAAGGTCTCGGTGGTGTTTGCTTAAGCATCCGCAGCCCTGGATTAAATTAGTGTGTCGGGTTTGTTTTAGTACAAAGGAAACCGAGAGTTTAAGACTCTCGGTGGGCATTTGGGTACACAGCCGAGAGTTTAAGACTCTCGGTGATGTTTTCTGTCCCAGCCCCGATCACCAAGCAACCCCAAACAAGGTGTAAGGCAAGTGTTAGTGTGTCGGGTCTTGCTTGGTTAAGGAAACCGAGACCTTAAGGTCTCGGTGATCCTTTCTCTCGGGCTCAGTCGCGAACCAGAACAAACAGGGCGTGTTTGGGTTTATCAACTGATAAGGGTGTGTTTGGGTCTGCGGAAAATACCTTAGCAGTGGGAATAGAAATACCTTAGCAGTGGGAATAGAAATACATTAGCAGTGGGAACAGAAATACCTTAGCAGGGGGAACAGAAATGCATTAGCAGTGGGAGTTTTATTACAAAAGCAGTGGGAACAACATTTTAAAAACAGTGGGAATTGTTTTAGTTTGGTAAAAGCCCTTTATAAATAAGTTTTTGAAAATAAAATAAAACCTATTTGTTACTTTAAAGTTTTTTTTTGTAAATTAAATTGATTTTAACATTTTCCTTCCACTATTAAAAGTCGATTTAATTTATGATTTAAATTATGATTATTTCAGAAAACTTATTTTTACAATCTTCTAAATTGGGAAACTTTCTATTTTTAGAAGTTTACTATTTATAGTAATATTATTTTTATATTGGAGTATATACTTTACGGTAGTCAGAATACAAAGGATACGTTGATCAGGAGTAATAATATGAGAAGAGTCGGAACTTACCAGTTTATCCGCAAACAGTAATACGAGAATAAATTAAATTAAATCTAGAACAGATAAAAAATCAGTAACAACAAACAGTAATCAGACGACTTATTTTCCGTCTATTATTTATGTAGTATCCGTGAAGTCAGATTCGATCCGTCAGCTTTCAGTCTTATTTCAGTACTGGACACGAGGTACGGATTTCCCGTCCTTTCAGTAAGGACTTCCTTTCTTATGCATGATTAGGATTCCCCGTCTGCAGCCAAATGTTTTCCCCAGTATATGTTTAGAGTTATCAGAAATCATGTTTTAATAAAATAAATTGCCTGAGCGTTATATACAAGCATGATTAGTTTATGTACTAGTTACGGAGGTACCGTAACCACGACACTAGAGGCACCAGTGTCGTGACTCACATGCAGGAGAGTGATATCCTGCATCGTCCCACTCAGCTCAGCTTGGCTATTTTATCAGTTTATTATTGGGGCGTATGGATGCATCCTAGGCTACAGTTTACAGTTTAGCAGGTGAATGTGGTGTGTGCTCTACATCCTTCACATTGGAGCTGATCCCTCCACCCAGCACAGTTATTTTAGAGGTCACCCCTCTATAGCATGACGAGGACACCCCTCTATGTATTCATGCAGCAGTTGATTTTGTTTCATGACCTATATAAGCTCTTGGCAAATTAAAATACAGAAAATGCATGTTTTCAGTTTTAACAGATATCAGTCCAACTTTATTATTTATAAATCAGACTTTACAGATTATTTACAGATTTCCGCTGCAACTTACTCATCAGTCTTACTGCTTCAGTATTATTCATCTACTTCATTTAAGTAATTCCTTATCATGCTTCATATCCGTTCACTGAGCGTTATGCTCAGCCGTAGTTCCTTTCATGTTCTAACGGCAGGTACACCAGGACGCTTTTAGGATTCTAAGCGTATGTGCATTTGGATGGAAGCTATCCAGACTTCTTACATTTTGCATTACTTACAGCATTCTGCTTAATTGGACATTGTTTAGTCCTTTCATTCAGTATTTTTATTTTCATGTTTTGGGCTTATGTTTGGATTGCCGATGTTTGATTCCGGTATTTCCGTTATGGTCAGTTAATGTTTTAGGACATTTACCTTATGCTTTGATGACACGCCATAAATACACGTAACGGTCCCCTTATCCAAGTGGGGTGTTACACAAAGTATTGAAAAAACTAAGTGTAAGATCTTTATGCACTTCTTTTGGTCGTTAACTAAAAATCTGATTTTGATGATTGTGTAGGATTAATGAAACCGATACATGTTATTTATGTAGCATTGTATCCAAACTAGTTGGACCAACTAAAGGTAATCCACAACATATGAAAGTCATGGAGTGCATAAGGCCTTATTTAGTTGGTAAACCAGGTATGGAACTCTTTGAAAAATGGGACCAGGTATGGAACTCTTTGTATATGTGAGAATCCAGAATACAGTTTCAATTCCATCAATCGTGACGTGACTAGAAATATGATTGATTTGCAAGAATAACCAGGGGCTAGTTGTATGGTTGCTGTAATTTGAATGAATCCCCAAACGTCAGTTCTAATTTCAAAACGATGTTTTCTGAGTTGGTTGGAATTTCTATTCGTAAAAGCCTTAAAAGTAATTTGGGTACATTGCACCTTCTTAGTTGTGATCGTTGATTAATAATATCGTTTAGTATTAATTTTATTTCTTACATAATCATCAAAATCAAATGAGATAGTAATATTCATTTAAAGTCGTCTATCAGGATTTTGTTAGGATGCATTATACCGAACTTCGTTTTGGTAGCATAGATGTTCCGGTTTATAGCATCATACATGTTTATCGCCTTAACCTTTTCCACTACATCGACCTTCACTGATTTTGTAGGGTTTTATCTTTAGATTTTATTTTGAATCAACTTTTCATTTTTGGAGTAATGTTTAGGGCCCTGCATTATTGCAGACTTGCAGATGCCGCGACGTTCATAGGTTGGTTATCTGACTTACAACTTGGCTATAGTAATCTTTTGATGCATGTGGAAATCTTTATATTTTACGGTAACAATGAACTATGAAGTTCGTTTAGCAGGTTTGTGCTTTACATTGTTATGTTGATTTCTATTTTCTGATATGTATTCGCTTGCTATTCCTGTTGGTTAAGTTGTTACTCCATTCATATTGTGTATTATGGACATCATTGAATCAAATGAATAGGAAGAGACTAGGCGGAGTAAGCATATCAGATATCTAAGTGTATTAAGGTGTTATTGATATCTCAACTCTTTATTTTAAGAAAGGGTGATATGAGGTATCTAGCGGTACACATGTAATTGAAAAAGATATTGTCTCATATGTTCTTAGTAATTCATAACTATTTCATCTAAAGCTGTTCATTTTATTAATAGGAAATAGTTGCAAGCTTGGTTAAATTAATTATCTAACAAATCTAGGTGTTTTTGAATGGTTAAATTCAATTATATACTCTCACCTGTTCCATTATTTTGATCGAATTTCATTGTTGTTCTAGTAACAATATATGAAGATTCTGATAAATAATTAAAAATTAGTTACATTATGATGTATTATGTATTAATGTTTTGCCATACACAAAGTGATGATAATGGTTTATGTAGGTGGCTCAAATAGGTGGCCATATAGCATAACAAGCTACGTAACATATCAATATACAATTTGAACTTGGGCTTACATTTATGATTATGAAATTTCTGTATCTATGGCTACATGATAAATATGCGTGACTTGATTCTCTGTAGGCGATGATGGCTTCGTCAGTTGTCACCTTTAGAAAGATGTCGACAGAAAAAGTACGTGCAACAAATCCCGTTTCAAAAGGGTTACCACGTGATTCAACTTAATTCAGCTTCCATTGCATTTTGACTTTAAGGTTGACTGTTTTCACCCATTTTTTTGATTGTTTGTTACAGTATGGTGAATGAAGCATTGGTTTAGCTCAAACCCCTCCGCTGCACAACAAAAGGAGTTACTGAAATGCCTTCTATACCTAGGACAAGGTATCTCTAGACAACACTAAATTGTTATGGATAAATTTTCTTTGCTCGGAAATCTAAGGTTTCCACTAACGTCAATACCGCCTATGAGGATTGATCCGCAACAAATATCAATCGCCTCAAAGAACTCACAATTGATTATTGGTTTCTTTTAACTTCGTTGTTGATAAAAAAAAAGTTGATAAACAATTCTACGTATGTGAATGGTACTTGCTTAGCATTTTCTGAATAAGTGCTTCTATAGAAGCAACTCCTAACATCAATTCTGGATGAATTTTACTACATTTAAAAACATTGAACAATCTTCATAAATGAAGTTAAGATGAACATGAGTCATGAAGGTGTCATTAAGGTAAGATGAATCATGTGCTTGACAAATAAGCATATTAACTTAAAGAAAGATAAGAGTATATAACTGAGCTTATTTGTTTGTTATATTTTTTTTAATGAAGCAGGTTCATAAACATACATGGGTATCATGGATTGTTGCTGCTGTTTGGTCCTTTTTTTGCGCAGACACTTATCAACACTCGGCTAGCCAGCAACAGTTGGTGAGGTGCTCAGATGTTTGGCAGGAAGAAAAACGGGTTATAACAGAGGGTTGCTTATGGATAAAGATTCCATAGATCTTATTGTGGGCTACTGTTCTTCATGGTGAGAATGTGAAAGTGTTCCCAAGCTTTATTGCCTAAGTAATTCCATGTACATATACAAATTAACATTATTTTAAATTTGTAAAATTCAAGAATGCAGTTTTTCTACTTTTTGATGTAAAACATTATTGTTGCAGCAGGTATTCAAACGTGTTTTGATATAAATGAAAGAGAGAATTTATAAGCGTAATTTAAGCCATTCCCCTGACACAACGTACACACCTGTGGGGTGAATATTGTGAATCAATATTTTTGTTGAGATCCATGCCTTCAAGACTTTGATTTTTGGTTTGCCTGGTATATGTGGTATTCAACCTTCTACAATATGTTTTCTTTGCAGATTGGTATAGCTGGTATTCAACTACTTGATCTTGCAAAAAATGATCCAATATAGTTGATCTTCTTTAAGACTATAATACGCAGGGAATTATACATGTTGGTCAAAATTGAAAAACCTATGTTTCTTTTACATGCCTTAAAGTACGCTTATAAATTCTCTCTTTCATTTACATGTAATGAATCACATGTTCAACTATGTTTCTTACTACCTTCTTCCACACTCTCTTTCTATAAACATCGCCTCAAAATGCCCCGCTGCGGAGCGCGGGCATTAATCCTCGTTCATTTAGTAACGGGGTATTAGGAATTGGTGTGGTAGGCACTTGTGTAGTTCGAACAATAGGTGTCACAAAAGCTATATTTATGTCAGTTGAATCGTCTAAAAAAGCATAGGTAGATGTTGAGATGGGTGGATTAGATCCGTATGGAAAAATGGTTTCATCAAATGTAACTGACGGGAGATAATTATTTCATTTGTTCTTAATTCAAGACAACGATAGTCACGATAATTGAAAGCTTGTCCAAATTAAATTGAAGGTGTCGTGCGTGGTTCAAGTTTGTGATTAGTGTGAAGGTGAAGGTAACATAAACACCCAAAGGTATGTAAAATGCTAGTTAGGGTCTATTTCAAACAAGCGGGTATAAGGTATTTCATTATTTATGACAATGGATGGTAAAAAGTTTAATAAATGAACAGTCATATTGAGGACTTCGACCCAAAAATTGGGAGGAAGGTTAGCTTGAAAGAGTAAGGTCCGAATGAGATTGTTGATAGTGCGAACTAGTCTTTTGGACTTGCTATTTTGTTGGGAGGTTTTGGAACAAGAGAACCGAAACTGAATACCTTTAAAAGCAAATAATGTATAGAAGACGCGGTTATCGAATTCACCATACATGATCACACTGAAATGACTTGATTTCACATTTAAACTGATATTAGCGTAAGTGCGAACATGATTTTTTTTAACGGCAGAAAGTAGATATGGAAATGTAAGGCAAGTAATTGAACAAATTGTTGTTATGAGTTAACATAGTTATCGGGAGTTAGTCTTCTTCTCCATAAGCTTATCGTTTTCTTTGATTATATAAGTTGTATAAAGCTGATACCATTACGGCATTACCTCCTAAGTGAAGGTAAATATACATGCATGATATTATTCGTATGAGTCACACGGGTCACATATTGATTGCCACCCTCTTTTGAAATATGAACTAAAATTAGCAAAAGATGAGATTGTGAACTATATATATCACTATATTTCCTTTCTAAAAATGGATATATTGGGGAACAATACTTCCTGAAATGTATTGGTTGTAGTTTGTTAGGTTCTATAAATAGAGGTGGGCAAAAGTCCTTAGTAGTTTTCCGAAGGACAAATCGGTTCAGCCGATCGAGTATATCTTTGTTCTGTCACATCTTTAAGAGAAAACATACAGCTAAAAATGGTAATGCAAGTCTTGCTATGACGATCAAAGATATTAGATGATGAAAGTAGTTTATAAGAAATCGTCACTATTCATTGATGACTACACCTTGAAAGTCAAAAAATTTAGCCTCAACAACTATCTATATATAGAAAGGCCGACATTAGACATACAAATTCTTTTAAGTTTTCGACAAACACGAAATATATTACTCATAATAGAACTGTATGTCTCCTCAAATCCTCAATGGCATGAACCTCCTACCATAAATAGAAAGGGGACATACTAGTTTAAATGATTGTCTCATAGCTTTACTCAAATTAAACCAAAAGAAAAAGATAACAAGTAACAACGACTCGTCGATTCTCTCTAGTTAGATTTCTTTTGGTGGTTCAATTTTATTTTATCCTTTCACTTTACTTCTACGCTAATTACAACTTTTATAACGTATGTTTTATAGACATAAGATAAGAAGGAAAAAAGAGTAAAAGAAGTACTCAAAATCTCACAGTACCGAAGAGTTCACGAACGTGACCAATAAATTCCGCCCATTAAACGTGCGTGTACGGCTATACGTTTTCTTTTAGAACAGAAAATACATAATTATCTCACAATATTATACCACAAATCAATCTCACATGTTTCAAGCGAGGATCAAACTCACAATCATTTAGTTGAAAAGCTTATCACACAATAGAACACGAGCCGACCCTTTGAAAGTCTATAGCGGTGCGGCCAATGTCTTTGGTGACGAGGAAAATGAGCCAGTAACAACACGTCATGATTTTGACAATCGATACTATAAGTTGCCAAAAATAACAACGCTAGTAACACAAATTAAATTGCAGGCTTCTCAATAGCTAACAAACGTTCCTGTGTGTGACACTGACACTACGGGAACGTTTGTTGGGTGGGGGCTTGTATTTTTTTATCACGTCTCTCTTTTGAAGTATCGACGCAAATTACACAAGTAGTCATTTATGATAACACACACGAGAAGCACTTATTCAAATTTCAAAACCGTCTCTCTTTTTGAGTAAAAAAGTTACGAGGAAAGGCTGCAATAGGAAATGATGAGAAGGGGACACAATTAGTAGATACCATTCTCCTATTTTGGTTAGATTCCAAATAAGGTATTGCCCCGTGCACAAGGACTGGACTTAATTCGTCGTTAAACATGCACAGTCAAAGCTAGTCAAAGCCTTTTTCTGTTGCAGAATCTAGTACACACGCCGAAAGCTATAAAGCAAACTGATGTTCGATAAATATCTAATTATCATGGTTTTATACCATCGTTGTATTATCCTCTTCTATAATTGCTGATAATAATCATAATATTGTACTCCCGGAAAAAATACAGGCTTTTAATTTAGAGTCTATATAAACCTACAACATGCTTAACATGCTTAAATACATAATTAATGCATAAATCACTTATAACAAAAATGTGTATTCACGTATAACAACGAAAATTGCCTAACGACAAATAATTAAAGATATGATAATTTACCCATGAATCGAATCGATAACCTTGTGATCGAGTTCGTGACCCAGTAATTGTAAGAAACGATACACACTTTTATTATATATATCGAATTTAGAATAAAATAACAGAAATTAAAATGACAAAATTTAAATTCCATGAAATAATTAATAATAAAAGAAAGCAGTAAATAATAAGAGACGAGACACATGTTTAACACGTTTTCCTTAAAACAGATTCTCCGTCTGTTTTTCAGGATACAACGTCTAATGCTGTTGTACAGCCGGACTTGACACACTTGCCCGAAAGATCATTAACTGAAAATCATATGGTAATGGAGCTAGAAAAAGTTGTGGTTTTTCAGATGCTAAACTAATGAGATTATGGCTGTATTTATAACCAGAATGTGTCTTGTCCATCAAGACTAAATAACTATCACAAACATACAAATCTGCTTAATATTAAACTCGATTTGTATATCTTTTAATAACACAAAATATTCTGTAAATATTCAGTTAAACTTTTTTGCAAAGTTGGAATATATTTCAGAAATATATTTTTTTCAAAAAAATGGAAACTGAAATCTGCAAAAAATGAGACCTCAATCTATCCGCACCTAAGCCAGTTTTCGGAGCTGCATTTGTGTCCGCGGATCGAGCGTCCATGCACAAGTTCAGTAGCTTCGAACTCGTTTTTGACCATAAAATCTCCCTTTCTGCACCCCTACGCGCGCGTAGGTGTGGGTGTGAAAACTATTTTAAAAGTAGAAAGCATGAGCTTCTTATAATCATGAATCCATTTCATGTTTTGGGCGAGGTGAGATACGTCCATTTTCTTCAACTTTGTGTTTCACGTACCTCACTTTGATACACGATATCTCATTTAAATTAATTCCATTTTAAACATATTCTAGCTCGTTACGAAGCTAGCTATCTTCAAAAGAACGCAAAACTATTAATTACTACGAACAAATATAACATATACATAAATTAAATTATGTCCAAAGTTTGAAAAAACCGTTTTGCAAACTCAATTTTTCCAACAGTAATATTATGTGAAAAAATAATCCTATGATCGGTGACTCGATCGGATTGATTCAATAGCCAATCTAGTGATCTGTTGACTCGACCAGATTGACTCGGTGATCGATCTAATGATCCGATGATTCGACTGTGTTTATCTAATGGTCGAATCCAAATCCGATAATTCGATCGGATTAACTTAGTGGTCAAAACCGTGACACATTAATATTATCTAAAAAAAAACAATGTTGAATACCTAGATTAAAAAATATTTAAAATTCAATATTTTCAAAAAAAATACGCCCTTTACTTTATACATAGTATATCAGTAGAAATACTACTATTATGTCAATCATAGACTACTATGAAAGTATGAATGTTCTCAGAATTTGGTATTAAAGTTTTTTTATTAGCTCACTTTTGTACTTCCTCTTGCAAACTTTAAAGCCATGACCTATCATTTCGTCATACCAAAACTTTCATCCCTTGCTTCTGTTTTGTAATTATGTAATCCGGTTGTTTAAGTGTAAAAAACCCATAAATTCTGAGAACATTTACTAGTATTTAATAATAAGGATCGTCAGTAAAGATAAGAAAGGTAAAAACCAAAGAAACAAGCAAAAAAATGAAGAAAGAAACATAAGCCTAAATTAATGATACAAATAACTTTGAGTTAGTACTATCTTCTGTCACAACTAAAGTCACCTCATCACTTTTCATTCAACTCTCATTTTACCCCTTTCATTCAAATCATTCCATTCCATAAATAGGTGTCTGGAAAACTGATAGATTTTGCTTGGTAGGTTGATTTGCATGAAAAGACTGTTCTATCCAGTTTCCATAACTAGATCCATTCAAACCAATAGGGGTACCCATAGGAATTGTTGATGTTGTTGTACTTAAAGCAACACTAGTACTATTACCATTATTGTTCTCTTGTTGAATGAACCCTCCATTACCTCCATTACTAGTGTAGTACCCATTGTTTGTAGTACTTGAAGGGTATTCCATGGTGTATGGTGTTGTACTTTGGAATTGGTTTTGGTTTTGGTTTTGGTTTTGGTTGTAGGCTAAGATGGAGTTCCAATAATCGGCGGAGGGGTCTTGTTTCATTGGCAACGCGAAGCTAAGGATGTTTGAGTTTGTCGGTTGTTGAGACGTTGGGGAGAGATCTTGTACGTCAGATGTTTGGATATTGTTGGGCCGAGAATGATCTGTGAGGGTCTTGGATTTGTTACACATGCCACCAATCGGGAGATTCTTGTTAGCGATACTGTTTACGTCATAACGGCTCATGTCGAAGTTCGTCACAGCATTTAACCCTCGGAATTTGATGGCGGCTATGTCATATGCCTCAGCCGCTTCTTCTTGCGTGCCTAAGATTTATACCGAATTTACCCGTCTTAGTCAATGTTACGAAAAACAATACAATCACTAATAAGGAAATAACGAAGCCCAGATTAAATTTGATTCAAACTTCATAAACGTTGCGTTGCAATTAAAAGTGATTTGTAGTTATAACTAGCATCATAACTCATAGGTGAGAAGAGGCCGATACAACTAGTAGCTTATCGTTTCTTATGTGTTCTTACGGATACACAAATGATTGGTTAGAGAAGGGACTCACTAAATGTTCCGAGATATAGATCTTTGTTACCGGCGACCCTTCCTATCCTTGCTTGCCAACGCCCGTGTTGATGGTGCCTGTTTTTCGAAAACATTGTTAACAAAAGATTGCGAGTCAAAGGTAATCATACCAATTATGATAAAAACGTTTATTAAAGCTATCAAAGATTCACATTTTCGTATTTGCTTTTTTCCTTTACATATATTGTCATGTCAAATCATAATGTTGGACCAAAAGCAACAAATATTCACCTTGTGACACCTCTATATATAGAGGCTCCTCTAGAAAACCCACTGCTTTTCCTGCAAATTTAATAATGCATGAGATACCATAAATATCTAGGTGTTATCATACCAACATTAACGTAAAACAGCATTAATTTAGGATTAGTAAACGTTAATGATCTATGAAAAAATGCTCATAAAAAAATTAACTACCTTCTAAGTGAAGCAACAAATTCTTGTCTAGTCATGTTCTTCATTTCTTCAAGCTCCTTCTCATAGTTGCAAACCTATGATCATCCACAACACAAAGTAGATATTACGTTTTCTATTATCGAAAACCAACATGTCCAAATATATATACGACGATAAGTACATACCGGAAAGTTAGTCGTGGTAGTCGGACCCCAGTACTTAAGAGCCGCAAGATCATAAGCTCTAGCTGCTTTATCTTCCTTATCATATCCACCTAATTAGCAAAGATCATAGAATGAATCTAATCAAAAAACAATATTAACATACAACATAATCAGCTTTTTTTTAATAACTAATCTACTTTAGTTGCGAAAACACGACTCGATCACGCAACTCTATAATAAAAAAAGTTCGATCTTTTTCATTTTTGTTCAAACTATACGAGACAGGAAAACTGACACTATCAATAATTTAAAGTGATTGATCAGATGAAATAATTAAAAAGATCAATCTATATGATACATTGCATGCAGAAAATAATTCAATAACAAAGATGTATACATATATCAAAAGTAAAAACACTGAGTAAAAAAAAACTTACCCAAGTAAACTGAAGATCCAATTCATAAATCATGTACATGCAACAAAAACAAGCAAAACAAAATGATTAAAATTAGGGTTCATAAAAATGCGCACGTTAGCATAAACCGCCATGCAGTATCTATCAAGCGCTAGTAGTTTTAAAGAAAACCAGAAAATCTGAGCCGTTGATAGGTATATGATTTCCTCGAGATAAGGACTTCAATAAATTTATCAACTTGACTAAGATACTTGGTATCTATGGCGTATGTTAGCAAGTAAAGTCAGTGCACACTAGTAGTTACTTGTAGTAACTTTTTTTTTACCTTGTCTTCCTTTCCTACTTTGACCCTCTCTTCTGCAACTATTATCCCATAAATGAGCTTCATATCTCCCTGTCCATCTATGCCTACATTATTTCACACAAAAAAGATGTTAATAACTTAATATTAATAAATAATAATATATGCTTATAGAAAACTAATCGTTTAGCAAAATCTTTGAAAGGGTGATGCAACATTTTTTTGCAATATTTTTAAGAACAAAACAAAAATTAGCATAATCTATGCTTTACTAAAATACCATTTTTACTCACTAATGTAAAAAAATATATATATTTTCATTTAGATTAAAAAAAAAACAATTATCACATGATATATAAACAAAAAAATCTATCTTGCATATCCTAAATATTAAGGAATATTGTTGGTATAAAATACTATAAAGTTTAACATAAATCATTATTGTGCAATACTAATAGTATATGTTACCTAGTTACACCACGGTAAATAGAAGTCCTTTGACCAAAAGTATCCACCGCCTTTTTTGCCGGAGGGTTATCTAGTTGCGGCGGCGTATGAGCCACCACTGCCAGCTGCTGGTTGTTATTGTTCTCAGCAGTGTAACCACGTAGGAAGCTAGCAGCAATTGTCTTCAGCTCAGAATCATAGATTGAAGCAGTAGTGACGTCATGTTGAGATTGCTGTTGCTGTTGTTGTTGTTGTTGCATACGTGTCTGTGTTTCATCTATGAAATGACACGTGTCAGGACCAGATCCTGTTGAGGCGGCGGAACCACAACCGCCGAGAAAGTCTTCTAGTTTAGGACTGTTGTCGGTTAGGATGGATAACTCATGGTGGCTGCTAGTAGTTGTTGTTGTTTTATCATGTCCATCATCTAAAAGAAAAACAAAAAACAAAAGTTAAAGCATGTTTTTTAGTAACATCAATAAATAGTCTTATACTAGTATTAATTATCAGCGTTTTGTTACGAAAAGCAGGTCTAGCCAGAACTGTTAGACCTGCTTTTCGTAAAAAAACGCTGATTTGCAAATTTTAAAAGTTACTTATATATATTTGTGTGTGTATATACCATGGTGGAAAACGGTAGCAAGTGGTGATGGTTGGAAAAGAGTGTTTGTGTTGGTGTTATTGGAAAGAGAGAAGGTGAGCCAGTTGTTACTAGGATTCTGATGATGATGTTGAGATTGATGAGAAGGATCCATGTTGTTGTTCATGGTTTTGATTGTTATGTCTTGAGAAATGTGTTTGTGTGTGTTTTTGTGAAGGTGTGAACAAAAGAGATTGTTTGTCTGAGTTTTTTCTTTGGGAAATAGCGTAGGTTATGTAATTTTATGTGTTTCCAGAACAAAGAGTTGGGGTGGTTTGAGGTTGAATATAATTTTGTACGTGTACAATGTATAATTGTTTATTGTACGCGTATTTCAGTGATACATAGAATAAAAATACTTCTTGTAGCGGCAAGTATATATGTAAGAAAGATGAGCTACTAGCTGACGAATTCATTACAAATGAAAAATAGTGTTACAAGGATTACGGAGCGATCGAGCTAAAATAAAAAGTTATAAATTACCAACCTACTAATTAATTTGTATTAGATTGAATTTCATACTCATGAAAATATCGTATATATACAACAATATCTCAAATTCTGATTAGATTGACCAATTTTATAACTTGGCACCGATTGATACTTGCAGCTGAAAATTTTTGTCACGTATATATATTTTCATTCGACGTAGACATCCACCTAGCATAACCAACTACGAAGTATAAACTAAATAAGAAAATTGCCCCTATTTGGCAAACATATTTACCCAAGTAATAATCTACGCCCCTATTTTCATTCGTTTACATCAATCCACATCTTTGTCGTTTTTCATATGTTTACATCAATCCATCCTTAGTTTCTTGTTAATGAACAACACGAACCCACAAAAATCAAATCAAAGATCTCGTGACATTAGTTCGTTTCGGCTTCTAGATCTCATATAGAGGTCTCAGGTAAAACTGTATGTATTTTTTTATGTTTTATAAATCGAAACAAAGAAAAGAATATGAGAACTCTTGTTCACATTAATTCTTTGATTTCGTATATTAAAGAGATGGATTGTATCCATATATATATATATATATATATATATATATATATATATATATATATATATATATATATATATATATATATATATATATATATATATATATATATATATATATATATATATATATATATATATATATATATATATATATATATATATATATATATATATATATATATATATATATATATATATATATATATATATATATATATATATATATATATATATTGAAGGCCTACTTATTCTAAGGATTTGGTAATGGATGGAATGGATCTATTGATTAATGGTGGAAATGGGGAAGGAGGAAGATTAGGTGTAGAGAGAGAAAGGAAAGGATGGAAAAGTAGAGAGAGAAAGTAAGATTAGATTAATGAAAGTGTTAATGAATGAATGACCAACCCCCTCCTAACATGCTAGGAGGGGTATATATATAGCCCACCCTACATGTGGGCTATATGGACTATACATAACTAAGTGGATCACGAGCCCATTACATAATTATCGTTGGAGCGACCGATCCTTCATAAATACGTAAAACGTATTTCCAACAATCTCCCCCTAAGGGAGGTCGCTCCAAGTTACAAAGTTCTAAATATACTATGGCTCGTGATCTAAGCTAATAATGATGTGACCGAGACTTTCTTTGGAAAAACACATTTCCAACAATCTCCCCCTAAGGGAGGTCACACCATTTTACAAAATCTTAAACCTAGCATCTATGCTTGAGTCTTCGATCTTGTTCTTGTGAATATGCTTGAAGTGATCTTTGACTTTAGTTCTTGAGCATGTTTCCTTGCCTTGACCTTGTGCATTCATCACTTGTGAAATTTGCCTCTTTGTGACTTCATGTTCCACATACTTATACCTTTAAATTCTTGAAAGCTTCAGAGTTTGATACAGCGGAAGACTTGACCTTCAGACTTTCTTGAATTTGTTGAAGTACTAAGTGTATGTAGTATAAGCATGTGGTGACGACTTCTTCTGGATTATACACCGCAATGCCACCTTCTTGTTACGCTGCATAAGACAGTTAGCAACAAACCATATACACGGATGAAATGGCCTTGAACATTTCATTCTAATTCGGTAGCATTTTACCTCCGGTCGGTGAAGACCGTTGGACGATATTAAATATCGTACTTGTGACAGGTAGTTTCAATAAAGAACCTCCTTGACAAGATTTCGCGGGTAAACCCGTTCTCTTTACTCGACCGTCCAAAGCTGACTGCGAACGTAAAGAGTGAATCATTTGGATAATATTATCCGCATGATTTGAAGCCGTCAATTCATGTTCCTGGAACAAGTGAAGTTCAATTAAGAACCGCACCATCGTTGCTTTCCAGTTGTCACTAGCTTGATTCATATAGAATCTTGCAAGTTACCTACCAAGTGCTGTTTGATGTTAACACTAGAAGGATTTCCACTCGTCACTGTGATCAATAAAGAATCACTCTGAGTGTTCTGGCAAGATCATATGATAATGCGTAGAGGCCTGGAACGTGTTTAAATTCATTTAAGAATTAAACCACTGTTGCTTTCCAGTTATCACAAGTTTGATTCATAAAGAATCGCACAAGTCACCTACCATGAGCTTTTTGATATTCGCTCAAGAAGGATTTCCATCTTCATTGTAAATACTTTCGTATTACTCGGATGTTCAGGCAAGATCATGAAGATTTTGCGTAGGACTCTTAAGAACTTTCTTACTTTTCACAGTGTGTGAAGAAGCAAGTAAATATGAAAGTGTGTCCTAATGAGATATTTGATGATCTCAAATGGCTCTAGACTCGATCGTGCATTTTGGATTTTTAGTGATCGGAGGCTGGAGAGGAGTGCCACCTTTTCAATACCAATTTATTCGGAGTGAATAAATCAATAGATAATGTGTTGTCTCCGTGTGATTAAAACAAATATCTTTTAAGAGATATCCGAGTTAGCTGAGATGGGTTGTGCCTTGCATCACTGGGTCCATGATGTCTATCTTCAATATCAAGAATCATTTGAATGATCTCAATAGCATATGAATTGACCCGGTTTCTGCCTAAGTTGTAAGGAGGGCTTCTTTCTTTACACCCTTTATCTTTACAATTCTTTTTCATTCTTCAACCCCTTCAATGCTTACCAATACGTCATCACTAGCACCTTGTTGTGATTGTTCCAGTGCTAACTTAAGTACTTGGTCGGCATTCAGCTACGTTCACAATCTTTCTCCATCTTTCCTAAGGACTACTATTTCTAGCTATGGAATGTCCTTGGGAAGATTCCTCCGGTTCAAGAGAAATCATTGGACTTTAACCTATCCTACCATCCTTATGTCACCACAATCTTCATCGTCGTGAAAAGAGATGTTTTGGGTAAGTGTATGTCACCATGAAATCCATTTTGAAGTGCAAATCCATTTTGCTCCCCCTTAACATATGCTACGATATTCGAAAACATTTCGCACATGTCGGGATGAGCTAACACGTTAAGTCAAACCATTTGTGATTAATCATTTCCCATATTAAATCACATTTTCTCCCCCATATTAAAAATATTAACCCAATCGATGTTTTTAATATCAATTGATTTAATAGAGTTTTAAGAAAATTTGGGAAGAAAAATGCAAATCCAATTATCTTCATGAGTTACACAAGCTCCCCCTCAAATTAATGAGGGTGTACTTGAAACGTAGATTAACTACCTTTTAAACACAAGTGTAAGGTATTTAACACGTGCAAAGATCAATATATGATAATGAATTCACAAGATTAGCAATGTACGAGGTTGGACCTGAAGAATGGAGAACAGCATATGAAAGAAGCACATGGTTCTTGTTCACGAATGTTGGTCACCTCGTCACGTCCCCGAGAAAATTAATTCCCGTTGTTGAGTCAAAGCTTTCCGGTGAAATGCTTGACTTGATTATGAAAAGCGGGTTGCTATCTGAAATAATAGCAAACCATATGGAGCATGTTTTAAATGTTTTAAACTTCTGCTCGAACTTTATTTACAACCCCGTGTCATTATTGAATGACATTTCTAGGTTCGTAAATATTATCGATTCCAGAAGACATGCTCGTTTTATCAAAACGTTTTTGAACACACAATTTTGAAAGATTTAGAAAAACCTTTTGAGAAATTCTCGAAAAATTGTGTTCAAAGTTTTGAAAAACAATTACTTGAGCTTAAGATGTTGAATATCTTAAAGGCGAGCTCAAGTCCGAGAAGTTGTGAACTTCCCGTTGTTAAGGATAAGTTACCATCGGCGATAAACTTTCCTTTTATCTGAAGGACGAGTCCTAAGCTGACATTTACTTAGAAGTCGTTTTCATGAGCTTGAAAACTTTGACTGTTTTAACGGAAAGCTCATGACCGAGAAAGGTTAATTTCTCGTTATGAGGAAAAGTTCTCTTATTTAAAAGATACACTTTCCTTTCTGAGCTTAAAACTTCGAATGTTTTAATACAAGCTCATGACCGAGAAAGGTGAATTTCTCGTTAAGAGGATAAGTTATCATAAAAGATAATCTTTCCTTTATTTTAAGTTCGAGTTACAGTCTGACATTTAACTGTAAGTCATTGTGCATAAGCTTAAAAAACTTCGAATGTTTTTTGATATAAGCTCATGCCCGAGAAAACTTAATTTCTCGTTGTTAGGATAAGTTTATCATCGGCGATAAACTTTCCTTTACTTGAAGAACGGGTTACCATCTGATATTTAATGATAAACCATAATGCATGAGCTTAAAAAACTTGGAATGTTTTTTATATAAGCTCATGCCCGAGAAAAATAAATTTCTCGTTTTTAGGATAAGTTTATCATCGGTGATAAACTTTCCTTTCTTTGATGATCGAGTTATAGTCTGTGATGTGACTATAAGTCCTTGTATTGCAGCTTAACCATGAATCCCCTGAGACATTTGTTTCTCTGATATCTGCTTCTTCAGCAACCAAACTCTAAGAGTGTCCTTAGTTGAACGGTACACAACGATTGGACCGCTTCGTTCTTTTGGAACATCAACTTTGGTACCTGCAGTCTCATTAGGAATTTGCATGCTTTGACGTGGGTTAGCGATATCAATTATAGAAGCACATGGGGGTTCACAGTTGGCTTTACTTGTTTCAGAGGCGACCTGAGTAGATGATTCACTAGTCTTGGCTGGCAAACGTTTCCTTTTATAGAAAACCTTAAGTTTAGGCATAAGTGAAGTATCATCTTTATCAGTTTCCTCCCTAGTAGACTTAGCAGAATCGGAGACTATCCTAGTTAAAGGGCACTCGTTTCCTACAAGAGTGAAAGTTCTACCAGTGGGGCGCCACATTTTACCAAAGGGTTTGATTTTAGCGACCCACTGGGATTTAAGTCTAGCACGGGAGTTCACCTCATTAAGCAATTTTTTGATACAAGCATCATGATTTGCCGTAAAGACACATTTTCTACATGTTTTACAGGTAGCATATTTAATGTCCGAGTAAGATCTAGAATCCCTAGATGATTGATTGATGCTCCTAGGATTGGACATGCTACGGTTAGCAGTGTTGGGTAAACTAGAAGGCATCTGACTAGGTTTGAAATTCCTATCTCTTACATGTGTCTTTTGCTTAGCTTCCCTAAGATCAGATTCATGACAAACGTCATTTGAGTTAGTTCTAGACGTGGTCTTGGTATTTTTAGGGAAACTAGAGGCAATCATATGATTTGGTCTTGCTAAAGCTGGAGTGAGCACATTGGGCCTAGTTGCTGGAGTGACTGGTCTAATAAGATGAACCAAATCAACTTGGGAGGCAAACCGCGGTCTCGAGGATTGTGGTCGCTCGGATCTAAATGCAGTAGGTTGTCTGACAATCGGTTGTCTGACGAACTGATTTGTAGGCGGTTTCCCCAAGATTGATGGTTTTTCAAGCTTAGTGTCCACACTAGGTCCTCTACTTTTCCTTAACTCGTTTTTCAACGCAGCTATAGCAAAAATCTTTTCCCATAATTGGGCCTTTAATGTTTCATTTTCTTTGAGCACGTTATCTTGGGATGCCAACTTAGATTCAAGCAGTTGAATTTGTTTCAAAAGATTATCTTTTTCAGCTTTAGAATCTAGAACAATTTGATCCAATTTTCTTTCAAGAACAACGTTTGACTTTTCAAGTTTTTCAAAGTATGTTTCAAATTTGTCCGTTTTCTTAGAAAATTCGAGTTTGGCATCCTCAAGATCTTTTGATTGCCGAGCTACGATCGTTTCGAGCTCTTTAATCTTAGAATCAGAATCAGTTAACGAGGCAGTTATAAAGCATTTATCATGATGAACTATAGCATTTTGAACACTTTCTCCCCCATTATGACTCACATCGGATGAATCATAAGTGGTATTTCTATCACTCTTGTCCATCCCATGTTTGTCATAATTAGGTTCAGAATGCTCAATATGCGGCATGTCATCAGCATATACATCATAAACCATATTACAATGTACCATGTTTGCAGGCTCTACGTCATAAATGGGTAAGGTGTCATCAAGAGAAATCTCGTGAACATTTCCTGACGTGCCACTGGCATCATGTTGTCCTCCTGATTCTGTGCTCGTGCCATCGTTAGGCTCCAAGTTGTCAACCGTATGACCATTCTCCTCTTGCATCTGCGGCATTGATTTTTGCACTCCATTATCATACGTTTGCTGAAGTCGAGATCTTTCATAAATCGAAGACGAGACCGAGGTCATGAGTTTCAATATTGTATCACGAAAAACTCGAAGCTCGGTATTTGTATCTCGAAGAAAAGATTGGCAAATCATTGAACTTTCAGGCTTGATGATATTAAATTGGAGGAAAGGCGTGAGGTGTGTCACAAGAGCCTTATATGCAAGTACCGATGCAGAGTGATTAAAGTTTCCATGGTTGAGTTGCTCGGCGAGTTGGGTCAAAGTGGTAAAAATGGAGTCGATGAATATATGACGATCTTGTCCAAAGATTGTCACAAATTCGCTCCCTCCTTGAATCCCCGACAGAGTGACAAGATGAGACTGGAGTAGTTGAAAGGAGGTGATGCCACTTTTCTTAACTTCGTTTTGCCTTAAATACAACTCTCCCTTTTGACATGTCGAATCGAACGAATCCATTAAAGATCGATTAAAACGAAAGACCCGTAAATAATACTTAAAATTCCTCGATGGATGATATAAATGAAGCTCGATATTTTGATTCGTCACGTTTGTCTTTAAATCCGGCCACAATAACGTTTAACCCGACAAATATTTTTCCACGTTAATTTTTAACGTACCCGCCTCAATACGATTTGCCAAATTAATGAACAAAATATACTAAACAAAAAATAAAATAAAATAAAAAACTTAACAAAAATAAAAGTATGAAATGATAAAAATCTGTTTTTATAAAAACGTAACAACAAAAAATAGAAAATAAGAATAGAAAAAATCTAATTTTATAAAAAAAACTTAACAAAAATAAAAATATGAAATGATAAAAATCTGATTTTATAAAAACTTAACAAAACAAAGCAAAAGAGAGAAAGACAAAATGGTGACAAAAATACAAAAATGACAAAAATACAAAAATAAATTTAACTAAAATAAACTTTTGAAAATATAAGTTTTATTAAAAGTGGAAAAAAATGGATAAATGATATAAATGTGGAAAAAAAAATACGATTCTAGTTATCTCCGTCCCAAACAAACACACGTGGCAAAGATTTGTTTTATTGTTTTCTCCGTCCACACAACGTGGCCCAATTAAAATACTCCACCGCCCCACTCCTTTAACTTGGTTTCTCCGTCCAGTTAAATTATCTCTCTTCTCCCACAAATCACTTAAACCAAAAACACAATTTTCTCTCTCTCTCACCAAGATAAAAACTCCTAAACCTAATCTCTCTCTCTCCACTTTGTAACCTCCGCCTACAAATCTCTCTCAGTTACAAAACAACCAAAATCTCTATCTTTGCCCCTAATAAACACGCATTCAACAATCTAACCTCGAGCCTAATCTCGTTTCTTAACTCAGTCCATCTCTAGCCTCGTTGAGTTCGAATCTTCTATCATCGTAGATGGCTTCAAGATCTTAAAATAAGGTCTCGGGTAAGGTTTGTTTTTTAATTTTAGTCTCTCTCTTCGTCTGTAGCGTCTTTCTGTAATGAGTCGAGTGGGTTTGTGTCGAGAGAAATATGGGGGAGGGAGTGTGGGTGAGGGAGAGAAATATTGAGAGGTTTTTGGGTGTATGTGACGGGTTGTTTGTGTATGTGTTGTCGAGAGGTCAGACGATAGTATGGTTTGTGAGTTGAGAGTTGAATCAGTTTAATGAGTCGAGGGTGGGGGTAAAGAAACTGTTTTTTTTTTTTTTTTTTTTTTGTGATGTTGGGTCTGTTTAGGTTAAGGGTCGAGGGTGTTGTTGATGTTGGTGAGGGTGTTTGGTTTGTCGAGTCTGTTGTTTGTGGGAGTCGAGGGGTGAGGGTGGTGTTCTTGTGGAGGGTGTTGTGAGTAAGTCTGTGTGGGTCTTGAGTCGGGTTCTTTGGTCAGTCGGTTTTTGATAGTTTTAGAGATGTGTTCGAGGGATTGTGTTTAAGACTTGATGGTGTTATCGAGGTTCTCGAGTCAAACGGGTTAGTTTTCAAGAGGACAGTTTGTTTTGAAATGAGTCTTTCGAGTCTAGTGTCTTTGGTGTGGTCATGTGTGGTTCTCGAGTCAAACGTGAGTTTTGATTTTTTAAAGAGTCGAGTCGGACCAGGGTGAGGGTAAGGATGGTGTGAGGGTGAGTCGAGGGTGAGAGTCTTGGTTTCTGTTTTAGTCGGTTCGAGGGAGGAGTGGGGATGTTTGTTGGGAGTGAGATGTGTTGTCAGTCGAGTAGTGTATATTCCGAATAGACTGTCTATTCGGAAAGAGTCTATTTTGTTAAAAAAAAAAAAAAATCTATTCGGAATGTTTTTCTATTCGGAAAACTTTGTCCATTCGGAAAGTTTTGACCATTCGGAAAGTGTGGTCTATTCGGAAGTTTTTCCTATTCGGAAGATTTTCCTATTCGGAAAGTTTTGACTATTCGGAACTTTTGGTCTATTCGGAATTTTTGGTCTATTCGGAATTTTTAGTCTATTCGGAACTTTTGGTCTATTCGGAAAGAAATAGCCTACGCGGAATATTTAGTCTATGCTGAAAGATTTTCTATGCGGAAAATTTTCTTATTCTGAAAAATGAAATCGCTCAGAAACTCAAAAACTGATAGAACCGATGGATTGGACTGTTTTGACTGTTTTGGACAATTTAACAGATTGGACTGATATGAAAAAACAAGAAGAAAAACTGATTAAAAAAAATGATAAAAAAATGACTGATAAACAAAATAATAAACTGAGAAACTGATAAAAAATGATATGATTAAAAACGGATATGATTAAAAAACTTGATAATAAAAAACAAAAACTGATAACACACGAGAAAAAAAAAAAAAAAACTGATAAAAAAGGAAAATTGATAAAAAAAATTGATAACTTTATTAAAAAATTTGATAAGATTTATAAAAATTGATAAAAAAAAAAATTTATCGAATGATGAAAAGATTGATAAAAAATTAGAAAAGAAAGAATTGTTACCACCAAATCAAAAGATAGAAAAATAAGCCAATCCTAAGATTCAACCATGGCTCTTGATACCAATTGAAGGCCTACTTATTCTAAGGATTTGGTAATGGATGGAATGGATCTATTGATTAATGGTGGAAATGGGGAAGGAGGAAGATTAGGTGTAGAGAGAGAAAGGAAAGGATGGAAAAGTAGAGAGAGAAAGTAAGATTAGATTAATGAAAGTGTTAATGAATGAATGACCAACCCCCTCCTAACATGCTAGGAGGGGTATATATATAGCCCACCCTACATGTGGGCTATATGGACTATACATAACTAAGTGGATCACGAGCCCATTACATAATTATCGTTGGAGCGACCGATCCTTCATAAATACGTAAAACGTATTTCCAACATATATATATATATATATTGGTAACCGTGATTTCTGACACATTGGTCGACTAATCCACGGGGTTTGAGCCCACCGCCACACAGAATCAAACCAGGTAAAGCCCTCCCTTTTCAGGAGGTTGGCGTGGCCACTTCAAGGTTGTTTGCACCTAATGGGAATTGAACTTGAGATTGTATCCATATATAGATCAGTGATGATAATAGTTTCTTGTAAAACTATAAAAGAAACAAACTGAGGTCTTGCTATTTTTTTTGTTAAGTCTTGAAAGAGACGTGAATAACTTAGTTGTTGAGTCTTGAAGGAGACGTGAATAACTTAGATGGATTTGTTGATCGGTATGTGACGAATGAGGGTTAGGATTAGTTTGAATTTGATGGAGTTGAGGTTGATTTTAACGGTGATTAGGTAAGTTAGAATTTGTTCTATATCTTATCTTTCTTCAACCTTGTTTCATGCCTCATCAACCGAGTTGATCAACTAAGTTGGCTCAGGCTGACTAAGTAATTACCGAGTTCACATCGATAGTGTTGATCATGTTGATGTTAAATGAGATCTATTAGACTCATTGGGAATTTGTTAGAATGTATGATACTTTTAGTTAAGATGTGTTGGACTAAGTGGGTTTCATTTGTATGTATATGATTTTTGAATTAACGAAGATCAATTTGTTCATCTTGTTATGGATCACTTTATGAGTAGGTGTTACATCATATGCATCATGTTGAAGTACAAAAAAGTTAGGGATAGGGATCAAAAAGGGGTCAAAACACCCGAATCATAAATTGGTACAAGTTTAGGGTAAAAATATCGGATTCTATAAACAAGTAAATTAGCTTACGTGCAAAAATTGTCCATGTGACACTGACATGGTACTCATCAGGTATTTTGGTTCAATATGCAACATGATAACAAGATACTAGGGTGTATATGGTATTTACGTGAGTAGCATGATCAATCAAGGAGATTGGTAATTTATTATTTTTACCCTCTAACTAATTACATTTTTTCTTTCTTAAATTCTAAATTACAAATGAAAGAAATATAGTGTTACATTAATTATTTCTTAAATTTGCTTCACATCGTTGAGGTTGTTATGCCTTTTCACCGCAATTGTGGTATCGTTAGTAAATCATCAAAGAATCTAAGTAGTTGAACATATAACCGTTTAAGGTATTTCGTTGGTTGATGGAGAAAATTTAACTTTATTCGTGAGGTAGAAAATATCGTTAATGTTCTCGAGACGGACATTAGGGATGTTCCACCACTTGAGAACCTCGGTTGATGACTTTTTTTAATATCACACTTAACAAATATGTGCTCTTTCGTCTCAATTTCCTCATTGTATATTGAGAAAAGAAATGAATGCAAATTAATATCTATATTTGACAAGTTTATTTTAGGTGGGATTCGTTGGTTGACAACTCTGTAACTTGTTATCTAACTCCTTTGGAACTAGATTGTTCCAGCTTGTAGTGGGCGGATATAGAACACTCATCGAGACAGAGATTAATTTCGCATACCTTTAATTGAAAAAAAATCCTTAGAGTTATCAATCATGCAAACTGTCACTATTTGCCGAAAGATGTAAGTTAACAAGAAGGTTCTTCAAGGTTGGCTATCGATCTGAGCTCTATGTTGGCTATCGATCTGAGCTCTATGTTCCAAATCCACTAAAACAATATGCCTGGTAGGCCTATCGAACGAGTTCAAAGTGAGTTTATAGAAGTGCAGTAGAGACACAAAAGTTACAGTGATCGACGGACTGTTGGTATACATGGACAAAGGTAGAGGAGATAATTGTTGGAACATGATCACATACACGACAAAGTGGATGTGACCCGAGACAAAACAGCCTTGGGAAGGCATTACAAAGAAAAGAATTTTTCACTCAAACGTCCTTTCAAAAACTTGTTGATTTGCCATTAAAAAACTTATCTTTATAGAGTAAATGTCTTGAAACCCTCCATAATATCCATTAATCAATTTAATAATGTTATTCTATAAAGAATGTATTTCATAAAAGAAACGTCACCCCACTTAACAAGTAAAGTGATATCAGGAACCCTTAAACTATCAATATCAAGACTTTCGTATTTAAGCGAGGAAATGACGTCGTCCCAAGCAATACACATGACCATATTATAGTCAATCCTACCATCACAAAAAACACTTTTATCTAATACGTTCAGGATTCATAATAGTCGTATATAAGCGGGGAAACGACATTGTCCCACGCAAACCATGGTTTTGAGATAAGTTTTTAATCATTACTTTTCAAATATACAGAAGATGATGTTTTACATACCATAATTGAAAACGAGGATTAGTCGGTCGAGCTTATCGCAGAACCTAATATTTGATAGATTGATATAACACGTGAGTAAGATGGTAATGAACATTACTCATTACTAAGGGTGTGTTTGGTTTGTAGATAGGATTAGAATCGGATATAGGTTTGAGTTTGGTTTGGAAGAAATGAAGGAGAGAGAAAATATATATAATATATTTTTTTATTAAATAAAATATTATTTGTATAAAATTAAAATAACACAAATAATAATTTAAAATGATATATACCAAAATTTGTGGTGCATAATAAAAGATGGATGAAAATGTTAGAACTTTACATTAAAGACATGAAAAGAGAGTGGAATAATTTTTGTTGTAAGAAATCTCTTTTCATCTATCAATCCATGAACCAAACTGCATGTGTAGTATATCATTCGATTCAAACAGTGTGATATCCGTCAAACGAACAACCCTTAAATGAAAACAACAAGACAAAAAGAGAAATTCATATCAAACTAAAATTTTATAATAGAATGGTTCCAAATGATAACCATCCTTTAACAATATTTCCATATATACAATATAATCAAAATAAAAAAACAAATAAAACAAAAATGATACCTCAAAAATTTAAAATTTATAATTTTACAATTTCTTGCTAAAGCAAGCGTTAGAGAATAAACCTTGTACATTTGCATAAAATTATGTGGATCGTTTATAATATGAGAGTAGTCAATGAGAACCTTACATGGATATAAAACTTACTTGAATTGAATCATTTATTAGATATTAATAATTTAATTTTATAGTTTCCATTGGAATTCGAAATTTTCGGTCACAACATCTAATGTGGACTGATTGAGTGAAAACACACCATCCATAAACCAAAAAAATATGAATATAACAGTCTGATAACTGATCCAAAGCAAGAAGTCGTTGCATGCTCGTACCTTAAATTATCACCTCCTAATATTTTGCTAGAAAGATTTACATACCTTTTTTTACCTTTCTTGTGTGAGTCGTAAGCTTTTATATGCATTCAATCACGCTTTCACAACTTGAATTGATATGTGAAAGCCAATCGGCACTTACCTATGAATTTGGACACACTTAGAAATGTGAAACTCATTAGACATATTGTTGTTGGAGTATGATCACTTCATAACAACTAATTATACGGCTACACATATGGGCCTATGGGTCATACACATATACACCGAGGTACCATTTATATATATATCGTATATATCGTCTTTGCAGTATATAAACAACCTGCATAACTCGAGCTCATTATTGGGCTTCTAATGACTAAGTAGAGTATATAGCTATTGGAATTTAAAACATATGGAGAAGTGAGGCCCATAAGAGTACATTATAGGGAGGCCATAATAAGGAGTAAAAGGAGAGTTAAATGTGTATTTATCACTACTGAAACTCCCTTTTTATGACCTGCCTATAATGGGCTCTTATGGGCCTCTTCATAAGTTTTCCATGTCCAATAACTAAGTACATTACTTAGTCATTAAAATCCCAATAATAATCCCGAGTTATGAAGGTTGTTTATATACCGTAAGTAGGATAAACATGATATATATAGAAATGGTACCTCAGTGTATATGTGTGTGATCCCATAGGCCCATATGTGTTTAGCCATATAATTAGTTGTTATGACACGAGCATACTCCAACATGTAGGTCCATAGTTTCTTAGGATTTAGCCATGTATGAATTATCTATTGAGATGGATGAAGAATGGAAGAACTAGAGAGAGAAAGGTAGAGAGAGAAAGAAGAGAAAGAAGAAGAAAGATGGAATGTGATAAATGGTTAAGTGTTCAACCCCTCCTAACATGCTAGGAGGGGGTTTATATAGCCCACCCTACATGTGGGCTATATGGGCTATATTGGATGATCCCAATACATGAGTATATCGATGGAGTGACCGATCCTTTCTAAATACATAAAAACGTATTTCCAACAATCTCCCCCAAAGGGAGGTCACTCCAAGTTACAATGTCCTAAATAGTCTATAGCTCGTGATCTATGCTAATAATGATGTGACCGAGACTTTCCTTAGAAAAACGTATTTCCAACAATCTTCCACAAAGGGAGGTCACACCATTTTACAAAATCTTAAACCTAGCATACTATGCTTGAGTCTTTGATCTTGTTCTTGTGAATATGCTGATGAGATATTTGACTTTAGTCTTAAGCATGTTCTCTTGCCTTGACCTTGTGCATTCATCACTTGTGATATTTTCCTCCTCGTGACTTCATGTTCCACATACTTATACTTTTATAAATTCTTGAAAGCTTCAGAGTTTGATACAGCGGAAGACTTGACTTTTAGACTTTCTTGTATTTGATGAAGTATTAAGTGCATATAGTATAAGCATGTGGTGACGACTTCTTCTAGATTGTACACCGCAATGCCACCTTCTTGTTACGCTGCATAAGACAATTAGCAACAAAACATATACACGGATGAAATGGCCTTGAACATTGCATTCTAATTCGGCAGCATTTTACCTCCGGTCGGTGAAGACCGTTGGAAGATATTAACTATCGTACTTGTGGCAGGTAGTTTCAATTAAGAACCTCCTTGACAAGATTTCGCGGGTAAACCCGTTCTCTTTATTCGACTGTCCAAAGCTGACTGCGAACATAAAGAGTGAATCATTTAGATAATAATATCCGCATGATTTGAAGCCGTCAATTCATGTTCCTGGAACAAGTGAAAGTCAATTAAGAACCGCACCATCGTTGCTTTCCAGTTGTCACGAGCTTGATTCGTATAGAATCTTGCAAGTTACCTACCAAGTGCTGTTTGAGGTTAACACTAGAAGGATTTCCACTCATCACTGTGAACACTAAGGTATCACTCTGAGTGTTCTGGCAAGATCACTAAGATATTGCGTAGAGGCCTGGAACGTGTTTAAATTCATTTAAGAATTAAACCATTGTTGCTTTTCAGTTATCACAAGTTTGATTCATAAAGAATCGCACAAGTCACCTACCATGAGCTTTTTAATATTCGCTCAAGAAGGATTTCCATCTTCATTGTAAATACTTTCGTATTACTCGGATGTTCAGGTAAGATCATGAAGATTTTGCGTAGGACTCTTAAGATCTTTCTTACTTTTCAAAGTGTGTGAAGAAGCAAGGAATTATGAAAGTGTGTCATAATGAGATATTTGATGATCTCAAATGGCTCTAGACTCAATCGTGCATTTTGGATTTTTAGTGATCGGAGGCTGGAGAGGAGTGCCACCATTTCAATACCAATTTATTCGGAGTGAATAAATCAATAGATAATGTGTTGTCTCCGTGTGATTAAAACAAATATCTTTTAAGAGATATCTGAGTTAGCTGGGATGGGTTGTGCCTTGCATCACTAGGTCCATGATGTCTGTCTTCAATATCAATAATCATTAAACAATGATCTTAATAGGATATGTATTGACCCGGTTTATGCCTAAGTTGTAAGGATGGCTTCTTTCTTTACACTCTTTATCTTTATAATTCTTTTTCATTCTTCAACCCCTTCAATGCTTACCAATACGTCATCACTAGCACCTTGTTGTGATTGTTCTAGTGCTAACTTAAGTACTTGGCCGGCATTCAGATACGTTCACAATCTTTCTCCATCTTTCCTAAGGACTACTATTTCTAGAAATGGAATGTCCTTGGGAAGATTCCTCCGGTTCTAGAGGAATCATTGGACTTGTTAATGCAAGTAATGCCTAAAAACATTATTAGTGTTAACTAATCTTTCTTAGTTTTGATCACAAAAAACCATACAACACATTTAGTGTAGAAACACAAAATGAATTATTTAACTAACACTATCATCAAGGTAATAATCATATCACTAACCTTTCTTAATCATACTTAGTGATCATCAAAATGATTATCCTTAAAACTCACTTTTGCTAATAAGACAAAAGTATTTTTAATAAACTTTCTTTTTTAGAAAATGTTTTATTAAAATGGAAAATAAAAATTTGAAAATGGCATATTCCAAATGCTGTTAGAATATCCTTTGAAAGGATTAAATACCTCAGATATTCCCACCCCACTAAAAGACAAAAAACGGAGCGGAGTCTAGTGGCGGTACCTTAAGTACCTAGGCGGTACCTTATCGATAAGGTACCGCGGGGTGAGATAAGGTACCGCGCATAGAAGACCGTTATAGATCCGTTATACTTTGTCTCCTTTAAATAGTGGGTCAAATCTCATTTTCCAGTAAGCCTCTTGGACGATTTTCTCAGCCCTCTTTCTATTTTCTATAGCATAATCATTAGTAAATGATCACTTAATTTGTTAAGGATGTTTACATATGATTATCCTCTTGATCCCCTCCTTTACCATGTCCAATGAGAAGATCACTCACTCACTAGTGTAGTGATAAAGATGAATCCATGAGCTAGTCATATTCATCATTATACCTTTTTGTTTTAGGTCAATCCAATGTATTTATGAATACTTGGACTAGTTGTGTTCATCAAAGTTATTTGTGGATACTTGGATTTGTTGTGTACATCCATTGCATATGTGTTTGCTTGGATTTGTGTTGTGTAAATCCAAGCTACATGTGTGTACTTGGATAAGTCTAGTTGAGTTGTAATAGATTTGATTAGGAGTTCTCACTAAACTATAAAGTGATGTGGTTGTGTCTTGTGAGTTCTCACTAAACTTTAAAGTGATTAGTAGTTGTGTTGTGTGAAGTTCTCACTTAGCTTCAAAGTGAAGAGTCGTGAAGATTGGTTCTAGCTTTCGATTAGAACTCGACATCTAGCCTTGTGTCGTAAAATGGTGAAGTAGGCAACGTCGTGAAGATTGGTTCTACCTTAAGAATTAGAACTCGACATCTAGCCTTGTGTCGTTAAATTGTGAAGTAGGCAACGTCGTGTAGATTGGTCCTAGCTAAAGATTAGGTCTCGACATTTAGCTTAGTGTTGGAAAATAATGTAAGCAACGATGTAAGGTTTTCTCCGCCGAGAAGGGAGCTTGTGGATATAGTGGAAATCTCGAGTAGGTGTACTCGAGGAGTGGAGTAGAAACGAGGATAGAGCCTCGTTGTCGAACCACTATAAATCTTGGTGTCTTCCCACTAGGTTGTCTCCTTCCTTGCTCTTTAATTATTTCATTATCATTATACTTGCTTATCATTCTTGCTAGTGCATTTCAATTGAACCTAATCATTATGCAACTTAGCTTTAAGAAAAAGATAGTTTTGATACAAACCAAATTGAAAGTAATTTTAATTTGGTCACCAATCGAAGAGAAACTGTTCAACCCCCCCCCCCCCCCCCCCCCTTCTAGTTTCTACAATTGGTATCAGAGCGATGGTCACTCAAGATCTTTGAAGTATATTGTACTTTAAAACTTGGATCGATCCATTGTCTCCTCAAATTAGAAGGTCTAGTTGTACTAAAGTTTCTCTTTGGTCAAAACTATGTTTTCTTTGAAAAATAGGTCTTTTAATTAAAAATATTGCATCCCACTTAAGATTAGTAGCTTTTATGCATTTTAGATATACTCTTGAAATTTATCTACTAGTTTGCATCTTGCTTTGTGTAGGTACTTATGAAGATCAATCAATTAATTGGTTATGGATTGAGTTACTTGCACTTGTAGAAGAATCATTTTCATTGATCTTCAACATCTTTGAATAATGATACCAAGATGATTGGGAATGATACTAGTCCTTGAAGACTTAGTACTCATCATAGTCATTGATTAGGCATAGCACTTATTCCTTCATGGATTGCTCTTTGTGGCCAAGGTACGCTCTCGTTCTTCCACACGCCCTTTGATCATTCTTTTGATCATTACTTGACTATGTGCTTGTTCTTGGCATCCTTGCCTTGACATTTATTTGTGGTTTGTGTTTCTTTTCTTTTATCCTCTCAAACCTTCATTGCTTGGATACTTGACTCACTATGGTGATGTAGAGTGAGTTAGTAGAAGCTTAAAGTATCAAGCATGATTTCCATGGTTTGCACCCATATGGTTAGTAGGCCCTTTGTGGGAGAGAAAGTGAATTAATACCTTGCCCATATTTTGGTTTAGACTAAGACTATTATTGAAAGTGATCTTAGCTTAGACTTGAATAATTGATTTGTGCTCATTCATTACCAAAGCCGTTTATCGTTTCGCCGGAAAGGCACGTCTTAAACCACTATATATGACACAAGCTCTTCGTTTCACTACATGAAGATTGTCATTAATCCCTTGAGCATTGATCCTAGTCTTGATTCACTTCTCTTGACTTCTCTCCACTTAGTCGTTTTGCTACGAGTAGTCGTTTGTCCGTTTCGGTTCTTTTCGATCTTGATTTAACTCGTAATCCTTCATTAAGGCATATTGCTTAGTGTTATGATGATCCAATGATATTCTAAAAGGCTCATGATTTATTTTTTAAGTATTTTAGAAAAACTGGATTTTCAAAATTTCGTGTTTTTCAGAGATAGAAACCAGCCTCTGCCGGCGGTTCCTTATCTCCGCGGCTCAAAACCCGCGGTACCTTATCGATAAGGTACCGCGGGCAGAAACTTTTGTCAGAGCGCCAGTTTGTGTTTTTTATTCTTTTTCAAACCAAACTCTCTCTCTCTCCCAAAAACACACAGCCGACGGGTTTTACCTTTTCCACCATTGTTGAAGCTTCCAAAACCTTCAATCACTCAAATTAATTGATTCCAAGTTGTGGGTTTCACTCACCCATCATCTAGCATCAATTAATTGTAAGTATTTTCTTTCAATTTCATCTATTTTGTTCTAGGGTTCATCCTTTCATAATTGGGGATTTTTAAAATTGAAATTGAATTAAAACCTTAATAGGAATGTGGGTTGACATAGTTTTTTTACTATGATTCCTTAGGTTCATATTCATTAAGATTTCACTAAAACCCACTTATAGAACAAATCCGAATTTAGGCTAAATGATTTTGGTTGAATTATGGATTTGAGATGAACCCATGAACAAGTAGGTAATGACATTGTTAATGCTTACCTAAAAACCTTGTTTTGAAAAACCAATGTTCTAATCCATTGTTAATCTAACATAGATCATGTGTTCTTGGTCAATGATGGAATAGACACATTGTGAACATGAAAATGATATGGATTCAATCCTATGTTTGTCAAGAAATTGATATAACACATTTTCATTTTTTTTGTTTTCCTTTTTTATTTTCATATGAGTGATTGGAGAAATATTGTCTTGTGTTTATATTTAGGTACTTAATCATGCCTTCTTAATTTCACAAAGATCATCAATTCACTAGAGATTATATGCCCGACATCTCTCAAACCTTTGTTTCCCCTCAACTCCAAAACGCTTTTCCATCCCTTTCCTCTCGTTGTTTCCATGAGGGTAGGATTGTAGACTCAAGAATAGCGGGAGATAATTATATCAACTCTATGTTCGAGCTAATTGGGTTTGATTGTTTGCTTTACATAGACGAGGTAATTTATCCCTTGTTCCTTCTTGAGTTCTTTAGTACTTACTCCATGCTTGAAATCAACGACCAAATCTTTATCCGTTTCTTGTTGAATGGTCAAATCATTCAATATTCCCACGATGACTTTGGTGATATTCTTGGTGTGCCATTTGAAGGCACTTGTCGTTTCACGGATAAGTGGAGACTAGATGATTTGTTGTAGTCAAACGACAAACCTCCAAATGACACCATAGAAGTCGATCTAAATTTCATCCTTGAAATCATCACGAAAGAGCGTAGTGGAAACGTTGTGAGAAGCCTTCATACAAATGTGCGAAATGTGAATAGGTATGAAGTGCTCTCAAGCGACCTTAAGGATTATATGCTCCAATGGGCAAACATCCTTAGGGAAAATGTGTTTTGTCTTGGTGGGAACCGGGATCATATCCCGGCTTGCATGGGGCATATATTGTTTTGCCTATTTACTTCCACCAAGTACAATCTTGCATATTACATCGCTCGACGTATAAATTATGCTCTTTCCAAACCCAAAACAAACCTCCCTTATGCTATGCTTTTTACTCGCTTGTTTAGAAGGGTTGGTCAAGATTTTCCTCAACTCGATCTTTCTCGCTTTCACCCGGTTCAACGGGTTATGTTGCCTATTCAAGAGGCGTATCAACGAAAGCAAAGAAGTGATCGTGGTTCGAGAAAATCCGACCATCAAGATCCGGATGAGGAGGACACCGATATGCCACCAAGTGATGGTGATGGCATCGGTCCTAGTTCTCATTTTGACTCTTAGAGCAACTCCCATCCATCCTCAAATCAATTCGAGGATGATTTTGAAGACTTAGCTCCTCCTCCTCACCCTTCTAGTGATGTTCCTGAAGATCTCAATATGGAGCATCTTTATCGTGAGAATCTTAGAACCCGGGGAGAATTACATGAACACCGAGTGAAGTCAAGAAAAGGGTTCAAGTATTTGGGAAAGATGATCAAGGGTTTAGGAAAGAAAAGGAGGTGAAGACTTTGAAGTTGTGTCAAAGTTTGGATTTGATGGTTTAACATTTGGTTATTAACACTTTGGTTTGGTTGTTTATTAACTTGTGTTGCATGCTTGGATTACAATTTATTTTGATCCTTAACGTTTGTTATGCCATCCTGTTTGTGTTTTACATAGCTTTATGCATGCCTTTTGATAGTTAGCTTATTAAATTATGATCTCTAGTTAACTTTGGCTTGTAAAACCTTTGGGAAAAATCTGGGTTTATCAAAAACTGAAATGGGAAATTTTTGAAAACCTTCTGGACGCGGTTCCATATCGACCCGCGGTTCCTTATCGATAAGGTACCGCCGGTCCTAGATAAGGAACCGCCGGCCACTATGCACGACAGCATCTTTGCTTTACACTGTTTTCTTAATTTTGTGTAAACCTTGCATGATTTTCAGTAATAAACTGCACATTTCCTAAACTAGGGTATCTAAATTCATTATTCACCTAAAATGATTTTAACCCATTACTAGTTTGGATCATCCCCTCAACCATTTAAACCCACCTTGTTTGCATGTTCTTCACACATCAAACATACTTCCCTAAACCTTAAACCACCCTAATCAACCATGGTGTATACCAAAACCTCAAACACTTCCAAGACCTCCACCCCAAGAAAAACACTCAAAATAAGGGTTAAGGTAGCTAAGCCTAACTCTTCACCTTTCCATACACCTAAGAATGAGAATGCTCCTATCCTCATTTCTTCATCACCTTCCCCACCTCTTGCACCATGCAAGACCTCCTCCACCCATGGTACTAACCACTCCATTGGTTCTACCTCCTCTTCATTCAATTCTAGAATGAATGAGCTTTCTTCACCCTTCACTCCAAGTGCACCCTTGGAAGTGACACCACAACCTCAACCAATCCAAAGCATTCCTTTTGGGAATGACTTTGATGACACTTTGGTGACTTCACCATTTACCCCTCACAACTCACCAATTTCACCAACCTTGGAGGATTTACCTCCACACTCACCCATTTCCCCTTTGAGGAACATGCCTCCACTTTCACCCACTTCACCATTGGAGAACTTGCCTCCTCCACCTCCACCCAACTCAAACATCCCAATTTTGGGTGTCCCTCTTTCCCTCCCCTTGGGTGATCCTTACTTTGGGTTTCAACAAACTCATGGTCCTAGATGTCCATGTTGTCTTTACAACCACTTCCTCATCCAAAACTTAAGGATGGATATGTATGGACATCATAGGGATTTGCAAGATTTCTTGCTTACTTTGTTCTCCATGCCTCCTCCTAGGAGATGAATGATGGAGTCATTTCATAATAAGAGTTTTCAACAACAAGCCAAAGAAAACTATTTATCTAGATTTTATGATAAGCTAGCTATGTATTAGTTAGTTTCATTTATCTTTGTTCTTGTTTCCTTATTAATGAATGTTTATGATTGTTGTGTTATGGATTTAGCTTTGTGTGATTCTATCCTTTTGTGCACACTAATCAACTTCAATTTGAAATTAAAATTGAACCTAAATCTATCACAACCCCTAAACTTGACTAAAACTGGTTCAAAATGATATCTAAATTATTTTGTCACCATTTGTCAAGACATTCTTTGTGAATGTGTTGCTTTATGCAACCCTAGCACATTTTGGTTCTAATAGAGGTAAAAATCCAAGATTTGCAACTTTTTTGAAAAAGTCTTAGTTTTTTCCAAAACCCAGGAAAAACTTGGTTTAAAGTCCTCTGGACGCGGTTCCTTAAGGACCCGCGGTTCCTTAGTGATATGGAACCGCCGGTCCACATAAGATACCGCGGCCAGAAAGTGATTTTTGACGAATTGTTGGTCAAAACATTTAAACTCTATTCCCAGTCAAGATTCCTTGTTTACTCAAATTGACTAAACATTCCTTGACAATACACATTTTGTATTCAAATTCTTACCTTGATTACATTTTACTTATACCCCAACTTTGAGATTTCATTCTCACACCTTCCCAACCTTGAGAATTCATTCTCACATTACCTTGAGATATCTTTCTCACACTCTCACAATGCCTAACTCCTACATTCCTAACCTTGACATTTCTTTGTCACAACCCCACTCACCCAAAGCTTGCTCATCCAAGCTTTCAAAGAAACCGAAAATCTCGGTTAGACCCGTTTGGGTTAAGAAGAATGAACCATCTTCGTCCAAACCACCCAAAAACCCTAGCTTCTCTCCAATCAAGTATTGGAATGAGACTTACACCATAAACCCCATCACCGGAGCAAAAGAACATGTTCCACCACCACCACAATCCTTCAATACCCCCCAACTCAATGACCTTTCCACCTTCCCAAACCTCACAAGGCATTGTGAAAACACTCCCAAACCCTTTACCCCACCACTACCAAACCCTAAGTTTGATGTCATAGCCACATCAAACGACTTTGTGTTGCATCATGGATCCTCGTGTGATTGTTGTCGATTTCAACAAATTGAACTTGCTCGTGTGTATGAGAAGTTAAATTTTCTTGAATTCCTCCTCGCTCGACCTCCTATTCAAGTTTTCGTTCCGGTGGACAAAACTTCGAATGATGCATCGTCGTCTTTTTAGTTTTATTTTCTTTTTTTTTTGCAATCTTGGAAAATATCACTATTAGACTAGCTTATGCTTAGTGGTTTATTTTCCATATGTATTGCTTTTAGATACTCATACTATGTGTATGACAATCCTCTTTGTTGTATTTTTTTTAACTTGTGTGTTATTTGTGTGCCATCTAATTAGTTCTATTTTTGAGTTGATCTTGGTTAAATTTTTACAATTGCTTATGGGTGATTCCATCAATTCTAAAGCTTTAACCCATTGACAAGCCTATCATCTTCATTTTATTGAAGTTTGATTTTGTCAATTACCTCTTTGGACATACTTAGCAAAATACTTGCTTCTAATTTGAGATTTCTTCTCCTTCTCCCTCTCAAGTTACTTAGTAGGTAGTGATCATATATACATTGGTGTTTCTTTCCTTTCTACTAACCTTTGTGTAGCATGTCACCTTAGCTCACAAACTTGGTGCCCCAAGCTAGGGGGAGCAACCACCAAGGGGGAGCTACTAGCAAAGTTTGATGCACTTCAAAGACTTATGCTAACCTTTTTGCTACGACAAAGGGGGAGAAATGATAGTGATAAACTAGTTAATAATTCCATAGTTTGTGTTTATACGTAAATGAGTTTATCGTTTGTCGTAATCAAAAAGGGGGAGATTGTTAATGCAAGTAATGCCTAAAAACATTATTAGTGTTAACTAATCTTTCTTAGTTTTGATCACAACAAACCATACAACACATTTAGTGTAGAAACACAAAATGAATTATTTAACTAACACTATCATCAAGGTAATAATCATATCACTAACCTTTCTTAATCATACTTAGTGATCATCAAAATGATTATCCTTAAAACTCACTTTTGCTAATAAGACAAAAGTATTTTTAATAAACTTTCTTTTTTAGAAAATGTTTTATTAAATGGAAAATGAAAATTTGAAAATGGCATATTCCAAATGCTGTTAGAATATCCTTTGAAGGGATTAAATACCTCAGATATTCTCACCCCACTAAAAGACAAAAAACGGAGCGGAGTCTAGTGGCGGTACCTTAAGTACCTAGGCGGTACCTTATCGATAAGGTACCGCGGGGTGAGATAAGGTACCGCGCACAGAAGACCGTTATAGATCCGTTATACTTTGTCTCCTTTAAATAGTGGGTCAAATCTCATTTTCCAGTAAGCCTCTTGGACGATTTTCTCAGTCCTCTTTCTATTTTCTATAGCATAATCATTAGTAAATGATCACTTAATTTGTTAAGGATGTTTACATATGATTATCCTCTTGATCCCCTCCTTTACCATGTCCAATGAGAAGATCACTCACTCACTAGTGTAGTGATAAAGATGAATCCATGAGCTAGTCATATTCATCATTATACCTTTTTGTTTTAGGTCAATCCAATGTATTTATGAATACTTGGACTAGTTGTGTTCATCCAAGTTATTTGTGGATACTTGGATTTGTTGTGTACATCCATTGCATATGTGTTTGCTTGGATTTGTGTTGTGTAAATCCAAGCTACATGTGTGTACTTGGATAAGTCTAGTTGAGTTGTAATAGATTTGATTAGGAGTTCTCACTAAACTATAAAGTGATGTGGTTGTGTCTTGTGAGTTCTCACTAAACTTTAAAGTGATTAGTAGTTGTGTTGTGTGAAGTTCTCACTTAGCTTCAAAGTGAAGAGTCGTGAAGATTGGTTCTAGCTTTCAATTAGAACTCGACATCTAGTCTTGTGTCGTAAAATGGTGAAGTAGGCAACGTCGTGAAGATTGGTTCTACCTTAAGAATTAGAACTCGATATCTAGCCATGTGTCGTTAAATTGTGAAGTAGGCAACGTCGTGTATATTGGTCCTAGCTAAAGATTAGGTCTCGACATTTAGCTTAGTGTCAGAAAATAATGTAAGCAACGATGTAAGGTTTTCTCCGCCGAGAAGGGAGCTTGTGTATATAGTGGAAATCTCGAGTAGGTGTACTCGAGGAGTGGAGTAGAAACGAGGATAGAGCCTCTTTGTCGAACCACTATAAATCTTGGTGTCTTCCCACTAGGTTGTCTCCTTCCTTGCTCTTTAATTATTTCATTATCATTATACTTGCTTATCATTTCTTGCTAGTGCATTTCAATTGAACCTAATCATTATGCAACTTAGCTTTAATAAAAAGATAGTTTTGATACAAACCAAATTGAAAGTAATTTTAATTTGGTCACCAATCGAAGAGAAACTATTCAACCCCCCCCCCCCCCCCTTCTAGTTTCTACATGACTTTAACCTATCCTACCATCCTTATGTCACCACAATCTTCACCGTTGTGATAGAGATGTTTTGGGTAAGTATATGTCACCATGAAATCCATTTTGAAGTGCAAATCCATTTTTCTCCCCCTTAACATATGCCACGATATCCGAAAACATTTCGCACATGTCGGGATGAGCTATCACGTTAAGTCAAACCATTTATGATTAATCATTTCCCATATTAAATCACATTTTCTCCCCCATATTAAAAATATTAATCCAATCGATGTTTTTAATATCAATTGATTTAATAGCATTTTAAGAAACTTTGGGAAGAAAAATGCAAAGCCAATTATCTTCATGAATTACACAAGCTCCCCCTCAAATTAATGAGGGTGTACTTGAAACGTAAATTAAATACCTTTTAAACACAAGTGTAAGGTATTTATCACGTGCAAAGATCATATATGATAATGTATTCACAAGATTAGCAATTTACGAGGTTGGACCTGAATGATGGAGAACATCATATGAAAGATTCACATGGTTCTTGTTCACGAATGTTGGTCACCTCGTCACGTCTGAAGTTATCTCTTGACTCCATATGTATGATTGATATCGTTGTCTTGACACCAATATGTGAACTTGGCACTCTCGGCATCAAGGATTCTGAATGCTGGACAATTGCTCCCCCTCAATTGTTGACCAGTGTTCTATTGAAAGAGATGTAGTCGCCGTTTGAGTAGTCGCATCGTCGAGTATGTAGATATCAATTGTAAATTGCTATGGTTGGTGGAGATGATAACTTCATAAAAACAAGATTTCTCTTGTTTTAACAAATAAATGCACTGACACGTACATATATTCGTGTTAGATTGTGTTATTCCGTAAACACAATCCCTTACATGGTTATAAAATTAACCATGCCCGAGAAAATTAATTCCCGTTGTTGAGTCAAAGCTTTCCAGTGAAATGCTTGACTTGAGTATGAAAAGCGGGTTACTATCTGAAATAATAGCAAACCATTTTGAGCATGTTTTAAAACATTTGAACTTCCGCTCGAACTTTATTTACAACCCCGTGTCATTATTGAATGACATTTCTAGTATCGTAAATATTATCGATTCCAGAAGACATGCTCTTTTTATCAAAACATTTTTTGAACACACAATTTTGAAAGATTTAGAAAACCTTTTTGAGAAATTCTCGAAAAATTGTGTTCAACGTTTTGAAAACCAATTACTTGAGCTTAAGATGTTGAATATCTTGCAAAACGAGCTCAAGTGATTGAAAGTTTGTGTTTTCTGAAAAAAGCACAAGTGTTCATACCAGTGGGATAGGATTTTTCATAGTGGCGAGATAGGAAAGTTCTTGGCGAGATAGAGTAGCGAAATACAACTTATTGGCGAGATAAAATCCTTTTTGGCAACATTTAATAGCAATACAGGATAATATTTGGCGAAATAGGATAGTATTTGGTGAAATAGGCTAACCAAGTAGCGGGATAGGATAATATTTGGCGAAATAGAATGGCGAGATAGAGTAGCGAGATAGAGTAGTGAAATACAATTTTATCTAACGTTTTTTGCAAGAACACGAAGACCTGTTTATGTTGTTTAATCGATTTAGATATGTCATACTAAAATGTGTATGAACTATTCAGTTGTTGCTAAGGGTCATACTTAGTGTTGGAAAAGAATAACTTTCAAAGTTTGATAAAAAAATACTTGAATGAGATGTATGACATGTATATGCAAATAATATGTGTAAAGAGTGTGGTTCATGTGATTTTATCAAGACACTTTAATGTGTTTTCTGTAACTTAATGAGCTTAAGTGATGTGATCATCAGGGGGAAAATATACGTGTTGTACTCATTTCCTTTGACCATGATTTTGTCCCCACAAGGTTTTCCGGCAAGTTTTTTAGTGAGGTAACATCCCCGAGTGTATAAAAGAATATGTTTAGTTCTTCCTTGAGTGTGGTTTTGTCCCTTCATAGTTTTCTGGCAATGTTTTTAATAAGGCAACATCCCTAATCGAATAGAGGAATTATGTGCTCTTTGAAATATGAATTTATATTTTACTAACCCATCAAAACAAGTTTAGCTATTTTACAGATGAAGGATACTAGGATTGATCGCGCGTTGCCGCGGGTTTGGTATTCAAACGGTGTGGTGGAACACTACTACTAATCATAGCCATTGCAGAGCCTTAACACCTTTAGTTCTCTTTAACTTAACACCTCCATTGAATGAACGCCATTCTTTAAAAATAGTAGCAATCTGGTACAAAGTTGTTGTTTGGTCATGTACCAAATAAGCTGTTATAATCCCTGCCTAAAGTGATCGAACGTGGGCCAAAATATAATCCTAGCCTAGAGATCAGTCGGTATACGTATTTGCAGTGAGGCTGCTATTCGGGTTTCTTCCTTCATCCTTTCGCCGTTGGTAAGTTGAGACTTGATTCAGCAGCATGTTACATTCCTGCCAGTTGACATCAAACTTAAACAATCAATTTCGTCACGAAAACATTAATCTCACAAAACAGAAATCCGTATTGCAATTGCTAGTTTAAGACCAAATACCAAAATTTAAAGAATCTGAATTTTTTAACTTGAAGGCAAATCAGACCGTGTCATCGTACCTTCTGTCATAACCATGGAGGAATAATGGGAGATTCTAGTAAGATAAATACACCATCAAGAAATGCTCATTATGTGATGTCCAAAAATGCATCAATGTCGTAGTTACATACAACGGCCGGTAACATAAAGAAAATGTAAACTGTGAAACTACATAAGTTACTAAGCATCTACAATACTTGGAACACTAAACATCCCTACAAATGAAATAATTTAAAGATTTCTATTCACCTTGGTTTTCAGCATGTCTTGATCCCATGTGTTCGATTGCCAAAACACTCGTGAATGTACGTGTTGCAACATTCCCATTTGTACATAGATACCTTTCTTTCTTTACGACATGATCACCTGAAAATCTAAGGAGGTAACATGCAACAAAGACAGAGGATTTATGGAACTCAATACACTAATTAGAGGTGGCAGGTTGTCCAAATTTCTTCTTGTCAAATATGACTACAATATTCTAAACCAATATAATCAAAAATCTAATCACTCATATCACTGGCTCGTCTTCTATTATGTCAGTTACAACTCGATTTGTAGGTAATAAGTTTTGGTCAATGGCCAGATCTCAGCATGCTATTTTTTACCACCCATAAAACAATAAACATATATATATATATATATATATATATATATATATAGATGTCACTTACAACTTCTATTTTAAGGCATTTCAGGAATTGTCTCTCAGGTCTGAGTAACCTCTAGATCGTGAGTCTAACATATTGTTCAACCAAGAGGTCAACCTGGACCTTGCAGTCAAGAATTATGAAACTTGTGCATTAAGAACCAACTGTTATCATAGCATAGAGTTCTTCAACATCATTATCGCATTAAGAACCAGCGGTGTTCATATAGTTAAAAAAATACATCATCCTATATGACACATGAAGTAAAATTATCAAAACACTATGGTAATAAAGTCATTACATATATTTTAATATAAATCCAAATCTCACTTGCATGTGACATAAGCTTGAGCATAACGTGCCATTAATTAGCTTTCAATAGGAATATCAAAAAAAGAAAATGATTTTAAATCTTCAATTGCTTTGATTCGGATTATGGGTCCATAAAACTTGTTTGTGGAAAAATTCAGAATTTTGGTTCTTCAAGCGTTGATACAGGGTTTTGGAAAGAACTAAGCAATGGTCAACACTGTACAGTACGCCACATATATTAAATAGTCCAATGTCCATTTTCTGGAAAATTTGAAACATAAGAAATGTGGACATGGTATAGAAATTTGTTAAAGGTATAAGTAATTAAAGAAGGTATCGAGTATGACTTATTGAGCATAATCAATGGCTTAAGCCTAAAAAATATTTGTTTTGCAGTTGATGAGGTTGATGATTTGAAAGTATAGATTACCTGGATGTAAAATAAAGGTTTCTACACCGACCAATTTCAAGTAGTAGTCATCAGTCAATTTGAAAGAGAAAGAAAATGCAAAAATATAGAAATGGGGCTGCAAGAAGAATGCTTTCATGTTTATCAAGTATCAGTAGTAGGTAATGCGTACCTCGTATTTAAGCTTCATCAAATCCCCTAATAGTTTTACAACTCGCAACTGCTGAAATGTTATATTAGTCACTCAAGTCTTCAAATATAAACTCCATCAAATCCTGGGGCGTAGTAATTATGCTAGGGCCCTTGTGGAAGTATTAGCGGAATTGACTCTTGCTGATTCGGTTTTTAGTGTCTATTTGAGACGAAGGAAGGACATGTAATGGTTAAGATTGATATCGAATATGAGTGGAAGCCTCCAAGGTGTGAAGATTGTAAAAATTTTGATCATGTTGCGGCGAGTTGTCCTAAAAGGCGCGTTGAGCTTGAGTCGAAAAGCATTGCAGAACCTGCTCAAACCACGAAGAAGAAGGACAAAGGTAATAACAGTGGTAAGCATCGACTTATAAAGGGTATTCGGTTAACCAAACCAAAAGCAAACTATGTGAAAGGTTAGGTTACTGATCTAAATGATAAGTCCTCTAAGGTTATACCTGCAAAAAAAAGATTAACTGGTTGAAGAAAGTGAACAACCTACCTAAGCGTCTTTACTTTAAGGGGATATGAATTGAATTTATTATACATGTATATAAGGGAACGATGATAACATATCAGCTATATATAATCAATGATAATCTAACAATGATGTGTCATTTGTTAAAAGGATAGACATTGTTTTGAATCAGTTGCAAGAACTTTAACAATGACAGTTTCACCAGTGCCCATCTGAGCTTTGTAAACAGAACCAAACGCCTCTTGGCCCATTGTGGATGTAAAACTACTCGTTCATTTATGTATTTCTCTGTTTGACCAGAAAAATAAGAAAATAAACGTTAACAAAATAGCAACCGAGTATTTGACCTACCTGTAAAGGTACTCTAGAATTCCTGAAGCTGCAACCACATGAGATTTTTTCACTGGGCTAACAAAAATCTTACTTACAAAACTTATTGCTCAATTGTGGTTCCTTCGACTCGAAATCGACCACCTAACTGCGAGATGTCTCATCAGCTTCTTTTTTGTTTCATTTTTATCAGCAACTAATCAACACTTAAACAGAGTTGCCTTTTCATCTATCAAGTAACTAATTAACCCATGGATGAGTAAATGGGTTGAAATTGTCACCTATAATAATGTTATAAACCTGTTGCACAGCCAGGCTCTACGAACACAAACGGGTTGCGCAGACGCACTCAAATAAGATGCCTTTTCAACCGCTATCAAAAAATACATTTGTACGGATTCTCCCCGAATTCATCAGCTCCCTGAATATATTATTAGGATGATAAATTGAGATGTGTACATGCGCTATCTTGGGGTCAAGAAGAGGGAGAAAATGGCATGTGCAGCCGCTATATAAAAATAGTTCATTTACAACTGACATTTAGTGACTTTTCGTCTAGATATTTATTATTGTCCGGTTTTAATAGTTTTTTGATGAAGAATGCATTCATGTATGGCTGTGTGAGTAAAATATCAGTAGAAAGCGACTAAATAGTGTATTAGATTATGGGTGTTGCTTATTTGTCTATATACACTTTATGAATTGTTCTGACCTATAAATCATATCATGGATTTCCGGATATGATTTCCGGAATGCAAGCCCACAAAACCGTTTGTATTTCTTTGGAGTGAAAGAGCGATTTACACGTATATCAAATACCAAAGCAGTTTTACCACAATTTCATAACGCATGATTGAAGCCGAAAAAGATTAAAAAAATCAATTTTTTGAATGAAAGAAAGCTAAAACTAAAATTGTTTGCACATCTTACATGTCATTTGAAGCCAAAATTATGAGATGCTATTCTTCCCCGTATCCATCCGGTGACACTGGCTGAAAAACAGGATAAGCATTCCCTTTATTCACGCAACCTCAATTAAGCCAAATAGTTTGTTCTACAAACCTTAATTAAATAAAAATAAAAATAAACTTGAGGCAAAGAAAATAACCTTTATATGTTGCTCATATCAAGGCTTCTAATATCCTTGAATCCGCCAGAAGTGTTTCTAAATCACCGGATGCCAACTAACGCCGCCTCTGCCACCCATCAGACCTAATAAATCTCTATTTAAGCAAATTCTAAAAAAACATTTGAATATTAAAAGAAATTAAAAAGTAACTAACTATTTCAATAAGAATATAAGAGATCAGCGACATCAAGAGGTAAGATCGAGATCTATACCTAAAATAGTATATGCCGAATTTCTTCTATATAATAGGTGTGAGGCGAGATCAATCATAACACCAAAACCCCTGAATTAGAAGACGAAAATATTCTGGTAGTATTTTTTTATGAATATGATTTGGGATTGTGGGATAATAGATCTGATAATGGAGATATAGAACGTTTTTGAGACCACTCACTTTTTTAAAGCATGGGTTACATGAATTTGAACAGTGAGATCTCTGTTTTGGTGAAGAGAAGGTATGGGCTTATATGAATTTGAACGGCTGACATTTTATTTGTCTCACAAATTTATATTACTTTGACCCTTATTTGACCATTCCAATGAATGAATAAAGTGTACAATATGTTAACTTAACAAATGGGTCTTAAACTGGAGATGTTTTCACAAGTAGAGACATTGCAATTTCATGATGTTTGGCAGAGAAAATAATTGCGGCTACTTCATCCAACCATACATAAATTCTAATAAGAAGACACTAACAGTTTTTGCATGAATATAATAAAGCACACATTTATTAATTCAAGAGATGTTACATCAAAGACATTAAGACAAAACAACTCGTTCAAGCAACAATTTGGCGGATCTATTTACCAATGCACTTCCTACCTCAAGTAACGACATTGAAATGTATCGACTCAAAGATCTCAAATGATTGTCATCAGAGGAAGATAATACGCGCTACACTATTTTCCTTAGTTATGGTTTTGTCCCACTAGGTTTTTTGATAAGATTTTTAATGAGGTAGAATTCTCAAAACGTATTATTTATATAAACATTCAAAAGGAAAAGTTATAAATATTATTATAGATGTCTAAATTAAGGCTTATAGCTCAAATAACTTCTAAAGTTTTATCCTAATGTTCTCTTATAAATACACATTGTATTTAACCGTTGATAGAATAATTGTCCTTTCTTAATCTTCTTTATTCTTATAAGCAAATACAATAAAGTCTCTTGCAAAATAAACTGCTCTCCTAGCAAAACGCGAATATCGTTTTTCTTGTCTACAAACAAAATTGATACGGACATTTCACAAATTGGAACGTAACATTGAATGTAGATGAGGTACGTCTTTGGCCATGCAAATTAAATAGAAAAAATTGATTACTTCTGCAAAATAAGAAATGGTTGAAGAAATTGAATGACTTATTAGATAGCTTTATAACAAGTGGAAGCATATTATCGGACCGTAAGGCGGTTCACGGTAGCTCTCAAATTCAATTATACTCACCGAGATCCAAACAGAAGATTCATGTAATCATGTATACAAAAACAATACCAAAAAAAAAGCTGTACTCCATTGGATAAAAGTACATAAGAAAGAAATAAAAAAGATGAGGATAAATTCAAATATGAAGAAAGAAAACAAGATGACTGAATTTTTTTACCCAGATGGCAATAATATCTTAGCAATACACTAGCTGATAAGAGTGTTATATTTTATTGATGAATTAACTTGTTTTGTTACATTAAATAATGTTAATCATGCATATACTTTATTAGATTCAAGTATAAAATGATTTCTAGTTAAAAAAAAAGTATAAAATGATTTTAAAAATAAAAGAACAAATATTACTTCCTCCGTCTCAAAATTATTGTCATCATACAAGAATATATAGTTTAAGAAAAATATAATTATTACACATTTCTCTAATACTTTTTGTAAAATGACAAGTTTACCGTTAACTTTTTTTTGAACGGCAACTTTTATTAAAAACTAGCAAGGTGCTAGAACCATTACATTACAAAGAAATTAAATAAGGATTCTTAAACCAAAACTCCTTAGAAATTCTCTAGAACATCGATTGGCACACCAAATATAAGAAAAAGAAACCACGTCATTAAAGATCCGTGAACGCCTTGGGAGAAAAGTGTAAAAAATGAGGCTATTCCGAAATGACCATAGTAATCACCACGCCGTGATGAACACGCCAAATAAACCAAGTATCCCATTCTGAGAAAGAAACGACCTCAGACCAAGGAATATTCCACCAACGACAGATAAAAACCGAAAGATCTTTTGCCAATGAGCAGCCAAAAAATAAATGTTGTGCATCTTCTATAACCAGATCACACACTGGACAAGCAATGGAATTCATAGGCATACCTCTATTACTAAGGTTAAGCCTAGTTGGGAGACGATCACGACGAGCCCTCCAAGCGAACACGTTAACTTTAATAGGGACGCATTACACCCAATGAGTAGCCTCAATAGACGCAGGAAGATGTAACTCATCTAGGACCACTCGGATATCTTTAACACGAAATAAACCTTCACCAGTTAAATCACAAATCCACCTGTCAGAGGACGGTGACAGCCTAATGGACTCAAGAGTGGACAGAAGATCAATCCATTGTTGGTTCTCGGTCCCTTCTCGAATCTGCCTGCGAAAAGAAAAACACAACGACGGAGCTCCCATTTTATCAACAACCAAAATCTCCTTGTTAGACTCTAAAGCAAACATACGAGGAAACCGGTCACATAGCGACACTTCTGAAATCCAAGGGTCTACCCAAAATTTGGTCTTAGAACCATCCCCCACACGAATTCTACAGTGAGAGAGGAACTTAAAACCTTTAGCATCCAAAATCTTCACCTCACGAAGGATGGAGCTCCGACAAGAGGTTGAACAAAATCTGTGATTAGCTAGCGAGGTACCATAAATCGCGCGAATAACATGATACCATAGGGAACTATCTTGAGAAATGAAACGCCACACCCACTTAAGAAGTAAAGCACGGTTTGACGCAAAGAAACTAGAGACCCCTAAACCTCCATGTTTTTTAGCAGCCAAGACTTGCTCCCATGCAAACCAAGAGATCTTTCTATCCGACTGTTTAACGCCAATAAAAAAACTTACTTCGAATCCTCTCAAGATCACGCAGGACCCTTATAGGCACTTTATAGATTGACATAGTGAACAGCGGCGTGGCACAAGAAAAGCTATCAGAAGAGTTAATTTGCCTCCCACCGAAAGAGTATTAGCTTTCCATCTAGATAAACGAGTTTGAATTTTCTGAATAACGCTAGACGATGCAGAGTGCCTAGTTATAAGACCACCCACGTCGACTCCTAGATTTATTGAATGGAGTAGATAAAACCGCACAACCAATAGAAGCAGTACCATGATGTACAAGCTCCTCAGAAACACCAATACCCATCAAATGGCTCTTCTGGATATTAATCTTTAAACATGAAGCAAGAAATGAAAACATTTGAGGATTTTAAATAAGGATAGCCAAATTAGCGTCGGACCATTCCCCTAAGAAGATAACATCATCTGCATAGAAAAGATGACAGAACGTCAATTGATCTTGAAGTTGAAGGTCAGTAAAAATACCCTCATTAACCGCCCTAGATACCGGGAGGTGGAGAGCCTCCATGACCAAAATATAAAGCAAAGGCGCCAAAGGATCTCCTTGTTTGAGACCACAAGATATAGGAAACTCTCTAGTGGGGCTGCCATTAATAAGAATGGAAGCCATGTTGGAAGATAAAATACCTTTGATCCAAGAACACTATCTAGGACCAAAACCAAACGCGTGGAGCACCTCTAAAAGAAAATCCCATCTAACTGAATCATACGCCTTAGCAAAGTATACTTTAAAAATTAACGATTGTATCTTCATCCGCTTACACCAAGAAATAAACTCATTAAGAATGAATGGACCATCAAGGATTTGTCGGTTCTTAATAAACGATGACTGTGTGCTTGATACTAGACCCGCCATAACAGAGCCTAGACGGTTTGCGAGAATCTTAGTAATAACTTTATAGATACTTCCAATTAAGCTAATAGGTCTAAAGTCCGAAACAAATTTGGGATCTGGAAATTTAGGTATGAAAGCAATGAACGAAGAATTACAACCCCGAGGGAGCATACCTGTCTCGAAAAATTGTTGAACCGCGGCACATAAATCCGGACCAATAAGATCCCAAAAATGTTTTAAAAAATACGAAAGTAAATCCATCAGGGCCAGGGGATTTGTTAGCACCACTGTCCCAAACAGCATCTTTAATATCATCCAATGACACTAAACTTTCTAAATCCCCTACTTGGTCCTCCGTAAGCCGATTATTAAACGTCATATTAAACTTAAAACGAGAAGAAATAGGCTGCTTAAATCATGAAGCAAAATGTAAGACAAACGCCTCTTTAACCGTATTCAGAGGAGTACACCATCTCCTATTATTAAAGACACCCCGGATAGCAAGCTGCGCGCACTTTTTATTAATAATCCCATGAAAAAAATTTGTATTTTTTACCCTTCAATAGCCCACTTAACTTTGGCCCTTTGAGCCGCGTCATATAGGTCCGACTGATTAAGATTGTGCAACCTCTGAGAGACCTCCAAACGATTCAAAAGTATCTTGTCTGACTTGACACCACTATCCAGCTTAATGTCAATATCAACCAGCTGCTTCAATAACAAATATTTTTTCTCCTTTTTTTTGACATATTCTACTGGAAAGTCCATCCACGAATAATTTTTTTCAGCTCTTGAAGTTTTTTCTTAAAACGTATGAGATTATTAGCATCACTGTGAGTAGATTGCCACGCCTGAGTAACCATCTCATCAAAACCCTCCCAAGAGAACCACGAGTGATACATACAGAAATACGTCAACCCATAATCAGTAGAAACTTCTTTAAGCACAATTGGTCTATGATCAGATAAATGACGATCCAAACAAACAGCTGACAAGGAAGGAAACACCGTTAGAAGACCATTAGAAATTAAAAACCGATCCAACTTACTCATTTTGACGGCTGACGGAAGAGACCAGGTAAACGAGTATCCCTCCATCTTAACATCAGTTAAGCCTGACGACGATATAAACTGGTTGAAATTGCGTCCACAAAGGTCATTAAAAACTGATCCAAATCGCTCATCTTCTACACGAACCGCATTAAAATCCCCCATCACAATAGACTCACCATCCTAACGATTAATCAATGAAGAGATATACTCCCACAATGTACGTTTAAGAGTATAAGATTGAGGAGCATAAATCACGATTATGAGCATCTTGGTACTTGTAGGAAGCCAAGTACCATAAATCGCCATAAAATTATCTGAAACCGAAGCCCCAGTCTTATGAAAGACGGATTTTTCGCAAACACATAATATGCCACCCGAATTACCAAGTGAGTCACTAGAAACATATTGATAATTAGAATTATCTCACATAAACGTTACCTCCATATCCGAAATACATTCTAACTTCGTCTCTTGAATAGGTAAGAAATTAGTCATATGTTTAAAAGTAAGCTCCTTAATCCATTCCTTTTTGGTCTTGTGACCTAGACTTTAGACAAGTGAGAGTAACATGGTAAATTCGAACTAAATTCCCTATCTATTTTTAAAAGTGGATAACAATTTTAGGACAATCGGAGAAAGAAAGATGAAAAATAATTTTAAGACGGAAAAAGTACACATTAACTTGGTTGTTTGGTAGTTTTCCATAATGTTATGTGATAAAAGGAAAGATGCTGAACTCTAATCAAAAAACAATCGTATATAAACTTAAATTATAAAGCTCAAATATGATTAATATTATACATATAAACTAGTAAAATGAGACATCTTTTACTTAAAAGCATGTATGATTGTACTTATTGCACACTCATTTAAAATTTCAACGCACCTTAACATGATATTTTTTTAAATTTTTTCTTTTTTTTAAGAACGGCTATTTTTTTTTCTTTTTAATTACTGTATATTATCACAGCATATCTCTATTTCCATGTATTTAACAGATTAATCTTCAAAATTTAAAGAAGGGAAAATGTATAATATCGGGGAAACAAGAGGGCGAAAACGGGGACACGGTGACCCCCACATGGTAATGGCTACTTGGCCCCATATCCCCTACCAACGTGTCATACCCTTTTTTATTCCTTTCCTATTAGGTAAAAATAATTGAAGAGTTTACTGGAAGTACAGATTTTAACTTGGTTCGGTCAACCTCAAAATTAACTCTCAATTTTCGTTGTGTGTTACTTGAATGAATAGTATCATCAGTATGTATAAACCAGTGACACCGTTTCTTTTAAAACTATTCACTCGACTAGCTAGCTAGGTCAATATATATGATCGCTACGGGCTAACCGTAGGTGGTAGGTTGGATCTAACTCGTGTACAATACGATCATTTTCGTTGTGAAGTTTGTCATAAAGTTAAACAGATAAGAGAGTCATTTAGTTTAAGTGATCATAAAAGTAATAAAGTTGGTGAGTTAGTTCATTTAGATGTATGGGGACCTTATAAGGTTGTTAGTAAAGAAGGTTTTAGATACTTTCTTACTGTTGTTGATGATTTCTCAAGAGCTGTGTGGGTGTTTTTGATGAAAAATAAATCTGAGGTTTTTGATAATGTAAAGGAATTTACTGAGTTAATTAAAAATCAGTTTGATAAATGTGTTAAGGTTTTTAGAAGTGATAATGGAACTAGGGGTGTGATTCGGGTTGACCCGGTCGGGTTCGGGTCAACTCGGGTCGGGTCAAGTCGGGTCAAGGGTAAAAAATATATAACCCGAACCCGAGCCTAATTAGAACTCGGGTCACTCGGGTTCGGGTCAATTCGGGTCGGGTCAACTCGGGTCGGATCAACTCGGGTTCGGGTCAACCCGAGTTTGAGGAAAAAGTGTAAAAAGTGGCCTAATTTTGTACTAAAACAATGTAAAATGTCTAATTTTAGTCGGGTCAAGTCGGGTTGGTCGGGTTCGGGTCAACTCGGGTCGGGTCAAGGGTAAAAATATATAACCCGAACCCGAGCCTAATTAAAACTCGGGTCAATTCGGGTCAACCCGAATTGACCCGAATACGCTTTTGGACCCGAGTGACCCGACCCGAATATGATTATTCGGGTTCGGGTTCGGGTCGGGTTCGGGTCGGGTCAACTTTTTTGACACCCCTAAATGGAACTGAGTTTGTAAATAAGAGATTTGAAAGTTTTATTAAAGAAAAAGGTATTTTTCATCAAACTACATGTGCTTATACACCTCAACAGAATGGGATAGCTGAGAAAAAACATAGACATTTGCTTAATACTGCTAGAGCCCTCATGTTTCAGGGGGGGTTACCTTTGAACATGTGGACTGAGTCTATTCTAACTGCTACTTATTTGATTAACATGTTACCATCTTCTTTGTTATCTGGTAGAAGTCCTTATGAGCTTGTGTATAACCAAAAACCTAAGTTCCTCCATTTAAGGGTGTTTGGCTGTTTGTGTTTTGTAAATATTTTAAATGAAAATGATAAGTTTGGCTCCAGGTCTGATAAATGTGTTCTAGTAGGTTATGCTTTTGATAAGAAAGGATATAAAGTGTTTAATCTGGATAAAAAGAGATTTCAGTTTTCAAGAGATATAAAGTTTTATGAGACTGTTTTTCCATTTAAAAATGAGTCTTTGACTAAAGATTTTGTGTTTAGTGAATCTGGAGTAAATGATTTAAATTTTTTTGACAGTCAAAGTCTTAATGAGCCCTATGATGAAGGGGGAGTTAGTGTAAATGATAGTGTAAGTATTACACCTAGAAAAGATACTCTTAGGCCTAATGACAGCACTATAGAAGATATAGTTAGAAACAAGGATGTTGTACATACTGAAGGAACATATATGCAATCCAACTCAGATAGTACTTCTGTTTCTAATGAAAATTCTTCTAGTAGGAGGGTAAATGAAGGTAGTGAGTGTGCAACAGAACCTAGTTGTTCTGAGGGTACACAAAGTACTTTAGATGACGAATCATATGATTCTGAGGGTGAAGGACTAGAGTCTTTTGGTAATATTTTTGGTTGGTCACCAGAACCAGCAGCTAAACATACTGTTAGGAGGACAAGTAGGAAGAGTAATTTTCCTAATGATAAATATAAAGATTTTGTTTTGAACAAAGATGTTAAGTACAATATTAACAAGGTTGTAGGTTATACTAATTTGAGTTATGATAATTTTGTTTTTTCTACTAGTCTTAACAAAATTCATGAACCCACTTCATATAATGAAGCTATTCTTGATAGTAGATGGGTTGATGCTATGAATCTTGAAATAGAAGCATTATATAGAAACAATACTTGGGTTATTGTAGATTTACCTGAAGGAAGAAAAGCCATTGATTGTAAATGGGTTTGGAAAGTTAAATATAAATCTGATGGTAAGGTTGAAAGATTTAAAGCTAGACTTGTAGCTAAAGGTTTTAACCAAAGAAAATGCATAGATTATGAAGAAACTTTTTTACCTGTGGTTAAAATTGTTACTGCCAGATGTGTGTTAAGTCTAGCTGTTTGTAATAACTAGTCTATCTTTCAGCTTGATGTGAATAATGCTTTCCTATATGGTGATCTAGAAGAGGATGTGTATATGAAAATGCCAAAAGGATATTGTGATGAAAACAGTAACAAAGTATGCAAACTTGTTAAATCTTTATATGGATTAAAACAAGCCCCTAGAAAATGGAAAGAAACATTGGTTTCAGTTTTACTTGAACATGGGTTTGTTCAAAGTAAAAATGATTTCTCTTTGCTTGTTAAAAATCATAATGGGAAGATGCTTGTTCTTTTAGTCTATGTTGATGACATTATTGTTACTGGAAATGATATAGATGAAGTCAATAATTTCAAGAAATTTTTAAGCTCTAAATTTCTTATTAAGGATTTAGGTAAGCTTAAATATTTTCTAGGAATTGAAGTGGTTGATATTGAAAATGGAATTTGTCTTACTCAAAGAAAATATTGCACTGAATTATTAACTGAGTTTGGTATGCTAGGGTGCAAACCTTGTAGTACACCTATTGAAGTTAATCCTTCAGATAAGAAACTTAATGCTAAATTTGGTGATGATGAGCCATTGAAAGAAGTTTTTGTATATCAAAAGTTGGTAGGCAAATTAATATATCTTACTATGACTAGACCAGATTTGTCTTATGATGTTCACTGTCTCAGTCAGGTTATGCATAAACCTATGAAGTCTCATCTAAGATTGGCTTTTAGAGTATTAAGGTACTTAAAAAATGAACCTGGACTGGGTATAACTTTCAAAAGGTGTGACAGTCAGAATTTAACTGTGTTTGTTGATTTTGACTGGGCTAAGTGCAAAGTTACTAGAAGATCTTTAACTGGATTTTGTGTTTACTTGGGAACTAATCTAGTATCATGGAAAAGTAAAAAACAAAATGTGGTGTCAAGATCTTCTACTGAAGCTGAGTATAGGGCAATGTGTAGTGTTTGCTGTGAGGCTATGTGAATTGCTAAAATTCTTACTGATCTGAACAAGGAGGCTTTCTTGCCTATAGAGATGCATTGTGACAATAGTTCAGCTATTCAGATATCTAACAATCCTGTTCATCATGAAAGAAGCAAACACTTTGAAATTGACATATATTTTTTAAGAGAAAAAATTTCAGCTGGGTTTATTAAACCTGTAAAGGTTAAATCTGAGGATAATACAGCTGATGTTTTTACTAAAGGATTACTAATCACAGAACATAAAAAGTTTTGTGCAAAGCTTGGTTTGCTTAATGTGTTTCAGGTGTAAAGCTTATGGGGGAGTGTTGAAGATAAGCTTTACTTAAGCTTGAAGGGTTAAAATGTAAACTACATCAAAGTTGAAGGGGCAAAGTTGACAAGTTGACAAAGATGCGGATTGAAGTGCAAGATTGAAGTCAAGGAGTATATAACTGGACATCACCTAACTTGGACGACTCAATTCATTCAGTTTATGTGTGTGTAAAAAGTGTGTGAGTTGATTGAGAGATCTTGATCGTGTTGATCAAAGTTCATTGTTTCTCTTATTTCTGATTGTAAAGATTGTGGCTATCTAAGCCGTTTCATTGATATATACTCTAAAAGTGAGCCAAGGGGAGGTTGGCTGGGTTCACTCATCAGTTTTATGTTGTTGATTCTGAGTTGATTCATACGTTTTTACAATGGGTCAGGTTATAAAGACCCCCCCAAAACTCCCATCTATACCCCCTGATTTTTTATTTTTTTTTTTATTTTTTTTTTATTTTTTTTTATTTTTATAATTTTGGTTTTGTTATAAAACTATGAATCGGAAAATACGGAATCAAAAAACTAAAGTTTAACAGGTCAAAACTGTTAAACTGATAAAAATACAAAAAAGAAACTGATAAAAATCATGTCCAGAAAAAACCTGAGAGACAAAAAGTACACAATTAGTGTATTTTTTGTACTTTTTTTTAAAATAGGGGGTACACTTACATTAGGCTCGATATAAGGTGCACTATACATGCATGCATTTATAGTCATAATCAAATAGCATCACATAACTAGTGTTTTTACAAGATATGACCAAGTAAAGTTCTTGGAATCGGTTACCTATTTAAATTGGTTTGATAATGTAGAACGTATATATGACTCGTTATTGTCATGTGGTCATCGCGAACGTATGGGTATACTACAAATTTAGGGCACCGTTGGGTGATAACGAAAGGTCACGTGACGTGAATCACTACTAAGCAAATGACACGTGTAGAATAGGTATGAAGCCTCTTGTGACGCGTGTACAATGAGGCACCCATGTGCTGCTATCACCATTCATACCTACAAATCCAATTATATGCTCATTTTTATCTTACTAAAATCACTATCCCATTTTTTTTATTACACCATGCACCAACCATATGATATATTCTCATACTTTAATTAAACGCAAAGTGGACACATATCTAAGGTAATGACTCACGTTTGAGGGTGTTATTTGTTTCATGAGTGACCTTTAAGAGTGTTAAGCATTATGAGTTTTCTAAAACAACATGTCAAACATGTATGATCAGAGGCGGATCTAGGATTTCAAATAGAATGTTGCACAATCTTTTTAAGATTATTAGTACTAAAGTTACCTTATATTATGTAAAAATATGTGTTGCACGTAACGAAAAAAAACCTATTTCATAGAAATATTACCCTTCGTGGTCTAAAATCGGGTGTAGCCCATGCCACACCCGGCTCCCATATGGGTACACCCCTGTGTATGATAAGTTTTTTTTTTGTATGATAAGTTTTATGAATGCTAAGAAATGAGGTGTGTGATTCATTGTCAATAAATATAAAAGGCTGCATTCATGGACTCATGGAATATGACTTTAAAAAAAACATGTATATTTGGATCTAAGGTGAAATATGTTGTGAGAATATCTACTAAAGAAAAGGAAAATGAAAGGTGATCTTTTGTTGGTAGTGGTAGAGGCAGATACGTGGTAGAAATCATATTATTATGCCTCCAAGTGGAAAGTTATGCCATTTTATTAATCCTGTATGCATGTGCATTCTAACTTTTTTCTTCTATTTTTGTAACCATAATCTTTGTTTTTTAGATGATTGTATTACTAGATTCGAATAAATCATGTTATATTTGACTTGGATAAAGGATAAATCTTATATGGATATATATAAGTGTGATGACGCTAATAAAAGACAAGAGAAACTTATTCACATCGCTTTTCCCACATATACAACACCTTAAGAAATACTAGTAATTGGATTTGATCAACAAATATAAAATACAACCACGTACTTGACTAATAATGAGAAATTCGTGTACACTGGAGCTAGTTTTAAAACTCGTGTACGCACGGTACTTAAATATAAAAGATAATTCAAGTAATAATTTTGAAGTCATTTGCGTATTTTTCCACCAAAACTTTCATATTTGCATATTTCTCAAAACTGCGCTTAAACCACGTTGTAAATATGCATTAAAACCTTGTACCTTGGGAAAATATGCAAATAAATCATTTTAGTTGGGTATATTTGCAAATCTCTCATAATTTTGTTATTTCGATTTTATGTTATGTTATATATGTTTTTTAAAAGCATCTAATGTTTATATGTTTGATTATACTGTTGTTATATTATGCATCGTGTAAATTAATATAAACTCAATTTAATTTTATTTTTTGAATTTCATACTCTTTTTACTTTCGATATTTTTATTCTAAATAGTTATATTTTAATTATTAATCATAACTATTTACATCAACCTTAAACATACACAATTTATAACTTCATGACTTTGTAATATTTAATATTATTCTATAAAATAATATTAAAATTTTAATACTCAAATAGTTACGATGCACATGGACCAATGAGTTTTCTTTGAATTTTTATTATGTGATAATATTAATTAATATTTTAAATAAATATTTGTTGCACAAAGGATTTAATTTATTTAACTGAAATGTTAGTTATCCTTTTTGTAGACATTGTGTGTTAAGTAACATTGAAAAAATATATGTTGTTGTAATATGTAGAATCCATATATTTATTTTCATCTTACACCGATGTTTAAGGTCTTGCACTCATTTTGATATCTATAGTCATGTTAATAATAATTTACGTAAATTGCATTGTTTCACTTTTTTACGTGTCAAAATACAAATAGAAAATAATTTGTATATTTATTTGAATATTTATAATCATATGGTTTATTGATTTTTTACTATAATATATATGTTGTATTTTTAAAATATAAATTTAGAGGCTATAAAGTTTAAGGGGGTATTTTGTTTATTTTATAAAGTTACTAAAAGATATGAAAAATTATAAGTTTATACGTAAATCTATCTAATTTATTTAAAATTCAACCTCTAAAGGTTTATTATTCCACTCCTCCTTTTTTTAAGTTTTTATTTTCACAAATTTGACACATATAGTTTTTTATATTTACATCAAAATCTTCCATAAAATCTTTAATTTTAACTAAACTGATTTAAATTTTGACTTTTCTCCATCAGTCGCTCAATTTTGCTTATATGTCAAAATAAAATTATTTGATTGGTATAATTATTTTTCTACAACCTCTGCTTTTCACTAAAATTCTCGAATAATCTAATTCTTTTATTATATGAAAAAAAATAAAAACCAAATTCATATCGTAATAAACTCATAAAGTGTTACATCCGATCTACAACCTTCTATTTGCATACACACTCAACAAGGTTTAGATGCGTTTTCTTTATTGTTAAAAGTTATGAAAAAACGAATCAAAACAACTCCATAAACACACACGCATCTCATCGACAGTTACTAAAATTATTTTTCCGGCGGTCGATTTTAACCGGCCGCTCGGATTCCCTCTTTTTCATAGTCTTTTTTACTACATCCTATAATAATAATATCTTGTTAATGCAAGTTATGCCTAAAAACATTATTAGTATTAACTAATCTTTCTTAGTTTTGATCACAACAAACTATACAACACATTTAGTGTAAAACACAAAACGAATTATTTAACTAACACTATTATCAAGGTAATAATCATATCACTAACTTTTCTTAATTATACTTAGTGATCATCAAATGATTATCCTTAAAACTCACTTTTGTTAATATGACAAAAATTTTTTTAATAAACTTTCTTTTTAAGAAAATGTTTTATTAAAATGGAAAATATAAATTTGAAAATGGCATATTCCATATGCCATAAGAATATCCTTTGAAGGTTTAACAAAACCTTAGATATTCATACCCCACTAAAAGACAAAAAAAAGAACGTAGTCTGCTGGGCGGTACCTTAAATAGCTAGGCGGTTCTCTAGCGATATGGAACCACCGGGCTAGTTAAAGAACCACGCCCAGCTAGCCGTTGCACTTTTTCTTCTATAAATAGTGGATCAAATCTCATTTTCCAATAACCCTTTTGGACGTTTTTCTCAACCCCCTTTCTCTTTTCTATAGCATAATCATTAGTAAATGATCACTTCATGTGTTAAGTATGTTTACATATGATTATCCTCTTGATCCCCTCCTTTACCTTGTACAAAGAGAAGATCACTCACTCACTAGTGTTGTGATAAAGATGAATCCATGAATTAGTCATGTTCATCATGTTAGCCTTTTTGTTTTATGTTGATCCATTTGTATTTATGAATACTTGGACTAGTTGTGTTCATCCAAGCTATTTGTGAATACTTGGATTTGTTGTGTACATCCATTGCATATGTGTTTGCTTGGATTTGTGTAGTGTAGATCCAAGCTACATATGTGTACTTGGATATGTCTAGTTGAGTTGTAATAGATTGTGTAGTAGTTCTCACTAAACTATAAAGTGATGTGGTTGTGTCTTGTGAGTTCTCACTAAACTTGAAAGTGATTTGTAGTTGTGTTGTGTGAAGTTCTCACTTAGCTCCAAAGTGAAGAGTCGTGAAGATTGGTTCTAGCTTTGGATTAGAACTTGACATCTAGCCTTGTGTCGTAAAATGGTGAAGTAGGCAACGTCGTGAAGATTGGTTCTACCTTGAGATTAAAACTCGACATATAGCCTTGTGTCGTTAAATTGTGAAGTAGGCAACGTTGTGTAGATTGATCCTAGCTAAAGATTAGGTCTCGACATTTAGCTTAGTGTCGGAAAATAATGTAAGCGACGATGTAAGGTTTTCTCCGCCAAGAAGGGAGCTTGTGGATATAGTGGAAATCTCGAGTAGGTGTACTCGAGGAGTGGAGTAGAAACGAGGATAGAGCCTCGTTGTCGAACCACTATAAATCCTGGTTTCTTGTCATTAGGTTGTCTATTTTCTTACTCTTTACTTATTTCATTATCATTACACTTACCTATTACCATTGCGAATGCATTTGAATTGAACCTAATCATTATACAACTTAGCTTCAAGTAAAAGATAGTTTTGATACAAACCTAATTGAAAGTAATTTTAATTAGGTGACTAATCGAAGAGAAACTATTCAACCCCCTTCTAGTTTCTACAATTGGTATCAAAGCGATGGTCACTCAAGATCTTTGAAGTATATTGTACTTTAAAACTTGGATCGATCCATTGTCTCCTCAAATTAGAAGGTCAAATTGTACTAAAGTTTCTCTTTGGTCAAAACTATTCTTTTTTGGAAAATAGGTCTTTTAATTGGTAATATTGCATCTCTCTTAGATTAGTAGCTTTTATGCATTTTTAGATCTACTCTTGAAATGTATTTACTAGTTTGCATCTTGCTTTGTGTAGGTACTCATGAAGATCAATCATTTAATTGGTTGTGGATTGAGTTACTTGCACTTGTAGAAGACTCATCTTCATTGATCTTTAACATCTTTGAATGATGATATCAAGATGATTGGGAATGATACTAGTCCTTGAAGACTTAGTACTCATCATAGTCATTGTTGGGCTTTGCATTGATTCCTCGATGGATTGGAATGCTCTTTGTGGCCAAGGTACGCTTTCGTTCTTCCACACGCCCTGTGATCATTACTTGACTATGTGCTTGTTATTGGCATCCTTGCCTTGACATTTGTTTTTGGTTTGTGATTCTTTTCTTTTATCCTCTCAAACCTTCATTGCTTGGATACTTGACTCACTATGGTGATGTAGAGTGAGTTAGTAGTAACTTAAAGTATCAAGCATGATATCCATGGTTTGCACCCATACGGTTAGTAGGCCCTTTGTGGAAGAGAAAGTGAATTAATACCTTGCTCATATTTTGGTTTAGACTAAGACTATTATTGAAAGTGATCTTAGTCTATGCATCAATATTTGCTTTGTGTTTATTCATTACCAAAGTCGTTTAACGCTTCGCCGGAAAGGCACGTCTTAAACCACTATATATGACACAAGCTCTTCGTCTCCACAATTTGAAGATTGTCATTAATCCCTTGAGCTTTGGTCTTAGTCTTGATTCATTTCCCTTGACTTCTCTCCACTTCGCTTTTTCGCTACGAGTAGTCGCTTGTCCGTTTTAGTTCTTTTCGATCTCGATTCAACTCGTAATCCTTCATTAAGCCATGTTGCTTAGTGTTATGATGATCCAATGATATTCTAAAAGGTTTAAGATATATTTTTAAGTATTTTAGAAAAATTGGTTTTCAAAAATTTGGCCTTTTTCATTAATAAAAACCTGCCTCTGTAGGCGGTTCTTTATCTCTGGCGTTTCAAACCCGCGGTTCTCTATCGATATGGAACCGCGGACAGTAAAATTTGTCAGAGCGCCAGTTTTATTAATTTAATCTTTTTCAAACTAAACCCTCTCTCTCCCAAAAACACACAGCCGTCGGGTTCCACTTTTTCCACCATTGTTGAAGCTTCAAAAACCTTCAATCACTCAAACTAATTGATTCCAAGTTGTGGGTTTCACTCATCCTTCATCAAACATCAATTGATTGTAAGTATTTTCTTTCAATTTCATTTATCTTGTTCTAGGGTTCATCCTTTCATAATTGGGGATTTTTAAAATTGAAATTGTATTAGAACCTTAATAGGAATATGGGTTGACATGGTTATTTTACTATGATTCCTTAGGTTCATATTCGTTAAGAGTTCACTAAAACCCACTTGTAGAACAAATCCGAATTTTGACTAAATGATTTTGGTTGAAATATGGAATTGAGATGAACCCATGAACAAATAGGTAATTGCATTGTTAATGCTTACCTAAAAACCTTGTTTTGAAAAACCAATGTTCTAGTCCATTGTTGATCCAACATAGTTCATATGTTCTTGGTTAATAATGGAATAGATACATTGTGAACATGAGAATGATATGGATTCAATCTTTTGTTTGTCAAGAAATTGATATAACACATTCTCATATTTTGATTTTTGATTTTATTTTTTCATATGAGTGATTGGAAAAATATTTTCTTGTGTTTATTTAGGTACTAATCATGCCTTCACAATACCAAAAGGATCATCAACTCACTAAACAATATATGCCAAACATTTCCCAAAGCTTTGCATCCACTCAACTTCGAAACTCCTTTTCATCTCTTTCAACTCGAAGTTTCCATGAGGGTAGAGTTGTTGATGAGGGAATAACGGGTTATGTCTATATCAAATCTATGTTTGAGCATACGGGGTTTGATTGCTTGCTCTACATAGAAGAATATATATACCCCTTGTTTCTTCTAGAATTCTTTAGCACTTACTCTATGTTTGAATACAATGGCGAAATCTTCATTCGATTCTTGTTGTACGATCCAATCATTCAGTACTCTCTCAAAAATTTTGGTGAAATTCTTGGTGTGCCATATGAAGGCACTTGTCGTTTCACGGACAAATGGAGACTTGATGCTCTCTTGGAATCCAACGACAAACCTCCAAATGACCACGCCGAAATTGATCCGGAATTTATCCTTGATATCATTTCGAAAGAGCGTGATGGAAACGTTGTGAGAAGCCTTCATTCTAATGTGCGAAATGTGAATCGCTATGAAGTGCTCTCAAGCGATCTTAAGGATTTTATGGTCCAATGGGCAAATATCCTTAGGGAGAATGTATTTTGTCTTGGTGGAAACCGAGATCATATCCCAGCTTGTATGGTGCATATGTTGTGTTGCATCTTTACATCAATCAAGTACAATTTGGCATACTATATCGCTCGACGAATAAATTATGCTATTTCAAAGCCCAAAACAAACATTCCCTATGCTATGCTTCTTACTCGCCTTTTCAAAAGGGTTGTTCATGACTTTCCCCACCTCGACCTTTCTCGCTTTCACCCGGTTCATCGGGTTATGTTGCCTATTCAAGAGGTATATGAAAGAAATCCTAGAAATGATCGAGGTTCGCGAAAATCCGATCATCAAGAGCCGAATGATGAGGACACCTATATGCCAACAAGTGATGGTGATGGCATAGGTTCTAGTTCTCATTTAAACTCTTCGAGTAATTCCCACCCATCCTCAAACTCATTCGTGGATGGACTTGAAGACTTAGCTCCTCCACCTCATTATTCCTCTAGTGAAGTACCGGAAGATCTCAATATGGAGCATCTCTACTATGAAAATCTTAGGACTCGAGGTGAGTTACATGAACATCGGGTTGAGTCAAGGAAGGGATTCAAGTACTTGGGAAACATGATCAAAGGATTGGGCAAAAAAAAGGTGAAGACTTTGAATTGTTTCAAAGTATACATGTTGGTAAACATGTAATGTGATGTTGAACATTTGCTTCTTTTTACCTTATTTTGGTTGTGTATTAACTAATACTACTTGTTTGGATTACTTGTTATTTTTATCCTAATGATTGTCTACGACATCGTGTTTACGATTTGCATAGCATTGTGCATCCTATGTGTTAGTTAGCTTCCTAGATTTTGGTCAGTAGTTAACTTTGGCTTGATAATCCTTTGGTAAAAATCTGGGCTAACCAAAGTTTGAGGAAGTGCCATTTTTGAACACCTCTGGTCGCGGTTCCATATCGACCAGCGGTACCTTATTCATAAGGAACCGCCCACCCTAGATAGGGAACCGCCGGCTACTGTATCCGACATAATCTTTGCTTTACACTATTTTCCTTAATATGTGTAAACCTTGCTTGATTCTTTGCAAAAACCTGCACATTTCCTAAACTAGGTTACCTAAATCCATTATTTACATAAAATGTTTTTAACCCATTACTAGTTTGGATCATCCCCTCACCCTTTTAAACCCACCTTGTTAGCCATGTTCTTCACACATCAAACCATTCACCCTTAACCCTTAAACCACTCATTACAACCATGGTTTCTACAAGAACCTCAAACTCATCCAAAACCTCCACTTCAAAGAAAAATCTTAAGATTAAGATTAAGTTGCCCAAACCTAACTCTTCACCCTTTCACACACCCAAGAAAGAGATTGTTCCAATTCTCATCTCTTCATCACCCTCACCACCTCTTGCTCCATGCAAGACTACCTCAACCCATGGTACCAACCATTCTCATGGTTCTACCTCCTCTTCATTCCAATCTAGAATGAATGAGCTATCCTCACCCTTCACTCTAAGTACTCTCTTAGATGTGACTACCCAACCTCAACCCATCCAAAGCATTCCCATTGTGAATGACTTTGTTGATACCTTGGTGACTTCACCTTTTACCCCTCCAAACTCACCCTTTTCACCCTTGGATAACATACCTCCACACTCACCCACATCACCTTTGGAGAACATACCTCCTCCACCTCCACCCCACTCAAACACTCCACACTTGGGTGATCCTCACTTTTATGAGTATTTCATGCACAATGGCACTAATTGTCCTTGTTGCCTCAACAACTACTATCTCATTAATATCCTTAGATTGGAGATGATTGGGGCTCACATAGAGTTGCAAAGCTTTTTGTTGAATCTCTTTGCCAATCATCCTCCTAGGAGATAAATGATGATTTTCTCTAATAAGTGTTTTTCAAGAAAAACCAAGCCAATGAAGACTACTCATCAAAGAACTAGTTTTAAGCTAACTTTGTTTTAGTTAGTTGTTTTTCATTTCCTTATTGTATTTCCTTCCCTCCATGAGTTTTTCATGAGGATGATCTATGGATTTAGCTTTATGAGTTTCTATCTTTATGTGCACATTAATCAACTTTAATTTTAAATTAAAAACGAACCTAAATCTATCATAACCTTTAAAACTTGACTAAAATTGGTTCAAAATGTTATCTAAATATTTTGTCACCCTTTGTCAAGACATCCTTTGTGAATGTGTTACTTTTATGCAACCCTAGCATAATTTAGTGCTAATAGAGGTAAAATTTCAAGATTTGCAATTTTTTGAAAAAGTCTTAGTTTTTCTCAAAATCCTGAAAAATCATGGTTTCAAGTCCACTGCACGCGGCTCATTAAATTCGTGCGGTTCCTTAAGTGCTAAGGAACCGCCGGTCCCTATAAGGAACCGCGGACAGATAGCCAAGTTTTGGCTCGTTTTTGGTCTTTCTTCATCACCCTATCCCCTGTCAAGATTCCTTGTTTACTCAATTTAGCTAAACATTCCTTGACACTTTACATTTGATTTTCAAACCTTTGCCATGTCTACTTTCTTCTTATACCCCCACCTTGATATTTCATTCTCGCACCTCAACAATGCCTAACTCCTCCTTTCATAACCTTGACATTTCATTGTCACAAACCTCCTCACCCAAAGCTTCCTCATCCAAGATTTCCAAGAAACCGAAGATCTCGGTTCGACCTATTTGGATCAAGAAAATGAACCCTCTTCATCCAAACCACCCAAGAACCCCACCTTCTCTCCAATCAAGTATTGGAATGAGACCTACTCCGTTAACCCCATCACCGGAGAAAAGGAAAATCTTCCCCCACCACCAAAACCTTTCGACACCCCTCAACTCAATGACCTTTCAACCTTCCCAAACCTCACAAGGCATTATGAAAACATTTCCTACCCACTCTCCTCACCACCACCAAACCCTATGTGTGATGGCCTTCCCCCATCAACCGAATTTGTTTTGCATCATGGATCCTCGTGTGCTTGTTGTCGATTTCAACAAATTGAACTTGCTCATGTGTATGAGAAGTTAAATTTTCTTGAATTCCTCCTCACTCGACCTCCTCTCAAAGTTTTCGTTCCCCTGGACAAAACTTCGAATGATGCTTCGTCGTCTTATTTTTCCAACTAAAGGACTAAGCACTCTTGGAGTCAATAATACTTTGGTTGTTTTGCAGTCAATAACATTTTAAGCAATCTTGGGAAATTATCACTATTAGGATAGCTTATGCTTTGTGGTTTATTTTTCATATCTTTTGCTTTAGATACTCATATTGTGTGTATGACTATCTACCTTGTTTGTTTATTTCATATTTTTGTAATATGAAACCTTTGTGTTGTGTTTGTTTTCTTTATTTGATCATTCTCTCTTTCTTTTGAGTTGATCGTGGTTAATATTTACAATTGATTATGGGTGATTTCATCAATTCTAAACTTTAACCCCTTGACAAATTTATCATCTTCATTGGTTGGATGTTTCTTTTCTACCTCCATTCCACCAATTGAACTTTGATTTTTTCATTTACCTCCTTGGACATACTTAGCAAATACTTGCTTCTAATTTGAGATTTCTTCTCCTTCTCCCTCTCAAGTTACTTAGTAGGTAGTGATCATATATACATTGGTGTTTCTTTTCTTTCTACTAACCTTTGTGTAGCATGTCACCTTAGCTCATACACTTGGTGCCCCAAGCAAGGGGGAGAAACCACCAAGGGGGAGCTACTAGCAAAGTCCGGTTCTCTTCAAAGACTTGTGCTTACCTTTTTGCTACGACAAAGGGGGAGAAATGATAGTGATAAACTCGTTAATAATTCGATATTTTGTGTTTCTACGTAAATGAGTTTATAGTTTGTCGTAATCAAAAAAGGGGAGATTGTTAATGCAAGTGATGCCTAAAAACATTATTAGTATTAACTAATCTTTCTTAGTTTTGATCACAACAAACTATACAACACATTTAGTGTAAAACATAAAACGAATTATTTAACTAATACTATCATCAAGGTAATAATCATATCACTAACATTTCTTAATCATACTTAGTGATCATCAAAGTGATTATCCTTAAAACTCACTTTTGTTAATATGACAAAAGATTTTTTTAATAAACTTTCTTTTTAAGAAAATGTTTTATTAAAATGAAAAATATAAATTTGAAAATGGCATATTCCATATGCCATAAGAATATCCTTTGAAGGTTTAACAAACCTCAGATATTCCTACCCCACTAAAAGACAAAAAATGAGCGTAGTCTACTGGGCGGTACCTTAAATAGCTAGGCGGTTCTCTAGCGATATGGAACCGCCGGGCTAGTTAAAGAACCGCGCCCAACTAGCCGTTGCACTTTGGATCAAATCTCATTTTCCAATAACCCTCTTGGACGTTTTTCTCAGCCCCCTTTCTCTTTTCTATAGCATAATCATTAGTAAATGATCACTTAATGTGTTAAGTATGTTTACATATGATTATCCTCTTGATCCCCTCCTTTACCTTGTCCAAAGAGAAGATCACTCACTCACTAGTGTTGTGATAAACACGAATCCATGAATTAGTCATGTTAGCCTTTTTGTTTTATGTTGATCCATTTGTATTTATGAATACTTGGACTAGTTGTGTTCATCCAAGCTATTTGTGAATACTTGGATTTGTTGTGTACATCCATTGCATATGTGTTTGCTTGGATTTGTGTTGTGTAGATCCAAGCTACATGTGTGTACTTGGATATGTCTAGTTGAGTTGTAATAGATTGTGTAGTAGTTCTCACTAAACTATAAAGTGATGTGGTTGTGTCTTGTGAGTTCTCACTAAACTTGAAAGTGATTAGTAGTTGTGTTGTGTGAAGTTCTCACTAAGCTCCAAAGTGAAGAGTCGTGAAGATTGGTTCTAGCTTTGGATTAGAACTTGACATCTAGCCTTGTGTCGTAAAATGGTGAAGTAGGCAACGTCATGAAGATTGGTTCTACCTTGAGATTAGAACTCGACATCTAGCCTTGTGTCGTTAAATTGTGAAGTAGGCAACGTGGTGTAGATTGGTCCTAGCTAAAGATTAGGTCTCGACATTTAGCTTAGTGTCGGAAAATAATGTAAGCGACGATGTAAGGTTTTCTCCGCCAAGAAGGGAGCTTGTGGATATAGTGGAAATCTCGAGTAGGTGTACTCGAGGAGTGGAGTAATAACGAGGATAGAGCTTCGTTGTCGAACCACTATAAATCTTGGTGTCTTGTCATTAGGTTGTCTCTTTCCTTACTCTTTACTTATTTCATTATCATTACACTTAACTATTACCATTGCTAATGCATTTGAATTGAACCTAGTCATTATGCAACTTAGCTTCAAGTAAAAGATAGTTTTGATACAAACCTTATCGAAGAGAAACTATTCAACCCCCCCTTCTAGTTTCTACATACCTAGTCATTAGATCTGTCATCTCCCGTTGCTGTTTTTCATCTGCCAAAGTCGCTACTCCATTTAATGTGGTGTTACTATCCCAGATATTTTAGATCTGTTGCGCTGTTTGCTGCTGCTACAGGATGCTTTGCTGCAGTCTTGGGATTTAGATTTAGATTTGTTTGGTTTAGGTTTGGCTCTTTTAGGGATGTTAGGCTTTATTTTCCTTGTATGGTTCGTGTTCTCTTTTGTTGTTTTGCTCCAGGCTACACCACCTTCATATGGTTGTGTTTGAGAAAAACTCACATTGGTGATTCCCACTCACCCTTGTATTGTGTTGCTGCTTCCGTCTCACAATCATTATGGTGTATGTCTTGGTTTGTTTCAACTTGTTACTTTGTGTATTTTGTTTGGCAAATCACTTTTAATTTTGCCATTTGTGTTCGATGTAACTTGTTGTGTTCTAAATTCTTCCATTTGTGAGGTGTTATAATGAAGTCATGTTAAAAAAAAGTAGAGGCGGGAACAACAACTCCATAAACCGAACCGGGAAAAATTTAAAACTGATTTTAAGAAATGTCGTTTTCTTGAATCGGGGTCTTTCGAACCGAACCGACAGTTTCATAATCCATATAATAAGTAGCCTGAACCGGTTTAAAAACTGGTTAAACCAACCCAAACCGGTTAAAAGCGAAACAAAAACTGGTTTAAGTTAAACCGTTTGTTTAACCCATCGACTCAATCGAATCAGTTTTTAAAAGGTAAAATCTTTTCAAAACGTCTCATTTAGAGTCGTTTTTTACACCTTATACTTTGGTATTATGACGTAACAGCCCTCGAGCTTTATCGCTTCTGTTATCCTATTTTTAAGATGTTACAAATATAAAGAATTAGGTTTGCATCTTATACCTAGAGTATAACCCTTGTGTGCTATTTCAAAAACAGTTTGCCTATCTTTTGTTATAATTCAATTCACAAGTATAATCATTTTCTTAGAGCAGGGGGAGTCCTTAGCTCATGGCTAGGCGCCATGGCCACCATGCAGAAAAAAGCCACCGCGCAGGGCTCCGTGGTGCTACGCCATGGCCCTTACGCCATGCCCACCAGCTCCCGCGGTGGTGAGTTTTCTTTTTTTTTTAATTATTAAAGTGGGTATATGTGGACCCCTTATACCACTTTTTACTCCTATGACACCACTTTTCTCACGGCTCAGGATTACCAGTGAAAACTGGTGCCGTGAAGAAAACTAGTGTCGTAGAAAAAAATGCTGACGTGGCAGCATTTTTTGTGCCATGACACCAGAACTCCATGTGCTCTTAATGAACAAAATAACATACGAATCATCCAACTTCACCCACAAATGGGCTTTAGACTTGAGCTCAAAATCTTCAGACGTTATAATGACGTTTGTCACACTACATACCCTTGGTTTGGAATGCTACGAACTGCAATAAATTTTCTGAAATTGACATTACTGACCGGTAATTTGCATAAGGTTTAAAGTCACTTCTATAGTTGGATATCAAGACGTAGACGGTAAAGTTGATCTAAACTGAGACAACTTAATTAGTTATGAATCCGATTATCTCTGGTTAGGGTCGTTGTTTTCAGTGGCCCTAGCCAATAGCAATAAATAGGTCTTTTTACGCTCGTCAGAATAAAGAAAAGATACATGTAAAATTAAATTATATGACTCATATGTGTTTAATATTATACGTATTCATATGAAAAACTAATAAAAATATGGTCTTTTTAAAGTGGAGGATCTGTGCGACAACACCTCTATGTTCTATCAAACAGTGCGACTACACCTGTTACACACCCCTTTGAGACGTATGTCTCTGGTCTTATATATCGGCCCATGTTCCCCATTTTACTGAAGTGTTCCTTTTCCTGATTACCTGCCATGGTCACCCGATTAAAGTTCTAAAACACCCTATTAAAGGTTTTTTTATGTATAAACCCAAAAGCAACCGAGGGGTGGATTTTACATACTACCAATTCGTTAATTTGACTAGATGTTTTTTTAACACTTACCGCGGCTGTGTAACGGAAGGTTCACCTTTATATATTAAGACACTCATGTAACAAAGAAAAAGTATATCATCTATTGACACCAAAATAACAGTCATACTGAGATCACCAGACTGAAACCAATTCAATATTCGTTAACTAGATCTCCAGACATGGAACCCCAAAATAACTAATCGAATTCACATTGCTGTTAGATTTTTGCTCCTCCTTCATGTTCTGGAACAACAATCTTAAGCTATTATAATTGCAACATTTAAGCTATTACGTGCTGAGAATAAATAAATATACATTGTACTCATGATAATTTATGCAACAAATAAAAGTATAAGATTCAAACTCAGCAGTTTTAACCATACAGACTCATTGAGACTTAACTTGAGGTTTTTTTTTTTTTTTTGTTGTTTTCCACCCCAATTTTTAAGTAATGAACAAATTGATACAATCTTAAACCATAAAAAATAAAAGATATTGAAATTTAAAAAGAATCAATAAGGTAGCAAGTGATTTGCCTATTTTCCTCTCATGTCCTCCACGGACTGCACATAAAAGGCCCTCTTGTGAACCTATCGCTATGGCTACCTAAGGACGACGAAGATGAAATTGATGAAGATCTTGAATCATGCTGTACCCATCCTACAAACTCGGCATCAGAGTCGCCGTCAGAGTAATTAGTTACATGCTTATTAAACCTTGTGCAACGGCGTCTTTCATCATGTGTTTGTGGCCTAAAACTCTTTTTTAGCCTTTTCCAAGACCAAAATCTCCATGACAAGAAATCTTTAGGATCATCATCGACATGTTTAGGAAGAGGAAGGGCTAAGCTTTGCATAGCAGGAGGTGGTGTTGGTGGTGGAATGATTTCTGCTAGTGGTGGATTCACGGGTGTTCCTGGTTGCATCTCCCATTTGAAGGGTACGCCTTCGTTGGTGGTGTTCTGATAGTAAATACGTGATGATTGACCAATCGATGATTCTCTCGCTAGAACCTTGCTGATAGAAAACGCTTCTCCTTTAAGAACAGGAGATGAGGTTTGGTTGTTTTCGAAATCTTGAATGTCCATGTTTGAGAAGAATGTTAAGGTATCTTTTGAAGTGTCTAGTGAGAAACTTTAATGAAGGACTGGAAGATTCATGTTAGTCTACTTATAGATGATTAGAGTGACAATCAAGTTATCTAATCAAAAGGAGTTGTCATTAGAAAGTTATAACAAAATCTATTAGTTTCATTATAGCCGATGACCATAACCTTAAGGCATGGAGGGGGTATCCCTTTTCTTACAACGTACTATTGGTTTACTTTTATTCGAGTCATAGTTGACATTTCATAAGTTCATAAACCCCATGGATAGGGTTGTTGACTTTAGGAAGCAAATATTAGATGATTGCTGGATTAGATTGATGTTGACCAACTTTGTGTTAACATGCATAATGCAGGATACAAGTAACTTGATTTGTGAGCAACAAAAACCGCGTTACATGCATGTACTTGCCAACTTCGCTACCACTTTGCTTCAGTGACAAGTAGATGGCAAATATTGTATCTTTCAGATTGGTTTCTTTGGTTTTGTATTAAAAGGGAATGTTACTTGAAAGCCAAAATAGATCATGATATCTTGGTCTAACAATGATTGGTTCAGTGTGCCATGACGACAAGTCATCCACCATACCACTGCTTTATTGTCAGTTATCAAGGTTAGTGACAGAAATGTATTGTTTTGTGCTTACATATAAATACAGCAACTAGTTTCATACAGTATTATTATTGCATTATTGGGGTGTTTCCTGGAACTAGATTTGATCAGAAGTTCTTCGAATAATGTTTTGGGTTATCTTTATATTAATTTTAGGGGTATTTCTCAAAATGGCCCCAAAATATATGGCATTTCTTTTGGCCAACAAATTTCAGGTTCCTCAAAATGACCCAAGGCGACTGAGGTAACCAAAACAACCATCACCATATTAAGACACGTGTCACGCAGGGAGGATAGATTGCCTTGGTTACCTTGGGCCATTTTCAGAACAGTTTATGCTAGGTGCCAAAACCGGAACACCAAAATGTTTTTGGGCCATTTATATCAGCTGTCTGATAAGATAGAATGGTCCTACATATCAAAATTTAGAGTTTATTCAAGGCAAGTGGCAGTGTGGCACAAAAAAGGGTAGTATCTAACTTATAGGTAACTTGCAATCAAGGTATCAAATTATTTTTGGCAATCAAAAGTAGTCAAAGTTTTTAGTGGTGCCGGTGGTAGTGGATGGTGCGGTGGTGGTGGTGTGAGGTTGTGGTCGCAGCGGTGGTAAAAACTGAAAACACAAGAATTGTATTCAACACAAAGCGTTAAATATTTAACAAAAAGTCCAACATTGGCTAGAAAAGAAGTTGGCTGCCTTCGATTGCCAAAATAAATAGTTATGTATAATACATTGATTGGAAATTACCCATAATTCGGGTACCTTTTTTTCCCTTTTACTAACTACTACTATCAAGTTGTTTAACACTTGGAAAGTTTTACTAGCTTTTCAATATATCAACTTACAAAAAAGGTCTCCTTCATTGAACACATAATCAGAGTTCGCATGCATTTACGCATATGTGTATGTGAATGTATTTGTGTAGTCTCTCACTCTCAAGAGAAGTAGCTCCCTTTATAGCCTATGTTTGCCGCTATACTAAAGAGGCGGCATATCATATATTACAAAATGACGAAACTAATACATTAACACTCATGCATAAGAGTTGAAGAGCTTTGAATATTTTCCTATTGTTAATTCACGACTAAATGTTTCATAGCTACAGCACATAGTAAAGACGTTACTGGCTTCATAAATAATAAATATGATTTTTGTCAAAGAGGCCGATGACGAGAATTAACGGAAGAGACTACTACACAGAATTAGCATAATGAATGAAGCCAACCTCAAAGTTTCCAGAGCAGCAATAGCAAGGTTTATAGTCCTCTACTCCTCTGTCGCATCATCAAGTGCATTCATACACCCTGAATGTCAAAAACTATAAGATTTACCGCCAAGTAACCAAAGGACAACAAGATTAAATGGACTTCTTGACAAACTAAAAATGGAACTTTTGATTTTCTGTTTTCATTTAATTTAGCATAAACGCATCAAAATGGTCCAGGCAAGCTCAGAACAGGATCAGCTTAGAACAAAGGTCATAAGGGTATTTTTTTAACACAGGTTGGGTTCACCTGTAATCAATTTTTACTTTCTTTTTCTTTTATAGATATTTGAAGTACTAAATACGATTACAAAAACCTATTGGTACAGCTAAAAATCCAAACTGTTAAATAATAATCACATTGGACGACTTTCAACTGATGGATAAAATATGAACACTATAACCTCGTTCATAAGTCTCATTCAAGGTTATGAACAATTACTTCTTAGAGCTGAAGCAAATCTACGGTTAAAATTCAATTCAAGGTTATGGAATCATGGTTTTTTTCTCAGGGTAAAAAGAGTATAAAGATTGTTAATGGGATTCATGAATTGGAAACTATGGGCAAGCAGAGACTGACATCTAAGATGACGTTCCGTATATGACTTCTTAAAACTGGAAAAAAAAAGTTCACCTCAGCAGTTGATGATATCATGGAATCCCTTTCAGAATTTAAATGCCCGCTAAGCCTCCTGCACAAAGTCTTGAACTGTTATAATCTCTACTCAGTTAAGTAATTGAACAAACTAAGAGGTGGCAATTTTGGCCCATTTACTAGTGAATGGTTTGATCCGGGTTTATACAATCATTAAAGGATCATCCACGTAAAATAAACGACATCTCCTAAATGGGCTGAAAGTCACCCAGGGTGCAATATGAACGCATACAATCTCCTAAACTTTTTATTAACTATACTATTGTTCAGAAATACTTTTTGCAGTCATTCTCAGACACTAATCACCTGAATATTGTCAGTTCAAACTTCTTTTTTGGTCAACCTGGCCTATTTTAGCTCGTTAGCCAACACATCTGACCCGCAATTATGCCACCCCAAATGAAATATAACTAAATACCTTGGTTTCTCAGTCTTTGCAAGACGCTTAGACATGATAGATGCCTGCAAATAACAACACAAAGATTACTTATAAATTTGGATCGTAAGGAACCCAATCCCTGGCAAAAACAGAACATTAAAGAGAAAACAGGGCCAAAAGCCCCAAAACTTTCATAGGTTACATTAGTCTTCAAGAATGATACTTGCAGTAGCTTATATAATCACTGAAGCCATGACACACACATGATTTATTGCGTTTCCTACTCAAAAGGATTGATGTCCCTAAACATGAGCGAACGAAAAAAAAGGAATATAGGCGAATTGGGTTATAAGACACCAATGTTGGTATACTCTGCTGCATCAGTTAACATCAAACTAATAAAAATTAAAAATCCACCATGCCTATTGCTTTATTGAATTGACGATTGACAATGCTAATTAGCATTCTATGACATGCATATTCTTTACATTACATCAAGTGTTCATGTATAATTCATGGTGTTTGGCATCTTATCTTAGAGGCGTCACAACTCAAGGAGACGAGAATCATCTAATGGCCATGTGGAGAAACTTTAAAAAGACAATATGTTTTGCAACTCGGAATCAATACAGACTGTAGGTCGGGATAGCGACTTATTTACATATGACTTGGTTTGGGTTTGTTCTATCTCAAACGGGAACAAATATCAGCTAACACTGGGAATGGGTCAAACTGAGTACAAACTACAAAGTCACGCAAAGTGTTATCTTAATGCATACAACCCACCCCAACAGTTAGGATCCACGCATACAAACAAACCCCGATGTGACTCATTATCCAACCTGCCCATTTGCCACCTTTACCTACTTGGTTAGAGAACAATGCAGCATTATTAATTGTATGAATCCTAGTAATTCCTGTGGGATACTATGATGACTAGTGGATGCTGCTGAAACTACCTATAAGGCTTTGTCTGTACCTCTGAGATATGATACGAGGCAATGCTAATGTCTAAAATCAAAAAATTTAAAAGTGATGCAAATTTTAGTAAGTAGTTCCGGCATTCATTATTTGAAAGTCAATAACCTACTTTTCAAATTCAAAACTAATACTTTTCTCCGTTAAAATGTATAAAATATTATTAGTAGTTGTTGACTGCACGATGCCTACTAGCTTTGCACATTAACTTAAAGTAAGTAACGTCAACCAATTTGACTTATTATTACTTTTTGATGATGGCCATGGCCCAATAGGCAATTTGACATTATAATAAAAAAAAATTGCAAATGCTGGGTTGGGACTTGGGAAATCCAACATGAGCAAATTTTTTGGTCCGTTTACTGGAATTGAACAGGCTTGTTTAAGTATTTTCTAATGTATCATCGTGAAACATAATCTTTGCATTATATTTGAGTCATGAAAGTCAAGTGGAACATAGATGAAATACTATCTACTGAAGAAAATTTTAAGATCGTGTAAAATAGAGGCTTACTGATGACTACCTAATGAAACTAAAATAGGTTGATACAAAACTATTATGTAATAGCTGTATGCATAAACTACCTGCTCTTGGATTATACTTCTTGCTTCTACAAGTTGGGCTTCTAACTCAAGCTCCCTTTCAGTTGCTTCAGAAGTGACTTCGGCCTCTTTTTGTGCATCTTGTAGCTGACCCATGCGCTCCTACACAGTAACAAATGTTAAGTGCCACGCCTGCTTTTTTGCCAAGGGTGCAAAAAAAATATTGCTTATTTATCATTTATTTAGATGTCAACACTAATGTATTTAAATTATGTCAACTGTTTACTCAATTGGAAGGTTTGACATCAGTACGATGAAAAATGAGCACATGCAACAAAAGTAAGTTGAAACTACCTTTATTGAAGCCACCTTGCTTCGAAGAAATGCTTCTATTTGATCTCTACCCATATGAAACGGTAGGTCAAAGACATCCTGATATCAGTAACTTTCAGTTTATGATTCTCTTAAAATAGCTTGTATGGTAAAGAACAACCAACCAATCCACAAAATCTTTAGACATTGGATCATACCGTTCTCCCACCTAATGGGGATTGTGAGTGGTCAATATCCCTTTCACGAGCAGGGGAAGGATGTTTGGACAATCCATTTGGAGCATTTAGGAAGTCTCTCATATCTACCTACAAGCGATATACATGTAGGAAATATGGTGTAAGATACAAAAGTTGCTTGTAATTTTATAGAAGTGGAAGTCATAGAAGACATATGTTGGAGATGTTTTTTATACCAAAGCAACAATATTCAGCATTATAACACACCCTTTTTTTTTTAATTATAACACACCTTTCATTGTCATACTAGCTAGTAAAGCATTAATGATTGGTCAGCAAGGCAATAATGATGTTCAAATCAAACCCTTTATCGTTGCATTTTGTTACATTTCCCGCATAAGAAGAGCGAGTACATTTTAAAAGCGTTTACTATATTCGAGATTATGCAAAACACTTGACATAAATCGAGGTAGCCTTGCGAGAATACTATAAAAGTTCCAACATGATTATAAAGAACCATATGTTCTACCAGAAGCACCATAACAAAATAATAACTTACCTGCATTGATCGTAACAATGCCCTGAGATCAGCATTCTCCGTAACCAATTCTTGATTTTTTGCCTCATATGCATCCACCTGAAATAGGATATAGACATATGAATATATGTAACTAAAGCAAAAAATATATTAAAAAAAGGAGATTCGAATAACATACAATCTTTTTATAGAAATCGTTGTCGGCCTTTTTCCCGTTCCACGTCCCACGTTGCCTCCCTTCTTTCTGTGGTGCATGAAAATTTATAATTAGAAATCCTGAATTCATTAATATGCAAATATATTTGAACATTGACCAATAACCTGAAGTAGATTCATAATTTCCATGCCTGATTTAGATTCCTTCTTTTTCTCCATCATAACTTGATTTAGTCGTTCCTGCAAAGAAACAAACTCGTTTATAGATTTGTTACTTTTTATGTTGCTCAACATTTACAAGCAAATCCTACGAAACAATGAGTGAAATATAAAATGAACATCAAAAAGTTCAAATGCATAAATGAAAATTTATACCTGCAACTTAATGTATTCTTTTTCTTTTTTCTTCATCTCGTGTATCTGTTGAGTTCTGACTTGCTGTAGCAAGATACCAGGTTAACGAATGTGATTTTTCCAGAATTGGCAAAGTTACCATAAATAAAACAAGAGGGGGTTTTTAGGGGACGTGCAAAAAATTACCTGATTTCCAATCACCATCTTTTGAAATTCATCTCTTTCCTGCTGCAACTTCTCAATTTGGGTCTTAAGACCAGCTTTTGCTTTAGCTTCCTGATCGTTAGCAACCGTAGACAAATGAGTAAAGGATACATCCCGAAAGTAATATGCATGCATACATATAAATGTCGATGTCATATATACAATCAGACATTACCGTTCGGGTAATAGTTGCTATTTCTCTATCTTTAGCAGACACCTGTGACTCCAGTCTCTCTACCTTAGCCTCTAGTCTTGATATGTCCGAAGAAAGTCTGCAATAGAGCCCAAATCTCGTCAGCACGGGCCAAAAAAACTTAAAGAAGAAACATTATCCAACACGACGTTACAATAGAAGTAAACTACATATCAGGTTCCATTTTAGCATTTGTCCGCAACCAAATCCATGATATTATATTAGTTTTAACCACATGCTTGTTTCCGTGTATTAACTATATGTCTATATTTACACTTTTTTGGCATTTTGCACCTTTGTGACTTTGTCATAATTAATGTATAAACTATAGTATAGCCAATCAGTCAACACAGTCAAAATGATAGTGCAAACAGCATTTCATTTTCCACACGTGTGCTAAATATAGACCATGTGATACATATGCACAAGAACCAAGCTAACCACAACAAAATCTCAATACATATTGGCATTTGGATAAAATGCAAAACATCATTAAACGTGTGGCTGTTAAAAATTAACACATGGCACAAACGCACTATTCGGCCAGCTAAAAATCCACCATACCAGACTAAGCAAAACATTTAACTTTTGGAATCAGCTATATGACCATAGAATACAATGGCATTATCAATAAGAGAAATAGTTGGGATACTAGAAGTATTTCTGATTGTTGATGTCTAAGGTGTTTACGCTTATTTTTGGGCTTATAAGCTTATGCTATTTCGGAGCCTATATTTTCAGCTTTTTTTGAAACCGATGATGGGCTTATATAAGCTTATTTTCATAATCAAAATCACATAAGCTCATACTTAAACAAACACCCCTTATGTGTACGCGACAGTGGTTTATTGGTTTGTAAAATAGTGGTTCCCTTTGCCGCAACCAACAAAACGCTTAAACATAGGTTTAGGCATATAATTTGGCATACTTTCAGATCTTCCTATAACATACGCTAATCAATAATAACTCCAGTTACTTAAATAGCACATAATAATCAACTACAACTTAACACGCACATTATAAACCAAAATCCTGCTACTAATGAAAAAACACTCACCGCTGCCTCTGATCATTAGTCTGCTCACGAAAATCAATATCTCGTTGCCGCTGCTGCAACAACGAGTACATACAATTGCACGTCCTCGCTATCGAAACCTAAGCACGACTTAATTAATTAGTAATTATTCTCAACAAACAAAACGACATATAAATCGGCGAAGCGACTAACCGGATCAGTGGCGAAGAGATCCAAAGAAGCTGGAAAACCAAATGTAACCAAAGTCTGATTCAAATACTTGGTACAGTGATCCAAATTGGTGACGTCAGCAAACGCATACTCACTGTATTATTCAGAAAAACTAATTTCGTAACTAACTGAACCGAAACCCTAACTTTACGGAGTAAAATAATTAAATTAAAATTAAAAATAAAAAATAAAAATAAATAAAATGAGGAAATTATGAATTATATATATATACCTAGTTCCGTAGCTTGGCTGTGTAAATAACAGATCGAGATTTAAAAAAAAAAAAATTAAAAAAAAAAGTTAATTAGTTAGTTATATAAAATTGAGATTAAAAATGTGATGAAATGAAATGAAATGAGATGAGATATACTCTGAGATCGAAGTTAGTTGAGGAGTCTGATGACGTCATTGTTGTTTGTTTTGATGATGTGATGACGTGGATCTTTACGGCATTCGGTGGCGGTGAACGGTGGTGAGTGGTGGTGAGTGGTGAGTGGTGGTGAGGTGTGTTTGTTTTGAGGAGGTGATGGAGATTAAAACGGTTTGATTTGTTTGAATTTAGTTAGAATAAGAATGTTTTTACTTTCATAATGTCTTTTGTTTTTTAGTTAAAGAAAGGGACTTGTTTTTTAATTAAATAAAAATATTTACCTTTGGTCTCTATCGTTTACACTAGGGCTGAGCATCGGTCCGGGACCGGACCGGACCGGCCAAGACCGGACCGGACCGAGGACCGAAATGGTCCGAAACCCCGGACCGAGACCGGACCGAAATAGTCCGGTCCGGTCCAGGTTGGTCCGGTCCGGTTCGGTCCTCGGTCCGGTCCGATCCTATTAGACATATTTGACGTAATTTTGGTAAGACCGAACCGGACCGGACCGGACCGACCGGACCGAGGACCGAATTTGTCCAAAACCATGGACCGAGGACCGGACCGAAATTGCTCGGTCCGGTTCGGTTCGGTCCGGTCCGGTCCGGTTTTCCGGTCCGGGCCGGTTTTGGGTCTGCCGTGCTCAGCCCTAGTTTACACAAAACATCAAGTCTGTTCCCTATTTCAAATTAAGTCCGCAGATAGTCTCCATAGTATTTTAGACTTTTCCATATTATACATTAATAAAACATATTATTTCTTTTTTTCTTTTTAATATTTTTCTTTTCCTTTTTATATGATCTCCCTCTCTCTCTCTCAAATCAAGATATCTCTCTCTCAAACCAAAACCTAGACCTGTTCCACAATAAAAGAACCCAGAAACCCAAAACCCCAATCCCATTCATCACAGACCTTAAACCAGATTCATATTGGTGGTACAAAACTCACCTTCGATTCATCACTTCACACAAATCCAAACACTCAACACCCTTCTTATTACTACAAAAAAAAAACAGATCCTATATTCTTTTCCCATCTTTTGGATCTACAAACGTATACGATTTCTTCTTCGTGGTCAGGGGAAGAAATCTGGTTATAATAGATTTTTTTGTGAATAAAGAGAGGTATTCATGTTGATGTGCATAGATGATGAATTTGTATCAGCTTTGATTCGTTTTGAGAACAACATATGGGAGTCGGTTGAATCTCTGATTGCTGGTTTATTTATTGACAACGATATTGGATTTGAGATATGGTACGGTTATTAAAATGGGAGATGCAGGGATCTGGTGTCCGTTGTGATGTGTAAACAACCTCGAACAAGGTTTGGTTGATCCTTGTTTAACTGATAATGAATATCAGTGAGAGAAAAAATGTGGTGGAGATGCTCAGTTTAAAAAAATACATATGTTGATGAGAATTGATGTTCAACAAGTGTTAAAGCTGATGAAAAATATCAGTTGGTTTTGGGTGAATATGGTATGTAGATTGTTATGTTTTTCGGGCATAGCCTGATATTAGTGGCAGTGACGGTAATGGTTAAAGAACCAGCATCGGGTGTCGAGAAGGAATGGTGATAAGAATCAGTCAAAGACTGATCTGATTATGGGTATAAAGTGTATGCTAAAAAATACTCATGGGTTGTCTATAAACAAGATTTCGTAGACATGATTGTAGATGTTGTTGTGATAAAATAACAGTGATAAGTTACTGATAGCATTCATATTCGATATGAATCTGGTTTAAGGTCTGATGAATATGATTGGGGTTTTGGGTTTCTGGGCTCTTTTATTGTGGGTTTTGGTTTAAGAGAGAGAGAGATCTGGATTTGAGAGAGAAAGAGGGAGATCAGAGAGAGAGAGAGATAGATAGATATAAAAAAGAAAAGAAAAATATTAAAAAGAAAAAAAGAAATAATATGTTTTATTAATGTATAATATGGAAAAGTCTAAAATACCCCTCTCTTCATTGAACTTAACGGAGAAAACTAACCCTCATCCAAGATAGGGACCATTATTGATCCAAAATGCATACGATAAGGACTATCTGCGGACTTAATTTGAAATAAGGACCAGACATGATGTTTGGTGTAAACGATAGGGACCAAACATGAAATTTTTTCTTAATTAAATAAAGCTTTACTTTAAATAGGAACTCAAAATAAGGTCGAAAATAAGGCCCTCGCATCAAAATTAAATGCTCGTAACAAAAAGATTGCAAGCATAATCAAAAATAACTTCACAAATTAAAAGTTTGTGCAAAGCATGGTTACTGTTTCATCCCTTTTACCTTCTATACTTTTGGGGAGCTTGACGAGGAAGCCTTGGTTACTCTTTCGCGCCTCAAGCGCGTATCTGTTTATCATTCTAATGATGTTAGGAGTGCTATTTTTCTATTTTATAGACTTGGTTTTTTATCCAGAAAGGGGTGGAAGCGCAACTTGTTTCTCGACTCCCTTCCAATTTTGTGTGATAAATAAATAAAGTTCACAAACTAGATTCATAAAAAAACACATACAAATCAATTTATTTACTCGGTCGTCTAGGAGACCAAACAAATAAAAAAGATTGTAAACTGATCGCGTGAATAGTTTGATGTAATGAGAAGACCCATGTTTTTATTTACAAATTTTGGAGTCGTCGATCGCAAGGTCGATCATTCACTAGGTTTAATCTAATAATTCGGGTCAATCTTTTAAAATTAAATTGGTTTAACTAGAAAAAAAAAGTTGAAAAACCAAGTGTTTATAAGTTGAAACATAAAAATATAAATAAAAGAAATAGTTTTTTTTCATAGTTCTTAAAAACTCAGTTTAGCTTCTAAATTTTTTTACAACTTTTAAAATACTTTTATTTTACTATCTTGATAAGTAGATTAAGTTAATCACTCACATGATTATAAGATATAGGATCTTAATAAGATTTTCAAGGAACGGTCTTGTGATTAACTTGATAAAACCAAACATATGTGAGTAGAACAAGCTCGTCGCGAAAGACCTAATATGTTTCCCATTTACTCAATCAAAATTTGAGTAGCGTTGTTGTCGTCGTTATGTGTGAACCATTTCAGAAAGACATCACTCGGCGCATATCACTTCGGGTTCTACTCTTGATTACACTCAATAACTAGGTTCCACTCTATAACTATAAAAAAATATTTAAATCAATTCACATGATACGTGTATAATGGTATACTCACCCAATGAATCCATCACCTTTTGGAACAAATGAAGGTTTATTAATATCATAACAATTATATAAAATCCTAAACGAGATCAAAACACATATAGCGAAAGCGATTTAACAAGATCATAATTAATAACATAATTATAATTAATCAATTTGAGTTACATACCTTTACGCTAAAGCAATTCTACAAGACGGAGAACAAATCATCGATTCGGGTTTAAACCGTATATACCAAGATATAGTCTATAGTAAGACTATATTACGTTCTTGTACACACGTAATACAACGAGCTAACCGTGATTCTAGCACGTGAAAGCCGAGCTACAACGCTTGTAATTAATCTACCCAACAACCCTAGAGAGGGGTTAGGACTAGATTAAGTATACAATTGATCAACCAAGAAAACCAACCAAACACCCCTTTGTGGTGTTCCTTGCGATCGACCCAAAAGAGAAGGAATGGAGAAAGATTTATGTTGTATGATTATGAGGGGATTAGGAGGTGTATTTATAGGCCTCAACCCTTGTATCCCAAGATAAATAAAATGCAACATATGCCCCCCCCCCCCCTTGGAGCCAATAATCGACCGCCTATAACACCCTTAGGGGTGTTCCGGAATCTTCCAAACTTCTTTCCTTTTGTTTATGTATATTATATATTTATTTAACATTCGTTATAACTTAACTATTAATGTTGATCCAAACTTAGAGCGATTTAGCTTGTGTAAACGAGATTAGATCAAGTTAAACACGTAGAGAAACTTTGTTTATGTATAAAGTAATTTAAGTGTTATGCGGAATTAACACTTAAACAAGAACACACAAAGAATGTAAAACAAACTTTCACTTGATTGATTGAATCGAACTTGCTTACAATGAAAGTGTTTAACGTATATAAAACTTATATGAAACATAACCTAAAGGTCTTCTTTTATAGACATAAGAAGCCTTGTACAAGATTCTACGTATCAGTTATTCTAGGTAAAGATAATTATAGAAAATACATTGTTGATCCTATCTTTACTAGAAACAAACTAGAAACAAAATACGCGTAGACCATATCTTTCTATCAGTGCTTGTCTTCAACCTATCAACGCTTGACTTCTTCCTGTCAACGCTTGATCTGTCAGCGCTTGTTCTCGTCTTATCAACGCTTGTTTTTCTTCTTGTCAGCGTTCAAGTGTACTGGCTATATTTTATTCCCAACAATCCTCCCCTAAACTTGATATCTACTCTAGTAATCAAGTTTCTGAATAAGAATTAAGAACTAGGAGGAATCTTACAAATCTTATCATATTGGTAATAAACATGCCTAATTAAATCTTTGGCCACGTTACTTGAATAGTCAATCTCCAGCTGTGTTGTCTTCATCTTGTCCAAAACTTCTTTGGACATGGGATATTGAGCATCTACAAGAAGATACTCAGCAAACTTTGTAGAGCTCAAATAATACACACCAGCAGCTGAATACAAACGCCATTGAAGACCACTGATATCATCCTCAAGATCCTTCCAAACAGGATCTTCTTCTTCTGGTGCACGCATTCTCTTGAATGTTGACCAAAGCTTTATTCCATTGACTGAAGTAGGTGCTTCAGTCTCATACTTGGCCATCAACAACCTCCAAAGGTCAGCCAAGTCTTCCCTATCCATACTTGCAAAGAGAGACATAAGAGTAGTAAATGTGAGTACCTCTTTCCCATATCTGCCAATCTTCTAAAACCCACTTGCATCTTCTTCATAGCTAATGATAGGGTTTCTGGCATCAAGAGGTAACACTTGTACCATATCTGAAGCTTCCATGGGTGAGAGCTTAATGCTCCTTCTAAGAACAGCTTTATTGGGAACCACTTTATTTAGATCTTTAGGAAACTCAAGTGGAACTCCCTTCTTCAAAGGCCTTGGAACAATCATTGCCTTCTGAATCTCCATCTCTTCTGCAAGTTATTCTTTCCTTTCATCTGAAAGAAGTCTAAGAGTGTTCATTTCCTGTACTCTTGCCCAAATGGGATAAGCCTTGTACTCCAATTCTTGAAAAGATAATCCCTGCAATTTCTTGAAGGTCCATCCAGTTCCATGACATCTGAGTAACATGTAGTAAAGCTCTCTTCTATCCCTCTTCATCAGTGAGAAAACATTGCTAGCCTTATGTTTCATAATTACCTTGCAGTCTCTTTGAACTCTTAGAAGAATCTCCAATCCCCAAATTTGGTCTGAAATTGTCAAATCTGGATTCTCCATAATCCTATTCTCCCAAGCATGGTACATTTGAACTACTTCTGGCATATCAAAGTCTACTTGCAATTTTAACTCTCTAAGCTTCTCTCTTGCCAAGTCATCACCATATTCAAGTCTTTCTGGTTGTTCAATTATCATCACACTTGAATCTGAACTTTCTTCATCACTTCCTTCTTGTTCCTCATAAGTGACAACAAATGGTGATTCACCAACCTTCTTTCTTTCTTGTTCCATAAGTTGTGCAGCCAACTTTGAATCAAACTCTACTTGTGCTGCATCCTTTGGAACTTATACTTCTACCATGATTCCTTTACCCTTATCTAATGGATCAATGATGGGTAAAGATGATGATGGTACCTGTGAAGACACTTCTTTGATGATAGTTGATGACTGGAATACATCAACCATATCTGCAGGTCTGTCAACGATCAAATTCCTTGTGTCAGCGCCCAAATTACTCTTGTCAGTGCTTGGTGTGTCATCGTTCAAATTTTGCTTGTCAACGCGCAACTTACTTGTCTCAGCGTCTCTTGTGAACTGCTCCATCATAGCTGTAAAAGACAAGTTCAAATTTGTAGGAGTAACCAGAGATGTGTCAAAACCTGGTTGCTTCTTCAATGCAGCGAGGGCTTCAGCAACACCCAAAGATTCTCCATCATGTGAGCCTTTGTCACTCACATTAATATGCTCATCCCCCCCTTTGGAAGAATCCTCCATTCCACGCCTAGTGTTAGCATCCTCCAAAATAGCAATCCTCTCCCGCAATTGCTTGAGTTCAAGGCCTTGTGTACTGACTGTTTGTACCAAGTCTGCATTTTGCTTTTGCAAGCTAATGCAGACAGCCGTCAATTCCATCAATGTGTATGGTTCCAATCTTCCCTCCTCTAGAATGGGTATTTGACCTCCCAAAGTAGAGTCATGGGGCATAGATGAGGTCTTAAAGATGTTAGGACTGTCTTGGCCTGCATTTAAGCCAATACCAATAGTCCCAGCCTCATCCATAGCACCAACCACACTTGTGGTGGTGGTTCTCTCTGCTACATGGCTAGGACCACTAGGGAGAACACTCCAGTAGTCCTTGGGCGTTTTTGCAACCTATATTCAGGTGGGGTAGAAGATGATGTAGATTGGGTGGTAGTTTGAAGGTTAAGGGGTGTTTGGGTCTGTGAAGGAAAGGTGTCAACGTTTGGATTACTTGTGTCAACGCCAACATTTAATGTGTCAGCGTCGAAGGGTTCTTGGTCAATTTCCATGTGTTTAGGGGAAGGCAATGGTTCTGGTATTGGGTCAAGTTGTGGTTGTGGGTCTGGTTGGGGTTGTGTTGCTGTAATAACAGCAAGCATAGCTTGGGTGAGGGGTAATTCACGGTGAGGGGGTGAGTTCATCTTGGTAAAAATAGCTTTCTTTTGCACAGGGATCTCATAAAAATCATCATGATCCCTTGTGCAGTAATTTTGCACATCAAAAACCATTTGCAAAAATCTGGGATAAGCCAAAGTCATCTTATTCCCTATGTTTTTACACATGCCATCAAAAATTAGTTTTGAAAAATTAAACTTTTGCCCATTTGCAATGCACACAATTGCACTAGCAATTGATCTATTAATTTTATTGTGCGTTGTACATTTGGGACTCAAACATTGAAGGATGACATGTATGAGGTACTTCCAGGCTGGGGGAAACTCTTGTTTATGATATTTGTTTAAAGTACCCTCATCAGGGAAAGGATACCCCAAAGCCCGAAGTCCTTGTTCTATTTCATTGATGGGGAAGGTGGTTATACCATCTGCATCATCAAGATGCAAAGCCTGGCGAACCAAGGCTTCAGTAACCACCCAAGGACGCCCATGAACAATGGCTGTTAATGTAGTCACATTATTAAGCGTTGAGGAACTTACAGTATTCCAAAACTGTTTAATATGAGTGACAGGGATGAGAGGAGCATGAGAAAGAGCATACCTAATTGGAGATGCATTCAAATACGTCACCATCTGAGTGTATTGTGGAAACAAAGTATCATCAGCCTCCAAATAAGCAATCATGTTGTGCTGACTCCTGAATCCCAATACCAAGTCACTTGGTTTAAACTTTGGTGCCATTGTTGAAGAAAGCTGTTTGTGAATTATTGAGAAAGATGAATTATAGGAGAAAAAGTGTTAGACAAGAATATGAGATACCCTGTTTAAAAATAGGAGTCATATATATAGGAGAGATAGGCACATGTGATTGGTCAAAAATAAGGCAAGAATTTTCAAAATATAATGAAGAAAATCTTGAAAAGAATATAAGTTATCTTGTGCATTAATGAAAAGTTATCTACTCCCAAAATTACGGCCCCAAAATTCGTCAAAAATAACAACTGGGTAGGTCCCAATGAGTGTCAACGGTAAAAAATAACCCATCAACGCCCAACGGCTATATTCTTGTCAACGTTTGCCAAAGCCATGTCAGCGTTTCAATTGGTCATAACAACGCTTGGAAAAATATTTGTCAGCGTCCAAAAATAAAAGTAATAAAAATGAAAAATGACCTTAACAAAGTAATTTATTATAGTGAAGATAACTTATAAATTGATAATTATTATAGGGCGGCAAGCACTGTCCAGTTATGCACACTTGCTTATGCAAGATAGACATAATAGTCTTCTAGTGTCCCTTGCTAACCAAAATTCTTAACAATTAAGTTACCTCATAAAATCCCTTGTAACTCCCAGGTAAACCCATTATAAATCATTCCCAAGTCTCCCAACAGACCACATCCAATTCTAGGCCAAAAATGTCTTAGCAGCATGCATAGTATGTCAACTTTGCATGCTACAGTGCCTCGTGATTTAGTAAACTAACTCATACTCACCTGTAGACACAATCTAGAATTGTGATAAGAGTATTATAAGAATACCCAAAAGTCCTAAAGGTTCCTAAAACCTCCCCTTAAATTGTGATACATATGTTGCCCAATAATATGCATGAAAAAAATTTATGTCAAGATAGGAATATAAATATTCCAACCATCATCCATAAATTGAAACATGCTCCAATTGATTCTCCAAGGATCCATAAGCAACTCTGTATCCAATGGTACAATGCTAACAACGCCTGCACACTTAGATCAAAAACCAAAAAACTAACATGTTGCTGACAACGTCACGATAACACTTATCAGCGTTAAGATAACCTTTGTCAGCGTTAGACAAATATAGTGGAAAATCTAACTTTTCAAAAAGACCAATAACAATGCGTATCCTGTACATACTCTTACAATAAGACCCCAAAACACATATTAAGTGAGATTGATCATTCCAATACTTGTTACCAAGTATTGGAACCTTCCAGTATCAAAAGGTTTAGTTAATAAATCAGACACATTTTCTTTTGTGTCAACCCTATCTGGTTGTATTAAACCCTTTTCAAAACAATCTCTTATAAAATGATGTCTAATTTCTATGTGTTTTGTTTTAGAATGATGTACAGGATTTTTAATAATGCATAAAGTACTGTTATTGTCTACAAAAATCTTGGTATGCATGAAATTATACCCATAATCCAACAGCTGGTTCTGAATCCATAAGACTTGTCCACAACAAGCAGCTGCAGCTACATACTCTGCTTCAGTTGTAGAATTGGCCACCACTGTTTGTTTCTTGCATTGCCAAGATATCAACCTACTCCCAAGAAACTGACATCCACCAGTTGTAGATTTCCTATCAAATTTATCACCACCATAGTCACTGTCTGAATATGCAATAAGCTCTAATGGTGAATCTTTTGGATACCATAAGCCAAGATCTGGATAACATCTAAGGTACCTAAAGATTCTCTTGACAATATGAAGGTGACATTCTTTGGGAGTCACTTGATGGCGTGCACATGCACACATAGCAAACATAATGTCAGGTCTGGAGGCTGTGAGATACATCAATGAACCAATCATTGATCTATAGTGCCTGACATCCACATCTTTTCCATCCCCAACTTTTCCCCAAGGGTGCTCTCTATCCATAGGAGTACTAGCCCGCTTTTCATGTGGAGAAAAGCCAAACTTCTTCAAGATTTCTGCCACATATTTATCCTGAGAGATGAAGATACCATCTTCTTTCTGCTGAACTTAACCCTAGAAAGAAGTTCATCTCCCCCATTGCACTCATCTTGAATTTGTTTGTCATAAGCTTGGAAAAGTCTTCACTCATCTTTGGGTTTGTAGAGCCAAAGATGATATTACCCACATAAACCTGAACAAGTAAGACATCCTTACCAGTCCTTTTTGTAAATAAGGTCTGGTCTATGTTGCCCCTTTTGAATCCATTTTCCACCAGATAGGTGGACAATGTGCCATACCATGCTCTTGGGGCTTGATGAAGTCCATACATAGCTTTCTTGACTCTATACACCTTGTCTGGATGCTCTGGATCTTCAAAACTAGGAGGCTGCATGACATATACCTCCTCAACAATTGTGCCATAAAGAAAAGCACCCTTCACATCCATTTGATAGACAGTAAAGCCCATGCAGGAAGCATAGGCTAGAAATATCCTTATAGCCTCAATCCTTGCAACTGGTGCAAAGACCTCCTCATAGTCTATCCCCTCCTCTTGTGTATATCCTTGAGCCACTAAACGTGCCTTGTTTCTGACCATAATGCCTCTTTCATCTTTCTTGTTTCTAAGAACCCATCTTGTCCCAACAGGTCTTACATATCTGGGACAATCAACCAGCTCCCAAACATCCTGAATAGCAAATTGGTGAAGCTCATCCTGCATTGCTTCCACCCAACTTGGTTCTTTAAGAGCATCAAAAATCTTCTTGGGTTCCTGTTGTGACAGAAAACATGCAAACAAACATGCTTGAACAAGAGGGGTATCAACCTTCTTATGGATATTAGCAATAAATCCTCCAAGATTCTGATGAGATCTTCTAGTTTGAACAGGAGACATCACATCACCAATAATAAGAGAAGGGGGATGATTTTTGGTTGTAGTAGTAAGCACTCCTCCTTCAATAAGTGTGTTGTCCTCAATCTCATCTTCCATATTGTTAATATCCTCTTCAGACTCTCTTCCATCAATATCTGAATGAACCTCTCCATTTCTGCTTGAAGGTTCACCTTGTTCATATTTGGAAGAGAAAAGATGGTCAAAGGAGTTGTCAACGCCTGAACCAAGGTTGTCAGCGTTCGGGCCATCAACGCCTGAACTAGAGTTGTCAACGTTTGAGCCATCAACGCCTGAATTTGTCTTGTCAGCGCCAGATTTTCCTTTGTCAGCGCCTGAAAGACCATGCATATTGTTAACTGGTGATACTTGGAGACCACCATTTTCCTTTCCAGCAGCAGCAGCAGCAGCAAAAGCATCTGTCCATATGGGAATAGTGACATACTCAAGTATGGGAGATGACTTGTCTGCTTGTGATCCAACCACTTCATTAACCTGTGTACCTGAAACATCAACAACTGGTTCTTCCACAACATTTGAAGTTACCTTCACAATGTCTGGATTAGTAACAAGCATATAGTTCAAAGTCCTAGATAGAGGTTCCAAGTCAAATAGCCAATTTGTACCACTTTCAGGATCACTGGGTTTACTTTCTAAAAACCTAACATGTACCTTTTCAAGTATACGTTTTTCCTTCTTAAGGTAAACCCTATATCCTTTACTCTGCACTGAATAACCCATGAAGTAGCCTTCATCACCTTTAGCACTAAATTTACCTAAGGCATCACTAGTATCTAGTACAACTACATGACAACCAAAAGGTTTAAGAAAACCAATATTAGGTTTCCTTCCCCAAAGTAACTCATAAGGTGTTTTGTTATGTACCTTGTTGACCAATGCTTTATTCTGAACATAACAAGCTGTATTCACAGCCTCAGCCCAAAATGCAATGGGAAAGTGAGCACTAGCCAACATAGTCCTGGCTGCTTCAATTAGGGTTCTATTCTTTCTCTCAGCAACCCTATTTTGCTGTGGGGTTCTGGTAATACTAAACTGTCTAGTAATCCCTTTCTTGGCACAAAAATCATCCAACAGTTTATTTCTAAACTCACCACCATTATCACTTATAAGCATCTTAACTTCATTACTAGTTTTCTTTTCAATTTGGTTAATAAAGTTAATTAAACTATCAGTAGTGTCACTTTTCATAGCTAAAAAGAAAGTCCAAGTAAACCTAGAAAAGTCATTTGTGATGACAAAGCAGTATGATTTACCATTCAAGCTTTTTATATTAGTTGGACCAAATAGGTCCATATGCAGCAAGGAAGTGGTTTAGAACTAGAGTGCACCTGTTTAGACTTAAATGAGACCTTGTGTTGTTTGCCTTTAAGGCATGCAACACAAGAGTGGTCATTGTGGAAAGCCTTTTCAGGCAAACCATCAACCAAGCCATGTCTCACAAGTCTGTTTATATTTTTAAAGTTAATGTGCCCTAGTCTCCTGTGCCATAGATTACTCTCATCAACTAAAGCTTTAGCATAAAGACAAGACAAGTTATTATTCATCCTAATACCATTAAGATTCACATTATAAATGTCCTTATGCCTAGATGTCCTATAATCAATAAATTTCTCATCTGGCATTTTAAAATCCTTGCTCAACACCAAGCATTCAGTATCAGTGAAAAGAACCTTATTTTTGTTATCACAAACTTGTGATACACTAAAAAGATTATAGTCAAGTTCTTTTACCAGAAACACGTTTTCAAAACGCAAATTGTTGGTGAGAAGAGTTCCTTTGCCTGTGATAGTTCCATATCCGCCTCTAAAGTAAACTTTATCACCATCCTTAATGGGAGTGAAGTTTGTGAGATAATCTTCCTTCCCAGTCATGTGCCTAGAGCATCCACTATCCCAATAGCCATAATCATTTACCTGCTTTTGAATGCCCTGAACATAAGAAAACAAATTAGTTTTCTTTGGGAACCCAAGCCTGAGCAGACTTGGATTCATCTGGTTGTTCAACAAGAACAGACTTAGTTCTCATAACAACCCCTTGTTCATCCCTTTTTGGATGAAACACCCAGTTAACCCCAATTGGTTTTGTGATGACCTTTGAAATATAATTAAATCTGTTACAGGTCATAGAAGTCCCATTAGAGTTAGGGTTTTGATATTGCTTAGGTCTCCATGTCAAGCTAGAAGAAGCTTTAGACCCCTTTCCCTGTGGTTGCAAATATTTACCATTATTTGGTCTGGCAACGTTTCTGTCAGCGTTTGATTTGGTCTTGTCAACGCTGAAATTACCCTTATCAGCGTTGAACCTAGGGTTTGCTACAGGAACCCATTGCCTATTAGACCATGTATTGGTCTTCTGAAAAGGTCTTTGCCCATAAGTGTTAGACCCTTTGGTAAAGAATGGGGCTGGTCTAACAGCTTGTGGACTTTGCTCCACAAAAGTTTTGGGTCTGACAGTGTTTGACCTTTCGTCAGCGTTGACCTTGGAAACGTTGACACACTTATAGGCTAAATGTGAAAAGCTACCACAAGTATAACAGGCTTTTCTAGACATAACTCTAGGTCTGAAGAAAAGAAACCTGTTCCAATATCACTAACTTGGCTTTTTGGTGACCTAGTATTTCTATACATTTTTGCATATTTAATGCTAGGTTTTCTAACAACGTTTTAGCCAAGGTCAAAAGTCTTGCCAGTGATTGGGTTTGTTACTTTGATAGGGGTAGACTCATTTGGACTATCACAAAGCATGCCACCCTTGACAAACAAGGTAGGGTTGGCTTTCTTCCATTCATTCAAATCAGTCAACTTTTGCCTATACTCTTCTACTGGGGTAAGGACTCTTGGTGGAGGAATAAACTCCTCTTCTTGGAGTTCTGGTAAACCAGTCCAAGATAAGTCCTTTCTTTGGGCACCATAGAAGTCCCCAGCTGGTGGTGGAACACCAGCATACTCTTTCATCCCAATCCCAGTCATGTCCCTAGAATCCCTTTGTTTACTAACACATTCTCCTAGGGTTTGTGAGGCCTTATCAAATCTCTGAATTTTATGGTCTACATTATCCTTATTCTTGATAGCCTCATCTAACTTAACATGTAGTTTAGCATTGACCCTTTCCATGATGTTTCTAATATCAGTACTAGCATTTAAATCATGTTTTAAGATATTAATTTTATCTTTTAGATCAAGCTCCATTTTCTTATACTCAGCTACTGTCTTTTCAGTTTGAGTAAGAGCAAGTTGATAGTTAGACAACTTGTATCTCTCATTACTCACATCTCCTAATGTAAAATATTGATAATCAATGAATCTATGAAGGGGTTTGTTGATTTCTAGAGAGAGAAAGTTAGAGAGAGAAAGTGAGAGAAACTATGTGAATTTTATTAAGTGGAAAACAAGAAATGACAACAACCAACCCCTTTCCTTAGTGGAAAGGGGTATTTATAGTCCAAGCCTAACATTGGGCTTGGGCCGGTCCATGACAAGCCCATGGACCGGTTCTTACTTAAGTTAATAAGCAAATAATAACTAATTACTAACTACGAGCTATTACCACATAAATCATATTGTGGAGTGACCGATACTTCTAATATACGTTAAAACGTATTTCTAACAATCTCCCCCTAAGGGAGGTCACTCCACGTTACAAAGTTCTAAACCTAGCATACTATACTAAGTCTTCGTTCTTTAGCTCGTAGTCTTTTCTTCTTTTCTTTCTTTTGTTGTGAATATGTTGATTTGATCTTTTTGGCTTTGACTTGAGAGCATTGTTCTTTGGCCTTTCACGTGCGATTTTTGCCTTTCTTGTGAACTTTGCCTCCTCGTGACTTCATGTTCCACATACTTACGTCTTTTTGTTGAATTCTTGAAAGCTTCAGAGTTTGGTACAGCGGAAGACTTCATCTTTTACTTTCTTGAATTTTTGCTGAACTTTGTTGCAAGAGACATAAGCATGTGGGAACGACTTTTACAGGTACACCGCAACACCACCGTCTTCACTGGTACACAGCAACGCCACCGTCTTCAACAGGTACTCAGCAACGCCACCGTCTTTAGCAGGTACACAGCAACGACATGAATAAAATGGCTTTGAACATTTTATTCTAATTCGGTAGCATTTTACCTCCGGTCGGTGAAGACCGTTGGACGATATTAGATATCGTACCCGTGACGGATAGTTTCAATTAAGTAACTTCCTGACAGGATTTCGCGGGTAAACCCGTTCTCTTTATTCGACCGTCCAAAGCTGACTGCGAACATAAAGAGTGAATCACTTGGATAAATTATCCTTGTGATTAAAAGCCATCAATTCATGAAACCTGGAACAAGTGAATTTCAATTAAGATTTTCACCATCGTTGCTTTCCAGTTGTCACGAGCTCAATTCATAAAGAATCTTGCACGTTACCTACCAAGTGCTGTTTGATGTTGACACTAGAAGGATTTCCACTCGTCACTGTGGTCAATAAAGAGTCACTCTGAGTGTTCTGGCAAGATCATATGATAATGCGAAGAGGCCTGGAACGAGTTTAAGTTCAATTAAGAATTAAACCACTGTTACCTTCCAGTTTTTCACAAGATTGGTTCTAAAAGAACCGCACGTGTAACCTACCATGAGCTTGTTTGATGTTGGCTCAAGCAGGATTTCCATCTTCATTGTAATACTTACGTATTACTCGGATGTTCTGGCAATATTACAGGAATATTGCGTAGGACTCATGAAAATCTCTTACTTTTCACAGTGTGTGAGAAAGCAAGGAATAAATGGAAAGTGTCCTAATGAGACTTTTGATGATCTCTTGGCTCTAGACTCGATTGTGCGTTTTGATTTAGTGAGCGATGGCTGGAGAGGAGTGCCACCTTTTCAATACCAGTTTATTCGGAGTGAATAAACCAATAGATAACGTGTTGATCTCCGTGTGATTAAAACAAATACCTTTTGAGAGATATTTGAGTTAGCTGGGGAAGGGTTGTGCATTGCATCACTGGGTCCATGATGTCTTTCTTCAATACCGAGAATCATTAACAAAAATGACCTCAATAGCATATGTATTGACCCGGTTTCTGCCTAAAGTTGTAAGGAGGGCTTCTTTCTTTACACCCTTTATCTTTACATTTCTTTTTCATTCTTCAACCCCTTCAATGCTTACCAATACGTCATCACTAGCACCTTGTTGTGATTGTTCCAGTGCTAGCTTAAGTACTTGGTCGGCATTCAGCTACGTTCACATTCTTTCTCCATCTTTCCTAGGACTTCTAATTCTATCTAGGGAATTGTCCTTGGGAAGATTCCATCGGCTCTGATGAATCATTGGACTTAACCTATTCCTACCACCCTTTTGTCACCACATCCGTCGTGAATTAAGCGTGTTTTGGGAAGGAATTGTCACCATGAGAAATCATTGAAAATCACCTAAAGTACTTGTGATATTGAAATCAAAAGTTTTGTACCTTAGGTGTTTTGTTCATCAAAAACGCTCCCCCTTAACACGTGCTTTACACATATTAAGTTGGATAATCTTTAAGTCTTTTTCATCTTTTAGCCAAGTATCACTTACGTCTCCTTAATCCCATTTTCTCCCCTTATCCAAAATGTTAACCATTAATATTTGGGATATTGAATGGATTAACCGGTCTTTGGGTAAAAATGAAATTGATGTTTGGCCATAGAACAAGTTATTGCTCCCCCTTAAGTTTATAAGGGATAGTTGTAGTGCTTTGGAATGACATATTTTGAAAGATTTAGAATCTCGTGAGAAATTCTTGAAAAATTATCATACCTTAACACTACATCAAGCCATTCAAGCACATTATTCACAAATATACATATTCACAATTGAAAACCAATATAAAGTGACCTGAAATGTACAACCCATTAGATGGATCGTTGCAGTAGCTTGTGGTGCACTAAATACGGTCTTCCACCCACGAATCTTTCCAAGCTCCTCATCAATCTACGTTCACGGAGCTTTTGATCGATCTTTTTGATCACATACTTTGCCATCTGCCGGTAACCCGGATGCCAATCCTCCGTCATCTCTGGCAAAGTCCCACCCGAGTTCAGATGCTCCAACTTTCCTCTGACTTGTAGAAGAGTTCCATCACTATACTTGTGAAGCTCACCCACCCTCATAAACTTCATCAAACCTCGACTGTTCAAGTAGAAAATGCCGGAATTCGGGACAGAAATGCCGGTATAGGGACATCTTTCTACATGTTGAGGTAGCACTTGATTCACAGGACGGGTTAAGTTGAGCTTCCTCTGATAGCTTTCGACTCCCAACTGAAGATCCTCAACTCGTGACTTGATGACAACGCTTCGTGTGAACATACGAAGTGCTGTATTCAAAGCAATCAGGTCTTCACGAGGAATATGTGTGAGTTGATCTCTGGTCATCAGAAGCAGCATATCTTCGATATCCTCAAGGCGAATGATGGAAAAATCTCCTTGCTGGATTTTGTATTCCCTGTCATCCTCCCTTTTCAAGCGAATCTCCGTCACATGATAGTAGCCGTTCTTGGCTTCAGTTTTCATTCCTAAGATGCTGGAGATACGGATGTCGGATCTAACATTGCTTCCAGAATTGACCAAGCAGCAACCCCTGTACGCCCTTCGAACTCGTTCGTCCCAATGAGATGCACCTATGACAGCATACATATCATAATTACGATTCATTTTAGGGACCCAGAGTCGATTTACCTTTTCCTCGATGAAGGGTATTGTCCCCCAGTTGGCAGCTTTCAGCAGGGTCAGGGAGGTTGCGTACTTTGATGACCCCTTCAGTAGATACACAAGATCGTTGGTGACGAAGAAGTCAAGAGCAATCTGATTATCTTGAGCAGGATCCATTGGAGGTGGAGCTCTTTCTGATTCATGAAGACCTGGCCGTTGAACGGTTTTCAGAGCCTTCAGGATCTCATCAGCATAGTACTCGAGCTCCATTCGGGGTAATCGGGTTTTGGCACGCATTCTCTTATCTTTCAGTGCTTTCTTCACCAAGGATGGAGTAACCGAAGTCTTATACTCATGAGCAAGAAATGCACATAAGTCAATCGGACTTCGGATACGGAGATACAGCACATCTTTGTCAGCATCTGTGATCGGATCATATTGTGCTGCTGCCGTGATCCAAGCCTGTGGTGGTGCAGACTCGTCTATCTCCAACGTGTCTTCCCAGGCACGAATGCTTGGTTCAGGAACCGTAGATTGTTGTGCTTGTTGTAGAGGAGTGGAAGTGCGAACATCTACTGGTTCAGTTTCAGGCATTTCGGCAGTGTCGTGAACTGGAGAGTGTTGTGCAGCTTCGGGTTCCGTCACTGATTCTGCAATCACAGGAGCAACAACAACAGAACTAATGGGGTTAGTTGTAATAGGTAAAGATACAGCGATAGAGATACCGGGAGCCGAAGACGCTGTAGTGGCATTCACATCGTGGCGCCACTTAGTTCGTCTTGATTCCGAGGATGTCGATTTGTCCTTCTGTGCTGCATCTTTTGTGGACTTGGTTCCAGTCTTAGCAGCAGTTTTCTTGGAGCTGGTAACCTTGTCTCCCTCTTTCGGCTGTTCACCCCCATCATCATCATCCTGATTGTCATCCCCGTTACTATCCCTAACACTCTCCTGATTCTCATCACCACCATCGTCGCCATCATCATCATCCTCATCCTCGTCATCATCCTCATCATCCTCATCATCATCACCACCCTCATCATCCTTTTCTCCTTCTTCTTCTTCTTCTTCCTCTTCTTCACCCGTACCCTCTTCTTCACTTTCTTCCCTTTCTTCCTCAGGTAAGATGTGATATGGTACCACACTTCCAAACGTCTTGAATAATCTATCATCCTCCATGATAGCATCATTCAGGGATTTATATAGAGCCCGTTGAATCCTCGACTTATCATACGACCCAAGTTCCACCATACGAGCCTTAAGGATCTTCTTCAATTCAAAATCCGTCAGGTCATAAGCAATTTTGTAGGCGGCTTCTGAAGGGTTGGATGATTTGACCATCAAGTTGTCAGCAGCAAGTGTCTTCAACTCATCGCGAAGTTTAGGCATTAAGGATTCAACGGATTCTTGCACTCTTTCTTTCACAGATGCTTCAAGTGCTTCTTTTTGTTCCTTATATTTATCCCTCATCGCTTGAAGTCTGGTAATACGTGCAGCATGCTTATCAGCCTCGGCCTGCTTAACCCGAGCAAGTTCTTCTGCATGTGCTTTTCTAGTCAACTCCATATCTGAAGCGAACCTAGCAATCATCTCCTCTTGGGCTTTCCTAGATTCTTCTTCCCTCTGAGCTCGTCTTTGCAACTCTTGGCGAAGTTCATCCATTTCGCGTTTGTTAGTATCAAACATTTCGGCCATCACTAATGCAGCCATTGCAGATGTTGCAGAGCTGCTTTGGGTTGACTGGAGGGGCTCGGTTGTTACTGCTGTACTAAGGATGGGGATTATGGGTGGTGGAAGAAATGGTGTTGAAGCCGGTCGGGTTGGTAAAGGTTGTATGGGTGGAGGTTGAGTTGTTAAGGGTTGAGTTGACACCATGATCGTAGGAGCAACAGGTTCCTTTTCCACACTTGCTGAAATAGGGATTGATGGCTCCTTCGAAGTGGAATAGTGTTCAGGTGACCCAAACTCATCAACATCATCCGGTTCCTCGTACTCGTCCTCGATATCTACCCTCGCACCTGAACCACTACCGCCTGTATCTTTCCTACTCCTTTTAATAGCAATCTTCATCATTTGTTGCTCGGATTTATCAAGAGTAGGATCAACAATATCTTCTTCATCACGTAGACGCATCAAATCCTTACCCTTTCCCTTCTTACCCTCTGTCTTCTTCTTCTTGGGTTCGGGTTCAGGTAACGCAGCTGGTTGTTTGCGTTTACCTTTACTCTTAACCGTTGTGGACGAGTCTTCTCCAGTCTGAAGGTTTTCTTTCAGCCTCTTGATCTCTATTTGCAGTAGCTTGTAATCAGCAGAACCTTTGATTTTGTCAGACAGAAGGTAGTCAGGAATAGGACCCGGAATCACACCAATAGACGGTCCTTCATGCCTCAGATCTACAGTATCATCAGCTTCTTCAGTGTGATAGCGACCTCCTGCACGCCTATCAATGGTAGCATCAAGCTTCATAAAATAATTTATGATAAGCTTAATAAACCGAGGATAAGGAAAGAAGTTTGTCTTCAGCTTCTTGTTGTAGAAGAGTTGAAAGGTGAATTCTTCCCATATCAACAAAGCATAATCTGAATTTGCAGCTTTGTACATGCCATAGAAGAGGTTTATTATGGGACTGCGCAGTGCATCATGGCCACTCGTTTTTGGCGTAAGACATTTACTGAGAATACCCATCAATGCTCTCCAAGGTTGTCCCACCTTAGCAGTTGTAAACTCAGATGCAACTCGTATTTCCGGACATCCAAGTGCGTCAAATAACTCCACGAGTTCATCTTTAGTAGGATCCCTTGAGAATGACATGCCCTTGGGTGTATCCCGTATACCAAGTATCTTACGGAAGTCTGAAACGGTGAGTGTCTGCTGCTTGTTGTCGATGGTGAAGGTGATCTTGTTCGAAGTGATTTCCTTGGTTGCCCAAAATTCAAACATATACTCATAAGGCACCGAGGCTGTACTCCTAAGGGCGTTCTTGAAATGAGAGTTATCGAGAATGGCTATGGCGACCTTAAAACCATGGTGAGTGGATTTAGAAACTTGCTTCAGCCTATAGTTGTTGGGTATAAACTTAAGGGTTCGAGCTTTAGCAATATCGGCTTCTCTAGATTATTGGATAGCTTGTACTGTTGGATTAGTCATTTTATCTGCTTAAGATAAGACATGAAAGGTTGATGCACAAAAACAGATAGATATATATCATTCTTACTTCTAAGCATAACACATTTCATAAGATAAAACAACAAGTACATAGATGGCATGCAAACAAGAATAATCAAACTCTTCATCCGGAACTTTTCCTCATTCGGAACATCTTCATCCGGAACTTTTCCTCATTCGGAACTTCTCCTCATTCGGAAATTCTTCATCCGGAAGTTCTTCATTCGGAACTTCCTTCATCCGGAAGTTCTTCATTCGGAACTTCCTTCATCCGGAAGTTCTTCATTCGGAACTTCCTTCATCCGGAAGTTCTTTCATTCGGAACTTCCTTCATCCGGAAGTTCTTCATACGGAACTTCCTTCATTCGGAAGTTCTTCATTCGGAACTTCCTTCATCCGGAAGTTCTTCATTCGGAACTTCCTTCATTCGGAAGTTCTTCATTCGGAACTTCCTCATTCGGAAGTCCTTCATTCGGAACTTCCTCATTCGGAAGTTTTTCAGAAGAAATCCTTCATTCGGAAGTTCTAAGCCATGTTCATCCGGAACTTTTACAAACGAATCTCAGATGTTTATTCTAGCGCGTTTGTGAGTTTCTAAGGCAAACTAAGGCATTTTAAACATCATTTAATCTATTCCGAGCAAAACCCACCATAAATCCCTTGTTAATTAACCCTAATTAAGGAATACCCCTAAATCTGATAAATGTTAATTATCTGGATCAATTACGGGGATATAGATGATGATTTAGACGAAATTATAAGTTTAAAATAGATGTTATATACCTTAATTAGACGAGAGAACATGATCTAGAAGGATTAAGCAAGAGATTTGATTTCTTGAGTATGTGTAACAATGGCGGCAAAGGTAGATAAACAGTGGAAGGAATAGTAGTGAGGGGCGGGTGGATTTGTTTTTGACTTAGGTCAAAAATTTGACTAGTTTCAACTAATATCACTTTAGTCCCTACATTTTGTAAACTTTTCCTTTTTGTTTCTAATTTTTTCATTTCACCTAACTCTTGTTAAACGTACACACAATTTAGCACACGCATCTATTAGCATATCTCCAATATCTAAAAGCAATGCCTATCACTTAGAACGAACACTCGTCGTTTTTCTAAAGCAAAACCACTCAATTACCATGTAGCCCTTAATTTTCACAATCACTTTTGAAAATCAATTTTAATGACGAAGATGATTTTACTATTTTCTCCCCCTTAAACAATGACCCGTTTTCTATTTAAAAAGTTGTAGTCATTGTTTAAAGAGTCAAATAGTGATGAAAGCATTTCCAATTTATCTCTTGAAAAATTTTGATTCGTGGTTTTAATAAGATTTCTCTTATTTTAACAAATTAATGCACTGAGACGTACACAAATTCGTGTTAGACCAAGTTATAAAGTAAACTTGATCCCTTTGCATGATTTGGCTTGTAAATCACGCCCGAGAAAATTAATTCCCGTTCTGAGCCAACGTTTTCCAAGGAAATACGTGACTTTAATATGAAAACCGGGTTGCAGTCTGAAATAACTACAAGCCATAATGGGCATGTTTTAAAAATGTACAACTTTTATACGGACTCTATTTATGGCACCGTGTCAATATTAATCGACATTTCTAAGGCCGTAAATATTACCGTACTAAAAGACATGCCCGTTTTAAAACGAAAAAATATTTTTGGTTTTTCTTGGTTTTATATTTTTTTATGGTTTTTGTTGGTTTTATATTTTTTATGGTTTTTGTTGGTTTTATATTTTTGTATTTTCTTTTTGTGGTTTATATATTTACGATAATATACATGATCACAACCAAAGGATACTCTGAATAGTTTACCACGACTATTCAGCTGATTCTTCTGCCAACTCTTTGAGAGTCGCTGGAGTGAATGATTTCATGCCAAGCTTGTCGATCAAAAACTCGATTCGTCCTCGATCTAAGGCTTTGGTGAACATATCCGCCAGCTGGTACTCAGTAGTGACAAAATACAGCTCGATCACTCCGTTCTCCACCTGCTCCTTGATGAAATGGTAGCGAATGTCTATGTGCTTGGCCCGGGAGTGTTGAACATAGTTGCAGCAAAGGGCAATGGCGCTCTTGTTGTCACAATACATCGGGATTTTGTTAAATCCAAGACCGTAGTCAGTTAATTGTGATCTCATCCAAAGGACTTGAGCACAACAACCGGACATGGCGATGTATTCAGCCTCCGTGCTTGATATTGCAGCGCTTTTCTGCCTTTTTGAAGACCAACTGATCAATCTATCTCCAAGGAGTTGCACAGATCCAGAAGTGCTACGCCTCGTATCTTGACATCCAGCATGATCGGCATCTGCGTATGATATTAAAGCAATAGAGGAATCTTTCGGATACCATAGACCACGATGAAGTGTTCCTTTTAGATACCGAAAGATCCTTTTCACAACATGTAGGTGCTTTTCGGTAGGCCGAGCCTGATACCGGGCACACATGCATACAGCAAATTGCAAATCAGGCCTGCTAGCAGTCAGATATAGAAGGGTGCCAATCATCCCACGGTAAAGTTTTGGATCGACAATAGTCCCATTCCTATCTTCATCTAACTTGGATTTCTCCACCATTGGAGTGTCTACGGGGTCACAATTCTCAAAGTTATATTTCTTAAGAGATTCTAGAGCATATTTGGATTGATTTATAAAGATGCCTCTGGGATTCTGAGAAATCTGTAATCCTAAGAAAAATGAGATTTTGCCCATCATCGACATCTGAAAGCGTGTGGACATTATCTTCTCAAATTGTCTAGACAATTCTATGTTAGTGGCAGCAAAAATTATATCATCAACATAAATTTGTACCAGAAGCATGTCGTTGCCGTCTTTGAGAGTGAATAGAGTGGGGTCCACTTTGCCTTTGGAGAAGCCTTCCGACATGAGATATGTTGACAGGAGATCATACCACGCGCGTGGAGCTTGTTTCAACCCATAGAGAGCCTTCTTAAGCTTGTAAACGTGATTAGGAGACTCCGTACTGACGAACCCATCCGGTTGACTAACATAAACCTCTTCCCTTAGTTCACCGTTCAAAAATGCCGTCTTCACATCCATTTGATAGACGATCATGTTCATATGAGCAGCAAACGCAAGGAATAGTCTAATCGCCTCCAATCTAGCCACAGGAGCAAAAGATTCCTCAAAATCTATACCCAAGGCTTGTTTATATCCTCTAGCGACCAGTCTAGCTTTATTCTTCAATACCGCACCCATCTCATCAAGTTTAACTTTATAAACCCATAACAAAGTAAGGATGTTAACCTTGTCAGGGCGAGGAACCAATTCCCATACTTCTAGTCGTTTGAATTCATTGAGTTCCTCCTGCATAGCTTCAATCCAAGATGATTGGGTCATAGCCTGCTGCCAATTTTTGGGTTCAATTTCAGAGAGAAATGCATCAAAGTAACAATAAAGTGCACTCTCTTGTAATTGATGGCGTGTAGAGACTGGTCGATCTAGATCTCCAATAACATTCCTAATTGGGTGATCTTTTGTCCATTTAGTGCTATGGTTTTCAATCCTAGGTGGTCTGGAGTGAACAATAGAAGGAGCTTCTTCTGAGGTAGACGCGGCTGAAGGGTTTTCAGGGATCGCTACACCAAAGAAAGGAAGCTCTTGCAAGTGAGCATATTCCAGGTCGTGATCAGTAGTATCCTCTTCTACATCATTAGGCACAAGTAGGGGTGATGATTCAGGTGTAGTTTGAGAATCACTTGGTGAAGGTGCATCCGGTTCAATGTAAATTGTAGATGCATTAGATAAAGGTTCATTAGCTTGAGCAACCACTTCAGGTATTGGAGCAATTACTGCAGGTGCTGGAACTTCATCAGTCGGGGGATCGAAGAATTCATCAAACAACGGTTGAAACAGTTTATCCCACTCGGGCCTTGATGGTGGTAAAAATGATGTAGAAGTAGGATTGTTGGGAACTAATCCGGAACTTATAGCACCGGTTCCCATCTCATGAAGCGCGGGTTCAGAGCTGTGTTGCTCAGAAGCCATCGCTGTCAGCTCGTCGAAATCTGCGTCCATAGTTTCTACAATCTTGCCAAGACGACGGTTATAGATTCGGTATGCTCTTTTGGACGGTGAGTAACCAATGAAAATACCTATATCGGCTTTTGGTTGAAGCTTACCCAAGTTCTCACTATTGATGTTTGGATAACACAGAGCACCAAACACATGGAAAAATGAAACATCGGGTTTGCGGTCATGTAGAAGCTCATAAGGTGTTTTTCCATGGCGTTTCCGAATGATAGAACGGTTTTGGGTGAAACATGTAGTAGAAATAGCCTCTGCCCACAAGAACAATGGAGCGTTCGCATAAATAAGCATGGTCCTAGCAGCTTCCATAAGTGTACGATTCCGTCTTTCAACGACACCGTTTTGTTGTGGAGTGCGTACAGCGGATGTTTCATGTGATATACCAACTCCTTCATAATAATCACGAAGAGTCTGGTTGACGAACTCTGTACCATTGTCTGTACGGATACGGCGGACAGTGGTATTCAAACGTACCTGGATGAACTTCAGAAAAGTAATGATAGCCTTCGGTGCTTCATCCTTTGTACGTAAAAATCTAACCCATGTAAACCTTGAGAAATCATCCACAATTACCAGAATGAATTTCTTACCGCTCACACTTTCAGTTCTCATCGGCCCACAAAGATCCATATGCAAAAGATGAAGTTTTTCTTGATTGGTGTCTTCAGCTTTGGGCTTGTAAGATTTCTTGGTACTTTTCCCCCTTGAACACGCGGAACATAAATGGTCCTTGTGAAATTTAAGCTTAGGAAGACCACGAACTAACTCGTTTTTAGCCAGATGATTAATAGCATCAAAATTAAGATGAGATAATCTGCGATGCCATAACCAAGACTTGGTCTTAGAAGCTTTAGAGAGAAGACATACTGGAGAAGCGGCCATCATGTCTTGTAAGGACAAAGTATAAAGATTTGCACCACGAGATCCCTTCAACAAATCTTTTCCTTCCAAGTTGCGGATGAAACAAGTGTGTTGTCGAAAAGCAACCTCAAGGTTGGAATCACAAAACTGTCCTACTGAGAATAAGTTATGACCAAGACCTTCTACATAGTATACCCTAGAAATCGTCACGTTTCCAATCTGATATTCACCGTATCCCATAATCTTTGCTATATGATCATTCCCAAATTTAACCGTACCAAGAAACTTGCTGACGAAATTTCGGAGCATCGAGCGATTTCCGGTCATATGTTTTGAACAACCGGAGTCCAAATACCACAGGATGATTTGGACCACCTGAAAATATCACCACACAAAGACAATGTAGAGGTATCGGAATCTGAGTGTTCCTTGTTATTAGCAGGTACAGATTTAATAATCTTAGATTTGCTAACTCTAGGTTTCTTAGATTTCCTAGCCTTCCTTTTCTTCTTAATTGGTGGTGTAGATTCTAATTGGCTCAAATCCTGAGGTATTTCTTCACTGATAGGCACTATAGTGGGGGCTGACCTAATTAAAGGGTGCTGTTTCCATACTTGAGTGCGAGTGTTCCTAGCTAAAGGACGCTCAGACCTAACCTCAATGGATGCATTCCTAGTTAAAGGGCACATTTTACCATCTAGTGTAAAGGTCCTACCAGTGGGACGCCATTGCCAGCCAACTTGGGTACGAGTTCTACCCGTTGGCTTCCATTCAAGACCATTCTTAATAGCATTCATTTCATTAACGGATCAATCAGACACAAATCATGACGCTGGGAAAACATACATTCATTACAATTCCAACAATTTAAATCAGAATTCACGAATGGTTTAGGCTGCTGCACAGGCGCAGAGCTTTTAGTCTTAACATGATTCGTTTTATTTAAAACTGAATTAGCATTCCTATTGTGGACTTCTACTTTCTTCTTTGTGGCACTACTAGTGGAGGGCTTGATCTTAGCTTTCTTGAGTGGCGATCCTTTAGCCTTAGTAGTCTCTTTTAATCCTGTAGAAGGCAAATTGGGAACATTAGCAACAGATTTTAAAGGTGTCTTACTTGATTGTGCCAATGACGGTTTCGCTCCTGGAGTCTTATTAAATGGAGTGACAGCAATGGGCCTATTGTTAAGTAGTGCAGAACCTGGTGTACCTATGTATTGCAAATAAGCCAAGCAATATTGAACTCGCTTAACATATTCATGAGCCGAATAATAGTCGCTACTTAAGGGATCTAAGGCATAAAGATCGTCTACAATATCCCTAAGAAGATCGACATGCTTAATGGCATTCCTCATATAATCATCGTAGGTAACCTGGTTTCTCTTATGAAGCGGATTCTTATAAAGCACTACTGACTTGGTTGTTGGAGCACTAGTGGACGGTGCAGAGTCGGTAGCTAAGTTATCAACAACTTCTTGTCGGGTGAGAAGAAGTGTCTCCTTTAACTCAGCCAAAACCATATTTTTGTCTATGAGCAGGATGTTCAAGTCAGAGATTTCTTCGCACTTTTGGTTCAGTTGTTCAACATAATATTGTTGCTGTGCCGCATTAAAAGCGAAGCGTTCTTCTAGTGAACCATAAAGAGCGGATAGTCCCTGCCTTGTCCGATCCATCTCCCCTAGAACAGTTGATAGTCTAATTTCTAAGACCTGGTTTTTAGACTCTGCAGCCTCTAGTTCCATTCTTAATGTTTCCTTTGATGATACCTCTCTCTTCAATCTCATGATTTCTTCCTCTAAAGTCTTAACAATTGCAATCATCTTGTCACTATTCTCAACACCGTTTTCACAAACATTTGATATCAAAAGATTTTCATTTTGATTTTGTTGTTTTAATTCTAAAGATATACAATGTTGTTCTAGTTGATTAAAGCGTTGTGAAAGTAAATTATAAGAATCTTGTAGCTTTAAAAACTCAGCGTTGGATTCGTGACAAGAATGATTATCTACCTCATTTACAGTTTCAGCAACATTTACAGAAATATCACAAACATCATCACAAATATGCACAGCATCACAATTCATCATAGCGGATGTAAGCTCATTCGAATAATTAACATTTACAGTAGTAAGCACATCACACGAGATTACTTCGGACAAGAATCGGTCATATTCGGTTAAAATCTTTTCTTTTTCAATTAGTTGCAGTTCGTAAGCGGTGTCCATTTCATAAAACACTTTTTGAACTTCACCAATTTCAAACTGAAGATTTTCCTTAAGAGATGCAAAACTTCTTTTTAGACTTTCGACAAACGGATTGATCTCAGTTTTAAACACCTCGTTCATGTGTTCGAAAGCCCATTCTCCGGCGTTTAAGCCATTTGAAGTCGTACATTCCAAAATGACCTTGTCAAAGTTAGTAAAGTATCGGTTAATCTCTTTCAAGTTTAACCATACAGTGCTAACAGGTGGAAGATTCTTTGGAATTTCCTTAGGACCTTCCATGTTGACAAGTGTAGGAAATGTACTAGGGCTTTCTTCCTCTATCATGTAGGTTGGTGCCGTGATGAGATCTTTATCCATATGGAAGCGAACTCTAAAATCAGTTTTTGCAAGCTCCTTATTCATTTTAAAATAATCACAATCGGGATATTTTGCAGAATTGTATGACCGATCCTCATCAACTAGAACCTTACTTGTTCGATCATTGGGAAAAACAATCGGGTCTAAAGCCAATCCTAATTGAGTTGCATTATAAAGTCTAGGACTATGTCTTAAAGCTTGTTTTGCATATCGTGGATTAGGGGGAAGGCCTTTTAGACGTGATAAGTTAAACTCTTTAAACGAAGCATCAAATAAGTGAACTAGTTGTGAAGCAGCGTATTGTCTTAACAGCAAGTAGTCTAGACTTCTAATCTTATTAGTAGCATTAATCTCCATTTCAGTCTTCTTAGATTCGAGTAATTCAAAATCAGTTTGAAGTTTTTGAAAATTAGTGACCACTAACTCCTTTTCTTTAAGTTCACTAGACAGATTTGCTCTTAAGTTTTCGATTTCTTGCAAGTGACCCATTTGTTTGTTTCTAAAGTGATCATATTCGAGATTTGTGAGAACACTAGACGAAGGCACTAATTCCAAAGTTTGTACTTTCGCATTGCTTAAGGCAAGCTCATCAGACAAATTCTTATTCTTAGCTAAGGTTTCTAAGAGTGCAGCATTCATTTGGCTAAGTAATGTAGCAGGAACCATGACCAAATCTTGTTGAGCAGGAGTAGGCGTATGCGAAATGGATCCCGGTTGTGATTCACTCAAAATCTGGGGACTCACATTGATATTGCTATCATTGTTTGTCTCTTCATTTGAAAGACTCACCACCGAAGATTCATTCGAATCAGCACTCTCTTGCCCAACTTGATGTGGTTGAATACTAGCATCAGTGGCATTATCGGTGTTATTAATAAGTACCTCAGATCTCTTATCTGGCCCTAAGCTGGAGAAAGTTGCCATGAAAGCAGCCTTTGCAGTTTGAAAGTCATCACAGTCGGAATCATACGCATCAAGATCATCGGCTTGGTAAGCTGCATTCTGCGTAGTGACAACGTCTTGTTCAGCAATCCCTGGGTCAGCAAGAAATGCAAGCTCCTCTTCATCAAGTTCCCTTCCTTGCGCCTGAGCATTTACCAGATAGATCTTTTCTGCAAACCACTGTCCATCCCTTCTCCTCTTGGGCTTCTTACAATCCCTGGACATATGACCCTCTTCCTTGCAGTTGTAGCATGTAATCATTCTCAACTTGCCTGTGTTAGCCCGTGGAGGGTTGTTGACCATTGGAGCAGGAGCAGGATTGGCGGTGCGAACATTGGTTGATGTGGAAGTTCTCCCCTGATATGGTTGAATTGGCTGAACCATTACCCTGCCATTCTCAATTGTAGCTTGTTGGCGAGAATTGGATGAATTCCTCAACTGATTGTTGGTAGGAGCTGATCCTCTGAATCCTCGTTTGCTTAAAGTTCTTGTGAGATAAGCAGACATAGTAGTTAGCACTTCAACTGGGTCAGCTCCTTGTTAGAATACAGGAACTGGGACTTCCTCATCATCACAATACAGTGCTTGATCTGGATAAGCTGCATAATCAGTAGATGGAATACTCATTTGATCAGGGTAGCTTGATGGATATGCTGCATAAGGTGCAACATTTGCTGGATGAAGTTGTGAAGCATACTGTGGTGAGGGTGCATTGAACCGATATTGTTGCTGATGTGAGGTGGGTGGTTGTGGTAGAATCGAGTATTGGGGAAAGGCTGGTGTCATGTAAGGTGATTGATGATAAGCTTGATGTCCCAAGATATAAGGTGTGTTGTTGTGAGACAAGCTTGGTTGATTTGCCATCAAAGCTAAGGAATCTGGGTAAATACCGCGAGGAGAACGGTGCATAATCACATGCTTCTCATGCTGCTGAAGGAAGGCATATATTTGATCCAAATTGCACTTATGCAGATCCCTGGTTAACTTGACATCGGTAATGTACTCTCCCCATTCAGCTTGAGGTAGAGTATTCAAGAATTTGGTGTTAACCTGAAATGGTGCAATCACAAGATTGTATACATTCAGATCATTCATGAGTGTGGTGAATCTGAAGTAATAATCGTGAAGCGTTTCCCCTGGGTTGTAGGTGAATCTATCAAACAGGTCATACAACTGACATTCCCTTTCCTGTTTGGTGAGAGACGTTCCTTGTAGCAACACCTTAAGACGTTCCCATAGATCCTTTGCCACTGTATACTGACTCACCATCCTATAGATGTCATGGGGAAGAGCTTGGAGAATTGTTTGAATAGCTTTTTCATCTGCATCTGCAACAAGTTGTTGAGCTGGAGTGAGTTCTTCAAATTCTCGTGGTCTAGTCACGTTGTCAACCGTTATGGTACCATAGTCGAGTGGACCATTCAAAATCGATTTGACCATAAGCCTTCCGTATGTCGGTTTTCCCTTTAGATATTGCATCATTCGACCTTGCCATGCCTCAAACACCTCTTTAATAAGCATCGGTGGATGGCTATCAGTTCCCGTTATGATTGATATATCCGTAAGAGATGTCATCTGAGGCATTACTGAATTTGGATTCATTTTGTTTTCTTCAAAGAAACAGAGATTATCGGTTGATCGAGCAGTGAAGTAAAGCTTGTGAATTGTGTTGTGTTTTTGTTGTAAGAAACCAAGATTAAATCCTCTAAAAAATCGTCGAAAAAACAAGCAAAATAACCCTTGATTCGGAACTTTTTGTTGATTCGGAAGTTTGATTCGGAAGATTACCTTGATTCGGAACTTTTTGTTGATTCGGAAGATTACCTTGATTCGGAACTTTTGGATTGATCCGGAACTTCTTGGTTCGGAAGTTCTTGGTTCGGAACTTTGGCTTGATCCGGAACTTCTTGACTCGGAAGTTCTTGGTTCGGAAGTTTGGCTTGATCCGGAACTTCTTGACTCGGAAGTTCTTGGTTCGGAAGTTTCTTGATCCGGAACTTCTTGGTTCGGAAGTTTCTTGATTCGGAACTTCTTGACTCGGAACTCCTTGATCCGGAACTCCTTGATCCGGAACTTCTTGATCCGGAACTCCTTGATCCGGAACTTCTTGATCCGGAACTCCTTGATCCGGAAGTTTTGCTGAATGAACAGAAACTTTGTCCGATGAACAGTCGAACAGTAAAACTTAAGATTAAGCCCAGATTTTAACCAAATAACCCAAAAAGTTTTGTGCTTTCGACTAAAATAAGTAACAACTAATACTTATCCACTAATCCCAATCACAAAAACACCAAAAACACCAAGAATCAAGATGATTTTTCTTAAAGAACACTAATACAATCAAAAACTAAAAAACCACACAAATCACTACCTTAAATCACCCCATAGCTCTTGATACCAAATGTAGAATATTGATAATCAATGAATCTATGAAGGGGTTTGTTGATTTCTAGAGAGAGAAAGTTAGAGAGAGAAAGTGAGAGAAACTATGTGAATTTTATTAAGTGGAAAACAAGAAATGACAACAACCAACCCCTTTCCTTAGTGGAAAGGGGTATTTATAGTCCAAGCCTAACATTGGGCTTGGGCCGGTCCATGACAAGCCCATGGACCGGTTCTTACTTAAGTTAATAAGCAAATAATAACTAATTACTAACTACGAGCTATTACCACATAAATCATATTGTGGAGTGACCGATACTTCTAATATACGTTAAAACGTATTTCTAACACCTAACAATCTTAAAACCTCTTTGTTAAGTCTTTCAGTATTTAAACGACAACCCTTACTACAAAAAGCATCATCATATACCTCATTGTCTAATGAAGATGAGGAGTGTGCCATGAGAGCATAATGAACATGCTCTTCTTCTTCTATCTCAGCAACCAAAGCTTTATCCTATTCCTCATCCTTAGCCAAATAGCTCCAGTCCCATCCAACACCATCAATTTCTTGCATTGCCATCATGGCCTTGGGATCCTGAGCCTTAACAATTTGGCTTGAGGGTTTTCCAGCATCAGATCTTCTTGGAGATCTGCATTCTCTCATAAAGTGCCCCATACAATGACAATTGTAGCACTCAACCTTGGATTTATCAAATCCAGCAAAGTCCTTTGCATTAAAAGTCATCTTCTTCTTGAATCTTCTATTCCACATGTTTGCTCTTATACTTGCAAGAGCCATATTCCACTTAATATCCATCTCCTTTAAATGCTCATCACGTATTTGCTCAAGGTCCTCATATGTAATCACTAAACCATTGGGAAATGAAGCAATGTATGCACACACAGTATCCAGATCAATACCAGCAGGCTTAACTCTTAGAGAGTCAATTTTGTATGTGTCAGCGTTTGAATATGAGGTGTTGACAGGATATGATCCAGCGTTAACACATGTTGATCCTGTAACTAGGTGCATGTATGAATCCTTCTGATCAAATTGACCTTCACTATGTGAGAAGAAGGCCATGTTTCCATTGGTAGACTTACTTCCATGATCCAAAAGAGTTTCATTCTCCAACAGCCTCAGTTTGTTGTAAACATCATCAAAAGTAGAACTTTTGTGAGTGTTGTTGACAATTATATATCTTGCCTCAATCTTCCATGCATCACCAAGGCTTTTAAGAAAAGTAGCAATAATGTCAACATCACCAATCACTGTCCCCATGAAGGACAGCTTACTTGTAATGTCGAGAAGTCTGCTTCTCACACTACTTAGCTTCTCATTAGGTTGAGCCTTAAAAACAGCATACTCATGCAAGAGTTGCTTCTTTTTCTCTTCCACAGTATCAGCATTACCACCATAGGCAACTTCAAGGACTGCCCAAAGGTCTTTTGCAGACTCATAACCTCTGTATTTGTGCTGATTTTTTTGTCCCAAAGAGAGTTTCAGAATGCTTAGGATTTTCATATCAACCGTTCTCTTTGCTATGTCCTCAGCAGACACAGCTCTATCATCTTCGGGTTTTTCTTTCTTATATGCTTCAGAGCATCCTTGAACAATTGATATTGTAGCAATGGCATCTGCAATCTTTTGAGCTTTATTGAACGTGTTTCCATATTCAATAATCTCCCAGAGAGTGTAATCATGGATTTGTAAATATTGCTCAAAGTTAAACTTCCACAGCTCAAAATTGTCTGCATCTAGCATGGGAATCTTGATGTTGTGGTTTGAGGAGGAGGATGAGGTTACTTCTAGAGTAGACATGATGTTTTTAGGGTTTTGTGAAAATTAGGGTTTTTGGTAATGTAGGGTTCTTGTGTTCTTTAGATTAAAGTTTCTCAACAAGCTCTGATACCACTTGTTGATCCCAAACTTAGATCGATTTAGCTTGTGTAAACGAGATTAGATCAAGTTAAACTCGTAGAGAAACTTTGTTTATGTATAAAGTAATTTAAGTGTTATGCGGAATTAACACTTAAACAAGAACACACAAAGAATGTAAAACAAACTTTCACTTGATTGATTGAATCGAACTTGCTTACAATGAAAGTGTTTAACGTATATAAAACTTATATGAAACATAACCTAAAGCTCTTCTTTTATAGACATAAGAAGCCTTGTACAAGAGTCTACATATCAGTTATTCTAGGTAAAGATAATTATAAAAAATACATTGTTGATCCTATCTTTACTAGAAACAAAATACGCGTAGACCATATCTTTCTATCAGTGCTTGTCTTCAACCTATCAACGCTTGACTTCTTCCTGTCAACGCTTGATCTGTCAGCGCTTGTTCTCTTCTTATCAACGCTTGTTTTTCTTCTTGTCAGCGTTCAAGTGTACTGGCTATATTTTATTCCCAACACTTAATTATTTAACGATCGTTAAAGTTATATAGTTACTTGATCGGTTAAATTAATAAATACATAAATATATTTATTAAATAAATTAATGAATACAATAAATATATTTATTAATTATATTAACTCTTTACGTATTGTGTGCAATCCCGTAATCTCGAGTTCGATCCTATCACACGACTATTAAATATAAGTCCATAAACTTACAGCTCCCACTTGGATATATTTCAAATATCGTGATCACATTGACTAGCGTCTAGTTACACTAGCAATGTCTCTAGTACAACTCGAGTAAGGTCTCCTGGACAAAACTTTTTAACGATTCTGCATCGTTATTATTATCCTTTTATTTCTTATACAACGTTAGTAAGGATATGGATCTCAGTCATTCCTTTCATTAACCATTCTGTTTCTCGTTCACAGATTTAGCAAGATTACCAAAAACAATTTGGGTGTTGCCACACAAACATCTTACTAATCCCACGAGGGGCCCAGCTGTATTAAACTCCAAAACGAAATTGGAGGAAATAAATTCCATATTGACTACGAGCAAAACTTATGAATTTTGCAACACTTCCGAAAATAATCCTTGTAGCTACTACTTACGTTTAGCGTTAGATTATTCTACAGAGATGCACTAGACTCGTAACAGTTTCCTGGTATCTCAAGTCTAAGGATAACTATTTATATTTTACTTAATGACAAAGATCCATAAAGTAATAACATATAGTTGGGATAAGTCCTATATTTGATTCATCGAATATCATCCAAAATTGACGAATATACTTTCAAGTATACTCTGTCACTATTTTGATTTGTCTTAATTTAATAATACTCCATATTATTAATCGACAATGGACATTTAGCATAACTTTTATTCATGGATTAAAACATGTAAAATAGGACACACTTATTAAATAATAAAAATAAATGAAACCCAATTTTTATTTCATTATATAATAATGTCATAACATCCTTTATCCAAATACTAATCACAGATTTATTGCATGAGTTCGCTAGCTAGTTACAGCTCAATCGCCTTGGCATGCTTAACTACCTTTGGTCTAGGCAATGCCTTAGTCAAAGGATATGCTACATTATCATCTGTGTGAACTTTTATCAATTTGATTTGCCGAGCTTCAACTTGTTCTCGGACGTAGTGACGTTTACGCATAAAGTGTCTAGCGCCTTTCATGACTCCAGGGTCATTGGCAAATATTATTGCGGCAGAATTGTCACAATACATATCAATAGGTTCTTTAATTGAAGGCACCACTCCAAGATCTTCAATAAACTTCCTAATCCAAACAGCTTCCATTGCAGCTTCTGAAGCAGCCATGTACTCAGATTGAGTAGCATGCATTGCAATCGTTGTCTGTTTCTTGCTCTTCCATTCAATTGCTCCTCCATTGATAACAAAAACGTAACCCGTCTGAGACTTCATATCATCTTTATCACATTGCCAGGACGCATCACAGAAACCTGTAACATTCAGTTATGTGTCTGGTTTTCCACCATATACCAAAAACATATCTTTCGTACTCCTCAAATACTTTAGAATATGTTTAACAGCAGTCCAGTGGAGCTTCCCTGGATTCTGTTGGTATCTACTGACCAAATTCTGAGCAAACGCCACATCAGACCTTATGCATCTAACATCATACATTATAGATCCTACAGCCAAAGCATAGGGCACATTCTGCATGTATGCCTCCTCTTCAGGAGTTGATGCATCCATCTCATGACTCAGATTATGCTTAACTTCCATAAGTTGAAAACCCTTCTTGGAATTAGACATATTATACTTCTTCAAAATCTTATCTATATAAGCATCTTGACATAGACCAATTAACCGTCTTTTCCTATCCCGGTAGATCTTAATTCCCAGAATGTATGCAGCTTCTCCTAAATCATTCATAGAAAAATATTTACCAAGATAATCCTTAACGGCTTTAAGTCTTGGAATGTTACTTCCCGTGATTAATATGTCATCAACATATAGGACTAGGAATACTACATCACTCCCACTAGCTTTGCGATATACACATGGCTCATCACGATTCTGAACAAATCCAAACTTTTTTATTTCTTCGTCAAATCTTTTATTTCATTGACGTGATGCTTGCTTCAAACCATAATGGACCTTTGAAGTTTGCACACATGTCCTGGATTCTCAGGATCAACATATACCCTTCTGGTTGCTGCATATAGATGTCATCATCTAAGTGACCGTTCAAGAAGGCATTTTTAACATCCATTTGCCGTATCTCATAGTCATAGTATGCTGCTATAGCTATGAGAATCCTAATAGCTCTTAAGTCTGCTACAGGAGAAAATGTCTCCTCTTAGTCTACGCCAAAAGTTTGTGTAAAACCTTTAGCTACTGAACGAGCTTTATAGGATTGTACTTTTCCGTCCATGATGGTTTTCTTCTTGTATATCCAATTGTGTCTCACTACTTTAGTATTCGGTGGTTGTTGTACAAGAATCCAAACATCACTTACTTTCATGGATTTCATTTCCTCATCCATAGCAACCATCCACTTATCCTTCTCAGGATCAAGTATGGCGGATTTATAATTAGCGGGTTCACCAAGATCCCCCAACTCATCATCATCCTCTATGTTAAGACACATATTGCTATTTGCGTTTTTAATCCTTGCGGATCTATGATGAGGAACTAATTCCGGTGGAACCGCTAGACTTTCTGGTTCTATAGGAATTACATCGCTAGTGTTTTCAGAAGGTAATGTATCTATATGACTCTCCTCAAGATCATAATTTCTCCCACTGAATTCTTTATTTACAAGATCAGATTCAAGGAAGTCTCCATACCGAGCAACAATAACTCTGTTCTCAGGTGGATAATAAAAATAGTAACCCATAGTTTTCTTAGGGCATCCTACAAAGATACATTTTACAGATCGTTGTTGGAGTTTGTCACCTGAGTCACGTTTCACATACGCCTCGCAACCCCAGACCTTTAAATAAGACAAATATGGCTTCTTGCCATGCCATAGTTTGTATGGTGTCTTATCGACCTTCTTTGTGGGAACCATATTTAATATGCGAACAACAGATTCTAGAGCATAATCCTAAAAGGATAAAGGTAAAGTTGTAAGATTAAACATAGATCGTACCATATCCAATAATGTACGATTTCTCTTTTCGGATACACCATTTTGTTGTGGAGTATAGGGAGAAGTAAGATGCTGAAAAATTCCATTCTCACTTAGATAATCTATAAACTCTTGACTTAAATATTCACCACCTCTATCAGAACGAAGAGCTTTAATCTTCTTCCCTAATTGCAGTTCTACTTTTGCTTTAAACACTTTGAATGTTTCAAATACCTCATGTTTATGCTTAAGTAAATAAACATAACCATAACGGCTATAATGATCCGTAAATGTTAAGAAGTAGCTAGCACCTTCCCTTGACGTATGTCTAAGTGGTCCACACACATCAGTATGTATAAGTCTAAGTAGATCAGTAGCCCTTTCAATAATGCTATTAAAAGGTTTTTTAGTCATCTTTCCAGAGATACAAGACTCACATTTATCAAATGACTCATCATTGATATTTTCCAAAAGACCTTCACGTTGAAGCTTTTGTATACGAGTCTTCCTAATATGGGCAAGTATACAATGCCAAAGATAAGAAGATTTCTTGTCAAACTTTCTCTTCTTACTCATGCTAAATACAGATTTATCGTTCTTGGATTCATTATCATGCATGTCTAATTCAAACACACCATTCACAGAAATTGCATTAAAATAGAAAATACCATTTTCCAAACAAAAATTCCATTATTACCAATTGTGTGAACGAATCCATTATTTAACAAACAAGAAAAGGAAATAACACCCCTAACAATTGTAGGTTCATAATGACAATCATTTAATCTCAGTACTAAACCCGAAGGTAAAACTAGATCAAAAGTTCCTATAGCTTCAACTGCTGCTTGTGCGCTATTGCCCACTTGCAGATATTGTTCCCCATAGGAAAGCTTCCTTTCCAGATTAAATCCCTGCAGCGTATTATAAATGTTAATACCGCATCCCGTATCATATACCCAGGAATTTAATTTGTATGTTAAATTCAACAATTCAATCATAAATAAAGTACTTGAAGCTGCAGCGCTCTGCTCAGACTTCTTCTTTATTTCTCGCAATTCTTCGAGGTAAAGAGGGCAATTCCTCTTCCAGTGACCACTTTCCTTGCAATAGTGACAAGTCTCATCCTTTTAAGATTGACTCCACTTAGCAAAGTTCTGCTTGGGTTTCGAATAAGTCGCAACTTGTTTGCCCTTATTACCCTTGCCTTTGCCTTTCTTCTTGTTCGTTTGCGATTTTGGCTTACTCACTCTACCCTTTTGTATGGTTAGTACAGAAGGCGTAGCGGTAGATGCCTTGTCTTTCAACCCCTTTTCATAGTCAATGAGCATTGCATGCAAATCATTAACTGTCTTCCCAGTGCAATGCATATTATAGTTTCTAACGAAATCATTGAAGTCCTTGTTAAGGGACCTATTGATCAAGTTAATAGCCATATTATGATCATAGGTTTGTCCTAGTGAAATGAGCTGTTCCATATAATCCCTCATTTCCAAATAATGGGCACTTACAGACTTTCCTGGAGCTTGCTTGCAGCTATGCAAAGCATCTACTAAGTCGTAGATCTCCACAGCTTACGGCTTTTCGAACATAGCATTGAGCTCTCGCTTCGGAGAAAATAGCTCATACTTCTGTTGAAGTGCAGGAGCCATTTTTCCCAGCATTAAGCAAGCCACCTGAGAGTGCTTCTTAATATTAGCACCGTGTTCAAGCCTTTGCGCATCAGATGCTCCTTCAGCAAGATCCTCTTAGGGAGTAGTCAAGATACCGATAGTACCCGTTGCTCTCAAGACAATTCTTAGCGAGTGGTACCAATCATTGAAGTTTGGGCCAGTAAGTTCAGGTCGTTCAAAGAAAGCTTTGAACGCAGAACTTATCGTGTTATTGGTGGGTTGAGCCATTTCTACATAAATAAGTTCAAATATTAGTATTTTCGATAACAAAATACTTTCAAGAAACTAAAATTACCCCGGTATTAAAACCATATTATTTTCCTTGAATTCTATAACTATATTGACATAGATCCATTACATCAGTTGATCTGCTAGTAATGAATGTACTCAACACAGCAACTTGTCGAACAATTCAATTGACAAACAATTTTCAATTTCTAGATATTTAATGGATTTACATTGCCAAAAAAAACGTTTTGTATTGTAAACATGTTTCATCCCTTCTGAATGCATTAAGTTTCCAGATCTCACTGAGTAACTTAATTAAGTCGTCTAATCTGAGTAACGTAAAACCATCATACGAATTCTCATTCTACAAACGGTTTTCTCTCCATCACAACATCATCCAAAAATCTCATTTGATGACGAAGTAATTTCAAGTGTTCGTTAATTAGGAGCATTCGACTTAAATTTTAAGGGTATAAATTTTGATGTCAAAATCACTGTATGGAGAAGCATGCATACAATCTCCATAGCATAAGTTTAATAAAACATTTAGTAAACTTTTTCATGAGATTAAATTTCTTCATAAATTATTTTGCGGTATTGGTTAAACCAATTAAAGAATTTACCCATAACTCATCACATCTTACTTTGCTAAAACTCGGCTACGCACACAGCAATACCCTTATTCATTGTGGTTCGAATGTGAATTTGTGGTAAATCACCCTTAAGGTATAATTCAATTAATAATCGTAGGTAATTTCAATTTTGACGGGCAGGCGAGCCGGGAATTTGGTCAGCGATTAATGGCATAACACCTCCTTCCTTAACCGGATACATGACCATCGGTGCGTTAAACCCACTTTATAGTTTATCTAAATTGAGTAGGCCGTTAGATTATTATTGCAATTCACCAATCAACGTAATCTTATGTAATTTAAAATCTCTTAACAAATCATTATTTTTAATATGATTTAGTCCATATTATTTCTTTTCAAAAAAACCATTGTTTACAACAATTCAACAATTTTATATATAAACAAGTAAAAAAACTAAATCATAAACACATAATAACAATTTATATGTGCAACAAATAAATCAAATAGGCACATGCATACGATTTATTCAATAATCATTATATCTAGGTCTTTATATCTCTATATAAAAGTCTTCCCTAATTCTAGATTTATTGAATCAAATAATCACGTAGCACATAAAATCATATAAACATATAATTTTACGATCCATGAAAACATGCATGTAATCGTGAAATCCCCACAAATCTTAACAGTTAAATCTCTACGGATCGTAACCATACATGACATAACAATTAATCATGCAATATATTCTAAAATTATCCCACATGTAATTTAGGGTTTCAAAATAATTCCCTTTTTTTATTTAAAATAGAGTAAAAACTCTAATTTAAAAAAACAAAACCCTAATTTTATGAAAAACCTAAAAAACATGTAGTTTTAACTCAAAACAATTACAGTTAAAAGAAACTTTAGATTTTCGATAATTATAACATGTTAAACGGCTCTCGATGCCACTGAAGGTTTATTAATATCATAACAATTATATAAAACCCTAAACGAGATCAAAACACATATAGCGAAAGCGATTTAACAAGATCATAATTAATAACACAATTATAATTAATCGAATTATGGTTACATACCTTTACGCTAAAGCAATTCCACAAGACGAAGAACAAATCACGGATTCGGGTTTAAACCATATATACCAAGATATAGTCTAAAGTAAGACTATATTACGTTCTTGTACACACGTAATACAACGAGTTAACCATGATTCTAGCACGTGAAAACCAAGCTACAATGCCTGTAATTAATCTACCCAACAACCCTATAGAGGGGCTAGGACTAGATTAAGTATACAATTGATCAACCAAGAAAACCAACCAAACATCCATTTGTGGTGTTCCTTGCGATCGACCCAAAAGAGAAGGAAGGGAGAAAGATTTATGTTGTATGATTATGAGGGGATTAGGAGGTGTATTTATAGGCATCAACCCTTGTAGCCCAAGATAAATAAAAGGCAACAAATGCCCCCCCCCACTTGGAGCCCATAATCGGCCGCCTATAACACCCTTAGGGGTGTTCCGAAATCTTCCAAACTTCTTTCTTTTTGTTTATGTATACTATATATTTATTTAACATTCGTTATACCTTAACTATTAATTATTTAATGATCGTTAAAGTTATATAGCTACTTGCTCGGTTAAATTAATAAATACATAAATATATTTATTAAATAAATTAATAAATACTATAAATATATTTATTAATTATATTTGTTAGAAATACGTTTTTACGTATATTATAAGTGTCGGTCACTCCACAATATTATTAATGTTGTAATAGCTCGTAGTTAGTGTTACTTATTAAGTTAAGTAAGAAACCGACCCATGGGCTTGTCATGGGTCGGCCCAAGCCTAAATAAGGCCTTGGGTATAGATACCCCTTTCCACCATGGAAAGGGGTTGGTTGTTGATTTTCACTTTTCTCATTTGAATAAAAAAGACACATAGTTTATCTCTCACTTTCTCTCTCTAGTTTCTCTCTCTAGAAATCTTCAACCCACTTCATAGATTCATAGGTTATCAAGATTCTACATTTGGTATCAGAGCTATGGGGTGATTTAAGGTAATGATTTGTGTTGTTTTTTAGTTTTTGACTGTATTAGTGTTCTTTAAGAAGATCCATCTTGATTCTTGGAGTTTTTGGTGTTTTTGTGATTGGGATTAGTAGATAAGTATTAGTTTTTACTTATTATTGTAGAAATCACAAAACTTTTTGGGTTATTTGGTAAAAAACTAGGTTTTTTCTTCATATATTTGATCGACTGAACACTCGAACAAGGTTTCTGATTACCCAGTAAAGTTCCGAACCAAAAACATCCGGATCAAAAAGTTCCGGATCAACAAGTTCCGGATCAAGAAATTCCGGATCAAGAAGTTCCGAACCAAAAGTTCCGGATCAAGGAAAGTTCCGGATCAAGAAGTTCCGAACCAAAAGTTCCGGATCAAGGAAAGTTCCGGATCAAGAAGTTCCGAACCAAAAGTTCCGGATCAAGAAAAGTTCCGGATCAAGGAAAGTTCCGGATCAAGAAGTTCCGAACCAAAAGTTCCGGATCAAGGAAAGTTCCGGATCAAGGAAAGTTCCGAATCAAGGGAAAGTTCCAGATCAAGATAAAAGTTCCGAATCAAAAACTTCCGAACCAAAAGTTCCGGATCAAGGATTTCCAAGCCAAAATCTTCCGAATCAACACTTCCGAATCAACAAAAGTTCCGGATCAAGGGATATTTTACTTGTTTCTTCGACGACTTTTTTAGAGGATTTAATCTTGGCTTCTTACAACAAAAACTCAACACAATTCACAAGCTTTACTTCACTGCTCGATCAACCGATAATCTTTGTTTCTTTGAAGTGAACAAAATGAATCCGAATTCATTAATGCCTCAGATGACATCACTTACCGACATTTCAGTCATTACGGGAACGGATAATCGCCCTCCAATGCTCATTAAAGAAGTCTTTGAAGCATGGCAAGGCCGTATGATGTCATATCTTAAGGGAAAACCGGTATATGGGAGGCTTATGGTCAAGTCAATTCTGAATGGTCCACTTGATTATGGTAGCATCGTGGTTAACAATGTGACTCGACTAAGGGAGTTTGAAGAACTTACACCAGCTCAACAACTTGTTGCCGATGCAGACGAAAAGGCTCTTCAAACCATTCTCCAAGCTCTTCCACATGACATTTATCGAATGGTAAGTCAGTATACGGTGGCAAAGGATTTATGGGAACGTCTAAAGGTGATGCTACAAGGTATGTCTCTTACCAAACAGGAGAGGGAATGTCAGTTGTATGATCTGTTTGATAGATTCACGTACAGCCCAGGGGAAACGCTTCACGATTATTACTTCAGATTCACTACTCTCATGAATGATCTGAATGTATACAATCTCGTGTTTGCTCTATTCCAGGTTAACACCAAATTTTTGAATACTTTATCTCAAGCTGAATAGGGTGAGTATATTACCGATGTTAAGTTAACCAGGGATTTGCGTAAGTGCAATTTGGATCAACTATATGCTTTTCTTCAGCAGCATGAGAAACATGTGATCATGCACCGTTCGCCTCGAGGTATGTACCCTGATTCCTTAGCTTTGATGGCGAATCAACCAAGCTTGTCACACAACAACACTCCTTATATCTTAGGACATCAAGCCTATCATCCATCACCTTACATGACACCAACCTTCCCCCAATACTCGATTCTACCGCAACCACCCACCTCACATCAGCAACAATATCGGTTTAATGCACCTTCACCACACTATGCTTCACAACATCACCCAGCAAGCATTGCACCTTATGCTCAGTCTTCATATTCTTCTTATCAAGAGAATGCAGCATATCCATCAAGCTACTCTGACCACATGAGTGTTCCTTCTAGTGCTTATACAGCTCAACAAGACCAAGCACTGTATTGTGATGATGATGAAGTCCCCATTCCTGAATTCAAACAAGGAACTGATCCAGTTGAAGTGTTAGCCACTATGTCTGCTTACCTCACAAGGACTTTAAGCAAACGAGGATTTAGAGGACCAGATCCTACTAACAATCAGCTGAGGAATTCATCCAATTCTCGCCAACAAGCTACTATTGAGAATGGCAGGGTAATGGTTCAACCTATTCAACCTTATCAGGGGAGACCTACTACATCAACTACCAATGCTCGCACGGTCAATCCTGCTCCAATGGTCAACACTCCTCCACGGGCTAATTCCACAGGCAAGTTGAGAATGATTACATGCTACAACTGCAAGGAAGAAGGTCACATGTCTAGGGATTGCAAGAAACCCAAGAGGAAAAGGGATGGTCAATGGTTTGCAGAAAATATTTATCTGGTGAATGCTCAGGCACAAGGAAGGGAACTTGATGAAGAGGAGCTTGCATTTCTTGCTGATCCAGGGATTGCTGAACAAGACGTTGTCACTACACAGAATGCAACATACCAAGCAGATGATCTTGATGCTTATGATTCAGACTGCGATGAACTTCAATCTGCACAGGCAGCTCTTATGGCAACTATCTCTAGCCTAGGGCCAGAAAAGAGATCTGAGGTACTTATTAATACCACTGATAATACCACTGATGCTAGTATTCAACCACATCATGTTGTGCAAGAGAGTGCTGATTCGAATGAGTCCTCGGTGGTGAGTCTTTCAAATGAGGAGACAATCAATGATAGTAATATCAATGTGAGTCCCCAGACTTTGAGTGAATTACAACCGAGAGCCATTTCGCATACGCATACTCCTGCTCAACAAGATTTGGTCATGGTTCCTGCTACATTACTTAGCCAAATGAATGCTGCACTCTTAGAAACCCTAGCTAAGAATAAGAATTTGTCTGATGAGCTTGCCTTAAGCAACGAGAAAGTTCAAACTTTGGAATTAGTGCCTTCGTCTAGTGTTCTAACAAATCCCGAATATGATCATTTTCGAAACAAACAAATGGGTCATTTGCAAGAAATTGAAACCTTAAGAGCAGATCTTTCTAATGAACTTAAAGAAAAAGAGTTAGTGGTCACTAATTTTCAAAAACTTCAAACGGATTTTGAATTACTCGAGTCTAAGAAGAATGAAATGGAAATTAATGCAGCTAATAAGATTAGAAGTCTAGATTATTTTCTTTTAAGACAATACGCTGCCTCTCAACTAGTGCACTTATTTGATGCTTCGTTTAGAGAATTTAACTTATCACGTCAAAAAGGCCTTCCCCCTAACCCACGGTATGCAAAACAAGCTTTAAGCCATAGTCCAAGACTTTATAATGCAACCCAATTAGGATTGGTCTTAGACCCGATTGTTATTTTCGATGATCGCACCAATAAGGATCTAGTTGATGAGAATCGGTCATACAATTTTGCAAAATATCCAGATTGTGATTATTTTAAAATGAATCAGGAGCTTGCTAAAACGGATTTTAGAATTCGCTTCCATATGGACAAAGATCTCATTACAGCACCAACCTACATGTTGAATGAAGAAAACCCTAGTACACTTCCTACACTTGTCAAAATGGAAGGTCCTAAGGAAATTCCAAAGGATCTTCCACCTATTAGCACTGTATGGTTAAACTTGCAAGAGATTAATCAATACTTTACTAATTTTGACAAGGTCATTTTGGAATGTACGACTTCAAATGGCCTAAACGCCGGAGAATGGGCTTTCGAACACATGAACGAGGTGTTTAAGAATGAGATCAATCCGTTTGTCGAAAGTCTAAAAGGAAGTTTTGCATCTCTTAAGGAAAATCTTGAGTTTGAAATTGGAGAAGTTCAAAAAGTGTTTTATGAAATGGACACCGCTTACGAACTACAACTAATTGAAAAGGAAAAGATTTTATCCGAATATGACCGATTCTTGTCCCAAGTAATTTCGTGTGATGTGCTTACTACTGTGAATGTTAATTATTCGAATGTGCTTACATTCGCTATGATTAACTGTGATGCTGTGAATATATGTGATGATGTGTGTGATCTCTCTGTAAATGTTGCTGATACTGTAAATGAGGTAGATAATCATTCTTGTCACGAATCTAACGCTGAATTTTTAAAGCTACAAGATTCTTACAATTTACTTTCAAAACGCTTTAATCAACTCGAACAACATTGTATATCTTTAGAATTAAAACAACAAACTCAAAATAAGGATCTTTTGATATCAAATGGTTGTGAAAACGGTGTTGAGACGAGTGACAAGATGATTGCAATAGTTAAGTCATTAGAGGAAGAGATTATGAGATTGAAGAGAGATGTGTCATCAAATGAAACACTAAAATTGGAACTAGAGGCTGCAGAGTCTAAAAACCAAGACTTAGAAATTAGACTTTCGTCTATTCTAGGGTTGATGGATCGGGCAAGACAGGGACTATCGGCTCTTTATGGTTCAATAGAAGAACGCTTAGCTTTTAATGCAGCACAACAACAATCTTATGTTGAACAACTGACCCAAAAGTATGAGGAAATCTCTGACTTAAACATCCTGCTCATTGACAAAAACATGGTTTTGGCCGAGTTAAAGGAGACACTTCTTCTCACCCGACAAGAAGTTGTTGATAACTTAGCTACCGACTCTGCACCGTCCTCTAGTGCTCCAACAACCAAGTCAGTAGTGCTCTATAAGAACCCGCTCCATAAGAAAAACCCGGTTACCTACGATGATTATATGAGGAATGCAATTAAGCATGTAGATCTTGTTAGGGATATCTTAGACGATCTTTATACCTTAGATCCCTCAAGTAGCTACTATTATTCAGCCCATGAATATATTAAGCGTGTTCAATATTGCTTAGCCTACTTGCAATACATAGGTAAACCAGGTTCTGCACTACTCACTAATCGTCCCATTGCTGTAACTCCATTCAATAAGACCCCAGGAGCAAAACCTTCATTGGCACCATCAAGTAAGGCACCTTTAAAATATGTTGCTAATGTTCCCACTTTGCCTTCTACAGGAGTAAAAGAGTCTACTAAGGCTAAAGGATCGCCACTCAAGAAAGATAAGATCAAGCCCTCCACTAGTAGTACCAACAAGAAGAAAGTAGAAGCTCACCATAGGAATGTTAGTTCAGTTTTAAATAAAAAGAATCATGTTAAGACTAAAAGCTCTGCGCCTGTGCAGAAGCCTAAACCATTTGTGAATTTTAATTTGAATTGTTGGAATTGTAATGAATGTATGTTTCCCAACGTCATGATTTGTGTCTTATTGATCATGTGAATGAAATGAATGCCATTAGGAATAATCTTGAATGGAAGCCAACTGGTAGAACTCGTGCCCAAGTTAGATGGCAATGGCGTCCCACTGGTAGGACCTTTACATTAGATGGAACAATGTGCCCTTTAACTAGGAATGCATCCATTGAGGTTAGGTCTGAGCGTCCTTTAGTTAGGCACACTAGCACTAAAGTTTGGAAACAGCGCCCTTTAATTAGGTCAGCCCCCACTATAGTGCCTATCAGTGAAGAAATACCTCAGGATTTAAGCCAACTAGAATCTACACCACCAACTAGGAAGAAGAAGGCTAGGAAATCTAAGAAACCTAAAGTTAGCAAATCTAAGATTATTAAATCTGTACCTGCTAATAACAAGGAACATTCAGATTCCGATACCTCTACATTGTCCTCGTCCGGTGATATTTTCAGGTGGTCCAAATCATCCTCTGGTATTTGGACTCCGGTTGTTCAAAGCATATGACCGGAGATCGCTCGATGCTCCGAAATTTCGTCAGCAAGTTTCTTGGAACGGTTAAATTCGGTAATGATCATATTGCAAAGATAATGGGGTATGGTGAATATCAGATTGGAAACGTTACGATTTCAAGGGTATACTATGTAGAAGGTCTTGGTCATAATTTATTTTCAGTAGGACAGTTTTGTGATTCCAACCTAGAGGTTGCTTTTCGACAACATACTTGTTTCATCCGCAACTTGGAAGGAAAAGACTTGTTGAAGGGATCTCGTGGTGCAAATCTTTATACGTTGTCCCTACAAGACATGATGGCCGCCTCTCCAGTATGTCTTCTCTCTAAAGCATCTAAGACCAAGTCATGGTTATGGCATCGCAGATTATCTCATCTTAACTTTGATGCTATTAATCATCTGGCTAAAAACGAATTAGTTCGTGGTCTTCCAAAGCTCAAATTTCACAAGGATCATTTATGTTCCGCGTGTTCAAGGGGGAAAAGTACCAAGAAATTATACAAGCCCAAAGCTGAAGACACCAATCAAGAAAAACTTCATCTTTTGCATATGGATCTTTGTGGGCCAATGAGAACTGAAAGTGTGAGCGGTAAGAAATTCATTCTTGTTATTGTGGATGATTTCTCTAGGTTTACATGGGTTAGATTTCTACGTACAAAGGATGAAGCACCGAAGGCTATCATCACTTTTCTGAAATTCATTCGGGTACGTTTGAATACTACTGTCCGCCGTATTCGTACAGACAATGGAACAGAGTTCGTCAACCAGACTCTTAGTGATTACTATGAAGGAGTTGGTATCTCTCATGAAACATCCGCTGCACGTACTCCACAACAAAACGGTGTAGTTGAAAGACGGAATCGTACGCTTATGGAAGCTGCTAGGACTATGCTGATTTATGCGAACGCTCCATTGTTCTTGTGGGCAGAAGTTATATCTACTGCATGTTTCACCCAAAACCGTTCTATCATTCGGAAACGCCATGGAAAAACACCTTACGAGCTTCTACATGATCGTAAACCCGATGTTTCATTCTTTCATGTGTTTGGTGCTCTTTGTTATCCAAACATTAATAGTGAGAACTTGGGCAAGCTTCAACCGAAAGCCGATATAGGTATTTTCATTGGTTACTCACCCTCCAAGAAAGCACCGAATTTACAACCGTCGTCTTGGTAAGATTGTAGAAACTATGGACGCAGATTTCGATGAGCTGACAACGATGGCTTCTGAGCAACGCAGCTCTGAACCCGCGCTTCATGAGATGGGAACCGGTGCTATCAGTTCCGGATTAGTTCCCAATAATCCTACTTCTACATCATTTTTACCACCTACAAGGCCCGAGTGGGATAAACTGTTTCAACCGTTGTTTGATGAATTCTTCGATCCCCCAAATGATGAAGTTCAAGCACCTGTAATGATAGCTCCAATCCCTGAAGTTGTTGCTCAAGCAAATGAAGCTTTATCTAATGCATCTTCAATTAACATTGAACCGGATGCACCTTTACCAAGTGATTCTCAAACTACACCTGAATCATCACCCTTACTTGTGCCTAATGATGTTGAAGAAGATTCTATTGATCACGACTTGGAATATGCTCACCTACAAGAGCTTCCTTTCTTTGGTGTACCGATACATGAAAACCCTTCAGCCGCGTCTACCTCAGAAGAAGCTCCTTCAATTGTCCACTCCAGACCACCACGGATTGAAAATCATAGCACCAAATGGACAAAAGATCACCCAATTAGGAATGTCATTGGAGATCTAGATCGACCAGTCTCTACTCGCCATCAATTACAAGAGAGTGCACTCTATTGCTATTTTGATGCATTTCTCTCCGAAGTTGAACCTAAAAATTGGCAACAGGCTATGACTCAATCATCTTGGATTGAAGCCATGCAGGAGGAACTAAATGAATTCCAAAGACTTGAAGTATGGGAATTAGTTCCTCTCACTGACAAGGTTAACATCCTTACTTTGTTATGGGTTTATAAGGTTAAACTCGATGAGATGGGTGCAGTATTAAAGAATAAGGCTAGATTGGTCGCTAGAGGATACAAACAAGCCTTGGGTATAGATTTTGAAGAATCTTTTGCTCCTGTTGCAAGATTGGAGGCTATTAGACTATTCCTTGCGTATGCTGCTCATATGAACATGATCGTCTATCAAATGGATGTGAAGACGGCATTTTTGAACGGTGAACTAAGGGAAGAAGTCTATGTTAGTCAGTCGGATGGGTTCGTTAGCACGGAGTTTCCTAATCATGTGTACAAGCTTAAGAAGGCTCTCTATGGGTTGAAACAAGCTCCACGCGCGTGGTATGATCTCCTTTCAACATATCTCATCTCGGAAGGCTTCTCCAAAGGCAAGGTGGACCCAACTCTATTCACTCTCAAGGAGGACAACGACATGATTCTGGTACAAATTTATGTTGATGATATAATATTTGCTGCCTCTAACATAGAATTGTCCAAACGCTTTGAGAAGATAATGTCCACACGCTTTCAGATGTCAATGATGGGAAAAATTTCATTTTTCTTAGGATTACAAATTTCTCAGAATCCCAGAGGCATCTTTATTAATCAATCCAAATATGCTCTAGAATCTTTAAAGAAATATAACTTTGAAAATTGTGACCCCGTGGACACTCCAATGGTGGAGAAATCCAAGTTAGATGAAGATAGGAATGGGACTATTGTCGATCCAAAACTTTACCGTGGGATGATCGGCACCCTTCTCTATCTGACTGCTAGCAGGCCTGATTTGCAATTTGCTGTATGCATGTGTGCCCGGTATCAGGCTCGGCCTACCGAAAAGCACTTACATGTTGTTAAAAGGATCTTTCGGTATCTCAAAGGAACACTTCATCGTGGTCTATGGTATCCGAAAGATTCCTCTATTGCTTTAATATCATACGCAGATGCCGATCATGCTGGGTGTCAAGACACGAGGCGTAGCACTTCTGGATCTGTGCAACTCCTTGGAGACAGATTGATTAGTTGGTCTTCAAAAAGGCAGAAAAGCGCTGCAATTTCTAGCACGGAGGCTGAATACATCGCAATGTCCGGTTGTTGTGCTCAAGTCCTTTGGATGAGATCACAATTAACTGACTACGGTTTGGGTTTCAACAAAATCCCGATGTATTGTGACAACAAGAGCGCCATTGCCCTTTGCTGCAACTATGTTCAACACTCTCGGGCCAAGCACATAGACATTCGCTACCATTTCATTAAAGAGCAGGTGGAGAACGAAGTGATCGAGCTGTATTTTGTCACTACTGAGTATCAGCTGGCAGATATGTTCACCAAAGCCTTAGATCGAGGACGAATCGAGTTTTTGATCGACAAGCTTGGCATGAAATCATTCACTCCAGCGACTCTCAAAGAATTGGCAGAAGAATCAGCTGAATAGTAGTGGTAAACTATTCAGGCGTATCCTTTGTTCGTGATCATGTATATTATCGTATATATATATAAACCACAAAAAGAAAAATACAAAAATATAAAACCAAGAAAAACCATAAAAAATATAAAATCTACAAAAACCATAAAAATTATAAAATCCAGAAAAACCAAAAATATTTTTCGTTTTTAAAACGGGCATGTCTTTTAGTACGGTAATATTTACGGCCTTAGAAATGTCGATCAATATTGACACGGTGCCATAAATAGAGTCCGTATAAAAGTTGTATTTTTTTTTTAAAACATGCCCATTATGGCTTGTAGTTATTTCAGACTGCAACCCGGTTTTCATATTAAAGTCACGTATTTCTGTTAGCCTCAAAATATTGAGCCAAACAAGAATGCTCGGTCATATGTTTATTATGTATCGTATTATAGAACGTTGTAATAGGTAGTATATTAGTCGTGTTAAACGGGCTTAACTTTAGGCTAAAGTTCATTGATAAGTAACTAAAGCCCAAAAGGAAAGCCCAGCCCAAACCATATAGTCCATAAAGAAGCCCGCATGTGGGTGGACTATATATACCCTTCCTAGCATGTTAGGAAGGGTGTTGGTCATTTCATTTTCTTCTAATCTAATATTCCACAAGTTTCACCAACCATTTTCTCTCTACTTTCTCTCACTACTTTCTCTCTCTAGAATTCTTCTCATATCTACCTTTCTTTCTTTAATTCGTGTGTTATAACATCACATATTTGGGACAACAATTGGTATCAATCGCCATGGGGTAGTTTTGTGATTGGTTGTTGTGTTTTCATATGATCCGTTCGATTTGATCCATATTTCTTCCTCGAATTCAAGATTTTTCTTGTTTTTGATTGTGTTTCTTAATCGTATAACTTCTTTAATCTTGTTGTAGAGATTTGGTTGTTTTGGTTTGGTTAAAAACACGATCTTGTTGCCTAAAAGTTGCTAAATTTGTTGCCTAAAAGTTGCTAAAATCGTTGCCTAAAAAGTTGGAAAAAAGGTCCCTTATTGCGACAGCTACAATTTCGGAAAAGGTAAGTACGGTTTCGATCGCAATAACCCTAGGGTTCTACTTTGCGATCTAAGGATTCTGATACCCTATTCCGATCTGGACATTCCGATCGTACATTGCGATCTGGGATTCCGACGGTTTCAAGGGACTTTTGAGTCGTTACTCTGCCAAATTTGTTTTAGACACATTCCGATCTGAACATTCCGATCTGAACATTCCGATCTGAACATATTCCGATCTGAACATTGCGATCTGGGATTACGATAGTACATTGCGATCTGGGATTCCGACAGTGCATTGCGATCTAAGCCACATTCCGATGAACATTCCGATGGACATTCCGATGGACATTCCGATGGCACATTCCGATGACTTGTTTAGCTAAATTTTGTTCGAGTATTTTTTCGACTTAGCCACCATCTAGACTAGTTTCGTAATATCGTTTACACGAAGATTAAAAAAAAAAAAAAAGAGTTTTTTGGCGGGAAAACCATTTTAAAATTTATTTTTTCCTAGACCATTTTTAGGCCATTTAAGCTTCGATTTCAAATTTTGGCGATGCGAAAAATTTTTCGACCAAAAATTCAAATTTTCGGACCAAAATTCAAATTTTTAGGCCATTTTTAGGTTTTATTTTTGTCAAAATTTTTCTCTTTTCAAAATTTTTCCCTATTAGTTTTTGGCTATTTCGGACTTGATTTCAAAATTTGGTAAGACAAAATTTTCAGTTTACCGTTTTGTCGGACTGAGGAATTTACTGTCGGACTGGGAAAAAATTGGAATTTTCGAAATTCAAACCAATCACACCATATCTACTTAAGATCCATTTTCACTTCATTAACTGAGAAACCATCATCATGGAAACGAGCAATGCGTGTTCAGACAGAGAAGAACGAGAGATGCAACTACAAGAACAAGTCCTTAAACAGCGTTGTATGCAAGCTTTCAGTGATCTTAAAACGAATCTAAAACGTCTGGAAAGAGAGACCTTCTCGTACAATCCTTTGTATATGCGTGCTTTTCATTCCTTTTTCGGAAATGATCATCGCACGTTCACTTATGACTTAAGAGACCACTTGAAGAATCTTGAGAATGAATTACTCAACAAAAACCTTCATGAGACAAATTCCAAGAATGCCTTAAAAACACTCAGAACACCGTTTCAACCATTCTTTGCTTCACAGCTATTCAAGAATCCTAATTTTGAGTCAGAAGTTCGAGATGCAAATCAACACTTCAAAGACTACACTATAATGGAAGCAAAATCATTCAGAGATTTGATATTTGGAAACATGGAATCAATTGAAAGGCTTTTGGATGAACGCCTACTTCATGCAAAAGACATGATCAAGAAGATGAATGACACAAGGCTGAAAATGCAAGAGTGCACGGTGGCAAAGATTCATGTCGTGGATACGAGTCCAGTCTCAACTGTAAGTAACAAGACAATATTGAATAATGCAACTGATAGCTACAGAACAGGGAAAACAACGCATGGTGAGCAGAATGAACATAACAGCTCAGGGAAAGACAACAGCAGCTCTGACAAACAACAAATCGACTCTGAGAATGTCATCAACAATACACCTTCCTATGATAATGGTCCTGTTTACGATTCTGAGCCATTAGAAGAGGTACACAATGCTGAATTTAATGTGTTTGCCAATGCCAATACGCATGAGCATAGTGATCAAACAACAAACCTTATTGACACATGTATGACGGAAAAGGTTGATAGCAATACCACACCAAATTCATCAGACATGTGCAATAATGAGTTTGAGGATGATCAACATGCAAATGAGTATGATGATGAGGAGCGTGTCGCGCTTGCTAATTTAATTGCTAGTTTACAAAAAGATGTCAATGAAACTAGAAAGAGTCAAAAGCAATTAAAGAAGGCAAACGCAGCACTCACTCAAAACTTTGAAGAATGCAAAGCCGCTCTAATTAAATCTAATGAGACCCTTGAAAGTAATAGGGCTGAGCTTCTTCAAAAGACCAAAGAGCTTGAGAGGTACAAGGGCAGTACGTTAAAAAGTCAAAAGGACGATTTTGAAAACAAATATAATACAACTCTTGAGTTATTAGCCAAAGAGAAGCGGCAATATAATGTTTTCCTAATGGATGAACGTCAAAAAACGTACCGTTCCAATACCAAAGTTAATGAACTTGAACAAAAGCTCTCTATGACCACTACTGATTCTGCTAAAATTCTTGAGGATAAGAAACAAGAGGTAGATGCGTTAAAACAAGACTTCAAAAGTAGATATAATAAAGAAACTGAAAAGGTAACGAAATTAGAAGCACAAGTCGAATTTTTGAAGAACGTTGTTTATAAAACGCATGATTCTATTCAATCTGTAAGAATGCTAGCACCTCCATCGATGTTTAAGGGTCAAGCTAGCTTTGCAAGTCCTGAGTACCTTGCCAAAGCTCAAGCTGCGAACCCGTGTCTTTATCTTGATGAGACTGAAAGGACAGATCTTGATTGCATGCCTGTTAGTGCCAATATTGAAGAGACTGCCCTTTGGGATGATGATAGTAAACCACTTGTCAATAAGGAGTTTGTGAAACCATATAATTATGCTTATGAGAATAGTCTTTATGGTCTTTTAAACAAACAAACTCAGAAAACTCGTGAGGAAGTGTTTCTAGAATGCAAACAAAAGAGAATTTAATGGAAGAAAGCATTTGCCCCTAAGAAATCTAATGTTTACAAATACATAAACTACCTTCCTCTAGATGAATCTAAAAGCAAGAGTAGGAAAACATTAGGTATTCTTAAACACCACATAGATAATGTTAAATCTATTGTTGAAAGAGACTGGGCAAAACGTGAAAATGCTGAGTGGACACGTCCGATTCCTCAAGATATTACCTTGCTTGTGAAAGAACTCTTAATTCCAAACACGACATTGATTAAAGAAACTGTCCTTCAACTTGAGGAGTTCATTCGGACTGAAATGTTTGATGACTTAAAATATGTTGAATCTCTTGAGAAACGCATTGATGATCTTCAAATGGAGAAGTCTGATTTCTCAGATGAATATGATTTACTCTTGGAAGAATGCGTTTCTAAAGATGTTATGTGTGCTTATTTTACATCTTGTGCTGATATTGATGAATATTCTGAAGTTGCATGCCAATATCTTGATAAGAGCAAAGAATGTGAACGTCTTGAAATTGAGCTTTCGAAACGTAAAGAAAATGTTGACAAAAAGGCTTTTGAGTTACTTCAACACAAAACTGATTTCCTTCAAAAACATTGTCATTCTCTTGAACTTGCTTTACAAAAAGACGTTGGTAGTTTTCCACATGATAATAAATTGAAAGAAAAACTTTCCCAAACGTTTCGAGAAATGAATGAACAGAATTTGGAAATTAAAGGGTTGAAAGCTCAATTACAAGACAGGGACAGAGCGATAGCAGAGTTGCAGAAACTCGTTGCTAAAATGGGTGGGAAAATCGTGGAACCTAAAGTTGTGAAACCTGTTGTTCGACAACCCAATGCCTACAAGGATTCAAAGCCGTCTATCTTAGGAAAACCGACTCCATTCTCCAATTCTTCTCATATGAAATCTAGGCTACCCCCTAAGACTGATATGCAACCAAGTGTTCCAAAACCATCCATATCACCCTATGTTCCCCCATTTAGAAAGCATACTTTTGCTAAAGACAACCATGTGAATGCACCTAGCACTTCTAGGACTCCTCCAAAATGTGTGACATTCACGTCCACAAAGGAATCTGTAGGTTCAAATGACCTCGTTCATACCCACAACCTAGAGGATGCGAAACAAAAAGGGAAGATTCAGAAAGACAAACCAGTGTATGAAAAACCTAGTTCACCAAATCCCGCTAGAGTTCCACACACTCCTAATGGTCGTCAACCAAAACCTAGGATCCCTCTTCAGCAATCTAGGAATTGGAAACCATCCATGAATAGTCGTGTTTCAAACACTACGCCTGAACGATTTGGAAAACAAAGGAATACAAGTACTTTCGTGAATCCCAAATTCCCTGTATGTCCCACTTGCAAAAAGGGCATTCAAAATGGAAATCATGACCATTGCATTTTGCAATACCTCTATGAGGTCAAATCTCGTTCCTTTGAACGGAGATCGAATACAAAATCCCATAAGACAACAAGGAGATACAAACCCGTCGTAAAGAAAAGCAACCACACCAAATCTGAAACGTGGATTCAACAAGGACATAGTTTCTCTCCAAAGAAGTCTTCCGATGTGCAAGAGAAAGCTACTCCTAAATCTAGTCTTCAGTGGAAACCAACGGGTCGGATCTTCACAGAAGTTGGTCTTAAGTGGATTCCAATAGAGAAGAGTGATGACACCTGCACCAGCAATAATGCTACTGTTCTACACGCTGAAAAGGAATTTGTTACTCCTAATTCTAGTATTTGTGCAAATTCTTCTTCTGTGATTGCAGGTACAACAGCGGATTCTGAACCCACTTCTCCTTCTTCAAAGGGTTCCAATTCTGTACATTCTATATCACCTTCTTCTGCTGTACAAAAGTCTATTTTGGATTATTTTCGAAAAACTTGAGAAAACACAAAAATATAATAAAATGTAAATATCCATAGAAAAAAAATAAAAAATAAAATGGAAAAACTTTCAAAAGACCAAAAATATTCTTTTCGACATGTCTTTCAGTATCGATAATATGGACGTACCTAGAAATGTCGCTCAATAACGACACGGGTGTGTACATAAAGCTCGAATGAAAGTTGTAAATAGTTTTCAAAACATGTCATTTCAATGATTTACAATTACCTCAGATTGTGACTCGTACTTCAAAGAAAGGAAAGTTGATCACGATGATTACTTATCCTCAACAACGGGAAAATAAAATTTCTCGGTCATGAGCTATCGATAAAAACATTCAATGTTTTTAAGCTCATGTAAACGACTTACAGTTAAATGTCAGGCTGTAACTCGAACTTCATATAAAGGAAAGTGTATCTTTAAAGATAACTTATCCTAACCAACGGGTAGAGCAATCTATCTTGAGTTGAGCTTGTCACAAAACATTCAACGTTTTGAGCTCAACACAATGGCTTGTAATCACTTTCAGATTGCAACCCGGTTCTATAGTCACGGGGGAGTGTACGATTTCGTGCTCTTACCCTTAGCAAAAGAAGTTAACTCTTCTTACACTTGAGTGGATTCATCAAGATATTCAAAGTCTATGAACTCAAGTTTATGCTTTAGAAAAACCTTTCGACAAAAAGAATTGATTTTTCAAAAAGCGTTGAACACAATTTTTTCAAGAATTTTTCAATGATATTCAAAATCTTTCAAAAATTATGTGTTCAACAACTCCCATCCTCAAAAAGCGAAATGTGGATCATATCCTCATAATGACAATTTAATTGGATCAATGTTTGAGGGGAGCATTTTAACTTCATGCAAAAGATTAACACATCTTTCTTTCGGAGATTTCAAGACTATTTTTCAAAATATATTTTAATCAAATTTGGTATCTCTAATATCAAAAGATTTTATATATTAGAGATAGGGGAGAAAATGTGATTAAAATGTGATCTAATATAAGACTCAAGCACGTTAACTCTTACCCACATGTGCAAAATGTTTACTTAAATTCTTTCGCATTTAAATGCACATGTGAAGGGGGAGTTTTTCTGAAACGACAAAACTAGCAAGGTGTTAAATGTTTTTCAAACACTTTGTTAGAATTTAAAGTGGTTTTCATGGTTACGATCAAATACCCACAACATCTTTAATTCACGACGTTATTGGTGTCAAAAGGGTGGTTAGGTTTAAGTCCTATGATCCAACCAGAACCAGAGGGATCTTCCCAGGGACAATCCAATAGATTATTAGAAGTCCTTAGGAAAGATGGAGTTGAATGTGAACGTAGCAGAATGCCGACTAAGTACTGATGCTAGCACTGGAACAATCACAACAAGGTGCTAGTAATGATGTCTTGGTAAGCATTGAAGGGGTTGAAGAATGAAAAAGAAATGTAAGGATAAAGGGTCTAAAGAAAGAACCCCTCCATACAACTTAGGCAGAAACCGGGTCAACTCATCATGAAGACAAACTCATCATGGACCCAGTGATGTGAAGCACAACCCTTTCCTAGCTACTCAGGCTTCTCTCAAAAGAAGTTTGTTTTATTGTCACGGAGATCAACACGACTTCTATTGAATTTCTCACTCCGAGATAGTCGATATTGAATAGGTGGCATCTGCTCCAGCCTCCGACCACTAAAAGTGCACAAATAGAGTCTAGAGCCAAGAGATCAATCAAATCTCGTTAGGACACACGGATGAAGATCAAGAGAGTCCTACGCTATATCCTTGTGATATTGCTAGAACACTCAGAGTGATACTACTTAGTATTCGCAATGATGAGTGGAAATCCTTCCAGTGTTAACATCAAACAGCACTGCGGTAGGTCATATGCAAGATTCTTTATGAATTGAACATATGTAAAACTGAAAAGCAACAGTGGTTTGATTCTGAATTGATTCAAACTCGTTTCAGGTTTCTACGCAATATCTTTATGGTCTTGCCAGAACATTCAGAGTGATATTCATTAATATTCACAGTGACGAATAGAAATCCTTCTAGCGTCAACATCAAACAGCGCTACGGTAGGTAACTTGCGAGATTCTTACGAATCAAGCTTGTGTCAACTGGAAAGCAACAATGGTAAGATTCTTAATGAATCAAACTTGTTCCAGGAATTTGAATTGACGATTTTAATCAAGCGGATATCTATCCAATTGATTCACTCTTTATGTTCGCAGTCTTGCTTTGAGACGGTCGAGTAAAGAGAACGGCTAGTACAGCCGCGAAACCCTATCAAGGAGATTCTTAATTGAATCTACCTGATCACAGGTACGATATTTAATATCGTATAACGGTCTTCACCGACCGGAGGTAAAACGCTACCGATTTAGGACGAATGTCAAAGCCATTCAGTCCGTGTCTATGTTTTGTCTCGAGAAGGTGGCGTCACGGTGTACACAGCAAAGTCAATGATTCAGAAACCACATACTCATGCCTAAATACATATTCAACAATTAATAGTGTGAGTATGTGGATGAAGACACAAGATCGCAAGATGGCAAAGACAAGTCAAGGATGATTTGAAGATCTCAAGCTTAAAGACAAAGTCGAAAGACAACGACAAAGGCTCAAAGATCACAGCATGAAGAAACAAGACTACTATTACACGTTCAAGACTCATTTATGGCGAGATTAGTAATCTCTACAAATTTCCTAAATGACCAAGGTTTATGACCTCTCATTGGGGGAGATTGTTAGCCTCAAAATATTGAGCCAAACAAGAATGCTCGGTCATATGTTTATTATGTATCGTATTATAGAACGTTGTAATAGGTAGTATATTAGTCGTGTTAAACGGGCTTAACTTTAGGCTAAAGTTCATTGATAAGTAACTAAAGCCCAAAAGGAAAGCCCGGCCCAAACCATATAGTCCATAAAGAAGCCCGCATGTGGGTGGACTATATATACCCTTCCTAGCATGTTAGGAAGGGTGTTGGTCATTTCATTTTCTTCTAATCTAATATTCCACAAGTTTCACCAACCATTTTCTCTCTACTTTCTCTCACTACTTTCTCTCTCTAGAATTCTTCTCATATCTACCTTTCTTTCTTTAATTCGTGTGTTATAACATCACATATTTGGGACAACAATTTACTTGGAAAACGTTGGCTCACAACGGGAATTAATTTTCTCGGGCATGATTTATAAGCCAAATCATGCAAAGGGATCAAGTTTACTTTACAACTTGGTCTAACACGAGTTAGTGTACGTCTCAGTGCATTAATTTGTCAAAATAAGAGAAATCTTATTGCCACCACGAATCAATCTTTTTCAAGATATTAATTGGAAATGCTTTCATCAATATTTGACTCTTTAAACAATGACTACAGCTCTTTAAATAGAAAACGGGTCATCGTTTAAGGAGGAGAAAATATTAAATCATCTTCGTCATCAAAACGATTTTCAAAAGTGTTTGTGGAAAATTAATTGGCTAAATGGTTTATGAGTGGTCTTGCTTTAGAATACGACTTGTGCTTGTTCAATGTGATAGGAATTGCTTTAAGTTCTTGGAGATTTGCTAATAGGTTGCGATGCTTAAGTTGTGTGAAGGTTAGGTTGGCTAAGTTAAACGAGTGTTAAAGTATCTTAACGGATGTTAGCCTAATAGGAGTTATAAACCAAAAAGGAAAAGAATAGAAAAGTATAGGGACTTAAGGTGTCATTAGTGAAAATGGTTAAAATTTGACCTAAGTCAAATACAAACCCCCCGTTCCTTTTTTACTTTATTCTTCTTCACTGTTTCTCTTGCCGCCATTGTTACACACTTAAGCTCTCAAAAACTTTCGATTCTAATCAATCCAATCTGTTTCATTCGATTTAAAAGGTACAAACATCAATCCTTTGATTCTTAATTCACCTAATTCATGTAAACTCACTTAATTAATTCGTTTGAATTAAGTCAATCAAGATTAGGGTTTATTCCTTAATTTAGGATTAATTGATTAGGGTTTTAGGTGGGTTTTATGCGGAATATCATTAGAAAGATGTTAAGCTGCCTTAGATTGCCTTAAAAAATCACTATCGAGCTTAGAATAATCTTTCATAGGTGCGTTTGTAAAGTTCCGGATGAACATGGATATCAAACTTCCGAATGAAGGAAGTTCTGAACAAACTTCCGAATGAAGGAAGTTCCGAACGAACTTCCGAATGAAGGAAGTTCCGAACGAACTTCCGAATGAAGGAAGTTCCGAACGAACTTCCGGATGAAGGAAGTTCCGAACGAACTTCCGAATGAAGGAAGTTCCGGATGAACTTCCCAATGAAGGAAGTTCCGGATGAACTTCCGAATGAAGGAAGTTCCGGATGAACTTCCGAATGAAGGAAGTTCCGGATGAACTTCCGAATGAAGAAGTTCCGGATGAACTTCCGAATGAAGAAGTTCCGAATGAAGAAGTTCCGAATGAAGAAGTTCCTAATGAAGAAGTTCCGAATGAATAAGTTCCGAGTGAACTTCCGAATGAAGAAGTTCCGAGTGAACTTACGAATGAAGAAGTTCCGAGTGAACTTCCTAATGAAGAAGTTCCGAATGAAGAACTTCCGAATGAAGAAGTTCCGAATGAAGGACTTCTGAATGAAGAGTTCCGAATGAAGGACTTCCGAATGAAGAGTTCCGAATGAAGGGTTATTTGATTGATAGTTGTTTGCCTGTTATAAGTACTTGTTGAAATGTATTATGCTTAGAAGTCATAATGATGTATATCTATATATTTTTTGTGCATCAACCTTTTATGTCTTATCTTAAGCAGATACGATGACTAATCCAACAGTACAAGCACTCCAAGATGCTAGAGCAGTCGAAATTACCGAAGCAAGAGCCCTCAAGTTCATACCAAACAATTACCGGCTGAAGCAAGTCTCAAAATCCACTCACCATGGATTTAAAGTAGCCATAGCAATCCTTGATCACTCTCATTTCAAGAATGCTTTAAGGAGTACTGCCTCGGTGCCTTATGATTACATGTATGAGTTCTGGGCTACCAAAGAGAGTACTTCAAACAAGATCACCTTCACTCTCGACAACAAGCAGCAGACACTTACTGTTTCAGACTTCCGTAAGATATTTGGCATTCGGGATACACCCAAAGGTATGTCATTTTCCAGGGATCCTACTAAAGACGAACTCATGGAGATGTTCGATGCTCTTGGATGTCCTGACATACGAGTTGTGTCTGAGTTTACCACCGCTAAAGTAGGTCAACCGTGGAGAGCAATGCTGGGTATTCTTAGTAGATGTCTTACACCTAAAACCAGTGGGCATGATGCTTTGCGTAGTCCAATTATGAACATCTTCCATGGAATGTACACAGGCGCAAATGCAGATTATGCATTATTATTATGGGAAGAATTCACCTTTCAACTCTTCCAAAACAAGAAGCTGAAGAATAATTTCTTTCCTTACTCTCGGTTTATCAAGCTTATCATTAATTACTGTATGAAGAATGATGTTACTATTGATAGGCGTGCAGCAAGTCGTCATCACACTGAAGAGGCTGATCACACTGTGGATCTGAGGCATGAAGGACCATCTTGTGGTGTTATTCCTGGTCCTATTCCCGATTATCTTCTGACGGATAAAATTAAAGGTTCTGCTGATTACAAGCTACTGCTGCTAGAAATCAAGAAGCTAAAAGCAAGCCTTCAGACAGTAGAAGACTCGTCTACTACGGTCAAGAGTAAAGGTAAACACAAGCAACCAGCTGCTTTACCTGAACCCGAAACCAAGAAGAAGAAGACTGAGGCTAAGAAGGGAAAGGGTACGGTTGATGAGTTAGTTCTCCGCGACGAAGAAAATGTTGATGATCCTACTCTTGACAAGGCTGAGAGAAAATTAATGAAGATAGCTATTGAAAGGAGTAGGAAAGACACGGGAGGTAGTGGTTCGGGTGCACAAATGAATATTGAAGAAGAGTACGAGGAGCCAGAGGATGTTTATGAGTTTGGATCACCTGAACAGTATTCTACTTCGAAGGAGACATCCATTCCTGTTTCAGCAAGTGTTGAAAAAGAGTCCGGTGCTCCTACAATCATGGTACCTACTCAACCTTTAGTAACTCAACCTCCACCAATACAATCCTTACCAACCCGACCGGTCTCAACACCATTCCTTCCACCACCAATAACTCCCATCCTTAGTACTGTAGTAACAACCGAGCCTCTTCAACCAACCCAGAGTAGCTCTGTATCGTCTTCAATGGCTGCATTTGTTATGGCAGAGATGTTGGATAAACATACGGATAATCAAAGAAAAGAGATGGATGATCTTCGCCAAGAGCTACTTAGACGAGTTCAAAGTGAAGAAGCATCTAAGAAAGCCCAAGAAGAGATGCTTGCTAAGTTCGCTGCAGAGATGGAGTTGACACGTAAAGCTCATGCAGAAGAACTAGCTCAGGTTAAGCAGGCTGAAGCTGATAAGCATGCTGCACGTATCACAAGACTTTAAGCTTTGAGGGATAAATACAAGGAGCAGAAAGAAGCACTTGAAGCTTCTGTTGAAGAGAGAGTGAAAGAATCCGTTGAGTCCATTATGCCAAAACTGCGTAATGAGTTGAAGACACTCGCGGCTGATAACTTGATGATCAAGTCATCCAATCCTTCTGAATCCGCCTACAAAATTGCCTATGATTTGACGGATTTTGAACTAAAGAAGATTCTCAAAGCTCGCATGAGGGAACTTGGATCTTTTGATAAATCTAAGATTTAACGGGCTCTCTACAAATCACTCAATGACGTTATCATGGAGGATGATCGGTTGTTCAAAACGTTTGGAAGTGTGGTACCTTACCACATTATGCCTGAGGAAGAAAGGGAAGAAAGTGAACAAGAAGAGGGTGACGGGGAAGAAGAAGAAGAAGAAGAAGGAGAAGATGATGATGGTGGTGATGATGATGAGGATGATGATGATGATGATGGTGATGATGGTGGTGATGGTAATGAGGAGAGTGATAAGGGGAGCAACGAGGATAGCGATGAGGACGATGATGGTACACAGCCTAAAAAGGGGGACAAGGTAGTCAGCACAAAGAAACCATCTAAGTCTGGTACCAAGTCTCAAAAAGATGCTGAGCAGAAGGAAAAATCTACCTCAACGGAATCAAGACGATCCAAGTGGCGCCACGATGTGAATGCTACTACGGTATCATCAATTCCTGGTACATCTATTGCTGTGTCTATACCTGTTACCACTAACCCTGTTAGTTCGTTTGTTGCTCCTGTGATTGCAGAATCAGTAACCGAACCTGAAGCTGCACAACACTCGCCTGTTCATGACACCGCCGAGATGCCTGAATCAGAACCAACATGTGTTCATGTCTCTACTCCTCTACAACAAGAACCACAATCTACTGTTCCTGAGTCAAGCACACGGGACTGGGCAGACACATTGGAGATTGACGAGACTGCACCGCCACAAGCTTGGATCACGGCAGTGGCTCAATATGATCCAATCACAGACGCTGACAGAGATGTTTTATATCTCCGTATCCGCAGTCGATTGACTTGTGCGCATTTCTGGCTCATGAGTATTAAATCTTCGGTCACTCCGTCGTTGGTAAAGAGAGCGCTAAAGGATAAGAGAATTCACGCCAAAAACAGGTTAACCGAATGGAGTTCGAGTATTATGCTGACGAGGTCCTGAAAGCTCTTAACACCGTTCAAAGGCCAGGCCTCCATGAATCAGAAAGAGCTCCACCTCCACTTGATCCTTCTCAAGATAATCAGATTGCTCTCTACTTCTTCGTCACCTATGATCTTAAGTATCTTCTGAAGGGTTCATCAAAGTACGCAACCTCCCTGACCTTGCTGAAAGCTGCCAACTGGGGGACAATACCCGGATCGAGGAAAAGGTAAACCGACTCTGGGTCCCAAGGGTAACTCGTAATTATGATATGTATGATGTTATAGGTGCATCTCATTGGGACGAACGAGTCCGAAGGGCGTACAGGGGTTGCTGCTTAGCCAATTCAGGAAGTAACGTTAGATCCGATATCCGCATCTCCAGTATTTTAGGGCTGAAAACTGAAGCCAAGAATGGCTATTATCATGTGACGGAGATTCGTCTGAAAAGGGAGGATGACAGAGAATACAAAATCCAGCAGGGAGATTTTTCTATCATTCGCCTTGAGGATATCGAAGATATGTTGCTTATGATGACCCGTGATCAACTCACCCATATTGCTCGTGAAGACATCATTGCTTTGAATACAGCACTTCGTATGTTCACACGAAGCGTTGTTATCAAGAAACGAGTTGAAGATCTTCAATTGGGAGTCGAAAGCTACCAAAGGAAGCTTAACCTCACCCGTCCAATGAATCAAGTTCTACCTCAACATGTAGATAGATGTCCCTATACCGACATTTCTGTCCCGAATTACGGCATTTTCTACTTGAATAGTCGAAGGTTAATGAAGTTTATGAGGGTGGGTGAGCTTTATAAGTACAGTGATGGGACTCTCCTATACGTCAGAGGAAAGTTGGAGCATCTTAATTCAGGTGGGACTTTACCAGAGATGACTGAGGATTGGCATCAGGGTTATCGGCAAATGGCGAAGTATGTGATCAAGAAGATTGATCAAAAGCTCCGTGAATGTAGATTGATGAGGAGTTTAGAAAGATTCGTTGGTGGTAGACCATATGGAGTGCACCACAAGTTACTGCAACGATCCATCTAATGGGTCGTACATTTCAGGTCCACTTTATATTGGTTTTTAATTGTGAATATGTAAATTTGTGAATATTGTGCTTTTATGGCTTGATGTAGTGTTAAGGTATGATAATTTTTCAACAATTTCTCACGAGATTCTAAATCTTTCAAAATATATCATACTAAAGCACTACAACTATCCCTTATTAATTTAAGGGGGAGCATTAACATGTTCTATGGCCAAACATCGATTTCATTTTTTACCCAAAGACCGGTTAATCCATTCAATATCCCAAATATTAATGGTTAACATTTTGGATAAGGGGAGAAAATGGGATTAAGGAGACTTAAATGATACTTGGCTAAAAGATGAAAAAGACTTAACGATAATACAACTTAATATGTGTAAAGCACGTGTTAAGGGGGAGCGTTTTTGATGAACAAAAACACCTAAGGTACAAAACTTTTGATATCAATATCACAAGTACCTTAGGTGATTTTCAAGGATTTTTCATGGTGGCTATACTTTCCCAAAACACGCTTAATTCACGACGAATGTGGTGACAAAAGGGTGGTAGGAATAGGTTTAGTCCAATGATTCATCAGAGCCGATGGAATCTTCCCAAGGACAATTCCCTAGATAGAATTAGAAGTCCTAGGAAAGTTGGAGAAAGATTGTGAACGTAGCTGAATGCCGACCAAGTACTTAAGCTAGCACTGGAACAATCACAACAAGGTGCTAGTTATGACGTATTGGTAAGCATTGAAGGGGTTGAAGAATGAAAAAGAATTGTAAAGATAAAGGGTGTAAAGAAAGAAGCCCTCCTTACAACTTTAGGCAGAAACCGGGTCAATACATATGCTATTGAGATCATTTTTGTTAATGATTCTCGATATTGAAGAAAGACGTCATGGACCCAGTGATGCAATGCACAACCCTTCCCAGCTAACTCAAATATCTCTCAAAAGATATTTGTTTTAATCACACGGAGATTAACACGTTATCTATTGGTTTATTCACTCCGAATAGACTGATATTGAAAAGGTGGCACTCCTCTCCAGCCATCGCTCATTAAATCAAAACGCACTATCGAGTCTAGAGCCAAGAGATCATCTAAAGTCTCATTAGGACACTTTCCATTTATTCCTTGCTTTCTCACACACTGTGAAAAGTAAGAGATTTTTATGAGTCCTACGCAGTATTCTTGTAATATTGCCAGAACATCCGAGTAATACGCAAGTACTACAATGAAGATGGAAATCCTGCTTGAGCCAACATCAAACAAGCTCATGGTAGGTTACACGTGCGGTTCTTTTAGAACCAATCTTGTGAAAAACTGGAAAGAAACAGTGGTTTAATTCTTAATTGAACTTAAACTCGTTCCAGGCCTCTACGCATTATCATATGATCTTGCCAGAACACTCAGAGTGACTCTTTATTGATCACAGTGACGAGTGGAAATCCTTCTAGTGTTAACATCAAACAGCACTTGGTAGGTGACGTGCAAGATTCTTTATGAATTGAGCTCGTGATAACTGGAAAGCAACGATGGTGAAAATCTTAATTGAAATTCACTTGTTCCAGGTTTCATGAATTGACGGCTTTAAATCACAAGGATAATTTATCCAAGTGATTCACTCTTTATGTTCGCAGTCAACTTTGGACGGTCGAATAAAGAGAACGGGTTTACCCGCGAAATGCTGTCAGGAAGTTACTTAATTGAAACTATCCGTCACGGGTACGATATCTAATATCGTCCAACGGTCTTCACCGACCGGAGGTAAAATGCTACCGAATTAGAATAAAATGTCAAAGCCATTTTATTCGTGTCGTTGCTGTGTACCTGTTAAAGACGGTGGCGTTGTTGTGTACCTGTTGAAGACGGTGGCGTTGATGTGTACCAGTTGAAGACGGTGGCATTGCGGTGTTCCTGTAGAAGTCGTTCCCACATGCTTATGTTTTTCTGCATCAAAGTTCAACAAAATTCAAGAAAGTGCAAAATGAAGTCTTCCGCTGTACCAAACTCTGAAGCTTTCGAGAATTCAACAAAAAGTCATAAGTGTGTGGAACATGGAGTCACGAGGAGGCAAGTTTCACAAGAAGGCAAAGATCGCACGTGAAAGGCCAAAAGAACAATGCTCTCAAGCCAAAGCCTAAAAGATCAAATCAAAATATTCACAACAAAAAGAAAGAAGAAAAGACTACGAGCTGAAGAATGAAGACTTAGTATAGTATGCTAGGTTTAGAACTTTGTAACGTGGAGTGACCTCCCTTAGGGGGAGATTGTTAGAAATACGTTTTTACGTATATTAGAAGTGTCGGTCACTCCACAATATTATTAATGTTGTAATAGCTCGTAGTTAGTGTTACTTATTAAGTTAAGTAAGAAACCGACCCATGGGCTTGTCATGGGTCGGCCCAAGCCCAAATAAGGCCTTGGATATAAATACCCCTTTCCACCATGGAAAGGGGTTGGTTGTTGATTTTCACTTTTCTCATTTGAATAAAAAAGACACATAGTTTATCTCTCACTTTATCTCTCTAGTTTCTCTCTCTAGTTTCTCTCTAATTATATTAACTCTTTACATATTGTGTGCAATCCCGTAAACTCGAGTTCGATCCTATCACAAGACTATTAAATATAAGTCCATAAACTTACAACAAAAACAAAAAGGGAGCTCGTAATGCGGGTCACATGTTGCTTACGCAAGCTACGTAGGTCCTCACCCACGAACCTTTCCTTACAATCAGTCTGACTTTAAGTTTTGTTAATTTCCAACTATCGTTAGTGTGAAAATAACAAGTTAAAATGTGATAGATAATGAACTGTATATGTAAGTTTGTTATTACATGTTGGATTGTAAATAACAAACTTGAGCTATTTTTGTGTGTTTAGTAATCATGTTCCATAGGGATGAGCAAAAGAACCAAAGAACCGGACTGAAACCAAGAACTGGATCGGAACTACGAACAACCGAACCGGAACTAGAACCGTTGGTTCAAGTTCCAGTTCTTGTTTTTGAGATTTTTTAGTTCCCGGTTCGGTTCCACCGGTTCTCGGTTCCGGAACCAAATAGCCGATAATTATTAAAATATTATAATATTTTTATTTACCTTACTCAGAAGCTAATATCATAGGTAATATAGAAAAACACAACTAACCTACTCTCAAAAAAACCAACCCGAACATCATAAACTCTAATCTTAATCCGTTGAAACATAAACTGCTATCATCATCAAATCAATAGAACTAGGTTTTATGTTATATTTTATTTGCATTCAATGTATGTATTCTCAATATTAATGAAATACGAGGCTTGTCGACACCGGGCGATGCCCCGGTTGTGTCATGTAGATGATGATGCGTATTGGTTTTATTTTTCTGAAATTAAATTTTAAAAGCGATTTTGGGATTTAGTCAACTTAGTTGTAATCCACAACCAACTATTCGGGTTGTGGCCCAATAAAAAACTTATCTAAAAGCTTAATCCAAATATTTTTTCGGGTTGTGGCCCAATAAAAAACGTATCTAACCTAATTCAAACATCATACGCCTCTTTGTTCTTTGCAGCCACCATAGTGAAAACATGATCACCCTGAACCTGATTTTGCTAAGTATTGAAAATCAATCGTATCAAGATCCAAACCAGTCTTTGTAGTTTTACTTTGGTTGTTGATACTTGAAAGGTTTTTTTCTTTTAAATCCCAAAAGATTAACTCTTATTTATTAAGGTGATTTAAGAATTTTTGTGTGGTAAAATACTTGCAGATCTTATGACTTGTGTGACTAATTTATGTATATTTGGAAGTCTAGTTAAAAGCAATGTACATATGTGGTGTATACGAAGAAAAAGCCAGTTTTATGTGACAACATTGCATATTTGGAAGTCTAGATATGTTTGGTTCTTCCAAATATTGCAGATCTTATGACTTGTGTAATGCATATTTAAGTGATTCGAAAAGAATTAGAAAAAAGATTGTAGGAAACCGAGTGGCAATAGTCTTTAGATGGTGGGTGCTTCTTCAAGAGTGGTTTTCACTTTTGTTTCATTTTCGTTCAGAACTTTAATTTCCATAGGAGGTGATTGAAAAGGATCTTCATTCAAAAATGTTTCAAGCAAGTCGATATCTTCATCCGCATCATGATAATCCTCATCATACGTCGATGGCAAATCCGGTGTGCTAAGAGAAGCATCAACCTCCTCCAAGATAAAATCACTAGCCCCAAATAGAGTAAGGGATGGAGAAGAAAGGACAATAATAGTATCCGATAAAGAAGGATTGCCACTTTCGAAATTAGCCGAGAATCCAAGCACTTCTTGAGAATATTCCTTACAAGCAACATCAATCATATCAACACGATTGATTGACTCTCCGAAATGCTCATAAGAATACTTAGATACATGTCCGATATCAAAGTTAACGGTCTCATCATCAAAACTTAAGGTCATTTTTCCACTTTTCATGTTAATTAAGGCACTAGCCGTACTAAAAAGTGATCTTCCTAAGATCAAAGGCACACGTGAATCTTCGGGGTAATCCACAACTACAAAATCTGCCGGAAAATGAAGCTTCCCTACCTTAACAAAGACATCCTCGGCTATACCTACCGGAAGGGCGGTCGATCGATCCGCAAGCTCGAGAGTCATTCTAATAGGTGTGAGCTCGAGAAGTGATAACCTTTTCCACACGGAAAGAGGCATCAAATTAATGCTAGCGCCAAGAGCTGCTAATGCTAAACATTCTTTCATTTCCGGAAATTCACAAAGGATAAGAAATCTTCCGGGGTCTCCAAGCTTTTCGGGTAGCTTTTTGGTGAGAACCGCCGAACAATTAGCATCAAGAGAATTATTAATCTCTTCAAGCTTCCCTTTATCACTAATTAATTTCTTGAAAGTCGAAGTAAACTTTGGCATATAAATCAATGCATCCGCGAAACTAACATTAAAGTGAAGTTGCTTAAACATTTTAAGAAATGTAGAAATTTGAGCATTAGATCTTTCGCGGAGCTTCTCTTGGTTAAGTCTCGAAGGGTAGGGTAGTGTGGGTTTAGTCTTCGGAAGCTCGGGTTCCAGAATAGGCACATGGTCTACCTTTGGAGGATTAGGAATTTCCTTTTCTTTAACCACCTCGGGTTCTTGCTCCACTTCCCTCACCGGAGAGGTACTAACATATGGAAGCAAATGTCCGTCTAAAGCCTTCCCACTACGTGTGGTGATAGCTTTCATCTCACCCTTCGGGTTTTGAATTGTGTTGCTCGGTAAGCCACCCGAAGAAGAGGAAGGTTTGTTCATTATTGCTTCAAACATCAAAAGAATTTTGTTCTTAAATTTAGCTTGATTTCCCTCAATACGGTTTTGGTTTTGCTCTAATCGAGTTTGATTAAGCTCAATCTTGTTATTTTGCCCCTTGATCGTATTTTGAAAATCGAGTTTTAAAGTGTTCATTTGTCCTTGAAGATTATTTTGAAAAGCCTTCAAATTTGCCTCATTTGTTTTCATATAGCTTGACAAATCATTTTGATTGTTGTTTTGAAAACCTTGATTGTTTTGATTGCCAGGAAATCCATTTCCTTGATTAAAATTCCCTTGGTTACCACAGTTAAAATTATTCTCATTGTTTCCATTGTTGTATCTATTTTGAACCGGTGGAGCAACATGGTTTTGACGAGGAGCTTGACCGTTAGGGCCATAAGTTCCCGTCGCCGCAAAAGCACTAGCTTGATCAAACCCCGTGGTTGAACAAGCATAATTCGGATGTGCTCCACCACATAATACACAAAAATTCTCAACCGCATTAATCGATCCATGAGGATTCTTCCTAATCTCATTCAAAATCGTGTCAATCTTAGAGTCCAATCTAGCAATCTCGGGATTAGATGAATTCACATGAGAAACAGCCTGTGTGTTTCGTGAATATTGGACTCTAGATTTATTCTCAATGATACCACACGCGTCTCTCGGAATTTTTCTTAAAATATTACCACCCGCGACGGCATTTAAAGGATCTTCTTCAACCATATTAAGTCCATTATAAAAAAGTATTAATTTTATGTAACTCCGTGAAACCGTGGTGTGGACATTGTCTCAACAAATCCTTAAACCTTTCCCAAGCATCTCCAAACGATTCATGCACTTTTTGTTCAAATCTAGTTATTTCATTCTTAAAGTGAGTTGTTTTTTATGGTGGAAAGAAGTAATTCATGAACTTAGGGTGTGTTTGTTTTTTTAAAAACGTCTGACTCGCGTCTGAGTCTGACCGGTCAGACGCGGTCAGACGTTTTCGATGTTTGTTTTTTCAGTCAGAGTCAGAGGTTTTATAATACACATTTTCAGTCAGAGTCAGACTCGTTGAGCAGATCTGAAAGTTTCATCCTCATTTCATAACCCCTGAAAATCCTTTCACCTCCACCTCTCCATCATTTTTACCACCACCTCTCCACCATCTTCACCTCTATCCGTTGCCATCCTTTTCCACCTTAAGGTATGTTTTTTTACTTGTATTGATCTTCCTTTTATTCAAGTTTGATTATTTTGATATGAATTTTATATGGGTTTTGTTTAAAAATCAATAGTTTATATAATTTGTTTATAGGGTTTCATTATAGTCTTGATTTGAGTGAATATGAGGTGTTTAGATATGGGATATATATGAATTAGAGGGATTTTTTAATGAGGTTATGTATTATTGGATTATAGGATTAATTTTGTTGTTTATGAGGGTTTTACCACTTCTTTCAAACTGATATGTGTTTAAAATGTAGTATAGGGTTTAATTGTTTCGAGGATTTTTTAATGAGGTTATGTGTTATTCCCTTCGATCATCCGACCACTGAATATTATCAAATATCCTTTCCAACTCTTTATCATACTATCTAGTTGAACTTTAGGACTGACTGAGCTGCCCAATTATTCCCATCGAGCATCCCACGCCAACACCCATTGTTCTCACTGATGTTGGATATATCTACGATAAGGGATGACTAATATGCAGTTCAATAAAATGTGTTCAAATTCTTATACTCAGGCTCATTGAACTTGTGTTCAAATTTTATCTCTCTTCCCATTGTTCTCACTGAGTTCTTGAGGCAATATCATTTCCCGCCCCCAACTTCTCTTTTCTTTTCAATTCTCCATTTTCCAAATTAAACGTCCCATTTGGGACACTAGTATTTTCCAACTGTTGTATCAACAACTGAAAGTCCACATCTGTTGCCCAACTGAACTTGTGTCAAACGCATCAACAATATGCATTTGGGACAGTAGTAAACTTGTGTCTTATCGAGCTGTTTTGATTACCAAAGACTTTGAAGTCGAGTTTGCTAGTTGGAGGAAACTCCTACAAATACAAATCACACAAGTTACCTGATACTTCATAACCTGAACAGATTATAGTATCCATTTCTACACAAAGTTGTGAAATTCTCCACTGTTTTTGGACATTCTTGAACATATTATAATATCCATTGTTTGTCGTCGACGTCCTTGCTTACCTCGATAGCAGAAACAACCGTTTTACATTTGACAGTTGTGAACAGATCATATCACTTTTATATTTGAAATTAACCTCGCTGTCGGGGAACTGAAGAGTATTAGGGTCCCAATACTCGATCATTTCCATGGCATCTACGGATACCATAGTATCAAAAGCATGATTGTACTTCATTACCTGAACAGGACTGCCGCTCGCCCACTTGTAGTCGTCCAAACCTTGGACTCGGACATGGCAACTGACTCTGCCGGGATCCGTTTACCAGCAGTCATGAAAACCTCCATCCGTCCAGACATCGTCAACTTTGTCCACTCAAACATTCCCAAAAACAACATCCAGCCTTATATTGATGTATATACTACTACTGAAAGTCAAATTTGCGTATGTACCATTGCTTATATGGATGTTTGAGTAAGCTCAGCTTATTGCATATTAGTATACGATAGGTTGTATTAAGTATTAGAACAGCTTATTAGTGTCAAGTGACCAAGGTAGTTTACATAAGCCATTATCAGGACGCTTATCTGAAGCGCGTATTAAATTCATAATATGATAAGCTCCTTGATCATGTCTTGAATATGCTTCCATTAACTCATAATCTGATAAGCTCCATGATTTCTGTTAACTGCAAGAGCACATTGAGTTAAGATTTCTTCTACCATGTTCATCATGCTTTCATAGTCTGAATACGCTTCATCATGCTTTCAGAAGCAGGACCTGATATATGTTTTTAACATATATGTAACCAATCTCCATCATTTTAAATTTGTGAGGGGACTATATCTATATACATAAGTGTTGAAGGGACTTGATCTGCGTTCAGTGACAAAAAGCTATGGACGCAGTCTATCCGACTCGGGTTTTCTTAAAGATGTTACTTTAATGACAAGAAAAGGTACGAATGATTAAAACAACAGAAAGTGTTTTGTACTGTTGCAATAATCATGCAAAGTTTAATTGTGTTTTCTAGATAACTAAAGCATATACTACTTTGGCTTTGTGAAAACTTGTTAATACTTTGCAACTTAGACTAGCATTGTACGTATGTGTTTGTGCATTTTTAAAGTGGCAATACTAATATAATGGTAGATTATGTGCTACATAGGTCTAAGCGTGAAGAGGTGTATTAAATAAGACCTATAATAAATTTAACTGTATCATGCTATTGTAGTTTCAAATTTGTGTACTAATTATAGTTTGGACATAAGGTTAGGACTGTTGTTGTTACCCAAAATAATGGAGATTGGTTATATATATGTTAAAAACACACAAATTTCTACTATAGTTTTGCGTACTCATATGATTTTGTGTATTCAGTTTCTATTTTTGCTGTATCTAAAACAAAGCTGATTTTGTACAATCTTTATTATGATAGTGGAACTATTTAGGGATTGTGTAGATATTTGATACTAAAACAAGCAGAATGTAGATACAAATATATACTTGTCGCCTTCCTTTTTTTTCCGTTACACAATCTAGTTTAAAATATGCATCTCATTGACTCGTCTGGTTGTTCCTTGAGAACTTGATCACGGGTCAGCAGGAGGTTCTTTTGGTTAGCAAAAACTTCGAAACGTAGTCGAACGTGCATTTGGTGTCTTAAAAGCACGTTTTCTAATACTGAAGAGAATGCCTAAATTTCCTTTGGTTAAACAAAGAGATATTACTATTGCATATTTTGCTATTCATAATTTTATAAGGAAGGAGGGTTTAAGGGATGACTTTTTTGCTCAATACGACGAAGGTGGTGTACATGTTAATGTTAATGTACGCGATGATAACCATGATGATGTTGAAGTTGTTCAAGCTACTGGGAGCGAAGCCGATCAACAATATATGATTAACTTACGAGATGAAATAGCGACACAAATAATGTAAGCAAGGATTTAAATTATTTTGTATTGGATAAGTTACTTGAATGTTTATTCACTATGTTAAGTTTATGTATTATTTTAAGACAATTCATGTAATAGTTTTTACTATGTTAAAATTTAGAATATGTAATAAGATAATTAACTTAAGCGTTTATTATTGTGCTAAGTACGTGATAAAAGTGTTTTGTTTCATGCTTACACAAGCTACTTATTCATTGTATTATTATTGTTGAATATATACCCTAAAAATGAACCATTCAGACAATTATGAAAAAACAAACAAATCAGTCGTCAGACATTACAACCACCTCTTACCAGTAAGAGGTGGTAGTCATATTCAGACCTAAAACATCTTATTGAAACAAACACCACCTTAGACACTAGATCGTCCCATGTCAAAATCGAACCCGGTGGTTCCTTTTCATACCAACGCTCAGTGTTTCCCTCGAGCGAGTACGGAAAGAGCATGAGCTTAATCGCGTCATTCGGCACATCTCTAACTTGAGAGTCGAGGTGATACGAAGAAAATTCCGAATGTGAGAATGCGGGTTATCCGTCTCATTGCCTCGAAATTGGTCGGCACGAATGAGTGATAAGAGACCCGTCTTAATCTCATAATGATCCGCCAAAATAGCCGGCACAACGATTACTTCACCGTACCCTTCGGTGCGTGCACGAAGCAATTCTTCCATTGTTCGGTTATCGGCCATATTTACAACAATAGTTGGAAGCTCGGGTTCCACTACTCGTTGTTGATGATTTCGATTCCTTCGAGGAATGTTTTCAAGTCTATCGTGATTAATCAAAAGTCGATTAGAACGAAGTTGCATACACAAAAATGACGAGAATTTAGAGGGTTGAAGAAAAGAAAATAGATTAGAAGAAGATTATTTTTGTTATTATTTTTCAAATCAATCAAATATTGATAAAAACAAGGAGTGCGAGTATTTACTATAGAAGTAAACTACCCTCGTTCGACTTTGAAACGTAGATGACAACCTAAACGTCTCGAGGTTCAATATGTAAACAACGACAAAAATATGGTGTATTACTACTTGAGGTGGCAAACCAATAATCGGTTTTCCCTCTCAATATACGCACAAGCAAGCAGGGAAACGAGGTGGCACAAAGCACTTAAAAACTTTTTTCCTTAGACGGCCTTTTATAGCACGTCGCCTTATACCCGCCTTATAGTTTGTATGTTGGAAATACGTTTTACGTATATAGAAAGTCTCGGTCACTCCAACAATGTAGTTATAGGCTCGTAGTAATGTTAAGTTTCATATATTAAATAGCCCGACCCATGAGCATGTTCATGGGCCGGAAGCCCAAGTCCATTAAGGACTTGGGGTATTTAAACCTCTTTCCACCATGGAAAGAGGTATTGGTTGTTTTCATTTCTTGTTTTCAATATAACAAAGTTCTTTCATTTCTCTCTCTAAGTTTCTCTCTCTAGAAAACATCAACCCCCTTGTTTCACAAAGATTATCATTGTTCTTCAATTGGTATCAAGAGCATGGGATGAAATATAGGTTTGTTTTTGGTGTTGCGTATTGTTTTATAAACATTTCGTAGGGTGTTGTGTAGTTCTTGCCGAATCTTCAAATTTTTTGTGTGTTTGATCGTAGTTTCAAGTAGTGTAACGTAGTGATTCGTGTCATAGTGTTTTTGGTATCTTGGTTTTGGTTAAAACACAATCTTTGTTGGATCGAAAGTGCAAAAAGGTATTGTGTTCTTCATTCCGAAATTCAAGCAAACATCTACATCGGAAAGTACAAGTGAAAAGGGGCTTCCATCGCAATAACCATCACCATCGGAAAGTGTTTGGTTCCACATTGCGATACTGGGATTTCAATACTTATTCCGATCTGGACATTCCGATCGTTCTTTGCGAGCTGGGATTCCGACGGTTATAAGGAAGTTTTAAGTCGTTACTCTGCCTAAATTTTGTCAGCTATATTCCGATCTGAATCTTTCCGATAGGACTTTGCGATCTGAACATTTCGACAGCTTTGCATTGCGATCTAGGCATTCCGATATCATCATCATTCCGACAAGGTTACATTGCGATCTGAGCATTCCGATCTGAATCATTCCGACAAGCACCTTGCGATCTGAATCATTTCGACAGCTTTGCATTACGATCTAAGCATTCCGATAGTAAGACATTCCGATCTGGGTATTCCGACAGAAAGAACATTTCGATAGAACTTGTTTTTAGATACTTAGTGGATTTCTTCTATTTGGCAATTAATTTGGTAAATTTTAAAAGCAAACACAACAACAAGATAACAACATCTTTTAGTTAACAACACAAAAAACTCATAATCTTATTTCATTGTTCGATCATCTTTGATAATCTTTTTTAAGTGATCAAAATGAATCCGAGTTCATTAATGCCTCAAATGACATCACTTACGGATATTTCCGTCATTACGGGAACGGATAATCGCCCTCCAATGCTCATTAAAGAAGTCTTTGAAGCATGGCAAGGCCGTATGATGTCATACATTAAGGGAAAACCGACATATGGGAGGCTTATGGTCAAGTCAATTCTAAATGGTCCACTTGATTATGGTACCATCGTTGTTAAAAATGTGACTCGACCACGGGAGTTTGAAGAACTTACTCCAGCTCAACAACTTATTGCCGATGCAGACGAAAAGGCTCTTCAAACCATTCTCTAAGCTCTTCCACATGACATTTATCGAATGGTAAGTCAATATACGGTTGCAAAGGATTTATGGGAACGTCTAAAGGTTTTGCTACAAGGTACGTCTCTTACTAAACAGGAACGGGAATGTCAGTTGTATGATCTGTTTGATAGGTTCACGTACAGTCCAGGGGAAACGCTTCACGACTACTACTTCAGATTCACTACTCTCATGAATGATTTGAATGTATACAATCTCGTGATTGCTCCATTCCAGGTTAACACCAAGTTTTTGAATACTTTACCTCAAGTTGAATGGGGTGAGTATATTACCGATGTTAAGTTAACCAGGGATTTGCATAAGTGCAATTTGGATCAACTCTATGCTTTTCTCCAGCAACATGAGAAACACGTGATCATGCATCGTTCGCCTCGAGGAATGTACCCTGATTCTCTAGCCTTGATGGCAAATCAACCAAGCTTGTCATATAACAACACTCCTTATATCATGGGACACCAAGCTTATCATCCATCACCGTACCTGACTCCAAGCTTCCCCCAATATTCGATTCTACCTCAACCACCCACCTCACATCAGCAACAATATCGGTTTAATGCACCTTCGTCTCAGAGAGAACCACAAGCATCACAATATGCCTCACAACCTCACCCATATTCACCAGCAAGCATTGCACCTTATGCTCAGTCATCATACCCTTCTTATCAAGAAAATGCAGCATATCCATCAAGCTATTCTGACCACATGAGTATTCCTTCTAGTGCTTATGCCGCTCAACAAGACCAAGCATTTTATTGTGATAATGATGAAGTTCCCATTCCTGAATTCAAACAAGGAACTGACCCAGTTGAAGTGTTAGCCACTATGTCTGCTTATCTCACAAGGACATTGAGCAAACGAGGATTTAGAGGACCAGCTCCTACTAACAATCAGCTGAGGAATTCATCCAATTCTCGACAAGCTACCATTGAGAATGGCAGGGTAATGGTTCAACCTATACAACCTAATCAGGGGAGACCCACTACATCAACCACCAATGCACGCATGGTCAATCCTGCTCCAATGGTCAATACTCCTCCACGGGCTAATTCCACAGGTAAGTTGAGAATGATTACATGCTACAACTGTAAGGAAGAGGGTCACATGTATAGGGATTGCACAAAACCCAAGAGGAGAAGGGATGGTCAATGGTTTACAGAGAAGATTTATTTGGTGAACGCTCAGGCACAAGGATAGGAACTTGATGAAGAGGAGCTTGCATTTCTTGCTGATCCAGGGATTGCGGAACAAGAAGTTCTCACTACACAGAATGCAGCATACCAAGCAGATGATCTGGATGCTTATGATTCAGACTGTGATGATCTTCAATCTGCTCAGGCAGCCCTTATGGCAACTATCTCTAGCTTTGGGTCAGATAAAATATCTGAGGTACCTACTAATACCACTGATAATAGTATTCAACCACATCAAGTTGGGCAAGAGGGTGCTGATTCGAATGAGTCTTCGGTGGTGAGTCTTTCAAATGAGGAGACAATCAATGATAGCAATATCAATGCAAGTCCCTAGACTTTGAGTGAATCACAACCGGGAGTCATTTCGCATACGCATACTCCTGCTCAACAAGATTTGGTCATGGTTCCTGTAAAATTACTTAGTCAAATGAATACTGCACTCTTAGAAACCCTAGCTAAGAATAAGAATTTGTCTGCTGAGCTTGCCTTGTGCAACGAAAAAGTTCAAACTTTAGAATTAGTTCCTTCGTCCAATGTTCTAACAAATCCCGAATATGATCATTTTCGAAACAAACAAATGGGTCATTTGCAAGAAATTGAAACCTTAAGAGCAGATCTTTCCAACGAACTTAAAGAAAAAGAGTTAGTGGTCACTAATTTTCACAAACTTCAAACAGATTTTGAATTACTCGAGTCTAAAAAGAATGAAATGGAAATTAATGCGGCTAATAAGATTAGAAGTTTAGATTATTTGCTTTTAAGACAATACACTGCCTCTCAACTAGTGCACTTATTTGACGCATCGTTTAGAGAATTTAACTTATCGCGTCAAAAAGACATTCCCCCTAACCCACGGTATGCAAGCCAAGCTTTTATCCATAGTCCAAGACTTTATAATGCAACCCAATTAGGATTGGTCTTAGATTCGATTGTTATTTTCGAGGATCGCACAAATAAGGATCTAGTTGATGAGAATCGGTCATCCAACTTTTCAAAATATCCCCAGTGTGATTATTTTAAAATGAATCAGGAGCTTGCAAAAACGGACTTTAGAATTCGCTTCCATATTGATAAAGATCTCATCACAGCACCAACCTACATGTTAAATGAAGAAAACCCTAGTACACTTCCTACACTTGTCAAAATGGAAGGACCTAAGGAAATTCCAAAGGATCTTCCACCTGTTAGCACTGTATGGATAAACTTGCAAGAGATTAATCAATACTTTGCTAGTTTTGACAAGGTCATCCGGGAATGTACGACTTCAAATGGTCTAAACGCCGGAGAATGGGTTTCGAACACATGAACGAGGTGTTTAAGAATGAGATCAATCCGTTTGTCGAAAGTTTAAAAGGAAGTTTTGCATCTCTTTCGGAAAATCTCGAGTTTGAAATTAAAGAAGTTCAAAAAGTGTTTTATGAAATGGACGCCGCTTACGAACTACAATTAATTGAAAAGGAAAAGATTTTATCCGAATATGACCGATTCTTGTCCCAAGTAATATCGTGTGATGTGCTTACTACTGTGAATGTTAATTATTCGAATGAGCTTACATCCGCTATGAATAACTGTGATGTTGTGAATATATGTGATGATGTGCATGATCTCTTTGTAAATGTTGCTGATACTATAAATGAGGTAGATAATGATTCTTGTCACGAGTCTAACGCCGAATTTTTAAATCTTCATGATTCTTACAATTTACTTACAAAACGCTTTAATCAACTTGAACAACATTGTATATCTTTAGAATTAAAACAACAAACTCAAAATGAGGATCTTTTGATAACAAATGGTTGTGAAAACAGTATTGAGACGAGTGACAAGATGATTGAGATAGTTAAGACATTAGAGGAAGAGATTATGAGATTAAAGAGAGATGAGTCATCAAATGAAACACTAAAATTAGAACTAGAGGCTGCAGAGTCTAAAAACCAGGACTTAGAAATTAGACTTTCATCTATTCTAGGGGAGATGGATCGGGCAAGACAGGGACTATCCGCTCTTTATGGTTCAATAGAAGAACGCTTAGCTTTTAATGCAGCACAACAACAATCTTATGTTGAACAACTGAACCAAAAGTGTGAGGAAATCTCTGACTTAAATATCCAGCTCATTGACAAAAACATGGTATTGGCTGAGTTAAAGGAGACACTTCTTCTCACCCGACAAGAAGTTGTTAATAACTTAGCTACCAACTATGCACCGTCCTCTAGTGCTCCATCAACCAACTCAGTAGTGCTCTATAAGAACCCGCGCCATAAGCAAAATCCGGATACTTACGACGTTTATATGATGAATGCAATTAAGCATGTGGACCTTGTTAGGGATATTTTAGATGATTTGTATGCGTTAGATCCCTCAAGCAGTCACTATTATTCAGCTCATGTATATATTCAGCAAGTTCAATATTGCTTAGCATATTTTCAATACATAGGAAAACCGGGTTCTGCACTACTCACTAATCGACCCATTGCTGTAACTCCATTCAGTAAGACCCCAGGAGCAAAACCGTCATTGGCACCATCAACTAAGGCACCTTTAAAATCTGTTGCTAATATTCCCACTTTGCCTTCTATAGGATTAAAAGAGTCTACTAAGGCTAAAGGATCGCCAATCAAGAAAGATAAGATCAAACCCTCCACTAGTAGTACCATCAAGAAGAAAGTATAAGCTCACCCTAGGAATGTTATTTCAGATTTAAATAAAAAGAATCATGTTGCTAAGACTAAAAGCTCTGCGCCTGTGCAGAAGCCTAAACCATTTGTGAATTCTAATTTGAAATGTTGGAATTGTAATAAATGCATGTTTTCCTAACGTCATGATTTGTGTCTTATTGATCATGTGAATGAAATGAATGCCATTAGGAATGATGTTGAATGGAAGCCAACTGGGAGAACTCGTACCCAAGTTGGATGGCAATGGCGTCCCACTGGTAGGACCTTTACATTAGATGGAAAAATGTGCCCTTTAACTAGGAATGCATCCATTGAGGTTAGGTCTCAGCGTCCTTTAGTTAGGCACACTAGCACTAAAGTATGGAAACCGCGCCATTTAATTAAGTCAGCCCCCACTATAGTGCCTATCAGTGAAGAAATACCTCAGGATTTAAGCCAACTTGAATCTACACCACCAACTAGGAAGAAGGCTAGGAAATCTAAGAAACCTAAAGTTAGCAAATCTAAGATCATTAAATCTGTACCTACTAATAACAAGGAACATTCAGATTCCGAAACCTATACATTGTCCTCGTCTGGTGATATTTTCAGGTGGTCCAAATCATCCTCTGGTATTTGGACTCCGGTTGCTCAAAGCATATGATCGAAGATCGCTCGATGCTCCGAAATTTCGTCAGCGAGTTTCTTGGAACGGTAAAATTCGGTAATGATCATATTGCAAAGATAATGGGGTATGGTGAATATCAGATTGGAAATGTCACGATTTCAAGGGTATACTATGTAGAAGGTCTTGGTCATAATTTATTCTCAGTAGGACAGTTCTGTGATTCCAACCTAGAGGTTGCTTTTCGACAACACACTTGTTTCATCCGCAACTTGGAAGGAAAAGACTTGTTGAAGGGGTCTCGTGGTGCAAATCTTTATACTTTATCCCTACAAGACATGATGGCCGCCTCTCTAGTATGTCTTCTCTCCAAAGCATCTAAGACCAAGTCATGGTTATGGCATCACAGATTATCTCATCTCAACTTTGATGCTATTAATCATTTGGCTAAAAACGAATTAGTTCGTGGTCTTCCAAAGCTCAAATTTCACAAGGACCATTTATGTTCCGTGTGTTCAAGGGGGAAAAGCACCAATAAATCATACAAGCCCAAAGCTGAAGACACCAATCAAGAAAAACTTCATCTTTTGCATATGGATCTTTGTGGGCCAATGCGAACCGAAAGTGTGAGCGGTAAGAAATTCATCCTTGTTATTGTGGATGTCTTCTCCAGGTTTACATGGGTTAGATTTCTACGTACAAAGGATGAAGCACCGAAGGCTATCATCACTTTTCTGAAATTCATTCAGGTACGTTTAAATACTTCTGTCCGCCGTATTCGTACAGATAATGGAACAGAGTTCGTCAACCAGACTCTTCGTGATTACTATGAAGAAGTTGGTATTTCACATGAAACATCCGCTGCACGTACTCCACAACAAAACGGTGTCATTGAAAGATGAAATCGTACGCTTATGGAAGTTGCTATGACTATGCTGATTTATGCGAACGCTCCATTATTCTTGTGGGCAAAAGCTGTATCTACTGCATGTTTCACCCAAAATCACTCTATCATTCGGAAACGCCATGGAAAAACACCTTACGAGCTTCTACATAATCGTAAACCCGATGTTTCATTCTTTCATGTGTTTGGTGCTCTTTGCTATCAAAACATTAATAGTGAGAACATGGGCAAACTTCAACCGAAAGCCGATATAGGTATTTTCATTGGTCACTCACCCTCTAAGAAAGCATACCAAATTTACAACCGTCGTCTTGGTAAGATAGTAGAAACTATGGACGCCGATTTTGATGAGCTGACACCGATGGCTTCTGAGCAACGCAGCTCTGAACCCACGCTTCACGAGATGGGAACCGGTGCTATTAGTTCCGGATTAGTTCCCAATAATCCTACTTCTACATCATTTTTACCACCTACAAGGCCCGAGTGGGATAAACTATTTCAACCGTTGTTTGATGAATTCTTTGATCCCCCAAGTGATGAAGTTCCAGCACCTGTAGTGATAGCTCCAATCCCTGAAGTTGATGCTCAAGCTAATGAAGCTTTATCAAATGCATCTTGAATTAACATTGAACCGGATGCACCTCTACCAAGCGATTCTCAAACTACACCTGAATCTTCACCCTTACTTGTGCCTAATGATGTTGAAGAGGATTCTATTGATTACGATTTGGAATATGCTCATCTACAAGAGCTTCTATTCTTTGGTTTACCGATACCTGAAAACCCTTCAGCCGCGTCTATCTCAGAAGAAGCTCCTACAATCGTTCACTCCAGACCACCACGGATTGAAACTCACAGCACCAATGGACAAAAGATCACCCAATTAGGAATATTATTGGAGGTCTCGATCGACCAGTCTCGACACGCCATCAATTACAAAAGAGTGCACTCTATTGCTATTTTGATGCATTTCTCTCCGAAGTTGAACCTAAAAACTGGCAACATGCTATGACTCAATCATCTTGGATTGAAGCCATGCAAGAGGAACTAAATGAATTCCAAAGACTTGAAGTATGGGAATTAGTTCCTCTCCCTGACAAGGTAAACATTCTTACTTTGTTGTGGGTTTATAAGGTTAAACTCGATGAGATGGGTGGAGTCTTGAAGAATAAGGCTAAATTGGTTGCTAGAGGATATATACAAGCCGTGGGTATCGACTTTGAAGAATCTTTAGCTCCTGTTGCAAGATTGGAGGCTATTAGACTATTCCTTGCGTATGCTGCTCATATGAACATGATCGTCTATCAAATGGATGTGAAGACGACATTTTTGAATGGTGAACTATGGGAAGAAGTCTATGTTAGTCAGCCGGATGGGTTCATTAGCACGGAGTTTCCTAATCATGTGTACAAGCTTAAGAAGGCTCTCTATGGGTTGAAACAAGCTCCACGCGCGTGGTATGATCTCCTTTCAACATATCTCATTTCGGAAGGCTTCTCCAAAGGCAAAGTGGACCCCACTCTATTTACTCTCAAGGAGGACAACGACATGATACTGGTACAAATTTATGTTGATGATATAATATTTGCTGCCTCTAACATAGAATTGTCAAACCATTTTGAGAAGATAATGTCCACACGCTTTCAGATGTCAATGATGGGAAAATTTTCATTTTTCTTAGGATTACAAATTTCTCAGAATCCCAGAGGCATCTTTATTAATCTATCCAAATATGCTCTAGAATCATTAAAGAAATATAACTTTGAAAATTGTGACCCCGTGGATACTCCCATGGTGGAGAAATCCAAGTTAGATGAAGATAGGAATGGGACTATTGTCGATCCAAAACTCTACCGTGGGATGATCGGCACCCTTCTCTATCTGACTGCTAGCAGGCCTGATCTGCAATTTGCCGTATGCATGTGTGCCCGGTATCAGGCTCGGCCTACCGAAAAGCAACTACATGCTGTTAAAAGGATCTTTCGGTATCTCAAAGGAACACTTCATCGTGGTCTATGGTATCCGAAAGATTCCTCTATTGCTTTAATATCATATGCAGATGCCGATCATGCTGGGTGTCAAGACACGAGGCGTAGCACTTCTAGGTCTGTGAAACTCCTTGGAGACAGATTGATTAGTTGGTCTTCAAAAAGGCAGAAAAGCGCTGCAATTTCTAGCACGGAGGCTGAATACATTGCCATGTCCAGTTGTTGTGCTCAAGTCCTTTGGATGAGATCACAACTAACTGACTACGGTTTGGGATTCAACAAAATCCCGATGTATTGTGACAACAAGAGCGCCATTGCCCTTTGCTGCAACTACGTTCAACACTCCCGGGCAAAGCACATCGACATTCGCTACCATTTCATTAAAGAGCAAGTGGAAAACGGAGTTATCGGGCTGTATTTTGTCACCACTGAGTATCAGCTTGCAGATATGTTCACCAAAGCCTTAGATCGAGGACGAATCGAGTTTTTGATCGACAAGCTTGGCATGAAATCATTCTCTCCAGCGACTCTCAAAGAGTTGGCAGAAGAATCAGCAGAATAGTGGTGGTAAACTATTCATGCGTATCCTTTGTTCGTGCTCATGTATATTATCGTATATATATAAACCACAAAAAGAAAAATATAAAAATATAAAACCTAGAAAAACCATAAAAAATATAAAACCAAGAAAACCCAAAAATATTTCGTTTTTAAATCGGGCATGTCTTTTAGTACGGTAATATTTACGGCCTTAGAAATGTCGATCAATATTGACACGACGCCATAAATAGAGTCCGTATAAAAGTTGTACATTTTTTAAAACATGCCCATTATGGCTTGTAGTTATTTCAGACTGCAACCCGCTTTTCGCATTAAAGTCACGTATTTCTTTTGAAAACGTTGGCTCACAACGGGAATTAATTTTCTCGGGCAATGTTTACTTTAAAACCTTGTAAGGGACTAAGTTTACTTTATAACTTGGTCTAACACAAATTTGTGTACGTTTCAGTGCACTTATTTTGTAAAAATAAGAGAAATCTTATTGCCACCAGAATCGTTCCATAAAATCACTTAACCGACAAATGTCCTCATTAATAGTTGTGTCCTTAAAATCATTGACTACAGCTCTTTAAATAGAAAACGGGTCAGGGATTAAGGGGGAGCAAATATTAACTCTTCGTGGAATCAAATTTGGTCGTTAAAAAGGATTGTCAGAAAATATTAACTATTCATCATCATTTGTTATGCTATGTGTGCTTTGTGTGGAATGGATATTCATGACTAGGTTATTGAATTTTGACGTTAAGATTTTATGGTCGTGTTTGTGAACGAGTTAGTTTTTTTTGTTAAGTTGATTCGGATTAACTCTAAAATCACTTTAACTAAAACATTTTAAAACAGGGGGACCATTCTTGCAAGTTATGCAAAATGGTGGGTGTATGAGTCCACTTGACAACTTGTTGACCAAGTCAATACTTCTCACCCCCCCTCTCTTCTGTCACAATCGCAAACACACACAACTTTTATTCATCCGCCATTGTTGAAAACCTTCAACACCTTCGTTCCTTGTGTTTTCGCATCTCTGATTATTGCTCATCTTCTAGGTACGGTATTATGCTACTATTACTACCACTAAAACATCATTTCATTCATCCAAAACTATTCAGATTCCCGTGTTCATATCCAAGATTTAGGGTCTCGTGTTTTTGCTATAAATATGGTATTTAAGTTGTGGGATTTGTTAAGGATGCATAGATACACATTGGTTTTGCCCAGAATCACTTAAAACATTGCCTAAGTTCCAGGATCGAGAAGTCAACGTTTGAGATCGGATCCCTGTCACGGATTTCGATGCACATTACGATACCATCATTGCGATGCCTGTCATTGAGATGAGTCATTCCGATGACTCAGTGCGATGGGCTATTGCGATGAGTCATTTCGATGGCTCATTGCGATGGCTCATTGCAATGTGTCATTGCGATGGTTCATTGCGATGGGCCGTTGCGATGGGTCATTCCGATGGCTCGTTGTGATGGCTCATTGCGATGGTCATTACGATGGCACATTGCGATGGCATATTGCGATGACGCATTCTGATGCGTTATTGCGATGGCTCCGCACTAGGTATTGCGATGGGTAATATTGCGATGAATTCTCATTTATTCCGATGGAAATGTACTTATTGCGATGGACATAGATATTGCGATAGGACTTTAATTCATTAGGATTACGATGCTTGATTCATTGCGATGGCTTGGATAGGATTCCGATGGATTGATACATTGCGATGGTCTTAGGATTCTTATGATTATGCACTTGCCTTAGATTATCTAATGAGTTCGGCCTAGCTTGCACTATTTCCTCATTAGGTTTTAAGTTCATTCGGGCCACTAACACGAAACCAAGTTTTATTGAAACGAGTTAATTTTTATCTCATAAGAATACTTGAATGGTTTCTTATTACAGAAGTTCATCTTATTTAATAAGTTGATTCCTATGTAAACAAAAGAGATACAAATTACTTAGTCAATGTCTTGTGTTTTGTTTCCAGGCCATGGAAGACAAAGCTTCATCTTTGTTCAAGCCTACTATATTTTGGGTTGAGGATAATCCTACAATTCCTGACGTAGTGGTTGAAACTAAACCAAAACCCACTGAAGTTTTGGTTGAAACTAAACCAAGACCTACTGAGGTGTTAGTAGAAGTCAAACCTAGACCTACTGAGGTTTTGGTCATGACCCCCAAGAAATCCAAATATTTTAAGAACTAATGCTAGGTCGTTATCTCTTTAGAATAAAAATGTCTTTGGCATATCTGTCATTTTCCTAAGTGTGTTGTTAAATGTAAGGACCTTGTTCATCTGAATTATGTGTGTATGTTGTATCTCTACAATATGTGGTAATAATTGTCATGAATTTTTCCCTATGATTATACTTGGCATAGACTTAATACATATATATATATATATATTTTGTGTATATCATTTGTGCTTATGTTATCAAAGCAGGAAAATGTCAATCACAGAGGAACAACAACGACTTTGTGATCTTGAACTTGTTTCGCTCAGTAATAGGCTTCCATATGCTGAGAACAATTCTCGATTACAAGATGATTTTGATCTGGCCTTACCAGCTTTCAAAATCGCCACGGATATCCTAGACATATCACCCATCAGAGACACACTCAGATGTACTGCATATGTTCTCGAAGTCTACATGCATGAATTCTGGAACACTGCATCTTTCTCCAAAAAGACTATCTCTTTTGAACTGAACAAAACACCAAGGGTACTCAGCTTGAGCATTTTTCGGAAATTGTTTAAACTCCCTAGGTTGGCACAAGGTGAACAATTTGTGGCTACCCCAACAAACGATGAAGTGCTTCGAATCATTCGTGCCATGAATTATGAAGGAGAAATCAACAACCTATCCCAGTTTAACACCTCACACATAGGACAACCCTAGAAAGCACTAATCACCATCATCGTCAAGTGTCTTACTGGAAAAACTAGGGGCACCGATGCAATGAGACCACCACAGGCTCACTTATTTTGGGGATTGTATAGTGCATCCAAAGTCGACTATGCACTTCTTCTCTGGCAAGAATTTTGTTATCAGTTTACTGGAACGAAGAAGAAATCCGTGCATCTTCCATTCCCGAGATTCACCAAGCTCATTATCCACCATTTTATGAAGAATGACCCCACCATTGACACTCGCGGTAATTTCTTCTATCACACCAAAGATGATGATTATGTGATTCTCTCAATGAATGCAGACACTAATTCCACAAAGTATGCATTACTCCCTGCACTAGTACCCGACACAATGCTTAATGATGGAATAAAGGAGAGTGATAAATACCAAGAGATGCTTAATGATATTGACGTACAGTTTAAGCGTGCAAATTCACATCCTTCATAGAAGCAAAAAGGTAAACGCAAGAAACGAGTTTCAAAGCGCCAATCAGCTGCTTCTAAAGATAAAGGCCTAGGAAAAATGCAAATTGTTGATGAAGATGATGAAGATGAGCTGATCCATACTGAAGAAGAACAGGAAGAAGTACCACTCCGCAGGCCTAAGAAAGCAAGGAAATCTAAAGGCAAAGAGGCAAGTGTTGCTCCAAATGAACCTGCTCAACAACAAATTTCTAAAGCCAAAAGACTGCGTATTGTTCTTCAACAAAGCCGACAGGAAGCTTTTGGAGGATCCGGCTCAAGAGTATTTGAAGACTTGGCAGATTTTGGTAATCCTGATGATGATACGGCATTTTATGACGATCCTCCTGAGGAAGATACTTATGAAGATGCATATGAAGATGCTGCTACCTATCATTTTGAAAGTCGTGAACCAAGTGCAGAACGTGAGACCAGTGCTGACACCAATACAAGTATGATGTATCGAGATGCCAATATCACCACATCTTTACCACAACCGACTCACATGGTGCTAAATGAAGATGCTCATGCAACTTTCATACCAGAAACGCAACTTCAAAGTAAGTCTACTTCAAACTCTGATGATGTTATGAAATATCTCAATTTAGCAGGGGAGGGTGTCGAGGTCACAAACACTGATCCATCAACGAATGAAGGAATGGTGGATGTTCCTATTACTACTATTACATCAACCACCTCTCCACTACTATCCACCCCGGTCATTAGTGAGGTCCTAACCACCACTATCACACCCGCACTTGTTGAACAACCAGTATCAACCACCACCCTCACCACTGAATCTACACCGTCATCCACAGCCGAACAACCTGTATCAACCACCGCCCCTATCACTGAATCTACATCAACACCTATCCCTGTACAACCAGTATCATCCACCACCACCTTAACGGTTATGGTAACACCTCCACCAACAGAACCACAAGTATCATCCACCTCAAATCCTTTCCTCACAGTCAATGATCCATTGATCCAGTCTCTTCAACAACAGCTAGAGGCTCAAGCTACACAAATAGCTACATTGACTGAAAGGTTTGCCACTCCTCCTAAGGAACCGTAACCTGATGAGCCTACTCTTCAGAAACTAACAGACATAGTGTCAAAGCTTAAAACACAACATAAATCATTTCTTAAAGAGAAGAAAACCCGTGATAAAGAAAATGCTGCTTTTCTCGGGTCAATTGACGAGCAGATGACCACGATCATTCGACGCGAAGTCAAGTCTTATGTTGATCAACAACTACCAAATCTTGTCGGTAATGGTTTATCTACTCTTCAACTAATGACATTGCTACAGACACGTCTGCTAGACTTGAAAGCTCATAAATCGAAATACAAACGCAAAGTTCTGCAATATCTCAACAAAGCAATTCTTGAAGAGAAACTTGCAGACTCTACCGACTCTGAGTCTGACGATGAAGATGAGTTAGAAGAGGAAGATGACGAGGAAAACGGTGAAGAGGATGATGGTAACCATGATAAAAATGAGGATAAGGATAAGGAAGGAGATGAGGAGGAAGAAGAGGATGAACAAGGAAAGGATAAGAATGAAGATAAAGATGAGGACGAGGACGAGGATACAGATGATGATCAGGATGACGATGATGATAATGAAAAGGGTAATAAAGTCAACAAGGGTGATAAGAATGACGACACAGGTACAAATGCCGAAGAGTCAAACAAGGATGACAATGATACGGCCACTAAGAAAGGTTTAGAGGAAACTGCAGAAAAGATTGCTGACACCACAGAAAAGACACCAGTCAACAGTACCAGAAACTCAGCAGGTTGCTATAGGTATATCTACTGCACCAGAATTCACTACTGATTCTCACATTGAATCTGTAGAGTATATGCAAGCAGAAGAACCGACAGAGACAATGCTTGAAGAAGAACCTCACGATGATATACCGATGATGCAAACTCAACCTTCAACATCATCTGTAGTTCAGCATGACGATGATATGGAAGTTGAAGATTTAAATGTTCCAGAACCGACATTTGCTGAATCCCTTATCATCGATGATACTGTACAAGAGCAACTTTGGCTAACAAATGCGGCACCACAGCATCCATTTGACACTGCAACTGAAATGGAGCTGACTCAATTCCTCAACAACCCTATCGATTTCTCGGCTTTTCTAAGGTATTCTCATGGGAAACCGACGATGACTCCGGATCTGATCAAAATGGCAGCTGCAAATGTGGACTTCTTTGACACGTTAAAGATCAGCCATAATGAAGCAGAATATCACCTGAATGAGCTTACAAAAGCAATGAGAGCGACAACTACAGGAATTCAGACTCCCGTGTTGCGGCCTCTTACACCAACGGTCATCACCGGTTCTGCCACTATCCCAATAGAGCATTTTGTCTCTCACGATCTTGAATACCTTGAAAATGGAGAAAAGAAATATGCCACGTCACTAACAATGCTCAAGGCTGTTAACTTGGAGAATGTTCCATGGATAGAGGATAAAGTGCCTGAGTCAATATGGAGAAAGAAGCTGCTCAAGTTTTATGATACCTATGCTTCACTTGGCATATCTCACTGGAATCAAAAGAAGAAGTTAGCTTACAATCACTTCCATCGTCCTAAGAGAGGTGCTTCTATTGTCTCAACTCACAGAATCAAAATCATCCAATGAGCAACCACTCAGACTGTCTTCAGTTATGATTACTTAAATGTAATCGCGTTCAAACGTACCGATGAGAAAGAATACCGCATTGACGAAAGTGATCTCCAGTACCTTCAACTTGAAGACATCGAAGATCTTTTGTTGCTATTGGCTCAAGAAAAAGCTGATCATCTATCACCAGAGATTGTTATAGCCATGAGCTCCAACTTTCGTCAATATGCCAGGAAAATAGTCATTCAAAACCGGGTGGAAGACTTTCAACTTGGAGTAGAAAGCTATAAGAAGAAGCTAAACCTAGAACGTCCCCATACGACTCCACTCAGTAATTTCCATAAGAACAAGAAGGTTTACATGGGGACTACCACGCCGGAAGCAGGGATCTTTTATCCAAATGAGACTTGCGTCATGCAATATATGCGATTCTCAAAACTGCACAAATTCAGTGATGGAACGCTAAATAATGTTCGAGATGATCTGTCGGTTCTCAATGCCAAATTACCTCTTTCGGCAGTCAAATACACCTGGACAACCCAGTGCAGAAAGGGAGCATCGTACGCAATCAGGAAGATTGAGGAACTTCTAAGGAAGCGCCGGTTGCTACGAAGTATAGAACGATTCGTCGGTGGACGACCATATGGAGCTCACCATCGGTTCACGGAACGAACCAATTAATTTTGGTTCGTCTTATAACAGGTCATCTCCATATGTCTATAATTGTGAATATGTTATCTTTTGCTTTATCAGCTTTTGTGGCTTGTTGTAGTGTAAAAGTATGATATTTTTTCAAGAATTTCTCTCGAGATTCTAAATCTTTCAAACAAATCATACTCAAGCACTACAACTTACCCTCATTAATTTGAGGAGGAGCATTAATATGTTCTTTGGCCAACATCTAATTTTATTTTATTACCCAAAGACCGGTTAATCCATTAATATCAAAAATATTGATGGTTAACATTTTGGAAAGGGGAGAAAATAGGATTAAGGAGACTTAATGATATTCGGCTAAAATAATGAAAAAGGTTTAAAAGATAAACCAACTTAACATGTGTAATGCACAAGTTAAGGGGGAGCGTTTTTGATGAACAAAACACTTAAGGCACAAAAACTTTGATTTTAATATCACAAGTGCTTTAAGTGATTTTCAAAGATTTTTCATGGTGACTATATCAACCCAAAACACACTTAACTCACGACGTATGTGGTGACAAAAGGGTGGTAGGTGTAGGTATTAGTCCAATGATTCATCAGAATTGATGGAATCTTCCCAAGGACAACTCTCTAGATAGAACTAGAAGTCCTAGGAAAGATGGAGAATAAATGTGAACGTAGCTGAATGCCGACCAAGTACTTAAGCTAGCACTGGAACAATCACAACAAGCTGCTAGTAATGACGTATTGGTAAGCATTGAAGGGGTTGAAGAATGAAAAAGAATTGTAAAGATAAAGGGTGTAAAGAAAGAAGCCCTCCTTACAACTTTAGGCAGAAACCGGGTCAATACATAGATCATTAGTTAATGATTCTCGATATTGAAGAAAGCCATCATGGACCCAGTGATGCAATGCACAACCCTCCCCAGCTAACTCAAATATCTCTCAAAAGGTATTTGTTTTAATCACACGGAGATCAACACGTTATCTATTGGTTTATTCACTCCGAATAGACTGATATTGAATAGGTGGCACTCCTCTCCAGCCATCGATCACTAAATCAAAACGCACTATCGAGTCTAGAGCCACGAGATCATCAAAAGTCTCATTAGGACACTTTCCATTTATTCCTTGCTTCTTCAGACACTGTGAAAAGTAAGAGATCTTTTATGAGTCCTACGCAATATTCTTTTAATATTGCCAGAACATCCGAGTGATACGCAAGTATTACAGTGAAGATGGAAATCCTGCTTGAGCCAACATCAAACAAGCTCATGGTAGGTGACACGTGCGGTTCTTTAAGAACTAATCTTGTGACAACTGGAAAGAAACAATAGTTTAATTCTTAATTGAACTTAAACTCGTTCCAGGCCTCTACGCATTATCGTATGATCTTGCCAGAACACTCAGAGTGACACTCTTTAGTGTTCAAAGTGACGAGTGGAAATCCTTCTAGTGTTAACATCAAATAGCACTTGGTAGGTAAAAAGCAAGATTCAATTTGAATTAAGTTTGTGACAACTGGAAAGCAACGATGGTGAATATCTTAATTGAAATTCACTTTTTCCAGGTTTCATGAATTGACGGCTTCAATCATAAGGAATTTTAATCCAAATGATTCACTCTTTATGTTCGCAGTCAGATTTGGACGGTCGAATAAAGAGAACGGGGTTACCCGCGAAATCCTGTCAGGAAGTTACTTAATTGAAACTATCCGTCACGGGTACGATATCTAATATCGTCCAACGGTCTCCACCGACCGGAGGTAAAATGCTACCGAATTAGAATAAAATGTCAAAGCCATTTTATTTGTGTCTTATTATGTTGCTGCATTCGAAGACGGTGGCGTTGTTGTGTACCTGTTGAAGACGGTGGCGTTGCTGTGTACCTGTTGAAGACGGTGGCGTTGCGGTGTACCTGTTGAAGACGTCCTTACATGCTTATTCCTTCTGCATCAAATACTCCTGCAAATTCAAGAAAGTATGACCTAAAAGTCTTCCTCTGTATCGACTCTGAAACTTTCAAGAATTCAACAAAGGATAAGTGTGTGGGACATGAAGTCACAAAGAGGCGAACATCACAAGAAAATAAAGACTGCACGTGAAAGGCCAAAAGAACGTGTTCCAAGCAAAAGGCTAATATTATTTAACACATATTCACAAAAGGAAGAAAAAGAAAGAAAAGAAGACTACGAGCTCAAGAACTAGATCTAACATGCTAGATTAGGACTTTGTAAATTTGGAGTGACCTCCCTTTGGGGGAGATTGTTGGAAATACGTTTTACGTATATAGAAAGTCTCGGTCACTCCAACAATGTAGTTATAGGCTCGTAGTAATGTTAAGTTTCATATATTAAATAGCCCGACCCATGAGCATGTTCATGGGCCGGAATCCCAAGTCCATTAAGGATTTGGGGTATTTAAACCTCTTTCCACCATGAAAAGAGGTGTTGGTTGTTTTCATTTCTTGTTTTCAATATAACAAAGTTCTTTCATTTCTCTCTCTAAGTTTCTCTCTCTAGAAAACATCAACCCCCTTGTTTCACAAAGATTATCATTGTTCTTCATTGTATAAATCGAGTTCAAACTTTTTATTAGTATTTATTTATTTTGCCTTATTTCTTTGTTTTGGATTCGAATACAATAGTTGAGTGATGAAATTCCAACTAAGGTTTGCGTTTTCACGCTTTTAGAGGTAGGTAAATTTATTGTTCTACGTAATACAATATATTATCAACAAAAAACAGGAAAAACGATATTTATATTATATATATAGAAAATAACAAAACTTTCTAAGGATGGAAAGGGTCTTCATATCAATGATCAACAAACCGCCACGAAAGAATCGTACACAATTTCCCCGGCAGCGGCGCCAAAATATTTGATGTGTGGGAAACGTGTCGGTGTATTTAATGTAATACGTTATAGAGCAAATAGTAGAAAATTACCTTTAGAAAAAAGTAATAATCTAAAATTCGCTAAAGACGGATTAATTAACACGAGAGTGATCCCGGTTCGTTGTACACAAAGAAATTCGGAATTTGAGACTTTCGTTTTGAATTGGACAATTAATTTGAATGGTTTCAGTTTTTATCTAAAAATCCTACGTTTTTTTATTAAAAGTGCATGAATCGTTCCCAAATTTAATCTAAAGAAAATCGTTCTATCTAAAATTCTACGATTTGAAAATTTAAATGAGGAAGCTAAAAATACAAGACCCGCGAATCGAGACAATTCAAAAATTCTTTTATTTTATTTATTTATTATTTTTTTAATTTTCTTAATTAATTAAAACTAATTTAAATATAATAAATGTTTAATTAAAGTACTAATAAGAGAATTCTAAACGGATAAGAAAAGTAACTAAAGTAAAGCTAAATTCTCTATATTAAATTCTAAATGCAATTATTTAACAAACCACTTTGCTAGATCAGATGGTTGGGGGCGTGTGGTATTAAAGGAAAGGTCACGAGTTCGAGACCTATGGATGACATTTTTTTTTGCAATATATTCTTTAAACCATGATTTTTTATTATCCAGCAAACCAAACACTACTGTTTGAGTCTGCTGGCAGTAATCAGACCCAAAACCCCTATTCGAGGCACAATCTAAGCAACAACAATAAAAAGATAAAACAACAGCGATAAGAAGATTATGACAACTAAAAATTTCTGTTATAACAACTAATGTTATAGAACAAGTCAACTTAAACAAACGCTACAGCAACATTCAACTTATCCAGCAACATACCACTTCAAATTAACATATCAACAACAATGACAAACAAGGTCCAGTCCAATAGAATTACGCAACCACAGTTAAATGAAGCAGCATCAAGAGTTCAATAATAAATAATGAAATTTGCAGAAAAGTAAGAGTACAACAATTACAACGTACAAAAATTTAAACAATCAACAGTTAAAACAAAACAGAAAACCGGCCTTCTATACGCTAGCAACGCTAAAGTTGACAAATACCACAAACCAAACAAACTCAGTTGATCCAAACAATCTAAGTCAAGGTGTTAGCAACAACGCTAGAATCACACGCAGAAAATCAGTCAAGAATGTCAGTAGAATATATCCCAATAAGATAATCAACAACAACAATTTTAACTAAATCTAGATGAATATCTAGACTACAAATCCTACAACTTCAGAAGCAACATTTAAATAGAATTTACTAGCTAACACTACCGCAATGCACCCCTTCACGAAGATCGCTAAGAACTTAAACTTAAGCAGCTTATGGTATTACTTTTCTATTACTTCATCAACCCAAAGTTATCACTTATCAACTTAAAACCATAAATCAACAACGATTATGAAACTCTTATATTTTTACAACAACTAGTTTCTACCAGGCATATAATGACATAATGATAACTAACATCACTAGCAGGTGTCAAACAGTGAGCAGACAATCAGAAATCATACTCAGGTTCATTAACAGCAAACTTTAAAAGCAATTTGAACAATAAAACTGATTATGCATGAATAGTTAATAACATCAATCTATAATCCACCTCTCATAATCAAACAACAATCCAACAACAACAGATTCATGTTCAGGCATTCAATAACACTAAGCAAATTCTAAATTCACTCATGAACATTTGTAACATCAATCAGATCCAAACATCAATTATGAGCATTCAAGCATAAAACAGATCCAATTGTGCATTCCACAAGTTCAACGAGAAACAATGATCAAAAGTAGATCATATTCATACATGTATCGTTAAATTCGATAAATAAACTTAAGCTAAAAGAACAAATGCTCAACATATTTAAACATAATAACTCTAAAACTTAAATAAGACTTAGCAAACTAGCAGATTCAAACAACAATTACACTAAAACAAGAAAAGCATAAACTCAGTCCCTATCATCAACTATACGCAGCAATTATGATAATGAACAGATTCATACACCATAAATAAAAGCTCAAATCATCCAAACATCATAGCAGATTATCAATTCAAGCAGATTTATTAGATTCACTCAACATTAAAACAGAAATCATAAAATTACACAAAAAGAGAGAAAGCGGTGTGTACCTTTAACCTCTGCTCAAAACGAGGTCAATATATATGCTCACTAGAGCTTGTCTTTGCACCCGTAGCTGACGAGCCACTGACTACACTCCAATAACCTATCTAAACCTAACACCGACCCTTGGCACTAAAACCTCGCCTTAATTTCATCATCAAAACACAAATTTCAACAGCTAATAAACCTTTCTTTCACTTAACCAGTGGGATTAAGTGTGATTCCCTTATTGAATCTCAATTATTCATATAAGCTGTAGATTGAGCTTATATAAACAATACACCATTATAACACGTTTAAAGATTTAGATTGCAATCAATTATATATAAAAAAAATAAAATGTGAGAATCAAAGAGTATGAACTGAAATCTGAGTTTTATTAAAACAAAATAACAATTACAATATTTTAAAAAGGAAATTACAACTCTATCTAAAAATTGACATTATAACTTTAGAAAGAAAAAAAGATACCGATACAAAAAAAATGAGGGGGGGTTTTATAATTGAGGTGAGGGTTGGGGTTTGTTGGTGATGAATCAATTTAAGCCGTGAGATGAGCATCTAGACCTTCTCTCTCTTGTTTGTTTTGATACAAAGGCTGATAATAGCTCTTGATCACACGGATTGCCAACATGGCAATAAGTGTGCTAGTTTAAGTCTGAGGTGTCAAAAGGTGATTCGTCTTTTGTCAGAATGGCAGTGATCCAACCAATCAAATCAAATCTGTGACGTCTAAATATGCCACGCTAGAGCTTGGCACTTGGTATCTCGCGTGTATAAACGCTCCATCCCTTCCTCTTTTCTCTGAATCAGCCCGTGACCTTCAATTACTGGATAATTTAGATCCCCTAAATATTAGGGTTCTTCATCTGCTAAACTCATTCTTCCCCTTTTCTTATTTTTCTCTCGTTTTTTATCTTTCTTTTATTTATTTCGTTTGCTTTGACCGAGATTTGTTGACCACAAGAGTTATATAACTCTTCATCCGTTTATTTTACATCTTAGGCTTTGACCCGGGTTATATAACTTGTCATCCGTCTCTTTCTTTCTAGATTTCTTTTGGGCTTTGACCCAAAACCTTCCTTCATTTAAACTTGGGCTGAATTTGGGCTTGTTACAACTTAGTTAACCTATTTAATCTTTAGTAACCCATAAATGGACTTTTAAGCCCATTAAGCTCAAGTGGGGCCCACTCAACATCAAAACTTTTGATAACGATCCCGTCTTTTGGCTTTTGGTGAAATCTTCAAACTCGTGTCGGTTTTTGCCGGTTCTTGTGATCTTGGTACCTACACACACGAAACAACAAAACAAGCATATGGAATGCAATATTCATACAAAATATGCATTTTAAGTCTGATTTGTGATATAAATGATATGATTATTTCACTCATATTAAACTCCCCCTTGCTAAGCAAGTGTCATGTCCTCACGCAATGGTAAAATAAAGCAACTAACTACACTTTTATTCTACTTTTGACACTTTATTTTACAAAGACATAATATATTGCTTTCATTATTGAGAAATAACTTTTAGGATAATAAAACTCGAATAGATTCATCGTCCTCTATTTTTCACTCTTTCCATGCCAAGTTTAAAAACAAGATCATTGTCAATCATATGTTCCAATGTTAAGAAAACTTATACAAGTAATTTGTGTTAAACTCAATCTCCTTTATTCCTAGTTGTATCTCTAGATTTTAAAGATTTGTCATTCACCCATAGGATCATTTGACTTATTTAATAATTATTAGTCCAAAATGAAGGCAAAAACGGTGTAAACCCAACACTTAGAACCTAACCTCATCCTCAAAAACCGTTGTAACTAAAGAAAGCCCACATCAAGGATAACTTAACATGATTTAGGAATGAATTCCTGTCACACCCCACCATGGCGGAATATGGGGCGCGACGTATGGATATCATCACAACAATAGCGTGTCTATAGAGATAACTAAATGAAATAGAAATATCATAAATGGTGACACAATGTAATGAAGATATCTCAAACAATGCAGGCGTCTAGGTAAGTAGGTAACAAGTCTACCGCTTACCAAAGACATACAATTAATAAATAACAAACATATAGGTGTCTACAAAGTATCACTTATTGAAACATAAATAAAGACTAAGAGGAAAGGGGGTTCCTCTAAATGTAATCCTAAGCCTTCTAGCTAGCCTCTAACTTCAACTCATCTACCACAATATTTCTAAAGGTACTTCAACCCCTCAATGGATCACTCTTCCTTACTTGTTGTAATCACCATTAATCAGCCTCCTACCAATCATTCATTCACATCCATGTTTTCCTTCACGTGTCTACTACTACCTCGCCTCCATAACTATACCAATTCCCTTGCGTGTTATTTGCCCAATATTTGCATTAGTAGATAATTTCTACTCTACCCTCACATCCGCTGGTACTTTCATAAATCTCCTAATGGTACTTCAACCAACTTCTCATAGCATGACATCTCGTTCCCACGACCAATCAACTATTTTTACTTACTCCCTTATTCCTGTAACCAATCTAAGTTTCAAAACTCCACAAATCTTAATCATTCCTTCAACACAACCTTTAAACCAAAACACATCTCTGCATTCTAATATCTAACCATAAGTAATACTACCCAACTCTATCCTCTCATCCTAACGTTTCCACAACCGCATAACTAAATCAACCACGACATGTACCAAAAGAATTCTAAACGATCGCGTCCCATAATAAATACAGGGTAAACCGAAAGATCAACCATAACGAACCCTAGCCAAAACAACTGAAAACGAAACAATGTAATCCGAAAGATTCAATGGAGTGTGCCAACAATGAAAAATTAGACTCGTCACGATTAGTATTACCAAATTTCGATACCTTAGAAATTTTTAAACTTTCATCCCAATTAGTTACTTATCAAAAGAACCAAACTCCCTGATAACAAGGGCTTTTTAGCTAGTATGAAAATTATCGTTCGTTGTTCCTGTCTAATCGAATTGATCTCTGGTTAACGTGCGGCTCAGTCGTTCTTTGGTGGAAACAATAGTTGTGTCGTTGTAGTAAAATTAAAGGTGCAAAAACTATAAAGTAAAAGCAGGTAATTTAATCTAAATCTAATTTAAAATAAATGACAAGAATTTAAAGCGTGGCGAATAATTAAAAGGCACTTAAAGTAAATAACGCAAACTAAAAACTATCCTAAAGGCAAACTTAAAACGCAACTAAAACTTAAACTAAGGCAAGACTTAAAATAAATCTAAGGCAAGTAAGCTAAAAGTGCAACTAAGGGAAAAGGCGGAAAAAGTAAAGCTTGAAAATTAAAAATTTAAACTTAAAAACAGAAACTTAAAATAACCTAAAAACAGCTCATTCGGAATAATCCTTCGTTCGGAATAAATCACTCGTTCGGAATGTCACCTTCGTCCGGAATAATTTCTTCTTCACTCACAATATTTCTTCATGCGGAATAAAAGCTTTATCCGGAATATTTGAACAAAACCTTCATCCTGAATAAATCCTTTATTCGGAATATGTCACTTATCCGGAATAAACTCTTTATTCGGAATATTTCCTTGATCAGGAATATAAATTATTCCGACTAAACCCTTGATCCGGAATGTTCCAAATGAACCCCCTTGATTCGGAATATACAAGTTATACCGAATGAACCTTTGATCCGGAATATTCCGAATGAGAATCCTGATCCGGAATGTTCCGAATGAGCACCCTGATCCGGAATATTCAAAAGTAACCACCTTCGTTCGGAATGTCACTTGATCTGGAATATTCGTTTGATCCGGAATATTCACTTAGTTCGGAATATGTTGCTGAAACACTTGATTCGGAACAACCTGCTAAACTCCTTGATCCGGAATATTACCTTTATTCGGAATATCCACTGATCCGGAATATTTATAAGAAGTGCCTTGATTCGGAATGAACTGCTGGTTCGGAATATCCTGGGGAAATAACAGACAGCGAAGAACACGGGATACAAAAAGAATACGAATCTAAACAAAACCAATCAAAATCAAACAAAAGATTAAACAAGACTAATCACAAATGATCTAATAACAATAACCTATCAATCCAAATCGACAAAACTAACAAATATAACCAAATCAATCAAAACCCACTTGATTAAATCAATAAAATTTAAAGAACATAAACATGAACATAAAGCATAAAGATTAAGGAAGAAAGGTAGATAGGAGATGAACAATAAAAGTAAAAATTAACAATAATTAAAAGGAAACTTACTTGAAATTAAATGAATTTAAGGTGCAAGACAATTAAGTAAATGACATGTATTTAAAGAACAAGTAATTAAAATGGAAGAGCTAATTGTCACACTTAGCCAACAAAATGAAATTAAATGAACTAAGGCCTATTTATAGGAGGATTAGGGAGGTGCTTAGTGGAAGCTTCCTCCCCTCTTTCTTCTTTCTTTAATTGCTTGATTAGTCCTTATCTTCTTAATTCTTCGACTTTAACGACTTTGACTCGGGATTTCTTTGAACTCGTCTTGAATTTCTTCATAAATAAGACTTGAGTTCTTTGGATTTTATTAAAATTCCGTCTTTGGACTTTTTCTTCGATAAATCTTCAGAATTGGTCTTGGACTTCCGTTCTTTTTGCACTCTTGATTTCTTGACTTCGTCTTTTGTCTTTTTCTTCGATAAAAGCCCGTGAATGCCCGTGTTTTCTCCCTTTTTCACATTTTCGTCCTAAATCACAACAAAAACACAAACCACGCATAGTTCAGACATTTACGACATAAAATACACGTTTTGGCTTGGTTATTATTGTAGTTAAGTGGTAAAAAGGATGGGTGTTTACACACCTATCAAATCCCCTACTACTAAAATCAATCATACTCATTTTTAACCATAGACTCATCCTTTATCTTCATCATTTTATCAAGATATCAACTAGTTAGTATACTACAATCTTATTGTAACCATTATCTTGCTTACCTATATTAAACTTATTTCACTTGTTATTATGAAACCAATACATGATTATAAAATACAGTGTTTTATTTTTCATTTTATTCTATATTATTATTATTATTATTATTATTTTATAAAATCTATTTAGACTGGTTATAACTAAACTACTACACGTTTACAAGGTGTGGTGTTGTTATTATCATTACTCTAATAAAATCTCCCTTTTTACTCTTTCCGTCTAGTTAAATACTTCTAAAATTTTAACTCCACTTAAGAAATTTTTTATAAAATTTCTTTACTCCTTTAAAATGTATTATCACGTGTTACATAGAAAACTAATCGAATTATTTTCAAGACAATTTTTTATAGCTTACTACCACAAACTTAAAAAAAATATATGTAAGTCACGATATCATACCATACACTTACAAATTATTTTCAAAACAGTCTTCCTATACATAGCCAAACTTATTAGTAAGAAAATTTAGTAGTTCTCATTAATTAAAATACATACCCGAATGTACACACACATCAAAAGACTCAAAACGTCGTTGGAACTCCATCAAACTCCAGCACCATAAAATACGAGCAAACAAAAGGTACGTTCAAGTTATAATAACTATTGAAGGATCATATATCATAACTTAACACATACTAGTATATATACATCCGCATATATATACCTATTAAATCACCCAAAACATACTCGTTACCATACATGTAAGATCATTCAATCACGTCATACACTCGTTTTTTCATACGAGTAATCACCATCTTACCACAAGCCATAAAACCATCACTAAAACCAGTCCATATCGTATGACCCCATAATCACACAACATGAGTATAACCCAAAACATATAACTCACTCAAAAATAGCCATATGGTAGACAGCCGTTACATAAACCCATATATTATACATATACCCAAAAATCCACATCTCATCATATACAAGCATGTACTAACCCTCTTTCATGCAATCATACTTAAGAACCCATTGAAGTCGTTTAAATCTAATAAGCAAAACAGAAATTAAACACATTAAGGATACTAGCTAGAGTAAACTTAGATAAGTAAACTCGGTTGAGTCAAAAGATTCACAACGTTTGAAAATTAAAACCACTTTATTAAAAATTTATTCTAATAAGGAAAGAAAATAACTATACAAAGGTAAAACTAATAGGCCAAAATAGATCAAAAATTTTGAAAAATGTCGAAAAATTGATTTTCCGGTTAAATTGAGGACAAATACAAGGAAAAAGACCACATAACTTCGATAGAAGTCCCCCCTACACTTAATATAAACATTGTCCTCAATGTTTAAGCATGTGGGAGTAAAATCCACTACACTTAGGACATTGTGCACGTTGTTTAAATCTTGCTAAGGAAAAGACAACTAACGAGATTCCTATTTTAATATTGAGAAATATAAAATAGTGAATCGAAAAGACTTTAGGATAGAACCGAGAAGACGGAAACACGGAATCACGGGTCGTCAAAAATCATCAAGAGTGGATCATTGAGGTCTAATCCCTGCACATGATAAGAAAGAAAACAAGAAACACCAACGGGGCTCCCCCTACACTTATGGTGAAAACAAGTAAAGATAGATAGATACTTTGGTTGCCTCCCAAAAAGCGCTTGTTTATATTAACCGAGTCACGAGCCTGACTTGTCCCCGAATTAAATGGTCCATGGGGAAGCCTCGAATGTAATACCGGGATCAAAGACCTTGTCCTCGTTCGTGGAGGAATATGATAAAGGAGAGGCAGGAGGATAAGTCTTGAATGGTAGAAAGGTCCTTTCAACATACGAGAAGTATGTGAAATCTTGATCCACGGGAGGTGGGGTGGGTAAAGGAGACAAATTGTCATCCCCTAAAGACAATGGATGGTCACTATTCGGAAAATCCGTAAAGGTATCAATCATAGAATGGTCATTGTCACCTCCCGGGTCAAAGCACTCATCCTCATTTCCTGGTATGAAACGAGGAGAGTAAAAGCGATACATCACCCGCTTGGGCGTGCACGCAGTAGGATGAGGTGGCAATATAGTATGAGACGTAAGAGAACAATTACCTTCCACCCGCGTCACCTTTCCAGTAGAGTCAAATCTCTCCACCTCTGTGATAGAAGGGGGCATGACTAACAAAGTATGCTCATCAATAGCAGGAGAATCAGAGCTATCAATGTCCTCAATCCCTTCTTCAAAGAGAGGATTCACGTCACTAGATATGTAAGCGTCATCAAAATCAAATAAAGGGTTCGAATAAATCTTGAAAGTTTCATTCGGAACGTCTTCAACGGATAGTGACTCGTCATCACTAGAAGTAAAATCATCATCTTGATCAAAAAGAGGATTAGAGAAAGCCAAAGAATCCTCTCCCAAAGTGTTGGTGGAAGGAACATCATCAGAAGAAAGCGCATCATACTCATCGTCACTGTCGGATGTCAACTCAGATTCACTTGGAATTTGGACAAGGTTATCAGCACTAGACTTTATGAATTCGTCGGATTCCTTTGCAGGAACTGTGCTAAGATCCTCATCCCCTAGGATGGGTGAATCCTTAGGCTCCAGAGCCGGCAAGTCGGGAGAAGGAATAGAATTCTCATCGTTCCAAGAAATAAGACTCTCATCGTCATCATCATCATAATAATATGGAGGCACAAGAGGAGGGGTATAAGCACTAAGGTTAGATACTTGCTCTTGTTGCTGATCCGCTTGATATTTTTTGATGATCTTGTTGCAAGCTTCTTGAAGTTGTTGACCTTGCTTAACAAGAGTGGCCCATTGTTCGTGGGAGCTCAAATGTTCGAAGGAAGGTTGATGAGTGACGGTGTGACGTGGGGGCTCAAAATTTTGAAAACCAGAATTATAGTACTGATGTGGCTCATGATAATTCATCGGCTGACAATAAGAAGTATCGTGAGGGCCCCCACAATGATTGCAACACGGGTATTGAGAAAAACCCGGTGCATTTGGTAGATAGCTAGGACCATTGTCGTAATTGTAACCCGGTTCTTGCTCGTCAAGAGACGGGTATCGAATAGGACATACAATATACCAATGAGAATCGCTGCCATAATATATGCAAGGGGGAGGAATAGGTGGATTAGAAGAAAAGGATGAATTAGTCGAATTGCACGATGGACAAAATCCAAAATGGGAAAATTGTGAATCGGAAACGGTTGGAAGATCTTTTCCGCATTGCTCGCAATAACAAAATTCACATAATTCGCCCTCAAATAATGGTCCCCGACACCTCCCGCAATGGACATAAAAAACCATGAAGAATAATAGATAAGCAAGAAGAATATTTTTGGTGCAAAACTTTGAAAAAGAAATGCTTTTAATGATTTTTCAAATGTTTTTGGGATTTTTTGGAAAATTTTGGACACGAAAAATAACGTTCACGAGTGAACGGATCCCAAAAGCCAACGCGTCTCTCACAAAAAACCGTTAATTTTTACGAAAAGAGCCGGCTACGGCGCCATTTGATAACAAGGCTTTTTACCTAGTATGAAAATTATCGTTCGTTGTTCCTGTCTAATCGAATTGATCTCTGGTTAACGTGCGACTCAGTCGTTCTTTGGTGGAAACAATAGTTGTGTCGTTTTAGTAAAATTAAAGGTGCAAAAACTATAAAGTAAAAGCAGGTAATTTAATCTAAATCTAATTTAAAATAAATGACAAGAATTTAAAGCGTGACGAATAATTAAAAGGCAATTAAAGTAAATAACGCAAACTTAAAACTATCCTAAAGGCAAACTTAAAACGCAACTAAAACTTAAACTAAGGCAAGGCTTAAAATAAATCTAAGGCAAGTAAGCTAAAAGTGCAATTAAGGGAAAAGGCGGGAAAAGTAAAGCTTGAAAATTAAAAATTTAAACTTAAAAACAGAAACTTAAAATAACCTGAAAACAGCTCATTCGGAATAATCCTTCGTTCGGAATAAATCACTCGTTCGGAATGTCACCTTCGTCCGGAATAATTTCTTCTTCACTCGGAATATTTCTTCATGCGGAATAAAAGCTTTATCCGGAATATTTGAACAAAACCTTCATCCGGAATAAACCCTTTATTCGGAATATGTCACTTATCCGGAATTAACTCTTTATTCGGAATATTGCCTTGATCAGGAATATAAATTATTCTGAATAAACCCTTGATCCGGAATGTTCCGAATGAACCCCCTTGATTCGGAATATACAAGTTATAACGAATGAACCTTTGATCCGGAATATTCCGAATGAGAATCCTGATCCGGAATGTTCCGAATGAGCACCCTGATCCGGAATATTCAAAAGTAACCACCTTCGTTCGGAATGTCACTTGATCCGGAATATTCGTTTGATCCGGAATATTCACTTGGTTCGGAATATGTTGCTAAAACACTTGATTCGGAACAACCTGCTAAACTCCTTGATCCGGAATATTACCTTTATTTGGAATATCCACTTGTTGGAAATACGTTTTTACGTATTTAGGAAGATTCGGTCACTCCGACAATATATTAAGTAGTAGCTCGTAGTCTATATATCTTTATTAAACAAACAAAGTCAAGCCTAGCCTACAACATGTGTAGGCCGGCCCAACAATGTAAGCCCAAGCCCATCACAAGGCTTGGGTATATAAACCCTCTCCTTAGAAGGAGAGGGTGGTGTGGTTTCATAATTTTTCACATAGTTCTTCTTACTTTCTCTCTCTAGCTTTGTGTGAAATCCACCATCTCTCTATCTCTTTCTCTCTCTAAAAACATAAGCAAGATTTACAATCCTACAAATGGTATCAAGAGCCATGGGATGATTGTATTGTTCATGTGTTTGTGTTCTTGATTCATACGCCATTTTTGATCCATTTTCACACGTCCAAATTTTTTTTTGTGTTTTTGATGGTTTTTTCTTGATACAAATCTTCTACATAGTTGTGGTAGGGATTTGGTATAGTTACTTTGGCTAAAAACACAAAATTTTTGGGTGTTTTGATCATTTTTTGGCTTAAAATCACGAATTGGTTGAGTTTTGTCCGAGAAAAGTGGGAAATATTCCGATCTGGTCATCGGAAAGGGGTTTATAGTACATTCCGATCAGTGCAATCGGAATAGGGTTTAGGCATTCCGATTGGTATTCAGATTGGTATTCCGATCACAGCATTCCGATTGGTATTCAGATTGGTATTCAGATTTGGTATTCCTATCACGACATTCCGATTGGTATTCAAATTCAGATTGGTATTCAGATTTGGTATTCCGATTGGTATTCAGATTGGTATTCAGATTGGTATTCCGATTGGTATTCAGATTGGTATTCCGATTGATATTCAAATTTGGTATTCCGATTGGTATTCAGATTGGTATTCCGATTGGTATTCAGATTGGTATTCCGATTGGTATTCAGATTGGTATTCCGATTGGTATTCAGATTGGTATTCAGATTAGGTACATTCCGATTAGGGTTCATTCCGATCATCATTCCGATCACTATTCCGATCACTATTCCGATAATCACAAATTTTTCCATAAAAAATTTCGAACAATCGTGTGTAATTTTGACTTGGAATTTTTGGTTTATTGAGAACATATTTTAGGGGATTTTAACATTGTTTCTCGACTTCAACTCACAACAACAAACACATTTACTTTCTTTCATTGATCGATCAAAGTTTGTAAATCTTAACTTATTGAAATGGAGTACACATCTCTTACGGATAAGTCCATCCTCTCGGGTACGGATAATCGTCCACCAATGTTGGTGAAGACTATGTATGAGGAATGGGCTTCCCGAATGGAACTTTATATGTTGAACAAGGAGAATGGACATCTAATTTGGGCATCGGTGCTCAATGGACCATTAGATTATGGTACAGTGACGGAAGGTACGACTACTCGTCCTCGCACAACAGGTGAGTTGACTGGAGATATGAAGATTCAAGATAAATGTGATAAGTATGCAACAAACATCATTCTCCAAGCACTTCCTCCAGATGTCTACAAACTCGTCAGCAAACATAAAGTTGCCAAAGAGTTATGGGATAGAATTCGTGTTCTAATGCAAGGCACCTCGTTAACCAAACAAGAACGAGAGTGTAAGCTTTATGATACTTTTGATAAGTTTGCCTATGTGCCAGGGGAGACTCTCAATGATTACTATCTGAGATTTACCCTATTGTTGAATGAGCTCAATATCTATGGCATGATAATTCATACCTTTCAATTGAACACCAAGTATTTGAACACTCTTCCTTCAGAATGGAAAAAATACGTGACGGATGTTAAATTGGCTAAGGACTTGCATAACGCCAATGTGGATCAACTTCAAGCTTTTCTTCAACAACACGAATGCCATGTGATCGAGGCTCGGTTGTCTACACCTCAAGTTCATGATCCACTTGCAATGTATGCTTCTCAACAAAACATGGCTTATACTTATCAACAACCATCATACTTGCAGCAGCCACCACCACACATCTATCAGCAACCATCTTATCAACCACCAATGATGCCACAACAAGAATATCAACAAAGTGTTCATCAACAATATTTTCCACAACAACCACAATATCAGACATCCCCATCACAAGCCAACACTTCTCCATTGGGCTATACTCCTCAGCAAGGATATTTTCCAATAGAAGCACAACCAGCACAAGCTTTCTACTCTAATGAACTTCCACTAATCCAAGCACCGGTCTTTACTCCAAATGATACGCCAGCTGATGTTCTAAACCATCTCACTGCTTACTTGTCAAAACTTGTTGCAACTAGAGGATTTCCACCAACAAACAATCAGCTCCGCACCTCTTCAAATCCTCGACAACAAGCCACTGTTCAAGATGGTCAAGTGACGGTGCAACCTATTCAGGGAAGGCAAAATTCATATGGACCTCCTACAAGGACTGGGAACAATGAAGCTGTGACTTCTCAAGCTAGTGGAAATGGAAGTCCTATTGGTCCTAAAAAGGTTGTGACTTGCTACAATTGCCGAGGACAAGGTCATATGGCTAGGGAATGCACTCAACTGAAAAGGAGGAGGGATGATGCATGGTTTCGTGAGAAGATGTATTTGGTTGATGCTCAGTCTAAGGGGAAGATCTTGGATTCAGAGGAGTTAGCATTTCTTGCAGACCCAGGGGCAGCAGATACTGAAGGCATTGCAGTCGTTTCCACTTCTAATGCAGCTTATCAAGCGGACGATCTTGATGCATACGATTCGGATTGTGATGACATTCACTCTGCCCAAGCTGCTCTCGTTGCTAATCTCTCTCACTACGGTTCTGATGTCATCAGTGAGGTACCAACCACATCTAATAATATTGATGATAACCAACATCAAGTTGGGCATGAAAATGACAACCTCGAACAGCATTCGGGAACTAGTAATTCAAATGATGTGGTACCCAAACCTACACATTTGAGTGCACCTCAACCAAATGATACGACGGGTATGGAATCTTATGCTCAACATGATTTGGTCATGGTGCCTAAACATATTATTGATAAAATGCATATGGCCCTCAGACAATCCGTAGATACCAATTCCACCCTAACTGCTGAGCTTGTGTTGCATAAAGAAAAGGTCAAAACTCTTGAAATGGTCCCTCAAGAAGAGAAAATAACATGTTCTGAATTTGACCAATTTTGTTTTGAAAAGATTGAACACTTGAAAGAAATAGAATCATTAAAAGCTAATCTTTCCAATGAATTAAAAGAAAAAGAGTCGGTTGTCAATGATTTTCAGAAACTTAAAATAGATTTCGAAACTCTCGAGTCTAAAAAGGTTGAATCGGAAATTAATGCTACCAAACTTCTTAAATTCAAAGAACAACAGCTTTTAAAACAATACTCTTCCACAGAAAAGGTTCATCTTTTAACTAAATCATTTAAAGAACTCGAACTTAAACGTCTTCAAGATTTACCACCTAATCCCGGTTATACAAAACAAGCTCAGGAATATATTCCCGGTCTTTATGATATGACCATAATTGGAAAATCGAAAGAAGCACCTTTTGTTCGTAGTACTGAGGAGACACAATCACTTGGGGATGAAACTCATTCTAAATGCTTTCAAAATTCCATACAATTGATTATGATCAACATAACAAAGATCAATTTTCGAAAAAGACACGCATTCGCTTACAAAAGGAATTAGCAGAATTAACAGTTCTTGTGCCCAAAGTTTGTCAAATGAAAACCTTCCTAGTACGTCTCCTACACTCGTCAAAAAGGATTTAACGAAGTTAATTCCACCGGTAAGTAAGGCGTCCGTTAACTTAAATACGGTTCACCAACACTTAGCCGATTTTGACAAGGTCATTTTGGAACGTACGACGGCCACAGCCATAACGGAAGGTGAATGGAACTTTGAGCACACTAGAGCTACGTTTCGAGATGAAAGTTCCGTTTGTAAACAATGTTAAAGCTTGTCTTCGTAATATTGATCAAGATTTGTTCTTGGAAATAGAAGAAGTTAGACGTGTTTTCAATGAAATGGAAGATGCTTATGAAAACAGTTTACTTGAAATAGAACGGGTTTCACGCCATAATGATCTGCTTCTGAATCAAGTGATGTCTCATGATATAGTTTCTGTCTGTGTGAATACAAGTGTTGATAATGATTCTATTGTGCATAATGTTAAAACTGTGGATAATGTGGTAGATAGTACTTGTCACGAATCTGACGCTGAATTTTTAAAGCTTCAAGATTCATATTCTTCGCTTTCAAAACGTTTTGATGAGATTCAAACACATTGTATTTCGCTTGAATGCAAACAACAATTTATTCAAGAAATCTTTGAAACGTCATTCGAAGGTGTTAATATCGATGATGCAAACTTTGAAAAGAATTTTCGATTGATTTACAATCAAAACAGCGTCAGCCAAGTGACAAAGTTGCTAACTCTTTGCCGATAGAAATAGAGAAATCGAAGGAGCTTAACTGTGTGAACGTACTTGAGGCCGCTGAGAATTTTAAACTTGATCTAGATAATCGAGTTTCCAAGATTTTGTCCAAAGTTGATAACTTAAAACAGAAAAATACACGACTCTTCGATTCAGTACAGCCCGCATGTGTTGATACCACTGCACAGAATCAATCATTGATTGAACAATTGAATCGAAAGTCGATGGAAATATCTGATTTGAGGGAACAAATTTGTGATAAGAATCTGGTCTTGGCTGAGTTAAAGGAAACACTTCGTACTCTAAAAGGTAAGAATGTTGTGGATAACGCAGCCACTGTCTCAGCTTCGTCCTCTAGTGCAATCAAAAGGAATCTTATAGCCGTCACACCACTCAATAAGGGCCCTAGGACTAAACCATCTCAAACTTTGGTCACTAAAGATAAGGCGGAATCAAAACCAGCTTCTAATATTCCCGTGTTGCCTTCTACAGGAGTAAGCACCACTACTAAGGCTCAAAGATCTAAGCTTAAACGAAACAAGAAGAATGATAGGATCTTGCCCCCATCTAGTAGTCAAGTGAAGAAGAAAGTAGAAGCCCATCCTAGGAATGTTATTTCTGTTTTGAATAAAAAGAATCATGTAGCTAAACCTAAAGGCTCTGCGGTTGTGCAGCGTTCTAAGCCTACCGTGAATTCTAATTTAAAATGTTGGAATTGCAATGAATGTATGTTTTCTAGTCGTCATGATTCTTGCCTTATTGACCATGTGAATGAGATGCATGCCCGGAAAAATGGATTAGAATGGAAACCGACTGGGAAAGTGTTAACCCAAGTTGGTTGGATGTGGCGCCCCACTGGTAGAACTTTCACTATAGTAGGAAATACGTGCCCTTTGACTAGGATCACTCCCACTAAAGCGAAGAAAGCGTGCCCTTTAACTAGGAGTACCAAGGCTACCAAGACACAAGCGTGTCCTTTAACTAGGAACACCGACACTACTGTAGGAACCAAGTGCCCTTTAAATAGGTCTACTCCCACTGTAGTGCCCGCGAATAATCCAAAACCTCAGAAAATTGGAACAGTAAAACCTGTAAATGCTAAAACTCACATTAGAAAATGCAGGAAATCTAAGGGTCACAAAAATGTTAGCAATTCTGATAATTCTATATTTGTATCTGCTAACACTCCGGAACCAATAGTTTCCAATGCATTGTCTACTGTTGTTATTGAAAACAGGTGGTCCAAATTGTTCTCTGGTATTTGGACTCTGGTTTCTCCAAGCATATGACCGGAGATCGCTCTCAGCTCAGAAATTTCGTCAGCAAGTTTCTTGGTACGGTTCGATTTGGAAATGATCATATTGCAAAGATAATGGGTTATGGTGAATATCATATTGGGAATGTTATAATTTCAAGAGTGTATTACATGGAAGGTCTTGGTCACAACTTATTTTCTGTGGGACAATTTTGTGACGCAAACCTAGAAGTTGCTTTTCGAGAACATACCTGCTTCATTCGTAATTTGGAAGGGGTGGATTTATTGAAAGGTACTCGAGGGAATAATTTGTATACTTTGTCTCTACAAGACATGATGGCCGCTTCTCCCGTATGTCTTCTCTCCAAAGCATCGAAGACTAAGTCATGGTTATGGCATCGACGGTTATCTCATCTTAACTTTGACGCTCTTAATCATTTGGCGAAAAACGAACTTGTTCGTGGTCTTCCTAAACTATCATTTTACAAGGATCATTTGTGTTCCGCGTGTACAATGGGGAAAAGCACTAAGAAGTCTTACAAACCCAAGACTGAAGACACCAACCAAGAGAAACTTTATTTGTTGCATATGGATCTTTGTGGGCCAATGCGTGTTGAAAGTCTTAGTGGCAAAAAGTACATCCTCGTTATTGTGGATGATTACTCTCGGTTTACATGGGTGAAATTCTTAAAGCAAAAAATGAGGCACCTAAATTCATCATCAGATTTCTCAAGATGATTCAAGTGCATCTCAACACTACTGTCCGACGCATTCGTACAGATAATGGAGCCGAATTTGTGAATCAAATCTTGCGTGATTATTATGAAGAAGTTGGCATATCTCATGAAACATCCGTTGCACGCACTCCACAACAAAACGGTGTCGTTGAAAGGCGAAATCGCACACTTATGGAAGCTGCTCGAACGATGTTAATTTACGCAAAGGCTCCATTGTTTTTATGGGCAGAAGCAGTATCTACAGCAGTGTACACCCAAAACCGGTCACTAATTCGTAAACGCCATGGTAAAACACCTTATGAGCTTCTCCATGGAAAAGTACCAGATTTATCATATCTTCATGTATTTGGTTCTCTTTGCTATCCAAATAACGATGGTGACAATTTGGGAAAACTTCAACCAAAGGCTGATATTGGTATTTTCATTGGTTATGCACCCGCAAAGAAGGCATACCGAATCTACAACCGTAACTCTCGCAAGATCCTCGAAATTATGAATGTTGATTTGATGAGCTGACAGCAATGGCTTCTGAGCAAAGCAGCTCTGAACCCGCACTTCATGAAATGGGACCCAGTAATATTAGTTCTGGTCTTGTCCCAAACAACCCTACTTCATCATCATTTACACCACCTTCTAGAATGAATGGGATACGTTGTTTCAACCGTTCTTTGATGAATTCTTTACTCCTCCAATTATTGTTGCTCCAGAACCTGAGGTAATAGCTCCGGTAACCGAAGTTGTCGCTCCAGCAACCGTTGCACAATCAGATACGTCTGCACCTACAATTGGTCTAGATATACCTTCAACAAGTAATTCTCAACCAACACATGTTTCAACTACCCATGTCATGCCTATTGATGATGAAGAGGATGATGATGATCACGATTTGGAATTCGCTCAAATGCGTGAACTTCCATTCTTTGGTGTACCTATTCCCGACCCTAATCAAGCTGGGTCATCCACCTCAGAGGAAGCTCCTTCTACAGTTTACTCCAATCCACGGATTCGTGAACATGACAGCAAGTGGACAAAGGATCATCCTATAGATTCTATTATTGGTGACCCTAATCGTCCGGTATCCACACGAAGTCAGTTACAAGAAAGTGCACTGTTTTGTCACTTTGATGCTTTTCTCACTGAAGTTGAACCTAAGACATGGCAACAAGCTTTTACTCAATCATGTTGGATAGAAGCTATGCAAGAAGAACTTAACGAATTCATACGTCTTGATGTTTGGGAACTTGTCCCATGCCCGGATCAAGTGCAGTTACTCACTTTGAAATGGGTTTACAAGGTGAAACTCGATGAGTCAGGCGGAATATTGAAGAACAAAGCTCGTCTCATAGCTCGTGGATACAAGCAATTATTGGGCATCGACTTTATGGAATCCTTTGCACCTGTTGCCCGTTTGGAAGCTATTCGACTATTCCTTGCTTATGCGGCCCATATGAATATGATCGTCTATCAGATGGATGTGAAGACGGCATTTTTTAATGGTGAACTCAAGGAAGAGGTCTATGTTCAACAACTGGATGGTTTTGTGAATCCTAATTATCCTAATCATGTGTACAAGCTTAAGAAGGCTCTCTATGGGTTGAAGCAAGCTCCTCGCGCATGGTATGATCTTTTGTCACAATTCCTCATTACGCAAGGCTTCGCTAAAGGCAAGGTGGATCCCACGCTGTTCATTCAGAAACGAGGTAAAGATATGATTATGGTACAAATATATGTTGATGATATTATATTTGCAGCCTCGACCCAAACTTTATCGAACGAATTTAGGACACTCATGTCTTCCAAGTTTAAGATGTCAATGATGGGCAAGGTATCATTCTTCTTAGGTCTTCAAATATCTCAGAGTCCCAGAGGCATCTTTATCAATCAATCCAAGTATGCCCTTGAATCGCTTAAGAAGTACAAGATGGAATCTTGTGACCCCGTGGATACTCCAATGGTGGAACGAACTAAGCTTGCTGCAGATCCACATGGAGTTGCCGTTGATCTGAAACTTTATCGTGGAATGATCGGTACCCTTCTGTATATCACAGCCAGTCGACCTGATCTTCAGTTTGCTATATGTATGTGTGCCAGGTATCAAACTAGGCCTACTGAGTTACACTTAGCTACTGTTAAAAGGATCTTTCGATATCTTAAAGGAACCATTAATCGGGGACTTTGGTATTCGAAGGACTCTTCTATTGCACTAATGGCATATGCAGATGCGGATCACGCGGGTTGTCAAGATACAGGGCATAGCATGAGTGGAACATTGCAACTACTAGGAGATCGATTAATCAGTTGGGCATCGAAAAGGCAGAAAAGCGCTGCAATTTCAAGTAGGGAAGCAGAATACATAGCCATGTCCGGTTGCTGTGCTCAAATTCTTTGGATGAGATCGCAATTAACCGACTATGGTCTAGGTTTCAACAAGATTCCGATGTACTGCGACAACAAAAGTGCCATTGCCTTATGCTGCAACAACGTTCAATTCTCCCGGTCGAAGCATATTGACATTCGCTACCACTTCATCAAGGAGCAAGTGGAAAATGGAGTAATAGAGCTTTACTTTGTCCGATCTGAGTATCAATTGGCGGATATTTTCACGAAGGCTTTAGATCGCGCTCGAATTGAATTTTTGGCCGACAAGCTAGGAATGAGAACCTTCTCGCCTGAGACTCTAAAGGAACTAGCAGATGAAGCGAAAGAATAGTCTTGGTAAAACTATTCTCCGTATCCTTGGTGATCATCTGTATATATTGTTTATATTTTTATCCACAAAAGTAAAATACAAAAATATAAAACCATATAAAAACCATAAAAATTGAAAAATTCATAAAAATCCAAAAATATTTTTACTTTATTTTTCAAAGGCATGTCTTTTGGTACGATAATATTTACGGCCTTAGAAATGTTGATTAATATTGACACGGCGCCATAAATAGAGTTCGTACAAAAGTTGTAAATATTTCATAAAACATGCCTATATGGCTTGTAGTTATTTATGACTGCAACCCGGTTTTCACATTAAAGTCAAGTATTTCTTATGAAAGCTTTGGCTCAACAACGGGAATTAATTTTCTCGGGCAAGGTTTACTTTAAAACCTTGTAAGGGATCAAGTTTACTTTATAACTTGGTCTAACACAAATCTATGTACGTTTCAGTGCATTTATTTGTTAAAACAAGAGAAGTCTTGTTTTTATGAAGCTATCATCTCTACAACCATTGCTATCTACAATTGGTATCTACATACTCGACGATGCGACTACTCAACTGACGACTACAGCTCTTTCGATAGAACACGGGTCAACAATTGAGGGGGAGCAATTGTCAAGCATTCAGAATCTTCGATGCCGAACGTGCCAAGCTCACTAACTGGTGTCAAGACAACAATATCAATCGTACACGTGGTGTTAAGAGATGACTTCAGATATGACGAGGCGACCAACATATGCTGACCCGAACCATTTGATCTTATCATATGATGTTCTCATCTATCAGGTCCAACCTTGTCAATTCTTTTTTTAATATGGTGACTATGTGATCATGCTACAAATCGGTATCATATCTCATGCGTTTGATATCATGAAGATAACACGGACTTGCATTTTTCTTCCCAAAACCTTTGTTAAAACTTCATTGAATCAATTGATATTAAAAACATCGATTGGGTTAATATTTTTAATATGGGGGAGAAAATGTGATTTAATATGGGATATTATCACAAATTGTTTGACTTAATGTGCTGGCTCATCCCGACATGTGCGAAATGTTTTCGAATATCGTGGCATATGTTAAGGGGGAGCAAAATGGATTTGCTATATCAAAATGGAGTTTCATGGTGACATATACTTACCCAAAACCCATTTAATTCACGACGATGAAGATTCTGGTGACATAAGGATGGTAGGATAGGTTAAGTCCAATGATTCTTCCAGAACCGGAGGAATCTTCCCAAGGACATTCCATAGCTAGAAATAGTCGTCCTTAGGAAAGTTGGAGAAAGATTGTGAACGTAGCTGAATGCCGACCAAGTACTTAAGCTAGCACTGGAACAATCACAACAAGGTGCTAGTTATGACGTATTGGTAAGCATTGAAGGGGTTGAAGAATGAAAAAGAATTGTAAAGATAAAGGGTGTAAAGAAAGAAGCCCTCCTTACAACTTTAGGCAGAAACCGGGTCAACACATATGCTATTGAGATCATTTTAATGATTCTCGATATTGAAGACAGACATCATGGACCCAGTGATGCAATGCACAACCCATCCCAGCTAACTCAGATATCTCTCAAAAGGTATTTGTTTTAATCACACGGAGACAACACATTATCTATTGATTTATTCACTCCGAATAAATTGGTATTGAACAGGTGGCACTCCTCTCCAGCCTCCGATCACTAAAATACAAAATGCACGATCGAGTCTAGAGCCATTTGAGATCATCAAATATCTCATTAGGACACACTTTCATATTTCCTTGCTTCTTCACACACTGTGAAAAGTAAGAAAGATTTTAAAAGTCCTACGCAAAATCTTCATGATCATGCCTGAACATCCGAGTAATACGTAAGTATTTACAATGAAGATGGAAATCCTTCTTGAGCGAATATCAAAAAGCTCATGGTAGGTGACTTGTGCGATTCTTTATGAATCAAACTTGTGATAACTGGAAAGCAACAGCTGTTTAGTTCTTAACTGAATTTAAACACGTTCCAGGCCTCTACGCAATATCTTAGTGATCTTGCCAGAACACTCAGAGTGATACCTTAGAGTTCACAGTGATGAGTGGAAATCCTTCTAGTGTTAACCTCAAACAGCACTTGGTAGGTAACTTGCAAGATTCTATACGAATCAAGCTCGTGACAACTGGAAAGCAACGATGGTGCGGTTCTTAATTGAATTTTACTTGTTCCAGGAACATGAATTGACGGCTTCAAATCATGCGGATAATTTTATCCAAATGATTCACTCTTTATGTTCGCAGTCAGCTTTGGACGGTCGAATAAAGAGAACGAGTTTACCCGCGAAATCCTGTCAGGAAGTTACTTAATTGAAACTATCCGTCACGGGTACAATATTTAATATCGTCCAACGGTCTTCACCGACCGGAGGTAAAATGCTACCGATTTAGAATGAAATGTTCAAAGCCATTTCGTTCGTGTCTACTTATGTTGCGGCATTTGAAGACGGTGGCGTTGCGGGATCCAAGAAGAAGTCGTCCCTGCATGCTTATACTTTATGCACTTCATACCTTATCTAATTCAAGAAAGCCTAAAAGTCAAGTCTTCCGCTGTATCGAACTCTGAAGCTTTCAAGAATTACGAAGGTATAAGTATGTGCGACATGGTGTCACGAAGAGGCGAAGATCACAAGTGATGGATGCACAAGATCAAGGCAAGAGATTAATGCTAAAGATTGATGTCAGAGATCACATCAGCATGTTCACCAGAAAAGAAAAAGAAAAAGAAAGACGAAGACTACGAGCTCAAGACAAGCATAGTATGCTAGGTTTATTTCATTATTGTAACTCGGGTAACGCCCTTGTTTGGAGTGACCTCCCTTAGGGGGAGATTGTTGGAAATACGTTTTTACGTATTTAGGAAGATTCGGTCACTCCGACAATATATTAAGTAGTAGCTCGTAGTCTATATATCTTTATTAAACAAACAAAGTCAAGCCTAGCCTACAACATGTGTAGGCCGGCCCAACAATGTAAGCCCAAGCCCATCACAAGGCTTGGGTATATAAACCCTCTCCTTAGAAGGAGAGGGTGGTGTGGTTTCATAATTTTTCACATAGTTCTTCTTACTTTCTCTCTCTAGCTTTGTGTGAAATCCACCATCTCTCTATCTCTTCCTCTCTCTAAAAACATAAGCAAGATTTACAATCTACACCACTGATCCGGAATATTTAGAAGAAGTGCCTTGATTCAGAATGAACTGCTGGTTCGGAATATCCTGGGGAAATAACAGACAGCGAAGAACACGGGATACAAAAAGAATACGAATCTAAACAAAACCAATCAAAATCAAACAAAAGATTAAACAAGACTAATCACAAATGATCTAATAATAATAACCTATCAATCCAAATCAACAAAACTAACAAATATAACCAAATCAATCAAAACCCACTTGATTAAATCAATAAAATTTAAAGAACATAAACATGAACATAAAGCATAAAGATTAAGGAGAACATAAACATGAACATAAAGCATAAAGATTAAGGAAGAAAGGTAGATAGGAGATGAACAATAAAAGTAAAAATTAACAATAATTAAAAGGAAACTTACTTGAAATTAAATGAATTTAAGGTGCAAGACAATTAAGTAAATGACATGTATTTAAAGAACAAGTAATTAAAACGGAAGAGCTAATTGTCACACTTAGCCAACAAAATGAAATGAAATGAACTAAGGCCTATTTATAGGAGGATTAGGGAGGTGCTTAGTGGAAGCTTCCTCCCCTCTTTCTTCTTTCTTTAATTGCTTGATTAGTCCTTGTCTTCTTAATTCTTCGACTTTAACGACTTTGTCTCGGGATTTCTTTGAACTCGTCTTGAAGTTCTTCATAAATAAGACTTGAGTTCTTCGGCTTTTATTAAACTTCTGTCTTTGGACTTTTTCTTCGATAAATCTTCACAATTGGTCTTGGACTTCCGTTCTTTTTGCACTCTTGATTTCTTGACTTCGTCTTTTGTCTTTTTCTTCGATAAAAGCCCGTGAATGCCAGTGTTTTCTCCCCTTTTCACATTTTCGTCCTAAATCACAACAAAAACACAAACCACACATAATTCCGACATTTACGACATAAAATACACGTTTTGGCTTGGTTATTATTGTAGTTAAGAGGTAAAAAGGACGGGTGTTTACACACCTATCACTCCCATACTACTAAAATCAATCATACTCATTTTTAACCATAGACTCATCCTTTATCTTCATCATTTTATCAAGATATCAACTAGTTAGTATACTATAATCTTATTCTAACCATTATCTTGCTTACCTATATTAAACTTATTTCACTTGTTATTATGAAACCAATACATGATTATAAAATACAGTGTTTTTTTTATTCTGTATTATTATTATTATTATTTTATCAAATCTATTTAGACTGGTTATAACTAAACTACTACACGTTTACAAGGTGTGGTGTTATTATTATCATTACTCTAATAAAATCTCCTTTTTTACTCTTTCCGTCTAGTTAAATACTTCTAAAATTTTAATTCCACTTAAGAAAATTTTTGTAAAATTTCTTTACCCCTTTAAAATGTATTATCACATGTTACATAGAAAACTAATCCAATTATTTTCAATACAATTTTTATAGCTTACTACCACAAACTTAAAAAAACTATATGTAAGTCACGATATCATACCATACACTTACAAATTATTTTCAAAACAGTCTTCCTATAATTAGCCAAACTTATTTGTAAGAAAATTTAGTAGTTCTCATTAATTAAAATACATACCCGAATGTATACACACATCAAAAGACTCAAAACGTCGTTGGAACTCCATCAAACTCCAGCACCATAAAATACGAGCAAACAAAAGTTACGTTCAAGTTATAATAACTATTGAACGACCATATACCATAACTTAACACATACTAGTATATATACATCCGCATATATATACCTATTAAATCACCCAAAACATACTCGATACCATACATGTAAGATCAATCAATCACGTCATACACTCGTTTTTTCATACGAGTACTCACCATCTTACCACAAGGCATAAAACCATCACTAAAACCAGTCCATATCGTATGACCCCATAATCACACAACATGAGTATAACCCAAAACATATAACTCACTCAAAAATAGCCATATGGTAGACAGCCATTACATAAACCCATATATTATACATATACCCAAAAATCCACATCTCATCATATACAAGCATGTACTAACCCTCTTTCATGCAATCATACTTAAGAACCCATTGAAGTCGTGGTACTTGTATAACTATGTTGGCCACCATACTTATACAATTACCCTTTCATCAATGCACTCCCTCCTATGATGACACTTATAAGGATCAATACAACATATAACACATAAATCCATCTACTCACATAAGCTCATAACCTCATAAAACATAAGGTCCAAAACTCCATCTATTAAAATAATATAGTCAAACTCTTGGAATACATAAATCCATAGTCTAGCTAAAACAACATATACAAACTCCAACACAACATCATAATCAGTTATATGTCATGTCGCCCATAAGAGTGGAAACAACTTAAAATCCTTCATATCCACCTACTCCTAGTAACTCGAATCACCACATGATTCTTAGGAACATGACTTAAACATCAAAAGAAAATACTATACATTAGGTACACCAAATAACTTACTAAGGTGAAAGTAATTTATATGTCAAAAGCAAAACAAAAATTAACAGGTGACTAAGTATGGGCAACTACAGTTCAACTCATACTAGTCAAAATTCACAAAAAATAAAATTTAGGAAAATACAATCAAGACCACACGTAATCCTATGACGCCTATATGCAGGGATCATTAAACTATAGACTAGGCTTGGCAACCTAATTCTCTATAACCATTGTCTCTGATACCATTCTGTCACACCCCACCATGGCGGAATATGGGGCGCGACGTATGGATATCATCATAACAATAGTGTGTCTATAGAGATAATTAAATGAAATGGAAATATCATAAATGGTGACACAATGTCATGAAGATATCTCAAACAATACATGCGTCTAGGTAAGTAGGTAACAGGTCTACCGCTTACCAAAGACATACAATTAATAAATAACAAACATATAGGTGTCTACAAAGTATCACTTATTCAAACATAAATAAAGAATAAGAGGAAAGGGGGTTCCTCCAAATGCAATCCTAAGCCTTCCAGCTAGCCACTCCTATTCTCACGCTTAACCACATTCTCACCTGAAAGAGACACTAAAACACGTCAACATAAAGTTGGTGAGAGTCATAGGTTTAGACTCTAACGCCAAATCAATTATAAGCTGTGAATAACAACCATTAACAAAAGAACATATGGACAATGTGCTACAATTATGTATTAACAACTAGCATTCAAGATTAACCAAATCACCACAAATCCAAGGCTCCAAGCCTTACCAATAGCCACAATTCCAAGGCTCCAAGCCTTACCAATAACCATGGTCCTATAGGCGCCCATACACCTATGAACCAATCCCAAGGCCCCGCCTTGTCAACATCCCATTGGTACAAAGTCAAACCACAATAACTGAGACAGTATGTGTCCCCCGATCTAAATCATAAACACAATCAAGAATCACATAGCAGTTAATCACATAAGTGTACACACAAGTCCATCACAAACCATAAAAATATTCACAGCATTCTTTACAAAACCATATAGTGTCTCTTCCATCCCATCTGGAAATCAAATCATAAAAAGATATGGGACTATGAAACTCACCTGAACAAGCTTCTCCAAGTATCCGCGTTCTAGCAAAAATCTAAACACACAAACATATAAAATCAAGACATGAACCACATACCAAAATGGCTCATCAATCTATGATGGGTATCTAACCTTCTCCTACAACTTAACCTCATTTATATGCCATAAGCATCTCATTACACCACTCTATAAAGCCCTTAACTTAGTTTAGTTCATAATTTGTCCCCGTTGACATTTAACCCAAAACAGTCCCCTTTTTCACACTCCGTATTATGAGCCAAACGTCCACCAAACCTAAACCACATTCCTTGCAATGAAAAACCCATAAACTTATATGTGTTATCTAAAATCTCAGTCCTTTCCCCAACATGAAAGCTAATCTTAAGTCCCCGATATACAACTTATACTTTCGCCTATCCATGTTTTACCGATTTTGAACATATGAAATGTTTGTTATGACCAGAGGGTTTTATCATATCCCATTTGCTTAGCTCTTCTCCAGATCTTTTATTTAATATATACTCTAAATCTCATTTTCATTTGAAGCTCCAATTATAACCCTAAGTACCCCAAACAATTCAAAACATAAAATGAAAACAGGGTGATCCAAAAACTATTTTGACACCCGACTAATGTAACCTGTTTTTGACCCACTTCCCGACTTCTAATTTAGTTCTAGTTTCTTTCATTGGAAAGCTAATTCAATTGCTTTTCCAGGGACATAAGATTAGAAATTTAAATATTTGTAGAACTCTAGATATGATCAAAACAATGGACCAAAAATTCTGCCCAGTTTTTAAAAACGAATTTAAACATGATTAAACCCTAATTACGATCACTAATCTTCATAATAACCAAAGTAATCAATTCATATGAACCATAATATCACTAAACTCAGAAAACTCACAAACCCTAATGCATCATAAGATCAATTACATGATTAAATTGATTAAAATCATTAATAGAACAAGGGTTTTGAAGGTTTTACCTTAGAAATCAATGGAAGATCTTTATTTTTGAAACCCTAATTGGCCACCATTGTTGAATTTCGGCTAGGAGCTGTTATGGAGCTTAAAAATCTGATTATTTTGGTTATGGTTTGGGTTTGGTTAAGTCCTAAAGGCCCCCTAATCCCATTACAAGTCAATTGGGCCTGTTTTGGGCTTTTCCTTCTGTCTTTCTTTTAGCCGCCCAACCCAAAGCTCAAAACCCCTATTTGGCCGACTTTTATACTCCACCTACTGTAAATTAACTATTAATTATTATTACCTTAAATTCCTTTAATTTATTTCAGCTCTTAAAGCCTCCAAAACCTCAAAACCGCAAAACTAGTCAAATTTACGCGCATACCGTAAAAGACGTAAAAATATACATTTTTATAAAAACTCTTAGAATATAAAATAAACTATATAACTAAGTCCTAAATGACTTAAAACCATCCCGTAAATTATTTCCGTGACTAAATACCTCTTCCGAGACCCCTAAATGCAAAACCCTAAACCGTAAAAATACGATTTTCTATAATACATATACGTATACGTAAAACCACTAAACAACGCCATCTCATTTCATAGTCACTACATTGTGAGCTCATGGACATGAAATCATCACACATCGCTTCACTCATAAGGTACCCCGTACCCGAAACGATATCCAAACCACAATCTATACACACAAATTAGCACATAAACACGTAAAGACACGTAACTTGCACAAAATAAAACTATGTGACGAACCTCAAAACCGCGGTTGTCACAATTCCCGGATCCGAAATTTGGCTAATAGGACTACTTAAGAAACAATTATAATGATCCCGTCTTTTGGCTTTTGGTGAAATCTTCAAACTCGTGTCGGTTTTTGCCGGTTCTTGTGATCTTGGTACCTACACAAACGAAACAACAAAACAAGCATATGCAATGCAATATTCATACAAAATATGCATTTTAAGTCTGATTTGTGATATAAATGATATGAGTATTTCACTCATATAAGGAAGCATGAGTAACACTCTTTCTTTTTTTACCTTTTGCCTTTCTTGGTTGAAGATGAGCAACACTTGTTGATGATCTAGTAGAATAACCCGGCTTGGATGCCTCAGCAGCCTTATCAACTTCAGCTCATGTTAACTCGTCATATTCAAACACAAATCCATCCGCACCTTCACCATCCATTTGTCCCATCAACCACTCGTTATTTTAATCGACATCGTCCAAAAAATAGGATCAGTGGTATCTCCTCTATTAGATCAATGTTCCAAAGCACGATTATATTTGACAAAAACCATGTCTTTTAATCGACTTTGTGCTAATCTGCTCGATTTTTTTGTATGGATTTGTTGCAAACAAATGTTAACTCATACTTCAGAGTAACTAAATATACGTCATTATATATGTGTGTGTGTGTGTGTGTTAAAATGACGTTTTAATTTACGACATGGTAAACTTACGTGTTGAAAACACTCGAGTTTCTCTCACAATCGGTGGCACCGCATGTCAGGCTAAGAACACGGATAACAAACTTCTGTAAATTTGGAGTTGATGATTTGTATGAAATTCACCAATCCGCTATTAAATAAATGTGATAAGTTTGGAAGTTTAAAGCATTCTGATATACATCAAGCTCCTTAGATATAAGTTCTTGAATTTTAGTATCATGTACCAACCTGTGAATGTAAGCATACAAGCCGGTTGTAACCTCTTCACAAGTTGCATTCCGTTTTCATCATAAAACATCTCAGGATTCATTAAATGTCTAGCCGCATGCAAAGATTTATGAAGTTGGTCAATCCACCTTCGACTGGTGATCTCAAAAGCTTTGTTGTAAAGGTATACATCATGTGAGAAAACTTGCAACAATGACCTCTTTGATCCTATCTATAACCTCATATATATATATCTCATTCCCGGTTTTTTATCGCCATCAATCATTTTAAGAACCTTTACAATAGGTCATGTTAACTTAATAGAATATGCAACATTTCTCCAAAATGAATCACTTAGAATGATATTTGCCACTTGCTTCCCAACCACCTCCTTTGACCATTTTCTATTATTCCAATCATCCGAAATGATCATCTTCTTCAAGTGATTTTATTGAATATGTAGTTGTGCAAGAGTGACGAACGGTGTTGCAAATCTGTTATTGTAAGCCTATGCAAGTTTCTTTGATTTGTGAACCTTCCCATCATGTTCACAAGACCAACATGGTTACATATATAACCATTAATGAACGTAGCCTTTCTCAAAGAACTATTCACTCTTTCAAGCTTTTTTGTGTCCTCTAACATAAGACCAATACAATGAGATGCACACGACGTCCAATAGAGATGCTTTCTTGTAGCTTCTAGCAATGTTCCTGGTAATCATCACACCAAAGAAGTGAAACAATAGCAAATCAACACCAAAACAATAGTAGAACATAAGCGAAAAAGTGTGAAACGTAAAAAAATTTCTTACCCGCTTTAACATAGTTTGAAGCGTTATCAGTTACAACTTGAATCACATTCTCTTCTCCTACTTCATCCACCATTTTGTCAAACAATACATACAATGTGTTTCCATCCTTTTTAACTTTAGAAAAATCTATGAATTTAATACACACCAAACCTTTTGGATAGTTTAATAATAAGTTCAGAATATCATTTTGTATAATGTAATCGTGTCGTCCATCAGATATTATAGAGCAACCATTCACTACCCATCCCTTCTTGTTGTTTATCATCTTATTTTCAGTTTCTTCCACTTCTTTTCTTTTCTGAGTAAATGAACCTTAAGCTCATACATGCTAGTTGTTTTAAATCCTAGACCAAATTGAGCTACGAATTCCATTGCAATCTGAAAGCAATCATAGTTAGTTGCATTAAAAGGAAGCCTCGCATCATAGTTAGCAAGCATGGACTCCTAGCTCCTTTTTACACACTTCATTTCTCGACTGTTTTCGTCCAGCATGTATTATTCCTGTAAATATGTCCATTGGACCCTTATGTCTTAGCTGGTTAGGAAGACCTTTGCTAGTTCCTTCTCCCGAGCCACTTCGGCTCTTCACAGATGCGACAACACAAGCCTCATCATAATCCTCACTATCATCATCTACTTTATTTATCTTTAAGAGCAGTTGATTAGTTTGCTTCACTACATGTTTATTTATCATAAACTTTTAAAATATTGTTTTAACATGTTAGGGAATATTATGATAAAACTTTTTATAGGTTTATAAAGTTGCCGCATCATATAATGTTATTAAATTCTAAATTTTTTTACATAATGAACCTATTCACAATATGGATTAAACTTGTTGAGATTTATAAATTGTTTAGTTTCTAACATGCAATAAATGTACATAAAGTTTTAGACCTCTTTAAAATCCTAGACCTTTTCATGATACCTAGGTATGAAATGGTTCCTCACTATGGCAAAAAAAAGTTTAAACCTCTTCATAAAATTTTAGACATATCTTTGAAACACCATACTTAAACAATTAGTGACACTGTAAGTGAAAAAATAGAACATGATATTTAGAAAAAAATAAGAAGATTAAAAATAGCTGACTAACGTAAAAAAAAGTTAAGTGCTCAAGGTAAAATTTTCAGATGGTTTTAAAAGTGAAAAAAGAGAACATAATACTTAAAAGGGGAAATAAGAAGATGAAATTTATAAAGTGAAAGAAAAATTGAAGTACTTGATAATTAAATCATAAAAGAGTATTTTGGATGAAAAAATAATTGATGAAATAGAAAGTTATTGTATGTGAGTCGGTGTTTTAGGGTTTTTATCAGATAAAAACTTTAATTATATTGAGATGGGTTCTTTTAAAGCTCAAATACCAACTAAAAAGGTTAATAAAAGTTCACCAACAAGTTTAAGTTTAAATGCTAGTTTTACAATCAAAAGCACATAAAACGATAGAAAGCATTCCTTTGAAGCGTCAAAAAACAAAGTCTCTAATCGCTTTTTATAACGGCTGCGCATCAAAGGTCCTGATGCAATAACTCATTGCCTCGGCTTGCCTCATGCCTGAAGTGAAAAAAAAAACGCTTTTTCTTAAACCAAGCGTATGATACAAGATATAATTCTTTCGAGTTTTGGAAGATAGGTTCATTGCACAACAGAACTAGCACCATCTGGTTATCCATGCATCCAACTAGCACCATCTGTGAAATCAAATAAGCTACTAAAAATAGAGTTCTCGTCGAAACAAACAAATGATAGTTAATGAAACCAATAAACTAGCATGACAAGCCCAACTTGACATTTTTATTTTTCACATAGCAGTATTATTATAATCTTGGTGGTCAATCAAAGTAAACCTGTTAAAAAAAAATCAAAGTAAACCTAGTACAACATAATATTTTCCCATATTTTTTGACATTTTTTAAAAGATATATTGAGTATTTTTTTTCCTCATTTATTATAATTGATGAGTTCAATTAACACATTTAAGATATTAAATGTGTTTAAATAAGCGTATGTAAACTACTAAATTGTTCACTCAACGGATCGTTTATATATATATATTTTTTTTTATTTTTAGATAAATGTTATTATTTTTTATTTTTACGTTTTTATATGTTTTTTTTATTATCTTTCCCCTGTTTTGCCCGTCACTTATTTAACTTTTCTCGAGTTTTGCTTGCTGCATGTGTCCGCTCAACCGCTCGTTTTACCAGCTCCACAGGTATATTTTGTTATGTTAATGCCAAGATAGTTGGATCTGGATTCTGGCATCGTCTCTTCCATTAGTAATACTTATTTTTGTTCTTTAGTTCATTTTTGTATTCATTAACTAGTACAACTTATTTTAAGTTGTTATATCCCACATGTAAAGATCCTGTTCCATTTTCGACCACATAATGACATGATATAGTTTAAATTAACCTAATAAACTCATTCTTTCATCATCGAAAACTTTAAGTAAAAAAGTGAACGATGTAGACAACATACCCATGCTTAAAAGGTGTAAAATGACAACATTTTTTACTTGGATCAAAAGACTTGTTTTTTTTTTAATAAATTTTGAGTAATATTTACTATTACGTTCTAAAATGCATCCACGTACAACATATGTTTTCATGAACAAAACTATAACTACGACTATATTTGTAAAAAATGTCATAATTTCGTACTCAATTCGAAAGTGATGTCTCATAAAAGAAGAGTGGGTATTAATTACGAATCATTATAAACACGTCTACACATACAATATAATGGTTTCATTTTAGTACACGTAAGTACAAGACATCCAACAAAAACAGCCATTTCTGAAAAATAGACTTTATAACCCGACCCCAATGTTTTAAATACCGATTCCGTATACCCAAATCTATTCCTCTCAAATTCATACTGAATATTTTGGTAAACATTTTATGAATCGCTCGATTAAAATTTGTTTATATTCTTTATTAATTAAATGAACGAATATAAAGATAATTTTATATTTGTGAACACTCGATTATGTGTTCATTAATGTTTGTTTATGTTCATTTGTATGTTTATGTTCGTGTATAAATCTTTTAAATAAGTAATTATAAAACTGATATGTTTAAACAAAACAACATTAATAAAACAAAAGATTATACATACTTTGATAAAAAATAATCATTTATGATTGATCGTTTATGTTCGTTTAGTTTTTTAATGATCGAACATAAACACCATATTGTTTAATAAATAAGCATAAATAAGAAAATTCGTCTGTCTAAACGTCCGTGTTCATTTATTTGTCCGACTAAAACTAAATAAACCAACATAAACAAAACTTCCTTCGTATTCGTTTAGTTCGTTTACAGCCCTATTAAATATCATTTGCGAAATATTTTTTTATTTGAAAGTCATTTCTGAAAAGGTTGGTCTATGGATGAGCACGGTATCGGTCACGTATCCAACCCGTACCGAATTAGTGGTACCGATTATTTCCTAACCATAAATTAGTGATATCGGTATCGTATCAAACGAGTTTCGAATATCGATACTGGTACCCGAAAATCGGAGTTTTCTCGTTTTTTTGGAATTTTTCGATTTGATCCGAGCTCGTAAAGAATTAGTGATCTTGAATTTATTTTCATCTTATTTTGTAGTCTCGATATTGTATCGAACAAAATTCAAGTATCAAAAATTGGTATGATTTCGGTATAGTTTCGATTCGATTTCAAAATTCGAATCAAAATGTGCGTACCTAAATTGGTCGATCACTAGTCAAATGAGCAGAAAATAAAACCACCTTGAGGTGTATGGATTCTAATTATAAGTCGTCGGGATTATTTCATCGAAGACTGCAAAATTATTTTTCTAGTGTCAACTGTTTGATCGTATTTCGTTACCCCTAGTAACTTGACCAGTTCATGATAAGACATTGATTGCCAAATCTTTTCAGTTTGACAAAAGTTAATGCTAAGTCTATAGACATGATAAAAAGAGTCGTTGATGCCATAAATTTGGACCTCTCTAACACGTTGTATGTTTTAAAGCCATATGACCTTTTTGTCAATTTGCTCCTGCTTGGAGATTCAATTTTGACAGCTTTACATGTACCAAAATTTTTTTTTCTTAAGTATCGATTATATCATTAATAATTATAATTTACATATTAGGAGAAGACAAACGGGCAACAAGCTGCGCCGCTAGCCTTTTTTGTATAGCAAAATCAAGTCTATTAAATACAACGTTTGTGGATTTAGGAGTCAAAACATTACTATTCATAACACGTTGTATTCTCGTAAGTAGCTCCACCGCCTCAGGTGCAAGGAAACCAAATGTATCAAACGCGAAAGGAATAAACACATGTTGATTTTCAACACATGTTTTCTCGTGTTTAGTCACTTTGCACGAGGCGGCTTTTATAGCAGCCTGACCCGCTGTAAAATCTCGACTGCCTAGCCCTACGAGAGGAGAAACCCCTGTCAAATCAACGCACGCATGTTTACCTCCAACCCATCCAAAAACAAAAATATCAGCGGGTCTCAGTGTGGATCTTCCAAATAAGTCAGCTGTTTTCATAAAAGATCAATGAATTTGTTGAGTCGCAGTTGAGAATTTCAGAAGGTACATTGAAGCACAAAAACGATTCGATGACACTTGAATGATATATTGTAAACCATTTTCGAATCATCCATGCAGCAAACTTCTTATACGCTTAGCAATTTAGCAAGGGGCGAAAAGTAGGATCTATCGTCGATAGGCCAAACTATGATATTTTAACAAGATTGCGCTATAAATCTAGTAGTCGACCTAGGCTGCCATAGCGACCAGCCCTATAGACAAATGCCGACCATACCCGATCTGTCTCCTTACTGCCATAAACAAAAACTTTTGCTTGCTTAACACGAACATGCATTGCTGCTACTAAGTTGGCATATAACACAAAACAGGTAGAAATACAACCTGCGCATTAGTTGACCTAATGCACCCTTAAGAGGACTAGGAGTCATCACCCCAAGTGAGGGGTTTTTGGGGTGCCACGTCAGCGAAACCCACTCACTCACTCACTCAGAAAAAACAGGGGAGTCCATCACTCCAAGTGACTCCCCTTTGTGGGTCCCACTTTTTTTTTTTCATCACATTTTCAAACTAAATTAATTCATTTCATAAATAAAAATAAATATTACAATCCTAAAAAAATAGAAAAATACAACTTCGAATAAAAAAAAAAAAAATACGAAAAAATTACGAAAAAAAACTACTAGTATGCTATAACATATCCCAATTACTTTACATTTTTGGGTAACTACGAGTATGCATTTTTGGGTAACTAACTAGCAAATAAAATCCCACCTTACACTTTACATTCAGCCTAGTATTTCAAGTATAAAAATCATGTGGTCGGCAGCATAAGTATGCTATAACATATCCCAATTTATCAACCAAAATTTAAAATATTTTCTTGCCAAATTAGTATTTACTTGAAAGTGATGTCACATTAACAAGAGGAAGGCATTACTATATATAGCCTTTGTTACACACACAATAAGATGGTTACATGAATAAATGATAGCAACTAAATACGCATTTACAAAAGAGGCAGGTTCTGGAACTCGACCCCAATGTCTTTAAGTGTCGATTATTAGAATGTGTGGTCCAAATCAAAATGTAGCAAACCCATTCCCAAATAGTTGGCATGATGAGGACCCTGCGGTCCTTCCTCCGGCCACGTAGTTTAACGTGTATAAAAACGTGGTTTTCCGGTTCAAGTTATTTGTGGAGGGAGAATTTTTTTACTCAAATACGCGCGGTCTTATTGGTTTTAATGTGTTTTCGACCATTTATTTGTCAACCTCAAATATCTATACTACATTATAAAGGGTGTATCCTTTTGGTTGAAAGTTGAAAATGTTGAATGGTTGAAAAATGTGGGTCCCACTAAAACTACTACATGCAAATCTTCTATACTATCTATAAAGGGTGTATATACACATCCTAACTCCAAACCTAACTCCGAACCAAAAATTAAGATAAAAATATTAACAACTTAATCATTAGATCATTTTTAATCCAAACCTAACTTTAAATCTTGAACATCCATTTCTTTTGTAACAAACTTTTGTAACAAATTCTTAACAACTTATTAAAAAACCATTTTTATTTTTAAATTGAAATATCTTTTAATTCAATTATTTTTTTCAAAATCTAATTTCATCATATTTTTTAAAATTTTGTTTTCTTTAATTCAACATCCAATTTGATATATTTACAAATTTTTTGTTGTTTTTCATTTTTAGTGATTTTATTTATTTTGATTCAACATTTTTACATTTTTACATTTTAACGTTAAATCGATTGCTAAAAAATAGCCATTTATTACGCGTCGCTGCATTGCGCGGGTACCATGCTAGTATTCATGAAAAAATATATAAACTTTGGTTAATTAAACAAATGGCACCCTTTCATCCAATTGAAACATACTTATAAGATATTTTGAATTATAACATGTTACAACGCTTTGCAATAAAAGTTTAATCTTTTGACGTTATATTTTGAAGGTCACCGAAACATTTACCACAATATCGCATCGTGTTAATTATCTGTTGCTACACAATTTCCGCCGCTATGCGCGGGTACTCGTCTAGTACACATTAAAGAGGTTTATGCCATTTACTTTTTGTTTGAAAGTCACTCACAAATAAATTTAGGTGTTTGACTATCTTTGGCGTAAACTATATTGGAGCTTGTTAAAGCCGGAATCTAAAAAATAGCTTACGTAGTATATTCACTCGTGCGTGTACACGATAAAACGTTATCAAAATGGTCTCTAACAGATTATAACGTACACTCAACAACGATAGACTGTGTTGGAATGTTGTGTTTAACATACCACGCCTTTTGGAATAAAGCATAATCGACATATGTTAGAATTTGTATGTCGTCCAAATAAAGCATAATAATCTTTTGACATCGATTCAGTTTTTGGAATCATGTGTGAATAGATGGCTTATTGGCTTCAATTCCCACGCTTTGAATTTGTATTTTTATCACCTGTATTGCAAATTGCAAATGCAATACATGGACATGATACGTTATAAGCAAACTACACATGTGACATATACATGGACATTATGTATTTAGGGTCCCTGGTATGTTAACTTTTTTTTTTTTAATAGAAATTATGTTACTTTTTTTTAGTATAGAAGGAATGCAGTTAAATTGTCTAAGTAAAACAATTCGTTTGGTTTGTGTTCATGGGTTTCCAAATGATATCTCACAAACTGTGGCAAAGCTTTCTCACTAAAAAAAATTTCCCCACTTTTCTAGACTTGCTTCACTTCATACATGTTTTTTTTTCGACGGTCGACTTCGGCTGGCCGTTTGGATCTTTTTCATCTCTCTTGTATTATATATATTTTCTTTCCTTTGTAAATGTTATTTCTCTTACTTCCCACAATAATAGCTCATTGCCTTTAAATCTGTCAACTCACGCTGCCACCTACAATCCCTCATTGTTGCTCTACTATCGACTTGCTACTATCTCAGATCTGTTAGATCAGTTAGATTTGTTGCGCCACCTCGTTTCTTCCACACCACCGGATGGTTTGCTGCTGCCTTGGGACCCTTCTCCTTCGGATGTTTTGCTCATGTGTTGGGATTTGGATTTAGATTTGTTTGGCTTAGGTTTGGCTCTTTTAGAAATGCTAGGTTTTTATCTTTTATATATGTTTTTGTGTACCTTGTGTACTTTTCTCCAAGCTACACCTTCATATGGTTGTGTCTACCAAAAGCTCATATTGGTGATTTTCCCCACCCTTGTATTGTGTTGTTGTCTCGTGTCACAACCTCTACGGTGTATGCCTAGGCTTGGCTCACCTTGTTGCCTCGTGTATTTTGTTTGACAAATTTGTTTCGATTTTGCCTCTTTTGTGATCGACGTAACTTGTTGTGTTCAATTTACCTCATTTATGAGGAGTGATAATAAATTTATTGTTAATACTCAAAAAATGGTGTCTCACAACTTCATTTGTGAGTTTTCACAACCCCCACCAAGATATCTTATCTTTCATAAAATAAAACCTTAATATTAATAATAACTAGGACTTGTGCTCGCACTCCGCTGAGGCGTTATGCGGCCGTTTTTAGAGGACATTGTTGAACGCGGACATAGTTTCGGTTGTCTATCATGGTGTTGCAAAAGTGTGTGTGTCTAATTTGATTCTTACTAACATAGTTGTTGGAGTTAATACAAAAAGTATGAAGGTAGTGTTGTTATTATACATTAGTTGGGCTTACGTTCAGGACCTTCTCTTTGATTACACACATTAGAAGAGTTTGCATGATAGCAAAAAAGAGTGTCTTCTAAAGTTGTTTGTGAAGCTATACTTTCTTGTCTTTCTTTGCAGGTTGCTGCAGCTTAGGCAACAGGACATGTTTAGAGCTACTTGTTTTCCCCAGCTGGTCATTTCCCTTGAATGTAGTTATTATTGTTTCGGAGACTTGTTCTACCACATGTGCAGGTGAGGTGCATATTTACAAAAACAAGATAAGGAGTTAGGTGCATATATGGAGTAATCATAATGTAAGCATTGACTGTAAAGCAAAAGACATATGGGAATCAAAACAGCGTTGGTATGTAACAAACCTGTGCAATTCATTATTACGTATAGCAAGTTGATTATCAATAAACAAAGCAGAGCTCCTGTTGATATTGTTTTAATTATGGTTATGATTCACAAAAAGACCCATTAGTTGACACACCTTTATAAGCACATGTATATGGTATTGGTTTGGAATGTATAGAAGGTGTGACTAATCACTTAATTAGTCTGGTAAGGAGGGTGGTGGAAGTGTGACAGATTTTTTTGGTTACTTAGCTAATATTAATAAAAGAAATCCAATGCCACTTGGCAATAGTGTGTTGGTGCAGCTCCATATAAGTGTGGTATTCTATTTGGTTGTAACGCATATTAGATAGCAGTTTAACCAACATCCAAAAACAAAATGACCTAGCGAGTAAGGGTTCGGGCTTTGCAGCTGCTCTGTGGTTCAAAGGAGTGGAATGATGTTTTCTGTTTCTATCTGTGCAAACAGGTGGAGGATGAAATGTATTGGAGGAGAAAGGTTGAAGTTCTTTATGAGCATAAGAAAGATGTCAATGCTGAGAGGGACGACTTTATAAGGGAGTTGTCTAGTCTTAGCCCAACCCCGCTTGTGCACCGAATGATTATACTATTGTTGGACATGCAAAACCGTGATGGCACATAGCTTTTGCAGCTATATGCATTGATGGACGCCTCTTATGCTCGTATCCATGACATGGAGTGGTTCACATGAACCATGTGACGGTGGAGTGTGTTGTAGTGTATGTTCAGAGGAGCTTATGTATTCTCGTACGCGTAGATGATGTCCAGTGTTCTTTATTTCTAGTCTGTGTGTTGTTTCAGTTTTTGTGTATTTGAAGGACTTTACTATGTAGCCTTTGAATGTATGCGTACTACTAAATGGTTAAGCTCCGGTTGTTGGTATTTTAATTTCTTATATGTTTTTGTTTGAATATAAAGCTCTATGTTTGTCCTAGGTAACAAACACGTGTTACGGAGTGTAAAATACTTTCTGCCAAATGGTAAATTTATTAAAAGTAGGCAAGACAAAATGTTATCGTAACAGTCTGCTACTGCCAATAATGGATGACTTGGATGGGTTTGGCCATACAAAGAAAGTTTTTTATTCCAAATGCGGATAAGCTTATTTACAGACTTTCGTTTTTACCCACTTTTGTAAAGATGGGCATACCACCATGGAAATGGCAAGTGGTAACAGTGTCGGATGATAGTGGAGATTGTTCTATGTGATAGGGATGATAGTGAATGGTGTTAGTAGGTGACAGCAGTATATACATGATGGTCTATTTAAGGGGTTAGAAGGAGCATTGGTTTATCACAATTTAACTCACTTTCTATATAAAAACCAAAAAATCAAGGTATGGCCTGACTTCCAAGGTGTGTTGCATTACAGGAAGAAGTCCAGTCCCAGGACTGGTCTGACGTGTTTGTGTGTTATCTGTAGAAAGTTTTTTATTCCAAATGCGGATAAGCTTATTTACAGACTTTCGTTTTTACCCACTTTTGTAAAGATGGGCATACCACCATGGAAATGGCAAGTGGTAACAGTGTCGGATGATAGTGGAGATTGTTCTATGTGATAGGGATGATAGTGAATGGTGTTAGTAGGTGACAGCAGTATATACATGATGGTCTATTTAAGGGGTTAGAAGGAGCATTGGTTTATCACAATTTAACTCACTTTCTATATAAAAACCAAAAAATCAAGGTATGGCCTGACTTCCAAGGTGTGTTGCATTACAAGAAGAAGTCCAGTCCCAGGACTGGTCTGACGTGTTTGTGTGTTATCTGTAGAAAGATATCCAAGCCGAGAGGGATTGGAAAATGAAAGTTAAAGGTATCTGGCAAGAGGTGAACAAGGGAATCGTGGAGCGAGAACATTTTTTCCAAGAGCTGCATATAGTGCAAAGCGAGCCCGTGGTTGACAGGATGGTGGCATTGCTTAGAAAGATGCAAGACCAAGACTCTGTGTTCGGTGATCAGATTGAGGCGGATGCCGTTGAAAGTTTATGAACTTATATTTAATAGTCGTGTGATAGGATCAAACTCGAAATTACGGGATTGCACTCAATACGTAAAGAGTTAATTTATTTAATAAATATATTTATTGTATTTATTTAATAAATATATATTTATGTATTTATTAAATTAAACTAAGCTTTAACTTTAATGACCGTTAAATATTAAGAGTTAAGTATAAACGATCGTTGTGGAATAAATAAGAAGAAAAGAAAGTTATGGAAACACCCTTGTGGGTGTAACCGACCGTCTGCCTAAGAGGGGAAGAAGGGAAAGATTTTCTTTTCTAATTGGTTTATTACTTGGACTTCAAGAAAGTTTAAGGCCTATATAAACACTCTTTGCACCTCCTAATTTTTCACTCCTTCTTGTGGAAACCTTGGTTTCCTCGAATCTTTTAGCTACTATGAATGCAACATGTTCATATGATTAGATAATTAAAGCGGAATTAGAACACGACACATTAACAAGGTGTTTAGACACAAGACATGAATTAAAACAAAAGGATTGTTCATTATATTAATAACAAACAATCACTAGGTGTGTGTACATTGAATCTCACACCTAGTCGACACACGCTTTAGGTTTACATTGTATATGAAAGTTATATAAATAAACCTAATAACCCTTGGTTCCTTTTATAGTGTAAGGACTAGGGTTTTACAAGAGATAATATCAAATAAACATGTAAATAGTCTATTCAAATAAACTTATACAGAATATATTCTGCATGTTTATCTAAATAGAAGCTTCCAAAGGCTTCTTGTCAAGCATTTCTGTCAATGGTTGAATTGCATGTGACAATGCTTGGATTGCACTTGACAATACTTGCTTCTGTCAACGCCTGGAATACACTTGTCAACGCTTAGACAAATGCCTTCATGATTTATTCGTTTTTGAGTTTCTGCCACATCAACTTTTTGACCCAACACTTCTCTTCTTTTCTTTTGAGCCGATCGCAACACCAAAACCAAAGATGGTTTTGGTTGGTTTTCTTGTTCTTTCGGTTTAGTCTATAATCTAGTCCTAGCCCCTCTCTAGGGTTGTTGGGTAAATTTTCCACAAGCGTTAAGCTCGGTTTACACGTGCTAGAATCACGGTTAGATCGTTGTATTACATGTGCACAAGATCGTAATATAGTCTTACTTTAGACTATATCTTGGTGGTATACGGTATAAACTCGAATTGGTGATTCGTTCTTTATCTTGTGGATTTGCTTTAGCAAAAAGGTATGTAACCCTAATTCGATTAACTATAATTGTGTTATTATGATCTTGTTAAATCGCTTTTGCTATATGTGTGCTTTGATCTCGTTTAGGGTTTTATATAATTGTTATGATGTTAATAAACCTTTAGTGGCATCCAGAGCCGCTTTAACATGTTATAATTATCGAAAATCTAAAGTTTTTTAACTAATAATTGTTTTGAGTTAAAACTACATGTTTTTTAGGTTTTCTTAAAAAATAGGGTTTTCTTTTTAAAATTTAGGGATTGGCCGAATTTTTATTATAAAAATTGAATTGTTTTGAAACCCTAAATTACATGTGGGATGATTTTAGATTAAATTGCATGAATAATTGTTATGTCATGATTGGTTACGATCCGTAGAGATTTAATTGTTAAGATTTGTGGGTGGATCCATGATAACGTGCATGTTTTCGTGGATCGTAAAATTATATGTTCATATGATTTTATGTGCTTCTTGTTTATTTGATTCAATAAATCTTGAATTGGGGAAGACTTTTATATGAATATAAAAACATAGATTTGATGATTATTGAATAAAACGTATGCATGTGGGTATTTTAATTTATTCATTGCACATATAAATCATTATTATGTGTTTATGATTTAGTTTTTTTTACTTGTTTATATTAAAATTGTTTGAATTGTTGTAAAGAAGTGTTTTTTTAGAAAGAAATAATATGGACTAAATCATATTAAAAATTAAGATTTATTTGAGATCTAAATTACAGAAGACTACGTTGATTGGTGAGTTGCAATAATAATCTAACGGCTTACTCCTTTTGACAAACAATAAAGTGGGTATAACGCACCGCTGGTCATGTACCCGGTTAAGGAAGGAGGTGTTAAGCCATTAGTCGCTGACCAAATTCCCGGCTTGCCTATGCGTCAAATTGAAATTACCTATGATTATTATTTGCATTATACCTTAAGGTTTATTTACCGCAAATTCACATCCGAACTTAAAATGAATAAGGTTATTGCTTTGTGCTTTAGCAATAAGTATGTTGTGAATAGTTGTGGGTAAATTATTTGATTGGTTAAACCAATACCTCAACATAATTTATGTAGAAGTTTAGTCTCGTGAAGAAGTTTACTAAATGTTTTATTAAACTTATGCTATGGAGTTGTATGCATGCTTCTCCATACATTAATTTTGACATCAAATTTATACCCTTAAATTTAAGTCGAATGCTATCTAATTGACGAACACTTGAAATTACTATGTCATCAAATGAAATTTTTGGGTGATGTCGTAATGGAAAGAAAACTTTCATAGAATGAGAATTCGTATGATGGTTTTACGTTATTCAGATTAGACGACTTGATTAAGTTACTTAGTGAGATCTGGAAACTTAAGGCATTCAGAAGGGATGAAACATGTTTACAATGCAAAACGTTATTTTGGCAATGTAAATCCCTTACATATCTATAAATTGAAAAATTGTGTGTCAATTGAATTGTTCGACAAGTCGCTATGTTGAGTACATTCATTACTAACAAATCAACTGATGTAATGGATATATGTGAATATAGTTCTAGGGTTCAAGAAAAATACTATGGTTTATATACCGCGGTAATTTATTTTCTTGAAAGTATTTTATTATCGAAAATACTAATATTTGAACTTATTTATGTAGAAATGGCTCAACCCGACAATAACACTATAAGTCCTGCGTTCAAAGCATTTTTTGATCGTCCTGAACTTACTGGCCCAAACTTCAATGATTGGTATCGCTCACTAAGAATTGTCTTGAGAGTAGCGGGTACTATTGATATCTTGACCACTCCTTATCCAAAGGATCTTGCTGAAGGAGCTTCTGAAGCGCAAAGGCTTGAACACGCTGCTAATGTTAAGAAGCACTCGGAGGTGGCTTGCTTAATGTTAGGTAAAATGGCTCCTCCACTTCAACAGAAGTATGAGCTATTTTCACTTAAGCGAATTCTTGATGAGATCAAGGCTATGTTCGAGAAGCCGCAAGCTGTGGAGATCTACGACTTAGTAGATGCTTTGCATAGCTGCAAGCAAACTCCTGGAAAGTCTGTTAGTGTCCATTACTTGGAGATGAGGGCTTATATGGAACAACTCATTGCACTAGGACATCCCTATGAGCATAATATGGCTATCAACTTGATCAGTAGGTCCCTTAACAAGGACTACAATGATTTTGTTAGAAACTATAATATGCATTGCACGGAGAAGACAGTTAATGATTTGCATGCAATGCTCAATGACTACGAAAAGGGGTTAAAGGACAAGGCATCTACTTCTACTCCTCCAGTACTAACCATACAAAAGGGTAGAGTGAGTAAGCCAAAACCGCAAGCGAATAAGAAGAAAGGCAAAGGCAAGGGTGATAAGGGCAAGCAAGTTGCGACTTATTCGAAACCTAAGCAGAACTTTGTTAAGAAGAATAAATCTCAGAAGGATGAGACTTGTCACCATTGCAAGGTAAGTGGTCACTGGAAGAGGAATTGCCCTCTTTACCTCGAAGAATTGCGAGAAATAAAGAAGAAGTCTCAGCAGAGCGCTACAGCTTCAGGTACTTTATTTATGATTGAATTATTTAATTTGACATACAAATTAAATTCCTGGGTATATGATACGGGATGCGGTATTAACATTTGTAATACGCTGCATGGATTTAATCTGGAAAGGAAGCTATCCTATGGGGAATAATTTCTGCAAGTGGGCAATAGCGCACAAGCAGCAATTGAAGCTATAGGAACATTTCATTTAGTTTTACCCTCCGGTTTAGTACTGATTTTAAATGATTGTCATTATGCACCTACAATTGTTAGGGGTGTTATTTCCTTTTATTGTTTGTTTAATAATGGATTCGTTCACACTATTGATAATAATGGAATTTCTGTTTGGAAAGATGGTATTTTCTATTTTAATGCAATTTCTGTGAATGGTGTGTTTGAATTAGACATGCATGAAAATGAATCCAAGAATTATAATAATTCAGTTTTTAGCATGAATAAGAAGAGAAAGGTTGACAAGAACTCTTCTTATCTTTGGCATTGTAGAGTTGCCCATATTGGGAAGACTCGCATACAAAAGCTTCAACGTGAAGGTCTTTTGGAAAATATTAATGACGAATCATTTGATAAATGTGAGTCTTGTATCTCTAGAATGATGACCAATAAACCTTTTAATAATAATATTGAAAGGGCTACTAATCTACTTGGTTTAATACACACTGATGTGTGGACCACATAGACATGTGTCAAGGAAAGGTGCTAGCTACTTCTTAACATTTATGGATGATTATAGCCGTTATGGTTATGTTTTTTTACTTAAGCATAAACATGAGGTATTTGAAACATTCAAAGTGTTTAAAGTATAAGTAGAACTGCAATTAGGAAAGAAGATTAAAACTCTTCGTCCTGATAGAGGTGGTGAATATTTAAGTCAAGAGTTTATAGATTATCTAAGTGAGAATAGAATTGTTGGGAATTATTTGTAAAGTATCAAGTACCGTTAGTGCAAGTACAAGTACTGTTAGTGTTGGCAAGTACCGTTAGTGTTAACGCGATACTTAGCAAGTACTGTTAGTTATAATGTAAGTACTCCTATATTGATTAGGACGAATATATCTATAGAAAAGATATGTCATAGTCATAGTTAGAGTATATCTTATGTGATATACTTAATATTTTAGAATATTGATAAGATATCGTATGTGATATACTTATCATAATAGAGTATTCTAAGGTTTCTAGGGTTCCTAACACTATAAAAGGAACATAGGTATGATGAGTTTATTGTACCTCATTGAAAGTCGATTAATAGAAGATCGAATAGTTAAAAGTAATTTTGTTCTTCTTTGCTTTATAAGTTAGATTCCGCATAATTTATTTGGTTGAGTAAGAGTTCTCAAGTGCTCTAGTTTGATTACAAGCTATTGTACAAATTCTTAACCGAATATAGATCTATTCAAAAGGGATCAACAAGTGGTATCAAAGCTTGTTGAGAAACTCTGAATAAGAAGAACACAATCCTAAAACTCCACTCACACAAAATCAATGTCTCAAGCCGGTGATAATCCTTACTTGGAATAAATTCAAATTCCTGATCCCACACCACAGGGATAACCTCAAAGTGTGCATCCTGCACCTGCCAATCCACCTACACAAGGTGCACAAGCTATAGATGTTGTAGTTACTCATACAACTACACCTTCTTCCCATACTCTTTCTGTTGTGAAACTCCCTGTTCTTAAAAGTGATAACTATGAGACATGGGCAATGCAGATGGAACATTACTTGAACCACACAGATCACACTCTATGGGAGGTCATCAAGAATGGGAATACTCCTAAGAAGTTGTGTTGGTTACCTGATGGTACATGTTATGCTTTACCTGCTGTCACTACTGAATATGTACAAGAAGAGATCAGAGAAAGAAAGGCCAGACTGCTTTAGATATGGCACTTTCAGAAGACATTCTACCTAGCTTTCATTAATTTAAGGTTGCAAAGGCTATGTGGGCGGCTATCAAGCTTAGATTTGGAGGCAATGACAAGTCTAAGAAAATGAAAAAGATTGTTTTAAAACAAGAATTTGATAACTTCTCAATTTTTAGTACAGAAGGAATCCATAATGGTTATGGAAGGTTCAATAAATTACTTATTCAATTAGCAGTTCATGGACTAGTAATTCCTCATGAAGAAGCCAATCTAAAATTCTTAAGAAGTGTTCCACAAGAGTGGAAAGAAATGGCCATGCACTTCATCACAAGGGATGATCTGGATTCAACTCCTTTTGATCATCTCTACAACAATCTTAGAGTTTATGAGATGGATGTTAAATGCATTGAAGTAACCAAAGCAGCAGCAACACTAAAGTCTAACTTGGCTTTTGTGTTAGAAGGAAGCAACGGTCTTTACTCTCAAAATACGGTTGGTGGATCAAGTAGCGGTACTTACTTCCAAAATACCTCTAGTAGATCAAATAGCGGTACTTACTTCCAGAATATCGTTGGAGGACTAACAAGCAGTACTTATTCTCAAGGTACTAAAGACAGTCCTTTAACGTCTCAGAATTCACAAGGAAAATCCTCATCACTGTTTAGTGACAATGATGCCTTCTCATTCTTTTTTGGACAAGACAACATACCAAGGTTGACCCTTAATGACTTATTCCAAATGGATGATGCTGACATTGAAGAGATGGATCTCAAATGGCAAGTTGGTATGGTCTCTATAAGATCCAATAGACTACAAAAGGACTGGAAGGAAAATGAATGGTGATCCTAATGATCAACCATTAGGATATGACAAATCCAAAGTTGAATGATACAACTGTGGAAGGAATGGACACTTCGAAGGGAGTGTAATAGGGATAAGGCTGAAGGGAGCAGTCATAAGTCCAAGAACAACTATAGAACCAGTCCAAGAGTCTCTGAAAGCTTTCTAAAAGGAGATAGCAGAAGTCCCAAAGGAACTAAAGCATTGGTAACTATAGATGGAGTGGTTAACTGGACTGAAGAGGAAGAAGAAGAACAGCTTGGTTTGATGGCTCTCTCTCATGAAGATACTGAGGTACATCCTTGTTCTAAAGATTGTGTTCTTAAATTTAATAGTCTAAAAGTAGAACTTGATGAACAATATCAAAAGGTAAACACATGTATAGTAGAAGCAAATGCTTTTAAACAAGATGTTGCTAAGTTAGAAGCAAATATAGTTTTGTATAAAAAGGGTCAACAAAACTATAAAGAGAAAAATAGAATTTTAACTCTTCAAATGAGAGAAAAAGATGTGGCTATTAAAGCTTTTGAAAAACAACTTATGAAAATAACAGCAGAAAACGAATTTTTAAAAGCTAGTCTTTTTAATGAAAGGGAAGTGATTAATCAATGGCAAAAATCCTCAAAAGGTATGGATAAGCTGATTAATTCACAAATGGGGTATTATGATAAAACAGGCCTAGGTTATATAAAGGACCAACCTGGGATAACCCTAACTGACAAGAACTTATTAAAGGGGATTTTTGATAGTTCTAATGAGTCAGTTGGTACTCCTAAAAATGATAGGTATGCTAAAGGAATGATGGCAGTTCCTCCACCTTTATCAGGAATTTTCATGCCCCCCAATAATGATATAGGCATAGAGTTATATGAATCCAAATCTGCTGTTGATAATAAGTCAAATGATTCAGAGTCAAACTCTAGTACCTTGACCCAAGATAAACCTGTTGTGACCAAAAACATTATTTATCCACCTTTGATGAGCACCTTTGTGACTGAAGGACATGTACCTACAACTAGTTCTGCTCCCAAGCAGGTGAAAACTCCTAGTAAGGCAATGGATAATAATACAAAACATCATAGTAATACCAAGAGGGGTGGGCTAGGTTTTAAGAACACTAAGTCAGAACAACCTTGTAGAAACTAGAAGGGGGGGTTGAATAGTTTCTCTTCGATTGGTGACCAAATTAAAATTACTTTCAATTTGGTTTGTATCAAAACTATCTTTTACTTGAGGCTAAGTTGCATAATGATTAGGTTCAATTGAAATGCACTAGCAAGGATAATAAGCAAGTATAATGATAATGAAATAAGTAAAGAGTAAGGAAGGAGACAACCTAGTGGGAAGACACCAAGATTTATAGTGGTTCGACAACGAGGCTCTATCCTCGTTTCTACTCCACTCCTCGAGTACACCTACTCGAGATTTCCACTATATCCAAAAGCTCCCTTCTCGGCGGAGAAAACCTTACATCGTTGCTTACATTATTTTCCGACACTAAGCTAAATGTCGAGACCTAATCTTTAGCTAGGACCAATCTACACGACGTTGCCTACTATACAATTAAACGACACAAGGCTAGATGTCGGGTTCTAATCTTAAGGTAGAACCAATCTTCACGACGTTGCCTACTTCACCATTTTACGACACAAGGCTAGATGTCGAGTTCTAATCGAAAGCTAGAACCAATCTTCACGACTCTTCACTTTGAAGCTAAGTGAGAACTTCACACAACACAACTACTAATCACTTTAAAGTTTAGTGAGAACTCACAAGACACAACCACATCACTTTATAGTTTAGTGAGAACTCCTAATCAAATCTATTACAACTCAACTAGACTTATCCAAGTACACAAATGTAGCTTGGATTTACACAACACAAATCCAAGCAAACACATATGCAATGGATGTACACAACAAATCCAAGTATCCACAAATAACTTGGATGAACACAACTAGTCCAAGTATTCATAAATACATTGGATTGACCTAAAACAAAAAGGGGTATCATGATGAATATGACTAGCTCATAGATTCATCTTTATCACTACACTAGTGAGTGAGTGATCTTCTCATTGGACATGGTAAAGGAGGGGATCAAGAGGATAATCATATGTAAACATCCTTAACAATTTAAGTGATCATTTACTAATGATTATGCTATAGAAAATAGAAAGAGGGCTGAGAAAAACGTCCAAGAGGCTTACTGGAAAATAAGATTTAACCCACTATTTAAAGGAGACAAAGTTACAACGGATCTATAACGGCTACTGTGCGCGGTACCTTATCTCACCCCGCGGTACCATATCGCTAAGGTACCGCATAGGTACTTAAGGTACCACCACTAGACTCCGCTCCGTTTTTTGTCTTTTAGTGGGGTGGGAATATCTGAGGTATTTGAATCCTTCAAAGGATATTCTAACAGCATTTGGAATATGCCATTTTCAAATTTTCATTTTCCATTTTAATAAAACATTTTCTAAAAAAGAAAGTTTATTAAAAAGTCTTTTGTCTTATTAACAAAAGTGAGTTTTAAGGATAATCATTTTGATGATCACTAAGTATGATTAAGAAAGGTTAGTGATATGATTATTACCTTGATGATAGTGTTAGTTAAATAATTCATTTTGTGTTTTACACTAAATGTGTTGTATGGTTTGTTGTGATCAAAAACTAAGAAAGATTAGTTAACACTAATAATGTTTTTAGGCATCACTTGCATTAACGATCTCCCCCTTTTTGATTACGACAAACGATAAACTCATTTACGTAGAAACACAAACTATGGAATTATTAACTAGTTTATCACTATCATTTCTCCCCCTTTGTCGTAGCAAAAAGGTAAGCAAAAGTCTTTGAAGAACATCGAACTTTGCTAGTAGCTCCCCCTTGGTGGTTGCTCCCCCTTGCTTGGGGCACCAAGTTTGTGAGCTAAGGTGACATGCTACACAAAGGTTAGTAGAAAGGAAAGAAACACCAATGTATATATGATCACTACCTACTAAGTAACTTGAGAGGGAGAAAGAGAATAAATCTCAAATTAGAAGCAAGTATTTTGCTAAGTATGTCCAAAGAGATAATTGACAAAATCAAACTTCAATCCAATGAAGATGATAAGCTTGTCAATGGGTTAAAGCTTTAAAATTGATGGAATCACCCATAAGCAATTGTAAAAAATTAACCAAGATCAACTCAAAGTAGAACTAATTAAATAGCACACAAATAACACAAAGGTTACATAAAAAAAATACAACAAAGAAGATAGTCATACACATAGTATGAGTATCTAAAAGCAATAAATATGGAAAATAAACCACTAAGCATAAGCTAGTCTAATAGTGATATTTTCCAAGATTGCTAAAAATAAAATAAAACTAAAAAGACGACGATGCATCATTCGAAGTTTTGTCCACCGGAACGAAAACTTGAATAGGAGGTCGAGTGAGGAGGAATTCAAGAAAATTTAACTTCTCATACACATGAGCAAGTTCAATTTGTTGAAATCGGCAACAATCACACGAGGATCCATGATGCAACACAAAATCGTTTGATGGGGGTATGGCATCAAACTTAGGGTTTGGAGGTGGTGGGGTAAAGGGTTTGGGAGTGTTTTCACAATGCCTTGTGAGGTTTGGGAAGGTTGAAAGGTCATTGAGTTGAGGGGTATTGAAGGATTGTGGTGGTGGTGGAACATGTTCTTTTGCTCCGGTGATGGGGTTTATGGTGTAAGTCTCATTCCAATACTTGATTGGAGAGAAGGTAGGGTTTTTGGGTGGTTTAGACGAAGATGGTTCATTCTTCTTAACCCAAACGGGTCAAACCGAGATTTTTGGTTTCTTTGAAAGCTTGGATGAGGAAGCTTTGGGTGAGTGGGGTTGTGACAAAGAAATGTCAAGGTTAGGAATGTAGGAGTTAGGCATTGTGAGAGTGTGAGAATGATATCTCAAGGTTATGTGAGAATGAATTCTCAAGGTTGGGAAGGTGTGAGAATGAAATCTCAAGGTTGGGGTATAAGTAAAATGTAATCAAGGTAAGAATTTGAATACAAAATGTGTAGTGTCAAGGAATGTTTAGTCAATTTGAGTAAACAAGGAATCTTGACTGGGAATAGGGTTTTACAAGTTTTGACCAAAAAATCGTCAAAAGTCACTTTCTGGCCGCGGTACCTTATATGGGCTGGCGGTTCCATATCACTAAGGAACCGCGGGTCCTTAAGGAACCGCGTCCAGTGGACTTTAAACCATGTTTTTCCTGGGTTTTGGGAAAAACTGAGACTTTTTCAAAAAGTTGCAAATCTTGGAATTTTACCTTTATTAGAACCAAAATATGCTAGGGTTGCATAAAGCAACACATTCACAAAGAATGTCTTGACAAAGGGTGACAAAATAATTTAGATATCATTTTGAACCAATTTTAGTCAAGTTTTAGGGGTTGTGATAGATTTAGGTTCAATTTTAATTTCAAATTAAAGTTGATTAGTGTGCACAAAAGGATAGAATCACACAAAGCTAAATCCATAAGTCAACAACATGAAACATTCATTAAGGAAACAAGTACAAAGACAAATAAAACTAACTAATACATAGCTAGCTTATCATTAAATCTAGATAAGTGGTTTTGTTGTTGAAAATCCTTATTAAGAAAACACCATCATTCATCTCCTAGGAGGAGGCATGGAGAACAAGGCAAGCAAGAAGTATTGCAAACCCCTATGTAGTCCATACATATCCATCCTTAGGTTATGGATGAGGAAGTGGTTGTAGAGACAACATGGACATCTAGGACCATGAGTTTGTTGAAACCCAAAGTAAGGATCACCCAAGAGGAGGGAAAGAGGGACACCTAAAATTGGGATGTTTGAGTTGGGTGGAGGTGGAGGAGGCAAGTTCTCCAAGGGTGATGTGGGTGAAAGTGGAGGCATGTTCCCTAAAGGGGAAATGGGTGAGTGTGGAGGTAAATCCTCCAAGGTAGGTGAAATGGGTGAGTTGTGAGGGGTAAATGGTGAAGTCACCAAAGTGTCATCAAAGTCATTCCCAAAAGGAATGCTTTGGATTGGTTGAGGTTGTGTGGTCACTTCCAAGGGTGCACTTGGAGTGAAGGGTGAAGAAAGCTCATTCATTCTAGAGTTGAATGAAGAGGAGGTAGAACCAATGGAGTGGTTAGTACCATGAGTGGATGAAGTCTTGCATGGTGCAAGAGGTGGGGAAGGTGATGAAGAATTGAGGATAGGAGCATTCTCATTCTTAGGTGTGTGGAAAGGTGAGGAGTTAGGCTTAGCTACCTTAACCCTTATTTTGAGTGTTTTCCTTGGGGTGGAGGTCTTGGAAGTGTTTGAGGTTTTGGTACACACCATGGTTGATTAGGGTGGTTTAAGGTTTAGGGAAGTATGTTTGATGTGTGAAGAACATGGCAAACAAGGTGGGTTTAAATGGGTGAGGGGATGATCCAAGCTAGTAATGGGTTAAAATCATTTTAGGTGAATAATGAATTTAGGTAACCTAGTTTAGGAAATGTGCAGTTTATTACTGAAAATCATGCAAGGTTTACACAAAATTAAGAAAACAGTGTAAAGCAAAGATGCTGTCGTGCACAGTGACCGGCGGTTCCTTATCTAGGACCGGCGGTACCTTATCGATAAGGAACCGCGGGTCGATATGGAACCGCGACCAGAAGGTTTTCAAAAATTTCCCATCCCAGTTTTTGATAAACCCAGATTTTTCCCAAAAGTTTCACAAGCCAAAGTTAACTACAGATCATAATCTAATAAGCTAACTATCATATGGCATGCACAAAGCTATGTAAGTCACAAATATGATGGCATAATAAGCATTAAGGATCAAAGTAAATAGTAATCCAATCATAAGTTAATACATAATCAAATGAAGAGAAGAAAGACATGAAATCATCCTGGATGAGTGTTGCAAGTCATCATGAGCACAACATCTAATTCCTTGATTCACTTCTGAGACGTTCTCGAAGAAGATGATTGAGATAAAATTGATAGTCGGAATCAACTTCATGGGAGGACAAGATGGAGACTGAAGAGGACATGAAGTTATTGAAATTTGAGGAAGGGTTACTAGAAGACTCTTCTGGAGAAGTATTTTCGACTTGACACGAGTTCATATTGATCTCGGGTGAAATGTTCCCTTGAATGGGAGACATGACACGATCAACGGAGTGATAAGGAGAAGATAGAAGAGACGGAAAGTCAATAACGACTCTTCTAAGAAGATGAGAAAGAAACATTCCATAGGGAAGACTTGATTTAGACTCAAGGAGAGCAAGCCTAATTCTTCTAGCCATGAAAAATGCGATATTGTAAGGAGTTGTGGTGGCAACACAATACAACATGTGTGCAAGGCAAGCGGGTACTAAATCCTGATTCCCATCAAGACACATCGCATTTTCCCTAATGATTTCGGCCCAAGGAGTCATGAAATCATTAATATCACTAGATAGTAATTCCCAAGGAGAGAGAGTTCGAACAGCTCCTTGAAATTTACCATGAATAGGATGCTCACGAGGCTTAGAAATGGTATGAGTGATATCCGAAGGAGTTGGAAGCAAGGTCACATAATGAGCATCAATAGGGGCCGATTCTAATGAGTCTAAACTCCAAGCATCGGTGAATCGACATTGACCATTAGATGGCACTCCAAGAATATCACCGAATTCTTCAAGAGTGTAAATAATGATTTTCCCCATAATGGAAAATCGTATAGACAAACCATTATTGATGCTTATCAATGTGAATGAGCTAAAGAACTCCATAAGAAACGAAGGAAATATTGGCTCATCAATATCAAGAAGACAATCAAACCCAATAGACTTAAACATGAAGCGAGTAAACTCATTTGTGAAATTGGAACAAACGATGCGTTCTTCATGAAAACAACGATGTTCAAGAGATTTAGGCGAGTTTTTGTGAGAGTGAATCAAATGAGGGTAAGAGGGCATGTATGCTCGTGTTCGTTCATGATCTTTTTGATATCTTGAAGACATGACAAGTACCTAAACACGAAAGACAATCTTTCCAATCACTCATATGAAAATAAAAAAAGAAAACGAAAAATGAAAATGTGTTATATCAATTTCTTGACAAACATAGGATTGAATCCATATCATTTTCATGTTCACAATGTGTCTATTCCATCATTAACCAAGAACACAAGATCTATGTTAGATCAACAATGGATTAGAACATTGGTTTTTCAAAACAAGGTTTTTAGGTAAGCATTAACAATGTCATTACCTACTTGTTCATGGGTTCATCTCAAATCCATCATTCAACCAAAATCATTTAGCCTAAATACGGATTTGTTCTACAAGTGGGTTTTAGTGAAATCTTGATGAATGTCAACCTAAGGAATCATAGTAAGATTACCATGTCAACCCACATTCCTATTAAGGTTTTAATTCAATTTCAATTTTAAAAATCCCCAATTATGAAAGGATGAACCCTAGAACAAAATAGATAAAATTGAAAGAAGATACTTACAATTATTTGATGTTAGATGAAGGATGAGTGAAACCCACAACTTGGAATCAATTAATTTGAGTGATTGAAGGTTTTGGAAGCTTCAACAATGGTGGAAAAGGTAAAACCCGTCGGTTGTGTGTTTTTGGGAGAGAGAGAGTTTGGTTTGAAAAAGAATAAAAAACTCAAACTGGCGCTCTGACAAAAGTTACTGCCCGCGGTACCTTATCGATAAGGAACCACGGGCTTGAGCCGCGGAGATAAGGAACCGCCTACAGAGGCAGGTTTTTATCTCTGAAAAACGACAAATTTTGAAAATCCAGTTTTTCTAAAATACTTAAAATTAAATCATGAGCCTTTTAGAATATCATTGGATCATCATAACACTAAGAAATATGCCTTAATGAAGGATTACGAGTTAAATCAAGATCGAAAAGAACCGAAACGGACAAACGACTACTCGTAGCAAAACGACTAAGTGGAGAGAAGTCAAGAGAAGTGAATCAAGACTAGGAACAATGCTCAAGGGATTAATGACAATCTTCAAGTAGTTGTAACGAAGAGCTTGTGTCATATATAGTGGTTTAAGACGTGCCTTTCCGGCGAAACGATAAACGGCTTTGGTAATGAATAAGCACAAAGCAATTATTCAAGTATAGACTAAGATCACTTTCAATAATAGTCTTAGTCTAAACTAAAATATGAGCAAGGTTTTAATTCACTTTCTCTCCCACAAAGGGCCTACTAACCGTATGGGTGCAAACCATGGAAATCATGCTTGATACTTTAAGCTTCTACTAACTCACTCTACATCACCATAGTGAGTCAAGTATCCAAGAAATGAAGGTTTGAGAGGATAAAAGAAAAGAAACACAAACCACAAATAAATGTCAAGGCAAGGATGCCGAGAACAAGCACATAGTCAAGTAATGATCAAAGGGAGTGTGGAAGAACGAAAGCGTACCTTGGCCACAAAGAGCAATCCATGAAGGAATAAGTGCTATGCCCAATCAATTACTATGATGAGTATTAAGTCTTCAAGGATTAGTATCATTCCCAATCATCTTGGTATCATCCTTCAAAGATGTTAAAGATCAATGAAGATGATTCTTCTAAAAGTGCAAGTAACTCAATCCACAACCAATTAGGTGATTGATCTTTATGAGTACCTACACAAAGCAAGATGCAAACTAGTAGATACATTTCAAGAGTATATCTAAAATGCATAAAGGCTACTAATCTTAAGTGGGATGCAATATTATCAATTAAAAGACCTATTTTCAAAGAAAACATAGTTTTGACCAAAGAGAAACTTTAGTACAACTAGACCTTCTAATTTGAGGAGACAATGGATCGATCCAAGTTTCAAAGTACAAAATACTTCAAAGATCTTGAGTGACCATCGCTCTGATACCAATTGTAGAAACTAGAAGGGGGGGGGGGATTGAATAGTTTCTCTTCGATTGGTGACCAAATTAAAATTACTTTCAATTTGGTTTGTATCAAAACTATCTTTTACTTGAGGCTAAGTTGCATAAAGATTAGGTTCAATTGAAATGCACTAGCAAGGATAATAAGCAAGTATAATGATAATGAAATAAGTAAAGAGTAAGGAAGGAGACAACCTAGTGGGAAGACACCAAGATTTATAGTGGTTCGACAACGAGGCTCTATCCTCGTTTCTACTCCACTCCTCGAGTACACATACTGGATTTCCACTATATCCACAAGCTCCCTTCTCGGCAGAGAAAACCTTACATCGTTGCTTACATTATTTTCCGACACTAAGCTAAATGTCGAGACCTAATATTTAGCTAGGACCAATCTACACGACGTTGCCTACTTCACAATTTAACGACACAAGGCTAGATGTCGGGTTCTAATCTTAAGGTAGAACCAATCTTCACGACGTTGCCTACTTCACCATTTTACGACACAAGGCTAGATGTCGAGTTTTAATCGAAAGCTAGAACCAATCTTCACGACTCTTCACTTTGAAGCTAAGTGAGAACTTCACACAACACAACTACTAATCACTTTAAAGTTTAGTGAGAACTCACAAGACACAACCACATCACTTTATAGTTTAGTGAGAACTCCTAATCAAATCTATTACAACTCAACTAGACTTATCCAAGTACACACATGTAGCTTGGATTTACACAACACAAATCCAAACAAACACATATGCAATGGATGTACACAACAAATCCAAGTATCCACAAATAACTTGGATGAACACAACTAGTCCAAGTATTCATAAATACATTGGATTGACCTAAAACAAAAAGGGGTATCATGATGAATATGACTAGCTCATAGATTCATCTTTATCACTACACTAGTGAGTGAGTGATCTTCTCATTGGACATGGTAAAGGAGGGGATCAAGAGGATAATCATATGTAAACATCCTTAACAATTTAAGTGATCATTTACTAATGATTATGCTATAGAAAATAGAAAGAGGGCTGAGAAAAACGTCCAAGAGGCTTATTGGAAAATGAGATTTGATCCACTATTTAAAGGAGACAAAGTTACAACGGATCTATAACGGCTATTGTGCGCGGTACCTTATCTCACCCCGCGGTACCATATCACTAAGGTACGCGTAGGTACTTAAGGTACCGCCACTAGACTCCGCTCCGTTTTTTGTCTTTTAGTGGGGTGGGAATATCTGAGGTATTTGAATCCTTCAAAGGATATTCTAACAGCATTTGGAATATGCCATTTTCAAATTTTCATTTTCCATTTTAATAAAACATTTTCTAAAAAAGAATGTTTATTAAAAAGTCTTTTGTCTTATTAACAAAAGTGAGTTTTAAGGATAATCATTTTGATGATCACTAAGTATGATTAAGAAAGGTTAGTGATATGATTATTACCTTGATGATAGTGTTAGTTAAATAATTCATTTTGTGTTTTACACTAAATGTGTTGTATGGTTTGTTGTGATCAAAACTAAGAAAGAATAGTTAACACTAATAATGTTTTTAGGCATCACTTGCATTAACAAACCTTTTGGATCTTCTTTGAGAAGAAAAAGTGTTATGTTTGTGGTAGTCTAAATCATTTTATCAAAGATTGCACTTTACATGAAGATAAAATTGCAAAGCTAAAGGCTGCACAAAAAGTCACAAAGAAAGGTAATGAGAAAAATGCACAGGTAAAAAGGCAAATGGGGACTAAGGATGACAAACCCAAGTTTGATCATACAAAAAGGGTAATTAAACCTAACAAGATCAATAAGGATAGTCACTCTCTCACTACCAAGGACTTTGTTCCAAGAGCAGTACTTATTAAACAAGGTCTAGTACCTTTGAAGTCTAGCAAACCAAGTACCGGCAAGCCTAGAACTGCAAGTAATGCTAGACCAAAAGAAAATACTGCTGGTCAAAAGTCACACAAACCATTGTCCCATAAAAATTCTAAGGATTTATTTAAGCTTGTAAAAACACCTAGAAGTAAGCCTCAAAACAAACCAGTGTAAATGTGGGTTCCTAAAGGAAAAACGTCATGTGTTCAATCTAGTACTATTAAAATAGTACTTAAGTCAAAGAAGCCTAAGCATATAAGTCACCTTATGTTTTTGACTATATAACTGGAACCACGAAATATAAGAGTGTGTGTAGTCTTATTGGAAAACCTACTTACCAAACTCTTAAGTATGTAGGTCCCATAAGATCCGAGCCAAATGTGGCTTGGGTCCCTTTTAAAAACTAATGAGTTTTGTGTATGTGCAGGGGCACGTAATTGATGAATTGAAAGACAAATGTATTGTAGATAGTGGATGCTCAAGGCACATGACAAGGAATAGAGATTTCCTTGCTGAATTTGAAGAATTTAGAGGTAGACCAGTAGCCTTTGGTGGAAGTAAAGGCAAGATTACTAGAAAAGGAAAAATCAATACAAAAAAGTTGGAATTTGAAGATGTGTTCTTTGTCAAAGAATTGAATGAGTTTAATCTCTTCTTTTTATCACAGATGTGTGATAAAAGGAAAAAGGTGCTCTTTACAAATACAGATTGCTTGGTGCTTTCCAAAGACTTTAAGATGCCAAAGGAATCTCAAGTACTGCTTAAGGTACCCAGGCAAGAAAATATGTACACCTTCAATCTTCATACTATTACTCCAACAGGTGGCATTACATGTTTGCTATCAAAAGCTTCTAATGATGAGTCTAATTTATGGCATAGGAGGTTAGGTCATGTGAATTTCAAGAACCTAAATAAACTGGTTAATGGATATTTGGTTAGAGGGTTACCTAAAAAATATTTTCAAAATGATCTCACATATACTGCTTGTCAAAAAGTTAAGCAGCATAGAGCCTCTTGTAAGACCAAGACTGACAGTTCTATGACTAAGCCTTTGCAACTCTTACATATGGATTTGTTTGGTCCAGTTTTTGTTAGGAGTATTAGTCACAAGACCTTTTGCCTAGTTATAACTGATGATTTTAGTAGATTCAGTTGGGTTTTCTTTTTAGCACACAAGAATGAAACCAATGAATTAGTTAAGGACTTTGTCACTTTAGTTGAAAAACAGTTCACTAAACAAGTCTTGATCATTAGGACATATAATGGGACAAAATTTAAGAATGTTGAATTTGATGAATTCTGTAGGTCTAAAGGTATCAAGAGACAATATAGCAATCCTAGGACTCCACAACAAAATAGAGTAGCTGAAAGGAAAAATAGAACACTAATTGAGGCTACTAGGACCATGTTAGCTGATTCCCTTTTGCCAAACACCCTTTGGGCAGAAGCAATCAATACTATATGTTATGTGCTAAATAGAGTTTTAGTGACCAAGCCTCAAAACAAAACACCTTATGAACTTTTGACTGGTGTGTAGAATCTTAGTAATCTATGATCTAACAAGTGGGTTGATGTTTCTAGTAAGAGAAAGTAGAGAGAGAAAGATGAGAGAAAATGTGTGAAATATATTAAAAATGTGAAACAACCAACACCCCTTTCCATGAAGGAAAGGGGTTTATATACCCAAGTCCATAAGTGGACTTAGGCCTCCGGCCCATGAAAATGCTCATGGGTCGGACTTACATAAAGTGTTACTTAAACTATACTACGAGCCCTTAACTATATTGTTGGAATGACCGAGACTTTCTATCTATAAAAACGTATTTCCAACAATCTCCCCTTAAAGGGAGGTCACTCCAAATTACAAAGTCCTAAATATAGCATGTTAGATCTTCGTTCTCGTGCTCGTAGTCCACTTTCTCTTTCCTTCATTTTCTTTTCTTCATTTTTGTGAATATGTGTTGATTACCATTAGGCTTTGGCTTAGAGCATGTTCTTTTGATCTTTCACGTGCAGTCTTTGCCTTCTTGTGATGTTCGCCTCTTCGTGACTTCATGTCCCACATACCTATCCTTTGTTGAATTCTTGAAGTTTTAGAGTTGATACAGCGGAATACTTTTAGGTCAAAATTTCTTGAATTTTGCTTAAATATTTGATGCAGAGGGTATAAGTATGTGAGGACGACTTCATCTGGTACACCGTAATGCCACCGTCTTCAAATGCATCAACATAATAAGACATAAATAAAATGGCTTTGACATTTTATTCTGATTCGGTAGCATTTTACCTCCGGTCAGTGAAGACCGTTGGACGATAATAAATATCGTACTTGTGACAGTTAGCTCTAATTAAAGATCTCTTTGACAAGATTTCGCGGGTAAACCCCTTCTCTTTATTCGACCATCCAAAGCAGACTACGAACATAAAGAGTGAATCATTTGGATAAATTTATCCTTATGATTCAATCCGTTAATTCATGAACTTGGAACAAGTGAATATCAATAAAAATATTCACCATCGTTGCTTTCCAGTGGTCACGAGCTCAATTCTAATAGAATCTTGCTTGTCACCTACCGTAGTGCTGTTTGATGTTGACACTGGAAGGATTTCCATTCATCACTGTGAACACTAAAGAGTGCCACTCTAAGTGTTCTGGCAAGATCACTTGGATTTTGCGTAGAGGACCTGGAACAAGTTTGATCTCAATTAAGAGTCAAACCATCGTTTCTTTCCAGTTATCACAAGATTAGTTCTTAAAGAACCGCACGTGTCACCTACCATGAGCTTGTTTAATGTTGGCTCAAGCAGTATTTCCATCTTCATTGTAATACTTTCGTATCACTTAGAATTTCTCGCAATATTACAAGAATATTGCGTATGACTCATAAAAATCTTTCTTGTTTTGAAATGTGTCCTAATGAGACTTTTGATGATCTCGTGGCTCTAGACTCAATAGTGCATTTGATTTGGTGAGCGGAGGCTGGAGAGGATTGCCACCTTTTCAATATCAATTTATTCGGAGTGAATAAACCGATAGATAACATGTTGAACTCCGTTACATTAAAACAAATATCTTTTGAGAGATATCTGAGTAAGCTGGGAGGGGTTGTGCATTGCATCACTGGGTTCAATGTACTTTATCATCTTCAAGATGTGTTGACTCGGTTTCTGCCTAAGTTGTAAGGTGGGATTTTTTCTTTACACCCTTTATCTTTACATTTCTTTTTCATTCTTCAACCCCTTCAATGCTTACCAATACATCATCACTAGCACCTTGTTGGGATTGTTCCAATGCTAGCATCAGTACTTAGTCGGCATTCAGCTACGTTCACAATCCATTCCCCATCTTTCCTAAGGACTACTATTTTATAACTATGGAATTCACCTTGGGAAGATTCCTCCGGTTCTGGAAGAATCATTGGACTAGTACCTAATCCTACCACCCTTTTGTCACCACAACCGTCGTGAGTTAAGTGTGTTTTGGGTAAGTATTTGTCACCATGAAAATTCCTTAAAATCACTAAAGTACCTGTGATATAAATATCAAGAGTTTTTGTATCTTTAGTGTTTTTGACATCAAAATGCTCCCCCTTAACATGTGCATAACACATATCAGGTTGGTTTTTCCAATTAAGTCCTTTTCATTTATAGCCACATATTTTTACAATACAAGTCTCTTTAATCCAATTTTCTCCCCGTATCCAAAATGTTAACCATTAATATTTTGGATATTAATGGATTAACCGGTCTTTGGGTAACAAAATGAAATCGGTTGTTGGCGATAAAGCATATTAATTCTCTCCCTTAAACTAATTAGGGTTAGTTGTAGTGCTTGAGTACGATATATTTTGAAATATTTAGAATCTCGTGAGAAATTCTTGAAAAACTATCATACTTTCACACTACAGCAAGCCACAAAATCCTAATGTACACAATATATACATATTCACAAATGAGTGTATGGAGTTGACTTGATGTAGTACGATCACCATGCTAAGTGGATCGTTCCATTAGCCTGTGGTGAGCTCCATACGGTCTGCCAGCCACGAATCCTTCTAGACTTCGGATCAACCGTCATTCCCTTAATTTCTCCTCGATCTTCTGGATCACATATTTAGCACTCTTGATGAACCTTCCTTTCCCTTCATACTTCACTTCTGGAAGGCCTTGGTTGGATTTGAGAAGTAGCAGCTTATCACGAACATGGTTGAGAGTTCCATCGCTGAATTTGTGCAATTCTGACAGTCTCATGTATTGCATGACCTCTACTTCATTCAGGTAAAAAATTCCCATTTCCGGTTCAAGAGTACTCATATATGGTTGCTTCTTCCTGTGATAATGACACTGAGGTATGGTGTGAGGACGTTGCAGATTTAACCTGATTTGATAACTCTCCACACCAAGTTGTAAGTCTTTAACCCGATACTTGATGACAACATTCCGAGTGTATTAGCGAATGTTTAAGCTTAAGGCAATGACGAGTTCAGGTGATAAGTGGGGGACCTTTTCTTAAGCCAAGATAAGGAGAAAGTCTTATATATCTTCAAGACGTAAGAATTAGAGTCCTCCTTCACTAATATTGTATTCCTTATTGTCTTCCCATTTGTATCTGATCTCTTGTAAGTAGGAATACCCGAATACCTGATTAGTAGTACCTCCCTATATACTATTAATTCGACCGTTTGAAAGTATAAGGTTACTTGGTCTGTAACGATTAAAGAAGTTGTAATCTAACTTCTTCTTTTCACCTCAATGAGAGATACCGAGTTCCGCATATGGATCGTATGTTTTGACTAGTACTCTACACCATAGCTGAGGAACCTTATCTTCAATCCAAGGAACGTGATCCAACTGTACTGTCGTGCCCATGGTTAAAGATGTGGCATACTTTTTCGCGCCTTTTACTAAGTAATCGAGGTCATGGCTGACAAAGTAATCCATTGGGAGGTGCTTGGTTGCAGTAATGACAGAGGCTGTTAATGGACGTAGTACTGGAGTTTGATCACCTGAAGCCGTTGATCTCATTGCTTTCAGACGTTCATTGGTATGGTATTCTCCCTCGTCTTTGCCTATCTTCGTATTAGCCCAAAAGTTTTTATCTTTAAGTATCTTTTAAAGTTCATTTGGTTCCATGGTAGGTACTCTATATTCGTGCACTAGGAATCCAGATAAGTCGATTGGATTATTGAGAAGTTGTGTAAAATCCTCTTTTTCTTGATCAGGGAATTTACGTGCAGTTGCTGCTTGTGTAAGCCAAGGCTGCTTCGATATATTCTCGTCTATGTGGACAGTATCAACAAATTTAGGATCTGGTTGATTTGTGTCTTTAATATCCATATCGATGTAATGCTGATCCGTTGTAGAAGGTGGAGAGTGATGTTCTACAGACACTGTAGGTTCATCTTCAAGCATAGGTTCTATAGTTTCTGTTGGTGAAATAGTAGTATGAACCGGTTCACTGGACTTACCTGTGTCTTTGGATGTAGATTGTCTAGAGATGAAGCTGTCGTGGAGATTCTTTTGTCGGTTCTATCTACTGCCATCATCACTGCTTAGTGACATGCGTGACGAATCATCCTAGCTGTTGTCTTTGGCTTCATCATCCCCATCATCCTCTTCATTCTCACTCTACTTTTGTTCCTCATCATCAAATTTTTCTTTAGTTCCATGTTGGAAATACGTTTTTACGTATTTAGAAAGGATCGGTCACTCCAACGATATATACGTAGATTGGGCTCGTGATCTAGTCATGTAAGTATAACCCATAAAGCCCACATGTAGGGTGGGCTATATATACCCTTCATAGCATGTTAGGAAGGGTAGTTGTTCATTTCATATTTCATCAATCACACATCTTTCTCTCCATCCTCTCCTTTCTCTCTCTATCTTTCATTCTCTAGTTCTTCATCTCCCTCCCTTCTTTAGATCAATCATAACACTTGTACAATCCTAAGAAAATAAGGACCTACAAATGGTATCAAGAGCCATGGTTGATTGGGTTGTTCTTGTGTTTGTTCATCATTGATTTGTCTATTTTGATCTATATCATTCGAACCAATTTTTTTTTGTTTTTTATGGTTTAATCTTGATACAAATAATCTACATACTTGTGGTAGTAATTTGGTATTGTTACTTTGGTTAAAAACACAAAATATTGGGGTGTTTGGATCATTTGTTGGCTTAAAATCTCGACTTGGTTGTGTTTTGTTCGAGAAAAGTGGAACTTGTGCTCACGTATTGTGACAGACTCCATCGCAAAGTTTGAGGGTTTCTATATTGAGATCACATATTGCGATCACATATTGCGATCACTTTCCGATAGGACATTCCGATCATATTCCGATGGTTATTCAAATGGATTAAATTTTGGCATTGTGATACAGTGACAAGTATTCCAAGATTTTTCAAAAACGTGTTTTTGAAAATTTTGTAATTTTGCCTTGGAGAATTTTTGGTTTCTTGAGAACACATATTTAGAGGATTAAAACATTTTTTCTTCACTACTCAAGGAATCTAATAGACAACGACAAACACAATTACTTTCTTTCATTGATCGATCGTTAAGTAATTCTTACCTTCAGTTCTCATCGAATTTCAATGGATTGGTTGAATTCGACATCTCAAGAGGGAGAATTGTATCAAGTGCAAGACAAAGCTAGAGAAAGTGGTATAACGTTATTTCGACTACTTCAGTCTCATCTTGCCACCCTTTCATGGCTTTAAGGAGGAAGCTAATTTGTAACACTCTTTGGTCAAGATCGTAACATATTTATCGACTCAATATTCCCCAACTTGAACCAACTAGCTGAGCAACTTCATAAAGAAGACTTTAATCACTCTGCATCAGAATCTGCATATAAAGCTCTCGTGACCCAACTTACGCACTTCTTCCACTTCAACATCGCTAAGTCTGATAATTTAGGGATATACCAGTCATTTTTTCAATACTCACATACCGAGGTTCAAGATTTATGTGGTACTCTGTTGAAATTCATGACATTGGTCTCATCTTCAATTGATGAAAGATTCCGACTTCAGGAAGCATATGATAATGGAGTGCAAGAATCTACGATGCAGATGCAAGAGGAGAATGGTCATACGGTTGACAACTTGGAGCCTAAAGATGGCAAGAGCATAGAATCGGGAGGAAAGCATGATACAAGAAGCATGCAAGGAAATGATATAGACATCTCTCATGATGACCCCATACCTGTATATGACGAAGAGCCTACAAATACGGTACAACAGAATGTTGTATATGATGTCTAAGCCGATGAACTACCGCATGTTGAGCATTCCGAACCTAATTATGACAAACATGGGATGGAAAAGGGTGATAGTTTTACCACTTCAGATTCATCCGATGTGCGTCAAAATGGGGGAGAGATTGTTCAGAATGCTATAGTACATCATGATAATTGCTTTATAACTGATTCGTTAACTGGTTCCGATTCCAAGATTAAAGAGCTTGAAATGATCATAGCTCAACAATCTAAACATCTTGAGGATGCCCAATTTGAATTTTCGAAGAAAACGGACAAATTTGAAACATATTTTGAATAACTTGAAAAGTCAAACGTTGTTCTTGAAAAAGATAATCTTTTGAAACAAATTAAGGTGCTATAATCTAAGTTGGCATCCAAAGATAGATTGCTTAAAGATAATGAGACCTTAAAGGCTCAAGTACAGGAAAAGGTTTTTGTTATAGCTGCTTTGAGAAATGAATTAAGGAAAACTAAAGGAACTAGTGTGGACACTAAGCTTGAAAAACCATCAATCTTGGGGAAACCGCCTCAAAACCAGTCCTTTAGACAACCGACTGCATTTATATCTGTGACAATCCGTCAATTTATGATTGATATTTTATTCTCAATATTTATTTGAAAATATTATTTTATGAACTCACTTATTTTTGGGAAGAAATTTGGATTTACGTCTTGAAGTAGCGTCGACTACGTCTAAACCGGAGGATTCAACGTTACGTGCTTACGTTTACATACACCGTCCTTGGTGACAGTCCGACATTTCAGAAAATAAATGTATCCGTAAATATTATTTTGGAGTTTTAAATTTGTGTTGGTTCATAAAACTCACAAATTTACGAGAAGAGATTAGGACTTACGATTTTATTTTAACGTCCTTTACGACTAAACCGGAAACCTTAGGATTACGTATTTACGTTTTCGAACTCCGTTTTTAATGAGACAATTTTTATTGGATTCGTTTAGTGCCGTTGATTCATAATTTATAAAAACGTTTTTCGTAAAACGACCCGAGGGCACGCAAATCGAGGAAACTAGAATCAAGGGATACCCGTAAATTAGTGAGATGAGACAAGATAAATCTTGCCCCACCTCACTCAATATAGCCGGCCAAAGTAAGCCACAACACCAATTTGGTGGCAAATTTTTAAGAAGTAACTTAACACTTGTCCTATTTAGCTTACACATTAAGCTACTTCTCACCAAAACCACTAGCTACCTTCATTTCTTCCATTTCCACCATGCAAACCACACACAATCCTCTCCTTATATCTTGTCTATGCCGTACAACCTCAACCAAAACACCACAATTATATGATTTTTAACCACAAAATCCTATGTTATTTACACCTAAGTTGAAGCCCTTTTGAAGCTCTATAGATTGGTGGTGCTTATAACATCCAAGGAGGAGTATTCATGGTGTCTTGGGGCTGATTTTCCACAAGGAGTTTATGAAGATTGGTGGTCTTGAAGATGGTCATGGTTATCCACAAGTTTCTCCATCAAAGACCATGCCCAAATCATAACCTACATCAACTTGGTGGTATAAAGATTGTCCTCCTCATCTTCTTGTTATTTTGATTATGTAACCATGTATTTTATTTCCTATTGTATATGTATATGATGATTATATGATGATAAAAATGTTATGTGAGGATTTGATGTTGATAAATATGCTTAAAAAGATGAAAGACTATAAGAAACAAGGCTAAAATCTTGTTTAAATTTGTTGGCTGTATAAAACAGTAAAGAATCAAATGGTGAACTGATAAAAATGGCATAGATTAATGAATAAACAGTAAGTAATATGTCTTGTACACATGTGAGAGTTGGCCATGCAATGGAATCATTGTAATGAGTGAGATATGATCAAAACAAGTTTAGAGTACAAATCTGAGTTTACTGTTTTGGACGATTTTTAGAAAACACTTAGAGGATGATTCAACAGTAGCTATAGAAGAGTTAAATGGAGCACATATCATGTAGTTTATGTGATAAAAATTTGAGCTTCTATATCCATATAGAACCCTAGATATGGCAGTTTTGGTGAAGATGAAAATAAAAATCAGATTTTGAGAATTAATGTTTATTATTATTATATAAGCACTCAAAATTATATTGTACAAAATTTAAAATAAAAACCCACTAACTTATGGATTTTATTTATATAAATATGTAAAAGGTTAAATAAGTGTATAAATTATAAAAATGGTAGTGGAATAATACTTATAAGTAGTAAAAACTATAAACTTGATTTTACGACTTTTTCGGCTATTACCGTAAAATTAACGTTGTTGCTAAATAAAACTTAGACGGTTGGACCCGTCTAATGTAAACTTTATAAAACTCATATACTGATATATAAACATGTATAACAAGTAAAAACCGATAAAACCCAAACTATAGAACATACGGACATTAACGAGCTAAATAAGCATATTGGACTAATAATTGGACTAAATAAGTTAAACACTTATAAAAAGTACTTATTGGGCTTAACCCATTTAGGCTCAAATTGTAAAGTGTATATACTGATAATATAAGTATAACATGGATTAAAACAAGTTAAAGAACTTATAATAAGTTTATTGGACTTAAAATATGTAAATGGGTAAAACTAGTAAACTAGTATAAAAGTTATCAACACATAAACACAAAAATGAGTAAAAGAGAATATGTAAACCCACTTGATCATCATATATATAAAATCATCATATGTATACATAATTGTTATTTTTATAAAGTCATTGGACATGAGTCTAAGACGAGTATTATTTGTCTAGGTTTCCGTGATTGAAGCACGTACCGTACGTCCGAATTGCCGATAACCCGCCTTCCCACATCAACGTGAGTTCATAGCCTCGCACTCTTTTAAATGTTTTTATAAATGTTTTATAAACCCGCGAGGGAGATAACATGTTAGTTTTTATAAAATAGGACACCATTTGTCCCGATTGCTTGTTTATTGATTTGGACCCGAATGATTGTATGACCCGATTGTATGACCCGATAAATGATTAAAGGACCCGATAGATGAAATAAAATGGATTATTAAAGTTAGGTTATGTCACTAAAAGTCCCATTAGCATGAATTGTGAACTACCGGGATTTGGTAGACGCTTGTGCATATAATAGTACTATTTAGGGACGATCACCCCAGTTCGTGCCTTGACGGTTGATCCCCGTCGTGCCACATTGATTGGTAAGCGAATTTATGTATGAGAAGATTTCCATAGCGTGACCTTTGTGACGACACGCTACTTTAGATGGGCAAATTTGGTATCGGTTAGCTACCCGTTGTTGGTTTAGTAAGGTAACAATGTCATGCGGCTTAAATAATCCAAAATCAACGAAATACTACTAGACGCACCGAATTACGATGTATTGCCTGACTAGCAATACAGGGTCATACTATTGATATTATGTTCGTGTTTTGGTTTTCATAACCATATTCATATAACGGTTTTTATTTTCATACAACGTCATAAGACGTATTGTATGTTGTTTTTACGACATTGGCTCGTATAATGATTTTTAAGGCAAATGCCTATATTATGATTTTGATAAAGATTTGTATAAAATGACTTTGGCTATTTTATAGCCTATTAAAATAATTTGTACAAAATGATTTTCAGTAATAATTTTATACTGATATTATATTGATGGATTTTATTAAACTCTATGAATTCACTCGGCGTTATCGCTGACCTTTTCTTTTAACATGTTTTATCTCAGATACTTGAAGGTAATTCTCGGGAAGACGACAAGAATTCATGGCCCGCACCTAAACTATATTTTCCATTCAAATACTTTGTAAAACTTTGTATGAAATATAATGACTTGGGACCTATGTAACTTTGATATTTATGAATGGAAATGCTTTATTAATAAACGACGCGATTTTTATGCGTTGTCTATGATGTGAGTAATGTGCTAACCCGTAACACCAACTAGTCTTCCGCTGTATTGAGTTGTATAGATTTGGGGGTGTTACAGTTTGGTACCAGAGCTCTCGTTATAGAGAACGAAAGATTTTTAAAACCAAGATTTTGAATAAACATTTCAAAATCATTTAACTATAAACATTTTTCTAAAAATGTCTAAAAATCTTTTGACTATAACGGTGCCGAAAAATTCCCGAGTTACCGACAAGGCCAGACTGAGAAGTGTTATTTTAATATATATATATAACTTGGATTATATATATATATATATGTGATGTAATTTTATTACATGATTGTTTGATGATTATTTTGATATTTATACGAGGTATTTATACGACGTAGATTGTCACAAGGAACCCTAAATCCCCTAGTAAATTAATCGAAGCTATTCTCGTAGGAATTCTAGCTATCCTAGATCTAAACCAAGTTATGGATATTTATGATCCCAACAAAATAGTTGATATTCGTAGAAATATAGATGTTAGTTGATTGTGATATTGAAAAAGAATTGGCGAGATTAAATCTGATATCGATGTCATGACGATCTTTCCTTATAGAGTAGAGTTTGACAAAACATTACCACCTAGAAAGAAGTCATCTGATTCGTTGTCACCCAATTCTTAAATTGAAATCGAAAGGGTGAATGTTGCACTTGAGGCTGTCATTGGAACCATTACCCAAAAGCCTCATACCACTAATACCTTTCCGAGAAGTCTAATTGACTGATCAAGTCATTTCATACTAGTGACTTATTTGATAACTATTGATGAAATAGCTATAGGATTGGAAATTAAGTGTTGATCATATCGAGCTTTTATTGCCCTTTTAAGGCCTAAGAATACAGATTGAAAGTATTGGAAAATGAGGTAGTATATTGCATTGAGTATAAGTTGATTGAAAGTTGAATGAAGTAAAATTTAATTCGTATGGAATATGAAATTGTTAAGAGGAAGTCGTTAAGTCCTGTGATTGGATTATAAGGTTTTAAATGATTGTTAGTTTGTGATAAGTGTTGTTCCTAGGCCATTGTCCACTAATGAGGATGCCCAGTGTCCAAGAAATAAATTGAAGAAATCTTCTTCTGAATTGAGACCGATGGATCTTTGGGGACATGTGGAACACCTAATGACTCTTATAGATTAGTATTCATTGTGGTATCTTTTAAAAATCCCTAACTTAACTGAGATATCAGTTGGTAGGATGAGTTCTGAGAATTGTATGACATAGTGACACGTAATGTGTTACGGTACAATTTTGACTTGTTTGTGATTAATGAAAAAGACTACCTTTGATTGCTAAATTCTACATATAGCGATGTTATCTATCTTTTATTGCTTCATCCTAATGTTCGCATTAGTGATGCAACCATTGAACAAGTACTCATATTGATTGAGTTACGTTGTGAATTATTCTTTTAGAGTGCCATCGAGATCATGAACCTCATGATTATTTGGCTAAAGCTCATTTCCTATCATATTGTAGTTAGTTCTTGGTGAACAACTCTTCGTCACTCTTTTGCAGATCAGACATTGTTTTTATAAAGTTAAAACGGTATCCTTTGAGAAAATTTAATTTTCATCACTATAAGGATTATTCAAAGTGAGATTTATAAGTGATTGTTATCGAAATGAAGTTGTTTATAAAACACCTTGGAAAACTTAATTGTTTTCATAACAAGGAAAATCTTTGTAAATTTATTTTGATTATTATTTAAGAATTAAGCATTAAAATGTTTTATTATAAACATGATGATAAAGTTTTGACGAACTGAGTATTGCATCGTTAATCTTGAAATTGTATATAGTTGCGCGCCTACATACAATTTGGAATGGACCATGCAAGGCTGATTAGTAGTCACCATAAAACTAATTAATAAACACTAAATTTTCTTTGAAGATTGTGGAAGATTAAAATTTATGAGATCTGCAAGAAGTGAAAAATAAGGACATAGTGTTAGGGACACCTACATATGTGCCTGTAGTATCTATTATTCTGAATCGAATTTACTCATCTGTGGAAATTGTCTTATTTGACAATTGACAATTCTTTCTTGTCCAATTCTCCCGTAGCGAGATTCTTAGGAAAGTATCTGATTACCGAGTGTTGATACCCGACTGGATGTATCGACGTTCCTATCATTTCTTTTGATTTGATTTCATTTGAATGACCTGGGTAACGATCCGAGGAGCTTTCGAATGCGTACTCAAATTATGAAAACATGGGATATATTCATATTCGTTAAATGTTTTCGTCTGTATCTGATTTGAAATTCTCTCGCATAGATTATGCGTTGACCTTACTCTTTTAAGGTTAGTTAGGTCTCCTGATATCCCTGAATTTGTGAAGGATTATGAGTTATTACTTGTCTTTTGAGAAGTTCACATCTTATCGACGGCAACAAAACTGGAAAGTTGATAGTGCCAATAGAATGGATTGATTGATTATGACATGACGACATTGTCTTAATCAGTGGGAACTCGAATAGAATTCCCCTAAATGATAAGATGTTGATTATCAAAAGTGATCTAAATAAATTTTGATGGATGACTTGAAATTATAACGTAGATGGTTGTGAATTAGTCATAGATATTGTAATCTAGAAGAACCTAATATAAATTTATTAAAAGATATTTATGTTATCTGAAACTTTAGGACGTACTTGCTGGAAAACTACCTAGACTTTCGCCATTAAGGCAAGTCGAATTTGGTATTGATTATATTCTCGGTGTTGCACCTGTGGCTTGTGCACTGTACGTCAGCACCATCTGAATTAAAGGAATTATCGTACAACTGAGAGAGTTGTCGGAGAAAGATATTATTCTACCGAGCTCGTCATCATGAAGAGCTATGGTGTTATCATTCCTTATATTTATAGATTACTGTTAACTGAGTAAATTGACAATCGAAAACGATATCCATAACTCGAAATGGAAGATTTGTTCGATCATTTACAAGGTTCTAGCGTATGTTTTAAAGATTTGATCCACGACATGGTTATCATCAACTTCGCATCTGCGAAAAAGATTATCTATTCCAATCATCCTGTACTTGTAATGAACATTATGAGTTTCACGTGTTGACGTTTGAATTGACTAATACACATGTAGTATTCATGAATTTGGTGAATCACGTGTGTAGGCTGTAATTTGATAAATTCATGCTTGTGATCATTAAAGACCATATGTTTGTTTATAAGAATAAGAATGAGTTAATAATTAGTTATAGACTGCCCTAAATTGGCCGAACAATGAAAAACTTGTACCTTGAATATTTAACCTGTGAATTAAGGCTTAATCATTTACATAAAATGACCGTTTGATTAATGATGGTAATATATATGTATATATATTGACTCTTCAAAAGTTAGAAGTCATTTAGGACTTTGGGTTTTACCAAAAAGAAAATGCAAATGTGTTTTGACAAATGTTTTAACAAAGGATTTTAAAGGGATTATTCCCTTATACCCAAACCATTTAACTAAACTTCTGTTTAGGGGTAAATGTTTGTGTATACCTTAAGACAACCTAAGAAGGAATTGAGGAAAACCATTTAAACTTTGACCAAAATATAAACAAAGGTTTTTCGAACATTTACGAATCTTATTAATTATTTTCGATAAATCAACAAAAATCGTGTTAATTAAATTAAAAATTATTTTGAACATTTTATAAAATTGGACGAACTAAGAAATTTAAACTTTTAACGTTTACGTTTCATGAAAATTTAATAATTATTATTAATTTACTTGTGATAATTATCGACGTTTTAAACGTCAGATTAAGCAAAACTGATAAAAATGATAGTTGAGACGAAACTAAAACTTAGTAAATATAAAGAAAGAATTTTGAATAAATACGGTTATGATATTTATTTCATCAGGAAAGTGAACGTAATTACTGACACATTATGTATAAAAGATAAAGAACCAATTAGGACATGTTCCTTAATAATGAAGGTGCAAAATAAATTGCCGAACATTTTAAAAATAAACGATGTTTGTAAAAAGGATAATATAGATAATAAAAAGTGGTTCACGGTTAATGTGAACCATTAGAATTGAGAAGCCGATAGCGTTAAATATTTGAAGACCACTTGTGATTGTGTAAATATGGAAGATTGTGAGATGTAGTTATATTGGAAATCTTGTAAGTATAAGTATAAGTATAAGTATTCTATTTATGTCATTTATGACTAAAAGTATCTTTGTCTAAAGAAGTTGTACTAATGACAAATTATGAAGGCAGACATCGCCTCATACATTAGTAAACGTCTAGCTATTGCAAAGGTCATCATCTGAATTTGATTCGATTTGGGTCATCGTCGACAGACTGGCCAAATCTGCTGATATCATTCCTGTTAATGATAAATGCAAAAGAGTTATGTAAACATAGTGTGCCTGTATCGAACATCTTTATCAAGATCCTCGCTTTGCATCGAATTTCTAGAGATTTGCTCAGAGATCATTGAGAACGAACCTTGATGAGAGTACTCTTTACCACCCCAAATCGAAGGGACGAGGTAAAGTAACGATACAAAGTAATATAAGTGTTGTTTTATGTTTAAATGATTGATCTGGTAATGAACCGTATAATCGTTTTCCTTTGGAAGGATTACCATTGATAATCATCATATTAGGATTGAGATCGAATCTTGTTAAGATCTAAATATTAGAGCATTTGTAAGAAGGAGTTGAGATGAAGACACCCGACATACACCCATTGTGAGTTGGACATGTCTTTTAGGTTTAAGGTTTCCTATGATGGCGAACCTAACCTTACAATATACCCGACCCGCGAGATCTGAAATGATTGTTGAAATTAAGATCTGATTATCGACCGTCGATAGTGGGTAGGAGGTTATATGTGAAGATGAAATGTAGATCTTGAAGTGCCAGATGGGTAGCGAAGTTATGCCAAAAATTTTAACCTTGGAAAAATGAATTCATGATCTGACAAATCATGGGATATAAGTCCCCGTTGTATGGGACCATTGAGATGATGTAAAAGATTGGTTTGAAAGGCATATAAGCTGGATCTACCCTAGGACTTCAAGAACTGCGTGAATTATGTTTCGTAAATCGAACTTGATGGAATATCTATCAAGTGAAAATCTGCTTGTTCTTAGTAAAGCTTAGATCGGCGAAAAGTTGCATTCATCAAAAACACGTGAACATCATGGATAGAGAAAGTAAGTCAACATTTAGCCTGATCTTATTCCCGTAGTTATGTTTGATGAAACTCGTGTATTGTAATGAATTGCACTTGTGAGAAAAGACCGAATGTGGAGGAAATACCCACATGGCTTTAACTCTATAAGAAGCGAGTAGTAAGATGATCTTTGAGGAAAAAGATCCTGTTTAGGGGTAAATGCTGTGACAATCCGTCAATTTATGATTGATATTTTATTCTCAATATTTATTTGACAATCCGTCAATTTATGCTGTGACAATCTACATGGCTCTAACTAATGTTACAATAATAACCTATGACCGAGCATTCTTGTTTGACTCAATATTTTGAGGCTAACAATCTCCCCCAGTGTGAGGTCATACCCTTTTGATATTTGAAGATCAAAGGAGATTACGAATCTCGTCATAATTGAGCCTTGAACGTGTAACAGTAGTTTTGTTCCTTCATGTTGTGATCTTTGAGCCTTTGTTGTTGTCTTTCGACTTTGTCTTTTAGTCTTGAGATCTTCAAATCATCCTTGACTTGTCATTGTCATCTTGCGATCTTGTGTCTTTATCCACATGCTCACACTATCAATTGTTGGATAAGTCTTTGGGCATGAATATGTGGTTGTGAATCTTTGACTTTGCTGAGTACACCGTGACGCCACCTTCTCGAGACAAAACATAGACACGGACTGAATGGCTTTGACATTCGTCCTAAATCGGTAGCGTTTTACCTCCGGTCGGTGAAGACCGTTATACGATATTAAATACCGTACTTGTGATTAGGTAGATTCAATTAAGAATCTCCTTGACAGGGTTTCGCGGCTGTACTAGCCGTTCTCTTTATTCGACCGTCTCAAAGCAAGACTGCGAACATAAAGAGTGAATCAATTGGATAATTATCCGCTTGATTAAAGTCGTCAATTCAAATTCCTGGAACAAGTTTGATTCATTAAGAATCTTACCATTGTTGCTTTCCAGTTGACACAAGTTTGATTCATAAGAATCTCACAAGTCACCTACCGTAGCGCTGTTTGATGTTGACGCTAGAAGGATTTCCATTCGTCAATGTGATTATTAATGAATATCACTCTGAATGTTCTGGCAAGACCATAAAGATATTGCGTAGAAACCTGAAACGAGTTTGAATCAATTCAGAATCAAACCACTGTTGCTTTTCAGTTTTACATATGTTCAATTCATAAAGAATCTTACATATGACCTACCGCAGTGCTGTTTGATGTTAACACTGGAAGGATTTCCACTCATCATTATGAATACTAAGTAGTATCACTCTGAGTGTTCTAGCAATATCGCAAGGATATATCGTAGGACTCTCTTGATCTTCATCCGTGTGTCCTAACGAGATTTGATTGATCTCTTGGCTCTAGACTCGATCTGTGCACTTTTAGTGGTCGGAGGCTGGAGCAGATGCCACCTATTCAATATCAACTATCTCGGAGTGAGAAAGTCAATAGAAGTCGTGTTGATCTCCGTGACAATAAAACAAACTTCTTTTAAGAGAAGCTTGAGTAGCTAGGAAAGGGTTGTGCTTCACATCACCGGGTCCATGATGAGTTTGTCTTCATGATGAGGTGACCCGGTTTCTGCCTAAGTTTTATAGAGGGCTTCTTTCTTTAGACCCTTTATCATTACATTTCTTTTTCATTCTTCAACCCCTTCAATGCTTACCAAGACATCATTAATAGCACTTTGTTGTGATTGTTCCAGTGTTATCATCAGTACTTAGTCGGCATTCAGCTACGTTCACATTCTACTCCATCTTTCCTAAGGAATTCTAATAATCTATTGGATTGTCCCTGGGAAGATCCCTCCGGTTCTGGTTGGATCATAGGACTTAAACCTAACCAACCTTTTGACACCAATAACGTCGTGAATTAAAGATGTTGTGGGTATTTGATCGTAACCATGAAAACCACTTTAAATTCTAACAAAGTGTTTGAAAAACATTTAACACCTTGCTATTTTTGTCGTTTCAGAAAAGCTCCCCCTTCACATGTGCATCGATAATCGAAAGTGTTTCGCACATGTGGGTAAGAGTTAAAGTGCTTGAGTCTTATAGATCACATTTTAATCACATTTTCTCCCCCTATCTCTAATATATAAAATCTTTTGATATTAGAGATACCAAATTTGATTAAAATATAATTTGAAAAATAGTCTTGAAAATCTTCGGGAGAAAGATGTGTTAATCTTTTGCATGAAGTTGAATTGCTCCCCCTCAAAAATTGATCCAATGGAATTGTCATTACGAGGATTTGATCCACATTAAACTTTTGAGGATAGGAGTTGTTGAACACACAATTTTTGAAAGATTTTGAATATCATTGAGAAATTCTTGAAAAAATTGTGTTCAACGCTTTTTGAAAAATCAATTCTTTTTGACGAAAAGGTTTTTCTAAAGCATAAACTTGAGTTCATAGACTTTGAATGTCTTGACGAATCCACTCAAGTGTAAGAAGATTTAACTTCTTTTGCTAAGGGTAAGAGTACAAAAGCGTACACTCCCCCGTGAATTTAGATCCGGGTTGCAATCTGAAAGTGATTACAAGCCATTGTGTTGAGCTCAAAATGTTGAATGTTTTGTGACAAGCTCAACCCAAGATAGATTGCTCTACCCGTTGTTGGAAATATTGTCCAAAATAGACAATTTCCTTTTGAAAAGATAGAAATGACATGTTTTTAAAAATATTTACAACATTCATTCGAGCTTTATGTACACACCCGTGTCGTTATTGAGCGACATTTCTAGGTACGTCCATATTATTACTGAAAGACATGTCGAGAAGAATATTTTTTGGATTATCAAAGATTTTTTAATTTTGTATTTTGCTTTTTGATTAATATTTACAGGTAGATGTTTGATAGATGAATCAAGCAGGCTTCTTTGCCAGAACCTACAGTTCTGCTGGAGTCAAACATCTCATACCAATTTGCCTAACTAGATACACAAACCTCTCTTTTGAAAGAGATTTTGTAAACAAGTCAGCTAATTGGTAATCAGTTTCAACAAAGTATAATTCAACAATACCTCTTTCAACTTGTTCCTTAATGAAGTGATATCTGACATCGATGTGCTTCGTTCGGGAATGCTGAACCGGATTGCAGGAGATGGCTATGGCCAACTTTGAGTCACAGTACATAGGTACTTTATCAAAACGGAAGCCATAATCCGTGAGTTGTGTTCTCATCCAAAGAACTTGAGCACAACACGCAGATAGAGACACATACTCCGCTTCGGCTGATGAAAGTGACGTGCAATCCTGCTTCTTGGAAGACCATCCCACAAGCTTGTCTTGACCTAAAAATTGTGCACCACCAGAAGTACTTTTACGTGTATCAAGACACCCTGCATGATCAGAATCTGAATAGGCCGTTAGAAAGAAACCGGTTTCCCTCGGATACCAGAGTCCCATGTGAATGGTATTCTTAAGGTACCGAAAGATCCGTTTAACCTCCTTGAGGTGCTTTTCAGTGGGTCGTACTTGATATCGTGCACAATAACATGTAGCATGATGTATATCATGTCTGCTCGCTGTCAAGTACATGAGGGAACCGATCATGGAACGATATCTCGTTTGATCTATGGGTAATCCCTCCAAATCAACATCTAGGGATGTGGTTGATAATGGTGTCCCAACAGGGTCACATGATGTCATACCATGCTTTTTGATTATCTCTTGACAATACTTAGCTTGGTTAATGAAGATACCACTTGGGGATTGGTGAACTTGAATTCCTAGAAAGAATTTTAGTTCACCCATTGTAACACCCCACTTGGATAAGTGGACCGTTACGTGTATTTATGGCGTGTCATCAAAGCATAAGGTAAATGTCCTAAAACATTAACTGACCATAACGGAAGTACCAGAATCAAACATCGGTAATCCAACCTAAGCTCAAAACATGAAAAAATAAAAATACTGAAGGAAAGGACTAAACAATGTCCAAATAAGCAGAATAATGTAAGAAGTGCATAAAGTAAGAAGTCCGGATAGCTTCCATTCAATGCACATGCTCTTAGAATCCTAAGAGCGTCCTGGTGTACCTGCCGTTAGAACATGAAAGAACTACGGCTGAGCATAACGCTCAGTGAACGGATATAAAGCATGATAAGGAATTACTGAAATGAAGCAGAGAATAAAATACTGAAGTTGTAAGACTAATAATTAAAGTTGCAGCGGAAAATCTGTGTATAATCTGTAAAGTCTGATTTATAAATAATAAAGCTGAACTGTTATCTGTTAAATCTGAAAAACGTGCATTTACTGTATTTTAATTGCCAGAGCTTATATAGGTCATGTGCTATAACAACGGTGCATGAATAACTGGAGGGGTGACCTCGTCATGCTGTAGAGGGGTGACCTCTAAATAACTGTAGAGGGGTGACCTCTAAATACTGTGATGGGTGGAGGGATCAGCTCCAATGTGAAGGATGTAGAGCACACACCACATTCACTCTGATAACTTGTAAACTGATAAGCCTAGGATGCATCCATACGCCCCACTAAAATCCTGATAAAATGGCCAAACTGAGCTGAGTGGGACGATGCAGGATATCACTCTCCTGCATGTGAGTCACGACACCGGTGCCTCTAGTGCCATGGTTACGGTACCTCCGTAACTAGTACATAAACTGGTCATGCTTGTATATAATGATCAGACAATATCTTAGTTATTTAAATAATTTCTGATAATTTATCACATGTACTGGGGAAAACATTTGGCTGCAGACGGAAAATCTTAATCATACATAGAAAGGAAGTCCTTACTGAAAGGACGGAAAATCCGTACCTTGTGTCCAGCAAGCCGTAAGAAAGATGAAAGAACGAAACTGGACTACTCCAACTTCATGTGAGCTACATGATAAAGGACGTGTATGAGTTACCTGTTCATGATTTATCTTGTCGTTACTTCTTTAGTAATTGTTTTCTTATATTAGTAGCCTTCCTTAATGTTATATGATCATACTTTCTTGATTAGTATATTTCATGGTTCGTGTATTGTTATACTTGCTATTTTCATAAATAGTAACTTTCTCAAAATAGCAGGTTTCCATAAATAGCTAATAAGCTTGTTATAATATACATAGGTAATTTAATCTTATTATATTGCATGACGACTTTTAACTCAAATAAGCCAAACTCAATAAGTCGATTATTAAATAAGCCAATTTCTATAAATCATGATTATTAAGCCAATAATAATTAAATCCATTTTTAATAATAAGACGAATTAATAATAAGCCGATTTAATAAGCCGTGCATAAGCCGATAACTAAATAACCCGATTACTTATTAATCGTTCTAGCTGTTTGTCGCTCGTCCCATTGATATATTATTATAATGTTCATGAGGTACTAATATCCGATGGTTATTTAGCGATTAGAGCTTGCATTGCTATATTTGATGTTTTAAAACTTATAAGATGCATGTAGTTCTTAGACCTTTATTATAGATCCTTAAAGTGGTCATAACTATACCATCATTTTCATCCTTCTTTTCATAAACAAAGTAGTTTATCTTGTTAATAAATCCAATTCACTATATTAACACTAAAAGGATAACGTGATTCCAAATTTCAAATTTATCTTAATAGATGACAATCGAATAGGCTGTTATATTAGACACGAGAAATTATCATGTGTGGATCAGTGGATATTTTATGAGAACATTAGTCATGCGTCTTTACTTTCTTTCAGGGTCTTCATGCACAAAACATAATCTGTTACTAATCATTACGGGAAGTTAAGCACATGAAGTATTATATGTATGTTTCTCTACTAGTTTCATATATATATATAAAATGTTATTACAAAAGTTTACCTCATGGCTAAAAAAAGGACGGACAAAACATATGCCAAAACAAGCTTGAAGTCGAACACGGACATGATCACAAGATTCAACGAGACGAGCCCAATCCAACCCCAAGACTTACATGAACTGATCACAAACCAAAAACCACCACACGAATCGAAACACATACGTATACAATCGTTTAGACGAACCCTAAACGTGTGCCTGATCACGAGCTATCACCTCTAACGAATGAGATGAAAACGGACTGTTCGCAATGTCGCTCAACGACTGATCGTATTCGACCCGGACATTCATTCATCACCACTATAAGCACGTCCATACCATACGAGTATGAATATCATCTACTTTGATCTTGACGTGAACTTAAAACTGAGATTACAACTCCAACCGCGTAGCAAGTGAAGCCATAACTCCGATGTGTCACGAATGAGGACTCCACTCGAACACCAACCCATGTTTCAACGCTGAGATGAGACATAAGTCATGTCGTTCTTAAACCGAACATCAAGGAGATTTGAGTGTGCGACCAATTCATTCTCATTGAATTGTCTTATGTAATAATGCGCATAACAAACTTGGCGAATATTATGGATATGAATGCTTTGATATTTCGAAACAAACCGCGTTAAGTGGAAAGGAAAGTCTTAAATGTTTTTTAAGCAGGATCAAAAATTCTTTTTTTAGATTTCCATAACTTAAGAAATTGTTAAACAAAAGAAAAGGATACATGCACTGATGTGGTTGATATAGATATGTTTGAAAAATATATCCTGCGTGTAATTATGTATAGTTACTAACTTACTATCATTACGATAGCGATTTGTTTTATTATTATTCTTTTTTTTAACCGAACGAAATGAAATTCGGATTTTCAAAACTCGGGTTTTACAACTCTTCCCTTCTTAAAAGAATAATTCGTCCTCGAATTAGAAACATGATAATGTTGTGGTTTTACAATTCTTCCTCTCTAAAAAGGATCATTCGTCCTCGAATTAAAGGTAATAAAGTTGCTGGGTTATGAAAGCTAAAAGGACACAAAAGCTAAAACATGTAAGATGAAAGGACATGAACGTGACATTACTAAGAGAACATGGAACGCGACATGACTAAAGAGTAATAATGAATTATGGAAGAAAAAGGATTAGAAGTCCGGATGGACTCCTCCGTTCCAAGTGGCTTCCCGCTCAGAACGGTTCCTTCAAAAATCTTGATACAATGAACAATCTTGGTCTTAATGACCATGTCTTGACGATGCTGAATAGTTTTTGGTTCGATACTTGAGATGGATTTCTAAATCTGATCGAATGGAAAAGATATAACATGTATTATACATGGAACGATACGTACAATAACCTGAAAAGATAACATTTTTATCTCTGAGAAACGATACTGACGCATACTGGGACGAACTACGTGAACAATTGTGAACGTACTACGTGAGCAGTTTTGAACATGGTTCGGGATCATCTGATGAACGTTGCGCATGGAGTATATCGTGAACGTGATACGTGAAACATATTGTGAACATGATACTAGAACATATCAATAAACTTATGCTGATTGAGGAAGGAATGCCAAACGATACGGCATGAGATGTGAAACGTCTGCCTGGTTATAGAATAGCTGTGCTAAACTTGATTCCGATTCTCAAGCTTTCTGTAACCGTATTCGGTAATAAACTGTGAAACGTGTATCGCGAAATGGCACACGAACTTGAACGTGAATAGTGTTATGAACGCTAACGTGAGCTTAAATCATGAGATAGCACAAAACATGAACTGAAACAGCATCATACTGCGATTGTGATGTAAACGTGAAAGTGAAAATAAAAGTGAACGTGAACATACACGTGATCGTGAACATGAATTCTGTCTGATATGATGGTCGATGAAATTCCTTGAAATTGTATGATTTACTGCTGAATTTTTCTACAGCTCTGCTACTGCGTAATCCTTCCGGATGAAGTAGGTTGATTACATGGTCGACAATGACTTAGATAGTATTATACTTTTTCTGAGTCTGTGGTAAACTGATAACAATCTCCATAGAGTCTTGTCTCCTTTCTGTCCAGAATTTCTACTGGTGGTAATAACTTGCTAGCATGACGGCGTTCTATCTTAAACCTGCTGGAATAGCAGGCATTGGATATGAACATAGCTTCCTCAATGTGTTATATTGTTTCTATCAAAATCCTGCCTGAAATTTTGGTACATTCTAGTGGAAATCTGGTTAAGTAGTCATGGAAAAATTTTAGTGAGGACTGTCATCAATTTCTGCGGTAGTGGTTTTCTGAGTTCTAGAAATTTTGTATGTTCGTCACAGACATCGGTCTTGACCATCTGATTATGGTCTTCACCTTCGCAGCATTGTTTATAATTTCTTTCTGTTGAAGTACTCAGAAATGTCATTTGTTCATCTGGGATATACATCTGGAAAGCTGTGTATATAATTTTCTCCTATCGGAGAATCTGTAGGATCATGAAAAGGTGATTCCCATGGTTTCTCTAGAACTTAGCGGATAGGAATGTTAGTTATGATTTTACTGACGATTTTGTCTGGAAATACATGAAAAATTTTATTCATAAATTTCATACTATAGCTGGACATTAGGGAGCTCAGACGTATCAGTCAAAAAGTTTTAGAGAGGCTACAACCTGTTCAACAACAATCTGGAAAACATCATGTTCTTCTCTTACCACTGCTGGTGGCATGGTCGCTAATTGTTCTGTAAAATATTAATACATCTTAGCAGGTCATGTAACCTCCTATTCGTGGATTGGGTATCGTTTTATGAATGACGATCTTGTAAATTTTCGGTGATCGATACATGATCTCATGTTACCGGCCTTCTTTCTGATAGACAAAAAAGGTACACCTCCTGGTGGTGCGCTAGGGCGAATAAGCCTCGTTTCGGTAAATTTTGCAGCAATTGCTGCAACTCTTTTAACTTAGCTGAGGTCCTGCGGCAAAGTGTTCTGAAAATAGTTTCTGTCCTTGAGAAAAGTTCGATGTTAAACTCTGTCTCGTGGTTAGGAAAGAATTTCTAGAAAACCTTCTGATTTATTATTTTCTTATCTGAAGACTCTGGAAAAAAATCTGTCGATCATAAATTTAAGGAACTTCAAAAGTGGATTTATATATTATAGCTATGAAGGTCTTAGTAGCTTTGGAATGATAAGTTACTCGTTGTACAGCATAACAACTTGTACTGGTTTTATGGCAGAAAAATAACATTTCTATCTTTGGGAGTTAGTCAGACGGATCTTGTCTTCAACTGGAATGAAAAGTCTATACATACAGTGATACTGTGGAGTCTTTTCTGGATGGGAGGTAGAAAATGTCTTATTTAGATAAAGTTGACATATGAATAATTGAGCAAGCATGGCAGATCTTGCTGAAGGTGTTTGTTTGTAGTCTTACGGAATGAGCTCTGCGTGTCTAATCTGAAAATACTCTAGTGGTGGTGACTAAATCCTTAAATGATCTGATTTATGCGTGGCATAATAGAATGGGTATACCCCCTTTCTGAAAGGTACCCTGAATTACTGAAGGCCTGTTTTAGAAACATACTGGAGTTATGAGTTCTGACTCGTATTTTGAGAAAAGATTCGTATGACGTGTATCATGACTGGTGTCCTGATATGTGTCTTCCGAAATGATACCTGAGACCTATGTCTTGACTGCTGTCTTGACATGTGTTTTAGTGGACGAATCTGGACAAGGCTGAAAATTTTTGGTAACTGCTAGGATTGGCGGACTGGTTAGACTACTGACCTCTGTATTTCTGGTCACGTCCGTTCCGGAGTTCCGATGGTTACTGACTGATTAATAATAAGCACGGTGGTTGTCACTATTGCTTTGCTTGTCAATTTATGACGGTCATTATCATGACCATGATTCATGTAACTATTCTACTGAGTGGCCGGCTGAGTTCCGGTTCCCACTCTTCTGAATGAACAGTTAGCTGAGTGAAGTGTGACATCTAGCTGAGAAGGTAAAAATATGGAATGGAATGGTAGTGTCTGATGGTTGAAATTTATTTTTGTCAGAAATTTCAAATTTATAGTTTTCGTCCTTGTTCCGCAGTCTTCATAGTATAAACGACATCAGCATCTTAAGAAATCTCCAAAGTTTAGCAGCATCAGCATTCGTGAGATCTTCAAAGTGTTAGCAGCATCAGCATCTGGTAAAATCTTCAACTCACGAGCACCATCAGCACCTGGTAGAATATCGACAAGTGGCAATGCCTGAGATGATTGAGGATCGATTAGCAATATCCATGGAGTATGGTACCTGGAGTACACCTAGACTACTGTACATGAAGTACAAAATGAATACTGCACATGGGGCATATCTGAGACACTGTACGTGGAGTACACATGAAGTACTGTACATGGAGTATAACAGAGACACTGTACATGGGGTACATATGGAATATTGTAAATGGCACAGGTGGAAATTTTATGGGACGATCGGTACTGGTGTCGCTTGTTGCTGGTTGTATCGAGGATGAAAAGTATGATATAATCGAAGTCCCAACAGTGGTCAGCATGAAGCATGATTAATGAAGGCCAATCATGATCAATCATGAAAACGGGCTTTACTGAAATTCTTGTGTATCTTAACATGAAGACATCATTAGTTTGCTGAAAATAAAATCCTCGTAAGGAGACATGAAACTGAATCATCACGAAGACGAAATCAACGTGAGGGTATGAAAATTTGACTGTTACAAGGAACATAAAAATCTAATCAGTTGATGTGTAATATCTGATGTGGATGGCTATGGTTGAATCTACTTAATTCAAGGAACAAAACATGTGACTGAGTATGGGCGATTCTGGTTCGATCCATACTTGTCAAAATTTTCTAAGAACTGTCAGGTATAGAAATTTATAATCTGGGACTAAATATGGTTGGTTGTAGTCCAATCCATACTTGTCAAAATTTATGAAATGTCCTGATATGACAAAGGTGAACAACTGTGGATCGGTTCACAAAACATCATTTGACTGAATAGCATGAAAATTTCACGTGAAAATGGTGAACGTTTTTTTTTATGGTTCACCAAGTAATATTTGACTGAAAAACATGAATCTGACATGATTAAGGGTAAACGCCTATGGTCGGTTTACCAAAACAAAATCTGAGCGGGCAAGGGTGAACGCCTATGGGTCGGTTCACAAAAACAAAATTCGAACGAAAAGCACATGCGACTAAATATAGTCAGTCTTGTACCAACCTTTTACTTAGTCAAAACTTTAAGAAAACCGACTGATAAATGAAGAAAACTGACTGAATAATCCATGAGAAACATGAAAGATAACAACGCCAAAATTTGGGAAGTTCCTGGTGACTACCCACTAGTCACAGGTCAATTTTTAGAGCCTACAGGTCGAACCTATAGCTCTGATACCATAATTGTAACACCCCACTTGGATAAGTGGACCGTTACGTGTATTTATGGCGTGTCATCAAAGCATAAGGTAAATGTCCTAAAACATTAACTGACCATAACGGAAGTACCAGAATTAAACATCGGTAATCCAACCTAAGCTCAAAACATGAAAAAATAAAAATACTGAAGGAAAGGACTAAATAATGTCCAAATAATCAGAATAATGTAAGAAGTGCATAAAGTAAGAAGTCCGGATAGCTTCCATTCAATGCACATGCTCTTAGAATCCTAAGAGCGTCCTGGTGAACCTGCCGTTAGAACATGAAAGAACTACGGCTGAGCATAACGCTCAGTGAACGGATATAAAGCATGATAAGGAATTACTGAAATGAAGCAGAGAATAAAATACTGAAGCTGTAAGACTAATAATTAAAGTTGCAGCGGAAAATCTGTGTATAATCTGTAAAGTCTGATTTATAAATAATAAAGCTGAACTGTTATCTGTTAAATCTGAAAAACGTGCATTTACTGTATTTTAATTGCCAGAGCTTATATAGGTCATGTGCTGTAACAACGGTGCATGAATAACTGGAGGGGTGACCTCGTCATGTTGTAGAGGGGTGACCTCTAAATAACTGTAGAGGGGTGACCTCTAAATACTGTGCTGGGTGGAGGGATTAGCTCCAATGTGAAGGATGTAGAGCACACACCACATTCACCCTGATAACTTGTAAACTGATAAGCCTAGGATGCATCCATACGTCCCACTAAAATCCTGATAAAATGGCCAAACTGAGCTGAGTGGGACGATGCAGGATATCACTCTCCTGCATGTGAGTCACGACACCGGTGCCTCTAGTGCCATGGTTACGGTACCTCCGTAACTAGTACATAAACTGGTCATGCTTGTATATAATGATCAGACAATATCTTAGTTATTTAAATAATTTCTGATAATTTATCACATGTACTGGGGAAAACATTTGGCTGGAGACAGAAAATCTTAATCATACATAGAAAGGAAGTCCTTACTGAAAGGACGGAAAATCCGTACCTTGTGTCCAGCAAGCCGTAAGAAAGATGAAAGAACGAAACTGGACTACTCCAACTTCATGTGAGCTACATGATAAAGGACGTGTATGAGTTACCTGTTCATGATTTATCTTGTCGTTACTTCTTTAGTAATTGTTTTCTTATATTAGTAGCCTTCCTTAATGTTATATGATCATACTTTCTTGATTAGTATATTTCATGGTTCGTGTATTGTTATACTTGCTATTTTCATAAATAGTAACTTTCTCAAAATAGCAGGTTTCCATAAATAGCTAATAAGCTCGTTATAATATACATAGGTAATTTAATCTTATTATATTGTATGACGACTTTTAACTCAAATAAGCCAAACCAATAAGTCGATTATTAAATAAGCCAATTTCTATAAATCATGATTATTAAGCCAATAATAATTAAATCCATTTTTAATAATAAGACGAATTAATAATAAGCCAATTTAATAAGCCGTGCATAAGCCGATAACTAAATAACCCGATTACTTATTAATCGTTCTAGCTGTTTGTCGCTCGTCCCATTGATATATTATTATAATGTTCATGAGGTACTAATATCCGATGGTTATTTAGCGATTAGAGCTTGCATTGCTATATTTGATGTTTTAAAACTTATAAGATGCATGTAGTTCTTAGACCTTTATTATAGATCCTTAAATTGGTCATAACTATACCATCATTTTCATCCTTCTTTTCATAAACAAAGTAGTTTATCTTGTTAATAAATCCAATTCACTATATTAACACTAAAAGGATAATGTGATTCCAAATTTCAAATTTATCTTAATAGATGACAATCGAATAGGCTGTTATATTAGACACGAGAAATTATCATGTGTGGATCAGTGGATATTTTATGAGAACATTAGTCATGCGTCTTTACTTTCTTTCAGGGTCTTCATGCACAAAACATAATCTGTTACTAATCATTACGGGAAGTTAAGCACATGAAGTATTATATGTATGTTTCTCTACTAGTTTCATATATATATATATAAAATGTTATTACAAAAGTTTACCTCATGGCTAAAAAAAGGACGGACAAAACATATGCCAAAACAAGCTTGAAGTCGAACACGGACATGATCACAAGATTCAACGAGACGAGCCCAATCCAACCCCAAGACTTACATGAACTGATCACAAACCAAAAACCACCACACGAATCGAAACACATACGTATACAATCATTTAGACGAACCCTAAACGTGTGCCTGATCACGAGCTATCACCTCTAACGAATGAGATGAAAACGAACTGTTCGCAATGTCGCTCAACGACTGATCGTATTCGACCCGGACATTCATTCATCACCACTATGAGCACGTCCATACCATACGAGTATGAATATCATCTACTTTGATCTTGACGTGAACTTAAAACTGAGATTACAACTCCAACCGCGTAGCAAGTGAAGCCATAACTCCGATGTGTCACGAATGAGGACTCCACTCGAACACCAACCCATGTTTCAACGCTGAGATGAGACATAAGTCATGTCTTTCTTAAACCGAACATCAAGGAGATTTGAGTGTGCGACCAATTCATTCTCACTGAATTGTCTTATGTAATAATGCACATAACAAACTTGGCGAATATTATGGATATGAATGCTTTGATATTTCGAAACAAACCGCGTTAAGTGGAAAGGAAAGTCTTAAATGTTTTTTAAGCAGGATCAAAAATTCTTTTTTTACATTTCCATAACTTAAGAAATTGTTAAACAAAAGAAAAGGATACATGCACTGATGTGGTTGATATAGATATGTTTGAAAAATATATCATGCGTGTAATTATGTATAGTTACTAACTTACTATCATTACGATAGCGATTTGTTTTATTATTATTCTTTTTTTAACCGAACGAAATGAAATTCGGATTTTCAAAACTCGGGTTTTACATTCAAATCTGCTGTGCATTACTTTTTCAAACCATTTTGAAAGTTTTGAGTTTGTAGACCCGAAAATAATGTCATCGACATAAATCTGCACAAGCAAAATGTCATCCCCATATTTATAAGTGAACAAAGTTAAATCAATGGAACCTTTTGAGAAACCTTTGTAGACCAGAAATTTCGAGAGCTCGTCGTACCACGCCCTTGGAGCTTGCTTGAGTCCATATAGTGCTTTGTGGAGACGATACACCTTGTCAGGATAATGAGGATTGACGAATCCTTCCGGCTGCGTGACATAAACTTCTTCCTTCAAAGGATCGTTAAGAAACGCCGTCTTCACGTCCATTTGATAAACGATGAATCCCTTATGTGCAACATAAGCAAGGAAAATCCTGACCGCTTCCATTCGAGCTACTGGTGCAAATGATTCTTCGAAATCAATACCCTCTTTCTGTCCATACCCTTTAGCCACTAGCCTAGATTTATTCTTGATGATCGTGTTCTCTTCATCCATCTTGTTTTTCCAGATCCATCGAAGATTTAATGGTGTTACATCGTATGGTCGGTCAACAAGTTCCCAAACTTTAAGTCTTTCAAATTGTTGAAGTTCATTCGTCATCGATTCAATCCAAGCATGATCAGCCATGGCTTCTTTGATGTTTTTCGGTTCAGCTGAACTCACGGCGAGTGCGAACATACAAACATCGCCATCAGTGTGAAGCTGTCGTCTTATACGAACGGGCTGTGAAGGGTTTCCAATTACATGAACCAAAGGATGATCTCGGGTCCAATGATGTGTTGAAGGATGTCGTTGATAGAACGTATGCATATTTGACGGATCAACATGGCGAGTAGAGGCTTCTCCAGTTTCGTGTACCGGTGTACCGAATGGGTTGATAAATTCGTCTTCGTCAGATAATGCATTGTCTGCTTGATTTGTGTTCTCTGGAGCAATGACAGTAGTTGTGGATGTTGTAGGATCGATTGTTGAAGTGATATTCTGAGGAGGTAAAACTGCAGCAACCCGTGTTGAAGTAGATGAAGTTGTATCCTTTTGTTGACGATGATCGGTATCATCATTCATATCATGAGTGACAGCGGAAGACTTCGATACAACTTGTTTCTCCCCCGTGAAATATTCATCATACATTGGTCCATATAACATTTCCAACTCTTCAATGGTCGTGTCGACTGTCATATCAGCTCTAGGAACATTTTATGGAACCAGCGTTGAATTTGACGGTTCATTGTTGTGGTCTTGAGTTCCGAGTTCCGTGCGGTTGTGAACGGAAGTCGTTTGTTGTTGTGGATCGGGACTTAAACTGTTTTGTTCAAGTGCCATTTCTTGTAATTCATCAAATCGGATGTGAATAGTCTCGACTATCAATTTGGTTCTCTTGTTGTACAATCTATATCCCTTAGACTGAGTTGCATATCCCACAAGAATACATGCATCACCTTTTCTTTCATCTTATCCAAATTTTCACCATCTCGAATGATGTAACAAGTACATTCAAAAACATGAAGGTGTTTGAGTGAAGGTTTTCGATCATGAATTATGTGATATGGTGTCTTTTCGTGTCTTGGGATAATTAAGGATCGGTTTTGTGTGTAGCATGCGGTTGACACGGCTTCAGCCCAAAAATATAGTGGAAGTTTTGAAGCGGATAATAATGTTCGAGCAGCTTCAACCAAAGTATGGTTTCGTCTTTCAACAACGCCATTTTGTTCGGGTTTTCGAGCAATAGATGTTTCATGTTTAATCCCTTCGGCTTCAAAATACTTTCTCAGATTTGAATTCAAAAATTCTGTACCTCTGTCAGTATGAACCACTTTAACTTGAGCTTGAAGACCACGTTGTATCAATTTAAGGAAGCTAATGAGAACTTCAGGTGTTTCATCCTTGGACCTCAAGAAGTGAGTCCATGTGTACCTTGAGTAATCATCAACAATTACCAGAATATATTTCTTTCCATTGATACTCTGAACACGCATGGGACCACACAGATCCATGTGAAGAAGATCTAACCGTCCTTTAGAGCTTGGTGTGGTCTTTGTTTTGAAGCTACTTTGTTTAGCTTTACAAAGTTCACAAGAAGAACAAAGATGATCTTTGATGAATTTCAAGCTTGGAAGGCCTCTCACAATATCTTTCTTGGAAAGCAAGTTAATGGTATCAAAGTTGAGATGAGAAAGACGTTGATGACATAACCATGCCTGAGTCGCTGAAGCTTTAGCCATGAAGCAAATTGGAGTTGATGAAGTTGTGTCTTGAAGTGAAATTGTGTAAAGATCAGTACCCCGTGTACCGGTAAGTAAGTCATTCCAATCATAATCACGAACAAAACATGTCTTCTTTCTGAAGGCAACTTCCAAGTCCGCATCACAGAATTGACCAACCGAGAAAAGATTATGATTGAGCCCTTCGACGTAGTATACCCTTTTAATCGTGATATTCCCCTGAACCAAATCTCCATATCCTAGGATCGGTGCAAATTGATCATTTCCGAATCGGACCGTACCCAGGAACTTCTCCACGAAGTTAATTAGAAGCTTGAGATTCCTCGTCATGTGCTTCGTGCATCCGGAGTCCAGTATGAAGAGAATTATTTGTATCACCTGCGGAAGAGTTAGAACACGATGGAGCATTTGCTAAATTGGATACCACAATATTGGTGATTATAGAATCATTAGTGTCCTTAGAAACATTTAAAGGCATACTAACACTCGTAGTCACATTTTCTGTCCTAATTTTAGGCATCCATTTATATCCGAGAGGACATTGATTAGCAAACCACCATTTCCAAGACTTACTGGCAGACTCATATAATTCCTTATTTTGCTTCTAGGATTCCTAGTGGTGGAGTCTGATGCATTACTTTTCTTAGTGGAGGTTGCACCAGAATGGTTCACTTTGCGTTTGGGGTTACTAGCTCTATTAGGCATTGCAACTTGCTTCTTAGTTCTAGTATCTACGCCTTTGACTTTATTTATAGCACACATAGAATGATTAGCATTAGCACACTTTCCACATTTGACACAAACAAATTTCACATTCATAGCATTCAAATCATTCATAGCATTCAAATCGTCATTACATGCGATTACAGACTTTTTATTCTTAAAAACGTTCAAATTCCTAGGGTGTTCTTCTACTTCCTGCATCTCCCCTTGATTCTTGTGTTTCCAGACCTTATCATTCACTTGAGTGCGCTTAAGCTGAGACCGGCTAACACTAGTAGTGGAGACTATTCCTGTAGTAGAAGACACACGAATATTAGTGTTTCTAGAAGTCTGAGGCGAGTGAGTATCTTTGTTTGTTGGCTTCGTGGACATTCTATACATCCCTGGTTTAATCACATTATTGTGCTTAACGCTTGGTGCTATAGGATTCCTTATGGGTTGAGCTTGTGGTAACCTTTCCTTTCCATCCATCTTGGGGGCAAACATAGGTTTTGCAAACGAGGAATTAGATAAAACAGATGGTTTTCCCAAGATAGAGGATTTATTCTCTTTAGAGGCATTGGGTTGTCTAACAACATTTTTCTTAATGCTAGGTTCCACAATTTTCCCACCCATTTTAGCAATGAGTTTCTGCAACTCTGCTATCGCTCTGTCCCTGTCTTGTAACTGAGCTTTCAACCCTTTAATTTCCAAATTCTGTTCATTCATTTCTTGAAATGTTTGGGAAAGTTTTTCTTGCAATTTATTATCATGTGGAAAACTACCAACGTCATTTTGCAAAGCAAGTTCAAGAGAATGACAATGTTTTTGAAGGAAATCAGTTTTGTGTTGAAGTAACTCAAAAGCCTTTTTATCAACATTTTCTTTACGTTTAGAAAGCTCAATTTCAAGACGTTCACATTCTTTGCTTTTATCAAGATATTGGCATGCAACTTCAGAATATTCATCAATATCAGCACAAGATGTAAAATAAGCACACATAACATCGTTAGAAACGCATTCTTGCAATAGTAAATCATATTCATCTGAAAAATCAGTCTTCTCCATTTGAAGATCTTCATTGTGTTTCTCAAGAGATTCAACATATTTTAAATCATCATATATTTCAGTCCGAATGAACTCCTCAAGTTGAAGAACAGTTTCTTTAATCAAAGTCGTGTTAGGAATTAAGAGTTCTTTCACAAGCAAGGTAATATCTTGAGGAATTGGACGTGTCCACTCAGCATTTTCACGTTTTGCCCAGTCTCTTTCAACAATAGATTTAACATTATCTATGTGGTGTTTAAGAATACCTAATGTTTTCCTACTCTTGCTTTTAGATTCATCTAGAGGGAGGTAGTTTATGTATTTGTAAACATTAGATTTCTTAGAGGCAAATGCTTTCTTCCATTGAATTCTCTTTTGTTTGCATTCTAGGAACACTTCCTCACGAGTTTTCTGAGTTTGTTTGTTGAACAGGCCATAAAGACTATTCTCATAAGCATAATTATATGGTTTCACAAACTCCTTATTAACAAGTGGTTGACTATCAGCATCCCAAAGGGCAGTCTCTTCACTATTGGCACTGACAGGCATGCAATCAAGATCTGTCCTTTCAGCCTCATCAAGATAAAGATGCGGGTTCGCAGCTTGAGCTTTGGCAAGGTACTCAGGACTTGCAAAGCTAGCTTGACCCTTGAACATCGAAGGAGGTGCCAGCATTCTCACAGATTAAATAGATTCATGCGTTTTATAAACAACGTTCTTCAAAAATTCGACTTGTGCTTCTAATTTCGTTACCTTTTTAGTTTCTTTATCATATCTACTTTTGAAGTCTTGTTTTAACGCATCTACCTCTTGTTTCTTATCCTCAAGAATTTTAGCAGAATCAGTAGTGGTCATAGAGAGCTTTTGTTCAAGTTCATAAACTTTGGTGTTGGCAAGGTACGTTTTTTGGCGTTCATCCATTAAGAAAACATTATATTGACGCTTCTCTTTTGCTAATAACTCAAGATTTGTATTATATTTGTTTTCAAAATCGTCCTTTTGACTTTTTAACGCACTTCCCTTGTACCCCTCAAGCTCTTTGGTTTTCTGAAGGAGCTAATCTCTATAGGTTTCAGTCATCTCAGTAGATTTGATAAGAGCAGCTTTGAATTCTTCAAAGCTTTGAGTGAGCGTAGTGTTTGCCTTCTTTAATTGCTTTTGACTCTTTTTATTTTCAGTGACATCTTTTTGTAAAGTAGCAATTAAATTAGCAAGCGCAATACGTTCCTCTTCATCATATTCATTTGCATGTTGATCATCCTCAGACTCATTATTGCACATGTCTGATGAATCAGGTGTGGTATTGCTATCAACCATTTCCATCATACATGTGTCATTAATGGCATTGGGTAGATCACTATGCTCAGGAATATCACCAAACACATTATATTCATCAGTAGTGTGTACCTTATCGAGTGGCTCAGTGTCAAAGATAGGGCCATTGTCATCTTCAGTGACTTTGAGAACTTCTTCAACCTTTGCCATGTACGAGTAATGTGCATCGAGCTCTTGATCAGAATCTTCATCATCAGTATCATCAAACATTGCTCCTTCTTCAGCTGACAATTTAACCCCTGCTTCCGTTTTCTTGCATAACAACATCTTTTCCTTGTGATAGCTGGAGTCTCTAACCCTTTTCGGCTTCCTGCATTCCTTTGCCATATGCCCATAACCTTGGCAATTAAAACATTGAATCCCACTCTGCTGAACCACTTGACTTCCAACCGTTTCCCTATTCCCAGTAGCAGCAGCAATCCTCTGAGTATCATACTTGGAAGTTTGATGATCATACCTTGCAGAACCCTCAACATGCGTTGGATTATGTCGATCATACCTAGAAGGACTTTCACCACGTCGACGTGTGTCATACCTTGGAGGACTCTCAACATATCGGTTCTTTGTGTTAGATGATGTGCAAAGATTGTTGTTGGTGGGTTTGTAGATTTTCTTGTAAGTCTTCATTATGTAAGCAATTTGTTGTTTCATCTCTCGGTTCTTTTGAGCTTGGTCTTCATCACTATCTTCTTCAGATGATGACTCAGATGGTGGTGATGGTGCTCTTGGCGCTTTACCTCGAGATTTTGTGGAAGATGAAGACTTAGATGATGTGGAATATCGTGGTGAAGATGATGTATTGGAGTATGGCTTAGGAGCACGAGAGTGATGATCGTGAACATGTTGTGTGGTAGTCACTAAAGCAAGTGGATTAGCCGTCTTGGCAACACGTTCAGTTTGAATCTCATTTGCTTCATTCTGAAATTGCTTCAAGATGTCAAAGAGTCGATGATATGAGACCTCGTCCAACTTTTCTTGTTGTTTCACCAAAGTGACGAACCGTGTCCACTCGGGTTGAAGTTGTTGAAGAAATTGAACATTGACTTGCATGGTGGAGATTTGCAGATTATTTCTTGTCATGTCATTCATCATCTTATAAAACCTGGAGTAGTAAGAGTCAATTGATTCTCCATCCCTTGAAGTAAACTTGCCAAAATTCCAAAACAAGTTTGTTTTGACATCTTGTTTGTTGAGTGATTCTCCTTGTTGCAAGCGTTCAATAGCAGTCCACATTTCATGTGCTGTCGGGCATGCATCAACCGTGGAGTAAATATCATCTCCAATCCCACTTAAAACCATATAGATGGCTTCCTTCTCCGCATCATGCCAAGCACAATTTTCAGGTGTGAGATCAGCTCTTGTTTCATCACGTTCACTTGCAGGTATTGGATCAGTAGTATCTGTGGCTGCTCTTGGAGGAATTGAGATCTTCTTGAAAATATATGGTCCATGAGTAATACATTTCCTCAAGGCATCACCATTAGGTCTTGTATCAAGATATCGTATGAAACGTGATTGCCATTGAGCATACCGACCAGATACAAGCATTGGTGGTCTCTCTTTGTTACCCGCCACCATTATGTTGTTGTTCGTCACACGAAATTCGGCAGTAGAATCCATCTCAATATTCTCTGAAATGATGAAGTGAATATGGATCTTAAGTAGATTTGTTGTGATTGTTGTTGTGGTTTAAATTCCGAAAATTGCAATTTTTCTCCAGTCCGACAATAAATTCTCCAGTCCGACAAAAACGGTAGACCAAAAAATTTTGTATCGCCAAATTTTGAAATTGAGCTAGAAATGTCCTAAAACTAGTATGGAAAAAATTTGAATTTACTTGACGGAAAAATTTTAACTCTTTTTTTTTTTTGGATCTTCGTGTAAACGGTATTCCGAAACTAGTCTAGATGGTGGCTAAGTCTATAAAATACTCAAACAAAATTTGGCAAAACACATCATCGGAATGTCCCCTAATCGGAATGTCCTAATTGGAATGTCCTAATCGGAATGTCCTAATCGGAATAACCAAATCGGAATGTTATCGGAATGTACCAAATCGGAATGTTATCGGAATGTACTAATCGGAATGTTATCGGAATGTACTAATCGGAATCCTTGTCGGAATGATCTAATCGGAATAAGCTTGTCGGAATAACCTAATCGGAATGCAAATCTGAATATTTGATGTCCAGTCGGAATGAGATCGGAAAGCTGGTCGGAATGTTGAAACCCTTTTCCGATGCTACTGATCGGAATCACAATCGAAATCTATAATCCCTTTTCCGATTACACCAATCGGAATAATAGTGCTGTTACGAGATTTTGAGGTAAAAAGATGAATTTTTCGACAAGAAATCCGTGATTTTAACCAACCAAATGCGACCAAATCCCTACCACAGCTATGTAGAAGATTTATATCACGATTTAGAGCATAGAAAACACAAAAAGAATCTTGAATTCGAGATGATTATAAGAGAAAATCACACGAACCAAGTAAAATGAACAACGAATCACAAAACTACCCCATGGCGATTGATACCAAATGTTGTCCCATATATTTGTGATTGATTAAGTAATGAAGAAAGAAAGAAAATAGATGAATAAGAGATGAATTCCTAGAGAGAGAAAGTAGTGAGAGAAAGTAGAGAGGAGGTGATTAACTTGGTGAATATTAGATTAAGAAAATATTTTGTTACAAATGACCATCCACCCTCCTAACATGCTAGGAGGGTAGTATATATAGTCCACCCACATGCGGGCTTTAATGGACTATATATTGGGCCGGGCTTGTCTTCTTGGACTTTAATTAGTTTAAATCCAAGCCCGTAAACCACGACTAATTAACTATCTATTACAACGTTCTAACTAATGTTACAATAATAACCTATGACCGAGCATTCTTGTTTGACTCAATATTTTGAGGCTAACAGAAGCTCTATAGATTGGTGGTGCTTATAACATCCAAGGAGGAGTATTCATGGTGTCTTGGGGCTGATTTTCCACAAGGAGTTTATGAAGATTGGTGGTCTTGAAGATGGTCATGGTTATCCACAAGTTTCTCCATCAAAAACCATGTCCAAATCATAACCTACATCAACTTGGTGGTATAAAGATTGTCCTCCTCATCTTCTTGTTATTTTGATTATGTAACCATGTATTTTATTTCCTATTGTATATGTATATGATGATTATATTATGATAAAAATGTTATGTGGGGATTTGGTGTTGATAAATATGCTTAAAAAGATGAAAGACTATAAGAAACAAGGCTAAAATCTTGTTTAAATTTATTGGCTGTATAAAACAGTAAATAATCAAATGGTGAACTGATAAAAATGGCATAGATTAATGAATAAACAGTAAGTAATATGTCTTGTACACATGTGAGAGTTGGCCATGCAATGGAATCATTGTAATGAGTGAGATATGATCAAAACAAGTTTAGAGTACAAATCTGAGTTTACTGTTTTGGACGATTTTTAGAAAATACTTAGAGGATGATTCAACAGTAGCTATAGAAGAGTTAAATGGAGCACATACCATGTAGTTTATGTGATAAAAATTTGAGCTTCTATCTCCATATAGAACCCTAGATATGGCAGTTTTGGTGAAGATGAAAATAAAAATCAGATTTTGAGAATTAATGTTTATTATTATTATATAAGCACTCAAAATTATATTGTATAAAATTTAAAATAAAAACCCACTAACTTATGGATTTTATTTATATAAATATGTAAAAGGTTAAATAAGTGTATAAATTATAAAAATGGTAGTGGAATAATACTTATAAGTAATAAAAACTATAAACTTGATTTTTACGACTTTTTCGGCTATTACCGTAAAATTAACGTTTTTGCTAAATAAAACTTAGACGGTTGGACCCGTCTAATGTAAACTTTATAAAACTCATATACTGATATATAAACATGTATAACAAGTAAAAACCGATAAAACCCGAACTATAGAACATACGGACATTAACGAGCTAAATAAGCATATTGGACTAATAATTGGACTAAATAAGTTAAACACTTATAAAAAGTACTTATTGGGCTTAACCCGTTTAGGCCCAACTTGTAAAATGTAGATGCTGATAATATAAGTATAACATGGATTAAAACAAGTTAAAGAACTTATAATAAGTTTATTGGACTTAAAATATGTAAATAGGTAAAACTAGTAAACTAGTATAAAAGTTATCGACACATAAACACAAAAATGAGTAAAAGAGAATATGTAAACCCACTTGATCATCATATATATAAAATCATCATATGTATACATAATTGTTATTTTTATAAAGTCATTGGACATGAGTCTAAGACGAGTATTATTTGTCTAGGTTTCCGTGATTGAAGCACGTACCGTACGTCCGAATTGCCGATAACCCGCATTCCTACATCAACGTGAGTTCATAGCCTCGCACTCTTTTAAATGTTTTTATAAATGTTTTATAAACCCGCGAGGGAGATAACATGTTAGTTTTTATAAAATAGGACACCATTTGTCCCGATTGCTTGTTTATTGATTTGGACCCGAATGATTGTATGACCAGATTGTATGACCCGATAAATGATTAAAGGACCCGATAGATGAAATAAAATGGATTATTAAAGTTAGGTTATGTCACTAAAAGTCCCATTAGCATGAATTGTGAACTACCGGGATTTGGTAGACGCTTGTGCATATAATATTACTATTTGGGGACGATCACCCTAGTTCGCGCCTTGACGTTTGATCCCCGTCGTGCCACATTGATTGGTAAGCGAATTTATGTATGAGAAGATTTCCATAGCGTGACCTTTGTGACGAAACGCTACTTTAGATGGGCAAATTTGGTATCGGGTTAGCTACCCGTTGTTGGTTTAGTAAGGTAACAATGTCATGCGGCTTATAATAATCCAAAATCAACGAAATACTACTAGACGCACCGAATTACGATGTATTGCCTGACTAGCAATACAGGGTCATACTATTGATATTATGTTCGTGTTTTGGTTTTCATAACCATATTCATATAACGGTTTTTATTTTCATACAACGTCATAAGACGTATTGTATGATGTTTTTACGACATTGGCTCGTATAATGATTTTTAAGGCAAATGCCTATATTATGATTTTGATAAAGATTTGTATAAAATGACTTTGGCTATTTTATGGCCTATTAAAATGATTTGTACAAAATGATTTTCAGTAATAATTTTATACTGATATTATATTGATGGATTTCATTAAACTCTATGAATTCACTCGGCGTTATCGCTGACCTTTTCTTTTAACATGTTTTATCTCAGGTACTTGAAGGTAATTCTCGGGAAGACGACAAGAATTCATGGCCCGCACCTAAACTATATTTTCCATTCAAATACTTTGTAAAACTTTGTATGAAATATAATGACTTGGGACCTATGTAACTTTGATATTTATGAATGGAAATGCTTTATTAATAAACGACGCGATTTTTATGCGTTGTCTATGATGTGAGTAATGTGCTAACCCGTAACACCAACTAGTCTTCCGCTGTATTGAGTTGTATAAATTTGGGGGTGTTACAATATCCGAGCGACCTCAATCCTCGAAACCACGGTTTGCCTCCCAAGTTGATATGGTTCATAAATCTAGAACAGTCACTCCACCAACTAGGCCTAATGTGACTGAATCAGCTTTAGTAAGACCTAATCACATGATTGCATATAGCCTCTCTAAGAATAGTTCAAAGAACACGTCTAGAACTAGTTCAATTGACGTTTGCCATAAATTTGGTATGAGGGAAGCTAAGCAAAAGACACAAGTAAGAGATAGGAACTTTAAACCTAGTCAGATGCCTTCTAGGTTACCCAACACTGCTAACCGTAGCAAATCATACACTGGGAGCATCAACAAATCATCTAGGAATTCTAGATCTTACTCGGACATTAAATATGCTACTTGTAAAACATGTAGGAAATGTGTCTTTAAAGCCAATCATGATTCTTGTGTCAAGAAATTACTTAATGTGGTGAACTCCCGTGCTAGACTTAAATCCCAGTGGTTAGCTAAAATCAAACCCATTGGTAAAGTTTGGCGACCCACGGGTAGGACTTTCCCTGTTGTAGGAAACGAGTTCCCTTTAACTAGGAAAGTCTCCGATTCTACTAAGACTACTAGGGAGGAAATTGAAAAGGATGATACATCACTTAAGCCTGAACTTAAGTTTTTCAATAAAAGGAAACGTTTGCCAGCTAAGACAAGTGAATCATCTCCTCAGGTCACCTCTGGCACAAGAAAAGAGAACTGTGAATCCCCGTATGGTTCTAAGATAGATATCGCTAACCCACATAAAAGCATACAACTTTCTAATGAGAATGCAGGTACCAAAGTTAACGTTCAACAAGAACACAACAGTCCAATCTTTGTATACCATACAACTAAGGACACTCTCAGAGTTTGGTTGCTGAAAAAGCTGATATCTAAGAAACAAGTGTCTCAGGGGACTCGCAGTTAAGTTGTACATAGCTCACAGTCAAATCACAGTCTGTGACCCGAACTTCAAAGAAAGGGAAGTTTATCTCGTCAACGATAACTTACCCTCAAAACGAGAAATTAATTTTTTCTCGGGCATGAGCTAAAATTAAAACTATTCAAAAGTTTTAAGCTCATGTATATGGCTCATCGTTAAATGTCAGACGATGACCCGATCTTCAAAGAAAGGAAAGTTTATCGCCGATGATAAACTTATCCTCACAAACGAGAAATTAAATTTTCTCGGACACAAGATATTATTATTAAAACTATTCAAAGGTTTTACGATCGTGTACATGGCTCATCGTTAAATGTCAGACGATGACCCGATATTCAAAGAAAGGAAAGTTTATTGCCGATGATAAACTTATCCTCACAAACAAGAAATTAAATTTTCTCGTACACAAGCTATTATTATTAAAACTATTCAAAGGTTTTAAGCTCGTGTACATGGTTCATTGTTAAATGACAGACGATGACCCGGACTTCAAATAAAGGGAAGTTCATCTATGCAACGATAACTTACCCTCAAAACGAGAAATTAAGTTTTCTCGGACACGAGCTTACATTAAAACTATTCAAAGGTTTTAAGCTCGTGTATATGAATTAAAGTTAAATATCAGACTGTAACTCGGAATTCATATTTAGGAAAGCTTATCTTTAATGATAACTTATCCTCGTAACGGGAAATTAATTTTTCTCGGTCATGAGCTTGTATTAAAATATTCCAAGTTTTAAACTCATAAAGGAAAGTGTATCTTTTAAATAAGAGAATTTTCTTCATAACGAAAAAATTTACCTTTCTCGGTGATGAGATTTACGTTAAAACATTCAAAAGTTTTTCAAGCTCATGAAAACGACTTCTAAGTAAATGTCAACTTAGAACTCGCTCTTCAGTTAAAAGGAAAGTTTATCGCCGATGATAAATTTATCCTCATAACGGGAAGCTTACAACTTCTCGGACTTGAGCTCGTTTTGTAAGATATTCAACATCTTAAGCTCAAGTAATTGGTTTTCAAAATATTGAACATAATTTTACGAGAATTACTCAAAAGGTTTTTCTAAATCTTTCAAAATTGTGTGTTCAAAAATGTTTTGATAAAAATAGCATGTCTTCTGGAATCGATAATATTTACGATACTAGAAATGTCATTCAATAATGACACGGGGTTGTAAATAAAGTTCGAGCAGAAGTTCAAATGTTTTAAAACATGCTCAAAATGGCTTGTAGTTATTTCATACTTCAACCCGTTTTTCATATTAACGTCAAGTATTTCTTATGAAAACTTTGGCTCAACAACGGGAATTAATTTTATCAGGCATGGTTTACTTAATTACCATGTAAGGGATTGTGTTTACGTTATAACACAATCTAACACGGATATATGTACGCATCGGTGCATTTATTTGTTAAAACAAGAGAAATCTTGTTTTTATGAAGTTATCATCTCCACCAACCGTAGCAATTTACAATTGATATCTACATACTCGACGATGCGACTACACAAACGGCGACGATAGCTCTTTCGATAGAACATGGGTCAACAATTGAGGGGGAGCAATTGTCCAGCATTCAGAATCTTTGATGCCGAAAGTGCCAAGTTTAAATATTGGTGTCAAGACAACAATATAAATCGTACACATGGTGTCAAGAGATAACTTCAGACGTTACGAGGCGACCAACATTCGTGAACAAGAACCATGTGATTCTATCATATGATGTTCTCCATCATTCAGGTCCAACCTCGTAAATTGCTAATCTTGTGAATACATTATCATATATGATCTTTGCACGTGATAAATACCTTACACTTGTGTTTAAAAGGTATTTAAATTACGTTTCAAGTACACCCTCATTAGTTTGAGGGGGAGCTTGTGAAAATCATGAAGATAATTGGATTTGCATTTTTCTTCCCATATTTTCTTAAAATGTTATTAAATCAGTTGATATTAAAAACATCGATTGGGTTAATATTTTTAATATAGGGGAAAAAATGTGATTTAATATGGGAAATTATTAATCACAAATGGTTTGACTTAACGTGATGCTCATCCCGACATGTGCGAAATGTTTTTGGATATCGTGGCATATGTTAAGGGGGAGCAAAATAGATTTGGATATCAAAATGGATTTCATGGTGATTTATACTTACCCACAACCCATTTATTTCACGACGATGAAGATTGTGGTGACATAAGGATGGTAGGATAGGTTAAAGTCCAATGATTCTTCTAGAACCGGAGGAATCTTCCCAAGGACATTCCATAGCTAGAAATAGTAGTCCTTAGGAAAGATGGAGAAAGATTGTGACTGTAGCTGAATGCCGACCAAGTACTTAAGTTAGCACTGGAACAATCACAACAAGTTGCTAGTTATGACGTATTGGTAAGCATTGAAGAGGTTGAAGAATGAAAAAGAATTGCAAAGATAAAGGGTGTAAAGAAAGAAGCCCTCCTTACAACCTTAGGCAGAAACCGGGTCAATACATATGTTATTAAGATCATTTTTTATGATGCTTGATATTGAAGATAAGACATCATGGACCCAGTGATACAATGCACAACCCATCCCAGCTAACTCAGATATCTCTTAAAAGATATTTGTTTTAATCACACGGAGACAACTCATTATCTATTGATTTATTCACTCCGAATAAATTGGTATTTAAATGGTGGCACTCCTCTCCAACCTCTGTTCACTAAAATACAAAATGCACGATCGAGTCTAGAGCCATTTGAGACCATCAAATGTCTCATTAGGACACACTTTCATAATTCCTTGCTTCTTCACATACGGTGAAAAGTAAGAAAGATCTTAAGAGTCCTATGCAAAATCTTCATGATCTTGCCTGAACATCTGAGTAATACGAAAGTATTTACAATGAAGATGGAAATCCTTCTTGAGCGAATATCAAAAATCTCATGGTAGGTGACTTGTGCGATTCTTTATGAATCAAGCTTGTGATAACTAGAAATCAACAGCTGTTTAATTCTTAACTGAACTTAAACACGTTCCAGGCCTCTACGCAATATCTTAAGTGATCTTTCCAGAACACTCAGAGTGACTCTCTATAGTGTTCACAGTGATGAGTGGAAATCCTTCTAGTCTTAACCTAAAACAGCACTTGGTAGGTAACTTGCAAGATTCTATATGAATCAAGCTTGTGTCAACTGGAAAGCAACGATGGTGCGATTCTTTAATGAATCAAACTTGTTCCAGGAATCGAATTTGATGGCTTCAAATCATGCGGACATTATTATCCAAATGATTCACTCTTTATGTTCGAAGTCAGCTTTGGACGGTCGAGTAAAGAGAACGGGTTTACCTGTGAAATCTTGTCAAGGAGGTTCTTAATTGAAACTACCTGCCACAAGTACGATATTTAATATCGTCCAATGGTCTTCACCGGTCGAAGGTAAAATGCTACCGAATTAGAATGAAATGTTCAAGGCCATTTCATCAGTGTATATGTTTTGTTGCTAACTGTCTTATGCATCGTAACAAGAAGGTGGCATTGCGGTGTACAATTCAAAAGAAGTTTTCAACACATGCTTATATTGTATGCACTTAATACTTCAACAAATTCAAGAAAGCCTAAAATTTAAGTCTTCCGCTGTATCAAACTCTGAAGCTTTCAAGATAAAGGTATAAGTATGTGGGACATGAAGTCACAAGGAGGCGAATATCACAAGTGATGAATGTACAAGGTCAAGGCAAGGAAACATGCTCAAGACTAAAGTCAAAGATCTCATCTGTATATTCACAAGAACAAGATCGAAGACTCAAGCATAGTATGCTAGGTTTAAGATTTTGTAAAATGGTGTGACCTCCCTTAGGGGGAGATTGTTGGAAATACGTTTTCCTAAAGAAATCCTCGGTCACATTATTGTTAGCATAGATCACGAGCTATAGACTATTTAGGACATTGTAACTTGGAGTGACCTCCCTTAGGGGGAGATTTTTGGAAATATGTTTTTACGTATTTAGAAAGGATCGGTCACTCCAACGATATATGCGTAGATTAGGCTCGTGATCTAGTCATGTAAGTATAACCCATAAAGCCCACATGTAGGGTGGGCTAAATATACCCTTCCTAGCATATTAGGAAGGTAGTTGTTCATTTCACATTTCATCAATCACACATCTTTCTCTCCATCCTCTCATTTCTCTCTCTATCTTTCCCTCTCTAGTTCTTCATCTCCCTCCCTTATTTAGATCAATCATAACACTTGCACAATCCTAAGAAAATAAGGACCTACATTCCAGCATCACTTTCTTCCTCGTCCTCTTTATCTTTCTCAGACTCCTCATCATCGTCATCGTCATTCTTTTCAGTATCTTCTCATTTATCATCATCACCATTACCATTACCGTTATCATTCCCATTCCCATCACCCTTACCATTACCATCACCGTCATCATTATCATCATCCTCATCACTGTCTTCATTCTCGTCCTCCTCTTCATCCTCATCATCTTCCTCCTCGTCTTCTTCCTCCTCTACATCCTCATCCTCTTCTTCATTCTTATCCATATTTTCTTCCTCCTCGTCTTCTTCCTCCTCTACATCCTCATCCTCTTCTTCATTCTTATCCATATTTTCTTCCTCCTCCTCATCATCATCATCACCATTGTCTTCATCATCACCCTTATCTTCATCATCACCATTGTCATCCTCATCCGCATTCTCATCTTCAGACTCCTGACGCTTCCTTTTGTTTGTTGTTTGGGAAACATCAGTGTCGTTTGCTGTTGATGTTTGAGAAGCTTCCAGATCGCTTTATCGAGAACTCTCTGAAGTTTGTGTTGAGTTTTCGTTTTAGGTAACTCAATCTTGGTTAGTCGAGTTTGCAATGTCTTCATCAACTCAAGATCTGAGAGGCCTTTTTTTAGAATTGTTGGTAGCTCCTGATTAACCGATGAGGTAACTTCATTTCTGATAATTGTTGTCACGTTATCATTTATGGCGTCGATGAACGTTGCATTTTCTTTATCAATGAATTCTTTCTCGGTGATATATGTAGCTTTCTTGCATTCAAGATCTTTCATTTTTTGTTGGAGGTCTTTGATATAGTCTCGTTCACGTATATCTACCCTGATCTCTGTTGTACGACATTTACGAATGATTTTTTAAGCTTTGTACGATCTTTTGCTTGGGTTTGCACCAATTATTGAAGGGATATGATGAGATAGTCACTAAGGGATGGATTGGAGGTGGATGGTACGGGTTGTATGGGGGTGGATGGTACAGGTTGTATTATGGATAGTGGAGGTGTAGGAACAAGTGTTAGGGAGGTGGTAGATAGTACAGGTTGTTGGGTGGTAGATGGTACAGGTTGTTCGACTGTTGGTGGAGGTGTTGGTACAGTTGTTTTGGCGGTGGTTGGTACTGGTTGAATGGTGGTGGTTGGTACTGGTTGTATGGTGGTGGTTGGTACCGGTTGTTCGATTGTCAGTTCGATTAAGGGGACGGTTGATACAACGGTGCTAAGTACTGGGGGTGGGGGAGGTGTTTGTTGTGTTATGGGAGTCAACGTCAGGTGAGCGTCTTCTTGCTCAATGATTGCATGTGTTGTGGGGATTGGTTTGCTGAGGTTGATGTCCCCATACAGAAAGTCTGTATCCATATCGTCTTCTCCCCCACTTTCTTGATTTGGGTCTTCATACTCATAGTTGAACAAATCGTGTAAGTCTTCATCGTCTTGGTGTGGTTGGCCTTTAGATGCTTTTTCTGTTCTGATCTCTTCTTCTTCTTCCTCGTCTGACCTATCTGGGTTTCCAAATGCCTCACGGGCTATTTCCTCAGCAGTCTTTGATCCAGATCCACTCTTTTTAGTTTTAGCATGTGCCTCCAACTTACTCTTTTGAAGAACTATTCTCAGCCTTTTGGCTTCGGAAATGTTTTCGGGAATAGCTTATTCTTCTTCATCTTCATCATAAAGGTGCTCTTTGCCCTTATCCTTGGATTTAGCTTTTGAAGAAGAAGTCTTATAGCATTTAGCAGTGCTTTTCTTCCGTTTACCTTTTTGCTAAGCAGAAGGATCTTCCTTTGATCTGTTTAACTGTGTCTAAATATCCCTAAGCATTGCTGAGTATGCTTCACTATCCTTGATCTCTTCATTTATCATGACATCAGGCACTAGAGTTGGACGCAGTGAATACTTTGTTGAAGGACCATCAATGTTTATATGCTCCATCAGATAGTCCCTTGTTGGAGTGTGATAGAAGAAGTTTCCACGCTTATCAATGGATGGTACAGTCTTCATGAAGTGATCTATGATGAGCTTTGTAAAGCGTGGAAATGGCAGATGCTCATATTTCTTCTTAGTATTATTGAAGTGGAAGCAAAATTCTTCCCATAGTAGTAAAGCATAATCCACTCTTGCTCCCGTGAAGAGACCCAAAAATATCAAAGCCTGAGGATTTCTCATAGTGTCAGATCCACTAAACTTGGAGGTGAAGCAACGGATAAGGATAGTGAAAATTGCTTTCCACGGTTGCCCAATGCGTGCAGTGTGAAACTGAGATAGGTTACGAAGATCTCCCTCATAGTTCAGAGATCGAAGCACTCTGAGAATGTCGGTTTTGTTGGGATTTGGCACATAATCTTCTCCTTTAGCCAGGCGAGGGAACTTAAAGAGTTTACTGAAGTGACTCAACTGAAGCGTCATCGGCTTTTTGTTGATCATAAAGTCAATAGTCTTCTTGGATAACTGTTTGCCCTGAGAAATAGATGTTGTTGCCCAAAACTCTTGCATGTATACTTCTGGGACTGAAGCTGTTGCTCTTAAAGCATTATTGAGTAGAGACATGTCTAAAATATCCATAGCAATCTTGAAGGCTGCGAATGTTGGATCAAAGTCATCTTTCAGACGTAGATTATTCTCTGCGAGAGGCAGTCTTTTACTGAGTGGAACAAGTGCGAGTTCCAATTGTTTTTGTTGCTCTTCAGTGATCGAAATTTTTCCTGCTTAGTTAAACACAAATGCAAATGATAAAGATAAAGACATATATATCATAAAACATTTACACACTTAGCATGATAAAACGTGTCATGTCACAACATTTTATTTGTTTAAGTTATCTGAGTATATATGTCATTTTTTATTTAACATATAAAATGGTGTCGGATTAAACTTGGTGTAAAAAAACTTATACAAAATGAGAAGATACAACATTTCTCAATGATTATGTTTTTATATTTCACAATATTAAAGCACTGATATATCGCAATGTCCATCATTATACATTTCGCAATGTCCATAAGTCTCATATTTCACAATGTGTGGGAATCAGACATTTCGCAATAACTATGTGACAGACATTTCGCAATAACCCAAGTTGCACATTTCGCGATAACACAAGTCTCACATTTCGCAATGACGACAAATGTAACTTTTCGCAATAACGAAAATATTCACATTTCGCAATGACTTATATGGCCACATTTCGCAATAACACAATCCAATACTTCGCAATAAATCAAACTCCACATTCCGCAATATCCAGGGATTTCGCAATCTGGGCGGATATTACGATATGAATGCAGATTTGTTCGATTTTAATCCAAAACAAGTTTCTGGGCAAATCTATGCATGACCCTATGTTAATATATCATAAACGTATGTTTTGCCTTCAATTTTAAGTTTTATCAAGAAATTTTTAAACCCTAAATTAAGGGATTCGATTCGATCGGGGTGTTTCTCAAACATGAAATCAAGTAAGGGTGTGTTCGTTTAAATGAAATTGACATGGGAAATTACCTTAAACGTGTGAAGCAGCCTAACACAAGTAGAATTGTGGATCTTGGTTAGTGTAACAATGGCTGAAGGAATAAAGAAAATGTATGTGTTTTAGCGAAGGTAGGTAATGAACGGGGGGGGGGGGGGGGGGGTGTTTTGACTTAGTCAACCAAGAGTTAATATTTTCACAAATTCCCCTTTTAGTCCCCTTGTTTAGTGATAAGTCCAACTTGTTTTAAAACAAGTTTTATTGGATCCTCACGTGACGCCCGTTAAAGTTTAACTCTCGTTAACTATTTTTCCCGACTAACGCACCTAAGCTTAGTGACATAAGGCAATGGATAAGTATCCTAAGGCACATTAAATCACCATCACTTAACACATAAAGCACACACCACATATGATATGATAGAGCATTAACCGTTTGTATTTTTCAGAAAAAACTTTTGAAGACCAATTTAATTTCCAATACGATTTGATATTTTATCCCCCTTAAGCAATGACCCGTTTTCTATTTAAAGAGTTGTTGTCGTTGTTTTAAGAGTCAAATACCCATGAAGACATTTTTCGTTTAGCGTTTTTGAAAAAACGATTATGGTGGCAATAAGATTTCTTTTATTTTAACAAATAAGTGCACTGAAGCGTACACTAATTTGTGTTAGACCAAGTTATAAAGTAAACTTTATCCCTTGCAAGGTTTTAAAGTAAACCTTACCCGAGAAAAATTAATTCCTGTTGTGAGCCAACGTTTTCAAAAGAAATACGTGACTTTAATGCGAAAAGCGGGTTGCAGTCAGAAATAACTACAAGCCATATGGGCATGTTTTAAAATATGTACAACTTTTATACGAACTCTATTTATGGCACCGTGTCAATTTTAATCGACATTTCTAAGGCCGTAAATATTATCGTACTAAAAGACATGCCCTTTTAAAATGAAAAATATTTTTGGATTTTCTTGATTTTATATTTTTTAATGGTTTTTGTAGGTTTTATATTTTTATATTTTTCTTTTTGGTAAATATATACAATATGTACATGATCACGATAAAAAGATACTCGAGAATAGTTTACCACCACTATTCTGCAGATTCTTCTGCCAACTCCTGAAGAGTCGCCGGTGAGAATGATTCATGCCCAGCTTGTCGATCAAAACTCGATACGTCATCGATCTAAAGCCTTTGTGAACATATCCGCCAGCTAATACTCAGTGTTGACAAAATACTGGTCGATTACTCCATTTTCCACTTGCTCTTTGATGAAATGGTAGCGTATGTCAATATGCTTCGCCCTAGAGCGTTGAACGTAGTTGCAGCAAAGGGCAATGGCGCTTTTGTTGTTGCGGTACATCGGAATTTTGTTGAATCCAAGACCGTATTCAGTCAATTGTGATCACATCCAAAGAACTTGAGCACAACAACCGGACATGGCAATGTATTCAGCTTCCGTACTTGATATCGCAACACTTTTCTACCTTTTGGATGCCCAACTTATCAATCTATCTCCAAGTAGTTGCACACTTCCAGATGTGCTACGTCTAGTATCTTGACACCCAACGTGATCCGCATCTACATATGAGATTAGTGCAATAGAGAAGTCCTTCGGATACCATAGACCACGATGAAGTGTTCCTTTAAGGTACCGAAAGATCCTTTTCACAACATGTAAGTGCTTTTCGGTAGGCCGAGCCTGATACCGGGTACACATGCATATAGCAAATTGCAAATCAGGCCTGCTAGTATTTAGATAGAGAAGGGTGCCGATCATTCCACGGTAAAATTTAGGATCGACGACAATCTCATCCCTATCATCATCTAACTTGGATCTCTCCACCATTGGAGTATCCACGGTATCACAGTTTTCAAAATGATACTTTTTCAAAGATTCATGAGCATATCTGGATTGATTAATGAAGATGCCTCTGGGAATCTGAGAAATTTGTAACCCTAAGAAAAATGAGATTTTTTCCATCATCGACATCTTAAAACATGTGGACATGATTTTCTCAAAATGGTCTGACAAATTTTGAGTAGTGGCATCAAATATTATATCGTCAACATAAATTTGTACGAGTATCATGTCGTTGCCTTCCTTGAGAATGAACAATGTTGGATCCACTTTGCCTTTGGAGAAGCCTTCTGAGATGAGATAAGACGATAGGAGATCGTACCACGCACGTTGAGCTCGTTTCAACCCATAAAGAGCCTTCTTAAGCTTGTACACATGATTAGGATACTCCGAGTTGACAAATCCATTCGGCTGGCTAACATAGACTTCTTCCCTTAATTCACCGTTGAGAAATGTCGTCTTAACATACATTTGGTATACGATCATGTTCATGTGAGCAACAAAGTAAGAATATTGATGTTGTCAGGTAGAGGAACTAATTCCCATACTTCAAGTAGTTGGAATTCATTAAGTTCCTCTTACATGGCTTCAATCCAAGACGATTGTGTCATAGGTTGTTGCCAAATTTAGGTTCCTTCTCAGAGAGAAACGCATCAAAGTAACAATATAATGTGTGTTATTGTAGTTGATGGCGTGTCGAGACTGGTCGATCGATGTCACCAATAATACTTCTGATTAGGTGATCCTGTGTCTATTTTGTGTTGTGATTGATCCGTGGTGGTCCAGAGTCAACGGTTGTAGGAGCTACCTTTGAGGTTGACGCATCTGAAGGGTTGTTAGGTATCGGTAAACCAAAGTAGGGAAGCTCTTGGATGTGAGCAAATTCCAGATCGTGATCATTGTTATCCTCTTCAACATCATCAGGAACGAATGGGGGTGAAGATTCAGGTGTAGTTTGAGAATTATTGGGGGATGGTGCATCCAGTTCAGTAGTGAATGTAGATACATCGGATTGATTTCCATTATCTTAAGCAACAACTTCGGGAATCGGAGCTACTACTGGAGGTGCTGGAGAATCATCACTTGGAGGATCAAAGAATTCATCAAACATAGGTTGAAATAACTCATCCCACTCGGGCCTTGTTGGTGGTGTAGATGATGGAGAAGTAGGACTGTTGGGAGTTAATCCGGAACTAATAGTACCGGTTCCCATCTCATGAAGTGCGGGTTCAGAACTGCGTTGCTCAGAAGCCATCACTGTCAGCTCATCAAAATCGACATCAATTGTTTCTATTATCTTTCCAAGACGACGGTTATAAAATCGGTAAGCTTTCTTTGCGGGTGAGAGCCAATGAAAATTCCTATATCAGCCTTCGGTTGAAGTTTGCCCAAATTCTCACTATTGGTGTTTGGATAACAAAGTGCACCAAACACATGAAGAAAGGATATATTGGGTTTGTGTCCATGAAGAAGCTCATACGGTGTCTTTCCATGGCGCTTATGAATGATAGAGCGATTTTGGGTATAACATGCGGTTGCCACTGCTTCAACCCATAAGAATAAAGGAGCATTCACGTAAATCAACATAGTTCTAGCAGCTTCCATAAGTGTACGATTACGTCTTTCCACGACACCGTTTTGTTGTGGAGTACGAGCAACTGATGTTTCATGTGAAATGTCGACCTCTTCATAGTAGTCCCGCAGAGTCTGATTAAGAAACTCTATTCCATTATCAGTTCCAGTGCGGCGAACAGTAGCATTAAGACGCACCTGGATCATCTTAAGAAATGTAATAATATATGCGGGTGCTTGATCCTTAGTTGCTAAGAACTTTACCCATGTAAACCTTGAAAAATCATTCACCATGATGAGGATGTATTTTCTACCACTCACACTAGCCGTACACATTGACCCACAAAGATCCATATGCAAAAGATACAGTGGTTCCTGATTGGTGTCTTCAGCTTTAGGTTTGTTGGATTTCTTGGTGCTTTTCCCCAATAAACACGCGGAACATAAATGATCCTTGTTAAACTTGAGCTTTGTAAGACCACGAACAAGTTCGTTTTTAGCTAAATGGTTAATAGCATCAAAGTTAAGATGAAATAACCGTCGATGCCATAACCATGACTTGGTCTTAGATGCTTTGGAGAGAAGGCATACAGGAGAAGCGACCATCATGTTTTGAATAGACAACATGTAGAGATTATCCCCTCGAGAACCTTTTAACAACTCATTTGCTACTAACTCACTAATAAAGCAAGTATGTTGTCGAAAAGCAACCTCAAGTTTAGAATCACAAAATTGTCCCACTAAGAATAAGTTATGACCGAGCCTTTCCACATAATACACACTTGAAATCGTAACATTCCCAATCTGATATTCACCATAACCCATGATTTTTGCAATGTGGTCGTTACAAAATTTAACCGTGCCTAGAAACTTGCTAACGAAAATTTCGAGCATCGAGCGATCTCCGGTCATGTGCTTGGAGCACCCAGAGTCCAAGTACCAGAGGATGATTTGGACCACCTGAAAATACCACCAGACAAAGACGATGTATCGGAATCTAATTGTTCCTCTGTGTTAGCAGGTACAGATATAATTATCTTAGAGTTGCTATCAGAAGAGTTCTTAGGTTTCCAATTTTTCTTCCTAGTTATCGGCGTAGATTCTAGTTGTCTAAGATCATGAGGTACTTCTTCACTGGTAGGCACAATAGTGGACGCAGACCTATTTAAAGGGCACTTTTTCCATTTCTTAATGCTAGAGTTCCTATTTAAAGGACGCTGAGACTTAACTTCAGTCCATGTGATCCTACTTAAAGTGCACTTAGTTCCATTTGCAGTGAAGGTCCTACCAGTGGGTTGCCATTGCCATCCAACTTGGGTGAATTTCTTCCTCGTTGGAGTCCATTCAAGATTGTTCCTAATACCATACATTTCATTAACATGATCGACAAGGCATAAATCATGACGCTGAGAAAACATGCATTCATTACAATTCCAACATCTCAAATTATAATTCACTTTGCACTTAGGCTTCTGCATAACCGCAGAGCCTTTTGTCTTAGCTACATGATTCTTTTTATTCAAATCTGAAATAACATTCCTAGGGTGAACTACTTTCTTCTGCATAGTGCTACTATTGGAGGGCTTGATCTAATATTTCTTTACTCGAGATCCTTTAGCCTTAGTAGACGCAGTTACTCCTTTAGAAGGCAAGGGAACATTAGTGGCAGATTTTGATTTAGCCTTGATGGGTGTACTTAAAGTAGGTTTAGCTCCCGGGGTCTTATTAAATGGAGTAATGGCAATGTAAGGGGGTTTTTGTTTAAGTGGTGCAGAACCCGGTTGTCCGATGAAATTAAGATGTTCTAAGCAACATTGAACCCGCTCAATATATAAGTGGGCAGCATTATAATCATTGTTAGTAGGATCATATTCATATAAATCATCTAATATGTCCCTTGTCAGAAGCACATGCCTAATTGCATTTTTCATATAATCTATATATGATAGTGGATTGTTCTTATGGTACGGGTTCTTATAAGTCACCACTTCTTTGGACTTTGGAGCACTAGAGGGAAGGGCAGAGATTGTAGTTGCTCTATCAACAACTTCTTGTCCATTGAGTTGAAGTGTCTCCTTTAACTCAATGTTTTTTTCTATGAGTTAAATATTTAAGTCAGAGATTTCCTCACACTTTTGGTTCAGTTGGTCAACAAGTGACTTTTGCTCTGCCGCATTAAAAACGAAGCGTTCTTCTAGTGAACCATAAATTTGTGAAAAACCCTGCTTTACTCTTTAAAGCTCCCCTAGCATAGAGATGATTCTATTATCTAAGGCATGGTTTTTATTCTCTTCGGCCTCTAGTTCCACTTTCTCTGCTAATGACTCTCTTTTAAGTCTCATAATTTCTTCCTCTAATGCCTGAACCACCTGAATCATCTTGTCACTTGTCTCAACGTTGTTTTCACAATCAGTTGTTTTTGAAAGATTTACATTTTTAGATTGTTGTTCAATTTCAAGAGATATATAATGTTGTTGAAGCTCGTCAAAACGTTTTGCAAGTGATTTATAAGAATCTTGAAGCTTTAAAAATTTAGCGTTAGATTCATGACAAGAATGATTATCTACATTATTTACAGGCTCAACAATATTCATAGAGAGATCATGCACATCATCACATTTATTCACAACAGATGTAATCTCATTAGCACAGTTAATAGTCACAACATTCATCACATCGAGAGACACCACTTGTTCCAAGAATCAGTCATATTCGGACAAAATCTTTTCTTTCTCAATTAAATGTTGCTCATAAGCATCATCCATTTTATAGAAAACTTTTTGAACTTCTGCCATTTCGAAATTTAGTTCCAAGATTGATAAAACCCTCTTTAAGGTTTTCTACAAACGGAACGATATCTTTCTCAAACATCGCTTTCATGTGTTCGAAGGCCCATTCTCCGTCGGTTTGAGCCGTTGGAGTCGTACATTCCTTAATGACCTTGTCAAAACTGGTAAAGTATCGTCTAATCTCTTTCAAGCTTAACAATACTGTACTTACAGGTGGAAGAACCTTTGGAATTTCCTTAGGTTCATCCGTGTTTACAAGTGTAGGAAATGTACTAATGTTTTCTTTAGTAGACACGGAAGTTGGTGATTTGGTAAATTCCCTTTGTATGTTAAAACGAGTTCTAAAATCCGTCCTTGCATACTCTTGGTTAAGTTTATCATAATCAAACTTAGGATATTTCAAAAGCATTTGTGACCGATTCTCTTCAACTAGTGACATATACTCGGGATCATCCAGAATAACCATTGGATCTAATACCAATCCTAACTTGGTTGCATCATAATGTCTTGGGTTGCTGATAAAAGCTTGCTTTGCATAACCCGGGTTAGGTGGAAGGTCTATTAGACGTGATAAGTTAAATCCCTTAAAAGTTAAACCAAACAAATGTACTAAGTGTGAAGCGGAGTATTGTTTCAAAAGAAAATTTTTAGTCTTTTTAATTTGATTAGACACATTAATTTCCGTTTTAACCTTTTAGACTCGAGAATTTTAAAATCCGTTTTCAGTTTTTGAAAATTAGTGACGACTAACTCTTTCTCTTTAATTTCTTTTGAAAGATTTGCTCTTAAAAATTCAATCTCAAGTAAATGATCCATTTGATCTTTCCTAAACTCATCAAACTCGGGATTAGTTAAGGTATTGATCGATGGAGTAAATTCCAAGGTTTGAACCTTTTCCTTGTACAAAGCAAGCTCGGTAGATAAGGTCTGATTAACACTTAGAGTTTCAAGGACTGCAGTATTCATTTGGCCAAGCATAGATGCCGAAACCATTACCAAATCTTGTTGAGCAGGAGAATTCGTATTCGTAATAGCTCCCTGTTGTATTGCATCCAAAGTCTGGGGACTTGCATTGATATTTCTATCATTGTTTGTCTCCTCGATTGAATTACTAACCACCGGAGGCTCTTCCGGATACTGAGACTCTTGCCCAACTTGATAAGGTACAATACTAGTATCATTGGTAGTACTTGGTACCTCAGAGATTTGGTCAGATCCATAAAGCGAGAGATTTAAGAACTGCCTTGGAGGTGTTGAAGTCATCACAGTCTGAGTCTTATGTATCAAGATCATCTGCTTAATACACTGCATTCTGAGTGAAATCCGTTGTGAGTCCCTCATTGTCCGCTACTCCTAGATCCGCAAGAAACGATAACTCGTCTTCATCTAACTCACGGCCATTTGCTTGAGCTTTGACCAACATGACCTTCTCCTCAAACCACGAAGCATCCCTTCTCCTTTTGGGTTGCTTACACTCCCTGGACATATTTCCTTCCCCCTTGCAGTTGTAGCATATTATCATTTTCACCTTGCCAGTATTATTTCCCCTTGGAGTAGTGTTAAATGGGCGTGTACCGGTAGTTGATGAACTTGGTCTCCCCTGAAGTGGTTGAACCATAACCCTGCCGTCTTGAATTGTAGCTTGTTAACGAGAGTTATACAAGGTTCTCAACTGATTATTTGTTGGGGATGGTTCTATGAAACCTCGTTTGTTCAACGTTTGAGCGATATAGGCAGACATTTATGCTAACACGTCAGTAAGATTATCCCCTTGTTTGAACTCTGGAATTGGAACCTCATCATCACAGTACAGAACTGGTGCTGGTGGAGCAGCATAAACACTTAAAGGAGTACTGACATGTTGTGAATAGTTGGGTTGAAGAACTTCCGGTTGCTGGTATGTGATAGCAGGATTTGTAGGTGGTTGATAAGGAGAGTATAGTTGATGAGCATATGGCGATAGATGTGAGTCTCGTTGTGATGATGGTGATGGTAGCTAATAATATTGATGTGATGTAGGTGGTTGTGGTATCATCGAGTACTGTGGATAACTTGGGGTTTGATATAGGGGTTGATAAGAAGATTGTTGTCCCATAGCATGAGAGATATTATGATATGACAACATTGGCTGATTTGCCATTAATGCCAATGGTTCATGGTAAGATCCTTGAGACATACGTGTCTTGAGCACATGCTTCTCGTGTTGTTGCAAGAAAGCATAAAGTTGATCTAGATTTGACTTGTGTAAATCCTTTACCAGTTTAACATCAGTGACATAGTGGCTCCACTATACAGGCAACGTATTCAGGAACTTGGTGTTGATCTGAAATTGAGCAATCGTAAGATTGTAAGTGTTCAAATCATTCATCAATGTAGTGAATCTCCAATAGTAGTCATGAAGATTTTCCCCTGGAGTGTATGTGAACCTATCAAACAAATCACAAAGTTGACACTCTCTCTCCTGGTTAGATAATGAAGTCCCTTGTAGCAAAACCATTAAACGATCCCATAGTTCCTTTGCTATCTTGTGTTGACTTACCATACGATAAATATCGGGTAGAAGAGCTTGAAGGATAGTCTGAACAGCCTTTTCATCTGCATCAGCAATTAGTTTGTTGGTAGGCGATAACTCATGAAATTCCCTTGGTCGAGTCACATTATCTACAGTAATTTCGCCCCAAACAAGTGGGCCTTGTTCAATGGATTTGATTATAAGCCTTCCACTGGGTCGACCAATAATGTATGACTTCATGCGACCCTACCATGTTTCAAATAGCTCTTTGATAAGCAACGGTGGACGGGTATTGGTACTCGAGATGATAGAAAGGTCAGTAAGCGATGTATTGTAGGCATGAATGAATGAGTATTCATTTTTGATCACTTGAAGAAAGATTACCAAATGATCGAGCAATGAAATAAAGGTAAAGTGTTTTGTGGTTGTTGAAACAATATGTTATTATCCTTTGGTTGTGTGTTGTTGTGAGAGTCTTCAAATAAATGCAAAGTCTAAAATCCTCGAAGTTGTGCAAAAATTGAAAAAGATTTTGCAATATTTGACTATGACAGATTTCACAATACCTTCAAAAAAACAAGTCTTCGCAATAAGGAAATTCCAATCTTCGCAATATGCAAAAGTCAATCTTCGCAATATCAGAAACTGAATCTTCGCAATATGCACAAGTTGTATCTTCGCAATAAGGAAATGCCAATCTTCGCAATATGCAAAAGTCAATCTTCGCAATATCGAAAGCTGAATCTTCGCAATATGCACAAGTTGTATCTTCGCAATAAAGAGATTAAAGTCTTCGCAATGTTCAAAACAGTATATTCGCAATAACTCAAAACTTCCAATCTTCACAATAACCAGAAATACCAATCTTCGCAATAAGAAAAAGCAGTCTTCGCAATAACTCAAAATTAAGCACATTTTGCAATAAATAAAACCCTTATTATTGCGAAAATGGCAATTTCGCTATATTTAAAACCCTTAAATATTGCGAAGAAATTTAAGCAAGGATTTCGCAAAAAAATTGTTGTTTCGTAATATTTGAATAAAAAATGAGATTTTTGCTTAGATATCTGTGATTTTAACCAATCCAAAGCACCCAAAATCCCTACCACAACTATGTAGGAGTTATGTAGATCATTTGGAACAACAAAAACCCAAAATGTTTTTTGAAACTTGGGTAAAAAGCTATCAAAACTCATGAACACAACTAAACAACCATGAGCAACACAAATCACACATCTATTTCATCCAATGGCTCTTGATACCAATTATAGAATCTTGTTAATCTATGATCTAACAAGTGGGTTGATGTTTCTAGTAAGAGAAAGATGAGAGAAAATGTGTGAAATATCTTAAAAATGTGAAAACCAACACCCCTTTCCATGAAGGAAAGGGGTTTATATATCCAAGTCCATAAGTGGACTTGGGCCTCCGGCTCATGAACATGCTCATGGATCGGGCTTACATAAAATGTTACTTAAACTATACTATGAGCCCTTAACTATATTGTTGGAGTGACCGAGACTTTCTATCTATAAAAACGTATTTCCAACATGGTGTTAAGCCAACCATATGTCATTTGAAACCTTTTGGGTGTCATGTGTCTATTTTGAATACTCTTGATCAATTGGGGAAGTTTGATGGAAAATCTGATTCAGGATATCTAGTAGGATATTCTTTGCAAAGTAAAGCATATAGGGTTTATAATTTGGCATCTAAAAAGTTGAAGAAAACGCCCATGTCAATTTCTTAGAGAGTAAGCCCAATGTCCCAGGAATAGGTTATGCTTGGATGTTTAATTTGGATTATCTAACTAACTCTATGGATTACTATTCTATGCAAAAAGATTGTCAAACTAACAATGCAGGTAAAGAGACGGGTACAACAACTTTAGGTACTCATGAAGGACCTTCTTCATTAGATTCTCAAGATGATGATGTTCATATTTATGTACCTAGTATGCCTACTATTTCTCCTATGGTTGCCAACCCCCAACAGACGCAACCAGTGCCATCCAATGATGATCAAGCCTCACAAGAGCTTTGGAGGCTCAAGATCAAGAGACGAATGCTACAGCTAATAATAAGCATTCAGGAGAAGAATCTTTGGAATCACAACACTCAGCAATACATATTGTAGAAAAGTGATAATCTTTGATATTTCAAGAGGGTTGTTGTTTTTCTAGTGAGAGAAAGTAGAGAGACAAGTGAGAGAAACTATGTGTATCACTTGTAAAAATGAAAACAACCAACACCCCTTTCCATGGTGGAAAGGGGTTTATATACCAAGTCCCTTAGTAGACTTGGACTTCCGGCCCATGAACATGCTCATGGGTCGGACTAACATAAATATAACAAAACTTATACTACGAGCCTATAACTATATTGTTGGAGTGATCGAGACTTTCTTAATACAAAGAAACGTATTTCCAACAATCTCCCCCAAAGGGAGGTCACTCCAAATTTACAAAGTCCTAATCTAGCATGTTAGATCTTCATTCTTGAGCTCGTAGTCCACTTTCTTTTTTCTTCTTTAACTTTTCTTCTTTTTTGTGAATATGTGTTGAATAACATCAGGCTTTTGCTTGGAACATATTCTTTTGGCCAATCACGTGCATTCTTTGTCTTCTTGTGATGTTCGCCTCTTCGTGACTTCATGTCCCACATACCTATCCTTTGTTGAATTCTTGAAAGTTTTAGAGTCGATACAGCGGAAGACTTTTATGTCAGACTTTCTTGAATTTGTTGAGATATTTGATGCAGAAGGAATAAGTATGTGAGGACGACTTCAACTGGTACACCGCAACGCCACCGTCTTCAAATGCAGCAACATAATAAGACACGAATAAAATGGCTTTGACATTTTATTCTAATTCGGTAGCATTTTACCTCCGGTCGGTGAAGACCGTTGGACGATAATAAATATCGTACTTGTGACAGGTAGCTCTAATTAAAGATCTCCTTGACAAGATTTCGCGAGAAAATCCGTTCTCTTTATTCGACTGTCCAAAGCTGACTGCGAACATAAAGAGTGAATCATTTGGATTAAAAATCCGTATGATTGAAGCCGTTAATTCATGAAACCTGGAACAAGTGAATTTCAATTAAGATTTTCACCATCGTTGCTTTCCAGTTATCACGAGCTTGATTCAAATAGAATCTTGCTTGTCACCTACCGCAGTGCTATTTGATGTTGACACTGGAAGGATTTCCACTCTTCACTGTGAACACTAAAGAGTGCCACTCTGAGTGTTCTAGCAAGATCACTTGGATAATGCGTAGAGGCCCTGGAACAAGTTTAATCTCAATTAAGAGTTAAACCATCGTTTCTTTCCAGTTATCACAAGATTAGTTCTTAAAGAACCGCACGTGTCACCTACCATGAGCTTGTTTGATGTTGGCTCAAGCAGGATTTCCATCTTCATTGTAATACTTTCGTATTACTCATATCTTCTGGCAATATTACAAGAATATTGCGTAGGACTCATAAAAATCTTTCTTATTTTTAAAATTGTGTCCTAATGAGACTTTTGATGATCTCGTGGCTCTAGACTCAATAGTCCATTTTTGTTTTGGTGAGCGGAGGCTGGAGAGGATTGCCACCTTTTCAATAACAATTTATTCGGAGTGAATAAACCGATAGATAACGTGTTGAACTCTGTGACATTAAAGCAAATATGTTTTGAGATATATTTGAGTTGGCTGGGAGGGGTTGTGCATCGCATCACTGGGTCCATGATACTTTGTCTTCAAGATGAGTTGACCCAATTTCTGCCTAAGTTGTAAGGAGGGCTTCTTTCTTTACACCCTTTATCTTTACATTTCTTTTTCATTCTTCAATCCCTTTAATGCTTACCAATACATCATCACTAGCACCTTGTTGTGATTGTTCCAGTGCTAGCATCAGTACTTGGTCGGCATTCAGCTACGTTCACAGTCCATTCTCCATCTTTCCTAAGGACTTCTATTATCTAACTATGGAATTGTCCTTGGGAAGATTCCTCCGGTTCTGGAAGAATCATTGGACTAGCACCTAATCCTACCACCCTTTTGTCACCACATCCGTCGTGAATTAAGTGTTTTGGGTAAGTACTTGTCACCATGAAAAATTCTTGAAAACTCACTTAAGATACTTGTGATATAAATATCAAAGTTTTGTATCTTTAAGTGTTTTGGTTCATCAAAAATGCTCCCCCTTAACATGTGCAACACACATATTAAGTTGCTTGATACTTGAAGTCTTTTTCATGTTTAGCCAAATATATTATGAAGTCTCCTTAATCCCATTTTCTCCCCTTATCCAAAATGTTAGCCATCAATATTTTGGATATTAATGGATTAACCGGTCTTTGGGTAATTAAATGAAATTAGTTGCTGGCCATAGAACATATCAATGCTCCCCCTCAAATTAATGAGGGTTAGTTGTAGTGCTCGAGTACGATATGTTTGAAAGATTTAGAATCTCGAGAGAAATTCTTGAAAAATATCATACTTTCACACTACAACATGCCACAAAAGCCGATTATACATAAATTGACATATTCACAGTAATAGACATATGGAGTTGACCTGATAGAAGACGATCCATAATTAAACAGATCGTTCCGTGAACCTGTGGTGTGCTCCATATGGTCTTCCACCTACGAATCGTTCCACACTTCTTAGCAACTGGCGCTCCCTTAACTTTTCCTCGATCTTTTTAATCGTGTACTTAGCTCCTCTTTTGCATTGGGCCGTCCAGTTGTACTTGACCGCTGGAAGTGATTGACCGGCATTGAGAACAGTTAGATCATCACGAACATGTTTGAGTGTACCATCACTAAATTTATGCAGTTCGGAGAATCGCATAAACTGCATGAAGCCAGTCTCGTTCAGATAAAATATCCCTGCTTCCGGTGTCGTTGTCCCCATGTAAGGCTTTTTGCCCTTGTGGAAATTACAGAGCGGAGTTGTATGGGGACGTTGCAAGTTTAGCTGCTTTTGAAAACTCTCTACTCCAAGTTGAAAATCTTCCACCCGGTGTGTTTGATGACGATCTTTCGAGCATATTGACGAAGGTTGGAGCTCAACGCAATGACTATCTCAGGTGGTAAATGGTCGACCTTTTCCTGAGCCAATAACAACAGAAGATCTTCAATGTCTTCAAGGCGAAGGTACTGGAGATCACTTTCGTCAATTCTGTATTCTTTTTCATCAGTACGTTTGAACACGATTACATTCAAGTAATCATAACCGAATACAGTTTGAGTAGTTGCTCCTTGTATGCTTTTAATTCTATGATCTGCAACAATAGAAGAACCTCTTTTTGGACGATGAAAGTGATTGTACGCTAACCTTTTCTTTGCATTCCAGTGAGAGATGCCAAGTGATGCAAAAGTATCATAAAAATTGAGCAACTTCCTTCTCCATAACGCATCAGATACTTTGTCTTCCATCCACGGTACATTCTCCAGATTTATAGCCTTGATCATAGTAAGTGATGTGGCATATTTCTTCGCGTCATTTTCAAGATACTCGAGATCATGAGATACGAAGTATTCTATTGGAATCGTTGCAGACCCGGCGATGACTGTGGGTGTAAGAGGCCGTAACACTGGAGTCTGAATTCCCGTAGTCATCGCTCTCATGGCCTTTTTAAGTTCATTTAGGTGATATTCAGCCTTATTATGGCTGATCTTTAAAGTATCAAAGAAATCCACATCTGCGGCTGCCATTTTGATAAGATCCGGAGTCATCGATGGTTTCCCATGATGATACCTTAGAAAGGCCGAGAAATCAATTGGATTGTTTAGATATTGAGTGAGCTCCATTTCAGTTGCTGTGGCGAAAGGATGTTGTGGGGCTGCATTTGTAGAGCCAAAGTTGCTCCTGTACAGTGTCGTCTATGATAAGAGATTCAGTAAAAGTCGATTCTGGTACATGTAAATCTTCGACTTCTATATCGGAATAGTGCTGATCTTCAAAAGGTGTGGAAGGTTGTTCTTCTGACACCGATATATCAATTTCAGGCATAGAGACTGGAATTTCGTCTTCTGGCATAGACCCTGTGGGTTCATCTTCATGCGTAGACTTTGGAATTTCGTCTTCTTGCATAGGTTCTACAGTTTCGTTGTGAGAAGCAGTAGTAGAAACCGGTTCAGTAGACAAACCTGTGTCAGTATGCTGAGATTCTGGCACCGTAGTGTCCACAGTCTTTTCTGTAGTTCCAACAACTCTTTCTTCAGCTTCCTCAATACCTTTGTCAGTTTCCTTATTCACCTTCACCCTTATTTGACTCGTCACCACTCGTACCCGTTTTGTCAATCTTATCACCCTTTCTGGTTCCATTCCCGTCATTATCATTATCCTCATCATCATCATCCTCATCCCCATCTGTATCTTCATCCTCGTCTTCTCTGTTATCCTCGTCCTCTTCTTCCTCAACCTCTTCTTCCTTGTCCTTATCATCTTCTTCTTCTTCATCCTTATCCTTATCCTCTTCTTCTTCTTCATCCTTATCCTTATCCTCTTCTTCCTCATCCTCTTCCTCATTTTGATCATCATCACCATCATCCTCATCACTGTTACCCTCTTTATCTGCCTCCTCTAGCTCTTCTTCATCTTCAGATTCAGAGTCTTCAGTATCTGCTGGTGTATCTTCAATTATAGCTTTGTTGAGATATTGCAGAACTTTTCGTTTATATTTCAATTTACGAGGCCCCATATCTTTCAGTCGTGTTTGCAAAAATTTCATTAGTTGAAGGGTAGATAAACCAGTACTGAAAAGAGTTGGTAGCTCCTGATCAACATATGACTTCACTTCACGTCGAATGATGTTGGTCATAGTATCATTAATTGACCCAAGAAAGGCATCATTCTCTTTGTCACGAGTTTTCTTCTCTCCAAGAAATGTTTTATGTTGTTTTTTAAGTTTAGAAACGTTGTCGGATATTTTCTGAAGTGTAGGCTCATCAGGTTGCGGTTCCTTGAGGGTTTGTGTGTCAGGATTAGTGATTCTTTCATTTAGTGCGGCTATTTGTTTAGCTTGAGCCTCCATCTGTTGTTGAAGAGTCTGAATCAGTAGATCACTAACTGTGAGGAAAGGGTTTGAGGTGGATGATACTTGTTGTACTGATGGTGGAGGTGTAACCACGAGTGTTAGAGAGGTTGTGGATGATACAGGTTGTTCAAGGATAGGTAACGGTGTAGATTCAGTCATTAGGGCGGTAGTTGATACAGGTTGTTCGACGGTTGGTGGAGGTGTTGGGATCATCGTTGTGGCCGAATTTGTTACAGATTGTTCAACCGGTTCTGGTGTTGGAGTTGGTGTGACAATAGTGAGAATTACCGGGGAGGTTAGTGGTGGAATGGTAGTTGATGTAATCGAAGTAATTGGAACGTCCACCATGTTCTCATTTGTTGAGGGATCTGTATTTGTCACTTCAAGTCCTTCCCCTTCAGTATTAAGATATTTCATAACATCATCTGAGCCGGAAGTGGACTTACTTTGAGGTTGAGTTCCGGGAATTAGAGTTGCATGAGCATCGTCGTTAATCACAGTGTGGGTAGGGTTTGGTAATAATGCGGTGATATTGGCATCGTGATACAGTAAATTTGTTTCTGTGTTGTCACTGCCAGCACCCTCTTCACTATGCTCATTGCTTTCAAAGTTGAAGTTACCAACCTCTTCATTATTAGGATCTTCATAAAAGAACATATCGCCATCAGGGTCACCAAATTCGTCTAAGTCATCGAACAGTGTTGTTGAGCCTGATCCTTTGGATGTTGAAAAAGCCTCCTCTCTGCTTTGCTGAAGGGTAATACGCAGTTGTTTGGCTTCAGAAATGGTTTCTTGAACTTGTTTATATGCAGCAACAAGCGCTTCGTTACCTTTGGTTTGCTTTGCTTTCTATGGCCTTCTTAGGGATACTTCTTCGAGTTCATCCTCAGTAATAAGTGTGAAAACACTTATCCTTTTACCAGTTATTTCCAATAATAACAATACCAAAACGTGTATTTTATGTCGTAAAAGTCGGAATTATGCGTGGTTTGTGTTTTTATTGTGTTTTAGGACCAAAAGATGAAAAAGGAAGAAAACACGGGCTTTCACGGGCTTTTATCGAAGAAAACGAGAAAAGACGAAGTCAAAAGATCAAGAGTGCAAAAAGAACGGAAGTTCAAGGCCTATTCTGAAGATTTATCGAAGAAAAATTCTAAAGACGGAAGTTTAATGAAGTCGAAGAACTCAAGTCTAATAGAAGAAGAAAATTACAAGACAAGTTTAATTTACATCGACGAATCCCGAGACGACGTCGAGAAAGACAAAGAATTTAAATCGAGTCGTGAAGAAAGAAAGAAAGAAGGAAACACATGTACCTTACCATCTCCTATAAATACCCTCCTAAACACATTAGGATGGTGGTTAGCTAGTTTATTTCTTTTTTGTAGTTTTCATTTTAGAGAGAGAAAGTGTTTAACTTTCTCTCACTATAACTTCATCCTTTCTTTCAAGTTTAACCTTTAATTTCATCCTTGTATTTGGAATTCATTAATCAAAAGTTCAAGTTTAAGCTTTTAATTTTTAATCTTCTTTCTACCTTTCTTGATTGTTACTTTAATTTTGATTCGAAATTATTTTTCATATTGTTTCATCTTGATGTTTATGTGATTAAAAAGTTTATCTTTTTGATCATATCTAAGTCTTTGTGCAAATTGAGCTTTGAGCTTATTATGCTTATTGGCTTATTTGGTACTTAGCTTATTTGTCTTTTAAAGTTTTCTTAAAAGTTTAGTGTTTTTAAAATTTTGATTCAAAAAAAATTTGCTTATTTTGTATTTTAAGAGTTTTCAAATTTATGCTTCTTGAGTTGGTTAAGTTTCGGTTAAGTGTGCTTATTGGAAGTGCTTATTGAAGTTTTTAGCTAATTTCCATTTCCGGATTAATTTGTGCTCCATCGCAATCTTAGGGGTTTACTCATTCCGACGCTACATTCCGACGGGCTCATTGTGATCGCAATAACCTTGAAGGTTTTACTTTGCGATCAAGTGTTTTTCCCCTTATTCCGATCGTGATTGCGATCGCTCATTGCGATCGTATATTGCGAAGGGTCTTAAGGTTACATTAAGACGAAACTCTGCCAAATTTTTGTTAGCAACATTCCGACAGAAGTGACATTCCGACGTGACTGTATTCCGATAGCTCAGATCTTAATTATTCCGATACTGGACATTCCGATAGACTTACATTCCGACAGAACTGCATTCCGATAGAGTTGATTTACTATTATTCTGATATAATTTACTTTGACATTCCGATGGTTTTGTTTGCACTACATTCCGATAGAATTCACTTTGTACATTCCGATGGGTTAAGTTTTTAAGTTTTACAAAGTTTTAAGTTTTAAGTTCATTACGTTTTAATTTCTAAAAATTGCACGCTTCCCGAAATCTCTGTTTTTACCAAGTGTTTTTCTAGTAATTTTTAGTTTAATTTTTAAAGCTTTTATTTTACTCAACGACATTTTAATCTTTGCTTTTAGTTTAAAATAGATAACCAACCCATTTATTTTTCCACCAAGAACGACTGAGTCGCACTAATTAACGGTAATCAATTCAAAAAGATCAGAACAACGAATTTTCATAACTAAGTGAAAACTTAGTTATTAAATGGCGCCGCTGCCGGCTCTTTTCGTTAAGATTAACAGTTTTAAGTGAGAGACGCGTTGGATTTTGGGATCCGTTCACTTTTGAACGTTATTTTTCTTGCCAAAAATTTTCAAAAATCCTTAAAAAATTAAAAAATTTCAAAAATTCAAAAAAAATAGAAAAACATAAAAAAGCCAAAAATATTTCTTGTCTATTTCCCTTTTTCTTTTGTAGGTGTGTATGCGTACTCGTGCTCGTAAGAAGAAAGCAGCTCAAGCCAAAGTCATTACTCCACCTATTGTCACCATGGACAATCAACCAATGATCGAGCTTTTGCAATCGCACGTAGAGGGCAACACCGATGCTATTGTCATACCCGAGATTGGAGCCAACAATTTTGAACTCAAATTCGGCTTCATTCAAATGGTCTATGCTCAACCTTTCTTGGGGCGTTCGGTTGATGATCCTCATGACCATATAAAAAGGTTTCTTCAACTCACCAATAGGTTAAGTATAATGGGGTTTCACAAGAGGTAATTCGCTTACAACTTTTTCCTTTCTCCTTAGAGGGACAAGCCCGGAATTGGCTTGATAAGGAACCGCCACAAAGTATACTTACGTGGACGGATTTAGAGACCAAGTTCATTAACTACTTTTTCCCACCCTCACGTACTACCGCTTTGCGGAATGAAATTATTACCTTTGAACAAAAGTACGATGAGACATTTAGTGAATCTTGGGACCGTTTTAAGGAACTTTTAAGAAAGTGTCCAAAACATGGTTTCACAAAAGTACATCAAATTAATACTTTTTACAATGGTTTAAGCATGAATGACCAAGATTCACTAAATAGTGCCTCGGGGGGTAACATTTTGGTTAATTCTTCTAATGCAGCATGGGACATTATTGAGAATAAGTCTAGAGTACAAACCAAGAGTGTTCGGACTAATGTGGCTAGTGCTAACACTAATGATAGCGACAAGAGAATTGATAAGCTTACTTCGCTTGTTGAAACACTTGCTCTCCAAACAGCTAACAACACCAAAGCTATCAATGATCAAGTTAATGCTATGAGTCAGTCATGTGAAATATGCGGGGAATCTCATTCATACACCGATTGTCCTTCGACTCATGACAATCCGGAAAATGTGTATGCCGCCAACGGTAACTTTTCTACAGGAGGCTATCAAGCATGTCCTCAAGGTGACCGCAATTTGCTCAGCTATCGCTCAAACAATTTTCTTTCACCACCCGGTTTTCCACCTCAAAACCCAAACAATCTCAATCGCAACAATCAAAACCCATCACGAGCTCCAAATCAATATCAAACCCAAAGAAACCCATATCCACCTCAAGGAAACAACCAAGTTTACCAAAAACCCGCTTATCAACCACCTGCCTACCATGCTCTTCCTCCCACCCAACCCACCGTATTTTATCAAGACGTTGAAACTTACATGAGGACTAATGACGCAATAGTGCAGAATCTTCAGCGGCAAATGGCCAGCTTGAAAGGAGATATGGTGAAACAAGGGAATGATCTTTGAGCCGATATGAGAAACTCTTTGAGCAGTCAAACGAATGACTTAAGGGATATGATGGCTAGTTTCTTCCAAAGTAATCAAGCCTCTGGTTTGGGTTCTCTTCCGAATAACACCGTTGCTAATCCAAGAGGGGAGATGAAAGCAATTACCACTCGAAGTGGAAAAGGTTTAAAGGAACCCGAGCTTCCTACACCTACACCGGTGATTGTGACAAAGGAAAACGAGTCATCTTCTCCAATTCCTCCAACTTCTATTTCTCCAATTCCTCCACCTTCTACTTCCACCCCTCCACCACCCAAGGATGTGAGTGAGAATTCTATTCCAAAGCCTTCATCTCAACCCAATATACCTTATCCCTCAGGGTTGAGGAAAGAGAAATTAAAGAACAAGGATGATATTCAGGTTTCTAACTTTCTCAAAATGTTTAAACAACTGAATTTCAATATCTCCTTTGCTGAGGCTCTCGCTCACATGCCTAAATATGCTAAAATGTTTAAAGATCTTCTCAGTGATAAGGAAAAACTTCTTGACATCGTTCAGACCCAACTTAACGAGATTTGCTCCGCAGTGCTCTTAAGGAAATTACCCACCATACATGGTGATCCGGGTCATTTTCTCATTCCTTGCAACTTCCCTGGGGTAGCGAATTGTATGGCCCTAGCCGATCTAGGTGCTAGTATCAACTTAATGCCTCTAAGAGTTTGGAAAAAATTGTCTCTACCCGAGATAGTCCCCACACGAATGATTTGGAATTAGATAACCGTACGGTTGCTTATCCGGTGGGGATAGCCAAAGACGTCTTCGTCGGTGTCGACAAATTCACCTTTGCGGCGGATTTTGTTGTCGTTGACTACGAGATGGACCCCCGTGTTCCATTAATCGTTGGACGTCCATTCTTGAGGACTGGTCGCACTCTCATTGATGTAGCCGCGGGCGAATTAATCATGAGAGTTGGTGACGATAAAATCGTCTTCAACATGGGTAAACTTTCTAAACAGCCTTCTGCAAACGAGAGCGTTAATTTCATTGACGTTCTTGATGAGGCTTGTGAAGAACATTTCAAAGACGCTTGTAAAAGTGGTTCTTCTTCTCTTCCCTTTGTTGAGACCATTGCCTCTATTGCTCCATCACCAACTCCATTTTGAGAAAGTGATTTCATTTTGAAAGAATTTGAAGCAACTTTGGGAGATGTGGACTTGCAATATGACGATTCTCCCTCCAATTGAGATGAAGACATTCGTACCATTGAGAAACTTCTTAATGAGGACCATATTTCTCCACCATCTCCTAAGGATATCTCTATCGATGAACCGAATTTGACTACGCCTTCCATCGAAAATACTCCGGATTTAGACCTTAAGGACCTACCTTCTCATCTCGAATACGTGTTCCTTGACGACAATAAGAAGTCACCCGTCATCATCGCAAAGGATTTGAAAGAAGACGGAAAATCCCGACTTATCGCCGTGCAGAAGAATCATAAGAAAGCGATTGCTTGAAAAATCTTCGATGGAGGACGACTGTAAACCCACTATTCAAAGCCAAAGAAGGGTGAATCCCAAGATCCATGACGTTATCAAAAAAGAGGTTATCAAACTTCTTGATGCGGGAATGATCTACCCTATCTCGGATTCACCATGGCTTAGTCCGGTCCATTGTGTGCCTAAGAAAGGCGGAATCACCGTTGTGCCCACTGAAAACAACGAGTTGATTTCTACTCGTCTCGTTACAGGGTGGAGAGTTTGTATAAACTATCGCAAACTCAATGATGCTACGAGAAAGGATCATTATCCCCTTCCTTTTATGGACCAAATGCTTGAACGTCTAGCGGGTAATGACTATTATTGCTTCTTAGACGGTTTCTCCGGGTATTTTCAAATTCCCATCGATCCTAGAGACCAAGAGAAAACCACATTCATTTGTCCTTATGGAACATTTGCTTATAAAAGAATGCCTTTCGGCTTATGCAATGCTCCTGGGACTTTCCAAAGGTGTATGATGGCTATCTTCCATGACATGGTTGAAGAAACTATGGAAGTCTTCATGGATGATTTCTCGGTCTATGGTGATTCTTTCTCTCATTTCCTTGCCAATTTGGAACGCATGCTTAAGCGGTGTGAAGACACTCGCCTTGTTCTGAATTGGGAAAAATGCCATTCCATGGTAAAAGAAGGCATTGTGCTTGGACATAAAATCTCAAAAGCCGGTCTTGAAGTGGACCGTGCTAAAGTGGATGTCATAGCCAAATTACCTCGACCTTCAACCGTGAAGGGTGTGAGAAGTTTCCTTGGTCATGCGGGCTTCTATCGTCGATTCATTCAAGATTTTTCTAAAATCGCTCGCCCGATGACCCACCTCTTAGAAAAAGATACTCCTTTCATCTTTTCTAAAGAGTGTCTTGAATCCTTCAATCTTCTTAAGGACAAGCTAACTAAGGCACCGGTCTTGGTTACCCCTAATTGGGAGCTACCTTTTGAATTGATGTGTGATGCTAGCGACTTTTCTATTGCAGCGGTTTTGGGCCAAAGAGTGAACAAACACTTCCAACCAATCCATTACGCTAGCAAGACAATGACAGGGGCTCAATTGCATTATACCACTACCGTAAAAGAGCTTTTAGCTGTAGTGTATGCTTTTAAGAAGTTCCGCCCCTATCTTGTCCTTTCCACCACCATTGTCTATACCGACCATTCCATGTTGAAGTACTTGTTAACTAAACAAGATTCCAAGCCAAGACTTCTTCGTTGGGTTTTGCTCCTTCAAGAATTTAAAATTGAAATTCGTGACAAGAAGGGAGCCGAAAACCTAGTCGTGGATCATCTAAGTAGACTTGAGTATCCTTATCAAGGGGATCATCCGAATCAAGAGATCAATGACTCTTTTTGTGACAACCGTGGTTTTGGGTTTGTCACTTGGTCTTACTTTTAGGTTATTTTATGTGTGCTTACTTGAATTTTGTGTTTACGTGTTTATTTTGTGTGAACGAGGTTGGTGTGGTTATCGTTTATGAGTATAGAGTACTCATAAGTAAATCGAGGAACGGTTATTTCATGTTCATGAGCTCACAAGTGGTGATTATGAAATGAAAATGGTGATATTGTGGTGTTTACGTATACGTATAAGTATTATAGTAGTAGTATTTTTTTTAGGATTTACGGTTTACCATTTAGAGGTCTCGGGTGAGGTAATTATCCATATGAATATTTTTCGGGATGGTTTTAAGTCATTTATGACTTAGTTATAAAGTTTATTTCAAAATTTGAGATTTTTTATAAAAGTGTATATTTTACGTCTTTTACGGTAAAACGCGTAAATTTGACTAGTTTTACGGTTTTGAGGTTTTGGAAGCTTTAGGAGCTGAAATAAATTAAGGAAAATTAAGGTAATATTATTAACATAATATTAAATAATAAAAATAAAAAAACGAATTTATTGGGTGTTTGGGTCGGTTTAGACGCACCAAAGAAAGAGAAAAAGGGAAAAAGGGAAAAAAAAGGAAAGTTGGGTGTTATACTTGGACTAGGATTTTATGTACACACTATATAAGGTTATCTAATAAATAAAAAAACATAAATCCCTGGAGACAAAGAAAAATTCGTGGGTTTCATAGAGGAGAATTAGGGTTCTTCAAAAAAAATTAGGTTTTATTCATCTTCCATTGATTTAAGGTAAAAACCTTCATTAACCTTTTTAATTAAATTGTTTTTATGTTTAATTAATCATTTTTATGATGGATTAAGGGTTAGGATTCATATAAAAACAGTAGATTAATGATGTATTAATCATAATATGATGATCATATAATCTAGGGCTTGTATTAGAAGAGTTATAGGTTATTAATTAGATCAATTTGTTTAAAACCCGTTTTTAAAAACTGGGCAGAATTTTGAGTCTATTGTTTTGATCATATCTCGAGTTCTAGAAACATTTAAGATGCGATCAAACTAGCCCTGGATAGGTAATTGAGTTGGCTTTCTAAATCAAGAAATGATAACTAAATTGGAGGTCGGGAAGTGGGTCAAAAACAGGTTACAACAGTCGGAGGTCAAAACAGTTTTGAATTCAGCCTGTTTTCTTTTTAAGTTTTGGGTTGTTTGGGGTACTTAGGGTTGCATTGGGATCTTCTAACGAACATGAGAGATGGTTTATATATTTTAGTAAGGATCTGCACTTGGGATAAGATTGTGGTTTAGGGTAAGACCCTCTAATGGTAATGAACTTTTCATACGTTTAAAATCAGTGAATTCTGGATAGGTAGCCATATATACACATATATCTGGGCCTTAACAGTAGCTTTAAGGTTAGGGCAAGTGGGAGGTTTTAGCTAACATGTATAAAAGTGTGAATATTCCTTTTACAGAAACCATGAGTATGTTTAAGTGAACGTTTGACTTAAAGTTTTGAGACCTAAAACTAGGACTGTTTTGTGTAAAATTATGAACGGGATAGCTATTAAACTTAACCAAGTTAGGGACTTGTTAAGGAAGGGTAACGGGGTGATTAGAGCTTAACAATGAGGTAATTATACGGGAATATGATAGATGTCCATCATAGGTTGATGAGCCATCTTAGTGATTGGTTTGTGTATTGATTGCGTGTTTTTGGTTTGTTAGCTTGTTGCTAGTGCGAGGACTTGTGAAGAAGCAATCAGGTGAGTTTCATAGTCTCATGTTTATTATTGATTTTGACTTCCAGATGGGATGGAAGAGACACTGTGTTGCGTTATTTTCTAAATTGATGTTGTGAATGTTTTTGTGATTTGAGATGGACTTGTGTGTACATTGTGTGATTAACTGCTATGTGATTCTTGATTGTGTATGATTTGGATCGGGGGACACGTGCCGTCTCAGTTATTGTGGTTTGACAAGGTAGTGGCCTTGAGGTTTGACAAGGTAGTGGCCTTGGGATAGGTACATAGTGTGATCATCTATGGTACCATGTTGTTTGGCAAGGTAGGAGCCTTGGATTTTGGTTTGGAATGATTGATCTTGAATGCTAGTTGTTAATACATAATTGTAGCACATTGTCCATATGTTATTGTTTTGATGGTTGTTATTCACAGCTTGTAATTGATTTAGCGTCGGAGTCTAAACCTATGACTCTCACCAACTTTATGTTGACGTGTTTTAGTGTCTCTTTCAGGTGATACTATGGTTAAGCATGAGAACATAAGTGGCTAGGATTGGAGAAGCTTAGGAATGCATATAGAAGGAGAATCCCCGTTTCCTTCTTAGTTTTTATTTGTTCTTTTAATAAGTGATACTGTGGCACACATATATTTGTTTGGTTATGTTATTTGTTTGTCTTGGGTAAGCGGCAGGACTGTTACCTACTTACCTAGACTCCTGAGTCTGATGAGATATTGTCATGACTTTGTGTCTCCATTTTATGACATCTCTTATTTCATATAGTTATCTTTATAGACACGCCATGTTGTGATGATATCCATACGTCGCGCCCCATATTCCGCCATGGTGGGGTGTGACAGAATGGTATCAGAGCCAATGGTTATAGAGAATTAGGTTGCCTAGTCGTGTAGCCTAGTCTATAGCTTAAGGGTCCCTGCATATAGGCTTCATAGGAGTATGTGTGCATTTTATATTAATTGATGTGTTTGAGTATTATTTTCGCAGTATTTGTTAGGTTATGAACTACTATGGTTCATACTTAACTACATGTTATTTTCTTTACGAGTTTTGATTAGTGCGGGTGGAACCATGGTCGTATACGCTAGTCATTGTTGGATTTCGCTTAATTATGTTTTCATGTTCTTTATACATTTTGAATTTTGTCTACGTTGGTTCAGCTGGACTACGAGTTTATGTGTTTCGTGCATTGGCTATGTTATTTTAATACATGGGGTTTTGGATCTTATCTTGTGTGGTTATGTGCTTGTGAGTTGTTGGATTATGTGTTATGTGTAGTATTAATTTCTTATAAGTGTCATCATAGGAGGGAGTACATTGGTGAAAGGGAACATGTATAATTATAGAGGCCTACATAGTTATATATGTGCCACAACACCACTGGACTTTCAAGTATGATTGCATGAAAGAGAGTTAATACATGCTTGTATAGTATATGTTGGATGGATTTGAGTGTATGTACGCTTATGCCTATGTATGTAAAATTATTTTCTACTTACCGGTTGTATTCTTGGGATGGTTGCTAGCTCGTTTCTCTTTGAGATGTTCAACTTCTGTAGTAGCGCATTTCTCGGGTCCTCATTTCACGTGTTTGTTTGTACGGTACTTTTGGCGTGAAGGATTTTGAGATGGTGGAGATTTCTTTTTGGGGTAACGATGTCTTTTGTTTCGAGTTATACATGGTAAAAAAATAGAACTTGCAAATTGAAAAAAAAAATAGTTGTTGGTAGTCGATGAAATAAGGAAGTGTCGGGATCATGTTTCAAATAAGGTGGAATATAATTCTTTAACATATAAGCATGACTCGGTTATTTTAAAATATTTTGGTTTTCATCACCTAAAGTTATTGTTTTAAGTTAAAAATTTTGTTCTTATTTAGTGAAATATGTTAAAATCATGTAATTAATAGAGTTTTAATTTTCTGGAATTAAAATAAATTAGGTTCTAGTTTTGGTAATTAATGGGGGGTTTTAGGGTTTAAAAATCGTTTTTTTTTTTGTATAAATCGGAATAGGCAGAAACTGTCGCTAAACTGTCAAAATATGTCGCTAATTGTCAGAAACTGTCGCTAATGCCTAGGCAGATTTTGAGAAAAATCGTTTTGGTCATAACTTATTCGTTTATTAAGGTTTTTGGGTGATTCAAAAGCCTAAAATTATGTACTCGGAACATACTTTTCAAATATTCAGAAAGTTTCGTAATTGGAAGTCAGTAGTTTGGTCGAAATAATTGTACAAGTGTTGAGTTCAAGGTTAATTTTCGGACAACATGGTTTAAACTCGTGTTTTGGGTATTTTACGGTAATGAACACTTGGAGGGTTAACATAGAGATGAGTTGGGAAGGAATTTGAGAGTTCTTTAGATCTTATTATACGTGGTTATATTTTGATGAGTTTTGATTTATGGTATTTATGAGTAAGACTGAAATCGGGGTGACAGTTTTAAACCCGTTGAGTTATGTGACGGCTCCTAACTTGGTTTCAAGACAGTTCTTGTTTGATGAGTTGCGAGATTTAGTTAGGTTGGTTACATAACTTTATGGTTTTGATAAGTTTCCTCGCGGACGGTTAAGGCTCATGTGTTGTTGGTTGAGGTTATTTTCGTGTAAACTGAGTTCACGTTTGAACGTGAAGGTTTTATCAGGGATATGCATCCTCGTTTGTTTGCTGAGAATAAGTTTGAGTTTGGGAGTGGATCTCGGGACGAGATTTTTATTAGGAGGGAGTGATGTGACAACCGTGGTTTTGGGTTTGTCACTTGGTCTTACTTTTAGGTTATTTTATGTGTGCTTACTTGAATTTTGTGTTTACGTGTTTATTTTGTGTGAACGAGGTTGGTGTGGTTATCGTTTATGAGTATAGAGTACTCATAAGTAAATCGAGGAACGGTTATTTCATGTTCATGAGCTCACAAGTGGTGATTATGAAATGAAAATGGTGATATTGTGGTGTTTACGTATACGTATAAGTATTATAGTAGTAGTATTTTTTTTAGGATTTACGGTTTAGCATTTAGAGGTCTCGGGTGAGGTAATTATCCATATGAATATTTTTCGGGATGGTTTTAAGTCATTTAGGACTTAGTAAAACGCGTAAATTTGACTAGTTTTACGGTTTTGAGGTTTTGGAAGATTTAGGAGCTGAAATAAATTAAGGTAATATTATTAACATAATATTAAATAATAAAAATAAAAAAAACGAATTTATTGGGTGTTTGGGTCGGTTTAGACGCACCAAAGAAAGAGAAAAAGGGAAAAAGGGAAAAAAAGGAAAGTTGGGTGTTATACTTGGACTAGGATTTTATGTACACACTATATAAAGTTATCTAATAAATAAAAAAAATAAATCCCTGGAGACAAAGAAAAATTCGTGGGTTTCATAGAAGAGAATTAGGGTTCTTCAAAAAAATTAGGTTTTCTTCATCTTTCATTGATTTAAGGTAAAAACCTTCATTAACCTTTTTAATTAAATTGTTTTTATGTTTAATTAATCATTCTTATGATGGATTAAGGGTTAGGGTTTATATAAAAACAGTAGATTAATGATGTATTAATCATAATATGATGATCATATAATCTAGGGCTTGTATTAGAAGGGTTATAGGTTATTAATTAGATCAATATATTTAAAACCCGTTTTTAAAAACTGGGCATAATTTTGAGTCTATTGTTTTGATCATATCTCGAGTTCTAAGAACATTCAAGATGCGATCAAACTAGCCCTGGATAGGTAATTGAGTTGGCTTTCTAAATCAAGAAACGAGAACTAAATTGGAGGTCGGGAAGTGGGTCAAAAACAGGTTACAACAGTCGGAGGTCAAAACAGTTTTAAATTCAGCCTGTTTTCTATTTAAGTTTTGGGTTGTTTGGGGTACTTAGAGTTGCATTGGGATCTTCTAACGAACATGAGAGATGCTTTATATATTGTAGTAAGGATCTGCACTTGGGATAAGATTGTGGTTTAGGGTAAGACCCTCTAATGGTAATGAACTTTTCATACGTTTAAAATCAGTGAATTCTGGATAGGTAGAAATATATACACATATATCTGGGCCTTAACAGTAGCTTTAAGGTTAGGGCAAGTAGGAGGTTTTAGCTAACATGTATAAAAGTGTGAATATTCCTTTTACAGAAACCATGGGTATGTTGAAGTGGACGTTTGACTTAAAGTTTTGAGACCTAAAACTAGGACTGTTTTGTGTAAAATTATGAACGGGATAGCTATTAAACTTAACCAAGTTAGGGACTTGTTAAGGAAGGGTAATGGGGTGATTAGAGCTTAACAATGAGGTAATTATACGGGAATAGGCTAGATGACCATCATAGGTTGATGAGCCATCTTAGTGATTGGTTTGTGTATTGATTGTGTGTTTTTGGTTTGTTAGCTTGTTGCTAGTGCGAGGACTTGTGAAGAAGCAATCAGGTGAGTTTCATAGTCCCATGTTTATTATTGATTTTGACTTCCAGATGGGATGGAAGAGACATTGTGTTGAGTTATTTTCTAAATTGATGTTGTGAATGTTTTTGTGATTTGAGATGGACTTGTGTGTACATTGTGTGATTAACTGCTATGTGATTCTTGATTGTGTATGATTTGGATCGGGGGACACGTGCCGTCTCAGTTATTGTGGTTTGACAAGGTAGTGGCCTTGAGGTTAGACAAAGTAGTGGCCTTGTGGTTTGACAAGGTAGTGGCCTTGGGATAGGTACATAGTGTGATCATCTATGGTACCATGTTGTTTGGCAAGGTAGGAGCCTTGGATTTTGGTTTGGAATGGTTGATCTTGAATGCTAGTTGTTAATACATAATTGTAGCAAATTGTCCATATGTTATTGTGTTGATGGTTGTTATTCACAGCTTGTAATTGATTTAGCGTTTGAGTCTAAACCTATGACTCTCACCAACTTTATGTTGACGTGTTTTAGTGTCTCTTTCAGGTGATACTATGGTTAAGCATGAGAACATAAGTGGCTAGGATTGGAGAAGCTTAGGAATGCATATAGAAGGAGAATCCCCGTTTCCTTCTTAGTTTTTATTTGTTCTTTTAATAAGTGATACTGTGGCACACATATATTTGTTTGGTTATGTTATTTGTTTGTCTTGGGTAAGCGGTAGGACTGTTACCTACTTACCTAGACTCCTGAGTCTGATGAGATATTGTCATGACTTTATGTCTCCATTTTATGAAATTTCTTATTTCATATAGTTATCTCTATAGACACACTATGTTGTGATGATATCCATACGTCGAGCCCCATATTCCGCCATGGTGGGGTGTGACACTTTTCCCCTTGAGTCCTTAATGTCTATCAATTCCAATCTTGATGACACCCCGTGGTTTGCGGACATTGCAAACTACTTAGCGGGTGGTATTCTCATCGAAGGGTTAACATCCCAACAAAAGAAGAAGTTCTTTAAAGATGTTAAGACTTACTTTTGGGATGACCCTTATCTCTTCAAACAATGTGCTGATCTGATTATTCGTCGGTGTGTTGATGGACCCGCAACTTTAGACATTCTCGAAGCTTGCCATAAAGGACCCACCGGTGGTCACTTTGATCCCAACTACACCGCGAAGAAAGTGTTTGACTCGGGATTCTATTGGCCCACCATTTATCGTGACGCTCACGAGATGGTTAAAAATTGTGATGCTTGCCAACGCCAAGGCAAGATCACACATAAAGATGAGATGCCTCAAAATTTCATACAAGAATGTGAAATCTTTGATGTATGGGGTATCGACTTTATGGGGCCATTTCCATCATCTAAAGGGAACAAGTACATCCTCGTAGCCGTTAACTACGTATCCAAATGGGTTGAAGCTAAGGCTCTCCCTACGAACGATGCGAGGGTGGTTGTGAACTTTTTGAAGCAGCTTTTTGCTCGATTCAGTGTTCCTCGTGCTATAATCAGTAACCGCGGGACTCATTTTTGCAATGATTAATTTGCTCGAGTCATGGCTAAGTACGGTGTCAATCACCGTCTTTCCACCGTTTATCATCCTCAAACAAATGGTCAAGCCGAGATATCTAACCGTGGATTGAAGCGCATTCTTGAGCATACTGTGGGAGAGCATCGTACCTCATGGGCCGATAAGTTAGACGATGCTTTGTGGGCTTTCCGTATCGCATATAAGACCCCGATTGGTTGTACACCTTATCGTCTTGTGTACGGGAAAGCATGCCACCTCCCTATCGAGCTGGAACATAAGGCATATTGGGCCTTGAAGTGGGCCAATTTCAACATCAACAAATCCGGCGATCTTCGGAAGATTCAACTCAATGAGCTAAATGAACTAAGGAATCAAGCTTATGAGAACTCATTAATCTACAAGGAGAATACCAAGATCATCCATGATGCAAGGATTAAGAACTGAGAGTTCCATGTTGGTGATCAAGTTTTACTCTTTAACTCTCGGTTGAAGATCTTCTCGGGCAAGTTGCAGAGCCGTTGGTCTGGTCCATTCACCGTCGCCAAAGTCTTCCCATATGGCACCATTGAGCTTTCTCAGCCAAATGGGCCCAATTTCAAAGTGAATGGTCAGCGTGTGAAGCTGTACTTTATTGAGTACATCTCTCATGAGATGATTCCATGCCTCACCACGTTTCCCTTGAATTAAGTTCTGGGTCGAGTCAGGCTCGTGACTCGGTTAACAAAAACAAGCGCTTCTCGGGAGGCAACCCGTTGATCTATCCTTTACCGTTTTCATAATAAGTGTAGGGGGAGCCCCGTATGTGTTTGTTGTCTTGTTTCTTATAATGTGAAGGGATTAAAGCTTCAAAGAGCACTTTTGATGACATTTGACAAACCGTGATCCCGTGTACCCGTCTTCCTGGTTCTATCATAAACTATCGTGATTCAATATTTCATATCTTATATGTTCACACTGAAATCACTATAGTTGTTCTTTCCTCAGCAAGATTTAAACAAAGTGCACAATATCCTAAGTGTAGGGGAGTTTACTCCCACATGCTTACACTTTGAGGACAATGTTTACATCAAGTGTAGGGGGACTTCTATCGAAGTAAGTGGGCTTTTCAATTAATTTGTCCTCATTTTAACCAGAAAATTGGATTTTCGACATTTTTCAAAAATTTTAGTCTATTTTGGCCTAGTAGTTTAGTAGTATTTTCCTTTGTTATCGTTATTTACTTTCTTTGCTAGAATAAAATTTTGAATAAAGTGGTTTTAAATTTTTCAACGTTGTGAATCTTTTGACTCAACCCGAGTTTACTTATCTAAGTTTACTCTAGCTAGTATCCTTAACGTGTTTAAGTCAAGTTTTGCTAGGCTTTTATATAGGGAACTTTAAAACGCGAAAGTCTTAACTCTCACGGGTTAAGAACAAGAACTTTTCGCAAGTTCCTATAATTGATCCTAGAGAGTCGTTTATCAAGGGAACTTTAAAATGCGAATTCTAAACTTGAAATATTCTAAGAGTTTGCAAGATCCTATAGATGACTCGAAAACCCAAAACTTTGATTTAATATGCTAAGCATCCACGAGTCTCATTCCTTGAGATTTTAAATTGTGGAGAACGAGAGATGATAGAGTCAATTATAAGTTTGGTATTCTTTCATGAATTTATGTGAGTTGATTATAAGCTTTTTCTCCCATCGCTTGCTAATAAATATATTTATAATAAATAAGGTTGTACGATTTGAAAAGTTACATAGCTTCTAGCACAAGATCATTTAAAAGTTGCTCGGTATTAATTAGAGTTCATAGCCAAGGCATAACTTATTGAAGCGGGATGCGAAGATTGGCGAGTCCGAAAAGGCCCTAACAAGGCATGAGGGCTACATTTTGTTGCTAAAGATCCAAAAGTGATGTGAAGAATCATTTATCGAAAATTAATATGAAGGATCGAGACACACGACGAAAAGCAAATACTCCCCAAAAGATCATGGAGAAGTCTATCCAAAAAGGCCCTAACAAGGTATGAGGATAAATAGATCCAAGTCCTAAAAGGAGGCGGATCGTTGTATATCAAAGTCCAAAATAAAGATTGGAGAAAAATGAAGAAGTCGTGGTCCAAGTATGAAGAATCTCTCAAAAACTTCAAGTGAAGAAATTCCTATTATGAAGAGAAGACCATAATTTCAAGAACGTCTCTCAAAGATTTGAAGTATGAAGTCGCTGCCAAATATCGGTCCGAGAAAGGTCTCAAATCGTGAAGCGAGTTATGCCAAGATATGAACTTTAAGAGGTCCCGAGAAGCATTTTTAAAAGATTTTGTCCTTTAGCTAACTATTGATTAAATCGTCCCACTTTATTTTCGGCCTAAATAAACTATCGAAATAAGTCAAACAATGCATCCTCGTGATCATTCAAGACAAAAATTAAAATATAAGAGATACACCTAGGAATAAGGGAGTCTAAGTAAATAATTGGCGCACATGAATTCGTGTTAGTTTGCTAACTTATAATAACAATGATCTTGTTTTTAAGCTTGGTATAGGGAACGTGAAACTTGAGGATGATAAACATTCATGACAGCCAAAATCCCAATGTAAGTCTTTGATTTCTTTACGTGTTTTGTATATATTTCTATCTTTTTAGTTTCCTTAAAGTTTAGTATTTAATAAAGGCTAAGGTGGGTTATTTATGATGAAAAATGTAAACCGTGCTTTGAAATTAATACATTGCATGAGGGCATTGCAATAGTCAAGTGTAGGGGATTTAATAAGTGTGAAAACACTTATCCTTTTACCAGTTATTTCCAATAATAACAAGACCAAAACGTGTATTTTATGTCGTAAAAGTCGGAATTATGCGTGGTTTGTGTTTTTATTGTGTTTTAGGACCAAAAGATGAAAAAGGAAGAAAACACGGGCTTTCACGGGCTTTTATCGAAGAAAACGAGAAAAGATGAAGTCAAAAGATCAAGAGTGCAAAAAGAACGGAAGTCCAAGGCCTATTCTGAAGATTTATCGAAGAAAAAGTCTAAAGACGGAAGTTTAATAAAGTCGAAGAACTCAAGTCTAATAGAAGAAGAAAATTACAAGACAAGTTCAATTTACATCGACAAATCCCGAGACGACGTCGAGAAAGACAAAGAATTTAAATCGAGTTGAAGGCCTACTAATTCTAAGGATTTGGTAAATGATGGATTAGATCTATGGATTTGGTGGAAAAGATGGGGAAGGAGGAGATTAGGTGTAGAGAGAGAAAGGAGAGAATGGAAAAGTAGAGAGAGAAAGTAAGATTTGATTAAATGAATATGTGTGAAATGAATTAACCAACCCCCTCCTAACATGCTAGGAGGGGTATATATATATAGCCCACCCTACATGTGGGCTATATGGACTATACATTATAAAGTGGACCACGAGCCCATTACATAAATATCGTTGGAGCGACCGATCCTTCATAAATACGTAAAACGTATTTCCAACAATCTCCCCCTAAGGGAGGTCGCTCCAAGTTACAAAGTTCTAAATATTCTATGGCTCGTGATCTATGCTAATAATGATGTGACCGAGACTTTCTTTGGGAAAACACATTTCCAACAATCTCCCCCTAAGGGAGGTCACACCATTTTACAAAATCTTAAACCTAGCATCTATGCTTGAGTCTTCGATCTTGTTCTTGTGAGTATGCTTGATGTGATCTTTGACTTTAGTCTTGAGCATGTTTCCTTGCCTTGACCTTGTGCATTCATCACTTGTGAAATTTGCCTCTTCGTGACTTCATGTTCCACATACTTATACTTTTAAATTCTTGAAAGCTTCAGAGTTTGATACAGCGGAAGACTTGACCTTCAGACTTTCTTGAATTTGTTGAAGTACTAATTGTATGTAGTATAAGCATGTGGTGACGACTTCTTCTGGATTGTACACCGCAATGCCACCTTCTTGTTACGCTGCACAAGACAGTGAGCAACAAACCATATACACGGATGAAATGGCCTTGAACATTTCATTCTAATTCGGTAGCATTTTACCTCCGGTCGGTGAAGACCGTTGGACGATATTAAAATATCGTACTTGTGACAGGTAGTTTCAATAAAGAACCTCCTTGACAAGATTTCGCGGGTAAACCCGTTCTCTTTACTCGACCGTCCAAAGCTGACTGCGAACGTAAAGAGTGAATCATTTGGATAATATTATCCGCATGATTTGAAGCCGTCAATTCATGTTCCTGGAACAAGTGAAATTCAATTAAGAACCGCACCATCGTTGCTTTCCAGTTGTCACTAGCTTGATTCATAAAGAATCTTGCAAGTTACCTACCAAGTGCTGTTTGATGTTAACACTAGAAGGATTTCCACTCGTCACTGTGATCAATAAAGAGTCACTCTGAGTGTTCTGGCAAGATCTTATGATAATGCGTAGAGGCCTGGAACGTGTTTAAATTCATTTAAGAATTAAACCACTGTTGCTTTCCAGTTATCACAAGTTTGATTCATAAAGAATCGCACAAGTCACCTACCATGAGCTTTTTGATATTCGCTCAAGAAGGATTTCCATCTTCATTGTAAATACTTTCGTATTACTCGGATGTTCAGGCAAGATCATGAAGATTTTGTGTAGGACTCTTAAGAACTTTCTTACTTTTCACAGTGTGTGAAGAAGCAAGTAAATATGAAAGTGTGTCCTAATGAGATATTTGATGATCTCAAATAGCTCTAGACTCGATCGTGCATTTTGGATTTTAGTGATCGGAGGCTGGAGAGGAGTGCCATCTTTTCAATACCAATTTATTCGGAGTGAATAAATCAATAGATAATGTGTTGATCTCCGTGTGATTAAAACAAATACCTTTTGAGAGATATTTGAGTTAGCTGGGAAGGGTTGTGCATTGCATCACTGGGTCCATGATGTCTTTATTTAATATCAAGAATCATTAAAAATGATCTCAATAGCATATGAATTGACCCGGTTTCTGCCTAAGGTTGTAAGGAGGGCTTCTTTCTTTACACCCTTTATCTTTACAATTCTTTTTCATTCTTCAACCCCTTCAATGCTTACCAATACGTCATCACTAGCACCTTGTTGTGATTGTTCCAGTGCTAACTTAAGTACTTGGTCGGCATTCAGCTACGTTCACAATCTTTCTCCATCTTTCCTAAGGACTACTATTTCTAGCTATGGAATGTCCTTGGGAAGATTCCTCCGGTTCTAGAGAAATCATTGGACTTTAACCTATCCTACCATCCTTATGTCACCACAATCTTCATCGTCGTGAAATGAGATGTTTTGGGTAAGTGTATGTCACCATGAAATCCATTTTGAAGTGCAAATCCATTTTGCTCCCCCTTAACATATGCTACGATATTCGAAAACATTTCGCACATGTCGGGATGAGCTATCACGTTAAGTCAAACCATTTATGATTGATCATATCCCATATTAAATCACATTTTCTCCCCCATATTAAAAATATTAACCCAATCGATGTTTTTAATATCAATTGATTTAATAACATTTTAAGAAAATTTGGGAAGAAAAATGCAAGTCCAATTATCTTCATGAATTTAACAAGCTCCCCCTCAAATTAATGAGGGTGTACTTGAAACGTAAATTAAATACCTTTTAAACACAAGTGTAAGGTATTTATTACGTGCAAAGATCATATATAATAATGAATTCACAAGATTAGCAATGTACGAGGTTGGACCTGAATAATGGAGAACAGCATATGAAAGAAGCACATGGTTCTTGTTCACGAATGTTGGTCACCTCGTCACGTCCCCGAGAAAATTAATTCTCGTTGTAGAGTCAAAGCTTTCCGGTGAAATGCTTGACTTAATTATGAAAAGCGGGTTGCTATCTGTAATAATAGCAAACCATTTGGAGCATGTTTTAAATCTTTTAAACTTCTGCTCGAACTTTATTTACAACCCCGTGTCATTATTGAATGACATTTCTAGGTTCGTAAATATTATCGATTCCAGAAGACATGCTCGTTTTATCAAAACGTTTTTGAACACACAATTTTGAAAGATTTAGAAAAACCTTTTGAGAAATTCTCGAAAAATTGTGTTCAAAGTTTTGAAAATCATTTACTTGAGCTTAAGATGTTGAATATCTTATAAAACGAGCTCAAGTCCGAGAAGTTGTAAACTTCCCGTTGTTAAGGATAAATTTATCATCGGCGATAAACTTTCCTTTTATCTGAAGAACGAGTCCTAAGCTGACATTTACTTAGAAGTCGTGTTCATGAGCTTGAAAACTTTGACTGTTTTAACGGAAAGCTCATGACCAAGAAAGGTTAATTTCTCGTTACGAGGAAAAGTTTTCTTATTTAAAAGATACACTTTCCTTTCTGAGCTTAAAACTTCGAATGTTTTAATACAAGCTCATGACCGAGAAAGGTGAATTTCTCGTTATGAGGATAAGTTCATCATTAATGATAAACTTTCCTTTATTTGAAGTTCGAGTTACAGTCTGACATTTAACTGTAAGTCTTATACACGAGCTTAAAACCTTTGAATGGTTTTAATGTAAGCTCGTGTCCGAGAAAATTTAATTTCTCGTTGTAAGGATAAGTTTATCATCGGCGATAAACTTTCCTTTATTTGAAGAACGGGTTACCATCTGATATTTAATGATAAACCATTTACACGAGCTTAAAACCTTTGAATGGTTTTAGGGTAAGCTCGTGTCCAAGAAAAATTAATTTCTTGTTAAGAGGGTAAGTTATCGTTGCGTAGATAAACTTCCCTGTCTCTGAAGTCCGGGTCGTCGTCTGTCATTTAACGAGGAGCCATAATGCATGAGCTTAAAAACTTGTAATGTTTTTGATATAAGCTCATGCCCGAGAAAAATGAATTTCTCGTTTTTAGGATAAGTTTATCATCGGCGATAAACTTTCCTTTCTTTGAAGATCGAGTTATAGTCTGTGATGTGACTATAAGTCCCTTGTGCATGAGCTTAAAAATGTGGAATGTTTTTAACATAAGCTCATGCCCGAGAAAAATGAATTTCTCGTTTTTAGGATAAGTCATCATCGGGATGAACTTTCCTGTCTTTTGAGAGCGAGTTACAGTCTGTTATGTGACTGTAAGTCCTTGTTTGCAGCTTAACCATGAATCCCCTGAGACATTTGTTTCTCTGATATCTGCTTCTTCAGCAACCAAACTCTAAGAGTGTCCTTAGTTGAACGGTACACAACGATTGGACCGCTTCGTTCTTTTGGAACATCAACTTTGGTACCTGCAATCTCATTAGGAGTTTGTATACTTTTGCATGGGTTAGAGATATCTATTTTTGAAGCACGTGGGGGTTCACAGTTGGCTTTACTTGTGTCAGAGGTGGCCTGAGGGGATGATTCACTTGTCTTAGTTGGCAAACGTTTCCTTTTATAGAAAATCTTAAGTTCAGGCTTAAGTGATGTATCATCCTTTGCAATTTCCTCCCTAGTAGTCTTCGTAGAATCAGAGACTATCCTAGTTAAAGGGCACTCGTTTCCTACAAGAGTAAAAGTTCTACCAGTAGGGCGCCAAACTTTACCAAAGGGTTTGATTTTAGCTATCCACTGGGACTTAATTCTAGCACGGGAGTTCACCTCATCAAGTAATTTCTTGACACAAGCATCATGATTTGCCGTAAAGACACATTTTCTACATGTTTTACAAGTAGCATATTTAATGTCTGAATAATTCCTAGATGATTGATCGATGCTCCTAGAAGATGGCATGCTACGGTTAGCAGTGTTGAGTAATCTAGAAGGCATCTGACTAGGTTGGACATTGCTATCTCTTACATGTGTCTTTTGAATAGCTTCCCTTTGACCAAAATCATGGCGCACATCAGTTGAACTAGTTCTAGACGTGGTCTTGGTATTTTTAGGGAAACTAGAGGCAATCATATGATTTGGTCTTGCTAAAGCTGGAGTGATCACATTGGGCCTAGTTGCTGGAGTGACTGGTCTGATAAAATGAACCAAATCAACTTGGGAGGCAAACCGCGGTCTCGAGGATTGTGGTCGCTCGGATCTAAATGCAGTAGGTTGTCTGACAATCGGTTGTCTGACGAACTGATTTGTAGGCGGTTTCCCCAAGATTGATGGTTTTTCAAGCTTAGTGTCCACACTAGGTTCTCTAGTTTTCCTTAACTCGTTTTTCAACGCAGCTATAGCAAAAACCTTTTCTTGTACTTGGGCCTTTAAAGTCTCATTCTCTTTGAGCAAGTTATCTTGGGATGCCAACTTAGATTCAAGCAGTTGAATTTGTTTCAAAAGATTATCCTTTTCAGCTTTAGAATCTAAAATAGTTTGATCCAATTTTCTTTCAAGAACAACGTTTGATTTTTCAAGTTTTTCAAAGTATGTTTTAAATTTGACCGTTTTCTTAGAAAATTCAAGTTTGGCATCCTCAAGATCTTTTGATTGTTGAGCTACAATTGTTTCGAGCTCTCTAATCTTGAAATCAGAAGCAATCAATGAAGCAGTTATAGAGAGAGAAAGTAAGATTTGATTAAATGAATATGTGTGAAATGAATTAACCAACCCCCTCCTAACATGCTAGGAGGGGTATATATATATAGCCCACCCTACATGTGGGCTATATGGACTATACATTATAAAGTGGACCACGAGCCCATTACATAAATATCGTTGGAGCGACCGATCCTTCATAAATACGTAAAACGTATTTCCAACAATCTCCCCCTAAGGGAGGTCGCTCCAAGTTACAAAGTTCTAAATATTCTATGGCTCGTGATCTATGCTAATAATGATGTGACCGAGACTTTCTTTGGGAAAACACATTTCCAACACGAGTCGTGAAGAAAGAAAGAAAGAAGGAAACACATGCACCTTCCCATTCTCCTATAAATACCCTCCTAAACACATTAGGAGGGTGGTTAGCTAGTTTATTTCTTTTTTGTAGTTTTCATTTTAGAGAGAGAAAGTGTTTAACTTTCTCTCACTAAAACTTCATCTTTTCTTTCAAGTTTAAGCTTTTATTTCATCCTTGTATTTGGAATTCATTAATCAAAAGTTCAAGTTTAAGCTTTTAATTTTTAATCTTCTTTCTACCTTTCTTGATTGTTACTTTAATTTTGATCTGAAATTATTTTTCATATTGTTTCATCTTGATGTTTATGTGATTAAAAAGTGTATCTTTTTGATCATATCTAAGTCTTTGTGCAAATTGAGCTTTGAGCTTATTATGATTATTGGCTTATTTGGTACTTAGCTTATTTGTCTTTTAAAGTTTTCTTAAAAGTTTAGTGTTTTTAAAAGTTTGATTCAAAAAAAAGTTTGCTTATTTTGTATTTTAAAAGTTTTCAAATTTATGCTTCTTGAGTTGGTTAAGTTTCGGTTAAGTGTGCTTATTGGAAGTGCTTATTGAAGTTTTTAGCTTATCTCCATTTTCGGATTAATTTGTGCTCCATCGCAATCTTAGGGGTTTACTCATTCCGACGCTACATTCCGACGGGCTCATTGTGATCGCAATAACTTGAAGGTTTTACTTTGCGATCAAGTGTTTTTCCCCCTTATTCTGATCATGATTGCGATCGCTCATTGCGATCGTATATTGCGACGGGTCTTAAGGTTACATTAAGACGAAACTCTGCCAAATTTTTGTTAGCAACATTCCGACAGAAGTGACATTCCGACGGGACTGTATTCCGATAGCTCAGATCTTAATTATTCCGATACTGGACATTCCGATAGACTTACATTCTGACAGAAATGCATTCCGATAGAGTTGATTTACTATTATTCCGATAGAATTTACTTTGACATTCCGATGGTTTTGTTTGCACTACATTCCGATAGAATTCACTTTGTACATTCCGACGGGTTAAGTTTTTAAGTTTTACAAAGTTTTAAGTTTTAAGTTCATTACGTTTTAATTTCTAAAAATTGCACGCTTCCCGAAATCTCTGTTTTTACCAAGTGTTTTTTTAGTAATTTTTAGTTTAATTTTTAAAGCTTTTATTTTACTCAACGACATTTTAATCTTTGCTTTTAGTTTAAAATAGATAACCAAACCATTTATTTTTCCACCAAGAACGACTGAGTCACACTAATTAACGGTAATCAATTCGAAAAGATCGGAACAACGAATTTTCATAACTAAGTGAAAACTTAGTTATTACTCAGTATGGATCATCTCATCATCTTCTTCTTCATCTTCATCGACTATTTGTTGTTTTCTTGTGCCTTTATCTTTGGAAGAAGAAGTCATTTGGTGCTTTGCAATCCTTTTCTTCCGTTTACCTGTTTGTTTCTCAGATTGTTTCTCAGAGGGATTTGCATTTGCTCTTTTGAACTGTGCTTTAATATCCAGTAGCATCTCTTGGTAGTGAGCACTTTCCTTGATCCCTTCATTCATCATGATGTCTGGCACAAGAGCTGGTCGTAGTGAATACTTTGTGGAGTGATTATCAGCAGTCATAGTATCCAACACATCATCGTTATCTTGAGTATGACAGAAGAAATTCCCACGGGGATCAATATATGGGTCACTCTTCATGAAGAAATTGATGATGAGTTTTGTGAACCTTGGAAATGGTAGATGCACCGCTTTACTCTTGGAACTTGTAAATTGATGACAGAATTCCTCCCAAAGTTGTAGTGCATAGTCTACTTTAAATCCAGTGTAGAGCCCCCAAAAGATATTAGCCTGAGAGGGTCTCATTGCATCTGCTCCACGAATATTGGAAGTAAGGCATTTTACTAAGATAGTGACAGTTGCTTTCCAAGGTTACCCAATATGTGATGTGTTAGACTGGGATAGAAATTCAATTTCACCCTCATAATTCAATTCTCGAATTACTCGAAGCAGTTCATCTGTATCTGGGTCAGGCACAAAATGTTCTCCTTTTGCTAACTTAGGAAACTTGAATAGTTGCCTAAATTGTCGCAATTCAAGTGTCAAGTTCTTCTTGTTGAGCGTGAAAGAGATAATCTTCTTTGACAATTATTTTCCCTGTGAAATTGTTGCTGTTTCCCAAAACTCGTGCATGTATACTTCAGGAACTGATGCTGTGGTACGTAATGTCCTTTATCGGCGAACAATATAGGATATCCGTTGCTATTTTGAATGCCGCCAAAGTGGTATCAAAATCGTCTTTAAGACGAAAATTGTTTGGTGCATGAGGCATTCTGGCACTAAGTGGAACAAGGACAAGATCTAGTTTTTTTGTTGTTCTTCGTTTATCGACATTTTCCTGCTATAGAGAAACACATGCACACTTGATATATACATATATATATATATATATCTCATAAACTATGCATATCCTAAGCATAGGGAATAAAACAACAAACGTCACCACATTGCATAACATCACACTAAGACGAAACTACACTTTAGAAAATAGTTATCTTTTTAACAACATAATCTAATAGTGTTTATTTTAGTAACTCAAATCACAATGAGTCGTAGTCTATGTAACGCAAGCATGTCCTGAATTTCTGTCGCAATAGCCAAGACCATCGTAAAACTAAACACATCTAATTGTCCTTGTAAATGTAATTGTCCTTGCAAATGTCCTTGCAAATGTTGTCCTTAATTTAGCACATCGAATTGTCCTTGCAAATGTTGGTCCATCGCAACACGATCGCAATGAGTCATCGCAACGAACTCATCGCAACGAGTCATCGCAACAAGTCATCGCAACGAACTCATCGCAACGAGTCATCGCAATGAACTCATCGCAAAGAGTCATCGCAACGAGTCATCGCAACGAGTCATCGCAACAAGTCATCGCAACGAACTCATCGCAACGAGTCATCGCAACGATCTCATCGCAATGATCTCATCGCAACGAGCTCATCACAACGAGCTCATCGCAACGAGTCATCGCAACGAACTCATCGCAACGAACTCATCGCAACGAGTCATCGCAACGAACTCATCGCAACGAAATCATCGTAATGAACTCATCTCAACGAGCCCATCGCAATGAACTCATCGTAGTGAGTCATCGCATTATAACCATCGCAGTCAATGCGATCCATTGTTATCGCAGTCTGGGCGATACAACCTATGTAGACCTGGTGATCTTGATTTCGGGACTTAGACAATGTTTTAGGCAAATATGTTAAAAACCAATATTTATCTGGCTCAGATGAACAAATCCCACTACTCAAAATACATTTTCATCATAAACCTGAAAATCCTAATTTGTGTGGTTTGATTTATACGGGTTCGAGTTATGATGAGAGCATAAGATGATCACATAAATAAGATACGATGATTATGATACCTAGATTATGTAGTAGGAATAGTAGTCAAAGATGAAGGTGCAAGGTGCTAACAATGGCGGGAGGAGTGAAAAAGTTGTGTGAGTGACGATGATGAAGTAACAGGGGGGTGTTTTGTTTTGACTTTGGTCAAAGCAATTTGCAAGAAATTGCAACTAGGACCCCCTTGTTGCAAGTTTTGCAATTTTGGCCCCCTATGTAGTAAAGTTGTGTATTTTTTACTTGTACACTAAGTGAACTAACAATTTTACTAACTCGTAACTTCGTATCTTAAAAACTAACACAAACCCATACACCTAATGCTCAAATTCCTAACGTCAAATCACATTCCACACAAGGCACATATTAGCATATGATGAAAAAGATAACCGTTTTTACATTTTTCTGAAAACCTGTTTTGATGATTTGTCAAAGCAAAAATGATTTTATATTTGCTCCCCCTTAAACGCAGACCCGTTTTCTATTTAAAGAGTTGTAGTTGTTGTTTTTAAGGAGACAAATATCCATGAAGACCTTTTCCGTTTAATGATTTTCTAAAACGATTCTGGTGGTAATAAGATTTCTCTTATTTTGACAAAATAAGTGCACTGACACGTACACTAATTTGTGTTAGACCAAGTTATAAAGTAAACTTGATCCCTTACAAGGTTTTTAAGTAAACCTTGCCCGAGAAAATAAATTCCCGTTGTGAGCCAACGTTTTCGAAAAGAAATACGTGACTTTAATGCGAAAACCGGGTTGCAGTCTGAAATAACTACAAGCCATATGGGCATGTTTTAAAATATGTACAACTTTTATACGGACTCTATTTATGTCGTCTTGTCAATTTTAATCGATATTTCTAAGGCCGTAAATATTACCGTACTAAAAGACATGCCCGATTTAAAATGAAAAATATTTTTGGATTTTCTTGATTTTATGTTTTTTATGGTTTTTGTATGATTTAAAATGAAAAATATTTTTGTATGTTTTATATTTTTGTCCTCTGTGTTGAAGTGTCTCCTTTAATTCAGCCAAAACCATGTTTTTGTCTATGAGTTGAATATTTAAGTCAGAGACTTCCTCACACTTATGGTTCAGTTGGTCAACGAGTGACTTTTGCTCTACCGTATTAATAGCGAAGCGTTCTTCTAACGAACCATAAATTTGTGAAAAACCCTGCTTTACTTTATCCAACTCCCCTAGCATAGAAGTAATTCTATCTTCTAAGGCATGATTTTTAATCTCTGCAACCTCTAGTTCCAATTTCTCGGCTACGGATTCTCTCTTAAGTCTCATAATTTCTTCCTCTAATGCCTGAACCACCTGAATCATCTTGTCACTAGTCTCAACGGAGTTTTCACAATCATTTGTTTTTGAAAGAGTTTCATTTTTAGATTGATTTTCAATTTCAAGAGATATACAATGTTGTTGAAGCTCATCAAAACGTTTTGAAAGTGAGTTATAAGAATCTTGAAGCTTTAAAAATTCAGCGTTAGATTCGTGACAAGAATGATTATCTACATTATTCACAGGTTCAACAATATTCACAGAAATATCATGCACATCATCACATTTATTCATAGCAGATGTCATCTCAAAAGCAAATTCAATAGTAACAACTTGCATCACTTCAAGAGACACTATATGTTCCAAGAATCGGTCATATTCGGACAAAATCGTTTCTTTCTCAATTAGATGTTGCTCATAAGCATCATCCATTTCATAAAAAACTTTTCGAACTTCAGCTATTTCGAAATTAAGATTATCCCCGAGATCTAAAAATCCCTCTTTAATATTGTCTACAAACGGAACGATCTCTTTCTCAAACACCGTTTTCATGTGTTCGAAAGCCCATTCTCCAGCGGTTTGAGCCGTTGAAGTCGTACATTCCTTGATGACCTTGTCAAATCCGGTTAGGTATCGTTGAATCTCTTCCAAGCTTAGCAATACCGTACTTACCGGTGGAAGATTCTTAGGAATTTCCTTAGGTTCGTCCAAATTAACAAGTGTAGGAAGTATACTAAGGCTTTCTCTAGTAGGCATGTAAGCTGGTGTATGGATAAATTCCTTTTGCATATTAAAGGGAATTCTAAGATCTGTTTTTGCATATTGTGCATTAAGCTGTGCATAATCATACTCAGGATATGTATAAATTACTTTTGACCGATTCTCTTCATGTAGTGACATACTCTCAGATTCATTTGAAAACACAATCGGATCTAAGACCAATCCTAACTTTGTTGCATCATAAAGTGGTGGGTTGTGGTTAAATGCTTGCTTTGCATACCCCATGTTAGGTGGTAGGTCTATTAGACGCGATAGAGTGAATTCTTTAAAAGAAGAATGAAACAAGTGTACTAAATGTGAAGCAGAGTATTGTTGTAAAAGCAAAACTTCAGTATTTTTAACTTTCTCAGACGCCTTAATTTCCATTTCAAGCCTTTTAGACTCCCGAATTTTGAAATCCGTTTGTAGTTTTTGAAAATTATTAACGACTAACTCTTTTTCTTTAAGTTCTTTCGAAAGATTTGCTCTTAAACTCTCAATTTCTAGCAAATTATCCATTTGGACTTTCCTAAACCTATCAAATTCAGGATTGGTTAAGGTAGTGGTCACTGGAGTTATTTCCAAGGTTTTAACCTTTTCTTTATACAAAGCAAGCTCGGCAGATAATGTCTGATTAACACTGAGGGTTTCAAGGACCGCATTATTCATTTGGCTAAGCATAAATGCCGACACCATAGCCAAATCTTGTTGAGCAAACAAATTTGTAGACGTAATAGCTCCCGGTTGTGTTTCACTCAAAGTCTGGGGACTTGCATTGATATTGCTATCATTGTTTGTCTCCTCGTTTGATTTACTAACCACCAGAGGCTGTTCCAGATACTCAGACACTTGCTCAACTTGATAAGGTACAATACTAGTATCATTGGCAGTATTTGGTACCTCATAAATTATGTCAGATCCATAAAGTGAAGAACTTGCCATGAGAGCTGCCTTGGCAGTATTGAGATCATCACAATCGGAATCGTATGCATCAAGATCATCACATTGATATGCGGCATTTTTCGTGATGGTTGTTGTGAGTCTGTCAGTGTCCGCCACTCCTGGATCTGCGAGAAATGCTAACTCTTCTTCATCAAGCTCTCGTCCTTGGGCTTGAGCATTCACCAAGTAGATCTTCTCCTGAAACCATGTGTTATCCCCTTGTCTAAACTCAGGGAATGGAATCTCGTCATCACAATAGAATACTGGTGCTGGTTGAGCTACAAACCGATTGGAAGGAGCACTAACATGTTGTGAGTAATGGTGTTGAGGAGCCTCATGTTGTTGATAGGTGATGGCAGGGTTTGTTGGAGGTTGATAAGGTGAGTATGGTTGTGAAGCATAAGGTAAATGATGTGAATCTCCTTGTGATGATGTTGTTGGTTGCTTGTATTGTTGCTGATAAGATGTAGGTGGTTGTGGCAAGATCAAATATTGTGGAAAGCTTGGAGTTTGATACAGTGTTTGATAGGAAGATTGGTGTCCCAAAGCATACGGAGAGTTGTGATATGACAAAGTTGGATGGTTTGCCATTAATGCCAATGGTTCTTGATAAGATCCCTGAGAGATGCGTTTTTGGATCACGTGCTTCTCGTGTTGCTGCAAGAAAGCATAGAGTTGATCTAAATTTGACTTGTGCAAATCCCGAATCATTTTAACATCGTTGACATATTGGCTCCACTCTTGGGGTAATGTGTTCAAGAACTTGGTGTTTAGTTGAAACAGAGAATCCTTAGATTATACACGTTCAAATCCTTCATCAAAGTAGTGAAACGCCAGTAGTAGTCATGAAGTGTTTCCCCTGGAATGTATGTAAACCTATCAAACAAGTCATACAATTGACACTCTCGTTCCTGCTTAGTTAGTGAAGTCCCTTGTAACAAAACAGTTAAGCGATCCCAAAGATCCTTTGCCACTGTGTGTTCGCTTACCATTCGATAAATGTCGGGTGGAAGAGCTTGAAGTATGGTCTGAACAGCCCTTTCATCCGCATCGGCAATGAGTTTGTTAGCATCCGTTAGCTCATGAAACAACCTTGGTCGTGTCACATTATCGACAGTAACTTCTCCCCAATCGAGTGGACCTTTCTCAATAGATTGAACCATAAGTCTCCCATTGGGTTTACCCATAATGTAAGTTCTCATGCGACCTTGCCATGCTTCAAATAAGTCTTTGATGAGCAACGGTGGGCGGGTATCGGTACCCGAGATGATTGAAATATCGGTAAGCGATGTCATTGTTGGCATGAATGAATGAGGATTCATTTTTGAACACTTGAATAAAGATTATCAAAATGACGAGCAATGAAATAAGATTATGTGTTTTAGTGTTGTTTAAATAAAGATGTTATGATCTTTTGGTTGTGTGTTTTTGTTAATGTCTCCAAATAAATGCAAAGTTGAAAAAAAATCCTCTAAGTCTTGCAAATTTTGGCTGATCTTACTCTGTGATCGTACCCTATGATCGCACTGGTGATGATCGCACTCTATGATCGCATCCAATGATCGTACTCACTTGATCGTATCCAATGATCGTATCCAATTATCGCACTCACTAGTGATCGTAGTCTATGATCGTACCCAATGATGGTATCCAATGATCGCACTCACTAGTGATCGTAGTCTATGATCATACCCAATGATCGTATCCAATGATCTTACTATGTGATCGTAGTCTATGATCGTAACTATTGATCGTATCCAGTGATCGTACTCTGTGATCGTAGTCTATGATCGTACTTAGTGATCGTATTCTATGATCGTACTCAGTGATCGTAGTCTGTGATCGTACTCAGTGATCGTAGTCTATGATCGTACTCAGTGATCGTAGTCTATGATCTCAAGTAGATCGTAAGATGTGATCGTAACCGTGGATCGCAAGTAGAAACCCCCAGGGTTTATGCAATCGCAACAATCAGATCGTAACAAGAAAATAGTTCAAGACTTGTAAGTAACAAGAAAGAATGGATTTTTACCTTGGAATTCGTGTTTCTAGCCAAACCAATATCACCAAATCGTTACTAAAACTATTTGGAAGAAATATAGATCACTTGGAACCACAAAAACACGAATTTTTTTTGAAACTTTGGTAAAATCAATCAAAAACACATGAACACACTTAGAAAAGTATGAACAACACAAAACTAGTCTTTATTTCATCCCATAGCTCTTGATACCAATTGTAGAAAAGTGATAATTTTTGATATTTCAAGAGGGTTGTTGTTTTTCTAGTGAGAGAAAGTAGAGAGAGAAGTGAGAGAAACTATGTGTATTACTTATAAAAATGAAAACAACCAACACCCCTTTCCATGGTGGAAAGGGGTTTATATACCAAGTCCCTTAGTGGACTTGGGCTTCCGGCCCATGAACATGCTCATGGGTCGGACTAACATAAATATAACAAAACTTATACTACGAGCCTATAACTATATTGTTGGAGTGACCGAGACTTTCTTAATACAAAAAAACGTATTTCCAACACATATTCAACCTAGCGGTACTTCATCTGCAAGTACTGCTAAGCCAAGCTATGCAAAGTCTATTGATTCATTAGAAGATGTTCTACAAGCAATGGACAGTGAAGATGCCTATACTAGTCCAAATGAAGGGATCTTCTCCAAAGCTTCCTATTATGAGCAGAGTAACTGATTTCAATAATTTGGAAACTAAAATAGCAGTCAGTTCTATTCCCACTCATAAAGTCAATAACAACCATCCTATAGCTCAAATTATCGGAGACTTTAAGTCTGCTGTGCAAACCAGAAAACAACTTCAAGCTAGTACTGAAACTCATGCACTTGTTGGCTATGTCAAAAAACAGCAAAGAACTAATCATAAGGATACTCAGCATTGTTTGTTTGCTTGTTTCTTATCACAAGTAGAGCCTAAGAACATTTATCAATCTCTTGATGAAGAAAGTTGGGTAGATGCCATGCAAGAAGAATTAATGCAATTTGAACTAAAAAGGTTTGGATTCTTGTGGATCTTCCTTATGGAAAAAGAGTTAATGGTACTAGGTGGGTTTTCAGGAACAAAAAGGATGAGAGATGTGTTGTTGTGAGGAACGAGGCTAGGCTTGTTGCTGAAGGCCATAGAAAGGAAGAAGGGATAGACTATGATGAGGTTTTTGCACCATTGGCAAGGATAGAAGCCATTAGGCTATTTTTGGCCTTTGCATCATATATGGGTTTTATAGTCTATCAAATGGATGTGAAAAATGCCTTTCTGTATGGTACTATTTCTGAGGAGGTCTATGTTTCACAACCTCTAGGTTTGTAGATCCTAAGTTCCCCAACAGAGTCTACAAAGTTATTAAAGCTCTTTATGGTCTACATCAAGCTCCAAGGGCTTGGTATGCAACTTTATCCAACTTTCTTTTGGAACATGGGTATAGGAGAGGGACCATTGACAAAACTCTTTTCATCAAAAATAATGATAAGGATATTATCCTAGTTCAAGTTTATGTTGATGACATTATTTTTTGTTCAACCAAGAAATCATGGTGTGAGGAGTTTGAAGCTTTAATGAAAGGAAGATTTCAGATGAGTTCTATGGGAGAACTTACTTTGTTTTTAGGACTACAAGTCAAACAAAGGAAGGATGGAATATTTATCAGCCAAGATAAATATGTTGCTGAAGTCTTAAAGAAGTTTTCAAGTATGGATACAAAGAGTACAAGCACACCTTTTGAAGCTAAGAAATCTTAATAAAAAGATGAACATGGTGAAACTGTTGATATTCGCCTATATAGATCAATGATTGGTTCATTGATGTATCTTACTGTTTCAAGACCAAATATTATGTTTGTTGTGTGTGCCTGTTTAAGATTTCAAGTCAATCCAAAGGTGTCGCATCTTCATGCTGTGAAAAGGATTTTTAAATATCTTAAAAGTCAGACTAACTTAGGATTATGGTATCCTAGAGAATCTACATTTGATTTGGAAGCTTACTTAGATAGTGATTATGCTGGAGCTAATCATGATAGGAAATCCACAATAGGAGGTTGTCAATTCCTAGGCAGAAGACTCATATCATAGCAGTGTAAGAAGCAAACTATTGTTGCTACTTCTACAACTAAAGCTGAATATGTAGTTGTTGCTCATTGCTGTGTACAAGTACTTTGGATCCAAAACCAGTTGTTAGACTATGGTTTCAACTTCATGAACACCAAGATCTACATTGATAATGAAAGTACTATTTGCATTGTCAAGAATCCAGTCTTTCACTCCAAAACAAAGCATATTGAAATAAGACATCACTTTATAAGAGATGCTTATGACAAAAAGCTTATTCATGTTTTGAAGATCCATACAGATAACAATGTAGTTGATTTATTAACCAAGGCATTTGATGCAAAGAAATTTGAGTTCCTGGTAACACATATTGGTATGGTCAACCAATAACTGATGCATATGTTAAGGGGAGGTAACAGCTATACAATTTTCATGCTAATTATTATTGTATAGTGTTTGTTTATGTTTTTGATGTGATTGCAGGTTAGTAGATGAAGATAAAAGAGGTTAAAATGATAGTGGAATGCGTGTAATTTTTGAGGTACCGTTTTGGAACCAAGTACCGCTAGGCAAATTTGAAGTACCGTGTTTGTTCCATGTACCGCTACATTAGCGTTGTACCGTTGAGGGTCTCTTTTATAAATTTGGCGATTTCTTCGCGCTTGGGTTTGTTATTCATAAAAATACTAACCCCAATTATACAATTGATTCACCTAATCTTTTATGTTTATACCTCGATTCTATAACCTTCTCTCTAATTTTCGATCATCAAAAATACTAATGGCTTCTTTACAAGTGATCTCTAAGCACAACCAGGTCGCTAATCTTACTCAAAATGATGATTATCTTGGTTTTCATGAGATACTTGACTTTCTCTCTCGAAGTCATGTACGTTTTGCACTTACTGTAACGCATGTTGTCTTTATTCCTGTTGTTACACAATTTCGGAATACTATTGTTTTAGGTACTCATCATAATCAACCTTGCATAAGGGGTAGGGTTAATAATAGAAATGTTTATGTGATTGAAGTACTGCTTAGGGCTAGTTTAAGACTTGATGATGCAAATGGAACTAGTATGTTGACTAACACTGAGATGCATGATGGCCTTGCATCTATGGGTTATGAGGGTGGTAGGGAAAGTCTTACTTTCTTTAAAGTTTTATTTTCACAACAATGAAAATTACTTTTTCATGCTATAATTCACTATTTAAGCTCTAAAAGTACATATTTTAATCAAATTCATGTTGCTTTGGCATCAGCTGGTATTTGTTTAACAAACAATAGGGTTCTTAATTTTTCAAGATTAATTTTTGAAGGCATGGCTAGGAATTTGGAAGGGTCCAAAAAGTTTTTAATGTATCATAGATTCATTCAAGTTTTAGTTAATGACCAAATCACAAACCTACCAGAATTAACAAATACTTGGGATGTCCCCTCTTTCACCAAGAGAACCTTTTCTTTCTTGATAAAGAATGGTAGCTCTTTTTCAGCGACAATAACACCACTATTTGCTAGTATTTTAGCCCAACCAGCTAATCAATAAGGTGAGGAACCTAGCTCAGCTAGTGCTTCTCAGCAAACTCCTTCTCACCAGAGCCCCCAATCATCTGAAGATTCACAATCTTCTTCTCATCATGATGGTAATCATCTAAATTCTGATGAGATGATCCACACACCTGTTGCTTCAATTGTTGCTAGTGGTTCTCCATAGGCAACAACAACAGAGGTGGTAGATGTTGCAAATTTAACTGCTTTGTGCACAAGCTTGTCCAAACAGGTACATGTTTTGCAAAAAGAGAAGCTTGCTCAGGATAAAAGAATTACTGATTTGGAAGCCAATTTGATAAGGCTAAGGAATAAAGTCACTCCTTAGATGAGGCACCACAAGGTAATTCAGAAGGTTGCTCTTAAAAAGCAAAAGTTCAGACACTTTCAGAAAAAGAAACTGAATGCAACCAAACAGGGGAGGAATAATGAAGAACAAGGACCTTCTTCAGATATTCATACAAGGATCTCTGGCAATGACATCAATTTTGAAGCTGACGATGGCATTGAAAATCTTGAGGTTAATGATGGCATAGATAATGATGGTGGATAATGCAAGTTTGGAGCATACAAATATGGAGCTTCAACATGAGGAACTACAACAACCTGCTCATGAGGAACCACAACCATTTGTTGATGAAGATATGGTGGTAACTCAGCCACAACCTCAATCACTAAAACCACAATCACCAAAACTACAAGAAAAATATAGTAGTTTGGACAAGCTTGGTTTTATGAGAAACAGTCTTTCTAAGTACTGTCAAGATCAACAATGAATGTTGAATCAGACAAGACTGGGGAGTTAGATATTGAGAAGACAGCTTCCAAAGGAGAAAAAGTATCTGGAGATACTTTGGTGATAGAAGAAAGAAGTGTGTCTATAACTGGTGAAGTACATTTTGCTGAAGAACCAAGTACTGCTAAGCCAACTGCAAGTACCGCTGATGAAAAAGCTTCACTACCATCTTCTGAAGAAAGCCAAACTCCATCTTTTGGAGAAGATGAGATGATCTCAAAGAGAAGAGCTTAGCTGAGAAAGCAAGGCTAGCAGAAGAAGAGATGAAGACACAACAAGAAAATCTTGCCATTAAAAATAAAGACAAAGGTAAGAAAGTTCAAGCTTCACAACCCACTACAAAAGGTATTATCACTCAGCAACAATCCAATGAAGATGAAGAAAGAAGATCTTCAAGATTATTGAAGAAATTACCTAAGATAAATCCAAAAGATAAGGGCAAAAAGAAATTACAATCTGAGTCTGAAGATGAAAGTGACTCAGATGATGATATAAGCAAAGTCATGAATAATTTTCATCAATCAGAGCATGATGAAGAGGTAGCTCTTAGATTGCAAGAAAAAATGCATGAAGAGGAGTTATAAGAAGAACTTGAAGCCCAAAGAGTGCAGCAAGAATGAAACATAGCAGAGTATGATAGGATTTAGGCTGAACTAAAGGCAAGTGAACTTCTTGCAGAATCCTTAGTAGATGAAGAAAGAGATGCTTATGATGAAGAAGAAAAAGATAAGTTGATTAATGATTTGGTAAAGGAGCAACAAAGATTCTTTGTTGAAAAGAGAAGAAGATAAAAAGTTAAGCCTCCAACTACTATGCAAATCAGGAATCAAATGATGTCTTACCTTAAGAAGGTTAAGCATTTCACCCATGATCAGCTAGTCAGAAAGACTTTTGGTGAAATAAAGACTTTGTATGAACAACACAAGAGGAGCAAAATGAATTTTATTGAGATTGGATCTGAAAAAGACAAAAAGGACATTGAAGATGTAAAGAAACATTTGTAACAACAAAGACAATTTGGAATTACCCCCAGACTTGAGGCAAGTACTGCTGAACATAAAGAAATATCTCCACCTATCAAGACTACATATGCTAGAAAGAAGAAAAAGGTGAAGGAAGTTTCAAAAGAATCAAACACTGATCAAAGGATGGATGAGGGAAATGCAGCTCACAATGTCGAAAAAAAGACTGAAAATGTACAAGCAGTATATACACCGTCAACATTACTTGAAGAAATGGTACATACTGATTTGGAGGAGGGACCCATTGTGTTTGAAGGAACCTCCAAAGGTATTAAAAGGAAGAGATCAACCAAGAAAAAGCAAGAAGCCAAGAAAAAGTCAAAGTTTACAGATCAAGATAGTAATGATGATGAAAGTTGTAGAAAGAACTTGAAGATAGTCAAATTTGAAGATCAATGTATTAATACAGAAATATTTGGAAAGAAGTCATCAATCATAAGACGAACAGGTGATATGAGACAAGGATTAGAAATTCATGGAATAACTAGAACAGATGGAACATTTAGGATGTTCAGGTTGCTAGAAGATATTCTACATATCCTTGACAGATAAGACATTCAAGACCTTAACAGATTTGTTCAAGGACGAAGTGAAGGTCAAGAAGAAACATCACTATTAAGAAATGAATTGAAGTTCATGTATGAGCCACACAATTGTGATCAACAAATATTGAAGGATTTAGAGAATCAGGTTCCTACTTACTAGAGATATTATTACATGCTTCAAGAGAAAAGATATCCTTTTGGAAGAAGGTTGTTAGAGAGGATGTTGTAACGACAACTGGAGATTTCAGAAGAATCTAATGGTGCTTTTGAATTGATCAGAATGGTTAAACAGCAACTCAAGGATTTGGAAAAAGAAGAAGAAGCTGAGAAAGATCCTTAAGTGTTTGACTCTTGGTCACACTTCACAAATGGTTCTCAGTTCACCATGTCTAACACATATAAGAACTGGCTAGTCCATAAGCAAATGGTTTGTGGTAAAGACTTCGTTGAAAGCTGATAGTTTGCTAAAAACTATATGGTTCTAACTTACCATATTTCGAGACAAAGAGTTGGCTAGTCCTAGGTCAAACAGTACTATGTAAAGACATTATCAAATTCGTTGATGGTTGACAATTTACCAAAAATTGTAGAGTTATCAATACACCTTATTCTTTAAGAATAAAGTATTGGCTATTCCAGAGTGTACAACTAACTGGTAAAGAATAAATCAAATCCGTTGATAGTTGATGATTTGCTAAAAATCATGATGCCAATACAGATTGGTTTATTGTTAACTATTTTAATTCAGGTAAGAAGATACACGCAGAAATATGGATTCCTAAGAAGACTCATATTTGAAGATTACAAAAAAGGGAAGAAGGCATATGTGGTGTATGTTTTAACTCAAGAAACTTACAAAGAAGATGTGTTCTTACTACTCAAGGGGAAGTGATCATATATGAAGACAATATTATTGCTGCAAAAGAATGTTCACAAGACACAAGAAGATCACATTTTGAAGACAAAGATGATATTCATGAACACTTGAAGATTATCTTATCAGAAGAAGATCTGCATAAAGTGTTTGGCTACATTCAGTTGGATACAAGTACAAGATTACCAAGTTCAATCCAAGTTTAAAGAAGACTGAAGACATGTATTTTAATACACTCAGCACACAGAGAAACAAGAAAGAAATAAATTATCATTCTTGTTTAGGGGAGGATTGTTGGGAATTATTTTCAAGTACCGTTAGTGCAAGTACAAGTACTGTTAGTGTTGGCAAGTACCGTTAGTGTTAACGCGGTACATAGCAAGTACTGTTAGTTATAATGTAAGTATTGCTATTTTGATAGGACGAATATATCTTTAGAAAAGATATGTCATAGTTATAGTTAGAGTATATCTTATGTGATATACTTAATAGTTTAGAATATTGATAAGATATCGTATGTGATATACTTATCATAATAGAATATTCTAAGGTTTCTAGTGTTCCTAACACTATAAAAGGAACATAGGTATGATGAGTTTATTGCACCTCATTGAAAGTCGATTAATAGAAGATCGAATAGTTAAAAGTAATTTTGTTCTTTTTTTCTTTATAAGTTAGATTCCGCATAACTTATTTAGTTGAGTAAGAGTTCTCAAGTGCTCTAGTTTGATTACAAGCTATTGTACAAATTCTTAACAGAATATAGATCCATTCAAAATGGATCAACATGAATTGTTCAGCATCTTACTTCTCCCTATACTCCACAACAAAATGGTGTATCTGAAAGGAGAAATCGTACATTATTAGATATGGTACGATCTATATTTAATCTTATAACTTTATCATTATCCTTTTGGGATTATGCTTTAGAGTCTGTTGTTCGCATTTTAAATGTGGTTCCCACAAAAAAGGTTGATAAGACACCATATGAACTATGTCATGGCAAGAAGCCATATTTGTCTTATTTAAAGGTCTAGGGTTGCGAGGCGTATGTGAAACGTGACTCGGGTGACAAACTCCAACAACGATCTGTGAAATGTATCTTTGTAGGATACCCTAAGGAAACTATGGGTTACTACTTTTATTATCTACCTGAGAACAAAGTAATTGTTGCTAGGTATGGAGACTTCCTTGAAAATGATCTTGTAAATCAAGAATTCAGTGGGAGAAATTATGATCTTGAAGAAAGTCATATAAATACATTACCTTCTGAAAATACTAGCAAAATAATTCCTGTAGAACCAGAAAGTCTGGCGGTTCCACCGAAATTAGTTCCTCTTCGTAGATCCGAAAGGATTAAAAATGCAAATATAAATATATGTCTTAACATAGAGGATGATGATGAAGTAGGGGATCTTGGAGAACCTGCTAATTATAAATCCGCCATGCTTGATCCTGAAAGGGATAAGTGGATGGTTGCTATGGATGAGGAAATGAAATCAATGAAAGTTAATGATGTTTGGATTCTTGTAGATCCACCACCAAATACTAAAGTAGTGAGACATAAGTGGATATACAAGAAGAAAACCGACATGGACGGAAAAGTACAATCCTATAAAGCTAGTTTAGTAGCTAAAGGTTTTACTCAAACTTTTGGCATAGACTACGAGGAGATATTTTCTGTAGCAGACTTAAGAGCTATTAGGATTCTCATAGCTATAACAACATACTATGGCTATGAGATATGGCAAATGGATGTTAAAACTGCCTTCTTGAACGGTCGCTTAGATGAAGATATCTATATGCAACAACCGGAAGGGTATGTTGATCCTAAGAATCCAAAATACGTGTGTAAACTTCAAAGATCTATTTATGGTTTGAAGCAAGCATCTTGTCAATGGAATAAACGATTTGATGAAGATATCAAAATGTTTGGATTTATTCAAAATCGTGATGAGCCATGTGTATATCGCAAAGCTAGTGGGAGTGATGTAGTATTTCTAGCCCTATATGTTGATGACATATTAATCATGGGAAGTAACATTCCAAGACTTAAAGTTGTTAAGGATTATCTTGGTAAATGTTTTTCTTTGAAGGATTTAGGAGAAGCTGCATACATTCTATGAATTAAGATCTATCGGGATAGGAAAATACAGTTAATTGGTCTAAGTCAAGATGCTTATATAGATAAGATATTGAAGAAGTATAACATGCATAATTCCAATAAAGGTTTTTAACCTATGGAAGCTAAGCACAATCTGAGTCATGAGATGGATGCATCAACTCCTGAAAAGGAGGCATACATGCAAAAGGTGCCTTACGCTTCGGCTGTAGGATCTATAATGTATGATGTAAGATGCACAAGGCCTGATGTGGCGTTTGCTCAGAACTTGGTCAGTAGATACCAACAGAATCCAGGGAAGCTCCACCGGACTGATGTTAAACATATTCTAAAGTATTTGAGGAGTACGAAAGATATGTTTTTGGTATTTGGAGGGAAACCAGACACATAACTGAATGTGACAGGTTTCTGTGATGCGTCCTGGCAATGTGACAAAAAGACGATACAAAGTCTTAGACGGGTTATGTGTTTGTTATCAATGGAGGAGAAGTTGACTGGAAGAGCAAGAAACAGACAACGATTACAATGCATGCTACTCAATCTGAGTACATGGCTGCTTCAAAAGCTGCAATGAAAGTTGTTTGGATTTGAAAGTTTATTGGAGATCTTGGAGTGATGCCTTCAATTAAAGAACCTATTGATATATATTGCGACAATTCTGCTGCAATAATATTCGCCAATGATTCTGGAGTCATGAAAGGAGCCAGACACTTTAAACGTAGACATCACTACGTCCGAGAACAAGTTGAAGCTCGTGAAATAAAATTAATAATATTTCACACAGATGATAACGTAGCTGATCTTTTAACTAAGGCTTTCCCTAGACCAAAGGTGGTTAAGCAAGCCAAGGCAATTGGGTTGCAACTAGCTAGCGAACTCATGCAATAAATCCGTGATTAGTAATTGGATAAAAGATGTTATGACATTATTATTTAATAAAATAAAGATTGGGTTTCGTTTATTCTTATTATTTAATTTTGTATCCTATTTTACATGTTTTTTTAATCCATGAATAAATTGTTATGCTAAATGTCCGTTGTCGATTAATAATATGGGAATAATATTAAATTAAGACAAATCAAAATAGCGATTGAGTATACTTGAAAGTATATTGATCGATTTTGGATAATATTTGATGAATCAAATATTGGACTTATCCCAACTGTTTTTACTTTGTGGATCTTTGTCATCAAGTAAATCATAAATAGTTATCCTTAGACTTGAGATACCAATAAACTGTTATGAATCTAATGCATCTCTGTGGAATAATCTAACGCTAAACGTAACTGGTAGCTATAAAGATTATTTTCGGAAGTGTTGCAAAATTCATAAGTTTTGCTTGTAGTCAATATGAAATTTATTTCCTCCAACTTCGGTTTGGAGTTTTAATACAGTTGGGCCCCTCGTGGGATTAGTAATATGTTTGTGTGGCCACACCCGAATTTGTTTTAGTAAGCTTGCTGAATTTGTGAACGAGAAACATAATGGTTAATGAAAGGAATGACTAAGATCCATATCCTTATTAACGTTGTACTAGAAATAAAATGATAACAATAATGATAAATCATTAAAAGGTTTTATCCAGGATACCTTACTCGAGTTGTACTAGAGACATTGATAGTGTAACTAGACGCTAGTCAATGTAATCACGATATTCGAAATATGTCCAAGTGGGAGCTGAAAGTATATGGACTTATATTTAATAGTCGTGTGATATGATATCAAACTCGAGATTACGGGATTGCACTCAATACGTAAAGAGTTAATTTATTTAATAAATATATTTATTGTATTTATTAATTTATTTAATAAATATATATTTATGTATTTAATAAATTAAACTAAGCTTTAACTTTAACGACCGTTAAATATTAAGAGTTAAGTATAAACGATCGTTGTGGAATAAATAAGAAGAAAAGAAGGTTTCGGAAACACCCTTGTGGGTGTAACCGACCGTCGGACTAAGAGGGGAAGAAGGGAAAGATTTTCTTTTCTAATTGGTTTATTACTTAGACTTCAAGAAAGTTTAAGGCCTATATAAACACTCCTTTCCCCTCATAATTTTTCACTGTTTCTCTTCTTTTCTTTTGAGTCGATCGCCACACCAAAACCAAAGAGGGTTTCGGTTGGTTTTCTTGTTCTTTTTGTTTAGCCTATAATCTAGTCATAGCCCTCTCTAGGGTTGTTGGGTATATTTAGCGTTAAACTCGGTTTACACGTGCTAAATTCACGGTGAACTCGTTGTATTACGTGTGTATAAGATCGTAATATAGTCTTACTTTAGACTATATCTTGGTGGTATACGGTATAAACCCGAATTGGTGATTCATTCTTTATCTTGTGGATTTGCTTTAGCAAAAAGGTATGTAACCCCAATTCGATTAATTATAATTGTGTTATCATGATCTTGTTAAATCGCTTCCGCTATATATGTGCTTTGATCTCGTTTAGGGTTTTATATAATTGTTATGATGTTAATAAACCTTCAACCGTTGCGTCTGGCAAGCGGATCCGGTAGAAAGAAACATTTATGGCAAAACTGAAGGCAAATAGCTCGGGGTGAAGCTTGGTGTTTGAGGTTGTGTGAAGGTGCAATGGTGTACACAGGTAATAAAGTGGGTGTGTCATGTAGTTGCCCAAGTAGTTTTTACATTTTGTTGTGTGTGTGCATGATGCTAAAGCTCTTCAAGAGCGCATGTGTAACATAAGACATAGCAGTGTGTATGTGCCCGTGTACTTCTTATTTCAGTACGCACAATTATGGTCATGTACTGTGCGGGCTATGTATTGTTATTTTAAACATGTGGGTGCGTGGCCTATTGGTCACATTAAATGTGAACGCGTATTGTTGTGCATTAAGACATGTGACTATAATGTGTGTGGCAACAGGAAAAGAATATGGGTTGAGCCAAAAAAATAAACCAAAATAATGTGTTTTCGGTAAATAACTGTACATGGTTTGATGGCTGCAGCTCAACCATTGGTGTGGACTGGTCATCACCATGACGGGGATGTGGCCGAATATGGCTTGTACCAGTTCTGATGCACTTAAACCCTCTGTTTTGTCTTTAAGCGCCATTTGTTTATCCATTTCAATCGGTTGTTGGGTGTTGATGATGGTGTCGACCGTGAACTCCCCGAAACCTTTTTCTTGATGATGGAGAAAACCATATCACAAATGTCCTCTTTTGGCCAATGATATTATTGATTTCTTTCGACATTGTTCGTCTATCGACTGTTGTGTATTTGCGTGCCAGATCAGAACATTGATGGCCCCTGATTTCAAGACCAACCTGTGAAAAGAATGTGAAATTTGCTGTTGCACTTCCGTCATGCATGCTTGCTTTGAATATGTACATGTTAGGTAAATTATGTTCGATGTAAAATCTATTATAGGAGGCACATCATTATATGGTGGATAGTTATATTAGGTTTAGTTCCCTTACTTAAAGTTAGGATGTCCTATATCGTCGTGATGTTCACAAACGTAGACTCCCCCGTATGCTTTTGGCTTCTTGATACACTTTCCACAAGACACATAATACCAATGTTTGTTTTAGACAACGGTTGTTATTGTTGCGGCACATGTGAACTCCACGCCTTGAAGTAGCTAATATGTTAGACTTGTTGAGAAACGGTTTATGGGAAGACGTCATATTGTTGTGTGCGCATACCTTGAAGTCGTCCGGGTTTTATTCTAACAAAGCAGATAGCGGTTGGGTGTTGGTTCTTTTGGCATCCCTTGGGGCACAGAAGAAAACCACTTGTTCCTATCAACGGCTGTAAAACAACAACAAAAAATCAACGACCTCCACTCAATATACCAATGGTCTAAAGAGCACACTCGCCAACTGCGCTAGAAGCAGATTCAAGTATATACTTGCAAACACTTTTAATTTAGGGCTTTTTAACACGTATTTGATTTTCTTTTTATTTATTTCTAATACCTTTATATTAATAATAGCAATATCTAATATATAATAATTTTAATAAATAAAAACTAACTATTTTAAAATTTTAATATTTTTATAAAATTTACATATATATTTTTGTGATTTTTTTGTCTTCATAAAATTTTTCCGTCAAAATTTGTATTCAATTTTGAAACTTTTTCAACTAATCATGGCGTTTTTTTTTTTTTTTTGAAAGGCAATTTATTTCAAGCAAAAACAATAGAATACAAACAAAAGCATCCACTATATAACCAAAATGGTTAATAAAGGGACCCAAAAATCCAAAACAGCAACAATAGATACAAAGACACAAACTTGCGTTCTATTTTATTTACATGTCAAAATCAAATGATTTAGTTTGTTCAATTTTTTCTACAATTTTCATTTCTAATAAAAACTTCAAAATGATGTGATTTTTTTAAATTATATAAAAGACTTGTTTTACTAATACGCGAAAGGGCTATAGAAGATCCGTGTGGGGGTTGGTTGAAAGGTGAGACCAAACCCGCGTGCCTTTAATGGTGGACATGTTAGAAGAGCACATGCCAATTTCAGACGCCTTCTATTTTTTTATACTATCAAAAAGGTCTAAAAAGAAAACTTTTATATACTTGATCGTCATTTTTGAAAATATGAAATTTTAGTCCACGTTTCAAAGAAAACCATTGAAAAGGAAACTTAGCACGAAAGTCGTACACGTTGATCCATCCAAAGACGCACACACCAAATGACCGAAGAGAATGGGAGTCACACAAACACATCAACCACACAACACCTTTTCTATAATTATTTGACTAGATTTTATTATTATTATTTCTTTTTATTATTATTATAGAAATTATTTTATTAAAAGATTTAAAAAAATTAAAAAAAAATTACAATAAAATAGAAGAAAGTGAAGACGCTATCAAACTTTGGTCCATCACTTTATTATTCATTTTCTTATTATTACTTATTTTTATTGTTATTTATATAATATCATTTGTTTATCTAACTTTGAAAACTTTAAAAAAATTTAGAGTCTGTTTAGTTGCAGAAAAATCTCCCACCTTTTTAGAAAACTTTTCATTTAAAAAGTGAACAATAAAAAACTTTATTTGTATTTTTTTAATATTTTTCATAAAATATAAAATTTTCATTCTCCACTTTTACATAGAAAAATAATAGTAGAAAACATTATTTTACACTTTTTTTATTTTTTCTCCTTCCAACACTTTTCTACTTTTTGAAAAAAAAACCCATATAAACGAGTTTTCAAAATTTTCAAACTCTTTTTTAGAAAAAACAAACTTTTTCGTTTTTTAGAAAATTAGAAACAGAAAATTATGAAAAGTTTTATACAACTAAACAGGCCCTTAAGGGCTCGATAGTAGTATATGAATAAAAAGTAGTGAGTTCGAATTTTGGTTTCTGCTCTTTTCAATTGGGGTTTCGTTTAGAAAAAAAATTTACTTTTGTGAATTTATTAACGCGAGTATTGTTGAAAAAAAACAGGTTATTGGTCGTTAGTTAAATAATTAGTTTTTTATTTTATTTTTTTTAGTTTTAGTGTTATTTATGAAACGCTTTTTATATAAAACAGTTTATTTAAATTATTTAATTATATCATGAAATAAATAAAAAAAGCTTATGTATTACTTTTTTTATTCACAATTAAAAACTTTTCACAAAATATAATGTCATTAAAATTTTGACATCATAAAACATTAATTTTTTCTTATAGCATCACTCTACCATTTTCATAGATGGAATTTTTAAAAGGCGGGGCTATGGATCCTCTAAAAATCGATCTTATATATATTTTATGTCTTTTCCAATATAATTTTAGTTATTTTTAATTAAAAAATTAAACGTAATATAAATCGCCGACCTAAAATAAATATTTTTTAAATTAACCCATCTGCAAAAAAATGTTTAACTTCCGTCCGTGACCACTCTCGATGTTCTTAGTATAAAAAAAACTATCATTTTAACTTTTCTACTATTTATTTACTCTATCAAAATATTTAAGAACATAACTAGACAATGAATTATATATACTACATAAATATAGAGTAACAGACAACTTTCTTATATAAAATATGAAAAAAAAAAAAAAAGATGTTCTAAGACACATTCAACTAAATATAGCAACATATCTATTTGATCTCAAGCTCTCTAACACTTTCATAAGTTAACTTATGAAGAAGTCAATCCACATGTTAGATCGTGTAAATTTCATTTGTTGCTCAAAAAGTCAACACACTTTTGTTTTTGTTGATCTCAACACTTCTTTTACCCAAATAGCAAAATTAATTTCATGTTCTGCTTTCCTAAAAATGGCAAATATATTGCATAAAATGAACACAACAAAAACACTACAGCCTAATCCGAGATCGGTGGTTTTTTGTCTTGTGATTTTTTCTGTTCATATAAGAATTTGATATCGGTGGTCAAAATGAGCACACAACTTTAAGGTGCCAAAACACATAAATTATCAAGTTGGTCAAACTGTGGTTAACTGACTTCCAGTTTTTTGTATTTTTATACTACTTTAATATCATAATCATGTCCACAAATATGTAGCTTAACCAACACTATCATTCAAATTGCTTGATTTATAAAACAAAACAAAGTTTGGTTCGTTATATGGTTTTCCATATAAAATGTTTAGATATTTTTAGTAATGTACGTAATAATACGTAATACTTATGTGTAATACTTATGTGACACTTTAGGTAAATCCCACATCGGCTTGGCTGTGGTCAGAAGAAATCCATATTTCATAAGATAACAGTCGTCTTTTCATAACATAACGCGTTTTGTGGTCTACTGTAAGTGGGGTTCTTAGGAACTGGCAGTTAAGCGTGCTCATGAGAGAGTAGTACTGGCTTGGGTGACCTGACGGGAAGTCTTCACAAGAGGGCCACAAAGCAAAGCCGTGAGCTTGCGGGCAAAGCGGACAATATTGTGGTCTGAGTAGACGGGATGTTACAACTTAAACTTCAACTTATCATACTATTTTATAAAACATTTAACTTTTTTATGTATAAAATACTTAAAAAATTTAAGTTACAATATATAATATTATTAGTACAAACAAAACAAGCATACATATTAAAAATAGAAAACTTAAATCGTGTAATTATACTATTAAAACAACACATTATATTAAATTTTATAATTAAAACACCTCATCATCCTAACTTACAACTAAAATAACACATAATACAAGTATTAAGACATAATTAAAAATCAATTAAAACATAAAAACACAACCAAATGCCACTTGGTCTAGCGGTATGTGAGTGACCCTCTAACCTCAACGTTACGGGTTCAAGTCTCAATAATCAATAGAGACATGTGAGATAGAAATTGTGTGAGTTGTAAAAAAAAACATAATTTCATACTTATATTAAAACTAATTTGTATATAATAATTAATACACATTTAGTGGGTGTTTGGGATTGCGTTTGGAACCAGATTATCTACTTATTTCATTTTCAAAATGGAGATAACTTAAAATTAGTGTTTGGATAATAAAAGGAAAAAGTTTTGAAAATGTAAGTGATGAGCTACTTATTTCATTTTCAAAATGGAGAAAAGTTAAAATGAGTTTATTTTAGTGATTTTATCTATCAAATAATCAGATAATCAAATTTGTCAAACACTCAAAAACTGATTATCTGATTATTTCGATTTCAAACAAAATAATCAAATCTAAACACTATTTCTAGAATGACGTTTTCAAAATAATAATTAGCTGATTATTCATTTTCAAAATTAATAGTTTATTTTCAATAAGTAATCCAAAACACCCCCTTAAAAATAAATTTAATTAAAACTAATTAATATGTAACTAATACACTTTATCACTTAAATATACAATTATATACTTTATACACATTGAACACCGGTTAAAAACATGTATCTATTAAATCGTACATATGTTGTCTGGTGTACATAGTTTTGAAAACCGCATCGGACCAACGGGTGCAACTGGAACCGGATTAACAATCGATCCGGCTAGCCAAAAAGCCGTCAGAGTACGAACCGAATAGACTCCATCAAAATCGATAAAAATGTCTCATTATATAAATTTGTGCTATTTTTTTAACGACACATAAATCCGTACTACTTATAAAAGAGATTGCACTATCTCCTCAAAATTTAAAATAGTACACTTTTACAAGCTTTTGATACAAATTTGTACAACACAAGAACTTCATAATTTATTATTGTATTAATTGTAGAGCAATACATATTAAATGACAAAGTGAATACAAGTTAATATGCAACATTTACAAATGATTATTGTTATAAACTTTTTTTTTTGCATACATCTAACTTGTTCACAAATGTAAATTGAATATTAAATATGCGTTTGATTTTGAACATATCAAAATAAGAAGATTTTAAGGTTATTATAATAAATAAAAACGTGTAAATATATAAACTACCAAGATTTTCTATATTTACACATTATATCTTAATATCTTATAAAAGAGATTGATATATTTTTTCTTCATTTAATGAATAAATTTTAAGTAATTCAACTTTTATAACACATTGTACAATATTTAATGCAAATAACTTAAATAAATATTAAAAATCTCTTTCTTCATTAATGAAAAAGTTTATGTAATATAACTATTAAAACACATTATATAACATTTAATGCAAACAATAATACATATTATTACATTTTCTTTCTTTATTAATGTAAAAAAAATTAAGTAATAGAATTACTCAAGCATATCTTACAACCTTTAATTCAACTTTTCAACACAACTAAATAACATTTATGTAACATTAATACAATACAATTAAAATGCTAGAATTACACTCTTTAAATAGCCAAATACATTAAAACACATAATTAATCTTACTCTTAAAACACCTATTACTAAAAAATAAAGGGTTTTGCTAACTAATGCCCACTGGACAAATGTTAGTCGCCAATAAATAAACACAAACTTTTCAAAAATAAAACAACTTTTTCACATTGTACAATATAAACAAGCTATAACTAATTAAAATATAAATAAAAAATAACCAACTACATAAAAGTTACTCAAATCATAAATTTTCGTTTTTCAAAATGTCGTTGTAAGGAAATATAAAAGTAAAATACTGTTTGCCGAAAATTATGTTACAAGGTACCAGCTGTTGCAACGCGCGTGTACCCTGCTAGTAATATTATGACGAATGTTAAAGAGATTAACAAATATTTTTCACGATCAATCATCACAATTTCATAATACTATTTTTATATAAAGTAGTTTATTATTACTTAAAGTTATCCAACTTAAAATTATCATCATTATTTGTAAAGTTATTACTGAAAAATATCTATACTCGTAAAATATTATACTCGCGGAGTTTTAGTTTCATGGTATCCGCAGTTAGGGGTGAGAATCGGGATGGGTTGGTCGGGTTCGTGTTATTCGGGTCGAGTCGAAGTCGAATCAAGGCTACAAATAATTTACCCGAACACGACCAGATTTAACTCGGGTTATTTGGGTTCGGGTCTATTCAGGTCGATTTAGTCGGGTTTATTCTGGTTCGGGTCAACTCGAATTCGAGTAAAAAAAATTACTCTTTTTAATAGAATTTATATTAAAATTAAATATAATTTTTTTTAACAACATTTCTTACTCGGGTCAATCGGGTTGACCCGAACCCGAATTAGATATAAATTATATACCCGATGTTTGACCCAATTTCGAGTTCGAGTTAATCGAATTGACTCGATTAACCCGAATTGACATTTGAACCCGACTAACCTGACCCAAATATGCTCGAATCGGGTCAGATCAGGGCGAAAATATTGACACCCATATCCACAGCCGCTGTTATATCTATTAATGCATTATTACAATCAAAACAAGTCTAGAACATTAAATAACAATAGTTAAAATCTCATAATTTAATATCAGTCTCATATTAAAGTTAATTAATACTATAATAACTAATACACATTTAAAGATAAAAATAATTAAAACTAATTAATATATATAACTAATGACCATATTATTTAAAAATATAATTATATATTCATATTGTATAACAACGAAAAACGTATATTTACAAAAACTGTCTGAAATGGGTTCAACCGGAACATGAGTGGTCACCGGTTCGACTAGCATATAAATGTCGTTCGAAAACGAATTAACTGAAACCTATAAAAATGAGTGAACGGGACAAGATCGATATTATTTTCTTTTTGTTCTTCTTCGACCAATCACATGGTACCCGCCGTTAGATCGCCGAGTACCATACTAGTTTTCATATATGTATACAAGGTGCTACTATTAAGAGTTAAGACCCTCTAGCTAAAAAATTGAACGGTATAAAAGTTTCGTAACTTTTGTTTCTTTGTTCTTTCCTTCACAATGTAACGTAGTTTTATGTTTCGTATTTTCAACAGTTTAATACTTTTGATATATTAAACTTTATAATTTTCATTCTATATTTAGTTCAATTAATTTATTAAAAAAACCAAAAAACGTAAGAGGGATACATATAGCTTTTTTGAGGTGTCTTTTGGACAATCGGCTTTACTGCTTTAGCAAGAGACTTTTATAAGACTATTTAACGAATTAGTTACAACTGAAATATATTAATGTAAAATCACAAAAAAGTATATAAAAAATAAATTTAGCTAATCACTTATAAATGCTTCAATAAAAGTATGTTTGACGCAATGAGTTGAGACTAAGGTGAGATTAGAGTCGAGCTGTAACTTATACGACGAAAGTTAAAGGTTATATTATAAAAAGCTATTTGTCGAATTAGTTAAAGTTGAATCTTATTGATATAAAACCACATTAAAATCAATCAAATTAAACTCATATATGTTCCAAATTTTTTTGCGATAATTCATCATATTTTGAAAGCATTTAAGTGATTTGACATGTTATAAGCTATCATAAGCCTTCTACTATATGATTGAGCATATGTAGGCTTCTGGCTTATAAAAGGTGTTGGGGTTTACTTCGTTCCAACAGGGTGAAGATAATCAATAGCCTAATTACGTACCAATGAATGGTTACCGGATATCTCTTGGAGTCGTGTAATCACTTTCCAAAGAAGATTATTCGACCCTATGCTTGGGTTAACACGAATACCTCCTTGGGATAAAACCAAGAGTTAGTTCTTGTTTTAGGCACAAATCAAGAACTCTGTGCGTGTAAGTGTTTCTTGTTTCTGTATCTTTCATGCAAAATATGATCACTATTTATAGTGATCCTATTCCTTAAGGAATGTAACTCCTAGTCAAAGGTATTAAGAGCATTAATCGGCCTATTAATCTCATAATTACCTTCATAAAGCATAGTGGTTACATGACCATAAACCTGGTCATCAAGTCAATATTCAACCCTTATTAACTGGTCAAAGAGGTTACAAAGACTTTGTGCATCACCAGGAGCAACGTCCTAACCGGGAGCAGCTTCCTAACCAGGAGCAGCTTCCTGACCAGGAGCAGCTTCCTGACCAGGAGCAACTTCCTGACCAGGAGCAACTTCCTGACCAGGAGCAGCTTCCTACTGATATCACAACCACTATATTGAGTCCAGGGAGGTAAGGGACTTAATGGGTGTACACTCCGTACCTCCAAACCCATTTACAAGTATTACCCGTTCCCACAATTGCACTAAATTTCCAACAATCCTCCCCAATTTAGTACAATTCCTTTTTGCATGAAAATCAACTTTAGCAAAACCAGTGCATAAATGAAAATGTCCTGAGGATTGAATTTCCATCTTAGTACATCACTCCAAATATTCGAGAATCAGGGTGTTCTAAGAATTGAACCCTTCAACTACTTTGAACACCTGAAGATAACATACACCCAAGTTTTCAAACACTTAAAACGCTCCTGACACCATACAAGCCATGTGTCCATATCCAATTCATAAATGTTGTAAGAGCCAAAGTCTATGCTCCTTGAGGCGGCGAAACCTCAACATTTACATAGGTGGTTCCTCTTTAGTTCATGCTCCTGCTTAAGCACTTTTTCAAAGAAATTAACCATTAAGAAGTTTATAACTTCATCCTCCTTTCAGCAGGTACAAGCACATCCTTGGGATGATATGTAAAACATGTGCTTCAGTCCCCTGAATGTTCAGCTTTCCACATTGAACTCAGCTCCCAAGTTTCCTCAGGAGGGAGTTGGGTGTCCTAGCATTCAGTGACTAGAGTGGACTTTTAAACCCATCCCTTTACCAGACTTTATAACCAAGTCTCTAGCCAATCCCTTCGTCAAGTGATCAACTAAGTTTTGTTGAGACCTCACAAACTCTATTGATATCACCCCATTCATGATCAACTCACGAATCATGCTATGTCTAACACCTAAGTGTCTAGACTTGCCATTGTACATCTGGCTATGTGCCTTAGCCAATGTAGCTGCACTATCACAACGGATAGATATGGGTGCCATAGGTTTGACCCACAATCGAATCTCAAGAAGCAAGTTTCTCAACCATTCAGCTTCTTTACCAGCAGCTGCTAGAGCCACAAATTCATATTCCATTGTTGAACCAGTAATGCAAGTTTGCTTCTTGGATGCCCAAGAAATTGCACCACCACCAAGAAGGAATACCCAGCCACTGGTGGATGAATAATCAAATCCAAACACTATTTTCTAGAATGACATTTTAAAAATAATGATTATCTGATTATTTATTTTCAGAATTAATAATTTGTTTTCAATAAGTAATCTCAAACACCCGCTTAAAAATAAATTTAATTAAAACTAATTAATATGTAATTAATACATTCTATTACTTAAATATACAATTATATATACCGTATACACATTGAACATCTGTTAAAAACATATCTATAAAATCGTACATATGTTGTCTAGTGTATATAGTTTTGAAAACCGCATCGGACCAACGGGTGCAACTGGAACCGGATTAACAATCGGTCCGGCTATCCAAAAAGCCGTCAGAGTACGAACCGAATAGGCTCCATCAAAATCGATAAAAATGTCTCATTATAAATATGTGCTATTTTTTTAACGACACAGAAATCCGTATTACTTATAAAAGAGATTGCAATTATCTCCTCAAAATTTAAAATAATACACTTTTACAAGCTTTTGGTACTAATTTATACAACACAAGAACTTCATAATTTATTACTGTATTAATTGTAGAGCAATACACATTAAATGACAAAGTGAATACAAGTTAATATGCAACATGTATAAATGATTATTGTTATAATTTTTTTTTTGCATACAATTATCTAACTTGTTCACAAATGTAAGTTGAATATTAAATATGCGTTTGATTTTGACATATCAAAATAAGAAGATTTTAAGGTTATTATAATAAATAAAAATGTGTAAACATATAAACTATCAAGATTTTATATATTTACACATTATATATTACTATCTTATAAAAGAGATTGATATCTTTTTCTTTATTTAATGAACAAAATTTAAGTAATCCAACTTTTATAGCATATTGTACAATCCTTAATGCAAACAATTTAAATAAATACTCCCTCCGTCTCAAAATAATAGTCTCTCTTTCCTTTTTAGTTCGTCCCAATTTAATTGTCCACTATTAAAAATAAATATGACTGTTTGGTAAAGTTTATGATATTACCCTTACTTAAAAATATTATTACAAACTTTAAAAAGATTTAATTAATTAGTTAAGGGTAAAATTGTCATTGTGCTAAAAAGTATGAGAGAGAAAGCTGTAATTAATATACTTTTCTTAAATTGTGTATTTTTTATCAGGGGACAATAATTTTAGGACGGAGGGAGTATTAAAATCTCTTTCTTCATTAATGAAAAAGTTTATGTAATATAATTATTAAAACATGTTATATAACATTTAATGCAAACAATAATACATATTATTACATTCTATTTCTTTATTAATGTTAAAAAAATTAAGTACTACTTAATAGAATTACTCAAGCATATCTTACAACCTTTAATTCAACTTTTCAACACAACTAAATAACATTTATGTAACATTAATACAATACAATTAAAAGGCTAGAATTATAATCTTTAAATAGTCAAATACATTAAAACACATAATTAATCCTACTGTTAAAACACCTATTATTACTCTCAAAAAAATTAAGTACTACGTAATAGAATAACTCAAGCATATCTTACAACCTTTAATTCAACTTTCAACACAACTAAATAACATTTATGTAACATTAATACAATACAATTAAAAGGCTATAATTACAATCTTTAAATAGTAAAGTACATTAAAACACATAATTAATCATATTCTTAAAACGCCTATTACTAAAAAATAAAAGGGTTTGGCTAATCAATGCCCACTGGGCAGAGGTTAGTCGACAATAAATAAACACAAACTTTTCAAAAATAAAACAATTTTTTCACATTGTTCAATATAAACAGGCTATAACCAATTAAAATATAAATAAACATAATCAATTATGTCGTTCAAAGAAAAAAATATAACCAACTACATAAAGTTACTCAAATCATAAATTTTCGTTTTTCAAAATGTCGTTGTAAGAAAATATAAAAGTAAAATATTGTTCGCCAAAAATTATGTTACAGGGTACCAGCCACTGTAACAAGCGGGTACCCTGCTAGTAATATTATGACGAATGTTACAGAGATTAACAAATATCATTCACGATCATCACAATTTCATAATACTTTTTTTATATGAAATAGTTTATTATTACTTAAAGTTGTCCAACTTAAATATAGCATCATTATTTGTAAAGTTATTAATGAAAAATATCTATACTCGTAAAATATTATACTCGCGGATTTTTAGTTTCACGGTATCCGCAGTTAGGGGTGGGAATCAGGACGGGTTGGTCGAGTTCGGGTTATTCGGGTCGGGTCGAAGTCGAATCAAGGCTACAAATTATTTACCCGAACCCGACCTGATTTCAACTTGGGTTAGTCGGGTTTGGGTCTATTCAGGTCGATTTAGTCGGGTCTACTCGGGTTTGGGTCAACTCAAATTCGAGTAAAAAAATTACTCTTTTTTAATATAATTTATATTAAAATTAAATATAATTTTTTTAACAAAATTTCTTACTCGGGTCAATCGGGTTGACTAAAACCCGAATTAGATATAAATTCTATACCCGATGTTTGACCTAATTTCGAGTTCGGGTTAGTCGGGTTGACTCGATTAACCCGAATTAAAATTTGAACCCGACTAACCTGACCCGAATATGCTCGAATCAGGTCAGGTAAGGGCGGAAATATTGACACCCATATCCACAACCGCAATGCATGAATATCATGTTATATATATTAATGCATTATTACAATCAAAACAAGTTTAGAACATTAAATATTAATAGTTAAAATCTCATAATTTAATATGAGTCTCATATTAAAGTTAATTAATATATAATAATTAATACACATTTGCAGATAATTTTTTTAAAAATAAATTAATATATATAACTAATGATCATATTATTTAAAAATACAATTATATATTCACATTGTACAATAAAGAAAAACGTATATTTACAGCAACTATCTGAAAATGGGTTCAACCGGAACATGAGTGATAACCGGTTCGGCTAGCATATAAATGTCGTTTGAAAACGAATTAACTGAAACCTATAAAAATGAGTGAACTCGACCAGACCGATATTATTTTCTTTTTGTTATTCTTCGACTAATCACATGGTACCCGCCGTCAAATCGCCGAGTACCATACTAGTTTTCATATATGTATATAAGGTGCTACTATTAAGAGTTAAGACCCTCTAGCTAAAAAAATGAACGGTATAAAAGTTTCATAACTTTTGTTTCTTTGTTCTTTCCTTCACAATGTAACGTAATTTTATGTTTCGTATTTTCACTGATATATGTTAAACTTTTGATATGTTAAACTTTATAATTTTCATTATATATTTAGTTCAACAAATTTATTAAAAAACCAAAAAAGTAAGAGGGATACAAATAGCTTTTTTGAGGTGTCTTTTAGACAATCGACTTTAGCCAGAGACTTTTATAAGACTATTTAACGAATTAGTTACAACTGAAATATATTAATATAAATCACAAAAAAGTATATAAAAGATAAATTTAGCTAATCACTTATAAATGCTTCAATAAAAGTATGTTTGACGCAATGAGTTAAGTCTAAGGCGAGATTAGGGTCGAGCTGCAACTTATACGACGAAAGTTAAAGGTTATATTATAAAAAGCTATTTGTCAAATTAGTTAAAGTTAAATCTTATTGATATAAAACCGCATTAAAATCTATCAAATTAAACTCATATATATTTCAAATTATTTTGTGATAATTCATCATATTTTGAAAGCATTTAAGTGAGTTGACATGTTATAAGCTATCATAAGCTACTATATGATTGAGCATATGTAGGCTTCTGGCTTATAAAAGGTTGCATACGTTTATGTAACAAATGAGACTTATTATATAAGATGATTTAATTTGAAACCTCGAGCCTGTATAAACCCCGTTGCCAAACATAACTTAATTATTGTACAAACAAAAATTACTTTATATACTAATTTATTCCATAAATTAGTTTTTTTAAAGCTCTGTCCCCATAAGCCTTAGATAATCCCGATGTTAAACATAGTCATATAAAGAGAAATAAAATTAGTTAAAATTTAATGTATAAGTTTAAAAAGTAAATGATCTTTTACTTAGTAAAGCAAAATGTTTTATGAGAATTCTCTATGTTATAAAAATTAATTCTTTCTTTAATTAGTAATATTTGTTTAAACTAAATATTTTTTAAGATTTTAAAAAATAATTGAAACCAAATTAATAAAAAAGTCTACTATAAAATGAAAAAAATGTGAAGATTTATGAAGGAATTTGATAGAGAAAAAAAGACATATAATTATATGAGTCAAATTTGTGAAAATAAAAAACTTTAAAAAAAATTAATAAAACTTTAGCTGTTAAATTTTCAATAAATTATATATAGTTAAGTGAAACTTATAATTTTTTTTATATTTTTACAATAATTTTTAAAAATAAACAAATACCCCTTATATTTTAACCCTCTTAATATCTTAAACATGCAAAATATATAAAATCTATTTAAATAATAAATACACCATAAAAATTTAATTTAAAACGAAATACATATGTGTAAATTTATGCATGCACAAAACTTATAACTAGTAATATTAGACAAAAACACTCGTAACTATAAAAGTCAACCACTCATAAATATAAAACTAAACATTTTGTTAATTATTAATTACAATTTAATCAATAAACTTTTTTTTATCTTCACTTGCTTCACATATAGGTATAGTTGCGGATATAATTGCGACTAGGACTGAAGTTAAAGCTAGACTTATATTATAAGCCAAAATTAAAATTTTTAATTTTAAAATTTGCTTGGCACATGTATTGAGGCTCAAGTTTATTATTTCAAAATTACTAAAAATGACATAATTAAATGAGATTTTGTGATTTGTTAAATATTTTTGTAATAAATAAATAATTTATGGTTTAAAAGCCTCATGCTAAAGTTTTTAGCCATTTTATAAGGTTGAGGCTTATTGAGACTTAGGATTTATATGCCTTTTACAAGTCCACGTAACAAATGAGACTTATTTTATACGCCGACTTATTTTAAAAGCTCAAGCCCTACTAAGCTCCTAAACGACCATAAGAATCTTGCAAAACACACCTATAAACAAATTGAATTTAACATACATGTCTCCCTATAAATGGGTAATCATCAAATTTAAAAATACACACATTGTAATGGAACTTGTAGCAACAAATGCTAACGGGGTGTTTGGTTTGTGTTAGGAATCAATGTTATTATGGTGATTCTAATGAGTTTTGAAACCCACTAATGGCGTAAGTTTAGATTCGGTCGCAACCTAAACTCTGAATAGTACACACATGATGTCCAAAGTGATCATTGGCGTAAGCCTACCATACTAATCGACAACACACAAGTATCATCCGAGAGGTTTTAGCCTCCAAAAGGATCTAGGATCCGTACTAAAAGACAAACAATTAATATTGTACGAACCCTACCATATATCACGAGTTCCTTACAATTATATGTATGCGAAAACCACACCTAGGCACGTAAAAGGCGTACGTTGATTGGCTAGTGTGAATGTGCTCAACTCTAACAAATGCGAGATGCATGTAACTATCTAGGTCATTTATAGGGCATGCTTAAAAATACGTATCTTACTCACACATCTTGCATATGTTGTCACTCACACTTACTATTTCTCTTTCTCTATGTTAAGCACCTGAATATTTCGATGACTTATTTTTACACCAGAGTCGGTTCATAAGGTTTACCTATGCCCACCGACTAACGTAATATGTTTGTTTGTTTTATTTCAAATCGTTCCGAGCTTTTTAACCTGATCAAACTATCAAATCACGATTCAACTAGATATTTCGATCAAAACCAGCTTTCGATCACACAACCTAAGAGCATCTCCAATGAGATAAACCCTTTCATAGCTTTTCACTATATTGAAAAGCTTTTGGAAGTGGTTTTTACCATTGCACCAAAAGCTTTTACTAAGAGCATCTCCAATGGAGAAAAAATATATAAAGCTTTTTACTATTCTAAAAAGCTTTTAAAAGTGTTTTTTATCATTAGATCAAAAGCTTTTTGGAAGAGTTTACAAAAAGTTTATAGAATGACTTTGCATATGCAAAGTCTTTCTATAAACCTTTTGTAAATCCTCAAAAAGTTTTTGGTCAAATGGTAAAAAGCTTTTGTCTAATTAATTTATATTTAATGTATTAAATGTAAAAAATTTAAAAAGATTTACTCCATTGAAGATACTCTAAAGGTTTACAAATAGTTTGTAGAATGACTTTACATACACAAAATCTTTCTTAAAAATTTACTTGTTAAATGTATTATGCATTTAACACAAAAAGCTTAATTAGATTTATCCCATTAAAAATTCTCTCAAAGTTGAGTGACACCTTGGAACTACACATTTTAAAAATGCCAAAAAAATTAATTGAAAAAATAAAATAATATAAGGTAGGGCGGTTAACTAACCATGGTTAAAGAAAGTAGGTGCAAGTGACAAGTCTAGTTAGCTAAGCCATAAAAACCCCTTCAAGTCAATACCTTTCTCCCAACTACCCTCACCAATTCATTTCTATTTCTAGAGAGAGAAAAAACTTTTTATAAAAAAAAAACCCCAATTTTTTTATAAAAACAACTTTCTCTCTCTAAAAAAAAACCCAAATTTTTATTATTTTTTATAAAAACTATGCAAAACTCCGATAAACTATCCCCCTTCGATCTAATGACGGCGTTACTTAACGGCAAAGTATTCGACACATCAAACACATCGGAAGCGAATATTCCGTTAGCCATGATCATGGAGAACCGTGAGCTGTTGATGATTTTAACGACTTCGGTTGCGGTTTTGATCGGGTGCGTTGTGGTGCTTGTTTGGAGACGATCGTCGTCTTCCAAGAAAAGTGAAGCTCCAGTGATTGTGGTTCCGAAGAAGGTGACGGAGGAGGAGGTTGACGATGGTCGGAAGAAGGTTACTGTGTTTTTTGGGACTCAGACTGGTACTGCTGAAGGTTTTGCTAAGGTAATTTTTTTTTATAAAATTTACAGAATTTAAGGATTCTGAAACATGGGTTTTGTAGAGGAGATGAAACCCATAAAGAATATGTAAAAAAGTTTGGATTTTGATGTGTTTTGCTAAGGTAATTTTGTAAAAAAATCAAAATTTAAGGATTTTGAAACATGGGTTTTGAAGATGAGTGGAAACCCACAAAGAATATGTAAAAAAGTTTGGATTTGGATGGGTTTTTAGAGGTCAATTTTCCAATCTTGATGAAAGAGGACTATTTTTATAAAATCAGTCTGTCTTTTTATATAATTTGTGTAATTCGATTGGTGTTTGACTTTAATTTGTTGACTTTGATATAATTTGTGCCATTCGTGATTCGATTAGTTTGAATTTGATTTGTTGACTTTAGGTTTAGCTAAAATGATTTATCTGCTAATTCGTGTTAATTTTACGCGATTCCTGTAATTCTGAGAAATCGATTAGTGTTCTGCTTAAAATTGTTGATTTTGCGCCTTCATAGGTCGATTTGATCAGTGTGTTGACTTTTGTTGACTTTGATTTGTTGTGTAAAGGCGTTGGTTGAAGAAGCTAAAGCGAGATATGAAAAGGCGGTGTTTAAAGTGATTGATTTGGTGAGTATGGACCTTTTTATTATATTATATGGATCAAATTTAGATGCGAATGGATTGAATAGATTCGTTGATACTTTGTGGAAATATTGATTTGATTCTTAAAGCGTAATTGATTTTGTTTATACTTTATGTAGGATGATTATGCTGCTGAGGATGATGAGTATGAGGAGAAGTTAAAGAAAGAATCTATTGCTTTATTCTTTTTAGCTACGTAAGTTTTGATTGTTGAAGTTGCTTATTTGATGCTCGTTTTTTCAGTCAAAAGTTGGGATCTGATTAAGTTATTATTAATGTAAAAGATGTGGTAGGTGGTTGATGAATACCGACTAATTGAATTGTTTTTGATGATTGGTTTTGTAGATATGGAGATGGTGAGCCGACGGATAATGCTGCTAGATTTTATAAATGGTTTACCGAGGGAGAAGAGAAGGGCGAATGGCTTGAAAAGCTTCAGTATGGAGTGTTTGGACTTGGTAACAGACAGTACGAGCATTTCAACAAGGTGACGGATAATTTTATGCCGTGGTCTCATAAACGTTATGCATTATGAATGTTACGCTACGTGCTAATCGATGCTGATATTTTTTTTTGCTTTGTTTTGCGTATGTAGATTGCGAAGGTGGTCGATGATAAACTTATAGAGCAGGGTAGGTTCATTTCCTTACATATCGACTTTCATTTAAGACTATTGCTTTGTTGAGCCGGATAGTCATTTGCATTTGTCAGCTTATGTTAGAACTTAAGCACTTGTTCCCTAAGGAGACACAGGGAACATTATTTCTTTAAAACACCATAAAATATGGGCTTTGTTAGCTTGTTTACTTGGCTGGTTCGTGTACTCACTTAGCCAATTGCTAACTCCTGTCTCATAAATAGGCAGCTGGTCCATTGCTTTATGTGCAAGTTCGAAGTGTGACGATCAGTGTTTTAAAGCTGGTAGATTGCATTGTACTAGAAATTGATTGTCACACTTCATTACGAAGAGGGTAGTTATCTATGAATGTTGCTACTGAAGAGTGTAGTATATTTTGTTTACTACATTGAGGATGGCATCATTTGTTATTGATGAATTATTATATGGTTCCTGGCTTAAACATGCAACAGCATATAGAACTTGGCAGTTTTCCTATCACGTTGCTTTATAAATGCTTTCTCTATTTATCTAACGTTGGACTTTTCACCATGTACAGGTGCAAAGCGTCTTGTTCCCGTTGGCATGGGAGATGATGATCAATGTATTGAAGATGACTTCACCGCATGGTATTAGATAAATACGCTTTTTCTTTTAAATGCTAGAAATCATCTAGTTAGCTTTGTGAACAAGTTTGTAATATTTTATTGAACTTTGCTTTTTCAGGAAAGAGTTGGTGTGGCCTGAGTTGGATCAGTTACTTCGTGACGAGGATGATACATCTGTTACCACTCCATACACAGCTGCTGTTGCAGAATACCGTGTTGTGTTTCATGACAAACCTGACACATATGATGAGGATCAACTTACAAATGGCCATGCTGTTCATGATGCTCAACATCCATGCAGGTATATAAGCTTACTCATGCTCTGTTTGTTCCAATTAGGGTAACGGTATTGTATCACCTGAAATTGTTTTGTCTGTTTATAGATCCAATGTCGCTGTGAAAAAGGAGCTCCATTCCCCTGAATCTGACCGGTCTTGCACTCATTTGGAATTTGATATCTCTAATACTGGATTATCGTAAGTTACTCGTGCAGTTTACTTGGTTACTGATATGGATATGACTCTTCTATTGAAGGAACCAAATTTATATTATATATGTTGTTTCAGGTATGAAACCGGAGACCATGTTGGAGTCTACTGTGAAAATCTGAGTGAAATTGTGGACGAAGCTGAAAAATTAATAGGTTTACCGTCAAACACATACTTTTCGGTTCATACTGATAATGAAGACGGAACGCCACTTGGTGGAGCCTCTTTGCCACCTCCTTTCCCTCCATGCACTCTAAGAAAAGCCTTGGCTTCCTATGCTGATGTTTTGAGCTCTCCCAAAAAGGTATTATGATGCCTATATATTTCAAATACTGGTATGCCAGCAACGATTGTGTAAGAATTCCCATCTGAGTTCGAAGTTAACAAATTCTTTTTATGTCTATATACTACAGTCAGCTTTGCTTGCCTTAGCTGCTCACGCTACTGATCCCACTGAAGCTGATAGACTGAAATTTCTTGCGTCTCCTGCTGGAAAGGTTGGTATTTTTATTCATAACCTTATACCTTGAATCGATGTTCATCGTATTGATATTTAGACTGATGTTATCCATTTCTTGCATCAATGTTGTTCAGGATGAATATGCTCAGTGGATAGTTGCAAGCCACAGAAGTCTCCTCGAGGTTATGGAGGCCTTTCCATCAGCTAGGCCTCCGCTTGGTGTTTTCTTTGCATCTGTTGCCCCAAGATTGCAGCCAAGATACTATTCTATTTCTTCTTCCCCAAAGTAAGACATACAGTTGGTCTTGTGTTTGCAACCACTTCCTTGGTAAATATGAACAATTTTTTGAAGGACATCTGAAATTAATATGGATTCTATATTTCAGGTTTGCACCAAATAGGATTCATGTAACATGTGCATTAGTGTATGAGCAAACACCAGCAGGCCGCGTTCACAAGGGAGTCTGTTCAACATGGATGAAGGTATGACCTCATATTCTTGACTGGTGGCTGAATAGAGTCCGATTCGAACTTTGCTATGATTGTAATCTTAACTTGATGTGTTATTTTCAGAATGCTGTGCCTATGACAGAAAGCCAGGATTGCAGTTGGGCCCCAATTTATGTTAGGACATCCAATTTCAGACTTCCTTCTGATCCTAAGGTCCCAGTTATCATGATTGGCCCTGGCACTGGGTTGGCTCCATTTAGAGGTTTCCTACAGGAAAGATTAGCTCAGAAGGAAGCTGGAACTGAGCTTGGAACATCTATCTTTTTCTTCGGATGCAGGAATCGCAAAGTGGTATGTTCATAATACTCTTTCTGAAGGTGTGTTGGCTAACATGTTAAATGGGCAAATTATAGTATGTGGTCGGTTTGTTTGGATTATTATTAGAAACGTGTAATGTATCGAATAGTATGATTAAAACTGAGTTAGGAGGTTTTATGCTGTGAAAATGCATGTTTGGGCGACTTCTTTTTAGCAAACCTATATTTTACCCATTAAGAGAAGAAAACATAACCAGAAGCAATCATGTCGTGTTTTGGACAATGCATAACTCCAGAGTCCTTGTGTTATCAGGATTTCATATATGAGGACGAGCTAAATAATTTCGTGGAGACTGGTGCTCTTTCCGAGCTTATTACAGCCTTCTCTCGTGAAGGTGCCACTAAGGAGTACGTGCAACACAAGATGAGTCAGAAGGTAAATAAAAGAACTATTTTAAGATCAGGCTTTTCCGTTATTAGAATGTTTCATCATTTTTTTATAAAAATGTTCCTGCAGGCTTCGCAAATCTGGAATTTACTTTCTGAAGGAGCATATTTGTATGTTTGTGGTGATGCCAAAGGCATGGCCAGAGATGTACATCGGACTCTGCACACTATTGTGCAAGAACAGGTATGTTGAATATTTCAACACATTAATTAATTATTCAATTGTATTCTATAGATCTGATTTGGAGTATAATATATTATATATATTATTTTTATTTACTCAAGTTTAGGAGTAGGTGTATATTATATGGCCACACAATCGGCTTAGATGTTGACAGATAATTATATGGTGTTAAATACTTCAGGGTCCATTTGCTGTCTTCATTACTTTAATGAGAACCAAATTGAAATAATACACCTTCGTTCTGGCCCATGAAAGCTGACATAATTTTTTAGGAGTCTTGTTAATTGTACCTGTGCTTTCTTGCGGCCAACATAAAGTTGCCTATTCGCGATCTAGAATCTAGTCCAAATGGCAAAACCCTTGCCTTGTACATAGTAGAGGACAGTTTTGACATTGGACCTGATGCAGAATCTGGCTGGGGCGGGTAACGGCGTCAAATAAGAATATGTTAAATAAAAAAGATTATGATAATGGTTAATTAAGTTTTGAAGTAGTAAATGATTAGGGATTTTTATATTGTAGAAAAGCGTCTAGCCGGTTTCCAGTTTATCTAGTTTTTAAAAGGTCATCCATATGACCCATTAGAGACGATGTATGAATACTTATGCTAATTGATTTGTTTTACCATGAACTGGTCGGAACTCGGAAAGGCCATCACTTTTGGACGGATGATTGAAAATTATATGGGAGGTTGAAATAACGGAATTATTTTCTTTATTGATTTCAGGGATCCCTAGACTCATCAAAGGCTGAGCTCTATGTGAAGAACCTACAAATGGCAGGAAGATATCTCCGTGATGTATGGTAAATAGTATAACGACTATTTGAGTATGTGAAAAAGAAAAAAGAAATAAAATGAAAACTTTGGTTAGCAACTTATTTCGGATCTAAGCAAACTTAGGAAGAAAGATTGCACAATCTTTCCTACTACCCGAGTAAGAATGGGAAGCTCATTTGTCATATTATTATTTATAGCGATGTGTTGAGAAATTCTTTGATATTCTTCTGTGTTATCTTCTTCGTACCTTTTTTTTTGTAACTTACGACTCATGGTATGAATGTTTTTCTTTTCTTTCCGATGTAATTTGTAAGGAGATACATATAACTTTATACATACAATATTTGGCTGTAACTGTTGATCCATGTGGTAGAACTCTCTTTGTAATGAATTTACAGCATATAAGTGCAGTTTTGATATTTGACATGTCGGCTTTCGCCTCTCCGGTGTCGATGGTTTCATGTGTAGGACCGTAGAGACAGATCTACATCTTCATTGGGTGATTAGTTGGCAAAGTTCAAATGACATGATTACCAATAAAAGTAGGATGCATTTGAATAAACTTTACAATAATTGGCATGTGAGGTGTTGGTGATGAGATTCATGATGTCATTTGTCCTCGATTTGTAGATTTTAAAAATTAGAACTTACTCCCTTCATTCTAAAATCAACGAAAAATACACTACATAACGTATTCTTTTTTACTTTTTTGCATAAGACAATAATTAATTTAAAATCTCTTTATTTTTTTACTTTTTGCATAAAAACAGTAATTAATTTAAAATCTCTTTAAAGTTTATAATTATAACTAAAAGTAAGGATAATATAGTAATCTTGATTTAAACTTTTTATTTATTTTTAAAAGTAGACAACTAATTTAGGACAATCCAAAAAAGAAATGTAAACTATAATTTTGAAACAGAGATGCTAATATAAATATAAAGAAGTTATAGTTGAAGACTCCAGAACCCGAATTTGGCAAGTCGATCATTGCCTCATGGTTTAACGCAAGGACATCTACAAAGCGCCAACATGGTACGTTGTAGGCTTGTGTTATAAAAAAAGTACATGACACGCCATAATTTTATTCATAACATCAACATCCATCACAACGAGAAAAATCGAAATTCTAGTGTTAAAGTGTTCTCACTTTCAAAAATAAAAATTAATAAATACGAAAACGCGAAGTTATAACGCGAGGGTGAGTACGATTTCTGGAGTCGTGGCCTTTGTTACGCCCATATTTGCGCTGGAAACTATGACACCACACCTTAAAACGCAAAGGTAGGTGAAGGGTGCTGCTTTTTTGCCATAGTCTACTGTTCCTTGGGTTTTAATAGTGTGTTGAATAAGTGTGTCTCTCTCTATTTGAACACTCATTAGGCCATCTCTAATGCATTGAATCAATTTGGGTTCAGAACATCGACATTCTTAACAATGCTTTTGAAAAAAGATGTATATGTTTTTAATAAAAAGTTAGAAATTATTAAAAGCGGTATAATATAAATAAGATAATACGTACTGTAGTATATGTTAATGTGTATCTCTTCATTTGCTCGATTTAGTGCACGACCAAAAGATTGGAAAGTTCTTATGAAACGCGATTCAACCGATTGTGTTAACCCGAGTTTTAAAACACTGAATCGTTGGATACAAAATGAAATGAATATTTCTAAAATGGAAGTTTATTGATTTTTAGAGGATTGGATTTAGGATTTCGGCCCAACCATTATGTCACATGCAACCCATGTGTCACTTAATTCTGCCAATCCGCAACTTCATCAGTCAACCAATAAAATTACGTCGTTCACCCTCACACAGATCCCAATCTAACGGCCCACATTCAGTCCCCAATATTTAATCCAACGTACCAAAACACACTTGAACAAGCAAAAAAAACTCACCAAACCACTATAAAAACACCCGCTCCCCACATTTCAAAATCACAAATCCAAATAAACAATCAAATTCAACTTTTATAAAAAAATAAAAAAATGTCAGGAAGAGGGAAAGGAGGAAAAGGGTTAGGCAAAGGAGGGGCGAAACGACATCGTAAAGTGCTCAGAGACAACATCCAAGGAATCACAAAGCCTGCTATCAGAAGATTGGCAAGAAGGGGAGGAGTGAAGCGTATCAGTGGTCTGATTTACGAAGAGACGAGAGGTGTTTTGAAGATATTTTTGGAGAATGTGATAAGAGATGCTGTCACTTACACTGAGCACGCTCGTCGTAAAACTGTCACTGCTATGGATGTTGTTTATGCTTTGAAAAGACAAGGCCGTACTCTCTACGGTTTTGGTGGTTAAATTATTTCATTCATTAGCTGCTACTGTTTGGTTAGATGGATTAGATCTGGTGTTTATTAGGTTTTATTATTATGTCTTGTTAATGTTTCTAAGTGGATGTATGCTATTTAAATCAATGAAAATGAAATCTTATTTGGTTTATTGTTTGTTTTCATTTTTTGAATTTAGTTCTACGTTTAGATCAGCTGTAACAAGTCTGCAATGCTGTTCAGTAGTACTAAACTAATAAGCCGGGCCTCTTTCGTAGCCATTCACATGTATTGGTGGTTGAGGCAGAGAGACTTGCTGTCCCCAATACTATTTGATATTGTAATTCGAGTGTCTGATCGTATCGATGTGTAAAGGGGTGTAGATTGGTCTGAGTGTTGGTGGCAAAACATTGGATTCGGCTAAGAATTACGAAACGGGTATATCATTGTCCTCAAATGATGTCCAGGCTCAAGATAAGTGCAATTAGGACTTAGGACATTACCTGGTTGAATGGGAAAAAACCATATAGCCTTATAGGTTAAAGAACTAAAAATGGTAATCTAGAATCAAATCATGAGGCCTAAAACATTCGGTGTACTAGCGTTAGGAAATCTAAGAAAGGAGAATCAGCCCTTGTTAGTTAAAAGTGTTTGTCTACAATGACTTTTGTCCAAAATGTTCTAATTTTCTTTTCTTTCTTATGGTCTTGAGCATGTTAATATATAAAAAAACTAGGTAATAGTGTGTAAGCACAATTAGCTGCAATGGCAAAGCCCTCTAGTTGTACGTTGTAAGTAAAGGGTTTAGATGACATTTGTAAATATGCTTGGATTGTGGAGGGAGACATGAACTTGGTTTAATGTTAGAAGAAAGATTGTCCGAAATTTAAGGCTCGTTAATTTGCCTATGAGTAGGTATTGAGCTTGAAGTAAGTTGGATAGGATTTGGACGATGACAGATACTATGATTGAAGCGGAAAATGCTCATTTTAAAGTCTACAATACCATCCCTTAAATGGATGCATCTAAAAAAATATTTTGTTTTTAGCAAAATGAAAAAAAAGTGGAAGTTCGTGGTGGTCACGATCATTTCTTTCTTCTTGTGCACCAGACGGGAATCGAACCCGGGTCTGTACCGTGGCAGGGTACTATTCTACCACTACACCAATGGTGCTTTTGTGATAAATATTCTGTATGGGAGATTGTAATTTTAAAAATAATACCATGATTACAATTTCAAGTCACAAAAATAACAAGTGATACATTTTGCTCTCGTCTTTATTTTACTACACATATGTTATCCTAACACAATTAGAGTAAGTAAAATACTGAAAATATCAGATAAATGTTCTTATTTTTACACATTGAGAATACAGACTCGGGTTCAAACCATGCACCTATGACCTAACTAAACGTCCACTCTAATTAGGTGCTTCAGTTAGCTTGTTAACTTAGAGTTGTAAAAGTGCATTATGTAAGGCTTAGCATCGGTTTAAAACCGAACAGAACCCAAAACCGACTATGAGGAAAACATGAACCGAAAACCGAACCCAAGTAAACCGAGCTTCTTAAAATTAGATAATATAAGCCCATAAGCATAAGCTGTCCGACTTTACCCAAACAACCACAAGGGCTTAATAGCCTTACCGAGATGCAATAAGCCCCAAAATTGGCTTACCCGAGAAAATTTCTTTACACTTAACGGTCTGTAATGCTTTCATTACTAACTGGGTCTTTGTCGAAGCAATTTTACATGTATGACAGATTGAGGCAGGGAAACACGGCCACTATTTCATTGCAACCTGAGTGTTTGAATGTATTAACGGCATTCGAAGGGATGGAGATTAGTTTGTTTAGTGATATTAGTGTCAACGAAAGACTCTCTACCATTTCGGTGGTATCTGCCATCTGGAAGCTATAATGTTTGAAATGAGATTTGGCTCAACATAGGTCTGTTGGATCAGCTGTAACATGTCTGTAATGTTGTTCAGTACTAGTAAACTAGAAATCGGGCCTCTATAGTAGCCATTCGCATGTGTTGGGGGTTGAGGCAGAGTGACTCGCCGTCCCCGATACTATTTAATATTGTAATTTGAGTGTTTGATCGTATCGATGTGTAAAGGGATGCAGATTGGTCTGAGTGTCGGTGGCAAACATATGATCAGGTAACTCACTTGCAGTTTGCATATCGCACAATGCTATTTTGTAATATATCCCTGAAGAAGCTAAGAATTATGAAACAGGTATAGCATCGTCCTCAAATCATGTCCAGGCTCAAGATAAATGTAGTTAGGAGTTAGGACATTACCTGGTCGAATGGGAAAAAGCCATATAGGTGTAAAGAACTAAAAGATGGTATCCAGATACTTTCACCTGATTGAATCATACCCATTTTCAAAGTGTAGTTTCAAAATTTGGATCACTTTCCTTTAATTCCAGTCTACAATCTGAACGTAATTTCTTACTCATGGAGTCATGGGACCAGACAGTTTAGCGTCTTTCAGCAACAGATCAACTAACAAAGGTGATCAGAATTGGACCCCAATCTTTTTATGTACTAGAGCCAAAGCATATAGCATTATTATCAGAAGATTGTAGACTTGTAAAATCCAATACAGAAACTTGCAGAGATAGATAAGTTATCTAATAAACGATCCTATTCCCGTTTCATAATTCTAAGCTAATTCTTATGTTTTGCCACCAACACCCAGACCAATCTACATCCCTTTACACATTGATACGATCAAACACTCGAATTACAATATCAAATAGTATTGTGGCAGCGAGTCTCTCTGCCTTGACGCCCAACACATGTGAACAGCTACGATATAGGCCCAGTTTACTACTAGTAGTTTAGTTGTACTGAACAGCAGTACAGACAGTAACAGCTAGGCACCTCCGACATTTTCACCATTATTGTCATAAAAAGATCTTTTTTTTAACTATACTAAACACACAACAAAAGACTTACAGTCATCCAACGTATCAATGAAGTCCACCACAATAATCACACCGATAACCCTTAATCGTGTTTCCCTAGCAATCTGAAATCAGTTGACAGCTTACCGATTAATTACATTCAATATTACAAGAAAATACAGTAATCCATGTCAGTATATACATAATGGTGACGGGACTTGTCTTCAACTTACCTTTTTAGCAGCTGCAAGAATGACGTCTAAGATAGCCTAGCCACTTTTGGTCCATGACGAATTTCGACACTTCGAAATACAGTATCGGAATAATTCTTCTCCACCCAAGGGAGCCACCCCTCAGGATCTATAAAACCGTCAATGAAAGACTCAATAAAGACGACTCGAGCATAAGCCCTCCATGGCCTCCCAAGATAGCTTCTAATTAAACGATTGCCTGAACTTCGTCGTAAGTTCTTAGTAGCCCGAATGTTACAATTTATGAACGAAATCCCTGTTTTTCGGAAGGGATATGTTCGTGACTGGGCTGTGATCACAGTGTAGTTTGTTGTGGTAAAGGTGTTATTGTTGTTATGTTACGTTTTGGAAGACAACGGTTGCATCACCAAATATGCAATCAATGGTTCCATAGATGCCACATTCTCTGTAGAATCGTGCGAAGGAGTGGACGTATAATGAGTCTTGACTCGTCTTTATAACCCCGAATGCTGGTATGGCTGTATAATGCTGCAAATTCTACATTGACACGAAGGGCTACTGCTTGTTCCTTCACTCGTCCTGCTACATTACGAAGCCCTATGTCACGGGCCATGAATCTTCTTCCCAATACACCTATCAACACCATTCAATAAAAATATACTACTTATTAAATAGCACGTACATAGCAAGAAAATTGTTGTATGTAAAGTTAATTAGTATTTTACCAACAGTCGCAGATCTGTATGTATGCTAACCATCAATCCTGTTTCGGTTACCCCTAACTACAGTGATACCCCTTTCTGCATTTATAAGCACAGACCCTCAAACAACTTAGTAGTTATCACATATTGGTACTTCAGTTGCCACCCTAGTCTATGAAACGCATAACCTTCTATAACCTTGTATTTCAAGTGACCCCCGGAATGTACATGTATCAGTTTGTACATTTTAAAAAGAGTGAATATCTTCTAAAACAAGCAAAAAAGACCAGTGAATCTTCCTGTACGGATGACTGCATTCATGAGTGCAGGTCGTAAAACAACTTAATTAGCACATATTGGCACTGCTTGCCATCGTGTTATACTGGAATTTTCAGTGAAACCGGATTTGATTGCTTCAATCTTCTGATGAAATTAGTTTTCGGATCTCTTTGGCTTGTCCATATCTGCGGGTATACATGTCTGTGTCGTTTAAAAAAAAAGCCTAGCTTCTGTTTGATTATTGCCTGTGTGTTGACCATTTGAGTTCAAAGTAACTAAAGGTGTAATGTAGGTTGATCAAACAATGATCTTTATCTGCTCTTTCACATACTTGCTTGTGCTAGCATTTAGATTGATTTTATGATAAATTGCGGACCTTTTTTTTTGCAATGTGGTAGTTTTGATGAACTTATAATGCATTCACTAATAATTATTATTACCTCACTTCAAATTTTTTGTAGTATGTGTAGTCTTTAATTATGGTTGTGAAATCATGGTTCCTTTGGTGCACCTATGATATTCCGTTTACCCGTTATCTCAACTTGATTCACCCAAGTCTCTCTTATTGTTGGAGACATGTTTCTCTTAGTTGGTTTACATAATCAGTTATTCAGTTTCATAACATAATACTGTATAGTTGAAGTCACATGTTCAAACAATGCAGAAAGTTAGTCTGTATCCCACATCGGCTGGGTGAAGTAAACAGACAAGTAGGAGTTGACTATAAAAACAAAGGCATGTGAATAAGCAACTCATACCTTTCTCGGCCTTTTGGCTAAGATCAAGTGTAGTATCTGTTCTTATCAGTTTAATATCTGATATGTGAGCCATCGGCTCACTCGATATTAATCTTATTTTTTATGGGAGAAGAACCCATCACAGTAGCTTGCTGCTGGGGGTTTTCACGTGTTGCCTTGGCGTTGCACTACTACCTAGGCTTGTCGCACCCCTCCAATTACTAGTTCTAAGTTTGTTTGCTGCATTAGTAAGCTTGTGTGCTGTGTGTCTTGCCTTGTATCTAGCTGTTGTGGTTGCAGCCACCAACAAATAAGATTTATAAGAACACTATTTTATGTTTCCAACTCCACCTCCTTCCCCTGCTCCATGGAATCCATGTAATCCTTAACTGCTTACGTGATAATCAGGAGTCCATTTACGTGATAATGACATTGTCGACAGTTTGTTGGAATTACAGGGGCTGCTGCTTTAATTATTACATGATCATATGGTTTGTGTGCTTTCGGTTTAGCCATGATCACATCACTACTATTTTGGATGCAAAACAGATATCAAAGTCAAGGGATCACAACGTTCTCAAATGATATGTTTGGTTTTGCTTATTGTCTTCACACTTGCTGCAGCGTAAGTATACAATAGATCATCTTTACTGACATCATAGTCTATTAAAACATTCTTAACAACGAACACATAATACGAGTTTCAAGTTAACTAGAGTACATACTACACAAACTTAAGTTACAGCTATTCAAGTTACACATGGTCTACCCTCCGTGCCTAAGAAATAAAATTTCGGAAACTGAATCAAATAACCATTTAAGTACTCACATGTAATTACTAAACTTTAGAAAATAGGCTTTGATTTTAACTTATGCGAAGGGTCCATATATAATTTACATACAAGTTATATATAACGGCTGTTCATTCTAATTGACTTTTGGATGTCTTACGACCCATTTGACTTTTTCCTTATGATTTATAGGCTATGGGTCATAATTTACAAGCGCCTGCTGTGCTGTATCATCCAAATCGAGAAGTGGTCCAAATAAAATTTCGACCATATTTTTTAACGCCGGAATCCTTATGATTGGCCCGAACCTGTGAACATCGCATGCAACATTTTGTATCGAAGTACTTAGATCTTTCAGTATCGTCTAGGGATATGGTTTGGTCGTGCACATACACATTACTGGAGCTGTTTTGGTCTCTTGCGGATACAGGTGCATCAAACAGAGATTCGGGGGTGGTAAAGATTGTTTTAACTAGCATAGTTTGGGTCAATTACCTCGTTTTTTATCGACCAAACGAACTTACTTCTGGTGCACCATCTTCCGCCTCTTCTAAAGACTCGGGGGGTGGTAAAGATTATTCTAAAAAGTCTGCAGGTAACATAGTCTCGAAAGCTGTATAGCATCGGGCTCGTACTCTGACATGCATGAACGCTCTTTGGTAAAAGCTACAAGTAACAAATCGACGCAGAAAGATAAATGAAAAACTAGTGTTTAATTAACCGATCGTTAGTGACTTAGTGTCACACTGTCACCACATTTCTATTGTTCCAAACAGTTTAAGATTATCAACTTTATCTACATACATTAAAAACAAACATACATCCTAAGTGTAATCCGTAATCGCTAATGGTTTCCACCGAGCAGGGGGAGGAGGTGGAGTCGGAAACATAGGTGGAACCGCCGAGAAAATAGTGTTCTTATCAATCTTATTGGTAGTTCTCTCACCAGATAAGGCCACCAAGGCTGCAACCAAACCAGCATTGCCGGCAAGTGTTGTCTATGTGAAATTATAAATAGTACGCACATCGTGGAACCCAGCGCGCTTGTCGGGGCCTGCAACCATAGCTCGGATGATAGTATTGGGATTTGGTTTTTTAGAGTCTCTAAACTTATATCCTCCTTTACAGTTGTACTTGATCTTATTCTTTGGTATTTACGCGCCTCTATGGTTGACGTGTTTTGGATAGTGATTCCCAAAACCCACAACGTAACTCATCTTTCTTGGATTCTTGCCAAGGATGTAGTCAATCTGTGATTTAAAACATGCACCGATATTAACTAGTCAAGTTAGAAATCCTCACGAATGAAAATGAAATGTATTGAGAAGTTGAGTATGGGTGGCTCAGGTAGAAGGTCAAAACGGGTCATTTTAGCATCTTACAACAATCCTTACTATGCTCGTCAATCGATCATGAGAAAAGTTACGATCAAGAAGCTCCTAGCTACAAAAGTCCTAGATACAGCACACATGGCACATGATCAGGAGATGATAAATGTTATTAGATTTAGTTTTGGGACAAGAAAGTACTATCTAGTAGCTACAAAACAATGATATTACAAAGAAAATATATATAACATTCGCATCCCACATCGGATGAAAAGCAAAAGAAATACATGTATTTAATAAAGGTTTGAAATATTAATTGATGTGTTTGTAAGGAGGAGAGACGGTTGGCATCTCCCCCTGACAGGGACGGGAACAGCTTTTGAGCTTACCTCCACTTCGGTGGATCTTATAACCCAATTCTTTTTTGAGTTCATGAGTAAACACCAACAAGGTTTGTGTGGTTTAAGGCTTTTGATTTTAGCTTGTCGAGCTTACCTGTTACACATCCGGAAATCCATCAACCTATTGTTAATGAGAAAGTTGTTTTGCTATTTAAAAGAATTCAGTGGCATCAGTCAATGTAAACCAAAAACACACATAACATATATCAGATACGGTTCGAGAAGCAAACAAAAAGAAAGGTTTGTTGTCTGTCAGACAACCATATGTAGCCATGTCAAGTCCATAAGATGGGCCGACAATGATCCCTACTGAGCCATGGTCGAAACCATAAGGCTCGGTTAATCACGCTTTACGGTAACCATTTGTTTGCCCAGCTTTACGGTAACCATGTATCATTGCATTCCACGAGACCACGCACATCTTTGACGGGATTGTGATCAATTTAACAGCGCCTATCTTGAAGTACCAAGTGATCACAAACACCTGCTAACTAACAACTGATACCATTGCAATATTAAATAGCCACACCATCCTTATGATGCATTTCATTGCATACTCTCTTTGCGGGAATCACTTGCCTCACATTTGGATAACCTCGGGTCTAACATGATTGAAGATGACTTGGTCACATATGCCGTAAATGGTCTCATTGACAGATATCAACACGTGGCTAACATCATGCTAAACAAAGACTCGTTGCAGAACTTGGAAGACACCTGCTCCGCCGAATCCCGCATGAACAGGAAGAAAGCTTCGTCTTCGTCCTCACCGACTGCCCTCGTTGCACAACCTAGCTCGACTTTTAACCAAGGTCATTTGGGGTGTGCTTTGCTAAGAATATATATATGAGCTTATCTGACATTAGCTTATCTTTTCTAAGCCCATATTTTTTGGTTTATTTTATGGCTCATGAAATTTAAGCTAAAAATGAGCTTATGAAAAATAAGCGAAAATCATATAAGCTCATAAACTGTTTGAACAAACACCCACATATACGGGGGTAACGGGCTTATGAACTTATTGGAAATCTGGTAATCCCATAAGCTTATTATAATGGCTTAATAGCTAATTTACCTTGACCTTATTACATGACAATAAGCTGGAACAAACAATATCCAAACTGACAAAGTAACTTATCGCAATTTGAAAACACAACTAGGTAATAAGTCACTGCTGTCCAAAAAAACTTATGCCAAAGCTGTAAAAAAAAAAACGCAACGAGCTAATAAGTCACCACTGTCCAAAAAACTTATACCAATCTGTCCAAAAAAAAAGTTCAGATCATAGTTTTGAATTTAGAGTTGTCGTGAAGCGAGAGATAGAGAAAAAAATTTGGACCATTTCTCGATTTGTGCGTGTCATCCTTGCGCAGGGGCCATGCTAATCTTCTCTGTATCGTTCCAATTTTATCGGATGTCCCCGAAGGGACAATACTATGCAGACCTTGGCCTTCTTTTAAACTAATACTAGGTTTCTCTTCTGGTCGATGTGGGACAAACTTGTGTTCCAATTATCTAATTTAATCCTTTTGTTTCTTTCTTTTTATGTTCAAGTTAAGTGTTGAAATTTAGTGTATTATACTTTGTATTCTGTAATTCAAGCTTATTATAGTTCTGTAGCTAGTCTATTGGTTAAAATAGTCAAGGTTTTAAACGGGTCAACTTTTAAAGGCTTGTTTCAATCTTGAGCTATTATTTATCATGTTGGAGTTCGAGGTTGAGCATAAAAAGTTAACTTGTAATGTATAGTATGAAAGAGTTTAAGCTTATTAAGGCTCGATCTAACCTCTCAGTGAGCTCTAATAAACTAGATTGAACCCATATAAGCTACTCAAAATAACACTCATTGAAATTTTGGAAAAATCATTTTAAGCTTATCAATCCCCACAGGGCCGGTCCTGAGTTTCGTGATGCCTTGGGCAAGTCGGTCAACTGATGCCCCTTATAAACAAAAAAACTACGTGATTTTTTACGTGTTTAAAACCTAATCAAGTTAAATGCCTCATTCATTCACGCGTATTTTTATTTTATAGAAAAAGTTATTTTATAAAAAATTGTTAACTATAAGATCAAAAGATAAACTCCAGATTACAAAATGCAAAAAAAACTAAGCAATATCATTGTTTCTGTAAAAGTAAATTCTTTTGGTAGCTTAAAAAGACAATCTTAACGTGTGTTAAACGTTAAAGAAACAAAATAAAAGTATAATTACAATATGAGTTAATATTGTAACAAAAACGTATGCGTTTCGTTAGAAAATAAATACTACTAGTATGAATCAATTTAATTTATTGCTCTCTCCGTGTTTAAATAAGTGTTTATGTTTCATTTTTAAAGTCTTTTTTTTCAACTTTGACTGTGAATAAGTTTTGTTGTGTTATATATTACTTGATGAAATTTATATAAATTGATTAATTTTTAAACGTTATTTCATTAATATAATTCTCATCGAGTATTACATAACATAAAAAACTTTATTTAAAATTAAAATTGAAAAAAAAACTCCGCAAGTCAATTATGAACATTTATTTTGTGATGGAAGTAGTATCATTTTTATTACCTATTTTTCAAATCAATATAAATTGATAATAGAGTTTGTAGTACTTACATTTGAACTGCAACATGTTAAATAAAAATATAAAACAAATAACTCAATGTAACAATGTGCCTTAAAATAATACAGTACTTAAAATCAAGAAATGTTAATTTAAAAAATGGAAACAAGTCACCTAGGAGTCTTATTTTCCCCAGACACGTTGGATTGATAGGTTTGAGGGCCCTACAAATTAAATACATAATTTTCCACATTTTTACTTTCTCTTTCTCTCTTCATCTTCTTCCTCATAACATAAACCATTTTCAAATTTATTTCCTCAATTTTTTCTTTCTGCCTTGTAACATTAACCCGAAAATTGATGCCCTTAAAATATTGATGCCTTGGGCGGTCGCCCACCTCGCCCAGCACCAAGTGAACATTGAATTGTAAAAACAGACTACTATTGAGATTAATGAAACTTAAATAAGCAACAACCTAACCCTAATAAGCACCTCATAAGCTGTTATGGAGATAAGCTTTTCTGAAAGTAATTCAAGAGCATGTCACTTATTTTAACTAAAACAACTTAGACTAGATGAAAACTTTTGAATTAAACTAATAAGCCAAAACTAAACTAATCAAGCACTCAATCAAGGAAATAAGCAACTACAAATATCAATAAGCAGTAAACAATTAAGCAATAAGCAAAAATAAGCTAGAAATTAAAAATCACTGAAATAGTAATATAAAATAGTAACATTTCAACCCGCGATCATACACAGGGAAAAATAAAAAAGGGAAGCAAACTTACCACCAACTATTGAAGATATTGAATGTTGCCAATCACGGCTACCAATGGTTGTAATGAAGATTGAGGAGAATATGTGGCAGGATTACAGAAATTTTCTTACTGCAACATAACATAATGCAGTTTTCCTCTCTTGGTATCACAAATCAACAGCTTATAAAAGCCGAAAGTTTGAACTTGGTTAGCATCTTTCAATAGAGGACTAGGATCTATATTCAAAACACACCTTCTTAAATAGTGTTGAATTTCGCTCACGAGCAAATGATGGCAAAATGACCAAGGACATCTCATTTAAGCTTATGTACGAGTGTATATGACATCGGCTTATATATCATAAGCCCATATTTTTGGATTATTTTCCAGTGTATGAAGTTATTATAACTTAACAAGATAAAGAAGTTCATAAACTATATAGTAAGCACAAACAAGTGAGCTTATGAAATATAAGCCAAAATCATATTAGCTAGCATATGTTCTTGAACAAGCACCCCCATATAATCTGATGTGAAGAGTATGATAAGCACTTACGGGGTGTTTGTTTTAGCTTATTTAACACAGTTTAGAGTTGTCGTGAAGTGGCAAAACGATTGAGAAAAAAATTTGGACCATTTCTCGATTTGTGCGTGTCAATCCTTGATATATAAACTAGTGATAACTTCCTCTTCTGATTTGACATTATTTGGTTACTTAGAGGTGATACGACTTATATACACTCATGCACAGACGACTTAATACATTTTTTGAAGGTAAATACGCCAATTACCTTACCCATCAAGATAGAGAGTGCGCAACTGTTATACCCGTCTTGCAATCAATATAAATATTTTGGAATGCGAATACCTCGATAACCTAACAATCTCAGGTACGAAACTTGTATCTAAATACTACAGTAAATAAGAAACACAATAACTTCAATCAACAAAGATTACAGATCGATTACAAGTACATCTGCTCTATTTACATAGGGCATAATCATATAGTGTTACCAACAAAAGATATATCTTCGTATCCTGTCTCCGTTGCTATCTTTAATCATGTATTTTCCATGTACAAATATACCATGATGATCATCATCATGGACTTGTGTCACATAACTGGCAGATATGTCTTATGATTCAAAGTAAGATTGCTTTGACCACCAATCTTATCCAGGGATACTTACTTGAGCTATTAGGAGAATTCAACCCACAACAACAAATGGCATTCTGTCAGTTCGTCACTGGTGCTCCTCGGTTTCCTCCTGGTGGTTTAGCTGTGCTAAATCGAAAGCTAATGCTTGTTAAAAAGGTATATATTTTACATACTGGCATTTTGTTTGTCATGATGATGTAACATTGTAACTAACTTTCTGTTGAGGCGCTGATAAGTTCCTTTTTTATGGCGCTGCATTCTTTAACAGCCAATAATGTTGCATCTAGTGCTAACGGATTGTCAGAACCTGCTGATGATTACTTGCCTAGTGTGATGACATATGTGGATCACTTAAAGGCAAGAGAAAAAAAGGATTGGAGCTGGATTAGGTTGGTCGAGGGTATTAAGGAGCCTTCACGACAAAGATCCATCACAGAGTTGCCAACGTAGGTAAATTCACCGATATCGTTTATTGTAGCCAAAACAATCGTCTCGTGAAACTTAAAGAAGACAATCTTATCTAAAAACCAGGTAACTTTGGGTGATTTTTTCTGAAACTTTTTGGGTTCATTTTGGCTCCTCTCGTCTATTTATATGGAATGGACCGAAATGGGGAAAATGTTTTGCAGCCTGGTTTTGTATGAGAAATGGGCAACTAGGTGAATATATAAACTTTTGATCTTATATTAAAGGTGTCCAACCTTCCCATTTTCCATGTTATGTTTTATATATATCGACAAGGCAAAAACTTGCCTTTATCTTTTATTGGTCATGTGAAAACTTGCCTTTATCGACAAGGCAAAAAAGTCCTCCAAAGTGTATTATAATTCCATAAAACATTCATTTTCTGAATTTGACACATTATTCGTTTTTTTATAACTTCATGTCAACCAAAGCCGATCCGCTTTGACTTTTTATCTACCCCGTCTGATCAACCCGTGTAATAGCATACCTGAGTCTCAGCAAATTTACGAAGCACATCAGTTGAGTAGAAATTAGGTCCACAATACCACCCGGGAATGTCTGCAGCATCAAGATAATCACTAAAAAGAGTAGCTAAAAAGGCTGCATTAACCACATAGTGAAGAGGCTGCGGTCTCCCATGATTTGTCATTTTACAAGTTAACAAATCTCTAAACCATTACCTAGTTCTCCAAGTAACTACATCCGTCTACCTATTTACTTTTCATTCCTATTAAGGCATACTCGGGCCTCCTAGTCAGTATTGTCATTTACATGTTTAGATACATTTCTTACACATGATTTAAAGAATGATTTATCTAGAGGAAAATAAAAAGCATAAACAAATAGGCCTATTAGCTCAGCTGGTTAGTGCGTGCTAATAACGCGAAGGTCTTAGGTATGAGACCTGCATGAACCATTTCTTTTTATTACTTTAACAAGTTTTATATTTAAAAAAAAGTGATATCTGCTGCCAGGACTCGAACCTAGGACCCCTAGCCAGAGTAGGAGCCGAATCATACCATTTGATTGATTGTGCTACAGCAGAACTCGTTGTTAGTTATTCCCCTAATGTTAATTTAAAACGAATAAAAGAAAAGACCGCCTTCTTCATAAGTTGTTAATCCTTCCCTAACATAACGTTTCTTATCGTGAGCCGTAACAGTCTCGTGCTAATAATGCTTTTTCATAATCTCTTAATTAACTTTTTTGATATGATTTCATATTATGTTTTTTTTGTAAATGTGAACTCGAAAAAATTAGACATGCGTAACTCTCTTTACATAAACACTATTCTGTCTCAATACAACCTAGACTCATCAGACAAAAAGAACTCGGACATCATAGCCTTGCATGCTATCCCTATTAACGCAATGCTTCCCTTTTGTCACTTGTCCCTTTTCTTGAACTGTACATACCACATTGATTCAACTTTTTTAACTTGGTAGCTATTTTTGACAAATAAGTGAACTACTGTAGCTTAAAACGAATTGTATATTTGATGACCTGCACAATAGATTCAACATCCCTCCTTTTATTCTTAAAGATCCTATGGTTTCCTCTATTGCCCCAAAGACAAGCCTGCTTACAATATTTCACACAGCAATAGGACACATTAACATTGATCAAGCTCTTCATTTCCTTCATACTTTACCACTAAAAGAACATGTGCTGTTTCATCCTTCAACCCATTTTTGTCCTATTAGGCCCGACCCAACACACGAAAAGACACGACCCATGGGCCTGGATAATCTTACCCGCTGTTAGGACAGGAATAGCAGTTATGGAACGGTTACAAACGGTTATTCATCACAACGTTCATTTTCATGAAACGTCGTGACCATTAGTCAACACCGTTTCGACAAGTATATATAGAATAGAACTTCTATCGTGTAAAGATGATGATTGATTATACATTTGTTATTATATACGATTAATACAAAGTTAGTTTCGGTATATTGTTTTTGATTCGATCCGTGCTTGTTTCTCCAACATTTGGCATCAGAGCTTTGGTTGATCAAATCAAAGCCTTATCATCATATACCGTTTTTTTTTCCTGCCAAGGTTTCGTTTGTTTTTTTTTCTTTTCCAGAAAAACGCAAAACACCAACAACACAAATCTCATCAGAATCAATTCGATTCATTGAAGTGGTTGTTTTAAGGGGTTCCTACTTTCGCTACCAAGGTATAATTATACCGGCAACGAAAGGGTTTTTACCCAGAATCGTTTTGCAGATTTTTGTTCTTATTGATTTCAATTTCTTGAAAAAAGAACAATTAACCAGAAAAAGAAAATACCCAGATACAGTTTTTAGAACAAACCTAGATTTGAAACCCAAAAAAGGTCAACGACAGGAAAATTAAAGATCATCAAAAGGGAACAAACACACCTGTTTGTAGATTCCACAGAATCATCCCTAAGCCTGAAAATCACCACGTGATTTTCCTCATATCCAAAAGCCCCAAATCACTTGAGGCAATAAATCCCCAGATTACATCGAAACCAACGAAGGATTCGCATAGGAGGATTAAGGTTGCTACGAAATAGAATTCGTAGAACAGAAAATTGGATACAGGCGGCGTCGATTGGGTGACCAGAACCACCATCGAGAAACCTTCGATATCATCGAGGAAGAAGGATAAGAAACGGCCACAAAACATACAAACCGTTGTGTGTTTTTTTTTTGTCTAAAGGAAAGAGGCCGGTTATAGAAAAGTTAGCAAGGAGTAGGGTGTAAAAGGCCAAGCCCATTAAAGCCATTTTGGGCCTTATACTGTCTACGGGCCAATAAGCCCAGTCAGGTTTATCTAACCTTTTTACCCATTTTCCATTTGTCAAGTTTTAAATCTTTTGTATCTAGTAATTTTTTTTTACAAAAATTATTTTTAGATAAAAGGTTTAGGTATTATTATTTTTATAAAAACAAAATCATTTTTTATATAACTATAAGTTTTAAAAAAAATAAAAAATAATATATTTTGTTTGTTATAAAATTTTAATACGACATATAATAACCTAGCGAATACGCTGCTTATTATATAGAATAATTTTTAAGGAGTAATTAACCTTAGGTTATTCTCGTTAGTTTTAGAAAATCTCTAGGAATAGTTATTTACGTATAATAATATTCCGCGTTTTGATATAGCCTATAAGGCATATTATTTTGAGTACTCACCGAAAAGGAAATTTTTTAGACACAAAAGGTGTTGAAAATTTTATTTAGAGATTTTATTTTGATATCCCTCGCGATATGACAAATGATGGCGGAGATTCTTCCAAGAAGGAAGCCAGTACCAACGGTACACCAAATTTCCAATGTCCTATGCTAAAACCGTCGAATTACTCACTATGGGCAATTCGAATGCAAATCATTCTCGAAGCCAACGGCTTGTGGGAAATGATAGAACCGTCGGCTACAACCCAACCCGACAACAGGAAAGATAAGACTGCAATCGCATTTCTGTATCAATCCTTACCCGAAGATCAATTGCTTCAAATAACAAAGCACAAAACTGCGAAGACAATTTGGGATGCTTTGAAAGCCAAACATATGGGCGAAGACAGAGTTCAACAAGCGAGATTACAAACACTCAAATCTGATTTTGAGTTACTACAAATGAAGGAAGACGAAGCTATAGACACCTTTACCAGCAAATTGACAACCTTGTCAAACAAAGCCGCTAGTTTAGGACACACATTTGAGGATTCAACACTAGTTCGAAAATTACTCAATGCTGTACCTGAAAAATTCCTTCAAATCGTCGCATCCATCGAACAATACTCTGACTTAGACAAAATGACCCTAGAAGAAGCAATAGGTAGGCTCAAAACCTACGAAGAAATAATTCGGCAGAAGAAGGGTAAACAAGTGGACAGTCAAGACAAACTGATGTTCACACGACATGATAATCATAGAAAGAATTTTAGAGGACGTGGGCGTGGAAGATCAAATTTTTCACGTGACAACAACCACGAGAAACCTCGAGACGAAAAGAAGAATGGAGAAACCTCAAGCAAAAACTTCAACAACTACAACAACTTCAAAAAACCAAGTCGTGATCTAAGCAAAATAGAATGCTACAATTGTGGCAAATTAGGACATATGTCAAGAGAATGCCGACAAAAACCAAAGAGTCACGAACAATCCAATTTGGTTGAAGAAGACTTTGAACCAACTCTACTTATGGCAATATTAGATGGACAAGTTCAAAGAAACAAAGTATTAGAAGTTGAAGAACAAAAGGTCTCGCTACACGAAGAAGATGTAGGATATAAAGAGACAAGTAAGGATAGTCTATGGTACTTGGACAATGGTGCAAGTAATCATATGACTGGAGTAAGAGAACATTTTAAGGAATTAGACGAAAAGGTTAGTGGAAAAGTAAAATTTGGAGACGGTTCATACATAGAGATCAAAGGAAAAGGTTCAATCATACTGGAATGTGATGACGAAAAGCAAAGGATCATATCACATGTTTATTACATACCAAACCTACAAAGCAACTTATTGAGCCTTGGACAATTCACTGAAATTGGTTGTAAAGTTGTAATGGAAGACGATGAACTACGACTTTATGACATGGACAACAAAATCTTTATGAAGGTCACAAGACAAAACCGACTCTACAAAGCTAGTCTTAAAATAGGCACACCTGTCTGCCTACTAGCAAACCTAAAAGACACTACCTGGCTATGGCATGCAAGATTGGGACATCTCAACTTTGAGTCACTTAAAACCATGACTCAAAAGGATTTAGTCCATGGAATACCTACAGTTAAGCATACAAAGAAAGTATGTGATGTATGTTTAATAGGAAAGCAAAGTAGAATGCCATTTCCTAAGAAGGCGAAATCTAGATCAACCTCACCACTGGATTTAGTATATGGAGACTTATGTGGACCAATCACTCCTCCAACACCTTCTGGAAAGAAGTACATATTCCTATTAGTAGACGATTACTCAAGATACATGTGGGTATATTTCTTAAGTACAAAAGATCAAGCTTTTGATACTTTCAAGGAATACAAGAACAGAATAGAAAAGGAGTTAAGGACGACATTGAAGATGTTTAGAACGGATCGTGGAGGTGAATTCACATCAAACGAATTCACACAATACTGCAAAGAAAATGGCATAGCACGACAACTCACCGCTCCTTACTCACCACAACAAAATGGAGTAGTAGAAAGACGTAATAGGACAATTATGTCTACTACAAGATGTATGATGAAAGCAACAAAGGTACCTCAGAACTTTTGGGCTGAAGCTGTTAGACACGCCATATACATCTTAAACAGTGTTCCTACAAAGGCACTTGAAGACATCACTCCAAGCAATTAAGAAAAGGAAACCAAATCTAGAAAACTTAAAAGTTTTTGGATGCATAGCATATGCAAAAGTACCATCTCAACACCTAACGAAGTTGGATGATAGAAGTTCAAAATTGGTTTACCTAGGAAACGAATTTGGATCAAAAGCCTTCAGATTATTTGATCCAATAACACGAAGAATATGTGTTAGTAGAGACGTTAAGTTTAAAGAAGATGAGATATGGGATTGGAGCGAATATTTAGAAGATTATAACAATGACGACCCAGAATGGACAGAATTTCAATTTGGAAACCGTGATCAACATAATCAAGAAGATCAACCAAATGATGACAACGATTTTCCATTCAACAATGAAAATGGATACGATTCGCCACCACCAGACTCACCTAGTCACTCTCTAACACCTAACACACAAACTACAAGGTCATCTCAAGTAAATTCTCAATTCACACCCAATAATTCGTCACAGTCATTTTATCAAAGTGATGTTGAATCTTCTACAACATCAATCACACACCCTAACTTTGATCATACACCGATAAGAGGTTTTAGAACCCTGAATGACTTATACGAACATAGTGAGGAATTACACTTAGCTGAGGATGAACCCAAGAATTACAAAGAAGCATCACACGACCAAAAATGGATAGAGGCAATGAAAGCTGAGTTAGATTCCATCAACAAGAATAACACATGGGAACTCACTACCCTCCCAAAAGGTCACAAAGCAATTGGCTTGAAGTGGGTGTTCAAGACAAAGAAAGATGCAAATGGAAACATAATCAAGCATAAAGCTCGATTAGTAGCAAAAGGATACATACAAGAGCATGGCATAGACTTCGAAGAAGTATTTGCACCAGTTGCAAGGATGGAAACTATCCGTCTATTACTAGCCATCGCTGCCAACAACAAATGGGAAGTACATCACTTGGACGTAAAATCTGCCTTTCTACATGGAGATTTAAAGGAAGAAGTGTATGTAGCTCAACCCGAAGGATTTACAAAGAAAGGAAATGATGGAAAAGTCTACAGACTTATAAAGGCCTTATATGGTTTAAGACAAGCACCACGTGCATGGAATATCAAGTTAGACAACACCTTGAAGACATTAGATTTCAAGAAATGTGCACTGGAACAAGCTATCTACACAAAGGCATCAAAGGACTCACTATTATTGGTAGGAGTTTATGTAGACGATCTTATCATCACTGGAACGCCAAAGAAAGAGATAGACAGATTTAAAGCTCAAATGGAAGAAAAATTCGAAATGAGCGACTTAGGCTTATTAGCTTACTATCTCGGAATTGAAGTCACACAATCAAATGGTGACATATCAATCAAGCAATCAGCATACGCGAACAAGATATTAAAGGAAGCTGGAATGCTAGAAAGCAACGAAACAGTTATACCTATGGACCCAGGAACAAGATTGACAAAGAAAACCGAAGGGACAATGGTCAACACAACTGAATATCGAAGCTTAATTGGATGTTTAAGATATCTGCTTCACACAAGACCCGACTTAAGTTATTCCGTAGGATTACTTAGTCGTTTCATGCAAGAACCTAAAGAGCAACATATGAAAGCTATAAAGCAAGTACTACGCTATGTAAAAGGAACCAAGGATTATGGAATAATCTACAAGCATAACGACAACAACAAGATTCATGGATATAGTGACAGCAGCTATGGAGTTAATACACAAGAAGGCAAAGGCACAACAGGAATCATATTCTATTTTGGTGACTCACCAATTAGCTGGAGTACACAAAAGCAAGCAACCGTGGCACTATCATCATGTGAATCCGAGTTCATAGCAGCAACAGCAGCAGCAACTCAAGCATTATGGCTTAAAAGACTCTTAAGCCGACTTACACACAAAGAAGAAGAAAAGATTACGATCATGGTAGACAACAAATCAGCAATACAACTAATGAAGAACCCAGTTTTTCATGGAAGGAGCAAGCACATAGACACGAAGTACCACTTCATCAGAGAATGCGTTGAAAGAAACGACATCCAAGTAGAATTTGTAAGTGGAGACTACCAGAAAGCTGACATACTCACGAAGGCACTACCAAAGATCAAGTTTCTAGTCATGAGAGAACTCATCGGACTTAAGAAGCTACACCACAGCGTTTACGATTAGAGGGGAGAATATTAGGCCCGACCCAACACACGAAAAGACACGACCCATGGGCCTGGATAATCTTACCCGCTGTTAGGACAGGAATAGCAGTTATGGAACGGTTACAAACGGTTATTCATCACAACGTTCATTTTCATGAAACGTCGTGACCATTAGTCAACACCGTTTCGACAAGTATATATAGAATAGAACTTCTATCGTGTAAAGATGATGATTGATTATACATTTGTTATTATATACGATTAATACAAAGTTAGTTTCGGTATATTGTTTTTGATTCGATCCGTGCTTGTTTCTCCAACATGTCCAAAGAGATACAACTCATACAAGCAGTTACAGCTATCGCAAAAGCAATAGATAGAAAAGCACCTTCGATGTTCATCAAAAGTGCTTATTTCAGCAGAAACTTAGGATCTATCACATGTTGTATCTTTGTCCAAACACTCAATCGCGCTTATTACATCCTGAACACCCTCTAAACTAGTTCATTGAGACGTGTCAGACAGATTTCAGATTAGATTAGAAATATGTCTACAGAAATAGACCTTTTAACTGGACCACAAGCAGTACAAATAAATCCATAAGATTCGATACATACTTGAAATATGTTCAACAAGTATTCACAAACCCTACCATACCCTACTATACACATACTCATGATCAAAAGATTATTGAAAAAGCTAATTAGTTGTACAGAATTTCATTCTGAACTTGCTACATTGTTAAACTTGGTTAAACTTTGCAGAACTAATAGTTAAATAGGGCCCAGGTAATCTCCCTCCAAGCCAACCACTGCCTGGAGCTCCTTCTCAGCCTTCGTGTACTTCACCCCGATTACAATGCACCTTACCGTCACATCCTTCTCAATTCTTGAACCGGTCTTCATATTCAGAAAACACGGGCTTTCTGCAATCCACAACAACAACATACCTAGTCCGGCCAGTGTGCGAGTGCAAGCGAAGCGAGGTCGAAGGATTGATAATCGGTCATTTTGTGGTTTGAGAGGTAAAGGTTCTCAATTGGCCCACACCTCAAGAAAACCCCGTGCTTCAAAATTTTGTGGACTACTCCTTCGATGACCTCACACCGAAAGACTTTAAAGCTCAAACTAGTGAAATAAAGAGGAAAGAGCACATCACCAGAATGCTCTCTTACCTTCCCTTAGCTGATTTTGTCTAGGGTAGTCACGGCTAAAAGGTAGCCAAGAGCTTTGGTAGCCTTCTTTGCTGAGAAATCATCCAACAAACGAACCAATATCGCTTTCTGTAACATCAATCCCTTGATGTCCAGGTTCTCTGCAGGGATTACAACATCAAAAGAGGTTAGCTAAAAAGGAAATGGGTCATATAGGTCAAAGTTGCTGAAGTGCATTTCTATTAGAATATTAGAATATATCTCCTGTATTATGTATATATGGAATGTATATTGCATCCATAATTATCTTATAGTTAGTTAGGATGGATATGTATTAACTCTTGTATATAAACTCCTTGGGATAATGAATGAGACAACGATCATTCTCTTACATGGTATCAGGCCTCCCTAATACCTAAACCTAAAAATTGCCTCCATTCATTTTCTAATCATCTTATCTTCAGTTTTTAGCCTCTCTAATGGCAGAACAAAAGATCCATCGAGCCCTCACTATCTCCAGCATCAAAAACATCTTTACTGTTGAACTCAGTTTCGAGAATGGCCAGTACCTATCTTGGTCGGAACTTTTCAAGATCCATTGTCGTGCATACAAGGTTATTGACCACATTATCCCCCCCACCACCACCCGCTACTTCTTCCACACCACCACCAAAAGATGCCCCTCAACCCAAAGTTGTTGATCCTGAAACATGGTCGACCTTGGATGCTATCGTCCTTCAGTGGATCTATAGCACCATCTCCAATGACCTAATGCATACCATTCTTGAACCCGACACCACCACTGAGAAAGCATGGTCACGCTTGAAAAATATTTTTCAAGATAATAAGAACTCCAGGGCTGTTTATTTGGAACATGAATTCACCAATACACGTCTTGACAACTTTTCTTCCGTTTCATCTTATTGTCAAGAACTTAAGATGCTCTCGGATCAACACACTAATGTTGGAGCTCCTGTCTCCAATAATCGTCTTGTCTTGCAACTCCTAGCAGGTCTCAACGAAAGCTATGATAATGTTGCAAGTTTCATTCAACAAAGCGATCCACTACCGCAATTCTATGAAGCTCGTTCCAGGTTAGTTCTTGAACAACACCACTTCTAATTCTCCCAACCAGTCACATCAGCGCAATGACAACTTTAATCGTGGATGTGGCAGGAACAATGGATTTCGTGGTGGTGGTCGTAATGGTGGCCGAGGTCGTGGACGTGGTCGTTCTAATCAGCAGTCACAATATCAACAATGGACTCCATATGGTCCCTTGGCTTGGTCTCCTTATCAGTGGGCCCCACCACCACCGTCTTTTCCAACTGCTCCATGGTCTCGCTACACTCCTCCACCTTCTGGACGCCAAGGTATACTCGGCCCAAGGCCTGCTCAGACATATGCTGCATCTGCAGTCCCTACTGAACTTGATCAAGCTTTCAATACTATGTCTCTCTCAGACTCGTTTCCTTACGCTGAGATGGTATCCAATGGGAAGTTAATGTAAAAGTTCATCTTAAATCAGATTTTACATGGAAGCTGTCTGCTCAAAATAGATCAAGTGCCAATATACTAACTATCTTCGATGTTAAATTTATGTTTGTAGTGGGTGGTACGAGGAGCACTTGATGTTAACATTGGTTCAAATCCTTCTGCTGAAGGAAGTGATGAAGATGATGGTGTTGACGATCAAGCAGTTAGGGTTGTCGACATTGTTGACACTTTCAGATTCCAGGTAAAAACTAAAAGCTATCGTTTACACAACTCATTAAGTTTTGAAAAAGTAAATTGATTTATATTTTTAAAATATGTTGTACCTGTAGGAGCAACCTCCCTTCGACAAGAAGCAGTTTGTTGGTTACATTAAGAAGTACATCAAATTGATCACACCCATGCTTTATGAAGAGGAACAAGCCTTCCTCAAGAAGAACGTTGAGGCTGCAACTAAGTTCCTCATGGGAAAGCTTAACAACCTCTGGTTGTAAGTCTCTCTGCTCATCTTAAATTTTGTGGCAACTTTAAAGGCAAACTGTTTAAACTCCATCTCATAAGTATGAATTCGTTGGCCTTCTATATAGTCTTAAGGTATTGTTTTGTAGTCCCTTTTTACTTACGAGATTTGAATCCTAAACAATAACATGTTCAAATTGTATCTCATGTGTGTATCATATACTGTTTTAAACTCAGCCTACAACATATGAGCCTACAACATATACTTATTACGTTATAATATAAAATGAGTGTTGTGAAATCTTGAATTTCTTTAGCTTTTATTAGAAGCATCAAGCATGTATGGTGGTGTGTTTAGGGTTTTATTTAAGGATATTAAATGATGATCTGAAACTTTTTATGAAGCTGATTGTTGGTATTTTCCGAAAATATGGGTCTCATCGGTTGTGGAAATTAAAAAAAAAAGGTCATCAAGACCGGTTTTTTCTAAGTAACCGATGTCTATGTTTGAAACAGAATTAAAAACCTGTCTCTGAGAAAACCGGTCTGTTTGGATATGTTTTGAAACCGGGTTTCAATGAAAGAGCCGGTCTTTTTTTTTACTATAGAGACCGGTCTTTTTACTAATACCGGTGTCTTTCCCGCTATTTAGACTGGTTATTACAGAACCAGTGTCTATTAGGGGATTTTTATGTGCTTTTTTGTAGTAGTGCTCGGAGCTGAAGGGCATCGATCATTAATTAATGGCTGATTAAATTACAACGACCAAATTATATATACATAGAAATACACACACTTGAGCATGACGAAGTTCTAATATATCTATACTGATATATACATCGAAGATGACCACTTATGGGGCGTTTGGATGAGCTTTTTAGCCGGCTTATGAGCTTATTCAATTTTGGAAAAGCCGATTAGCTCACTCTTTGGAGTTATCAACATTAGTTTATTGGCTTAATCCAATAATTGCAAGTATATAAGCTCTAAAAAAATGAGCTTATTGACTTTTCTAAAATCATATAAGCACATAAGCCCATCCAAAATGACCACTAACTAAATCCGAGTACTCGCCAGTCCCCCCCGGGTTTTACAACTATGAACTAAATTTCATACCAAAATTACAACTAACTTCTAACTCTTATTGTCAGCATAAAAAATAAAAAAAAAATTGAATAACTAAAACTTGCTATATCTGTAGAAAATAGATTAGTGACATACTTGATATATACACTTATATAGTTATATATGGTGTCACGCTCTACATGGTGAAACTAAATTGCAGTTGCAGTTTTCAACAGAACATCCTAACATATATACTGAACTGCAGTTACTATATGCGATGTTTTTAGAAACTTTTGATTGGGAGTTAGACCACTAAAAGAGACGAGCAAAGATGGTTCAGAAACTTTTTTTTCTATCAATTCTAACAAGCATCTATTACACGGGTGTCTATAACTCCAGTTCACTGTGTACCTACCATGCATCACCTGGAAACCTTGAGCTATATACCCAAAGCACATTTTAATCAAAACAAGAATTACAGATGATATGATAAACTAATAATATCCAAAAAAAATTAACAAGAGCATCTAAACTTATGTGGTTGAAGTGCTTAAATAGCTCATATAGGTTGGGCCAACACAATAATTTGATTACAATCCAATATCCAGAGACGAAAAACACCCATATACCCAATTCAGGTACTAACAATTAGGGAATTGATGTTATATCAGAATCCACACCATGATATATAAATGACTTAAAATTATCAGCCCACACAATCACATAATCTCTAGACTTCACGTCATATATATGCCCACCTCAATAATATTGTCGGCTAGTGTCTAATCTAAATACTTACATATTCCGTATTAGAGATCTTCCTAACTTTGGTTTTTGTGATGTTCGGGGAGCGAGATCACGGTTCGCAAATTTTAGTTGCTTAACTGGTTTGACCCATTAGCTTGACTCGTTTGACCCACTGCATTCTTAAAATCCTTGCGTGTACATATAGTTTGAGTTAGTTTATGGATCTGAACTTTTAAAAGTTCAAATCAGACAACAATACCCTATAAATGTGAAAGCCTTTTATTGCATTGGTGTTCACATGTGAGATGTGGTTGTTCCAAACCTGTGTCAGTCAGCTATACGCTTGACTTAAAGCAAAGAATGAAATTCATCAAGTTACTTCAAAACATACCAGATTCCATTTATAGTAATTTTCATTCTTTGAAAAAGATTATACACGTGAATGTTTTTCAGAATTCACCCAATCAAACCAAACGAACATAACTCACTGATTTTCACTAAAATCGCAGTACCTAGTTTATTAAGTTGCCCAACCCATGGCCAATGGTACAGTGAACTGACTGATTTTGGTACACCAAACCACATCACTTACAAGTGAAGGTTTCCGTAACTTCGAGGTTATACATATAGCCGAATAGCGAGCCTTAATTCTTTTGGTCACATTTATGCACGATATGAAAAAAGAATAAAAGACAAACTATTATATAGCTTAAAGTTACGCACATTTTATAACAGATCATACAAGTGGATTAGAATATGATTCCAAGAGTACATAGCAAAGACCGTTTGTGTGGGTTCGGTTACGGGGGCAGTCTAAAATTTCGAAAGTGCAAATACAGTCTTTACGAGGAGCTTTAATGTGCATTTCGGCTTTGGCATTTGCACTTTCAAACTCCTTCCATATGTTCTCATGCCAGAGACTATAGTTTCACGCCAAATTTCTCCCATGGACTAGGCCTGCACTTACTTTCAATGTTGTAAGGATCGTGTATGCAATTTGGCCACTCCACGGGTGGATGACTTTTGCAATATAACCGAATTCCAATTACGTAAATTTTGTTTGATTATGTGACCGTAAGATTTTATTTGGAACAAACAAAAAAAGGATGTAGCTCATTAGTCTTTACATTGACTATCTACATTAAGCCAGTGTGATAAATGTACTAGTTTTTTTATTGTTAGAGAGTCCTGGTTCTCAACCGAAAGAAGATCAATGGACGTTTTTGGAAAATATATCTAATGCAGAATCACACACCAGGGATACTAAGCAAGGTCCTAAAGTAGACCACTACCGAACCATATTCTTGACCTACTGATTAAAGGCACAAATGTCTACCAAACAAGATTCTGGACCTACTTATTAAGGTCCTAAAGTAGCGCTACTAAACAGGATCTCTTGCATCCCTATCTTCTCTCCTAAATCAGTACCACGATAATCCCGTCTCCCTGCAGAATTTAAAAATAGTATCCAATAGATTGAACACCAGCTCTGCTTATGTCAAATTTAAGATAACCATATGTCTTATAGCTATAACAAAGATACACCTTATGACTAGATGAAACCGAATCTGAACATAATATTGAACAGTTATGAAAGATATAACGCCCATGAACTCCTACTTGACTTTTCTGAAAATTATCATTTCAAAATGCATAAGTGCATAAGGAATCGGAAGATTCTGCCTGTCTTTTCATAGTTTTCTTATGCTTAGTACAAGTCACATTTGGTCTCGCATCAGTCTTGGTTGACCAAATAGTGGCATTTTTGGAGCCATTAACGTACTTGAAATGACCCACATTTCAGCAAGTATAATGGCCGTTTGGCAGCAGCCATTAACAAAACGAAAAGGCCCAAAATTGTCAGCAAGTATAGTGTCGTTATTTCAGCCATCAACATACACATAAAAACACGTAAAATTACAGCAAATAGTGGCGTTTTTGCAGCCATTAACATAGACCAAAATACCCTAAAAATTCAGCTAATATAGTGGCGTTTTTGCAGCCGTTAAAACAACATAAAACTCTTAAATTAATCCCACCATTAAAACAACATGAAACTCTAGCAAAAATCTACAGGGAATAGAAATAATCCAAATTCGGATCTTCGAATCTTATATTTTATGAACAGTCCTTGAATACACACACACATATATATATATATATATATATATATATATATATATATATATATATATATATATACGAGTCTAAAAAACTGGACAGGATGACATTTTAACACAACGTGTTTCGCGCCTCCTTAATGAAATAATCTTCTGTCTCAATCGATCGTGAACATTTTTTACTTTTCGTTGCCTCTTCATGTTTTCCGCTCCTTGGTTCTCTTGGCCGCCCTTTCTCTTTGTCCCTTTGATCTTGTCTGCAGGAGTTTTCGTAACTAAAACTTGCAGCTTATGTTGTTGAGCAGTTGCTTTTGCCAAATTTGACCTCTTTTCATCACAAACCTTCTTTGGAACATAGTGCTTCATAACTAATTGCAATTGCTTTCCAGGCCTATTATTTGGCAGCTTCTCCTCCTTCTTGCTAATTAAGGTTAGCTGTTTTCCTTGCCTCCTGGGTGCGTTTTCCATGGTCATGTCATTATTATCATCACCGATACCATCAAAAAGAGTAGAAAAATCTATTTGATCCTCGTTTGCATTTGCAAAAGCAAATGCAAGATCATCAAGAGGAGGACAAGAAAGGCCCTCCCATTCACTTAAACACGACTCTTCCTCGCCTTCTTCATCACCAACAACAGTATTTTATCCAATATTCATCCCGTCACTAAGCGATTCTCGAACCTCACCAAGCAAATCATGTGTGAATAATTCTTGACCTCGTCTGACTTTTTCATCAAGAAAAGCTTTGATCTTCAGAACCTCCTTAACTGATTCTTTTTCCATTACTATGATTATAATTATGATAAACCAATAATCAAGAACTTACAAATTGCCAACAAAACAGAGTGAGAGCGCTTTTTAATTGTGGGTGGAAATATGAGAGAATTGTTGGGAAAATATGGAAACTAAACCCCTCCTTAAATAACCCGAATTTTAAGTCGGTCGGTGTAGTTTACGGCCCGTTTGATATGCCGTCTCATTCTTCGGTTGGGCTTCATTATATTATGTTTGTTTTTAGGATTGGTTTATAAAAGACCCATATAAATCAAATATACAATTAAATTAAATTCTTGTTAAAAAAACTCTTTTTTAAGATTTAAAATAAAATAAAATATTAAAATTAAAATTCTTTTTTTAATAAATAAAAGAAACTAAAACTCAAATTCTTTAAAGAATACTAAAATTATTTCTTTTTTATTTATTATTACTTTTTGAATTAAAAATTTAAAGTTTTACTAAAAATATTAAAAAAATTATTATTTTTAATTATAAAGTTAAAGTAATAAAACTTAAAATAATAAATACTAATACTAAAAATATTAAACAATAATAATAAATATAATAAATAATAATAATTTTAATAATATAATAAAATAATATAAATAAATAATACTCATAAATAAGAAAAATAAAAAAATTAAAAATTAATAATAGTAATAATACATTTATAGTATTTAATAATAGATAATAATAGTTAATGATAATTAATAGTCTTAGGTCACGCAGTGCTTGCTATATGTTTAATAAGATCGGATTTGCTATTACTAGAAAAGTGGGAGCCAAAATTTGTTCCCACTAACTTTTTGAAAATTTTATTATTCTAACAAATAAATAATTATAATAATAATAAAGTGATGGTATAATAAAAAATAATAAAATAATAATAAAAATAATAATACTAATAATAATAATAATAATAATAATAAATATTATATTAATAAATAATAATAAATAATTAATTAATAATAAATAAATTATATAAAATTATAAAAAATTATTATGAATAAATGAAATTGAAAAAGATATTAATAAAATAATAATAATAAATATAATTAATAGTAACTCGTATAAATAATTAATTTAAAAAAAATTATAAACTAATAAGCTATAGATAAATAAAATTAAATAAACTATTAATAAATTTAATAATAAATAGTAATAATATCTAATAACTCGTATAATTAAATTAAATGTTAATATTAAAAAAGTATTAAAATATAATAATAAATACATAAATTATTAATAAAATAATAATAATAATTATTATTATTAGTATAAATTAATTATAAAACTTATATGAATAAATAAAATAAAAATCTTAAAAAACTATAAAAATAATAAATAAAAATAAATTATATTTTAATAATAATGATAATAATAATAAATAATTCATCGTCTTTGACTTTTTCATCAAGAAAATATTTGATCCTAAGGACCTCCATAACTAATTCTCTTTCCTCAAACGACATTACACTCTGAGCGATCAACTCTCACAAGTTATCCATTAATATGAATATGATTATGATTAATGTTACAATAATAATCAAGAATTGACAGAAAGGATTTGGCGTCAAGAAAACAGAAAAAGCGTGTGATTGTGGTCGAAAATATGAGAGAATTGTTGTGAAGATTCAGAAACTAAGCATCTCCTTAAATACCTGATTTTAAGTTGGTCGGTGTTTTCCCGCGTAATATTTCTCGACCCTTGCATGGTATTAAATTACTAGGTGGGCCTGCCAGTGGGGATTTTTATTTTAGTAGTTAGCTTGTGATGAAGAGGGTTATAACACCCCACTTGGATAAGAGGACTGTTACGTATATTTATGGCGTGTCATCAAAGCATAAGGTAAATGTCCTAAAACATTAACTGGCCATAACAGAAATACGAGAATCAAACTTCGGTAATCCCAACATAAGCTCAAAACATGAAAAGTAAATACTGAAGGAAAGGACTAAACAATGTCCACATAAGCAGAATAATGTAAGAAGTGCATAAAGTAAGAAGTCTGGATAGCTTCCATCCAAATGCACATGCTCTCAGAATCCTAAGAGTGTCCTGGTGTACCTGCCGTTAGAACATGAAAGGAACTACGGCTGAGCATAACGCCTAGTGAACGGATATAAAGCATGATAAGAACTACTGAAATGAAGCAGATGATAAAATATTGAAGCTGTAAGACTGATAAGTAAAGTTGCAGCAGAAATCTGTGTATAATATAAAAAGTCTGATATCTAAATAATAAAGCTGAACTATTATATGTTAAATCTGAAAACATACATTTACTATATTTTAATTTCCAAGAGCTTATATAGGTCATGTGCTGTAACAACTGCTTCATGAATAAATAGAGAGGTGACCTCGTCATGCTGTAGAGGGGTGACCTCTAAATAATGTGTTGGATGGAGGGATCAACTCCAATGTGAAGGATGTAGAGCACACACCACATTCACCTGATAAGCTGTAAATTGATAGCCTAGGATGCACCCATACGCCCCACTGATAATACTAATAAAATGGCCAAGCTGAATAAATAGGACGCTGCGAGAAATCACTCCCCCGTAGAGGAGTCATGACACCGGTGACTCTAGTGTCATGGTTACGGTACCTTTGTAACTAGTATATAACTGGTCATGCTTGTATATAAAGCTCAGGCAATTTATCTTATTTATTAAAATGATTGCTGATAAGATTTAAAACATATACTAGGGAAAAAAATTGGTTGCAGACGGGGAATCCTAATCATGCATAGAAGGAAGTCCTTACTGAAGGACGTGAAATCCGTACCTCGTGTCCAGTAATGAGAAAAAGCTGATAGGTCTACTCCGACTTCACGGTTACTATAAAAATAAGGTACGTGAATGAGTTGTCTGATTACTGTTTACTATTACTGATTTTTATTGTTCTTAACTTGGTTTATTAAGTTCTTGTATTATTATACTGTTCTACATAAAATCTGGTAACTCCGTCTGTCTTTAAATATTTACTGATTAGCGTATATCCTGTATTTTATGATTACTGTATATTATACTGTATTCTGATGTTTATGATGATACTATAAATTGTAGCCTGGTAAAATAGAAAGTTTCCCGAATTTAGAAAGTTTCCTAAAATAGAAAGGTTTCCAAATTAGTTTTTCTTGAAAATTAAAACATAAATAAATCACATGTGTTTAAGTGGTTAACCGGATAAAATAAAATCAATTTAATTTTACTAATTAAATCAATAAAATAAAACCACTTAATTAATTTATTTATAAAACTAATTTACAAAAATGATTTAATCATAGTTAACATAAACCCCGTATTATTTATCTTCCGTGACCCCGAAACCCGTGCTAAAATCTTCCCCGAGACACCCATATCTCGGGTTAACCAAAACGGGCCCACGTCGTGGTCCCTTGCTGCTGACGTCACCCAACAGTGGTTCCCACTGTTAATCATACGGTTCCCACTGTTTTTGTGTTAAAAGTTCCCACTGTTAATGCAGTGGTTCCCACTGCTAATGCAGTGGTTCCTGCTGCTATTGTTTATGTTCCCACTATTCGCAATCCCAAACACCTCCTTTCAGCGAGTTAAACCCAAACACCCCTGGTGGTTTGTTTCTGCTGTTCGAAAAGCCAAACAGCCCCCCTGTTGGGTCACGGCTGATCAAAAGGACACCCACCGAGACTTTGTGTCTCGGTATACGCGAATCCCACCAAGACCCGACACCCCTTAATCTATTTTTAAACAGGTTTAACAATCAAACCCATGTTTCTTGCTATCAAAAGGATTTTCGTGAATAAAAGAAGGATTAAAAGATGATTTACCTTAATTTGGTGATTAAGAACGAATGGTAAACACACGAAATCGAATGATTAAAGGAACGAAACCCGAATCCTTGTTCTTAATTCCTAACTGGCGGCACCCCTTTTTCTTTTGTATTTTCTGTCGGCAGCCCCCATTCTACAACCATACGTTTTTTTTTTTATGTTACTGTTGTGACAAAAAGGGGTGGGTAACCCCCATTCTACACTTCTTCTTTGTTTAGTAAACCAAACCGCCACCCTTTTATTATATTAAGTTTTCCGTTTGATTTGTTAGACACTTATAAATTATCACGTAAACGTATTTATATTTCTCGTGTTTTAATTTTTCTGAAACGTAATATTCTTTTCTGAATAATAATTAATACATACATACTATTTTCTGAAACTTAATAATTATTTTCTGAATAACTATTTATTTGTAATATTTAAATAAAACTGAGACTGCGTAATTACTGTTAACGTTTAATTATATTATGTATAATAAATAATACATACGTAATACTGAGACTGCGTATTTACTGTTTACGTTTAATTAAAGTTAAAGCTGAGATTACGCGTATTTAATATTCGAGTATTTTGAATACGGGTTTTACAATTCTTCCCCTCTAAAAAAATTATTCGTCCTCGAATTATGGACGCGATAATGTTGTGGTTTTACAATTCTTCCCCTCTAAAAAGGAGAAATTCGTCCTCGAATTAAAGGTAATAAGCTGATGAAGTTATAAAAGCTAGAAAGGACACATAGCAGAGAAAATAACCTGTTCTGAATTTGACCAATTTCGTTTTGAAAAGATTGAACACTTAAAAGAAATAGAATCATTAAAAGCGAATCTTTCAATGAATTAAAAGAAAAAGAGTCGGTTGTCAATGATTTTCAGAAACTTAAAATGGATTTCGAAACTCTCGAGTTTAAAAAGTTTGAATCGGAAATTAATGCTACCAAACTTCTTAAATTCAAAGAACAACAGCTTTTAAAACAATACGCTTCCACCGAAAAGGTTCATCTTTTAACTAAATCATTTAAATAACTCAAACCTAAGCGTCTTCAAGATTTACCACCTAATCTCGGTTATGCAAAACAAGCTTAGGAATATATTCCTTGTCTTTATGATGTGACCCTAATTGGCAAATCGAAAGAAGCACCTTATGTTCATAGTACTGAGGAGACACAGTCACTTACGGAAGAAACTCATTCTAAAATGCTTTCAAAATTCCATAAGATTGATTATGATAAGCATAATAAAGATCAACTTTCTAAAAAGACCCGTATTCGTTTACAAAAGGAATTAACTCAATTATCAGCTTTTGTGCGTCAAAGTTTGTCAACGGAAAACCTTCCTAGTACGTCTCCTACACTTGTCAAAACGGAGTTAACTAAGTTAATTCCACCGGTAAGTAAGGCGTCTGATAGATTAAATTCGGTGCACCAACACTTAGCCGAATTTGACAAGGTCATTGTGGAACGTACGACGACTTCGGCCATAACGGAAGGTGAATGGAATTTTGAGCACACAAGAGCTGCATTTCGAGACGAAATTTCTCCATTTGTAAACAATATTAAATCTTGTCTTCGCAATGTTGATCAAGAATTGCTTTTGGAAATAGAAGAAGTTAGACACGTTTTCAATGAAATGGATGATGCTTATGAAAATGGTTTACTTGAAATAGAACGAGTTTCACGCCAAAATGATCAGCTTCTGAAGCAATTGATGTCTCATGATATTGTTTCCGTCTGTGTGAATAAAAGTGTTGATAATGATTCAATTGTACATAATGTTGAATCTGTGGATAATGTGGTAGATAGTACTTGTCACGAATCTGACGCTGAATTTTTAAAGCTTCAAGATTCATATTCTTCTCTTTCAAAACATTTTGATGAAATTCAAACACATTGTATTTCGCTTGAATGCAAGCAACAATTTATTCAAGAAATCTTTGAAACATCATTTGAAGGTGTTAATATCGATGATGCAAATTTTCAAAAGAATTTTCAATTGAATTTACAATCAAAACAGCGTCAGCCAAGTGACAAGGTTGCTAAATCATTGCTGATAGACATAAAGAAATCTAAGGAGATTAACTATGTGAACGTAATTGAGGCTGCTAAGAATTCTAAACTTGATCTAGATAATCGAATTTCCATGATTTTGTCCAAAGTTGATAACTTAAAACAGAAAATACACAAATCTTCGATTCAATAAAGCTCGCATGTGCTAATACCACTACACAGAATCAATCATTGATTGAACAATTGAATAAAAAGTAGGTGGAAATATCTGATTTGAGGCAACAAATTTGTGATAAAAATCTGGCTTTGGCTGAGTTAAAGGAAACACTTCGTACCCTAAAAGGTAAGAATGTTGTGGATAACGCAGCCACTGTCTCAGCATCGTCCTCTAGTGCAATCAAAACGAACCTCATCGCCGTCACACCATTTAACAAGGGCCCTAGGACTAAACCACCTCAAACATTAGTCACTAAAGATAAGGCAAAATCAAAACCAGCTTCTAATATTCCCGTGTTGCCTTCTACAGGAGTAAGCACCACTACGAAGGCTCAAAGATGTAAGCTTAAAAGAAACAAGAAGAATGATAGGATCTTGCCCCCATCTAGTAGTCAAGTGAAGAAGAAAGTGGAAGCCCATGCTAGGAATGTTATTTCTGTTTTGAATAAAAAGAATCATGTAGCTAAACCTAAAGGCTCTGCGGTTGTGCAGCGTTCTAAGCCTACTGTGAATTCTAATTTGAAATGTTGGAACTGCAATGAATGTATGTTTTCTAGTCGTCATGATTATTGCCTTATTGACCATGTGAATGAGATGAATGCCCGTAAAAATGGTTTAGAATGGAAACCAACTGGGAAAGTGTTAACCCAAGTTGGTTGGATGTGGCGTCCCACTGGTAGAACTTTCACTATAGTAGGAATTGCTTGCCCTTTAACTAGGATCACTCCCACTAAAGCGAAGAAAGCGTGCCCTTTAACTAGGAGTACCAAGGTTACCAAAACACAAGCGTGTCCTTTAACTAGGAACACTAACACTACTGTAGGAAACAAGTGCCCTTTAAATAGGTCTACTCCCACTGTAGTGCCTGCTAATAATCCAAAACCTCATAAAGTTGGAACAATAAAACATGTTAGTGCTAAAACTCCATTAGAAAACGCAGGAAATCTAAGGGTCACACAAATGTTAGCAATTTTGATAATAATATAATTGTATCTGCTAACACTCCGGAGCCAATAGTTTCCAATGCATTGTCTACTGTTGTTGTTGAAAACAGGTGGTCCAAATTGTTCTCTGGTATTTGGACTCTGGTTGCTCTAAACATATAACCGGAGATCGCTCTCAGCTCAGAAATTTCGTCAGCAAGTTTCTTGGTACGGTTCGATTTGGAAATGATCATATTGCAAAGATAATGGGTTACGGTGAATATCATATTGGGAATGTTATAATTTCAAGAGTGTATTATATGGAGGGTCTTGATCACAATTTATTTTCTGTGGGACAATTTTGTGATGCAAACCTAGAAGTTGATTTTCGAGAGCATACCTGCTTCATTCGTAATTTGGAAGGGGTTGATTTATTGAAAGGTACTCGAGGGAATAATTTGTACACTTTGTCTCTACAAGATATGATGGCCTCTTCTCCCGTATGTCTTCTCTCTAAAGCATCAAGGACTAAATCATGGTTATGGCATGGGCGCACTGAAATAAATATTCGAGAAAGCCTCTCTCTCTGGGGGATAGCAAGGTGGCAAATGCTCCTGGCGGAATACTACATTGTTTTCAAGACTATCAAAGCCATCAAAGGCCAAGCACTGCCAGGTGATCTGCCAGTGTGTTCAGGGGTTAAAGGTATCTTCCTGACCACTATCCAAAGGATTCAGGCCTCTAAGACAGTCCCATAATTCTTGAGAGTCTTTATTTGTAGCTAAAGGCAGAGGGTCCGTTACAGACAGGTGCGGAGAACTAGTTAAGGTAACTTGGGAATAAGGGCTTGGAAGAGCAATGCGGAGAACCAGTTGTTGATTTCGCCCATTGTTGTTGCGAGCTCCATTGTAGTTGGAGCGAGAGGAACGATTATCAGAAGCAGCTGAAGTCTGAGACACAAAGGCTGATTGCTGCTCACTGTGTTGTGCAGCTTGTATGCGATGAAGACGCGATTCTTGGTTAAGGACCTGAGTCCGCAGCTCCTCAAACGATGGAACAATCTTAGAGTCGGAGATGCTTGTAACAAAAGCTTCATATTCAAAGGGCTTTGTAGTGAAAACTATATCCTTTGGGGACATAGAAGAATCTCATCTTAACTTTGACGCTATTAATCATTTGGCGAAAAACGAACTTGTTCGTGGTCTTCCTAAACTTACATTTTACAGGGATCATTTATGTTCCGCGTGTACAATGGGGAAAAGCACTAAGAAATCATACAAACCCAAGACTGAAGACACCAACCAAGAGAAACTTTATTTGTTGCATATGGATCTTTGTGGGCCAATGCGTGTTGAAAGTCTTAGTGGTAAAAAGTACATCCTCGTCATAGTGGATGATTACTCTTGGTTTACATGGGTGAATTTCTTGCAACAAAAGACGAGGCACCTAAAGTCATTATCGATTTTCTCAAGATGATTCAAGTGCGTCTCAACACTACTGTCTGACGCATTCGTATAGATAATGGAACCGAATTTGTGAATCAAACTTTGTGTAAGTATTATGAAGAAGTTGGCATATCTCATGAAACATCCGTTGCTCGCACTCCACAACAAAACGTTGTCGTTGAAAGGCGAAATAGCACTCTTATGGAAGCAGCTCGAATAATGTTAATTTACGCAAAGGCTCCATTATTTTTATGGGCAGAAGCAGTAACTACAGTAGTGTACACCCAAAACCGGTCACTAATTCGTAAACGCCATGGTAAAAAACCTTATGAGCTTCTACATGGAAAAGTACCAGATTTATCATATCTTCATGTATTTGGTTCTCCTTGCTATCCAAATAATGATGGTGACAATTTGGGAAAACTTCAACCAAAGGTTGGTATTGGTATTTTCATTGGTTATGCACCCGCAAAGAAAGCATACCAAATCTACAACCGTAACTCTCTCAAGATCCTCGAAACTATGAATGTTGATTTTGATGAGCTGACAGCAATGGCTGATGAGCAAAGAAACTCTGAACCCGCACTTCATGAAATGGGACCCAGTAACATTAGCTCTGGTCTTGTAGCAACCCTACTTCATCATCATTTACACCACCTTCTAGAAATGAATGGGATACATTGTTTCAACCATTCTTTGATTAATTCTTTACTCCTCTAAGTATTGTTGCACCAGAACCTGAGGTAATAGCTCCGGTAACCGAAGTTGTCGCTCCAGCAACCGAAGCACAATCAGATACATCTTCACCTACAATTGGTCAAGATATACCTTCAACAAGTAATTCTCAACCAACACATGTAACAACTACCCATGACATGCCTATTGATGATGAAGAGGATGATGATGATCACGATTTGGAATTCCCTCAATGCGTGAACTTCCATCCTTTGGTGTACCAATTCCCGACCGTAATCAAGTCGGGTCGTCCACTTCAGAGGAAGCTCCTACTACGGTCTACTCCAATACATGGATTCGTGAACATGACATCAAGTGGACAAAGGATCATCCTATAGATTCTATTATTGGTGACCCTAATCGTCCGGTATCCACATGAAGTCAGTTACAAGAAAGTGCAATGTTTTGTCATTTTGATGCTTTTCTCATTGAAGTTGAACCTAAGATGTGGCAACAAGCATTTACCCAATCTTGTTGGATAGAAGCTATGCAAGAAGAACTTAATGAATTTATACGTCTTAATGTATGGGAACTAGTCCCATGCCCGGATCAAGTACAATTACTCACTTTGAAATGGGTTTACAAGGTGAAACTTGACGAGTTAGGCGGAATATTGAAGAACAAAGCTAGACTAGTAGCTCGTGGATACAAGCAATTATTGGGCATCGATTTTATGGAATCCTTTGCACATGTTGCCTGTTTGGAAGCTATTAGACTATTCCTTGCTTATGCAGCCCACATGAATATGATCGTCTATCAGATGGATGTGAAGACGGAATTTCTTAATGGTGAAATCAAGGAAGAGGTCTATGTTCAACAGCCGGATGGTTTTGTGAATTCTAGATATCCTAACCATGTGTACAAGCTTAAGAAGGCTCTCTATGGGTTGAAGCAAGCTCCACGCGCGTGGTATGATCTATTGTCACAATTCCTCATCACGCAAGGCTTCGTTAAAGGCAAGGTGGATCCCACGCTGTTCATTCAGAAACGAGGTAAAGATATGATTATGGTACAAATATATGTTGATGATATTATATTTGCAGCCTCGACCCAAACCTTATCCCATGAGTTTGGGACACTCAAGTCTCCAAGTTTAAGATGTCAATGATGGGCAAGGTATCATTCTTCTTAGGACTTCAGATATCTCAGAGTCCCAGAGGCATCTTTATCAATCAATCCAAGTATGCCCATAAATCTCTTAAGAAATATAAGATGGAATCTTGCGACCCCGTGGATACTCCAATGGTGGAACGAACTAAGCTAGATGCAGATCCACATGGGATTGTCGTTGATCTGACACTTTATTGTGGAATGATCGGTACCCTTTTGTATATCACAGCTAGTCGACCTGATCTTTAGTTTGCTATATGTATGTGTGCTCGGTATCAAACTCGGCCTACTGAATTACATTTGGCTACTATGAAATGGATCTTTCGATATCTTAAAGGAACCATTAATAGGGGACTTTGGTACTCGAAGGACTCTTCGATTGCACTAATGGCGTATGCAGATGCGGATCACGCGGGTTGTCAAGATACAAGGCGTAGCACGAGTGGAACTTTGTAACTACTAGGAGATCGACTAATCAGTTGGGCATCGAAAAGGCAGAAAAGCGCTGAAATTTCAAGTACGGAAGCAGAATACATAGCTATGTCCGATTGCTGTGCTCAAATTCTTTGGATGAGATCACAATTAACCGACTATGGTCTAGGTTTCAACAAAATTCCGAAGTACTGTGACAACAAAAGTGCAATTGCCTTTGTTGCAACAATGTTCAATTCTCCAGGTCGAAGCATATTGACATTCGCTACCACTTCATCAAGGAGCAAGTGGAAAATGGAGTGATAGAGCTTTACTTTGTCCGATCTGAGTATCAATTGGCGGATATTTTCACGAAGGCTTTAGATCGCGCTCGAATTGAATTTTTGGCCGACAAGCTAGGATTGAGAACCTTTTCGCCTGAGACTCTAAAAGAATTGTTAGATGAAGCGAAAGAATAGTGGTGGTAAACTATTCTCCGTATCCTTGGTGATCACTTGTATATATTATTTATATTTTTATCCACAAAAGCAAAATACAAAAATATAAAACCATATAAAAACCATAAAAATTGAAAAAAATTAGAAAAATCCAAAAATATTTTTACTTTATTTTTTCAAAGGCATGTCTTTTGGTACGATAATATTTACGGCCTTAGAAATGTTTATTAATATTGACATGGCGCCATAAATATAGTTCGTACAAAAGTTGTAAATATTTCATAAAACATGCCCAGATGGCTTGTAGTTATTTCAGACTGCAGCCCGTTTTTCATATTAAAGTCAAGTATTTCTTATGAAAGCTTTGGCTCAACAACGGGAATTAATTTTCTCGGGCATGGTTTACATTATAACCATGTAAGGGATTGTGTTTACGTTATAACACAATCTAACACGGATATATGTACGCATAAGTGCATTTATTTGTTAAAACAAGAGAAGTCTTGTTTTTATGAAGTTATCATCTCTACAACCATAGAAATCTGCAATTGGTATCTACATACTCGATGATGCGACTACTCAAACGACGACTACAGCTATTTTAATAGAACACGGGTCAACAATTGAGGGGGAGCAATTGTCCAGCATTCAGAATCTTCGATGCTGAAAGTGCCAAGTTCACTAATTGGTGTCAAGACAACAATACCAATCGTACATGTGGTGTCAAGAGATGACTTCAGACGTGACGAGGCGACCAACATTTGCCGACAATAACCATTTGATCTTATCATATGATGTTCTCATCAATCAGGTCCAACCTTGTCAATTTATTCTAATATGGTGAATATGGGATCATGTTACAAATCGATATCGTATATCTCACATTTGTATCATGAAGATAAATTGGATTTGCATTTTTCTTCCCAAAAACTTTTACAACTTCATTAAATCAATTGATATCAAAAATATCAGTTGGGTTAATATTTTTATATGGGGGAGAAAATGTGATTTAATATGGGAAATTATCACAAATGGTTTGACTTAACATGATGGCTCCTCCCGACATGTGCGAAATGTTTTCGAATATCGTGGCATATGTTAAGGGGGAGCAAAATGGATTTGCTATACCAAAATGGATTTCATGGTGACATATACTTACCCTAAACCCATTTATTTCACGACGATGAAGATTGTGGTGACATAAGGATGGTAGGATAGGTTAAGTCCAATGATTCTTCCTAAACCGGAGGAATCTTCCCAAGGACATTCCATAGCTAGAAATAGTAGTCCTTAGGAAAGATGAGGAAGATTGTGAAAGTAGCCGAATGCCGACCAAGTACTTAAGTTAGCACTGGAACAATCACAACAAGGTGCTAGTTATGACGTATTGGTAAGCATTGAAGGGGTTGAAGAATGAAAAATAATTGTAAAGATAAAGGGTCTAAAGAAAGAAGCCCTCCTTACAAACTTAGGCAGAAACCGGGTCAACACATATGCTATTGAGATCATTTTAATGATGCTTGATATTGAAGATAGGCATCATGGACCCAGTGATGCAATGCACAACCCATCCCAGCTAACTCAGATATCTCTCAAAAGGTATTTGTTTTAATCACACGGAGACAACGCATTATCTATCGATTTATTCACTCCGAGTAAATTGGTATTGAAAAGGTGGCACTCCTCTCCAGCCTCCGATCACTAAAATCCAAAGTGCACGATCGAGTCTAGAGCCATTTGAGATCATCAAATATCTCATTAGGACACACTTCCATATTTCCTTGCTTCTTCACATACTGTAAAAAGTAAGAAAGATATTAAGAGTCCTACACAAAATCTTCATGATCTTTCCTGAACATCCGAGTAATACGCATGTATTTACTATGAAGATGGGAATCCTTCTTGAGCGAATATCAAAAAGCTCATGGTAGGTGACTTGTGAGATTCTTTATGAATCAAACTTGTGATAACTGGAAAGCAACAGTTGTTTAATTCTTAATTGAATTTAAACACGTTCCAGGCCTCTACGCAATATCTCTGTGATCTTGCCAGAACACTCAGAGTGATACCTTAGTGTTCACAGTGATGAGTGGAAATCCTTCTAGTGTTAACCTCAAACAGCACTTGGTAGGTAACTTTCAAGATTCTATATGAATCAAGCTCGTGACAACTAGAAAGCAACGATGGTGCGATTCTTTAATGAATCAAACTTGTTCCAGGAATCGAAATTGACGACTTCAATCATGCGGATAATTTTATCCAAAATGATTCACTCTTTACGTTCGCAGTTAGCTTTGGACGGTCGATAAAGAGAACGGGTTTACCCGCGAAATCTTGTCAGGAGATTTTTAATTAAATCTACCTGCCACAAGTACGATATTTTTATATCGTCCAACGGTCTTCATCGATCGGAGGTAAAATGCTACCGAATTAGCATGAAATGTTCAAAGCCATTTCGTTCGTGTGTACTTATGTTGTGGAATTTGAAGATGGTGGCGTTGCGGAATTCGAGAAGAAGTCGTCCCCGCATGCTTATACTTTATGCACTTAACACTTCATCTAATTCAAGAAAGCCTAAAATTTAAGTCTTCCGCTGTATCGAACTATGAAGCTTTCAAGAATTACGAAGGTACAAGTATGTGGGACATGAAGTCACGAAGACGCGAAGATCACAAGTGAAGGATGCACAAGATCAAGGCAAGAGATTAATGCTAAAGATTGATATCCAAGATCACATCAACATGTTCACCAGAAAAGAAAAAGAAAAGAAAGACGAAGACTACGAGCTCAAGACAAGCATAGTATGCTAGGTTTATTTTATTATTGTAACTTGGGTAACGCCCTTGTTTGGAGTGACCTCCCTTAGGGGGAGATTGTTGGAAATACGTTTTACGTATTTAGGAAGATTCGGTCACTCCGACAATATATTAAGTAGTAGCTGGTAGTTTAGTTATTCTATATTAAGTAAACATGGAAAGGCCTAGTCCATGGAATGTATGGACGACCCAATATGTAAGCCCAAGCCCATCATAAGGCTTGGGTATATAAAACCTCTCCTTAGATGGAGAGGGTATGGCTCACTTCATTATTACACATAGTTGAAGGTGTTTTCTTTCACTTTCTCTCTCTAAAAGTGTGTGTGTTCTCACCATCTTTCTATCTCTTTCTCTCTCTAAACATAAGCAAGATTTACAAAATCTTACACCACTTTCCCAAATATTCTTCATTAATATCCGGGCCCAAATTTTTAATATTACCCCTTCAAAAATATGTTACTTAACACTTTTATTTCTTTAATCAAACTAACTAACTTATTAAACTATGTTATCAATAGTCTGTAATTAAACCAACGTTTCATATAACAAAAACCCAGTTTTCCTCCCAGTTTTCCTCCCAGTTTACGTCGTTGAAACCATATTCATTGCAATTAACTGTTTTTTCTTGTTATTAGATCCATATTCATTGAATATTCATTTTAGATGGCCGGAATTTTGCAGGTATTTTCAATTTTATTCAATTGTTCTCATTATGATCATAATTTTGTTTAATTGAAGCACCATTCTAGTTGATACATTAGGTTTATAACGTATTATTAGATAATTTAGTTTTTCCATAGGTTTTCTTCACCTAGAACTCACTACTTTTTGTTTATGCTATAGGTGTGTGATGCAAAGATTGGCTTTAGAAGTAAGTTAGAGTATTTGACAACCATAAAAATAAAATTGTATTTGAAAGATTCTCGGATAACAATGTTCCGAGGAACAGTGTTTGGTCCATAGTTAGACATAAGAATAACCGAAATTGGTAACCATTTGATTCACCATCTCCTTCAACATCAAAGAGCAGATGACAACCCAACAATAGATAAACCTTTTTACTTAGATTTTGGGGAAAATAGTTTGGAGTTTAGCAAACAGGATTTCTGTTTGGTTACAGGGTTCCGTTTGGTGACTGTTCTTTAAAGGAATTTAGGGATCTTGAATCGGAATTTAAGAATCGCATGTTTCTAAACATCCGTAGAGTAAAGGGTCACGATATACGTAAGCTTATTTTGGACGATTTAAAGTTTAGTAATCTGTCTGATGTCGATGTTGTGAGGGTTTTCTTATATATGTGTTATGTTAGGTATTCATGGGTGATCAGTTACATGAAGTTGTTGCAGAGGATTTTTTTAATCTTGTTGAGGATTTTGAATCTTGGAACAAATTTCCTTGGGGTGAGTATACGTGGCGAGAGTTTCACAAACGCGTATACAATCATGACTCCAAGGTCCGCAAGGATCATTTGGATAAGATTGTCAAGTCTCCAACATGTCTCCCCACATATACATTGCAAGGTTTCGTTTTTTCATTAAAGGTTAGTAGTTTGATTATATCATTACAGAAATGGTTATTGTATTTCATTTTTTAGTTTATTTTTCCTATTTATTTTAGATATGGTTATTGGAAAATTTTCCTATTTCCAAAAGGTGGTGGTCTAAGGAAGATGGTGTAGTACCTCGTTGTGTTGCATGGACTGATGTGAGATCATTTCCAAAATCCGAATATCCTATTTTGTTTGATTTTAGAAATCCTCTTAACAAGCTTAAGCAGACCCCTCTTGAGGAAAATAAACAATGGTGGATTTATAGTGTACATCATCTTCGAAATTATCCACTGTCGATTTCACCAATTTCTAAAAAAGGCCACGCCGTAAGCGCAAGAACTTCGTCCAAAACAAAGTTCAAAGAATAGGCCCTGATGTTGCTACAAGTGTTGTTGTGAACCATGAAGAAGGTGGACCATCCATGCCCGTTAATGAAAAGAAAATGATGGTTTTTCAAAAAGAGGTAGTAGACGGTGAGGACATTGATTATGGATCTTCATCATCCAGTTTTATTGACGTTTCCAAGATGATTGCCGATTTGAAGGGTGACTTCTATGATCGTATTAATAAGCTTGAGCTGTCATGTGCAACCCCTCTGCAAACCAATTTGACAAGGATGATATTCTGAAAAATATTACTCAATTGAAAGCTGATTTTAAGTCACGATTGTCCGAAATTGATGATCTTGTGAAGAACAATGAATTGCCAAAGGTCAGTGAATATGTTACAAAATATTTCATGGCAAAGGTTTATTCTATTTACATAACAAGATAACTTTTTTTTGTTTTCTACGTGTTCAGGATATGAATGTTGATATGTGTGTTGATCAGAACACAAATCAGGGCTCAACCATTGATACAATTGAAGAACTGAAAGATATTAAGGAACCAGAAGTCGATACAAGCGCTGTTAATAACACAGAAGAGGTAAAGCTGAATGAGTGGTAAGATATCACCTCTTGTACTATTTTCCCACAACAATTTCTATAACAATTTTTTTAAAAAAATTCAGTTGTCAACATCATTTGAACCAAAAAATGAAGATATCTAGGAACCAGAAGTTGATCAATTCCTCACAAAACAGGCCTCAAGAGGCGATGTTATGTTCGCTGAAGAAGTAAAGCCTATTGATAAGGTAAGATATCACTTTCAAATTTCCCTCTGATTTTTATCACATGGTTATTTTTTTTAATATGTTTCCACCACACAGTCTATAAAGATCTTTTAAAGATATTCAGGAACCAGAAGTTGTAGTTGAGGACAGTAAGGGTTTTGCGATGTCGATGCAAGAGCTTCGGTGAACAACGAAGAAGTACTTCCCATTAATGAAGGACATCCAGATTTGTTTGACATTAAAAAGGTAAGATATATATTTCATCTATCAACATTAGTTATATTTAATTCATCGATGAAATTTGTTTGAACAATTCCCCCTGTTTGAAAAAAAATCCCCCTATTTAAACAATTCCCCCTGTTTAAACAATTCCCCCTGTTTGTACAATTTCTCCTGTTTGAACAATTCCCCCTTTTTGTCCAACATTAGGTATCACCATCAGTTACATTAGAAGGCTATAAAGGACAAATCCTGGATGACTTGTTACATGAGAAACAACATAGTCAGTCCATGCAGGATGCCGGTGTTATTTCACTGGTTTTCTCCCCATTTGACATAAATGACATGAAAGATGGCAATGAATTTTTCTCTAAGGACTCCCTTTGTAACGACGATGGACTGTTTTATGATAACACTCAGGTAAATAAATTATATATCTTCATCTGATTTAATTTACATGATCTTGATCCCTATATGTTTTACAGACAAGAGAAATGACTTTTGGATACGTGGCATCACAAAGTTGCATTAATTTCGTCGATAGCCAAGCAGTTGAAGAAGAACCTCTTCATGAACTAGAATTTAGGGCATTGGATGTTTTAATAAAAATACAGTCTAAATCTCAGTTTGTTAATCATGATGAAATTGATCATGTCCCAAAAGTGGATTTACTTACTCAAGCTGAACATGGTTCAGGTATGGCGGGTAAGTCGCTTATTGACAAAACTGATCATATCCCACATGTGGATTTACTTACTCCAACCGAAGATGGTTCAAGTATGGCGGATCAGGTGCTTAATGACAAAACTGATACTGTCCCACTAGTGGATTTACTTAGTCCAACCGAAGAGGGTTCAAGTATGAACGTTGATTTATGTACTCAAGAAGAACAGGCTTCTAGTATGGCGGATCAGTTGGTTAAAAGTCAATGTCTTACTAAACCTAGTAAGTTTCTTTCCGACCCATTCATGCCCCCCCCCCCCCCCCCCGAGTCAACAGAACTTAAGCCGAAGGTACTAGGTAGAAACAAGAAATTAAAGAAGTTTAAACTACCTTTGACTGGAACAGATAATCGTGAGATACCAGAATGGATTGAGGTATGTCCCGGAAATCCAAAATTTATGGTCTGATGCTTAATCTAAAGTCAAGAACTTACTAATTAATTTGTTTATGTAGGATTTCTGGCGACTAGCAAACGCATCAAAATACCGAACCCATGTGCCAAAAGACATTCATAACCTACTTTTAAACCACAAGGACAAGGTCTTTTATTTCCCATGGGGCCCTGATTGTATAACTGTCAATGCTGAATTTTGGGGACGAATGTTGGCTTTGGGAAAAGGAAGAGCTGGTTGGCTATCTGATACTGTAAGTTTAATCTAAGTGAACTATGGTTATAATATAAGTATATTATATATTAATTAATCTACTTATATTAATTGTTTTTTATTTTATTTTCAAATGATAACACCTGGAACTATGTATTTTATATATGTTGCACTACAGATCGGCTGATTCAGATTATGTAATGACTGGTCCATTCTTTAACACTATTGTTATGACTAACGAGCTTCGTTCGCATTACATTTCTGGTGTTACTTATGGTGTACCTTGGTCTGACAATGGGGTTGAAAAGGTTAGATCTCACAGTATCATGGTTTGTATAACTAATAGTATAATTTTAACGTGAAATTTAATATGACTTTTACTTAAACTTTATTCGATATGATAGGTTTACTTCCTCATCAATCAAAGTAACATCCATTGGGTTCTTACTGAACTGAATTTGCATTCTGGTGTCATAACCATTTATGACTCCATGATTCCTGATTTGGTGTTAAAAATCAAATTGAAATCAGAAATTGGTGGCTGGATCTACATAACAATTATGCCTCTCGCTTTCCAAAGTACCTTGAGGACAATGATGTAATGAGTAAGAAAGGCATTGATCCTTCAAATTACTCAATCACTTTTCGTTACGCGACTTATGTTCCACAGCAAGCTGGACCTTTAGGAGATTGTGGGGTTTGGGTAATGAGAAACTTGTTCATGCTAACCAAAAACAAGCAGCTGGAAGTGAGTGATCCATTTGAAGCCGCACTAGCGTATCGTGAGCATTTGTCAGATCTCTTTTGGACATACAAGATTGAGACTTCTTGTAGAAACAGTAGTGGGCATATTTGACAGTTTGTTGATGTACGTTGTTATGCTATTTATTCTGTTTCTTTTATTGACAATGTAAGAACTTATGTAAACTAGTCAATACTCTTGTAATATTGGTTAGAATTTATGAAACATATTTATCTGACTTACTTGTCATTCAATTGAAATATTTGAGCATTACTGAAAAAGTTGATCATTTTATGCAAAAATTTGAGCATTTAATTGAAAAAGTTAAGCATTATTGAAAAAGTTGATCATTTAATTCAAAATTTTGGGCATTTAATTGAAAAAGTTGAGCATTACTGAAAAATTTGATCATTTAATTCATAAATTTGAGCATTTAATTGAAATAGTTGAGCAGTGAAAAAGTTGATCATGTAATTCAAAAATTTGAACATTTAATTGAAAAAGTTGAGCATTACTAAAAAAGTTGATCATTTAAGTAAAAAAGTTGAGCATTACTTAAAAAGTTGATCATTTAAATAAAAAAGTTGAGCATTTAATTAAAAAAGTTGATCATTATTGAAAAAGTTGAGCATTTAATTAAAAAAAGTTGATCATTAATGAAAAAGTTGAGCATTTAATTAAAAAAGTTGAGCATTTAATTAAAAAAGTGGTGCATTTTATTTCTCAAAAAAGTTGATCATTATTTCTAAAAAAAAGTGGAGGACACTTCAAAAATAATCCCCCTGTTTTACCAAATTTTCCCCCTGTTTTTAAAAATAATTCCCCTGTTTTACCAAATTTTCCACCTGTTTAAAAAATGTTGAGCAGATAAGTTAAAAATTTGAAAACTTACCAAGTGTTACACCTGTTTTCAAAAAGCTGATCAGCTAAGTTAATAATTTGAGCACTTTGTGTTCCCCCTGTTGTAAAATAAAAAGGCCCTGTTTAACAAAATGATCCACCTGTTTGATAATTAGTAGTACATTTGATTAATTAGTGAAAATTTGGACAATGAAACACTTGTCCCTTAAAAGGAATACAATCATAAGCGTACAGACATTAGATAGGAATACAATGCAACATAAAAATCATTGACTAATAATTTCATTTCTTGGACGGTTGAGAAGAAATAGTGATTCCTTGTAGTCCCCAACTATGAAAGTTCCAGCTCTTCCTTGAATATATAGGTTTTTTACAACGATCTGGTTATCCGTTGTTTCTAGTATGTGTGGAGTACCTGCTGGACCCACATTCACTTCAAATATCGGATCCTGGATCTTTGAAAACCCCAATAACTTCGGCACATGTTCAATAGGCCTTTCGTGAAATAACGACATTCGAATCAAGGTAAGCAACCAATACACCACCTGCAAGGCCCACCCAATACTAACTCTTCCTCGTAGGAATACAACAGTTCCTGAAATTATCAGATGATTGTTTAGTTGTGATAATGTGTATGGAGCTGGAATAGCATTGGTTATCTCTTGGGGGATATCTGCGAGTGTAAACTCGTGAGTATCTAAACTTAAGGATAAAATCATATGCCTTCTTTGCACTTGACCACGATCACAAACATACTTTTCTGAGCACACCCAATAAATACTTCCAGCCACTACAGCCTGGCCCCCCCTCTTTATACGAATAGATCCCCGGGGATAATTTTCGGTTGGCAAATTCATCCACACCCTTATGGTCATTTTAAATACCGAGGCAGAGCATGTACCTTTAATATCCAATAGATTATTGATTTTCACAATCATAGGTACTTGGGTGGCTTGAGAAACACCAAAACCAAAAACGTTTTTTGAAAAAGGAACCTCTTGCGACAGAGTCAAGATTGTCACATTCTTGTCCATGGCTGGGTTCCATAGGACCAAGCCAATATTTCCACAAACAATAAAACACCATATACCTTCAGAAGTTGCTAGTGCGGTCAGATTAACACCATTTAATCCAAAATTTGGCACAAGTCTGAACGCTAACTCAGCATCCACCTTATACATTATACCCTCAGCGTGTTGCTTGTATTGTAACATGAAGCTGCAAGTAGCAACATCAGGAGCACCGTATTCTATAATGAAATCTCTTGCGTCAATGGCAGCCTAAGCATTATTTCTCTTTAGATTTCAATTGGTTATAACCTTGAGCCCTTGATGATGATATATTGCCTAATAGTGCCAAGTCATTGGTTGTTTGGATTTTTTATGACTATTAACTTTTGTTATTAAATACACAAACAACCTTAAAGCACAGAGTAAAATTTGACAGTCAGTTGACTTTTGTATGACTAGTCTAGTCAATATAAATACAAGTGGATCACTTGGGTACCATAAGTTGATCACTTGCACAACATGTCTGTATCTCTATTTTTACCTTCCAACATATAACAACCTTAAAGAACAGGGTCTAAAGTCCTACAAGTATTAGGTATCTGCATAAGCAACTAGTTGACTTTGTATGACTAGTCAAGTCAAAATTAATTCTATTTGATCACTTAAGCACCATAAGTCGATCACTTGTATAAAAAAAACAATCTTAAATAACAGAGCATAATAATAGAGATTAAATGCCACTGTTTTCTGCATAAGGAAAACAGTGGGGATGCAAATATAACAACAAAAATGAAAGGAAACATGCATTATATATATAAATTTAATTACATAATCTGTTTTTGTAACAATCCAAAAGAACCACTGCATATTTAACGGATTAAGGACGATAGTTTAAATTACAAAATATTACATACATATTCAACGTGAAACAAATGATAATATTAACAAGTTTTAGCACAAAAGATTATATTCACAAGTCTTCACATCTTGCCTTTACCCTTTGAAGTCTTAGCACATAGTGGTTTAGAAGTTGCATCAGAGAGTAAATCATCATCGATTCTTCTTTTTCCTTTGGCACGAACCTTAGAGTGATCATCACGGTAACTTAAAACGGACTTTTGAATTTTGGTTTAGAAGGTTCACCTATATCTTCTGGTTTGGATTTTGGTTTTGAAGGTTCGCCCTTTTCGCCTTTCTGATCTTCATCCTCTGAACTTGTACCTTCAACCTCTGACCTTGTATCTGCATCACATTTTTCTTTGATCCTTTTGGGAATTAGGAAGAAAATTTCTGGGTCATTTGGGTCTTGTTCTTCAACAAACTAGTTTAGTAGGTGCCCATAATGTCCCTTGCTTGATACTTTGACCATTTCTTCCACAATTGAACTTGATGAACTACTGTCATCCGAATCAAAATCAAAACTTGGGGTGTTTGATCCGTTTGAAATTTCAAAGTTATCTGAAATGGTTAGGGGGGAATCTTAAGTTAGATAACAATTTAGGGTTCATAATTGATCAACTCTAAATACACGAAATCTATTATTAAACTAGTATAATCCAATCATATAGATAACAATTTAGGGTTCATAAGTGATCAACTATAAATACATGAAATCTCTAATTAAACTTAAAAATCCAAAGTTAGATAACAATATACACTCTATTCCCCTGTTTCTAATTAAACTTAAACATAGTATAACTGTTAATGATTGCCTTTATCAATTAAGAACGAAGATAATCAAAAGATGATACTTACCTTTATCATTGTCCATCGTTAAAGATTTGGAGTAATATAATTTTGAAGAATCGGAGTAAATTTTGATCGGGGATAAGTGTTAATTATTGGCGCTTGTTACTTATATGGTTAATATGTATTGTTAGTTAAATAATAATATTATCAATAATATTATTTTATTAGGTTATCATTATATTTTATTGGGTTATCATTATATTAAACAAAGTCGAATATAATTGTTAATAATATACTAAATTCAAATTTCAAACTTAAATTACCATATCTAACGATAAAATTGGTGATCTATAAAACAGATAATCAATGTCTTCCTTCCTAATTCTCCAGTAATGCCTCCTTGTATTTATCGTATGAATCATTTAAGGTATTGTAATAATTGATTCAAGAACCCTAATTTAGTTTATCATTCAATCATTTAAATTTTACGTGGTTTTAATTCCACCTATTTGGGTTAATAATCCACCTGTTAATGCAAGTAGTTTCCCCTGACAAGGTTGTGCATCTATACAAAAAGTTGAGCAAAATTGATTTATGCAAAAAATTGAGCAGAATTGACTTGTTGATCGACCCCTAAATTAATGAATTGATGTTACCAAGTCTAAAATTAGTATTTAATACCTTGTTCATTGACCCCTAGACTAGTTTATGTATCTGAGCATATTCCACCTTTTTCAACCTGTTTGAGTTACTATTCCCCGGCATATACATTTGTGCACTTTCTTTTGAGCACTAATTAATACCTTCAATTTGTAATCTGTCCTTGGTTGTTGTATTACATAAAGGCAATTTACTATTGTATGAACTTGGCTATTGTATATATAACCTCCTATTAAGTTACTCTTTTTATACAGAAAAAAATCAATGGGTCCTTCAGTGAGAGATGTTAGCGTGTATCTTGATTACAATGACATAGTTTTTAGGGTTAGCATTAAGAAAACAACAAATTACAAAGAACTTGTTTATGCAGCGAAGAAAAAGTTCAGTATTCATCCCCTTTCGAATATAAATCTTAGTTATGAAGATGCTTCAAGATGTGTGCGCATAGAAGATGATGACGATGTAAATTTTTTCATCTTTAATGTATGTGACACAAAAGGTACCCATATACAATTTTTTATCAAAAAGATAGACAATACGTCTAGTTCTATTAAGAAGGAAGATTTGGATATTAAGCCTGATATAGCTAGTTCTTTTAAGAAGCCTGATATAGCTAGTTCTTCTAAGAAGCCTGATATAGCTAGTTCTTCTAAGAATCCTGATACGGATAGTTCTCTTAAAGGTAAAAACAAACAAAGTGTTCCTGAACAAGAAGCATTAGACGATAATGAAATTAAGTGGGAAAAAAATACATTAGGATACACGGGTTGTCCGCCAGAAGATATAGAACCCAATATCACAGAATTAGGGGAATCAAGTAGTCAGGGTGAACGAATGGTAGCAGAGGGAGATAACTTTGATAGTAAAGATTTACTAATGTATAAGCTTGGTCATAAAGCTGTTATAGAAGGTTACGAGTTTAGGGCTAGGAAATCAGATCACAAAAGATACGATGTCATTTGTAGGAACATTGATTGCCAATGGAAAATAGTTTCGAAAAATTTGGATTTTTCTAATAAATGGGTAATTAGAAAAGTAGTCGACCATCAAACTTGTCTAAAAACACAAATTAGTATGCATCACCGTAATGCGACTGCAAAATTGTTGGGTCATTTATTAGAACCTAAGTTAAAAGACAATGCCACTCGTATCTACAAGGTAAAGGATATACGAGAAGACATAAACAGTCAGTACAACATAAACATTTCTTACAAACAAGCATGTAGATCGAAGTATGTGGATTTGGAAGTGATTGCTGGTTACCCGGTGGCCTCCTTCGCACAGTTACCGTATTATTTTCATAATTTAAAATTGACAAACGATGGTACGATAACACATATCACGACTGATGAAGACAACAGATTTAAGCAGGTTTTTGTCGCTTTTGGTGTCTCGGTAAGCAATTTTATTTACAGCAAACCTTTAAACATTTAAAGCATTTTAATATCAATATAACTAAATGTTTATAACTAATTCAGATACGGAGCTTTCAGGACCATTTAAGGCCGTTGTTGATAATAGATGGAGCTCATCTTAAAGGCCCATTCAATGGAACTAGTTTGTTGGCAGTTGGCATGGATGGAAACAACCCGATTTTATCGATTGCAACGGGTGTGTCTCAGGGTGAGAGTGTAGAATCATGGACATGGTTTCTCACCAAATTAAAGGAATGCATAGGGGAAAATCTCGATTTAGCTATAATTTCAGACAGAGATGCTGGGATTTTAACAGCATGTGATAAAGTTTTCCCAAATGCATTTCATGGGTATTGTTGCAGGCATCTCATGATGAACTGTAAGCTGAGAAATGATACACTTGAGTCAACATACTGGAAGATGTGCAAAGCTTACCTAATGGATGATTTTAATAATCGGTTATCTAAAATCAGAGGTAAAAGACCAAAAGCATACAAAACTCTTTTGGATGCAGGTGTTGAGAAGTGGTCAAGGGCACATTGTACTAGTAATCGTTACAATATCCTCACATCTAACTATGTGGAGTCGATCAATACCTTAACAAAAAACGAGCGAAAACTTCCAATCACTAACCTAATGGATTACTTTAGAAAGCTGGTACAGAAGTGGTACTGCAATCGTCGGGAAAAATATAAAGGTACATTGTTTATCTAAATAATGTTTTTATAGTTATGTGGTTTTTATTCCACCTGTTTTGGTTAGTATTCCCCATGCATATGAAAAGGCCTTTTTAAATGTATTAAAGTTGTGTATTTTTAATTTTTGGCAGATGCAAAACCGATGGACGATGAACTTAGTAAGTGGGCTAAAGTAAAGATAGCAAAAAGGTGGAGAAAAGGAGTTACTTGGTCTGTAACAGGAATTGAGAAGTTTAAGATTTACCAAGTTGATGATACTCGTAGAATCCATACTATCGAGATATATAATTACTCCTCCACATGTCGAGTATGGCAACTTTCAGGTCTGCCTTGTGCCCATGTCTTGGCGATATGTAGAGTTCTGAGGTTAATCACTTGGCGTAAGCATGGTTTAAGAAAGCAACTCTTAAAGCAACATATGAAGGAATGGTGTATCATGTAGGAGAAGTTTCAAGTTGGCAACGTCCGAACTATTTGCAAGTAGTTAGGCCACCACTCGTGGGTAAATGCCCCGCTAACGGACCAAAAAATAAAGATCGCATTAAATCTCAAGGTGAGAAAAAGAATCCAGTTAGATGTGGAAGATGCGGTACTCGTGGCCACAACAGAACATCATGCAGAGAACCACTCCATTCGAAAAAGTTAAGATGGCATAAACTTTATTCCTCACAATACTTTTGTATTTTGATACATAATTGATAAAGTAGATAACTTATGGAAAAAGTTGAGCTCTTTTGGGAAAAGTAAAGCACTTTTATTAAAGTTGATCATTTGGTCCCCCTGTTATGGTAATTATTTCCCCCTGTTAGCCAAATATCTTCCACCTGTTAATGAAAAATTTTCAAACTGTTTTTTAATATTAATAAAAGTTGAGCATACTTATGAACCAAAATTTGAGCACTTATGAACTATTTTTGAGCACTTATGAACCAAAAGTTGAGCATTTAGATGACTTACATTATAACTCTTTTTTAGGCAAAGATGTACGACAATGAGCTCACACAGGAAGCGCATAATAATACACAGCAATCGATGTCGTACTCTATGGAAGTTGTGCACTTGGATGATCCATAGATATGTATTATCAGGCGGTGTTTTCATTCATCTTTCAGATTTAGTAATGTACCTTTAATTTGTTTAATTTAACTGTTTGAATTATTTGTGTTGCTTTTATTTGTATCGAACTGTTTGTAATTTGTGTCAACTTTTGATGTATCGAACTACATGTGTTGCTTTTATTTCTATCAAACTGTTTGTTATATGATCTAGTATATAGTTTAGCATTTGTGGAATAAACTAAAAAGTAAATCAACTTAGGACCAAAAGTAGAGCATTTGATAATTTTGATACATTGTTATTGGTTGCAATAAGGAGAACTAGTTTATAGTACACACTTATACAAAAATAATATATATAACATAATTTGTGGCAACGTCCAAACTTGTGGCTTCTTCAAGGGACTTCAAGGGAGTATCTGAGAGTCCAAAGTCCTGAACAAATCATAAGCTATATTATTGATACAATCAACCTGTAAATCACATTCAGCCAGCTTCTTCAATGTATCATGAGTGAGAGGATACTATTTTCAACCAGCAAGTACAAAATCATCTCGGACATAATTAACTCATACACTGCAGAAGACGAAAACAGCTGCCAACATATGATATCACTTCCCTTCTGAGAGGCCCAAATGACATCTTTAATATTAGGCTCATACATTTTTCTCATTGTGCTCCATATGTCAAAATCTTTTACCATGTCATCTGTAGGTGGCTTAGACTCGAATTTAGCTCTCAAAAACATCCCAAAAAGATCATTAAGATCATCTCTGTCTAAACCCTGAAACATTTATGATAAAGTCTGATAGGTTTCATAATGACCATTTGCCCTACTCAGCCTCCACCAACTCATACCCTGTTCAACGACAACTTCATACTCAAGAACAGGGCACCTAGCCAACATTGAATCAGGCTTGAATTCTTCAGGAAGAACTAACTTCAATTTCTTATTAATCTCTTCATTTGATGGATATACATCTTGACCAACAATCTTCCCTACCTTATCCATTCTTTTCAATATTTTAGATGTGCAATGATCCAACAGATGCACTAGCCTTAGCTTTTCTTTTAACGTTCTCTCTGCATACCTTCATCCTAGCATTCATTTTCTCAATATGCTCTTTTTCTGCCTCTAAACCCATCTCAAAAGACTCCTCAACCATTTTAATAATAGGAATAGCTCTTATCTCAAGATCTTCAAAAGATAACCCTGTAAAATGGTATTTCTTGTAACCCGCGTGAGTCTTTAGCATACATTTGTAGTAAACTCTTCGATTAGAAACTGAAGACATATATTGTGCTATTTTTTCTTCATTCTTTCTCCATAGAATAACTTTCTGCTGATACTCCAGAGCCATTAACAACATCTCATACCTCCATTTAGCGGGTGTTCCAGAAGTCCATTCCTCGTATTCTTTCAAGATTTATCCAGCAAACTGTGGAAACCGGGGACTATTTGACTGAGCATTCCTTGCACCATTTGTTCTGTTATTTGCGTTTGATCATTCATTTGTTGATTTTCTTCCCTGTTTTTTAGTATTTGTTTTTGCTCTAAGAACTGCTCTTCCTCGATTCTTCTTGCAAGATCTTCATCATATTTTTCTTGTGCTTTTTCTTCCCCGGTTTTTAGTATTCTTTGTTGCTCTAAGAACTGCTCTTCCTCGATTATTCTTGAAAGATCTTCATCATATTTTTCTTGTGCTTTTTCTTCCCCGGTTTTTAGTATTCTTTGTTGCTCTAAGAACTGCTCTTCCTCGATTCTTCTTGCAATTTCTTCATCATATTTTTCTTGTGCTTTTTTAGACATAAAGTCTGGCTCTTCTACTACAATAGATTTTCCCTTATCCTTTAGACCAACACTGGATGACAAATACTGTTTTTTACTTCTTCCAATTTCAATCCTTTTATTTGTTTATGTTTGTCTCCCAATAAACACACTTGTAAGAGCAATAGTATCTGAAACAGGGGAAACTATTGCTTCTTCAGGTGAAACTCTTGCTTTTTCAGATGAAACTCTATCTTTTTCAAGTGAAACTCTTGCTTTTTCAGGTGAAACTTTTTCTTTTTCGGGTGAAACTTTTTCTTTTTCAGGTGAAACTCTTTCTTTTTCAGGTGAAATTCTTTCTTTTTCAGGTGAAACTGTTGTTTCTTCAGGATAAACAGTTACATTGGCAAACGAAACTATTGTATTTTCAGGTGCAAGTGTTGGAGAAGAGGTTTGTCCCAGTTTAGCCAATGTGTCAGCACAATCATCTATGTTGTGACTACCCTTATCACTGAAGTTGTCACTTACTTTATGAACACTATCATTTTCAGCGTTTGACTTCGGATAATCATAATATTCAGTTTTCTCATTGTCATCATCTTCATTCCCCTCATCATATGATAGAATAAAACCTTTTCTTTTCCTTATCTCAACTTTATCAAGTCTTGTTTTTAAGAACTCAATAACCACACCCTGCTCCTTCACTTGTTTTTCCAGTTTTGCATTTTGTGTTGCAGACTTTTGCACAACACAGTTAATTCACTAATTGATAGATGTTGCAAACTACCATCACCTATGTTGCCACTATCCTGCTTAGCTTTCTTCCTTGTCTCAGGCTCGACATCCTCACCCATCCTACTCTCGACACTAGTGTTATGATCCTCCTCTGCCACGGGTATACCCCCACCTGTTGATCGTGTTTTCTTCCTCTGGACTTCTGCTGGGTTTGCAGAAGTTCCAACTCGAATGACGTCAATAATAGGTTGGGTTAATAGGACCGATCTCCCAGAAAAGTTAGTTGTGTTTGGTTTTAAGGTGGTGAATAATTTTTCTTTGTGATTGCCCATCATAAATAAATTTTTGTGTTTGATCTCTCTATCCATGTCCATAAGCACAGTAAAAAAACTTGGGTACATATAAAATTTTTTCTTCCCTTTAACATTTTTCAACATACCATCGAAAATCATTTGCGAAAAATTGTATCTTTGCCCTTTTGCCAAACATACTATTGTAGTTGCTATATTACTTCCAAACTCATTAAATGATGTTGTTTTAGGGATTGAGCACTGTTGGATTGTATGTATCAAATATTTCCAATGAGGGGCAAACTGTCCTTTTAAAAACTTTGATTTCTGATCTTCATCAATATTATGCCCCAACAATCCAATTTCTTTAAAAAGTTCTTTTTCGGGGATAATACTTACACCATCCCGATCATTCAAGAGAAGTTACTCTCTGATCTTAGAGACAGTGATGTACTTACTAATTCCATCCACCTTACTCTTAATAGTAACTTCTCCACGAACAGTTTTTATTTGGGCGTTTGTCCAAAATTGCCTTATGTGTGAAGTATAGATTCTAGGATTTACCTGAAGTGCAAACTTAAAATAACAAGCACCAAGATAGTCCACAATCTGATCAAATTCCCGGTGATCATCACTCCTCTTCAAATTGGCTACCATGTTGTGATAATGTCGAAACATTAAATTCGTCATAGTTGATTTGAAATGATAGATTGTTTACTGTGTGAGGTTATTGGTGGGTTTTTATTGATTACAATAGACGACTTGATTCAAAAAAGTATTTGAGTGAATTGAAATAAATGATATTGATTTGATTTGAGTGAATAGAAATCAAGAAATGAATGGTTATACCAAGTGATGATGAATCCGAACAGGATAACTGTATTTTTTATCGTTAATTAAAGGTCAAACAAAGGTCAACCATGATAACTTTTTATTTTTTCTCGTTAATAAACCGTCAAACAATGGTAAACTATTGGTCAAATATCAAAAAACCATTAAAAATTCAATTTCAGGGGAAACATTTGTAAAATAATAGAAAACAGGGGGATAAAAAAATAAAAAAGACAACCTTGATACATAATTGATAAAGTAGATAACTAATGGAAATAGTTGATCACTTTTGGAAAAAGTAGATCACTTTTATAAAAGTTGATCATTTGGTCCCCCTGTTATGGTAATTATTTTCCCCTGTTAGCAAAATATTTTCCACCATTTAAAGGATAAATTTCCACCTGTTTTTTAATAATAATAAAAGTTGACCATACTTATGAACCAAAATTCGTTTATTGATGATCCAAAAGTTGAGCATTTAGATGACTTCATTAAAAAGAAACACATAAAATTTTTAGCACTTAAGATCCAAAAATTGATCATTTAAGAACCAAAAAAGTAAATTAGAATTCATTTTGACTTGACTTATCAAAGAAAGTCAACTAACTGACAAAAAAGTCAACTACAATTTATTAAGGTTGTTTGTGTATTTAATAAAAATAGTTACTACTCATAAAGATAACATAACAACCAATGACTAATTTTTCCTTTATAAATATCTCTCCACAAACTTAATTACCACACATAACATACTTAAACATGTTTGATCACATACCAATCGACATCCAAAGAGAAATAATGCTTAGGCTACCTGTGAGAGATATATGTATATGTCGTCAAGTCTACAAGTCACTGAAATCTTGCATTGACGCAAGAGATTTCCGTATACAATACCGTTCTCAAGAGGTTGCTAATTGCAGCTTTATTTTCCAATACAAGCAAGACATGGAGGGTATCATGTATAAGGTTGGTGCTGACTTAGTGTTCACACGTGTGGCTCATTAAGGATTAAATAGTGTAAATCTACATGCACTTGCAACTTCTGAAGGCATATGGTGTTTTATTGTTACAGGCAATAATGCATTGGTCCTGTGGAACCCAAACATGGACAAGAATGTGAGAATCTTGTGTCCGTTGGATGAGCCTACACATTCCAAAAAAGTATTTGGTTTTGGTGTTTCTCCTGCAACTAAAGTACCAACAATTGTGTGCATAAAAAATCCGGTCATACATGGACGTACATGCGCAGTCTCATACATTACAATGAGAACACGTGTGTGGTTTGATTTGGAAATTGAAGATTGTCCCCGGGGATCTATTCGTATATATAGGGGGAGCCAGGAAGTGGTGGCCGGTAGTATTTATTGGGAGTGTTTAGAAAAGTATTTTTGTGTTCGTGGTCAAGAGCATAAAAAGTATATGATCTTATCATTTGGTTTGGATACTCGCCAGTTTACACTGGAAAATATACCTGAAGAGGTAACCAATACTATTCGACCTCCATACACCGTCTCAGAGCTAAGAAATCATCTGGTAATCGCAAGAAATGTCATATTTCTTAGAGGACGAGCTAGTTGTGGTTGGGCCTTAGAGGTGGTTGATGGTTTGATTTCTTTGATTCGTACATCGTTCTTTCACGAAAGTGCTATTGAGCACGTGCCGAAGCTATTGGGGTTTTCAAAGAACGAGGATCCGATATTTGAAGTGAGTGTGAACCCACCAGGTCTTCCCCACATTCTAGAAACTTCAGAAAATGGGAACTTTGTAAAGAACCTAGGTATTGAAGGAAGACCTGGTACTTTCATAGTCGGGCCCTACAAGGAATCACTATTTCTTCTTAACAGTGAAGTAAGTGAAGTTATTCATGGATGATTTCTCTGGTTATCACGTATGTTGCTTTGTATTTCCTTTTGTAATATATTCCTCTTTTGTTTTTCCTAATGAACAATTAGTCAACTTTTTTAGTAACTGCACAATTTATTAATTTTGATAAAAACTTATGGGATAGGTAAAAAACTTATGGTAAAAGTTGAGCAGTTTTGGAAAAAGTAGAGCACTTTTATAAAAGTTGATCATTTGGTCCCCTGTTATGGTAATTTATTCCCCCTCTTTGACAATTTTTTTCCACCTGTTAAGCATATTAGTTGACTAAATGTTGAGCATATTAGTTGACTAAATTCTTAAAAATGAACACTTATGAACAAAATTTTTGAGCATTGAAGAACAAAAAGTTGAGCATTTACAGACAAAGTTTATCAATCTGTTATCAACATCAATCACTGTGGTGAATTATTTAATAAAATACCACACATTTTGTCATAAAAATTACATTTGTTACTAAGTCTCAAAAATACAAAATAATCCTTGAAGTTGATAAGTGCTATCGTCTAAGACAGTAACATCTAACATGCTATCTTGTGGTTGAAAAAGAATTCCAACATTTTCTCTCGATATGCTAGAGCTGTTTGAATTGGATCTTCAACCTCCAGGCTCATCCCATGAGATAACCTTTTCCATAACAAATAATCATATGAGCAATTTTTCTATAAAAATCATTTGGATATACAAGTACAAAAAATGTTATATAAACAAATACAACATAAAATTACTAACCTGTAAAGGAAAAGGCACAAATATACTCCATAGTCTCCAAACACACCACCATGGATGGGAACATCAGTTGCACGGTTAAAGTTAATAGTGTATGTTTCTCGATCAATTCCTTTGCTTTCAAACACACCAGTTTTTTCAAGAACAATAGGAAGTTTATTCTCTAAACATGCCATTACTTTCAAATACCAATCACTATATTCACCATAAGTATTTTCATTGTCATAAAAAGTGACATTTCCAGATGTGATGTGAAACCATGCTAAGAACCAATGTCGTTTGGTTTCATGTATTGGAATGAAGACTTACAAATTTTATAAAACCATTTTTAATTCAAGCTCATATGTTTTTGTATAAAGATGTAGTTAAAAGAAAAAATTACATGTTCAACATTCCTCCACGACAATGGGTAGATTTCATCCTTTGAATAAAACAGAGGCCACGATTCTTGGATTAAAATTTTAAAAAAGTAACAGCTAACCATTGACCAATCATGCGACGATTGTCTAAAATGCCACATGTACCATACCCATAGGTCAATGTGCTGTTAAAACAAAATAACAAACTTAAAATCAAAACATATATGTTAATCATCCTTTAATGTTAATTTTTTTATAATTACCTCGTCCATGTACCAACCAACTCGTTCATCATCTAATCCAACAAAACTATCCCAGAAGCTGCGATCTACGGATATGTCATTGCACCAAGCAAACTTGCAACAAGGAATTGGTAAGTTATTCAAGAAAAACTCCAAAGCCGAATTGCAAAATATTTTATCAATCTTTTTGGATGGTTGATTGAGATCCTGTTTTAAATAAAAAGGTTAAAAAAGTAAGAAATAACCACATTAAAGAAAATAAACTTCATAAACATACCTCTTTCCACGGTTGAAGATTCTGGCACATTTGCATCATAAATCCATCAAGAACGTTCTTCTTATTTCTTAAGGAATCCATGCTCGGTACTGTAGTATCTGGATTTACTTGAATTAGTGGCCTTACCACAGTAACATACCTTCTCTTTGGAACGTTCCCAATTTTATGTAGACCAACTTGCATGTGACTGGATGTAGATATATCTTTATGGATCATGCGATTTTGTTCGTTTGACAAGAATTTCATCCTTTTTCTCTGCACATCGGCTACCCTGTTCTTTCAGCCTCTAGCTTTTCAGCTTTGGCGCTACTACTTAATTCTACATCTCTCTTAACAAATCTATGATCCTAGTTTAAGTTTTATACAAATGTTAGAGTATATGACCATACAAACTTTTAAAAAATTCCTTGTTGAGAAAAAAGATACCTTAGCATCAAACTCGTCTAAAACTTTTACCAACTCCTCCACGGGGTCTTTGCTGGATTTTCCGATTGGAGAGCAATTAAATGAAAAGTAAGGTATTTCATCGTCGCATAAATACTTGTCGCTAAGATCACACTCCTTATCAACACTATGCATTTTATCCTGTAGTTTCAATTCAAGGGGGATTATATTTATTGAAGACAATTTATTATGTAAGTCACATTTTTATTGCTTATTGAGTCTATAGCATTGATTTTTTATTGAAACATTTTTACAATAACACATATCTGATTGAAACAATTTGTCAAACAGGGGGAATGAATTACCATAACAGGGGGACTAAATGATCAACTTTTATAAAAGTGCTCTACTTTTTCCAAAACTACTCAACTATTACCATAAGTTTTTTACCTTTGTCATAAATTTTTATCAAAATACTCCATTAATCAAAAGATGACAAACGATGTGTTGGTGTTTTACTTCTTGGTTGTGTAATATGGTAATCATTTTTTTCAATTAAAAGCAATATGTGTTGGAAGTTTACATAATCATGGAAAATTAAATGTTACTTTGGAAGTTTACATAATCATAATTGCATGAATAAATATAACTTCTTGTATGCATCTAATCTGCCTATTCATATTCTTCATCCATTCTATATAAACACCTGATAACAACAACAACATACACTCTTTATCAATTTTTTCAAAAGATATAAAAATGTCTTTATCTGCCAAGAGAAACTCATCTGCTGCGAATATTGAAGACTTCCAAGCCAATATCAACAAGCAATGTAGTTAATTTAATAAGTATAATTTTTTTTTAATTTCAAAAATATAATTTACATTTTGGTTTAGGATTTCAGGAAATCGCGTGTGGAATCTACACAACATGATGAGCATAGCTACTATGTTCAGGAAGCTTCTTTCCACATGCAATGCATATGTGAAGAAGAACAAAAAGAAATGTTTGAAAAGCAGCAAAGGTAGCAGCAAGAAAGGGAGGAGGCGCAAAGGGAGCAGCAAGAAAGGTTGGAGGAACAAAGAAATGCACTACTAGAACAGTAGGAAAGGGATGAACTTGCAGCAGTTAGAAGGGAGCTAGATGAGGAGGAGGAGGATGACTCATATTATCATTATGACCCATATCAATCCGAAGAAGAAGTCGACACAGAAGAAGATGAATTTGTGGAGTCTTACGATTATGATGATTGTCATCTTTCATTTTATCCTGAAAAATCTCCTAAGTTTAATTTCCTTTAGATTTATGTAAAATGTTTAATTTTGTTATGCAATTTTGTGTTTTTCAATATGTAATGTCCTTCTTTAATTGTTAAATCAATTACGATATACCTTTTGCGAAAGTGTAAACTCCTTAGCCTTATCTTTATTGCCTTTTTGTAATTGAGGTAGGACCTGCAAAATGAATAGCATTTACTTCACAGTGAAATTCCATGGCGCTTTAGGTGTTGCGTTGGCCATGCACTCTCGCGTCGTGTAATGTCGTATGTATGATAGAGGTGGTGTGGACTGGCTGCCCTAAGTTAAGTGCTTCCTTATTAATATTAATTAATGATCTTGCTCAGTAGGAGGGCTTTTATGTCTGTACATTAAGTGATATGACCCTTTCAAAACTTACATTAATGATAGTCTCGAGCTTGTGAAGACGTGCTTTCAAGCTCTTTGTCTCTTTAGGGAGAATCATTAAACTAGTGGCTAATTTCTCTAAAGCCAGAAGATGGTCCTCAACAGATGGCTCTTTGGTTAGCATACCCCTTGATGACTCTACATCTTCGTCCTGAGCTTTCCGTGCTTTCATTAGTTTTTAAGATAATCACCAAAAAGGCCTTCGTATTCAACAACAGGGGATCTTGGTGTATACCACTTGAAATAAATGTTACTTCTTTTATACCAAAAGGTTTGCAACTCAACTTTGTTTGGATATATGTCACATACTGTAACTACCCCCCCCCCCCCCCCTGAAAAATTAAACTAAAATATAAATACAAAAAAACTTAAATTGTTTACAACAGAGTGATTTGTTTATAACAGTGGGGATTGTTTACAACAGGGGGATTGTTTAAAACAGGGGGATTGTTTACAACAGGGGGAATTGTTTTCAACAGGGGGAAATGCAATCAACAGAAAGAAATGCAATCAACAGGGGGAAATGCAATCACCTGGGAGGAAAGGTGGTCGTATCGGATTATATTCCTATGCTTGGTCCAGGATATTCCTCTAGGGATCAAATCAGGCACTTTGTTCCACCAAGAAGAACTCACACCTGAAGACTCTAATATCCAAATCTACACTTAGCAAAACTAAAAATGTTAGAAAGACCATGTGATGAAAATATATATTGTTAAATTTATTAATTACTCACTTTGAAAGCAAATACAAATCAAGATAATGCATACGATGGAACTAAGTCGGGATTTCTTTCCAATGATTTATAGTGAGTATCCATATGTCTTGACGCAACGTTTCTAATGGTAGAGTATAACTCACGCCAAATGTATTCACCCTAATAAAATTCATTCCAAACTTCAATGTACTCCACCATCTATAGAAATACATCATCAACAACAGCTCCCAACTTATGGCCCATAAAAATAACTTCCAAAGTTAAAAGTAGACAAACCCTTACAGAGTATTCGTCTGACAAATTGCTAAAGCGCTCATCATCCTCAAGGATACATAGAAGATCAATGTTTTTAACAAAATCACCTATCTTCTCAGGTAAAACTCTATCACGGAATGTAATTTCACCAGCCCTAAACTTACCAAAGCTTTGATGGCCAAATTCAAAAGCAGTAATGATACAAAACTCACGACGACCAAAGTGTAATGTAGTACCATTAACGTGATAAATCAAGGGCATATCATAGTTATCACTGTCTGAAAGTTTCTGCTTCTGAAGCATATAATGAATGAGACCATATTCATTATCAACATACTCTAAATCCAACCAACGACCAAAGCATGTGGACCTAAACAATTCACTCCTTCTTAGACCTAATCTAGCTTTCATCATACGAAAGTAATGGATTTTGCTTTTCATGTGAATCTTCGCATCATATTCCTATAAACAGTAAATTGAAAGGACATTAGTTGTTGGTTGTTTTATATCCAATTAACATAAGTAATTGAAGAACATAATAATACAGTGTACTAATTAAGAGTCAATTCATGGAGCATTTGGTAATAAGATGATTGAAACATGAAAAAATAAATAAATAACTTACTAGTCCATTCATGATGCGTAAATGAAAATGAAAATGTGTGAAAGTTAAAGGTATAACGCAAAAACGAGTGGGGGAAATTGAAAATATAAGGGGGTATAATGAAGATAAAGCTCAGATATCTAGAATAAGAAAAAGGGTACTTTTTGCATTTTTCAACAAAAGGTATTGTACTATAGTCGAGCATTTATGGGTTGAGCACTGATGGTTGAGCACTTGTCATATGACACGAGTCGCAATTCGGGTGGTGATGACCAAATATGTTAAAATCTTTTGGCTTGACCATCCACTGGATGTCAAGTGTTCAACTTGACCAAATCCGTCTTTCCCTTAACCAAATGGTCAAAGTGGACCACTATGTCCATCCTTTGTTTATCTTCTTCCTCAACAATTCATTTCTTACCCACTGTTCTTTATACTTTTATCATGCTTTAAAATGATTTTTTTACTTACATCTTATGTAACATTAGTTTATACCCATTTTCCATTTCGCCTGTGCATCTTAAGTTTATACAACTACTTCGGTGTATATTCATTAATTTGTTTGAGAAACATTATTAGATATGTTAACCAAAAACATGTTTGTGTTGAAAAGTCATAGGGGTTGCTTCTATACACATTGACACATACTGTATAACTAGTTCTTGATCATTTGATTATATATCGAAATCTTTCATTAAAAGAAAATGAAAATAAATGAAACGTGAAACAATTTACTTTTATTTTATTTTAAATTGAACTAAATAAACCAGTTGACTTAGCTCAATTGGGCACTAAGGTTCTACTAAGTAGTTTGATTGGGGGAGGATTCCTGGAGGTCTTGGGTTCAAGACCTGCCAAGGGCCTTTCATGTGAAGCGGTTAAGGAGTCTAACATAACAAGGCGAGGGTTCGAAGAAGATATTCTTCCGCTTGGATGTTATTGTACAACACAACCCACTAACCACTAACATTTGCCGTTCATAAAAATTGAACTAAATAAGATTCTACTTTACTTTCATTTTCTTTAATGAAAAATTTGAGATCACAAATTTTTTTTTTATTTTCTTTCCTATAATAAAAGATCTCGATAACACAACATTAATCAATTTTAATTGAATTTTCCTTTTTTGTATAGTTAAATCATACGCAATACTATATTCTTAATTTGAGCATATCTTTTTGTGTAGCTTTTCTTTTCCCATGTATCTCAGATCTAATCAAGATAAGTTATTCGGCTTAATTGAAGATTTCAGTATCTTCATTACCTAATTTGATACCGTATATCACGATGGCGGAATAGTATAACTTTTTAAGTCGGGGTTTGATTTTAAGTTATTTGTGATTTATGTATAAATGGTATCGGATTAAGTGTTTTGGAAAAAATAATGTTTTTAGAAATAAGATAATAATTATTGTGGTTATGAAAATGGAGATAATTAAAAAAAAGTAATAAGATTGTTTTGATGATAAAGATGGAGATAAATCAATTTAAAGAAAGAAGATGAAGATAAAGATAAGTTAAAGGAAATGACGAGAATACCCCGATGTCAAAATGAGTTAACAATTGTTTGTGGGCCTAATTAAAGTGAGGGACCAACGGCGGAAAAGGTTTGAAAGTTAAGGATGAACGGTGCAATTTTTTTGTCAAAGTACTAAGGGCGTCAGTCAACGCAAACCATAAGGATGAACGGTGTATTTTACTCTTGTTTAAATTATAAAAGGGCAATTACGTCATTTATTAGTAGTTATGTATAAAAAAATTTAACCAAACACACAAAAGAGTTTAGAAACTGAGGCTTAACATTTCTCCCAATTTAAAAACACGACTGAGTTATAAAACCTTGTATTTCAAAAATATTGAACAGAACGTGCTCTAAGTTTCGTCAGTACTTCGGACATAATACATCCAACCGTTACATACTTTGGGTACGATACATCCTTTAGACAGATGATGCAAATATTTTTTTGTTAAGTACTAACGATGGTTTATAAAAAAATGATATTTTTACATTTTTTATTATAGAGGGGTGTATATTGCGCTAAACTAAAAAAAATTGAAAATTTTTTATTCAAAAAAGTAATTTTAATTTTTTTCGAAAAAATGTTTAATTATTTTTTGAAAAAAAAAGTTTAATTTTTTCGAAACCATTTTTTAAAAAAAATTTAAAATTACACCTTCTTCAGAATTTGTTTTTTTAATTTTCCAAAAAATTAATTATTTTTCGAAAATAAACTTTTAAAAAAAGGTAAAATTTTATTTTAAAAAAGTAATTTTAATTTTTTTTTTTAAATGTTTTTTTTCGAGAAAAGGAAGTTTAATTTTTTCAAAACCTTTTAAAAATAATAAGTTTTATATTATACTTTCTTCTAAAACAATGTTTTTTCAAAATAAGAAAGTTAATTTTTTGAAACCATTTTTTTGAGAAAAAATAAAATTATATTTCCTTCGAAAAAAGTTTACAACGTTAGGGAATTTTTTTTTTTAAAAGGTGTAATTTAATTTTGATTAAAAAATGTTTAATAAAAATTTAGAAAAAATTAAAAATGTTTGGAAAAAATAAAATTACCTTTTCGAAATTTTTGTACAGTAAAAAAACTTAATATTTTTTTAACTTTTTATTAGAAAAATAATTAATTTTTATTAGAAAAATAATTAATTAAATTTTTTAGAAAATAATTAATATTTTTTAACTTTCATCCTCACACAGATAATCATCAACGGTCCAAAACATTTCCCCAACCCTTTAATCCAACGAACAAAATCAAACACAGGAAACTCACTCAGCCACTATAAAAACATCCACTTCCCCTCATTTCAAAATCACAAATCTAAAAAACAAACAAATCATCTTTTATAAAAAAACTCCAGTTTTTAAGAAAATGTTAGGAAGAGGGAAAGGAGGAAAAGGGTTCGGCAAAGGAGGAGCAAACGACATCGTAAGGTGCTCAGAGACAACATCCAAGGAATCACATAGCCTGCTATCAGAAGATTAGCAAGACGTGGAGGAGTGAAGCGTATCAGCGGTCTGATTTACGAAGAGACACGTGGCGTTTTGAAGATATTTTCGGAGAATGTGATAAGAGATGCTGTCACTTACACTGAGCACGCTCGTCGAAAAACTGTCACTGCTATGGATGTTGTTTATGCTTTGAAAAGACAAGGCCGTACTCTCTACGGTTTCGGTGGTTAATTAATCTCATTCATTAGCTGCTAATGTTTGGTTAGATGGATTAGATCTGGTGTTTATTAGTTTTTATTATTATGTCTTGTTAATGTTTCTAAGTGGGTGTATGCTATTTTAATCAATGAAACTGAAATCTTGATCGTTTTAATTGTTTGTTTTCATTTTTTAAATTTAGATCTATGTTTAGATCAGCTATAACAAGTCTGCAATGCTGTTCAATACTTTTAAACTAGTAAACTGGGCCTCTATCCTAGCCGTTCACATGTGTTGGTGGTTGAGGCAGAGAGACTCGATGTCCCTGATACTATTTGATATCGTAATTTGAGTGTTAGATCGTATCAATGCGTAAAAGGATGTAGATTGGTCTGAGTGTTGGTGGCAAACATTGGATTCAACTAAGAATTATGAAATGGGTATAGCATTGTCCTCAAATCATGTCCAGGCTTAAGATAAATGTAGTGAGACATGAACTTGGTTAAAGGTTAGAAAAGATATTGTCCTAAATTTAAGACTTGTTAATTTTCTATGGGTGGGTATTGAGCGTGAAGTAAGTTGTATAGGATTTTGGTCGATGATAGATACTATGATTGGAACGACGAATGCTTCAGTTGTGGATTTAGAAAGTCTGCAATATCATGTCATAATGTTATATGCTTTGTATTAATTACAGAAGAACGGGGTCCTATACCATTCTATGACATTAGTTGGTTGCTTAAGAAAAACATTTATATTTTTAGTAGTAGATATCCTCGAATGGTTGGTTGATCTGTTGTTGACAGAGGCTGAACTGTCTGGTCATTATGACAAAGCAATCATGTTTGGAATAGAGACCAGAACCGAAGGATAGTGATATCATTTTATGACTCTACTTAGAAAACGTGTATGATTTAAAGTCAATCAGGTGACTATCTGGAAGCAATTCTTTTGAAACGTGACTCAAAATAGGTGTGTTGGATCAAAGCTTTGTAACGGCTCTGTAATGCTGTCATTACTAACAAGGTCTACTTTGAAGAAATTTTGCATGACAGGTTGAGGCAGAAAGACTGAGCAACTATTTATTGTTGTTATGTTTAGTCATGATATTCGCCTAAGTCGTGTCTATGGATAGTGTCGAATAGCCTAGTTTCCTAATAGCTATGAATAAAGGTCGGTTGGCAATGTCTAAGCCCAACCCGACCCGTAGGACTTGTTATAGTCGGTTCCCCCTCATCTCTATAAAAGGAGGTGAGGGGGAACAAACCAATTACGTCATTCTTTTAGTAAACTAATTGTAATCGATTAGGGATATTACCTTGTGTGGGCGTCGATTACTTTTCTGTCGATTCTGCTGGTGTGTGTTCTTCGATCATATTATTTCGCATCTAGTAATCGGGTTGTAGGGGTTAAACCCTACAAGTGGTATCAAGAGCTCAGGTCAACGAGTGGCTGTTTACTAGGATCGATCGAGAAAGGGTTATTGGTGATCGGGTTTAGATCATCAAGGAGCAGCAGCAGGTATCGATCGACATTAAAGGTTTTTGGTGTTCGATTCGTCGAAGATCAAAGGAGTGGTTCTTGTTTTTCTCGTTGGTGTTACAGAGGGAAGAGGAAGAAGACAGTGTTGTGTCAAAGTCAAACACAAATAATAATACTACAGGATATAAAGGTTTTAATTTTTTGGACCAAGGTTATTGGGCCAAGATTAAACTTAGGCCAAAGTTTTTATTTTTGATAAAAAAAGGCCAAAGGTATTTTTGTTTTGATAAAACAAAAAGGTAAATATTTTGTAGTATTTATACACAAGGGGACTTCGTAATTCGTGATTGTGAGGTTAAACGTATCACAAGGTTTAGCGAGTTACCGAAGGGACTTTATTCGTTTGTGATTGTGAGGTTTTTCACAAGGTTTAGCAAACTAATAAAGGGATAAAGAATGATGGGAGCCAAGTTTGACATCGAGAAATTCGATGGAACTGGTGATTTCGGGTTATGGAGAATCAAGATACGTGCTTTATTAATCCAGAACGGATGTGAAGCAGCTCTGGAGGTTTTACCCGCAAATATGGAAGTTGAAGAGAAATATAAGCTTGACAAGAAAGCTCACAGTGCCATGATTTTGTGTTTAGGTAACAAGGTCCTGAGAGAAGTTACCGGGGAGACGACTGCAGCGGGGGTTTGGTCAAGCTTGAGTCTTTGTACATGACAAAGTCATTGGCCAACAAGTTGTACCTGAAGAAGAAGTTGTATACATTCTACATGCCGACTAGACGAAAGATTTCCGAGCATATAGATGAGTTCAACAAAATCGTTCTTGATTTAGCAAATATTAAGGTAAAATTCGAGGATAAAGATCTTGCTTTATTGTTACTCACGTCTTTACCAGCATCATACGAACACTTTGTGGATACCTTGCTTTATGGACGGGAAGATTTAACTTTGGAGGACGTGATGGCCATACTAAATTCAAAGGAAATCAAAGAAAGATCCAAGGTGAAGGGGGATGATGGTGAAGGGTTATACGTGAGGGGAAGAACTGATCGCATGAATTCGCATCAGTCAAAGGGAAAGTCAAGATCGAAGTCTCGAGGTGGAAGACTCAAATGCTTTATTTTCCAATATGAGGAGCACTTGAGAAGAGACTGTCCGAAGAACAATCGCAAGAAGTCAAAAGGTTACGTCAAGAAAGATGATCAACCAAGCTCCAGTGGTTCGATTTACGAAGATTCTGAGGTGATGATGGTGATGAGTGCAGAAAGACTGCAAGACTGGATCATGGATTCAGGAGATTCATATTACATGTCACCCAGGTTAGATGTATTTTTTGATTTTCTGGAATGCGATGGGGGCAGCGTACTGTTGGGCGACAACAGGGAGTGCAAGATCAGGGGTATTGGCAAGGTAAAGGTACAACTGAAAGATGGGTCAAGTTTTGTGTTAAACAATGTCAAGTACATTCCTGAACTGAAAAGAAACTTGATATCGTTGGGAACTCATGAAAAAGAGGGATATACCGTAAAATTACAGTCGGGCAAAGTCAAGGTGATTAATGGTTCTAGGGTTATTATATCTGGAACCCGAAGGGAGAACTGTGTGTACTCTTTGGATGGCCATGCATTGGCCGGTGAGCTTAATGCTAGTGTTGAAGAAAAAGACAGTCTTGTGCAGGTTTGCCATAAAAGACTGGGACATATCAGTGAGGCGGGACTACACGTGCTGGAAAAGCAGGGTTTGTTTGGCAAGAAGAATCTAGGTTAGCTCTATTTTTGTGAGAATTGTGTTCTGGGAAAGGCACATCGAGTCCGTTTCGATGTAGGAAGGCACACTACTCAGGGAGTGATAGACTATGTTCATTCAGACTTATGTGGTCCGTCTTAGGTGGAATCATTGGGAGGTAAGAGGTATTTCTTATCTATAGTTGATGATTATTCCAGGAGGGTATAGGTTTATGTTCTTAGGTTTAAACACGAAGCATTTGGTAAGTTCAAAGAGTGGAAGTAGTTAGTAGAGAGTCAGACTGGGAGGACGGTTAAGAAGCTTAGGACGGATTATGGTCTTTAGTGTTGTAACCGGGATTTTAATCAGCTATGCACTGAGAGTGGGATTGCTAGACATTTGACAGTTTTTAGGATGCCGCAGCAGAATGAGTTAGCAGAACGGATGAACAGAACTCTCATGGACAAGGTACGTTGTTTATTAATACTGTCTGGATTACCCACGACCTTCTGGACGGAAGCGACATGTACGGCCGCATATCTTATAAATAGGTCACCATTGACAGCGATTCAGAAGAAGACACCTATGGAGATGTGGTCGGGACATCCTAGTGATTATGGGATGTTGAGGGTTTTCGGTTGCGTCGCGTATTCACACGTTAAACAAGGTAAGCTCGAGCCGAGGGCGGTAAAATGCGTTCTTTTGGGGTATCCTGAAGGTGTGACGGGGTATAGACTATATAGGCTTGATAATGAATAACCTAAAATAGTCACAAGCTGGAACGTAGTCTTCAATGAAAGTGTCATGTACAAAGACACGTTGAAGGATACTGGTGCAGGTAAAGATAAGTCTGTTGAGGAATTACAGGTTGAGGTGGAACTGCAGAGGTTAAATAATCATACGCCTGAGGAAGACCATCCAAGTCAGGAAGATCAAACAGATCAGGAAGACCAGACAGATCAAGAAGATCAGTTAGATCAGGAAGATGGCTATGATGAAGATGCAGGGGTTCAAGATATTAATCATCCACCGGATCTCACAGATTATCTATTGGTTCGGGATAGAGAGCCAAGGACAAGAACGAAACTGGCGAGGTTTCGGGATGAGAGTAATATGGTTGCTTACGCGTTTGCTGTAGTAGAGGAAGAAGATACTCATGAACCATTGACATACCAGGAAGCAGTTGCTTGTGAAGACAGTTCTAAGTAGAAAGCTGCTATGAAAGAAGAGATGGATTCTCTGAGGAAGAACAAGACCTGGGTGTTAGTAGATCATCCAGCTGGGCAAAAGCTGGTGAGCTGCAAATGGTTGTACAAAATAAAGGAAGGGATTGAAGGTGTTCAAAAGCCTAGGTACAAGGCAAGGTTGGTGGCTCGTGGATTCACACAAAGAGCATGTATTGATTAAAATGAAGTATTTTCGCCGATAGTTCGACACACATCTATTCGGGTTATACTTGCATTGACTGCATGTAAAGATTATGAGCTGGAGCAGCTTGATGTAAAGACGGCATTTTTACATAGAAATCTTGAAGAAGTGATCTACATAAGGCAGCCACCGGGATTTGAACAAGGTAACAAGGTATTTTGTTAAAGAAATCTCTTTATGGTTTGAAGTAGTCACCTAGGCAATGGTATAAAAGGTTCGATGAGTATATGCTGAGCAATGGGTTTAAGCGTAGCAGTTACGACAGCTGCGTATATTACAAGAGTTATGCACCGGGGGAGTATATCTATCTATTGTTATATGTAGACGATATGTTGATTGCTTGTAAAAGCAAGGCTGAGATAGCGGCTACCAAGTCTTTGCTTAAAAGGGAGTTCGACATGAAAGAGCCCGGGGAAGCAAAGAAGATTCTTGGTATGGAGATCATCAGGGATCAGAGTCGCAAGATTCTGAGGGTGTCACAATCAGGGTACGTTTCTAAAGTTTTAAACAGGTTTAGAATGGACAATGGGGAGTCGGTTCAGACACCATTGGATGGGCAATTCAAGCTTCGTTGAAAGATTGCCCGGTTAGGGATTGTGATGTTGAAAGAATGAGTAGGGTGCCATATTCAAATGCGGTTGGGAGCTTAATGTACTTGATGGTATGCACGAGGCCAGACATAGCGTATGCAGTAAGTGTAGTTAGCAGATATTTGGCGAATCCGGGTAAACTCCATTGGGATGCAGTGAAGTGGATTATGAAGTATTTGCAAGGCACTGTAAACGTGGGTTTGGTGTATGGGACAAATCGTGGCAACCATGTGGACGTAACAGGTTTTTTTGATTCAGACTACGCCAAAGATCCGAATAAAGGTAGGTCTCTCACCGGTTACGTATTTTTAGTACAGGGATGTGTTGTAAGCTGGAAAGAAATGCTACAACACGTGGTGGCTCTTTCAACTACAGAGGCGGAGTATATGGCTCTTACGGAGGCTAAGAAGGAAGCTATTTGGCTAAAGGGACTCTTGGAAGAGTTGGGCGTGAAGTTCAACACGGTTGCAGTTAAATGTGATAATCAGGGCGCGATTCACTTATCGCGGAATCATGTTTTTCATGAAAAGACTAAGCACATCATGTGCGCTATCACTTTATCAGAGAAGTCTTGGAAGCAAAGACGGTTGCCGTTCTGAAGGTGGGTACTGAACACAATGTTGTGGATGCCTTGACAAAGGTGGTACCTGGTCGCAAGTTACAACACTGCTTGAAGTTATTGAGTGTTGGGATAGGCTATATAAAGCCTAAGGTGGAAGTTGTTATGTTTAGTCATTATATTAGCCTAAATTTATGTCTAGAATAATAAGAGTCTAGTTTCCTAATTAGCAAGAATAAAGGTCGGTAGGTTGTGTCTAGCCCAACCCGACCCGTAGGTTGATGTAATAGTTGGTTCCCCCTCACCACTATAAAAGGAGGTGAGGGGAACAAACCAAGTACCTCAATTCTTTCAATACTAATCGTTTGGATTAAGGATAATACCTTGTGGGTGTCGCTTCTACTTTTCTTTCAATTCTGTTGGTGTGTGTGGTTCATGATCGTGTTATTTCGCATCTAGTAATCAGGTTGTAGGGATTAACCCTACAAAAACTTTCTGCAAGCAATTATTACAATTCTTACATTGTCGTTCATATTCACGTTCTATACCATTTAAACCTTCGCGAAACAGATTTCGAGTTTAACGAGTGTTTTTATGATTCCACGAACAACAAAACCAAATTTTACAATTTAACATAAAAGATCACATCAAATACATCAAATTAAAAGTATAAAACTTTTATGTCGTAAAAAAAGTTTTGACTATTTTATTGTCTTGTACAAAATCTTTTATGTAAAGATAACTTTTAATTATTTTATTGTATTATATAAATTTAAAATCATAAACCTTGACTGATTTTATCTCAAAAATATTATTTTATTTTTGAAAAAAAATAAGTCATGGTTTAAAACTTTTAAAATTATACAAATTAGATAAAAGCCTATACAACCATTGAGAAGTTAGCAGTAAAGTTATGGATCAATCATCAACTTACATATCCTTTTATATTGATCTATTTCCTGATCATTCGGCTCAACCAAACAATGTGGGATAGTAGATGCAAATGTCTTTCCAGAAAACTATCTTAACAGAGTCTAATTAACAAGAATTATATGTACAAGCTTCCAACTTAAATCTTTTCCGTCACGCTAAGCTTTAATCGCTCACCAGCTAAGCTAAGTTGGAACTCCTATGTATTGTTTTTTTTGATCCATTTGATCGAGTATCTTAATCTTCTTCTATTAATATATGAAAGAAGAACTTGTTGAAAACTTGAGGAAGAAATGTCGAAGGAACGTGACACAGATCACTCGAGATTCAAATACATGTTACACGTGCATAACTTTGAATTTTTGATGACTTGCTAAAACATTATAGAGTGACATATACTACTTTGTGCTAATAACGACCTTGTACAAGTTTTTGCGGAGAATAGATTAAGTAATTAACTGTCATTACATATCAAAAATGTCTTGTTTACATTTGCACTGTGATGAAAATGTCTTGTTTTAATAAATTTTTCGTTAAAAAAAAGTAGACTTGATGGGTAACCCGAGAAGGATGGTAGGTAGTTCGTATTTACAACAAACTATAGAGTATGAAGGATCAATATTCAATAGTAAGTTTCAGGCATAGTGGATTAATATTCGTTTAGTTAAGATTGGTGCCAGGTAATTGATTTAGCTACTTCTAATTGGATATAGAAGGGAGAAGCAAGAGGAAATTTGTGAATGCAGAGCAAGGCCGCATGTTATAAGTTCAGAATGTGTTGGGTGGCGCGTACCTACATGACTTATAGCATTTCATCTCTATCAAAGTGTTCGCTAAAATTAGAGAAAGGACTTAAAAGTGTGAATAAGTTCAACTGTTCAAAGACACACTCAAATAGTAGTCTATCCCATATCAACCAAAAGAAGAACTTATTACTGCTTTATATAAGCTGAAACTTCCTTAACATTGGTTCACTTGTTTACGACCTGCAAGAATTTCAGACATGGACATTTCTTTTTCTTGACCATTTTTTGTCAATTTGGGACGATACGGAGAAGATTAGCGCAAGGATGACACGAACAAATTGAGAAATGAAGTCACCCACCATCCCGAGCCACTCACCTTAAATGAAGAACATTGAATCCTTGAGGCAATCGGCAACCTTACCAGAGATTGATGACGTTTGTGCTTTCCATGCCACCTCTTGGAGCATCTGGCCCCTGTATGCAGCAAGATGAGCGTAGTACACTGGCGGGACCAAAGAAACAGGTTTTGAGCAGCGTGCAAACAAATAGGAAAGGTGATAGATAAGCTTTTGCATATCATCTGACGAGAAACCATTTTCATCCCAAATTACAGTGTAGCGCGTGGGCTTGCTTGTTCCACTTGCTCCAAAATGGCTACACATGTAAAAATCAAATTGATAAGGATGAACGATCGCAGTGTCCACAACCGTGCCCGGAGGCACATTTCCCCACTCTTTCTCGTCATCTAAAAATAAACGAATATTGTGACGTTTTCGAGCAATGACAAAAGTTATCAAAGGACGGTAACTTTTAGTATATATAGCTTTTTTCATGCCCCCCATCTCTTTCTTCAGAATCATATCAAACTGTGAGTCACTCACCCCATCACGAAACACCACAATCTTCTCTGGCTTCATTCCGTTCAACTCTCCGTATGCATTTACCAGTTCCAAACACATACTCCCAAAATCAACAATTTCTTCTTTTCCAGGGCTTTGTAAGGACACGCGAGCACTGTAACGAGTAGCAGAAGGTGGATTCATCGAGCCAACGACGGCTGCGACAGACGAATAAGATAATCTTTTCAATTCATCCGGGTGACTAACATCAGCACCGATGAACATGAATCTGTCATCGTCACTGAAATGAGGAAACGGTTCATCAAGTTTCACATTAATGCCACCAAGTTTCGCATTGATTTTCAGACACATATTGGCAAGAAACTGACTACTTGCTTTGTTGGCATTTTCAGACAAACAACACTGGGTGAGCACCCCAGTTTCTGCTTCGGAAACCCATTTTAGATACTCATAACCAATGCCTCTATCAGCCATAACACAAAATATTAATTGCAGCGGTTCTTTGTATATTTTACCTGACTCCTTTATAACCGATGAAAGAAGAGCACGGACTTTGCTTAAATTAGACAGATCGGTCATGCAAGCTTCACGCACTACAAGCGGATTTGCCATCCCAACATTATTGCCATTACAGCAGTCCTTCAATTTCTCAATAAATGCTTCCACGTTAAGCTTGTTTTTACCGCTAGCCCAAGTGCAATTGATAAGTGCCCACCTCTCAGCCGCCTTGCCCATAAATACAGGTACTCTACTTAAATATTCCCAGTCACAATTAACTGCTCGACCAGTTATGGTGTTGTTCTCACCAATTTCAAGGTAAGGCGGTTTCATCACTCGCCCAATCACTTCTGTCATGTTTATGCCAACCTCCACTTTGAAACTCTCAAAGACTTTGGCACTGCATATATTGAGCAACAAGATTAGAGATAAAAATGGACACGGTAGACTTTCTGTAACCTTCTACAAAATATATTCTAGTACCATTAACAGCTCATTAACGACGACAAGCAAAATTTATTCTAGGAGTGATGAGAAAACACACGAATTGCATATTCAAATACCAAAAAACAGAAGTTGAAAAAAGTAGCTTAGCAATAACATACCTGTGACCCTGACAACACATTGCATATTCGTCATGGACCATCCTAGATATCTCACTTCTGCGTACATCAGGAGAAAGAAGAGACACTTCTTTCAATTTTCTAGAAGCTTCCGTACCTAGACTCTCCTTTGGAAAACTTGTATCATTAACCAGGACGCAGAATTCCATTGGAACATAGTTTGGCTTTTTACCATGGCCAAGTTTCAAACATGGAATATCATAATGCACTATCTTCTGTAACCACTTTGTCCTATAATAGTCAATAAGATGCGTATATTGCTTATTGCCTTTAAGCTGGAAACAGATATCGATCGCTGACAATTCTGTCAATCCAGATACAATATATGTCTCTTTTGTAGGACGATGAGTCACACTCACCCTCAATCCTATTAATGCCACATGTACCCTGTCCCGAAACTTTGAAATGTCTGAAATATTTTGAATTTCAGGAATGTACTCAACAAGGAAGTCAACAACACACATATTCTTGCGGAAAGGTGTTGCAGAGTGGTCTGCACACAAAGCCAGCCCATTTTTAGTGGCCATTAAACTTGGCTGTAAGCCTCTAAAAGGAGAGACACCACAATGAGGGTCGTCCTCTCTCCTGGGTTTGGTAGGGTAATATCCTCTTCCAACGGAAATCTTTTCCAGGAAGAGACCGCTCTTCATCACTACATCGAGAGCCTGCAACTCGTCAAAAGGGACATGCATGGACTTCCTCTCGAGTAAAGATGACACCTTTGAAAGATCTAGCTTACGTTCGCCACTTAGGGTGAATGTGTACCGCTGACCATGTAAATCCAAAACAAAAGAAGATGGTATCTCCAACGCCTTTAAGACAAAAAGGAAGGTTCCACCATCATATGCAGTCTGGTGTAACGGAAACGAAGAAGAATGGATATTGCATAGTTGGATATATATCAATCTCAAAAGTGATCTACGTATTGGTTTGGCAGGAGAAGACTCGTCATCTGACTGTCGTGTGACATTTACAAGATAGCGAAAGATTGGTAGCGACGGATCAAACTTGAGTTGAAAGTGGTTGACTAAAAGCTTCACCGACCGCCTTGAGAGCGTGCCGCCATCATCTGGACGGTGAATAGGCACAATAGACATGCGCTCAAGATCTGAAAACACAAGATGAAGTGATTAATGTACTAAACAGTAAACACCCTTAAATTTTCTAAAACTACAAAATGCTTATAAAGAAAAAAGAGCTTATTTACTTCACACAATAGCTAATTAACCTCTAATTAAGCTGGTTAGACATTACACATTTGAACGAATATCTCAAGTTTCGTAAAAAAACAAAACAAATAAGTTTCAATTCACAGCAAGCATATAGATGTTTGATGAGGATATATCTCAAGTCTAGTTATATTTTAGGTTTATCTTTACTCGTAGGATTATTATTCTATTCGGAAACCTTGTTTGAGTGTTATAGGATTGCTAGGTCTATATAAAATAAATTTCAGTATATTGTAATTCAACTGATTAATAAAATTCAGATTTCTTCTAGTACGTGTTTACACGTTTTTAAATCTTCTGTTCATTAAAAATCAGATTCTTTATTTGCGTCTGCAATTGTCCTGTTCATTAGCGTTTGCTGTGAACTAATCATCCTGCCTTCCGCTGTCCTACTTCAATGTTGGACAATTACACAACCAATGCCAAATAAAATACGATTAATTTCGATAAGTATACGTATGGTCACGTGGTAACTAAAACTTGTTTAAAATATTAAATTTGCTCCCTTTTAACATGTAAACTAAACCTTTTATTGTGAGTAGGTAGCGCAAAAAAAAAAAACAATTGAAGTTAAGAATAAGAACTTATTTACCAGAAACCGGCACCGTGCGTGACATATTCTTGTATAAACAACTTTAACTAGGGCAACAGAGACAATTCGATTGTGGTGTACGTGGGAATAATATTACCGAAGTCGTGGTTCATCAATTCATGGCTTCGAGAATTTCAGGATGGAACTCTAAAAATAGGCCTGGATTTAATGGACTATTTGCAGTCCATGTTCCAGGCTGGTTTTACCCATTGTTTCGGACCCTGTTACATAGGTTTTTATTTTCTTTGTCTTTTAAAGTGTCATAATAATTAACAAAAAAAAATTGGTTCTAGACAACCTAAATAATAAGTGATGGTAAATCACATACTCGCTCATCTTTTTACCAATTACTCATATTAAACAAACACTCTAATTAACAAGACAAACTTCAGCTCAAATCCTCTCCGTCATGTTAGGATTTACTCACTCACAACATAAGTTGGACTATTCATGTGTATCGTTTTTGTTTGATTCGCTGATATCTTGAGAAACAAATGTCGAAGGAGCTCATATGTGATAAAGATAACTTGAGATTTAAATACAAGTCACGAGTGTATAACTTTGAGCATTGATGATTATGAAATTATAAAATCAACTACTTTGGGCATTCATTCAAATACAAGTCACATTAATTTTGTTAGTCTGAAACTAATTCTACACATTACATTTTAAAATTATGAAATTCTCCCTCGAAAATTTAGGAAGGCTATTGTTGACTCGGATGAAGTATCTGACCAGGATGAAGATGATGATCTTATGGACAACATTTTTACAATTAGTCAGTGAGACAACGTGGATGATGATCCTTCGATATTTGAATAACCTGAACTTGAAGAGTTAATCTCGAATTAGATAATCCTTCGATGTGAGTTTGTAAATAATGTTTTTGCTGAATACATGATGAAATGTGACTATCTTTGCTTGAAAATGTGCAAGTGTTTGTTGGACTTATAATAGAAACGATTTTCCAAATTGTTAGAGTGCGTTTAGTTGGATGGAAAACACCTTATTTTCTACAAAATGTTTTCTAGAAAACAAGGAAAGTAGAAAACGCGTTCAAATTATTATTTTCCAGAAAATATCTCTACAAAACACAAAATTTCTATTTTCCCCTTTTATACACAAAACAAGAAAACAACTTTTTTTTGTTTTTCATGTTTTCCTTTTAACACAAAATATCTAATTTTCTCTTTATTTTTACATTTGCGTTGGAAATTTTGCTTTTTCATCAGTATTTTACCTTTTCGCAAATATTTTACATTTTCGTCAGTATTTTTACGTTTTCGTCAGTAAATTTACGTTTTCGTCATAAATTTTACATTTTCGTTAGTAAAATTACGTTTTCGTAACTAATTTACGTTTTTGTTAGTAAATTTACGTTTTCATAATTATTTTAATGTTTACGTCGGAAAATTTACGTTTTCATCAGTAAACTTACGTTTTCATCAGTAAATTTACGTTTTCGTCAGCAATTTACGTTTTCGTCAGTAAATTTACGTTTTTTTCATTATTTTAACGTTTTCGTCAGTAAATTTTACGTTTTCGTCAGAAATTTTACGTTTTTGTCAGTAAATTTACGTTTTCGTCAGTAAATTTACGTTTTTGTCATTATTTTAACGTTTACGTCAGTAAATTTACATTTTCGTCAGTAAATTTATGTTTTTGTCGGTATTTTTACGTTTTCGTCAATAAAAATACTGACGAAAACCGAAATTTTCTGACCCAAACGTGAATTTACTGACGAAAATGTAAATTTACTGACGAGAACGTAAAATTGCTGACGAAAACGTAATATTACTGATGAAAACATAAAATTACTGACGAAAACGTAAATTTAATGACGAAAACGTGAATTTACCGATAAAAACGTAAATTCACTGACGAAAACCTAAAACAAAAACACTTGAACATGTTTTCTAGTTTTGATAAATAGAAAACACAAACACATATTTCTCTAACTAAACGCGTTTTGTAAATTTTCAAATGTTTTGTGGAGATGGAAATCCCTTTTCTTTTTCTACAAAACAAAAAATAAAAAGTGATAGAAAATGTTTTCCAACTAAACGCGGCCTTAGTGTTTCTAATTTCCAAGTAAGTTAAGTCTTGTTCTGTGGGACATCTTAATCAAGTAGTGGAAGGCGCCTGAAAGTGAAACCCATAGTGACCGCATTAATTATAATTTTCTTTTACATTTTAGATCAGGCCTAATGGGAGAGCTTAAGCGGAAGTGAAGTGAAGGCGAAGGATACCATTACGGAGGTAAGGTGAAGGGAGGTGATAAACGAATTTCAAGTTGGTTGATTGAAGCACTTCATCTCATCTCTCTATAGAGACCTTTGAGACAGCTCGAGCAGGTGCATGTTCACATGTGCCATTAATAGCCAAACATGAGTCAAGAACTCGCCCCTTTCATAAGTTGTTTCTTGTGGTGAAATCCTCTAGAGAGAGTGGCAGCGTAAGCTAACATTGAGATCCATACTTCAGTCATGACTTTCCACATACTTTCCTTTTATTGGGCCAAACTAAGCCCATTGGGCTAATCCCAAATCGTGGATATTCTGACAGTTACAATATGACAGTTATTTGGCAATTACTCTACCAAACAACACAACGGTTCACAAGAACCATCATACCCATTCTTGTACTGCTTAGATTAGTATAAATAATAAAGTGATTTGTATAAAACAATTAGATGACAGATTATTTTTAAAACACAAGATCAATAGAAAGATAAATTTATTGTATATTTTTATTGTGGTTATTTCGATCCAAGATCACAAATAGATTTTATTCCAACAATTGGCATCAGAGGTTTTGGTTAATCAACCAAATCATCATATACCGTCATAAGATTTTTTTTGTTCATATCCAAAACCAAAGCACACAAAATTTTCGCCACTGATTTTACAAATTAAACACATATCATATTTTTTATCTTGTGGTTTAATCAATAGAAGAATCCAATCTGTCACCAGAATTATTCAATTTGGTAAAAGGGTTTCCTCCCTAATTTTTATTTGCAAAACACAACCCACGAAAAAAAATTCTAATCCAGAAATTCATCAAGATTAGGCACGGTTTGATCATAAGAATAGGATTAAAAAACAACGTAAAACTTAACATGAATTCGGATATCATAGTCATCTCAAACAAGAAGGGAAAACAGAATCAAGTCCACAATTAAGGATTTGAACCCCTAATTAGAATCATCACGATTCATTATATCCTAATAATTAACCCCCAATATCAAGGAGGACTTAGATGCCTAAATGTTTGCGAAACCCGAATTTTCACAAGAACGAAATCAAGTGGTTCAAATCAAAGAACACTTGAAGAATCGAAGAAGGATTAAAAATCCACTCTTGATACGGTGAATAAATCATAAAGGAAAAAGAGACAGGAATATATCCAAAGAAGAAGGAAAAAATTGTGTTATTTATTTACACACAGAAAAAGCAAAGGATCGTGTTATATTATCCACTTTTGGACCGGGCTGAATTTTCACCAAGGGTCACTACGGGCCATAGTCCAACAAGTTTTATTAAAACCATTTTACCCACCATGTTTAGATATCTATACAAATTTTATAAAATACATAAAACCTATAGATTTTTTTTGTTATTTATTTTGAAAAAAAATTCGTACTTACTTCAAATAATAAGTAGGTAGTTTTTTTAATTTTAAATAAGGCAATTTTAAATATAATAATCTATTGTTTACACTGCTTATTATATTAGAAATAATTTAAGGAGTAATTGACCTTATTTTTATTCATTTTGAAACATAGAAAATCTCAAAGGATAAATTTATTTAAACAAGTCCTATTAAAATTAAAATAGCCTACTAGTCATTAAGATTAGAGTACTCATTAGAAAAAAATTCTAGACACTATAAGCGTCAAAATATTTTAATTTGGAGATTTTTTGGTCAATATCATTAAAATATGACGAAAGGAGATGGAGATGGTTCAAATAAAAGGAGGTGAGTACTATAAGTACATCATTTCAATGTCATGAGCTAAAATCAACGAATTACTCATTATGAGCAATTCGAATGCAAATCACTCTCGAAGCGAATGGTTGATGAGAAATGGTAGATCTAACAGATACTACCCAAATCGACAATAAGAAGGATAAGACTGCAATAGCATTTCTTTATAAATCCTTACCCGAAGAACAACTGCTTCAAATAATGAAGCATAAAACCTCGAAAGCAATTTGAAATGCTTTGAAGACAAGACATATGGGAGAAGAAAGAGTCCAACAAGCGAAATGAAAGAAGACGAGACAATCAATACCTTTGCAGAAAAAATAACAACACTGGCAAACAAAGCTGCTAGTTTAGGACACACGTTTGAGGATTCGACTTTAGTTCGAAAACTCTTAAATGTTGTACCTGATAAATTCCTTCAAATCGTTGCATCCATCGTACAATACTCGGATTTAGATAAAATGACTCTAGAAGAAGCAATATGTCGACTCAAGACCTACGAAGAAAGAATTAAGCGAAAACAATCAATATAAACTGATGTTTTCTCAACATGAAGATCAAGACCAACAATTCAGAAGACGTGGTCGTGGAAGATTTAACCAGACTCGAGGACGAGAACAAGGCAAGAACAATTAAAAAAAAAGAATGAGTGTCTTTTGAAGAAGATACAAGAGACAAAACTCAAGTCACATGTTATCGATGTCACAAACTTGGACACTATGTCTATGAATGTCCAAACAAACGCAAGAATCAAGTCAGAGAACACTCGAATTTTATTGAAGAAGACTTAGAGCCAACCTTGCTTATGACGGCTCTAACTGAAAATAAATGGTACAACCAGAAATTGAAGGGAGTACTAAAACTACACGGAGTGCTGAAATCGCAGGGAGTGCTGAAATCGCATGGAGTGTTGAAACAGCGGGGAGTCCTGAAATCGCAGAAAGTGTAGAAAATTCCAAAGTTTGATCAAGATTACAGTGAAGATTATGCGTAACGACTACAAAAGACTTAAATATCTACATCATAGCATTTGTGGCCAGAGGGGAGAATATTGGGCCAAACTAAGCCCAATGGGTAATCCTAAATCCTGGATATTCTGACAGTTACAATATGACAGTTATTTGGCTGTTACACTACCAATCAACGATTCAGTGTACTGCTTAGATTATAAGAAAGTGATTTGTATAGAACAATTAGATAACAGATTATTGTAAAAACACAAGATCAATAGAAAGATATATTTTTGGTATATTTTGATTGTGGTTATTTCAATCCAAGAACACAAACAGATTTTATTCCAACACCTTTTACATCCTCTTTAATGCTAATATTTTGATTGTGTTGGAGTTGGGAGGCTTTGGAGCATACGTAAATATGTTCTTTATTGTATATCTTCATCACAGATTAGTCTAACACCAAACTCCGTAACCTCAATATCTTCATTATTCTCTTCAAAGAAACAAAATTCAACAAAATTCTTTGCTACATTGCATTCCCTTGTAGACTTCGAATAATGCAATATTAACTTGTGTATATTTTGGAATCGAGTTCGAGCTCCAAATTACTCGGCTCAAGCTTAGCTCGCGAGCATTATTGAGCTTGAATTAAATTACATTATACCCTTTTATATTCATAAATCGAGTCGATTCGAGCTTGATATGTCGAGAATTTGTCAAGTTCGAGCTCGAAATGTGGAAATAATGGAGCTCGAGGTCTACATGATGAGTTGTTGAGATTCACATGGCAAAAAAAAAAACTGGATAAATAACGCGTGTTATCTTTTGCTGAAGGGCAATGGTAATCTTCTCTATAACGTTTCAGTTTTATCGTTTCAAAATTATCGGATATCCCCGAAGGAATATTATTTTTTGAGTTTCAACTGTATATAAACAAGAATTAAGTTCATCTAGTGGCCGATTTGGGACAAACCTTTTGACTTATGAGTGTAACTAGCTCATACTTTTTTATCTCTTGTGTTTCCAGTTTTTTAGAATACATATGCTTTTTTCCTTCGGCTTCATTATTGTATCGATATCTATATCGTTAAACTAGAGGTTGTAGCTTATTTTAGTAAGCTGCTACAAGTAGGGGTGGGAATCGGGTCGGGTCAATCGGGTTCGGGTCAATTCGGGTCAAGACTCAAAAAAATAATACCCGAACCCGAGCCTAATTAGAACTCGGGTCAGTCATGTTCGGGTCAATTCGGGTCAACCCGAGTATAAGTAAAAAAATTAAAAAATTGGCTTATTTAAGTATATTTACAAGGTAAAATGTGTTAAAAAAACTCGGGTCAAGTCGGGTTGGTCGGGTTCGGGTCAAGTCTGATTGGTCGGGTTCGGATCAAGTCGGGTCAGGTCAATTCGGGTCAAGGATAAAAAATATAAACCCGAATCCGAGCCTAATTAGAACTCGGGTCAATTCGGATCAACCCGAATTGACCCGAATATGTTTTTGAACCCGAGTGACCCGACCCGAATAGGCTTATTCGGGTTTGGGTTCAGATCGGGTAAACTTTGTAGACACCCGTAGCTACAAGTGTCTTTTGATTTTCAAGCTTGTTTATTAAAGCTTATTTTAATGACCAATAAGTTTTAACTTTTCATAATTTTTTGCCACTAAACACGCCCAAGTAACATATAAAAGATGTAGTAGGCCGGCCTTTCAAAAGAATTATGAGCTATAATTGTTTGTCTATAGTGTTTCAAACATTGCATTGCTCAAAATGATTTTCATTATGTCTTTTTACTTTCAAGTAATAAAGACGTTTCTTTATAAATTCTTGGACTTATTGAGGGTAAGATTGTGGATTAAGCAAAATTAAAAACCCATCATTAGCCTTATTAATCATTACCTTCAATAGAAATAATATGATAGTTTTAGTAAGGATTAGAAACCTGTAAGTTGAGTCAAGCATAACATATAGGTTTATCAATCACAAATTACTTCGCCATGTACAATACTTTTGGTGTTAATACGAATGTACACAAATCGTTTTCATATGTTCTCACTAGCTTGTCCTAGCTAGTTTTGCAAAAGCTGGCTGCATTCGATGATTCTCATCTCTCAAATGTTTAGAACATAAGACCAACAATTACATGACAAAATTTCGTTGATTACAAAACATTCCTTGATAATATCGTTGCCAAGAACCTCGTGATGTACATTTAATGTCGTTATGACATGTCCAAATGATGACAAAAGTGTCTCATTTACGTACCACATCTAGAATAGAAGAAGAGATACATCATCATAAATAATAGTCATAAATGCTAGATATCACATACTACCTTACTTCTACGTAATGTTTTTATTATGCTGTACTCAACCCCCAATTATACCCTACGTGTCTTTATAACCCTTTCCTTCAACCACAATACTTTGTTACAAAGGTCTAAAATAATTTATACAATTAAGGCCTGAGCTCGATTTGCGGGCACAAGATCTGTTAATGATTGATGTAATCTCGTATACATTGTGATGAACAATAATGCCTAATTTATAAGGTTTTATCATAATCTAACATGGCATCAAAGATTACAATTATGCATTAGAATTCATCACAATGGATAAAAGATTACAATATTACATTAAACCTTAGGAGATCATAAGTTCACAAACCAGGCTCGAGCCTTATTTATCTACTAATATATGTAGTAGTTTATAGATTGAAATCATCTTATGTTGATATGTATGCCGGGGATGTTTTCATACAAAGAAAAAGAAACTTGAGTCCTTTAATATCGTATAACGGTAAATTTGATCAAATTTTTTTATATATTTTTAATACTGAATAGCTAAATCAAAACGTATTAAAAAACACATGAACAATAAAAATAAAACAGAAGTAATACCTTTCAACACAAGAATTAAAATATATATAAATCTTTTAATTCATCTAGTATATCTATACATAGTTTCATCATACAAGAACAAATATAAACAAGTCCATTACATCACTAAACTTAATATAAAAAATGATATTTATATGTAACAGCTTACGACCAGCTGATTATGCATCATAGTAATTACTTTGCGCACACGATTACTTTTTTGACGATTTTACATTCACGTCGTGCGCGCGAAATAACTACGATCATGCACCAAAATTGTAACTATGAGAAAGAAAAGATACACTAAAGCTAAAGTTTAACTTAAACTTTGGGCATGTAAGGTAATGTCGATGTTACCACATCATTCGCAGTCGATTTACAGCTCAAGTATCCCAAAACTTTCCATGAACATTTCTTTTCATCGCCACTTTGGTTAGCCTTAACGGCATCATCACACGAATCCAACGAACCAAAAAGCGCCGCCTTTGATGGAATTTGCCTAACCTGTCTGTTCTTAATGTCCTTAAGATCCATTTCTGATGGTGGCACTTTTACTAACCCGAACAAAAATACATACCATCGTGAAGAAGATGATTTATTATTACCCGAACCATCACGCCTAATCTCCGAGCCTAGTTCTGATTTTATACTTGAGTTTCTATATAAATTCTTGTGATCTAATGACCGGCTGTTTAAGGGACTCTTTGGGGCGCGTTTGATGTGTGACATTGAGTCTGATCTTGATCGTCTGCAACCAACTGGCACTGCAACAAATATACAAATTATACACGTTTATTTCGACGTATTTTCGAAGTTATGTAAAAATCGCGCTTATTAAGCTAGTGTGGCAAAATATATGTATGTGAAATTAAGTTTGTACATAAAAGAAATTACATGTTTTCAAAAGAGATACGAGCAACAAACATTTATTCTGGTGTATCTCGGATCATTAAACAAAGTTAAGTACCATGTTGTTGTTTCTTATTCTGCTGGTGATGTTTTTCGCTATGTTGAGGTTGAATAATTTTACGTTGTTCGTTGATAGGCACAAGTTTGCCGCAAAATATGATGTCTTCTGCATGAGACATCATTTCCTCTTCTCTTAACCCTCCTCGAAAAAACTCAAAAAAGTCTTCGGCTACTGATGATGATGTGGAAATTTTACGAACTTGATCATGGTCTTGAGTAAATGCGAAATCGGTTAGTGAAAGTGTGTCCAATGTTTCTGGCACTTGATCATCTTGAATAATGTTGTTCTTGATGACTTTGTCACCCATTTTTGCTATTTGTGTTTGTGTGTTTTTGATAATTGGAAATGATGATGAAAACAAAAGGAATTTATATAAAGGGTGTGACGAAGAAAAATAATCAATGAGGGGTCTTTGAAGAAGTTTCATGTTGAATTTTCTATTTTTATAAATAGATTTTATTTGGATAGTACTGATTTTTGTTTTTGACAAAATTCTATATTTAGGTTTTCTTATCGACTATCGAATCAATACAATGCCTATCCAATCATCCGCAGCTATAAATTCATTTTTTCTAACTTTGGTTACTAGCACCGGACCTAGATTGGACCGGATCGACTAAAACATAAGGATTGAAGATCGATATGGTTCAAAACTCGGCTGAGATCGGACCGAAATGATTCGGTATGGTTCAGTCTTTTCCGATCTTCGGTTCAGTTCAATTCTATTAGGCATAATAGAAAAAAAAAATTGGTAATTAAAATCGAACAGGTTAGATCAAACCAACAAAACCGATGATCGAAATGGTCCAAAACCCTGGATCAAAAAACGGACCAAAATTGTCCGGGTCCAATTCAATGTTTCGATCTGATCCGGGTCAACAGTTCAAATGCTGAATATTGATAGACGAATAAATAATTCTTTGTTTAATGATACAGTAATAAGAAAGTATGAAACATTTTAAAATAAATTACGCATGGAAGATTTGCGTCACATGAAAGATATCTGGTGGTTCTTCTAGACGAATTGCAAATTGCCCATATTATTATGGTCATGCAAATCAACAACATTTACCTAATTAGCTTACAATCAATTGTTGACTACACTTGTATTTACCTAAAATACAAACAAAATTATGTCAAACTAAGTAAAACATATTTGAGATATGTGGTATAGAATTAGAAAAAGTTATTATAAACATAGAATGTGTCTCTACAAATGTTTATGGTTCAAACATAATTCAATACACATTCAAAAGTGGATAGAAGAAAATAAAAAACAATCATGCAAATACTTGATTATACGTACTATTTGGAGGAAAGATTAAGTAAACAGATCAATATACATTACAACTGTAAAATTACATGTTAACTTTTTAAATATTCTGAAATTTTAGTCAAATATAAGATCGATATTGGTGCATAAAAAGTTATGTTATTTTAATACAAATACTTAAAGAAGGAAGTTTGATGAACGTACAAAAACGATCAAAAAGAATGAAAACGTATCAAAATGGATGCAAATGTATAAAACGGACGAAAATGGATAGAAACATATAACATGATTAAAAACGTACAGAAATGTATAATAACGGATAAAAACGTAAACCCCAAAAATTTGTACCGTTTGTCCACCCGGTTTTATTTGGTTAGAAAAAAAAAAAACTAAAAGTGCGTTTTCAGCTTTTTCATTTTTATATGAGAAATTTTTTTGAAAAACGCGATATTTTTCGCAACTAAACTTATCTTAAATTTCTTAATCTCTTTTTACGTCTTTTACTAATATTTTTATTTTTAACTTTACTCTGAGGGTTACGGATGGATGTGCAACAGGTGCCGTCGCCTAGGATAATTGAAAACCACGAGTGGTATAGTTCAAGTTCATAAACGATTTATATTTAATTTACAAGTGTTATATGACCTTTTTGTTAAAGTTGCCTAGGGTCACTGAAAACCACGAGACGACCCTCACTTCATTTGTACACTTTATATACACCCAAGTTTAACCAACTGACTTACTTAAGTTGTTCACCAAAGTTCCACTAAGTGGTTTCTTTGAGGGAAGTTACCTGGAGGTTTTAAGTCAAAAAAATATAACTAAGTTCAAAAAATCACCGACAATTAACAGTTTTCACACAAATATGTGTGGTTAAGAGAAGGTGCGGCCCATGTGGGAACTCATGTGAGCCCAAATCAAATCAAATCCATTCATAGGACATCAAACAACTTTTCAAGATTGTGAACCAACATTAGCAAACTTAAATATACTTGTGCACTCAGAGGCGTAAAACCATTGATTTTATCCATTCTGCATGAATTTCTCTTATAATCCCTAAGCTTTAAGAACTTACCTAATCCCGAGCATTCCTGTAGTAATAACGTATTGCATGAGGCAACTCACACACATTAAATGCATCATTTCTAGATGAAGAAAAACATATCAAGGTTCAGTTTGCATAACGTGTAACCTTTTGGTACTCATACAAACATACATCACGAACCGCACATTGCGAAAACTAGTCTTTGAGTAACTTTCAAACTTGTAGTTTTAATTTGCCATGTGTGTTTGAACCCGGTCTTCGTATACAAGGCGGCTAAGGGCGATAAACGCACAGGAAGTCAGGGACTCCCAAAATATGGCTCTTATATACGTCATCAAGTAGAAATAAAGATTTTAGGCGCAATAGAAAGAAAAGGCTGATGCACGTAAAAGATCATAGTAGTTCACTACTAAACCATTTTTTTGTCCAAACACGCTATGCAATTCATAGCCTTAAACACATCTAGAATAAACAAAATCAACTACGTACTTTTTTTTCATAATGTAACCCACATTATATAAGTCTGATGATTCGTTATGTAATTTATCAGATTTCAATATCGTGTATGTCCATATAGCCGCACAACATAAAATAGTAGAGGGCTGGGAACTATTAAAATTCGGACTTGAAACTTTACTCTCGGGCAAGCTATAAGTTTTAATCTCAAGCTTGACTCGCCTTTAAAACACGAGCTCAACTCGTCCTCACAAATGTGCCAGTAATCACAAGAACCAAACGTACACTACCATCTATGAAATTATGAAATGAACATAATCCCTAGCGAAAATCATAGATTCGTAATCAAACTATCTAAGGTGATGTTTGTTTCATTAAGATGTTTTGAATGTGAATCTGACTACCTCATCTTACTAGTAAGAGGTGGTCATAAAGTCTGAATCTCAATGAAATAAAGTTGTTTGTTTTTTTTAATTGTCTGAATGGTATTAATTGTTTATTTTTTAAAATATATATATTAAATAATACTAGTAACAGTTTATGAAATCGAGTATATTTAATGATAACAAAATTGCTCGACTTTGTGTGAATGATTTTAATTATTTGTTTTCCATACATTAAACGATCACATCTGAACTTAAATGTACTAATCACTTGAAAAAAAATACGCAAACAAGTCAATAAGATAAAATACTATCCGCATGTCAACCCGATAAAACTATCGAGTTTCTGATTGGACTACGAATCAAATAACATATCGCTAACAATCCGCTGCTGACAATTTTTGTTAATATACGCAGTACATAGTCAATGTAAAATAAATAAGGCTTTCATAGTAGAAAGAGAAATGATTGTTCTTCCTACTTATTTTTCCTACATATCCTCCTATTCATGAAATTAAGACAAGTGGAAAGATCAATGAATGTAATTAAGAGAGAGAACTAGTGCACTACACATGTTATATGATTGCATGGGTAGACATATATGTAGGCATATTTGGTAAAATGATTTAGCATTACTCTAGTAGAAAATATTTGAAAGTCTAGCATAGAATAAATAAGTTTTCATAATTTTGTGTACAAGTCTAGTTTACTCTAAATTATAAGAAAGTTTTTTTTTAAGTCCCAACAATATTTCTTTTCCCCGGCAATATCACGTGACCTTATCTTTGTATAATATATTATATCCTTTCTAACTTCTACCTTTTCTTCTTCTTCTTCGAAGAATACCTGCAATTTTTCTTTGACAAAATCAACAACCACAAGCTTCATAAAAAAACCAACAAACAAGATTAAAGAGTGTAGCGCATCAACGGAAGTGAAAATGATGAAAGAGATAGCAAAGTAATACATGGTCAGATCTGTTCAACGACTCTGATCGGATCAGACAAGATATATCTTACTGCCTCTGAATCTTACTGAAAAACAAACAACGATTGTGTCTGGACGTCAGAGACAGTCAGACCTTTTTTTTCAAAAACAAACACAGCCTTACCTCTGTTTCAATTATTACTATATAAGTTATCGAACACAAACAACCGTAAATAAAAAAGTTATTAAAAATTAAAACTTCATAAGCTATTGAATTTGGGTCAGTGCACCAGCCGAGAATCGAACCAAGGTCTGTACTATGGTAGGGTACTATTCTACCACTAGACCACTTGTACCTTTATGTCTAATGCTACTAATATCTAATCTTGGAAGCATTTTGTTCAGCTGGTGGAGCATTTAAATGAAACAATTCAAGTGAAAAAACACACTACAACTTCATGCTTATTTTGACCTCTAAAACTATGTATTTTTGTACAACAAGATGCTAAATGTTATTTAGAGATTCTAAAAAGATAAGTAAATCTAATAACAGATGTATATTGATTTTAGCTACGAGTATTAGGTTTTTATTGCTACTATATTTCATGGGTTTTGCTAACCACCGTTTTTTAAACATTTTATAATTAAAAAATTTATAATTAATGAACTTCAAATGTACCATATTTAACATAGTTAATATTAATATATACCATATTAAAACTTATTTACCTTAATTACAAGTGTTAGAATCTTGCATTTATAGAAATAATTAGTTCATATTTGGAATTGTTTTTATTTATGGAAGGTTAAAAAACACCCATAGGATGTTTGTTAGCAAAACCCATATTTCTTCCATAAAAGCATGAAATTATCAAAAATGTAAAGAGTTTGAACTCGTTTGAAGCCGACATGATTGTATTTTTTATATTTTTTGAAAGGGCTGGAAATTTTTATATAAACCAAACTAAAGATGAATACAAAACACACAAATGACTCTCAAAGAGAGAACCCATAAAATTACAAAAACGCTACTAAAACCGTCATAATAGTAAGGAATCAAGAAAACCCGAACAAAAAAACACTGGACTATATTGCATCATTAGCATACTAAGTGGCTGTTTGGATGTGCTTATTGAAAACAAATTATTCATTTTGAAAACTCTATTTTGAAAAATCATCATTTTGAAAACTCTATTTTAAAAAATAGTGTTTGGATTTGATATTCCAGTTTGATATCGAAATAATCAAATAATCACTTTTTTGAGTGTTTGGCAAATTTGATTATTTGATAATAAACTCCATTTTAAAAGCTTACTTTTCCAAAACTCCGTTTTGAAAATAAAATAAGTAGCTCCCCAATAACTTTTTCAAAACTCCATTTTGGAGCTTCTAAACGCAAATAATCACTTGTCTCCATTTATTACTCAAACACATTTTTTAACGGAACTGACATTTGAAGATAATCTCCTCCTAAACGCACATCCAAACACCCCTAAGTACACCTTTTTTTATGGGTAAAAATTTTAAGTACACTTTTCATTATTCGAAATTGGGAATGAATACAGATAAAGTACAGATTCTCCCGACTTTCTAGCACTTACCCATAGGATCGTATGCCTTTTCAAGTGTTGTTTAGTCGTATATACAAACTTCACACCAGAATTGGGTCGAACTTCATTGAGTCATTTACGTAAAGGGTAAACATTAAGGTGGTGTTTGTTTTTGCAAAAAATGGTTTGACTGTGTCTGACGTCTGACCAGTCTGACGTCTGACCAGTCTGACGCGGTCAGACGTTTTGATTGTTTGTTTTTTCAGTAAGATTCACATATGATAAGAGGTTAGACATCTGACTCAGTCAGATGCAGTGGAAATCTCTGATTGCCTCTTACTTTAGATATGCAAGACAATATCAAGGAACTGACAAAAAAAAGATGAAAAAAAGGATCTCAGATTTTTTGTTGTTCTTATAAAGATCTTTGATATAAATCATCATTGATCTTTGGAAAACCAGTAAATAAAAACAAAATACCTACCTTGTAACGAGATGTTTCAGAAAATAACACGAAAAATAGGATTAAAGGTTCGTGTTTAGAAGTAATAAAACAATCATAAGATTTTTTTTTGGTAGGTGAGAGTGTTTTTAGATTGCGGCTGTAAATGAAGTGTGGGAAAGGTTTAGGGTTAAGGGTGGGTTTTACCTTATAACTAAACATTGGGCCTTTGTTTTTTGAAAATATAAATAACTTATTGGGCTTGTATTGCAGTTTAAAAATCATAGAACGTAAAATGCACAACACAACTTTAGCATGTCACTTTGAAATGACCACTAGTTCATGACATCAAATGTTGGTTCCTAACTTGATGTATACCGCTTTTAATCGTGACACGTTTTTTTACAAAATATGAATCGTGTGTGTTTGCGAATATATATTTTTTTCTTTTAAATATTCGTCTTCTAAAACTTATTCATGTTACTTAATCGTTAATTGTAATGGTTCGATATATATACTTAAAACGGATAATTAAAATCATTCAGACAATAATTAAAAAACAAACACATTTTTTCATTCAGATTCAGACTTTATAACCACCTCTTAACAGTAAGAGGCGGTAGTCAGATTCAGACCCAAAACATCTTAATGAAACAAATACCACCTAAGTGTTTTGGTCGAACTACACACCAGTAAATTAGCTCGCCACTCCAACAGATTATTTTAAAATTGGATAATATGAGTCCATAAGCATGAGCAAGTTTATCGTTGGAAGGTTATTTGCACACTCCTCAAATTGATTGGGACACTCAAAATTAGTGTGTCTTGACACATATACCTTCGGTTCACTTCTAATCATGTTTACATTTAAAAGGGTATATATATCAAAACACACTAATTTTGAGTGTCCCAATCAATTTGAATTTCTAATGTATGAATAAACATTTTTAGTTTTCTATATATCTTTACATTTACTTTTTTTATGTTCTATTATGTTTTCGATTCAATAACAAAAGTATTTAAATTTAACAAATGGGAATGAACGGCGAGTTTTTGATGACCATGGTTAAATTCTGAGTTGGAGATCCCTCTAGCCTAAGAAACCTACAGCTTTGATAATAGATTACAAAAGCTTGATATAGGGAAAAATAACTGTGAGTTTCTTTTAACCAGATCGCATAAAACACTTTAGAAATCAAGATCTTCAAAAATTTTATGTAGAAAAAAATTATGTCGTATCCTAAATTTAGATAAAGAACCACGTTTATATTAAAAAGAACTACAACAAAAAACAAATAATGCATGGATGAAACATCGGGAAAAAAAATGGCTCAACGATTAACCATTATAGAAGTTCCTACTTATGTCAGGTGTTAGTATTAGATTTTGATTGTGGCTTCGTTTGTTTTTTTAGAGTTTCTTCCTCTTAATCAGCAAACCATGTCTATAGAAGAAGAGGTATATCTAAAATCTACATCTTCAAAAAGAAGACCATTTGTTTTCTTCACTTTTGAAGAGAAAAAAAGAGGTGATGTTGGAATAGTGGTGATAAGATTTGTGTTTTAAGAAGAGAAGATAAGAGGAAAAAAGAGGAAGATGATAGTCTATATTGTGAAGAGGAAAAAACAGGTTTTTAGCTCTTTTGTCTGTAAAAAAAAAAAAAGAAACCTCTTCCCGCTTCAGAGAAAAGAGGCAAAAAGAGGTAAAAATAGGTTTTTTCTAAAAAAACAAACAAGGCCTGTGATTCACATTTAGTGATTTGTATAATCTTTTATATCAATGTGTTATGAATTTATTTTTATGGTATGTCTCGGTAACATGACAAAATTCTACATTTGTTTCATAACTTTACACGGCATTTGTTTTAGTTTATTTTTAGTTGGCTTATAAGCTTATTTGCTTATATCAATTTATAAGACGAAATCTAGTATTTGGTTAAGCTTATACAAGCCGGCTTATAAACTTATATAAAATGGTTTGGTAAGCCAAAAATTATGACTTCTATAAAACTAGAGGGGATAGTTGTAAAAGTCACTTGTGAGTTCCCACGTGGATAAAACCAACGCGTGAGTTCCAATCCAAGTACTAAAAAATCACGTGTGACTTTATCTTCCCCGTGCAGCCACAAAACCTCAATTGCCAAGAACTCACTACTCAGTTAACTCAAAAGTGTGGCCCCAATCCATCCGATCGTTTGACAATATATTAAAAAAAATTAAACACTTTTTTCCAGTGTTTTAAAAACCGGTTCGACCCGGCTGGTTGAACCGGGAACCGGAGTGTCGACCGGGCCGTTATGAGCCGAGTTTTTACCAAAAACCGAACCGGATTGAACCGCCGGGTTTGGTCGACCTGGATCGAACCGTCGGACCGGAGACCGGCCGGTTCAAACACAAATCACAAGAAAAATGATCAGATGAACGGTTGACGTAACTAGACATGCTCGATGTTTACTTGAAATCTTGAATCATTCCTAATCTTGTAAAAGATGGATAGATTTGAGTTCCAGTTTGTACTATTCCAGTTTGTGCTATGTGGGCGTGATGAGGATCTGTGTAGAGTATTACTATTGGTGGATGAAAGTGGAGATTTATTTGCAGAGAAAATTGATGTAGATGGTCGAATATGAGAGATGCAAATTTAGTCAAATTAATAGAGATGGTCAAATGAAAAAAGGAAGTAAACACAAATCACAAGAAAAATGATCAGATGAACGGTTGATGTAACTAGACATGCTCGATGTTTACTTGAAATCTTGAATCATTCCTAATCTTGTAAAAGATGGATCGATTTGAGTTCCAGTTTGTACTATTCCAGTTTGTGCAATGTGGGCGTGATGAGGATCTGTGTAGAGTATTACTATTGGTGGATGAAAGTGAAGATTTATTTGCAGAGAAAATTGATGAGGATGGTCGAATATGAGAGATGCAAATTTAGTCAAATTAATAGAGATGGTCAAATGAAAAAAGGAAGTAAATATAAGATATCTTTGAATATTCTCTTTTTCTACTGTGTATATCTTCTTACTTTCCTAATCCCAAAAACTAGCCCTCTTTTGCTAAAAAAAAGAACTAGCCTTATCCTAGAAACTAAAAAGTAGCGGAGTATATATTTATACACCTCGAATGTCGATAAAATTTCCTTTAACGTAAAACCGGGTTGACCCGGTGGTTCGACCGGTTGAACCGGTAACCCGGTGAACCGGCGACTCTCCGGGTCAACTAAAAAACCGGGTTTTAAAACATTGCTTTTTCCCCTATAAATACCCACATATTAACAGTTTTAAAACGTACAAATATATAATTTTCTCTAAATGACTAATAAAAAAAGGTCGGCGAACAAACTCCCCAATCCGACAAACGTCATCAACGACGAACTACCACCAACGCCTGTCAAAATGTTGATGCTAAAATCCTCCGGTAGAGCCTACGGGACAAAAACTCCTTCCACGTAAGTTGGATGATCGTGGACGCACCTACACAAAAGTGACAACACACGTTAACTCGTCCCGGGTGTTATCCCAGGACCAAGCTCCGTTGTGAGAATAAGTATAAGGAGTAAGGTATTAAATGTGGTATTAAGTGTGTTGTCAGAATATTCAATGTGTGTGTGGTAATGAATGTGAGTACTATTTATAGGGTACTGTGGATACCTGTGATGTTGACAGTTCACACCTCCTATCTTTCCCAAAACAGGTCTGTGTACCCTTTGATTCTAACATGTTTCTTTTCTTCTTTGAGTATGCGGCAAAGACAAAGGTGAGACCTAGGATCAGGTGACGTCATTGGTATCATCATGACTGTTGTTCATGCCACGTGGATCATGTTCCGATCTTGTTCTGGTATTTCCTCCGGTGGGTGACACGTGTCGTGGTCTCCGGGGCCTTTCCGGGACCACACACAAACATGTCCCCTCCAGTATAATGTTACCCGAAGGATGATTTTATGCTTACTTGGGCTTTTGTCGTGTTCAGGGCCGTTGTGGGCTTAGGCCTAGGGTTTGTTGTAAGTTTATGAGGAAACTTCCAGTAGAGGCCACGTGTAACGATCTATCGCGTTTTGGGTGGCTCTGGGCATGCCACGTGTTCTTCCCATTAATGCGGCTTTCACACTTCTCGAGGTGGCCTCTATATATACTCACATTTTACGCATTGTCTTTTTACCTTTTACTTTCTTTTTGCTTTCTCACTGTGTGTAAATCTCGAAGCGCGTCTGTCTCCCAGATTTTCAGCGTGGTTTTTCTTCCTCGGTTTTATTCTTTGTATTCGTTCCTCTCACATCTCATCATGTCCGACAAAGATTCCGATGGTGTTGCTTCAAGCTTCGGTTTACTGGATCCCAAGTGCGACATGCATATACGGTATTCTAAGATGACAGACGAAGAGCTAGATCATATCGTAGATGAATATCGTGTGCCGAAGGAGCTTCGGCCGCAGCTACCGGATCCCAACATGTCTATGGATTTGTTACGACGGGACATACACATAGGTATATATCTGGACCATCTTGAGCATGGTGGGCTACGGGTACCCTTTTTCTTTTTCTTTTTGGTTGTGATTAGGCATTCTAGGGTCCACGTTTCTCAGTTGATACCCATTAGGGTAAACCGGGTTGTGATGTTCGAGATCCGGTGTCAGAGCCTGAACATTGACTGCACGGTTGACTTATTTCGTGTGTTTTACAAGCTGGGGAAGCAGGGGAATTGGTTCTCTTTTGTTAGAAAGGTTCACAAGCGTTCACGGAAGTTCTATATAGAGACAACTTCCAGTTTGAAGGAGTGGAAGACGAAATTCTTCTTGATTGACCGTAGGGCTATCCCGGATCCTATGTCGTGGAGGGATCAAGACACATGTGTTGCGGACTCTTTTCCTCAAAATTTCAACGAGGCTGATGCTGACTTGTTATCCGACCCGAAGATTTTGCTAAGGCCTCCTCATAAGGGTTTGTTGTACATGTGTGGTTTGTTCCAACCTCCGTTTCATCGGGAGTGTCGACGTGCTCTACGAGATGCGAGTGGAAACGGTAAGGTTTTGTTTTTGCATCCGTCCTTCATACTTTTACTAACCGAATTTATTTAATTGCTTCCTTTTTCCTCCCATCCGCTTCTATTTTGCAGAATTGACTATGGAGCAGTTTCTACGTCTTCCCCGATGTATTGGAGCGAAGGTGACAACTGAGGAGGAGATTCCGATTAATCAACGTTCGGTTGACCAAACCTTCCCACCTTTGGAAGTTGGTGTACCTATCCCGGAGCTTACTCCGGAGCAAGAAGTTGTCCAACATTCCGATGCGAGGATCAAAGCTGCCCGGGAGCGTCGCAAAGCTGCTACCCTTTAGAAGAATCTTACCGAAGAAGTTCAAGATGATGTGGTTGATCAAGCACCAAAGAAACTAAAAGGTGAAGGGACCTCTACTGGAACCAAGAGAAAACACATTTAATGGACGGGACCGAGAGGTCCTGGTTCGTCGTCCAACCGAACCATATCTTCGGATCCGGTAAATGTTGCCAAGCCTATTGAAGAAAGAGATCCATATCTCGTGGCTTTTAGTGTCTCGTGCGAGAGACAATAAGAAGACGGGGGTGGAGACCACCAATTGGATCAGCCATCTGTTTCCCCTCCCGACAACCTTGGGAAGAAGCCTCAAGCTGGTAAGAAAAAAAAATTCCTTTGCCCTTTCCTTACGGACCTTCTCTTTCGTCCATTTCTGACTTAACTTTTTCCTTTGTAGATGCTTCTCTCCATCCTGAGGGAGATTAGGATGATGGGGAAGATGATGATGGGGATGCATGCTGCTAATGCAATGATGCCTAAAAACGTTAGTTGCATTTTTCGGTCTCGCTTTGTTTTGATTACGACAATATGTAAAAACAAGCATTTACGAAAACAACGAAAAACGAATTCTTGAGTTCAAGTATTTTTCATATCAAACATTATAACTTAAGGTATGTACAAACAATTACTCATCCTAATTAAGTGATCAAGAATTTAATCTTTTCTTAAAACTCACTTTTTATTAAGTGTGACAAGTATTTATTAAACTTTCTTTTTAAGAAAATGTTTCATTAAATTAATTATTTGAAATTTTGAAAATGGCATATTCTATCTTGGTTTGGAATATCCTTTCAGGATATTTTAATCTTCAGATTCGAATTATACCACTAAAAGACAAAAGGGTCTACTTCGGCGGTTCCTTAGTGGCTATGGGAGTTCCTTATCGATAAGGAACCGCGGGCTCCAATAAGGAACCGCGGGCCGATATAGCCATTGGAAGTTTGTCCTATAAATAATGGACCATTCTCAAACTTTCTCCTCACCTCTTTTTCACATACATTTCCAGATTCTTTCATACTTCTTAAATCACTTAAATCCTCGATCATTTGTTTGATTACTACTTGTTTAGAAGTGAATCTTTCTCCTCTCATCTATTCCTCTCAAAGTGCAAAGAGAAGAACACTATCATCCTTGAAGTGTTGTGTCTACCTCAAAGATCCATTGAAGATCCAAACTTGTTTATTCATTTTTGTGTCATTGCTGTGAAGATCCAAGTAGTTGTGTCTATTTGGAAGTTGTGTATGTATTAAGGTTAATACTTGATCCTTAAAGTATATTGGCGTAGATTGGTCCTAGCTAAGATTAGGGCTCGACTTTTAGCTTAGAGTCGGAAATTGGATAAGCGACGTTGTGTAATGTTTCTCCACCTTAAGGAGCTTGTTGATTAGTGAACTCTCGAGTAAGGAGTACTCGAGGAGTAGAGTATGAACGAGGAGTGAGCTTTGTTGCCGAACAACTATAAATCCTGGGTGTTTGGTTTGATCTTTCTTTCCCTTATCTCTTTACATTCATTATTCTTTATACTTGTGAATATTAGTTTAGTTGCACTATACCTTGTTCATATTGTGTATAAGAAGGTTTCACATAATTACTCAAGCCTAAGTTTTTGAAAAGGATTTTTAAAAACCAATCTTTAATAATTAAATTTAAGAAACTATTCAACCCCCCCCCCTTCTAGTTTCTACAATTGGTATCAGAGCGTGGTTGCTCAAGCCTTTTTAAGATATATTGTATTTTAAAACTTGAATCGATCTATGGATTCCAACAAGTATCTAGAAGGGCAATCCATGCAAAGACCACCTCTTTTTGATGCTGATAGTTTTATTTGTTGGAAAAATAGATTTGAGACTTATGTGAAATCAAAAGATTTAGATATTTGGCATGTTATTACCAATGGTGATTTTTTGCCTTATCAATATAATGAAGTTTCTAAAAGAAAATAGATAGTCACTTTTGACAAAGCTAATGATGATACTAAAAGGAAACTTGCTAAAAATAATGAGGCTAAAATGATGATTTATAATGCTTTATCAAAGAAAGAGTACGAAAGGATTTCTATGTGTGAAACCGCTAAAGATATTTGGAACACTCTTTTAGTAACCCACCAAGGTAATAGCCAAGTCAAAGAAATTAAAATCGATCTTCTTGTTCAACAATATGAACAATTTGTCATCTTAGAAGATGAAACTATTGATAGTGCATTTGCTAGATTTAACACTATTATTACTAGTCTAAAAGCACTTGATGAAGGTTTTTCTAGAAAGAACAATGTTAGGAAGTTTCTTAGGGCGTTGCATCCAAAACGGAGAGCTAAAGTCACGGCGATTGAAGAATCAAAGGATCTCGCCAAATTATCACTCGATGAACTCATTGGTAACTTGAAAGTTCATGAGATGATAATTTTGAAGGACTCGGAAATGGTGAAAACCAAAAGTGAAAGAAAGTCTCTTGCACTCAAGTCCAAGAAGGCACAAAGTGACCATGAAAGCTCCTCAGATAGTGATGATGAGGAATATGCCATGGCGGTTAGAGACTTTAAGAAGTTCTTCAAAAGACGAGGTCAATACTTGAGGCAACCAAACAACGACAAGAAACCCTTCTCCAAAAACCGATTTGCCAAAGATGATAAAGGTGATAGGAAATGCTTTAGATGTGGTGATCCGAATCATTTCATCGGTGATTGTCCTAAGCCTTCACGCGACAAGAACCACACGGCGTTCGTTGGAGGTTCATGGAGCGATAGCGGTGAAGATGTTGATGACAACCCCAAAGATGTGAAATGTCTTATGGCTCAAACTACTAAAGAGGTACATTCTGAAACCGATTATTATACCAATAATAGTTCTTCTCAAGATGATAGTGAATTAGAAGGCCACTACAATAACTTACATAAGCTTAGCCTTAAATTCATTGAAAACAACAAAGTGCTAAAATCAACTAGAACTAAGCTTGAGAATGAGATTAGTGAGCTAAGAGAGAAATTAGCTAAGCTTGAGAAAAACAAAGAAGTTGATTTAGGTTGTTTAAAATGTGAAAACCTTAGACAAGAGAATGAAGATATCAAGAGTACCTCCATTAAATTGGAAAATTTCATAAAAGGTACTAATGCTCTTGATGATATGTTGAACAAACAAATTCATTCTAAGGAAAGACTTAGATTGGGATATAATACTAATGAAGCATCAACTAGTGAACCAAAACAAGTTAGGTTTTCAGAAAAATGCACCCCTGTGCGCGGTTCTCCAATATATGGTGCGGTTCCTTATTGGTATGGAACCGCGGGTGGAGCTAAAGAACCGTGGTCAGAAGAAAGTTTTTGTGAAAATCCTGAACTTTCTGAAAAGTATATTTTAGGTGAAGGACCAAAACATATTCTTATTAACAAGGTCAAAGTACCCATTCTTGAAAATCCTACTATAGATAAATTCTACAAGCCCTTGAGTAAACCTCGAATGGGAACTAGAAACTTATCTAGACAAACATCTACTCCTCAAAGAGTACGAAATGAGTCTAAACCTAGAAGTAGAACACCTACACCAAAAAGAGATGATCAAATTAAATCACGACCTAAAAGCAAGACTCCAACACCTCGAAGGAATAACAATAATTCTAGATCAAGATCAAATACACCTAGGAGAAACTATGGACAACGAAATGGCCATAAGAATTGGAATAATTTTCAAAAACAATATTTTTCCCCATGGGGAATGTCTCCTCCATTCATGCATCCCAACCAAAATTCAAGGGATATTTGGAACTAACAACTTTGGACCCATGAGATATTGAGAACCAAATGTTTGATCTTGTGTGTTGTTACCTCGATATGCTTGGGAATCGATTTAGAGCCCGACGAGTGGATTAAAGATAGTGGTTGTTCTAAACACATGATGCGTAATCGAAGTTTGTTCTCGCACTACAAAGCATATAATAGAGGTAACGTTACATTCGCAAGTAATCGACGTGGTAATATCATTGGAAAAGGTACGGTCTCTCTTGACTCTATGACCATAGAAAACGTAGAGCATGTAGATAACTTAGGTTTTAACCTTCTAAGTATAGGTAAAATTTGTGACAATAAGTGTAAGGTCATCTTTCTAAATATGACAGTGAAATCGTAAAAGATGGAAAGGTCATTGGAAAAGGTGTTAGAAAGCATGGGCTCTATGTCATGAAGTTCAACAGGAATTCAAAGGACAACTTATGTCTAGCGACTTTAGATGATAGTTTTACTCTTTCACATAGGAGATTAGGTCACGCTAGTATGTGTTTAATTCAATCTTTAGTCTCTAAGAAGTTGGTAAGACATCTCCCCAAGATGAAGTTTGATAGTCACTTTTGTGATGCTTGCAAAATTAGGAAGCAAGTTCACTCAAGTCACAAAGCCAAGAATTTGGTTTCGACCTCTCGGTGCTTAGAGCTCCTACATATGGATCTCTTTAGACCTTTCGCCTTACGGAGTTATGGAGGTAACCTTTATACCCTAGTTATAGTTGATGACTATTCTAGATTCACTTGGACTAGATTTTTGGCGTCTAAGAATGAAGCTTTCGATCGCTTCGAAACCTATAGTCGAAGAATTCAAAATCAACTAGGATGTTCAATTGTCTCTATTAGGACGGATCATGGTAGGGAATTTGATAATGAAGTGCAATTTGGTGCCTTTTGTGAAGCTCATGGTATTACCCATAACTTCTTGGCTCCTCACACTCCACAATCAAATTGGGTAGTTGAAAGGAAGAATAGGACCATCCAAGAGATGAGTAGGAAGATGTTAAGTGAGCAATTTTTGCCTCAAAAATTTTGGTGCAATGCCGTGGACACATCGACCTACATTCTCAACCGAATTCTTATTCGACCTTTTCTAGGAATGACCCCCTATGATATTTTTAAAGGTAAGAAGCCCTCATTGGAATACTTTAGGGTGTTTGGAAGCAAGTGCTTCATTCTCAACACCAAAGATTACCTTACTAAGTTCGACCCAAAGTCTTACGAAGGTATCTTTTTAGGTTGTTCTCAAACTAGCAAAGCCTACATATTCCTCAATAGAACCTCGGGTGTAATTGAAGAATCACTCAATGTGGCATTTGATGAAAACCCTCCTTCATCTAAGACACCACCTTTGGTAGATGATGACTTGGATGAAATAGACATAATTAATGCCAAAGATGTTAGAAACATAGGAGTTGAAGACCTTAGTGTTGAAAAGGGAGTAAACATTAAGGAGTCAAAGGATCATGCTCTCGATAATGTCATAGGTGAATTAAATCAAAGGATCCTAAGATCTCAAGTCCAAAATCAAAGTAACTTCTTTTGTTTCATCTCCTTGATTGAACCAAAGAATGTTAAAGAAGCTTTGATGGATGAGAGTTGGGTCATCGCTATGCAAGAAGAATTAAATCAATTCATTGCTAATGACATTTGGGAACTTGTTCCTCCACGTAGAAGTTCGACCATCATAGGAACCAAATGGGTATATAGGAATAAGTTAGACGAGAATGGTGTTGTGTCTCGTAACAAGGCTAGACTTGTAGCTCAAGGCTATAATCAACAAAAAGGTATTGATTATGACGAGAAATATGCACCCGTAGCAAGATTAGAATCCATTAGAATCCTTTTAGCCTACGCTTGTGTCTTAGACTTTAAGCTTCAACAAATGGATGTAAAGAGTGCATTTCTTAACGGTTTGATCAATGAGGAGGTATATGTGGCTCAACCTCCCGGCTTCATTGATTTTGAGAAACCGGATCATGTTTACAAGCTTAAGAAAGCTCTTTATGGTCTCAAACAAGCACCCAAAGCTTGGTATGATAGACTTAAAGTGTTTCTTGTAAAACATGAGTATACCATAGGGGTGGTAGACAATACGCTCTTTACAAAGAAGAAAGGTTCTCACCTCATTATCATACAAATATATGTTGATGACATTATATTTGGTTCAACTTGTCAATCATTGTGTAATGACTTTGCCAAAATTATGCATGACGAGTTTGAAATGAGTATGATGTGAGAACTTAACTTCTTTTTAGGACTCCAAGTTAAACAAATGGACGATGGTATTTTCTTTAATTAATCCAAGTATGTTAAAGAAATGCTAAAGAAATTTGGATTAGAAGAGTCTAGACCGATGAAGACCCCTATGGCCTCGGATACTAAACTCACCGTAGATGATGATTATGAGTTGGTAAACAACACTAAATATAGAGGTATGATTGGTAGTTTGTTGTACCTAACGGCAAGTCGACCGGATATCATGTTTAGTGTTTGCCTTTGTGCTCGCTTCCAAGAGGCTCCCAAAACCTCTCACCTTGAAGCGGTTAAGTGTATCTTCCGATACATTATGGGCACTATACATTTAGGATTATGGTATCCTAAAGGGACCAGCGTAGAAAACATTGTCTACGCGGACTCGGATCATGAAGGAGACTATGTGGATCGGAAAAGCACTAGTGGAGTTTGTACCTTCATGGGTTGTTGTTTAACTTCTTGGTTCTCCAAGAAACAAACCGCTCTTGCTAATCCACTACAGAAGCCAAGTATGTGAGTGCCGGTAAAGCTTGTCAACAAGCTCTATGGATGAAGCAAGCGCTTCTTGATTACGGAATTTCTCTTGATAATGTTCCCATCATGTGCGACAATAAAGGTGCAATAGACATTAGCAAGAATCCCGTGCAACATTCGCGAACTAAGCACATAGAGATTCGCCACCATTTCCTTAGGGATAATGTTCAAAAGGGAACATTTAGATTGAGAAGGTGTCCTCGGTAGAAAACTTAGCCGACATCTTCACTAAGACACTTAAGAGGGAACCTTTTAATTACTTGTGTCTACGTCTAGGTTTAATGGAACATATTCCTTAATTGCGTTTTTTAATTAATCAAGCCTTTTTCTCTTTTGAGTCTTTTATTTCTTTGAGCTTTTGAGTATCGCAAACTCTTTCTGGAAAACTTCTCTTATCTTTTTCAAAATTCTCAAAGTTCTTTCGAAAATGGTCGAGAAATGTTTTTGCATTATTAATTCAATCTAAAAACATTTTCCATAGCTTCTTGCTATTCATAATGAGCTTACATAATTCATATGTATATGTCTCTCAAATATATCAAGAACAAAAGAGAACTATGGAGGATCATTGTGTCATGACTTTTTGTCTAGTTCTACACACCTCCTACATCGATTTTCTTTAAAATTCATGCATATTGGTTAAAACCTTGTTTGGTGAGTTCTTGTGTGTTTTCTTTGTCTATCTTTTCTTCTTAGCATATCTCCATGATTAGTTAGACTAGAAAAATAGGATTTGCTGAATTGGAAAATCCTCACTCATCACCAAATTCAACCCACTGTGGGCGGTTCTCTATTGAGACCACGGCTCCTTATCGATAAGGAACCGCCTGTGGAGATAAGGAACCATGCACAATACCTTCATTTTCGGGTATTCCTAAAACTCCAAATTTGTTCCAACACTTTTTGGAATATTTGTTTCAACCCTTTGACCACCCCCAAAATATCTTGGGCTTTCTCTATTTAACCTTAAGCATTTTGCATCCTTTCTCAAATAAAAATTTCTTATTCCCAAAATGAAAGCCTTGATTATCCTCCATTTTCTCCAATTGCTTTCAATCCCAATTCACCCAAGAACACTCAAAATCACATCTCTTCTTCTTCTAAGAATGTTGATTGTGGAACTTCTTATCTTCCACCACTAGCCTTTAGTGTTCTTCCTCCTTCACATGATAATGTCATGCATCATGGAACTTATTGTCATTGTTGTCAATATCAACATCTTGCTATGGCTCATATCTATGAAGAGTTGAATTACATCAAGAGTCTCTTAGTCAAACATCCTCTTCACTATGACTATGAGATCTCTACCAAGCCACCACCACCCCCTTCCGTTACTACCTTGTCTTTTATCTAAGCATTGGTTGCTTTTATTCAAGACATCTAGTTCAAGCAAATCTTAGAGTTCTAGTTTAACTATGATTAGATTTATGCTTTTCTTTTGGCTTTTTTTATTTCTCATACATCTTTGTATGATTTATTTTCCGTGTATCTTTTATCATGTATCCTTTTAACATGACTTATCTTGGATCTTTGTCTCTTCTCTTATTTTTTTGTGACTTTGCTATATCTTGTTGGGTGTCTCTTCTCTACTAATAACACTTCTATGTAGCTTGTCACCATATATCGATTCCTTGGTGCCCTAAGCAAGGGGGAGTAAGCACCAAAGGGGAGCATTTGCAAAGTCCGGTTCTTTTCTTCTTCAAAGACTTTTGCATCCTTTTTGCTTCGACAAAGGGGGAGAAATGAAATAAGCTCGTCTTCGAAAATCTTGTCTTTATTAGGTGATTGAGTTTATGTATCGTCAGAATCAAAAAGGGGGAGATTGTTAATGCAATGATGCCTAAAAACGTTACTTGCATTTTTCGGTCTCGCTTTGTTTTGATTACGACAATATGTAAAAACAAGCATTTACGAAAACAACGAAAAACGAATTCTCGAGTTTAAGTATTTTTCATTTCAACCATTATCACTTAAGGTATGTACAAACAAGTACTCATTAAGTGATCAAGGATTTAATCTTTTCTTAAAACTCACTTTTTATTAAGTGTGACAAGTTTTTATTAGAATTTCTTTTTAAGAAAATGTTTTATTAAATTAATTATTTGAAAATGGAATATTCTATCTTGGTCTGGAATATACTTTCAGGATATTTTAGTCTCCAAATTCAAACCATACCACTAAAAGACAAAAGGTAGCGGAGTCTACTCTGGCGGCTCCTTATCGATAAGGAACCGCGAGCTCCGATAAGGAACCGCGGGCAGATATAGCCGTTGGAAGTTTGTCTTATAAATAGTGGACCATTCTCAGACTTTCTCCTCACCTATTTTGCACATACATTTCTAGATTCTTTCATACTTCTTAAATCACTCAAATCCTTGATCATTTGTTTGATTACTACTTGTTTAGAAGTGAATCTTTCTCCTCTCATCTCTTCCTCTCAAAGTGCAAAGAGAAGAACATTATCATCCTTGAAGTGTTGTGTCTACCTTAGAGATCCATTGAAGATCCAAACTTATTTATTCATTGTTGTGTCATTGTTGTGAAGATCCAAGTAGTTGTGTCTATTTGAAAGTTATGTATGTATTAAGGTTAATACTTGATCCTTAAAGTATATTGGTATACATTGGTCCTAGCTAAGATTAGGGCTCGAATTTTAGCTTAGAGTCGGAAACTGGATATGTTGATCCCAAACTTAGATCGATTTAGCTTTGTGTAAACGAGATTAAATCAAGTTAAACACTTGGATAAACTTTGTTGTATAAACAATTCAAGTACTATGCGGAATTAATACTTGAATGAAGAACAAACAAAAAAGATAAACCAAACTTTCACTTTGATTGATTAATCGAACTTGCGTACAATGAAAGTGTGAAAAAACATATATTGAACTAAACCTAAAGGCCTCCTTTTATAGATTAAGGAACCTTGTACAAGAGTCTACGTATCAGCTATTTTAGGTAAAGACAACCATAAGAAATACATTGTCGAACATATCTTTACTAGAAACATACTAGAAACATAAAACGTGTAGACTAAGTATCCTGTCAGTGCTTGACTTCTTCTTATCAACGCTTGACTTCTTCCTGTCAACGCTTTTCCTGACAACGCTTGATTTCTTCCTATCAACGTCCAATTTCTTCTTGTCAGCGTCCAAGTGTCTTGGCTACATTTTATTCCCAACAATCCTCCCCTAAACTTGATATCTACTCTAGTAATCAAGTTTCTGAATAAAACTAAGTACAAGGAGGATTCTTACAAGTCTTATTAAGTTGGAAATAAATAAACCTAATCAAATCTTTGCCAACGTCACTTGTATAATCCATCTCTAGCTGTGTTGACATCATTTTCTTCAAAACTTCTTTGGACATAGGATATTCAGCATCCACAAGAAGATATTCAGAAAACTTTGTAGTACTTAAATGATACACACCAGCTGCTAAATGTAGACGCCATTAAAGTCCACTGACATCATCAAGATCCTTTCAAACTGGATCTTCTTCATCTGGTGCACACATTCTCTTGAATGTTGACCAAATCTTTATTCCATTGACTGAAGTAGGTGCTTCAGTCTCATACTTGGCCTGCATCAACCTCCAAAGGTCTGCCAAGTCTTCCCTATCCAGGCTTGCAAAAAAAGACATAAGAGTAGTGAAAGTATGTACCTTTTTCCCATATCTGCCAATCATCCAAAACCCACTTGCATCTCCCTCATAGCTAACTCTAGGGTTTTTGGAATCATGTGGTATCACTTCTACCATATGTGAAACTTCCAAGGGTGATAGCTTAATGCTCTTTCTAATAACAGCTTCACTAGGATTCACTCTATCTAAATTTTCTGGAAACTCAAGAGGAACTCCCTTCTTCAATGGTCTTGGTGTAACCAAAGCCTTTTGGATCTCCATTTCTTCTGCAAGTTCTTCCTTTCTTTCATATGAAAGAAGTCTAATAGTGTTCTGCTCTTGCACACTTGTCCATATAGGATAAGCCTTATACTCTAATTCATCAAAGGATAATCCCTGCAACTTTCTAAAAGTCCAACCTGTTTGATGACATCTGAGCAACATGTAATAGAGCTCCCTTCTTTCTGTCTTGGTCTGTGAAAGAACTTTGCTAGCTTTATATTTCAGAATCACCTTGCAATCTCTTTGAACTCTTAGTAGAATCTCCAAACCCCAAATTTGATCTGATAAAGTCATGTCTGGATTTTCCATCACCTTATTTTCCCATGCAAAGTACATTTGAGCAACTTCAGGAATCTCTTAATCCACCTGATTCTTTAACTCTGCAAGCTTTTCCCTTGCCAACTCATCACCATATTCAAGCATCTCTGGTTCTTCAATAATCATTACACTTGAATCTGTACTCTCATCACCACTGCTTTCCTTACTCTCAATAGCAGTCTCCTTCATCCTTTCTTCTTTCTCAAGTTGTACAGCCAACATGGAATCAAATTTTACTTAGACTGCATCCTTGGGAACTATTATTTCTACCATAATCCCTTTACCTTTATCTGATATATCAATGGTGGGTAAAGATGATGATGGTACCTGTGTAGACACATCTTTGATGATAGCTGATGACTGGGATACATCAACCATTCCTGCAAGTCTATCAACATCCAAAACCTATGTGTCAACGCCTAACATACTCCTATCAGCGCCTAACTTGTCAGTGTCAAAAACCTGTTTGTCAACGCTCAACTTACTCTTGTCAGCGCTTGGCTTAGAAACTTGTTCCAGCATCTCCATAAACAAAATCTTTGTTGGAGTTGCCAATGAAACATCAATAACTGGCCTCTCCTTCAAGCTGGTCAAAGCTTCAGCCATTCCACACCAATAAAACCACCTGAGCCTTTGTCACTTGCATTAAATGGCTTAGTAGCAACTTCCTCCCCTTTGTAAGAATCCTCCCCTGATGAAAGGACCCTTGTCTGCCTTCTCCTAGTGTCAGCAGCTTCCAAATCAACAATCCTTCCCTCAATTGCTTGAGTTCAAGGCCTTGGGTAGAGACAGTATGTACAAGGTCTGCATTTTGCTTTTGCAAGCTAATGCAGACAGCCGTCAATTCCAACAATGTATAGGGTTCCAATCTGCCCTCCTCTAGAATGGGAATTTGACCTCCCAAAGTAGAGTCATGGGGCATGGATGGGGTCTTAATGATGTTAGGACTGGCTTGGCCTACATCTAAGCTAGTACCAATAGTCCTAGCCCCACCCATGTCACCAACCACACTTGTGGTGGTGGTTCTCTCTGCAACATGGCTAGGACCACTAGAGGAGAACACTCCAGTAGTCCTTTGGAGTTTTTCCATCCTAAAGTCTGGGGGTGAAGAGGATGATGTGGATTGGGTTTCAGTTTGGAGGTTAAGGGGTGTCTGGGTGTGTTGTAAAAGGGTGTCAGCGTTTGGATTTGAAGTGTCAACGCCAACATTTAACGTGTCAGCGTTGAAGGGATCTTGGTTAATTTCCATATGTTGGGGTGATGGTGATGGTTCAGGTAATGGGTCTGGTTGGGTTGTGGGTCTGGTTGAGGTTGTGCTGTTGCAATAACAGCAAGCATGGCTTGGGTAAGGGGTAATTCTCTGTGTGGGGGTGTATTCATCTTTCCAAAAATTGCTTTCTTTTGCATAGGGATCGTATAAAAATCATCATGATCCCTGGTGCAATATCTTTGTGCATCAAAAACCATTTTCAAAAATCTTGGTTAAGCAAGAGTCATCTTGCTACCCTTGTTTTTACACATGCCATCAAAAATCATTTTAGAAAAATTATATTTTTGCCCAGTAGCAATACACATAATGGCACTCCCAAATGACCTGTTAATTTCATTATGTGTAGTACATTTGGGACTCAAACATTGAAGAATGACATGTATCAAGTACTTCCAAGATGGAGGAAATTCTTGTTTTGAATATTTGTTTAAAGTCCCCTCTTCAGGGAAAGGATAACCTAAAGCTTGAAGTCCTTGTTCTAGCTCACCAATGGGTAGGGTGGTTATACCATCTGCATCATTAAGATGCAAAGCCTGGCGAACCAAGGCTTTAGTAACCACCCATTGAAGCCCATGGACTGTAGAAGTCAATGTAGTCACATTATTAATCGTTGAGGAAGTGATAGTATTCCAAAACTGTTTAATATGAGTGACAGGGATAAGAGGAGCATGAGAAAGTGCATACCTTAGAGGGGATGCATTTAAATGCTCCACCATCTGAGTATATTGAGGAAATAGAGTGTTGTCAGCCTCTAAATAGGCAACCATGTAGTGCTGACTTCTGAACCCCAATACCAAATCACTCGGTTTAAACTTAGGCACCATTGATGTAGAAAGCTGTGATAAATGTTATGAAAGATGAAAGTGTATGAAAATTTAGTTAGACAAGAATAAGTGTAACACCCCACTTGGATAAGTGGATCGTTACATGTGTTTATGGCGTGTCATCAAAGCATAAGGTAAATGTTCTAAAACATTAACTGACCATGAAGGAAATACCGGAATCAAACATCGGTAATCCAAACATAAGCTCAAAACATGAAAAGTAAAATACTGAAGGGAAAGGACTAAACAATGTCCAAATAAGCAGAATAACGTAAGAAGTGCATAAAGTAAGAAGTCCAGATAGCTTCCATTCAATGCACATACTCTCAGAATCCTAAGAGCGTCCTGGTGTACCTGCCGTTAGAACATGAAAGAACTACGGCTGAGCATAACGCTCAGTGAACGGATATAAAGCATGATAAGGTATTACTGAAATGAAGCAGATGATAAAATTCTGAAGCTGTAAGACTGATAAGTAAAGTTGCAGCGGAAAATCTGTGTATAATCTGTAAAGTCTGATTTATAAATAATAAAGCTAAACTGTTATCTGTTAAATCTAAAAAACGTGCATATACTGTATTTTAATTGCCAGAGCTTATATAGGTCACGTACTGTAACAACCGTGCATGAATAACTGGAGGGGTGACCTCGTCATGCAGTAGATGGGTGACCTCTAAATAACTGTAGAGGGGTGACCTCTAAATACTCTGCTGGGTGGAGGGATCAGCTCCAATGTGAAGGATGTAGAGCACACACCACATTCACCCTGATAACTTGTAAACTGATAAGCCTAGGATGCATCCATACGCGCCACTAAACATACTGATAAAATGGCCAAGCTGAACATGAGTGGGACGATGCAGGATATCACTCTCCTGCATGTGAGTCACGACACCGGTGCCTCTAGTGCCATGGTTACGGTACCTCCGTAACTAGTACATAAACTGGTCATGCTTGTATATAATGCTCAGGCAATTTATTTAGTTATTAACATGATTACTGATAAGCTTAAACATATACTGGGGAAAAAACATTTGGCAGCAGACGGGGAATCCTAAACATGCATAAGAAAGGAAGTCCTTACTGAAAGGACGGAAAATTCGTACCTCGTGTCCAGTAACGATGAAAGATGAAAAGCGGAAGATACTACTCTGACTTCCCGAGTGCTACATAATAAAGGACGTGAATGAGTTGTATGTAGTTTACTTTACTTGTTCTTGACTTGTCTTACTTGTTCTTAACTTGTTTTACTTGTTCATGTCTTGCTTTACTGTTTCATGTGTTATTACACTTGATGTTTCATAATAAGTAACTTTTTTAAATAGCAGGTTTGTATATATAGTAACTAGCTTCAGATATCTACAAAAATTGTGAACTACTACTATTAAAATTGATTAAAATTTAAATGTATATCAATATATGTTTGAAAACGACCGTTCTTCAATTCTATCATTTTCTAAGTCATAAGTTACTACTATTTTTGTAAGTAATTAGCTATATTTATAATCCTAGTATTCTTACACTTCCATAGTTCCATTTAATGAGTAATTGGTATTTTCACTTTTCATGCTCGTATATGTTATCACACATGTTTACCAAATATTTATAAATTTGAAACATGTATCAACCATAATATTTTTATTATGTACTGAATCAAGGCAGTAGGCATGAGTGAAAATATACTTGTATCTCAAAACCAACCCAAGGACATGCATGAAAAACATATTTCTTGTTTGTGACAAGGTAAATCACTTTTGCTAGCAGCAACTGTTTCGTGTATCATATATCATTTAGGCACTAATTTTTTTTATATTCGATCAATGTATATACGAATAAATTGTAAATGCTGATTCAAGATTACCTACTAGGTAAAATGGATAGAGCGAGACTGAAATCGAACCCGAGAGTGAACGCATATTTTATACGTTGGCCTAGCGAGACATGATCGATCTCGAACTCGAAACACGAAGTTGGTCCTTCAGCGACAAACCAAAACCCTTTACTCGAACATCAGCATGGAACTTCAGCGAATGAACTGATCGAAAAAACAACTCGATCACGATTCAAACAGAAACAACGGGGTAAATGGTACCCGAAATCAACTTTGGCTTTGTTGAAACGTTAACATCTATTTGCAATTTGTGACATTGGTTTAGGTTTTAATAAATTGTAATTTGTGATATAACTGATAGCTTTATATTTGCAATTTATCAAGAAACTCGGGGGCCATTTATTGTGTTTGACGTAGCCCACTAATATTCTAAATTTTTAACCCAAAATAAGTGCGATCATTAAGCAATTTAGTTATTGATGGATTGCCAAATTGATTTATAATTTCTATACATGATTTTGTATTAAAATAACGAATCGTCAAACATGTGTATAAATAATAGAATAAATAATAGTTACGTAATACTTTAATAAATACTATTATTTATTATTATGAATAAATAATTTCGTAACGTTTTGATTAACTCTGAGACTGCGTGTAATTAATGTTTTATTGGATTTCAAAGCGGATTTTACAACTCTTCTCCTCTAAAAGAATAATTTCGTTCTCGAATTAGAAACGTGATATTTGCTACGGGTTTTACAATTCTTCCCCTCTAAAAAGGAGAAATTCGTCCTCGAATTAAAGGTAATAAGCCGATGACGTCATAAGAAATGAAAGAACACATAAACCAAAAAGACAAATAAGCGAAGGATAATTTGTCTTCTAATTAAAACATAATGCTGCTGATAGGTATAAACCTGACATGACTGAAATGATCATGTAACGTGACATGGCTGAAGAGAACATGGAACGTGACATGACTGAAAGGACTTAACTGGATTTTTTTAAAGGAAAAGGAATGAGAGGTCCGTATGGACTCCTCCGTTTCGAGTGGCTTCCCGCTCGAAACGATTCCTTAAAAGGTCTAAACATAATGAACAAAATCTTGGTCCTGTTGACCCAGTCCTGATGATGCTGAATAGTTTCTGGTTTTATACTTAAGATGGATTTTCTGAATCTGAATGAATAAGCTATAGCATGTAGTATACACGAAACGGTACGTATAAATATCCTGAAAGATAATTATATATCTGAGCAAGCTGCTGGAAATATATAGGAACGAACTAGATGAACAATTGTGAACGTGCTACGTAAGCAATTGTGAACGTGGTTCACAATTATATGAGGAACGTTGGGCATGGAATATATCGTGAACGTGATACTAGGACATATCATGAATGTATGCTGACTGAGGAAAGAATGTCAAACGATACGGCCTGAGACGTGAAACGTCTGCCTGGGTATGGAAAAGCTGTGCTAAACTTGAGTTTGGTTTCTTAAGCTTCCTGTGACCATATACAGTAACAAGCTGTGAAACGTATATTGTGAGATGGAACATGAATCTGAACGTGAACAATGTCATGAATGTGAATGTGAATTTCTATCTGTCATGATTGTTGACGGAATACTTTGAAACTGTACGATCTATTGCTGAATTTCTTGCAGATCTGCTACTGCATAATCCTAGGGTTAAATGGTGGAAAATGACCTAGTTCGGATCAAAATTTTCTGAGTTTGTGTTAACTGATAATAACTTCCATGGAATCCTGTCTCATTTCTGTTCAGATTTTTCTAATGGTTGTAATAGCTCACTAGCATATCTGTGTTCTATCTTGAACCTGCTGGCTTGTCAGGCATCAAGATATGAACATAGCTGCCTCAACGTGTTATACTGTTTCTATCAAAATCCTGCCTGGAATTTTGGTACATTCTGGTGGAACCTGAGTGAATATTCGCCGAAAGGTATGAGCCCTGGTAATTAGACCTTTACTAGCGCAAGCTTACTTATGGAAGGCTGATCGTGAGAACTGTCAGGAATTTCTACGGTAGTATTTTTCTGAGTTCTAGAAATTTTGTATGTTCGCCACAGACGTCGGTCTTGACCATCTGGTGATGGCCTTCACCTTCGCAGCATTGTTTGAAATTTCTTTCTTCTAAAGTAGGATGGCTCAGAAATGCCACTTTGTTCAATTGGAATTCATATTTGGAAAGCTGTATATAAAATGTCCTCCTATCGAAGATTCTATACAACTGTGAGAAGATGATTCTCGTGTTCTCCTCTAGAATTTGGCAGATCAGAATGTGATCAGTGGATATACTGACGATTTTGTCTCAGAGTCATGGAAAATTTTTATTCATAATTTCAAAACATAGCTGGAGCATTAAGTTTTTCTCTGACCACTACTGGTGTCACGGTTGCGAATTGTTCTGGAAAATATTTAAGATATCATAGCAGGTCAAGTAACCTCTTATTCGTGGAATAAGTATCATTATGAATGGCGATCTTGTAAATTTTTGGTGATCTATACATGATCTCATGTTACCGGCCTTCTTTCTGATAGACAGAAACACTACACCTCCTAGTGGTGCGTTAGGGCGAATACAGCCTTGTTCCGGTAACTCTTGCAGCAAATGCTGCAACTCTTTTAACTCAGCTAAAGTCCTGCGATAAAGAGTTCTGAAAACAGTTTCCGTCGTTGAGACAAGCTCGATGTTAAATCTGTCTCGTGGTTAGGAATGAATTTCTGGAAACCTTCTGCAATGACCTTTGGAAAACTTTGGGATAATCTGCTGATCATGAATTTAAAGAGTTTCAGAAGTAACTTTATAACTGATAGTTATAAGTCTTCGTAGCTATGGACTGAGAATTCACGCACTTAAGGCAGAATAATTTGTACTGATTTTCTGGCCGAAATATAATGAATATATTTAGGATCTAGTAAAACGGATATCGTCGTTAACTGAACTGAAACCCTTCATAATTACGATGTGTACTGTGGATTTCTTTTCTTGATGTAAGGTAGATAATGTCTGATTTAGATAAAGCTGGCATATGAATAACTTAGCAAACATGGCAAATTTTGCTGAATATGTTTGTCTGTAACCTTACAGAATGAACTCTGCGTGTTTAATCTGAATAATACTCTAGTAGGGGTAACTGAGTTTTTAATTATCTGATTTATGCGTGGCATAATAAAATGGGTATACCCCTTTCTGAAGGGTACCCTGAATTTCTGAGGGTTTGGTTTAGAAACGTACCGGAGTTATGAGTTCTGACTCGTATTTTAAGAAAATATTCGTATGACGTGTACCATGACTGGTGTCCTAATATGTGTCTTCCGAAAAGATACCTGAGGCCTATGTCTTGACTGATGTCTTGACACGTGTTTTAGTAGATGAATCTGAACAAGGCTGAAAATTTTGGTAACTGCTAGGATTGGCGGACCAGTTAGACTACTGACCTCTGTATTTCTGGTCATGTCCGTTCTGGATTTCCGATGGTTACTGACTGATTAATTATAAACACGGTGGTTGTCACTACTGCTTGTCTGTCAATTTATGACGGTCATTATCATGACCATGATTTATGTAACTATTATGCTGAGTGGCCGGCTGGGTTCCGGTTCCCACTCTTCTGAATGAAAGGTTAGTTGAGTGAAGTGTGACATCTAGCTGAGAAGGTAAAAGCATGGAATGGAATGGTAGTGTCTGATGGTTGAAATTTATTCTTGTTAGAAATTTCAAATTTATAGTTTTCATCCTTTTCTATAGAGTCTTCATAGTATAAACAGCATCAACATCTTGAGTAATCTCCAAAGTATCAGCAGCATCAGCATCCGCGAGGTCTTCAAAGTGTTAACAGCATCAGTATCTGGTAAAATCTTCAACTCACGAGCAGCATCAGCACCTGGTAGAATATCGACAAGTGGAAACGCCTAAGATGATTGAGAATCGATTAGCAATATCCATGGAGTAGGGTACCTGGAGTACACCTGGACTACCGTACATGAAGTACAAAATAAATACTGCACATGGAGTATATCTGAGACACTTTACGTGGAGTACACATGAAATAATGTACATGAAGTATAACTGAGACACTGTACATGGGTACATATGGAATACTGTACCTGGCACTGGTGGAAACTTTATGGAATGATCAATACTGGTGTCACTTGTCTGACATGATCAATGATTAAATTAATTTAACTGGTTAGAAAACTGAACTGAAATGGTTAACATGATAGGCTGATAATTTCTTCGTAGGCTTAATGCTGGTTGTATAGAGGCTGAAGGGTTTGATTAAACGGAGTTTCATTAATGTTCAGTATGAAGACACGACTGATGAAAACCAAACATGATTTATTATGAAAACAGGATTTTACTGTAACCCTTCTATATCTTCGCAAGAAACATCACTATTTTGATAAAAATATAATCCTCGTAAGGAGACATGAAACTTATTCAGTCATGAAAACGACCTTCACGTGAGAGTATGAAATTTGGCTGTTACAAAGAACATGAAAAGATAACCGACCTGAAATTTAATGTGACAATCCGTCAATTTATGGTTGATATTTTATTCTCAAATATTATTTGAAAATATTATTTTAATGATACAATATGAACTCACTTATTTTTGGGAAGAAATTTGGATTTACGTCTTGAAGTAGCATCGACTACGTCTAAACCGGAGGATTCAACGTTACGTGCTTACGTTTACATACACCGTCCTTGGTGACAGTCCGACATTTCAGAAAATAAATTTATCCATGAATATTATTTTGGAGTTTTAAATTTGTGTTGGTTCATAAACTCACAAATTTACGAGAAGATGATTCAACAGTAGCTATAGAAGAGTTAAATGTAGCACATATCATGTAGTTTATGTGATAAAAATTTGAGCTTCTATCTCCATATAGAACTCAAGATATGGCAGTTTTGGTGAAAGTAAAGATAAAAATCAGATTTTTGAAAAATAAAGTATAATACTATTATCTAAGCACTCAAAATTATATTGTATAAAATGTAAAGTTAAAACCCACTAACTCATGAATTTTATTTATATAAATATGTTAAAGGTTAAATAAGTGGACATTTTATAAAAATGGTAACTTGTTAAGTTTTATAAGTTATAAAACTATAAACATGATTTTTACGATTTTTTCGGCTAGTACCGTAAAATTAACGTTTTTGTTAAATAAAACTTAGATGGTTGGACCCGTCTAATGAAAAATTTATAAAACTTATATACTGATATATAGACATGTATAACAAGTAAAAACCGATAAAACCCGAACTTTAGGGCATACGGACATTAACGAGCTAAGTAAACATATTGGACTAATAACTGGACTAAATAAGATAAAAACTTATAAAAAGAACTTATTGGGCTTAACCCATTTGGGGCCCAACATGGAAAGTATACATACTGATAAAATAAGTATAACAAGGATTAAAACAAGTTAAGGAACTTATAATAAGTTTATTGGACTTAAAACACGTAAATGGGTAAAACTAGTAAACTAGTATAAAAGTTATCGACATATAACACTAAAGTGAGTAAACGAGAATATATAAACCCACTTGATCATCATATATATATATAATCATCATATGTATACATAATTGTTATTTTTATAAAGTCATTGGATATGAGTCTAAGACCGAGTATTATTTGTCTAGGTTTCCGTGATTGAAGCACGCACCGTACGTCCGAATTGCCGATAACCCGCCTTCCCACATCAACGTGAGTTCATAGCCTCGCACTCTTTTAAATGTTTTTATAAATGTTTTATAAACCCGCGAGGGAGATAACATGTTAGTTTTTATAAAATAGGACACCATTTGTCCCGATTGTTTGTTTATTAATTTTGGACCCGAATGATTGAATGACCCGATTGTATGACCCGATAAATGATTAAAGGACCCGATAGATGAAATTAAATGGATTATTAAAGTTAGGTTATGTCACTAAAAGTCCCATTAGCATGAATTGTGAACTACCGGGATTTGGTAGACGCTTATGCATTTAATAGTACTATTTGGGGACGATCACCCCAGTTCGCGCCTTGACGGTTGATCCCCATCGTGCCACATTGATTGGTAAGCGAATTTATGTATGAGAAGATTTCCATAGCGTGACCTTTGTGACGACACGCTACTTTAGATGGGCAAAGTTGGTATCGGGTTAGCTACCCGTTGTTGGTTTAGTAAGGTAACAATGTCATGCGGCTTATAATAATCCAAAATTAACGAAATACTAATAGACGCTACGAATTACGATGTATTGCCTGACTAGCAATACAGGGTCATATTATTGATATTATGTTCGTGTTTTGGTTTTCATAACCATATTCATATAACGGTTTTTATTTAATCTATACAACGTTGTAAAACGTATTGTATGATGTTTTTACGACATTGGCTCGTATAATGATTTTTAAGGCAAATGCCTATATTATGATTTTTGATAAGGATTTGTATAAAATGACTTTGGCTATTTCATGGCCTATTAAAATGATTTGTACAAAATGATTTTCAGTAATAATTTTATACTGATATTATATTGATGGAATTTATTAAACTCTATGAATTCACTCGGCGTTATCGCTGACCTTTCTTTTAACATTTTTTATCTCAGGTACTTGAAGGTAATTCTCGGGAAGACGACAAGAATTCATGGCCCGCACTTAAACAATATTTTCCATTCAAACACTTTGTAAAACTTTGTATGAAATGTAATGACTTGGGACCGATGTAACTTTGATGTTTATGAATGGAAATGATTTATTATTAAACGACGTGATTTTTATGCGTTGTCTATGATGTGAGTAATGTGCTATCCCGTAACACCAACTAGTCTTCCGCTGTTCTGAGTTGTATAAATTTGGGGGTGTTACATTTAACATCAAATGGTGTTGATGGATATGTTTCAATCCACATAATTCAAGGAACAAAACATATGACTAAGTATGGGCGATTCTAGTTCGATCCATACTTGTCGAAATTTTCTTAGACCTGTCATGTATAGAAATTTACAATCTGGGACTAAATATGGATGGTTGTAGTCCAATTCATATTTGTCAAAACTTTATAAAATGTCTTGATATGAGCAAAGGTGAACATCTATGGTTCAGTTCACAAAATAGTATTCGACCGAAAGCATGAAAATTTGACCTGAATGATGGTGAACGTTTATGGCTGGTTCACTAAGTAATATTTGACTGAAAAAATGAATCTGACATGAGTAAGGATGAACGCCATTGGTTCGGTTCACCAATACAAAAATCTGAACGGGCAAGGGTGAACGCCTATGGGTCGGTTCACCAAAACAAAATTCGTAGAAAAGCACATGCGACTAAATATGGCCAGTCTTGTACCAACCTTTTACTTAGTCAAAAACTTTAAGAAAACTGACTGATAATTGAAGAAAAATGACTAATAAATGCAGGAGAAACATGAAAGATAACAACGCAAAAATCTGGAAACCCCTGGTGACTACCCACTAGTCACCGGTCAAGTTTTAGAGCCTATAGGTCGAACCTTGCTCTCTGATACCATAATTGTAACACCCCACTTGGATAAGTGGATCGTTACATGTGTTTATGGCGTGTCATCAAAGCACAAGGTAAATGTTCTAAAACATTAACTGACCATGAAGGAAATACCGGAATCAAACATCGGTAATCCAAACATAAGCTCAAAACATGAAAAGTAAAATACTGAAGGGAAAGGACTAAACAATGTCCAAATAAGCAGAATAACATAAGAAGTGCATAAAGTAAGAAGTCCAGATAGCTTCCATTCAATGCACATACTCTCAGAATCCTAAGAGCGTCCTGGTGTACCTGCCGTTAGAACATGAAAGAACTACGGCTGAGCATAACGCTCAGTGAACGGATATAAAGCATGATAAGGTATTACTGAAATGAAGCAGATGATAAAATACTAAAGCTGTAAGACTGATAAGTAAAGTTGCAGCGGAAAATCTGTGTATAATCTGTAAAGTCTGATTTATAAATAATAAAGCTAAACTATTATCTGTTAAATCTAAAAAACGTGCATATACTGTATTTTAATTGCCAGAGCTTATATAGGTCACGTACTGTAACAACCGTGCATGAATAACTGGAGGGGTGACCTCGTCATGCTGTAGAGGGGTGACCTCTAAATAACTATAGAGGGGTAACCTCTAAATACTCTGCTGGGTGGAGGGATCAGCTCCAATGTGAAGGATGTAGAGCACACACCACATTCACCCTGATAACTTGTAAACTGATAAGCCTAGGATGCATCCATACGCCCCACTAAACATACTGATAAAATGGCCAAGCTGAACATGAGTGGGACGATGCAGGATATCACTCTCCTGCATGTGAGTCACGACATCGGTGCCTCTAGTGCCATGGTTACGGTACCTCCGTAACTAGTACATAAACTAGTCATGCTTGTATATAATGCTCAGGCAATTTATTTAGTTATTAACATGATTACTGATAAGCTTAAACATATACTGGGGAAAAAACATTTGGCTGCAGACGGGGAATCCTAAACATGCATAAGAAAGGAAGTCCTTACTGAAAGGACGGAAAATCCGAACCTCGTGTCCAGTAACGATGAAAGATGAAAAGCGGAAGATACTACTCTGACTTCCCGAGTGCTACATAATAAAGGACGTGAATGAGTTGTATGTAGTTTACTTTACTTGTTCTTGACTTGTCTTACTTGTTCTTAACTTGTTTTACTTGTTCATGTCTTGCTTTACTGTTTCATGTGTTATTACACTTGATGTTTCATAATAAGTAACTTTTTTAAATAGCAGGTTTGTATATATAGTAACTAGCTTCGGATATCTACAAAAATTGTGAACTACTACTATTAAAATTGATTAAAATTTAAATTTATATCAATATATGTTTGAAAACTTCCGTTCTTCAATTCTATCATTTTCTAAGTCATAAGTTACTACTATTTTTGTAAGTAATTAGCTATATTTATAATACTAGTATTCTAACACTTCCATAGTTCCATTTAATGAGTAATTGGTGTTTTCACTTTTCATGCTCGTATATGTTATCACACATGTTTACCAAATATTTATAAATTCGAAACATGTATCAACCATAATATTTTTATTATGTACTGAATCAACGCAGTAGGCATGAGTGAAAATATACTTGTTTTTCAAAACCAACCCAAGGACATGCATGAAAAACATATTTCTTGTTTGTGACAAGGTAAATCACTTTTGCTAGCAGCAACTGTTTCGTGTATCATATATCATTTAGGCACTAATTTTTTTTATATTCGATCAATGTATATACGAATAAATTGTAAATGCTGATTCAAGATTACCTACTAGGTAAAATGGATAGAGCGAGACTGAAATCGAACCCGAGAGTGAACGCATATTTTATACGTTGGCCTAGCGAGACATGATCGATCTCGAACTCGAAACACGAAGTTGGTCCTTCAGCGACAAACCAAAACCCTTTACTCGAACATCAGCATGGAACTTCAGCGAATGAACTGATCGAAAAAACAACTCGATCACGATTCGAACAGAAACAACGGGGTAAATGGTACCCGAAATCAACTTTGCCTTTGTTGAAACGTTAACATCTATTTTCAATTTGTGACATTGGTTTAGGTTTTAATAAATTGTAATTTGTGATATAACTGATAGCTTTATATTTGCAATTTATCAAGAAACTCGGGGGCCATTTATTGTGTTTGACGTAGCCCACTAATATTCTAGCTTTTTAACCCAAAATAAGTGCGATCATTAAGCAATTTAGTTATTGATGGATTGCCAAATTGATTTATAATTTCTATACATGATTTTGTATTAAAATAACGAATCGTCAAACATGTGTATAAATAATAGAATAAATAATAATTACGTAATACTTTAATAAATACTATTATTTATTATTCTGAATAAATAATTTCGTAACGTTTTGATTAACTCTGAGACTGCGTGTAATTAATGTTTTATTGGATTTCAAAGCGGATTTTACAACTCTTCTCCTCTAAAAGAATAATTCGTTCTCGAATTAGAAACGTGATATTTGCTGCGGGTTTTACAATTCTTCCCCTCTAAAAAGGAGAAATTCGTCCTCGAATTAAAGGTAATAAGCCGATGACGTTATAAGAAATGAAAGAACACATAAACCGAAAAGACAAATAAGCGAAGGATAATTTGTCTTCTAATTAAAACATAATGCTGCTGATAGGTATAAACCTGACATGACTGAAATGATCATGTAACGTGACATGGCTGAAGAGAACATGGAACGTGACATGACTGAAAGGACTTAACTGGATTTTTTTAAAGGAAAAGGAATGAGAGGTCCGGATGGACTCCTCCGTTTCGAGTTGCTTCCCGCTCGAAACGATTCCTTAAAAGGTCTAAACATAATGAACAAAATCTTGGTCCTGTTGACCCAGTCCTGATGATGCTGAATAGTTTCTGGTTTTATACATGGATTTTCTGAATCTGAATGAATAAGCTATAGCATGTAGTATACATGAAACGGTACGTATAAATATCCTGAAAGATAATTATATATCTGAGCAAGCTGCTGGAAATATATAGGGACGAACTAGATGAACAATTGTGAACGTGCTACGTAAGCAATTGTGAACGTGGTTCACAATTATATGAGTAACGTTGGGCATGGAATATATCGTGAACGTGATACTAGGAAATATCATGAATGTATGCAGACTGAGGAAAGAATGTCAAACGATACGGCCTGAGACGTGAAACGTCTGCCTGGGTATGGAAAAGCTGTGCTAAACTTGAGTTTGGTTTCTTAAGCTTCCTGTGACCATATACAGTAACAAGCTGTGAAACGTATATTGTGAGATGGAACATGAATCTGAACGTGAACAATGTCATGAATGTGAATGTGAATTTCTATCTGTCATGATTGTTGACGGAATACTTTGAAACTGTACGATCTATTGCTGAATTTCTTGCAGATCTGCTACTGCATAATCCTAGGGTTAAATGGTCAAAAATGACCTAGTTCGGATCAAAATTTTCTGAGTTTGTGTTAACTGATAATAACTTCCATGGAATCCTGTCTCATTTCTGTTCGGAATTTTCTAATGGTTGTAATAGCTCACTAGCATATCTGTGTTCTATCTTGAACCTGCTGGCTTGTCAGGCATCAAGATATGAACATAGTTGCCTCAACGTGATATACTGTTTCTATCAAAATCCTGCCTGGAATTTTGGTACATTCTGGTGGAACCTGAGTGAATATTCGCCGAAAGGTATGAGCCCCGGTAATTAGACCTTTACTAGCGCAAGCTTACTTATGGAAGGCTGATCGTGAGAACTGTCAGGAATTTCTGCGATAGTAGTTTTTTGAGTTCTAGAAATTTTGTATGTTCGCCACAGACGTCGGTCTTGACCATCTGGTGATGGCCTTCACCTTCGCAGCATTGTTTGAAATTTCTTTCTTCTAAAGTAGGATGGCTCAGAAATGCCACTTTGTTCAATTGGAATTCATATTTGGAAAGCTGTATATAAAATGTCCTCCTATCGAAGATTCTATACAACTGTGAGAAGATGATTCTCGTGTTCTCCTCTAGAATTTGGCAGATCAGAATGTGATCAGTGGATATACTGACGATTTTGTCTCAGAGTCATGGAAAATTTTTATTCATAATTTCATAACATAGCTGGAGCATTAAGTTTTTCTCTGACCACTACTGGTGTCACGGTTGCGAATTGTTCTGGAAAATATTTAAGATATCGTAGCAGGTCAGGTAACCTCTTATTTGTGGAATGAGTATCATTATGAATGGCGATCTTGTAAATTTTTGGTGATCGACACATGATCTCATGTTACCGGCCTTCTTTCTGATAGACAGAAACAATACACCTCCTAGTGGTGCGTTAGGGCGAATACAGCCTTGTTCCGGTAACTCTTGCAGCAAATGCTGCAACTCTTTTAACTCAGCTAAAGTCCTGCGATAAAGAGTTCTGAAAACAGTTTCCGTCGTTGAGACAAGCTCGATGTTAAACTCTGTCTCGTGGTTAGGAATGAATTTCTGGAAACCTTCTGCAATGACCTTTGGAAAACTTTGGGATAATTTGCTGATCATGAATTTAAAGAGTTTCAGAAGTAACTTTATAACTGATAGTTATAAGTCTTCGTAGCTATGGACTGAGAATTCACGCACTTAAGGCAGAATAATTTGTACTGATTTTCTGGCCGAAATATAAAGAATATATTTAGGATCTAGTAAAACGGATATCGTCGTTAACTGAACTGAAACCCTTCATAATTAAGATGTGTACTGTGGATTTCTTTTCTTGATGTAAGGTAGATAATGTCTGATTTAGATAAAGCTGACATATGAATAACTTAGCAAACATGGCAAATTTTGCTGAATATGTTTGTCTGTAACCTTACAGAATGAACTCTGCGTGTTTAATCTGAATAATACTCTAGTAGGGGTAACTGAGTTTTTAATTATCTGATTTATGCGTGGCATAATAGAACGGGTATACCCCTTTCTGAAGGGTACCCTGAATTTCTGAGGGTCTGGTTTAGAAACGTACCGGAGTTATGAGTTCTGACTCGTATTTTAAGAAAATATTCGTATGACGTGTACCATGACTGGTGTCCTAATATATGTCTTCCGAAATGATACCTGAGGCCTATGTCTTGACTGATGTCTTGACACGTGTTTTAGTAGATGAATCTGAACAAGGCTGAAAATTTTGGTAACTGCTAGAATTGGCGGACCAGTTAGACTACTGACCTCTGTATTTCTGGTCATGTCCGTTCTGGATTTCTGATGGTTACTGACTGATTAATTATAAGCACGGTGGTTGTCACTACTGCTTGTCTGTCAATTTATGACGGTCATTATCATGACCGTGATTTATGTAACTATTATGCTGAGTGGCCGGCTGGGTTCCGGTTCCCACTCTTCTGAATGAAAGGTTAGTTGAGTGAAGTGTGACATCTAGTTGAGAATGTAAAAGCATGGAATGAAATGGTAGTGTCTGATGGTTGAAATTTATTCTTGTTAGAAATTTCAAATTTATAGTTTTCATCCTTTTCTATAGAGTCTTCATAGTATAAACAGCATCAACATCTTGAGTAATCTCCAAAGTATCAGCAGCATCAGCATCCGCGAGGTCTTCAAAGTGTTAACAGCATCAGTATCTGGTAAAATCTTCAACTCACGAGCAGCATCAGCACCTGGTAGAATATCGACAAGTGGAAACGCCTAAGATGATTGAGAATCGATTAGCAATATCCATGGAGTAGGGTACCTGGAGTACACCTGGACTACCGTACATGAAGTACAAAATAAATACTGCACATGGAGTATATCTGAGACACTTTACGTGGAGTACACATGAAATAATATACATGAAGTATAACTGAGACACTGTACATGGGTACATATAGAATACTGTACTTGGCACTGGTGCAAACTTTATGGAATGATCAATACTGGTGTCACTTGTCTGACATGATCAAGGATTAAATTGATTTAACTGGTTAGAAAACTGAACTGAAATGGTTAACATGATAGGCTGATAATTTCTTCGTAGGCTTAATGTTGGTTGTATAGAGGCTGAAGGGTTTGATTAAACGGAGTTTCATTAATGTTCAGTATGAAGTCACGACTGATGAAAACCAAACATGATTTATTATGAAAACAGGATTTTACTGTAACCCTTCTATATCTTCGCAAGAAACATCACTATTTTGATAAAAACATAATCCTCGTAAGGAGACATGAAACTTATTCAGTCATGAAAACGACCTTCACGTGAGAGCATGAAATTTGGCTGTTACAAAGAACATGAAAAGATAATCGACCTGAAGTTTAATGTGACAATCCGTCAATTTATGGTTGATATTTTATTCTCAAATATTATTTGAAAATATTATTTTAATGATACAATATGAACTCACTTATTTTTGGGAAGAAATTTGGATTTACGTCTTGAAGTAGCATCGACTACGTCTAAACCGGAGGATTCAACGTTACGTGCTTACGTTTACATACACCGTCCTTGGTGACAGTCCGACATTTCAGAAAATAAATTTATCCATGAATATTATTTTGGAGTTTTAAATTTGTGTTGGTTCATAAACTCACAAATTTACGAGAAGATGATTCAACAGTAGCTATAGAAGAGTTAAATGTAGCACATATCATGTAGTTTATGTGATAAAAATTTGAGCTTCTATCTCCATATAGAACTCAAGATATGGCAGTTTTGGTGAAAGTAAATATAAAAATCAGATTTTTGAAAAATAAAGTATAATACTATTATATAAGCACTCAAAATTATATTGTATAAAATGTAAAGTTAAAACCCACTAACTCATGAACTTTATTTATATAAATATGTTAAAGGTTAAATAAGTGGACATTTTATAAAAATGGTAACTTGTTATGTTTTATAAGTTATAAAACTATAAACATGATTTTTACGACTTTTTCGGCTAGTACCGTAAAATTAACGTTTTTGTTAAATAAAACTTAGATGGTTGGACCCGTCTAATGAAAACTTTATAAAACTTATATACTGATATATAGACATGTATAACAAGTAAAAACCGATAAAACCCGAATTTAGGGCATACGGACATTAACGAGCTAAGTAAACATATTGGACTAATAATTGGACTAAATAAGATAAAAACTTGTAAAAAGAACTTATTGGGCTTATCCCATTTGGGGCCCAACATGGAAAGTATACATACTGATAAAATAAGTATAACAAGGATTAAAACAAGTTAAGGAACTTATAATAAGTTTATTGGACTTAAAACACGTAAATGGGTAAAACTAGTAAACTAGTATAAAAGTTATCGACATATAACACTAAAGTGAGTAAACGAGAATATGTAAACCCACTTGATCATCATATATATATATATATAATCATCATATGTATACATAATTGTTATTTTTATAAAGTCATTGGACATGAGTCTAAGACCGAGTATTATTTGTCTAGGTTTCCGTGATTGAAGCACGCACCGTACGTCCGAATTGCCGATAACCCGCCTTCCCACATCAACGTGAGTTCATAGCCTCGCACTCTTTTAAATGTTTTTATAAATGTTCTATAAACCCGCGAGGGAGATAACATGTTAGTTTTTATAAAATAGGACACCATTTGTCCCGATTGTTTGTTTATTGATTTTGGACCCGAATGATTGAATGACCCGATTGTATGACCCGATAAATGATTAAAGGACCCGATAGATGAAATTAAATGGATTATTAAAGTTAGGTTATGTCACCAAAAGTCCCATTAGCATGAATTGTGAACTACCGGGATTTGGTAGACGCTTATGCATTTAATAGTACTATTTGGGGACGATCACCCCAGTTCGCGCCTTGACGGTTGATCCCCGTCGTGCCACACTGATTGGTAAGCGAATTTATGTATGAGAAGATTTCCATAGCGTGACCTTTGTGACGACACGCTACTTTAGATTGGCAAAATTGGTATCGGGTTAGCTACCCGTTGTTGGTTTAGTAAGGTAACAATGTCATGCGGCTTATAATAATCCAAAATTAACGAAATACTAATAGACGCTCCGAATTACGATGTATTGCCTGACTAGCAATACAGGGTCATACTATTGATATTATGTTCGTGTTTTGGTTTTCATAACCATATTCATATAACGGTTTTTATTTAATCTATACAACGTTGTAAAACGTATTGTATGATGTTTTTACGACATTGGCTCGTATAATGATTTTTATGGCAAATGCCTATATTATGATTTTTGATAAGGATTTGTATAAAATGACTTTGGCTATTTCATGGCCTATTAAAATGATTTGTACAAAATGATTTTCATTAATAATTTTATACTGATATTATATTGATGGAATTTATTAAACTCTATGAATTCACTCGGCGTTATCGCTGACCTTTCTTTTAACATGTTTTATCTCAGGTACTTGAAGGTAATTCTCGGGAAGACGACAAGAATTCATGGCCCGCACTTAAACAATATTTTCCATTCAAACACTTTGTAAAACTTTGTATGAAATGTAATGACTTGGGACCGATTTAACTTTGATGTTTATGAATGGAAATGATTTATTATTAAACGACGCGATTTTTATGCGTTGTCTATGATGTGAGTAATGTGCTATCCCGTAACACCAACTAGTCTTCCGCTGTTCTGAGTTGTATAAATTTGGGGGTGTTACATTTAACATCAAATGGTGTTGATGGATATGTTTCAATCCACATAATTCAAGGAACAAAACATATGACTAAGTATGGGCGATTCTAGTTCGATCCATACTTGTCGAAATTTTCTGAGACCTGTCATGTATAGAAATTTACAATCTGGGACTAAATATGGATGGTTGTAGTCCAATTCATACTTGTCAAAACTTTATAAAATGTCTTGATATGAGCAAAGGTGAACATCTATGGTTCAGTTCACAAAACAATATTCGACTGAAAGCATGAAAAATTGACCTGAATGATGGTGAACGTTTATGGCTGGTTCACTAAGTAATATTTGACTGAAAACATGAATCTGACATGAGTAAGGATGAACGCCATTGGTTCGGTTCACCAATACAAAAATCTGAACGGGCAAGGGTGAACGCCTATGGGTCGGTTCACCAAAACAAAATTCGTAGAAAAGCACATGCGACTAAATATGGCCAGTCCTGTACCAACCTTTTACTTAGTCAAAAACTTTAAGAAAACTGACTGATAATTGAAGAAAAATGACTAATAAATGCAGGAGAAACATGAAAGATAACAACGCCAAAATCTGGAAACCCCTGGTGACTACCCACTAGTCACAGGTCAAGTTTTAGAGCCTATAGGTCGAACCTTGCTCTCTGATACCATAATTGTAACACCCCACTTGGATAAGTGGATCGTTACATGTGTTTATGGCGTGTCATCAAAGCATAAGGTAAATGTTCTAAAACATTAACTGACCATGAAGGAAATACCGGAATCAAACATCGGTAATCCAAACATAAGCTCAAAACATGAAAAGTAAAATAATGAATGGAAAGGACTAAACAATGTCCAAATAAGCAGAATAACGTAAGAAGTGCATAAAGTAAGAAGTCCAGATAGCTTCCATTCAATGCACATACTCTCAAGATCCTAAGAGCTTCCTGGTGTACCTGCCGTTAGAACATGAAAGAACTACGGCTGAGCGTAACGCTCAGTGAACGGATATAAAGCATGATAAGGTATTACTGAAATGAAGCAGATGATAAAATACTGAAGCTGTAAGACTGATAAGTAAAGTTGCAGCAGAAAATCTGTGTATAATCTGTAAAGTCTGATTTATAAATAATAAAGCTGAACTGTTATCTGTTAAATCTAAAAAACGTGCATTTACTGTATTTTAATTGCCAGAGCTTATATAGGTCACGTACTGTAACAACCGTGCATGAATAACTGGAGGGGTAACCTCGTCATGCTGTAGAGGGGTGACCTCTAAATAACTGTAGAGGGTGACCTCTAAATACTGTGCTGGGTGGAGGGATCAACTCCAATGTGAAGGATGTAGAGCACACACCACATTCACCCTGATAACTTGTAAACTGATAAGCCTAGGATGCATCCATACGCCCCACTAAACATACTGATAAAATGTCCAAACTGAACATGAGTGGGACGATGCAGGATATCACTCTCCTGCATGTGAGTCACGACACCGGTGCCTCTAGTGCCATGGTTACGGTACCTCCGTAACTAGTACATAAACTGGTCATTCTTGTATATAATGCTCAGGCAATTTATTTAGTTATTAACATGATTACTGATAAGCTTAAACATATACTAGGGAAAAAACATTTGGCTACAGACGGGGAATCCTAAACATGCATAAGAAAGGAAGTCCTTACTGAAAGGACGGAAAATCCGTACCTCGTGTCTAGTAACGATGAAAGATGAAAAGCGGAAGATACTACTCTGACTTCCCGAGTGCTACATAATAAAGGACGTGAATGAGTTGTATGTAGTTTACTTTACTTGTTCTTGACTTGTCTTACTTGTTCTTAACTTGTTTTACTTGTTCATGTCTTGCTTTACTGTTTCATGTGTTATTACACTTGATGTTTCATAATAAGTAACTTTTTTAAATAGCAGGTTTGTATATATAGTAACTAGCTTCGGATATCTACAAAAATTGTGAACTACTACTATTAAAATTGATTAAAATTTAAATGTATATCAATATATGTTTGAAAACGACCGTTCTTCAATTCTATCATTTTCTAAGTCATAAGTTACTACTATTTTTGTAAGTAATTAGCTATATTTATAATACTAGTATTCTAACACTTCCATAGTTCCATTTAATGAGTAATTGGTGTTTTCACTTTTCATGCTCGTATATGTTATCACACATGTTTACCAAATATTTAAAAATTCGAAACATGTATCAACCATAATATTTTTATTATGTACTGAATCAAGGCAGTAGGCATGAGTGAAAATATACTTGTTTTTCAAAACCAACCCAAGGACATGCATGAAAAACATATTTCTTGTTTGTGACAAGGTAAATCACTTTTGCTAGCAGCAACTGTTTCGTGTATCATATATCATTTAGGCACTATTTTTTTTATATTCGATCAATGTATATACGAATAAATTGTAAATGCTGATTCAAGATTACCTACTAGGTAAAATGGATAGAGCGAGACTGAAATCGAACCCGAGAGTGAACGCATATTTTATACGTTGGCCTAGCGAGACATGATCAATCTCGAACCCGAAACACGAAGTTGGTCCTTCAGCGACAAACCAAAACCCTTTACTCGAACATCAGCATGGAACTTCAGTGAATGAACTGATCGAAAAAAAAACTCGATCACGATTCGAACAGAAACAACGGGGTAAATGGTACCCGAAATCAACTTTGCCTTTGTTGAAACGTTAACATCTATTTGCAATTTGTGACATTGGTTTAGGTTTTAATAAATTGTAATTTGTGATATAACTGATAGCTTTATATTTGCAATTTATCAAGAAACTCGAGGGCCATTTATTGTGTTTGACGTAGCCCACTAATATTCTAGCTTTTTAACCCAAAATAAGTGCGATCATTAAGCAATTTAGTTATTGATGGATTGCCAAATTGATTTATAATTTCTATACATGATTTTGTATTAAAGTAACGAATCGTCAAACATGTGTATAAATAATAGAATAAATAATAATTACGTAATACTTTAATAAATACTATTATTTATTATTCTGAATAAATAATTTAGTAACGTTTTGATTAACTCTGAGACTGTGTGTAATTAATGTTTTATTAGATTTCAAAGCGGGTTTTATAATAAGCAGTTACCCTGTTTCAAAAGAATGTGCCAAATATATAGGAGAGGTAAGCACATGTGATTGGTAAAAAATGAGGCCGTTATTTTTCAAAATATAATGATTAGAATATTGAAAAGATATAACTTATCTTGCGAATTAATAAAAAGTTACCAACTCCTAAAATTTACGGCCTAAATTTTCGTCAAAAATAACAACTGGGTAGGACCCAATGTTTGTCAACGGTCAAAAATAACCTATCAACGCTCAACGGCTATATTCTTGTCAACGTTGGAATTTTCCATGTCAACGTCAAAATTGGTCCTAACAACGTTTGGTAATAAAACTGTCAACGTCCAAAAATAAAAATAATAAAAATGAAAAAGGACCTTAACAAAGTAATTTATCCTAGTGAAGATAACCTATAAACTGAAAATTACCATAGGGTGGCAAGCACTGTCCAATCATGCACACTTGCTTAAGCAAGATTTACATAATTGTCCTCAAGTGTCCCTTGCTAATCAAAGTTCTTAACAGTGAAGTTATCTCATAAAATCCTTTGTAACTTCCCAGGTAAGCCCAATAAAAATCATACCCAAGTCTCCCAACAGACCACATCCAATTCTAGGCCAAAAAGTCTTGGCAGCGTGCATAGTATATCAACTTTGCATGCTACAGTGCCTCACGATTTAGTAAACTAATTCGTACTCACCAGTGGACACAATCTAGAATCGTGATAAGAGTATTATATGAATACCCAAAAAGTCCTAAAGGTTTCCTAAACCTCCCCTTAAAATAAGATATACAAGTTGCTAAATAAAATGTATGCAATAAAAATTTATGTCAAGATAGGAATATAAATATTCCAACCATCATCCATAAATTTGAACATGCTCCAATAATGCTCCAAGAATCCATAAACAACTATGTATCCATTTGTACAATGCTAACAACGGCTGCATAATTAGATCAAAAACCACAAAACTAACATGTTGCTGACAACGTCAATTTAACACTTGTCAGCGTTAAAATAACCTTTTTCTGCGTTAGACAAATAAAGTGGAAAATCTAATTTTGTACAAAGACCAATAACAATCCATATCCTGTAATACTTATACAAAGAGTTCAGAAACACATATTAGGTAAGATTGATCATTCCAATACTTGTTACCAAGTATTGAAATCTCCCAGTATCAAAAGGTTTAGTTAATAAATCAGCCACATTTTCTTCTGTGTCAACCCTATCTGGTTGTATTAAACCTTTTTCAAAACAATTTCTTATCAAATGATGTCTAATTTCTATGTGTTTTGTTTTAGAGTGATGTACAGGATTTTTAATAATGCATAAAGTACTGTTATTGTCTACAAAAGTCTTGGTATGCATGAAATTATACCCATAATCCAACAGTTGGTTCTGAATCCATAAGACTTGTCCACAACAAGCAGCTGCAGCTACATATTCTGCTTCAGTTGTAGAATTGGCCACCACTGTTTGTTTCTTGCATTGCCAAGATATCAACCTACTCCCAAGAAATTGGCCTCCACCAGTTGTTGATTTCCTATCAAACTTGTCACCCCCATAATTATTGTCTAAATATACAATAAGATCCAATGGAGAATCTTTTGGATACCATAATCCCAAGGTGGGATATCACCTAAGATAGCTAAAAATCCTCTTGACAGCATGAAGATGACACTCTTTGGGAGTAACTTGATGGCGTGCACATGCACACACAACAAACATAATGTCAGGTCTTGAAGCTGTGAGATACATAAATGATCCAATCATTGACCTATAATGCCTGACATCCACCTCTTTTCCATCTCCAACCTTTCCCCAAGGGTGTTCCTTATCCATGGGTGTGCTAGTCCGTTTCTCATGTGGAGAAAAGCCAAACTTCTTCAAGATTTCTGTTACATATTTGTCTTGAGAGATGAAGATACCATCTTCTTTCTACTGAACTTGTAACCCTAGAAAGAAGTTCATCTCTCTCATTGCACTCATCTTGAACTTGTCTGTCATGAGCTTGGAAAAGTCTTCACTCATCTTTGGACTAGAAGAGCCAAAGATGATATCATCCACATAAACCTGAACAAGTAAGAAATCCTTACCAGTCTTCTTTGTAAACAAAGTCTGATCTATGGTGCCCCTTTTGAATCCATTTTCCACCAGATAGGTGGACAATGTGCCATACCATACTCTTGGGGCTTGATGAAATCCATACATTGCTTTCTTCACTCTATACACCTTGTCTGGATGTTTAGAATCTTTAAAACCAGGAGGCTGCATTACATAAACCTCCTCTACAATTATGCCATAAAGAAAAGCACTCTTCACATCCATTTGATAAACTGTGAAGCCCATGCAAGAAGCATAGGCTAGAAGAATTTTTATTGCTTCAATCCTTGCAACAGGTGCAAAAACCTCTTCATATTCTATCCCTTCCTCTTGTGTATAGCCTTGAGCAACTAAACATGCCTTGTTTCTGACCACAATCCCTCTATCATCCTTTTTGTTTCTAAGAACCCATCTTGTCCCAATAGGTCTGACATGTCTAGGACAATCAACTAACTCCCAAACATCTTGAATAGAAAATTGGTGAAGCTCATCTTGCATTGCTTCCACCCAACTTGGTTCTTTGAGAGCATCAAAAATCTTCTTGGGTTCCTGTTGTGACAGAAAATAGACAAACAAACATGCTTGAACAAGAGGGGTATCAACCTTCTTGTGAATATTGTCAATAAATCCTCCATGATTCTGATGAGACCTTCTAGTTTGTACAGGAGTCATCACATCACCTATGATTAGAGAATAAGGGTGATTCTTCATAGTAGATGTAAGTACTTCTCCTTGAATTATTGTGTTATCATCAATTTCAGTCTCTAAGTTGCCAATATCTTCTTCAAATTCTCTTCCATCATCATCTGAATGAACCTCTCCATGTCTATTTGAAGGTTCACCTTGTTCAAAAACACTAGAAGAGAATAAATGGTCAAAAGAGTTGTCAACGCCTGAATTAGGGCTGTCAACGTTTGAGCCATCAACGCCTGAATTTGTCTTATTAGCGCCAGATTTTCCTTTATCAGCGCTTGAAGATTCATGCATGTTTACAACTGGTGATACTTGTGGACCACCTTTTTCCTTTCCAGCAACAGCAGCAGCAACAAATGCATCTGTCCATATAGGAATGGTAACATACTCAAGTATGGGTGCTGATTTGTCTGCTTGTGATCCAACCTCCTTGTCAACCTGTATACCCGAAATGTCAACAACTGGTTCTTCCACAACATTTGAAGTCACCTTCACAATGTCTGGATTAGTAACAGGCATATAATTCAAGGTTCTAGATAGAGGTTCCAAGTCAAATAACCAATTTGGTCCACTCTTAGGATCACTAGGTTTACTTTCTAAAAACCTAACATGTACCTTTTCAAGTATACGTTTTTCTTTCTTAAGGTAAACTCTATATCCTCTACTCTGCACTGAATAACCCATAAAAATAGCCTTCATCACCTTTAGCACTAAACTTTCCTAAGGCATCACTAGTATCCAACACAACTACATGACAGCCAAAGGGTTTAAGAAAACCAGTATTAGGTTTCCTACTCCAAAATAGTTCAAAAGGTGTCTTATTATGGATTTTGTTGATCAATGCCCTATTCTGAACATAACAAGCTGTATTCACATCCTCAGCCCAAAATGCAATGGGAAAGTAAGCATCAGCCAACATTTTCCTAGCTGCTTCTATAAGTGTTCTATTCTTTCTTTCAGCCACCCCATTTTGTTGTGGGGTTCTAGCTATACTAAATTGTCTAGTAATCCCTTTCTTGGCACAAAATTCATCTAACAACTTATTTCTAAACTCACTGATACAAGGTTTTTGGCTAGGTATAAAAGTTCGTTATAGTGGTCTAATCGAATTGATAACTGGATTAAAGTGCGACTCAGCTGTCTCTTGGTGAAACAAATGTTGTGTCGTTGTAGTGAAATTAAAAAGGTGCACAAACTTTAAAAGTAAAAGCAGGTAAAATAAATGACAAGAATTTAAAGCGTGACGAAAAGTAAATGGCACTAAACGTAAATAACGCAAACTTAAAACTATCCTAAAGGCAAACTTAAAACGCAACTAAAACTTAAAACTAAGGCAAGGCTTAAAATAAATCTAAGGCAAGTAAACTTAAAGTGAGACTAAGTAAAAAGGCGGGAAAAGTAAAGCTTCAAAATTAAAACTTAAAAACAGAAACTTAAAATAACCTGAAAATAGCTCATTCAGAATAAACCTTCGTTCGGAATAATCATTCGTTCGGAATGTCACCTTCGTTCGGAATAATTCTTCTTCACTCGGAATATTTACCAAAAACCTTGATTCGGAATAAAATGTTCACCCGGAATAAAAACTTGATCCGGAATAAATTCTTTATTCAGAATATGTCACTTATCCGGAATAAATTCTTCACTCGGAATATAAGCCTTGATCAGGAATGTTCACTTGGTTCGGAATATGAAGCTTGGTTCGGAATGTTTTGCTGATCCGGAATAAAGTCTTGATTCGGAATATATTCCGAATGAACAAGCTTGATTCAGAATATTCTGAAACAACTCCCTTGATTCGGAATTCTGCTTCACTCGGAATAATTCCTCAATCCCTTCGTTCGGAATGTTCCGAATGAACCCTTGATTCGGAATATTAATTATTCCGAATAAACGACTTGATCCGGAACAAATTCTTCACTCGGAATGTCATCTTGATTCAGAACTTCCACTGATCCGGAATATTCCACTGGTTCGGAATATTCACTGATCCGAAATAACAAACTTGGTTCGGAATAATCTCAACAAGACCTTGATTCGGAATGTTTGGTGTTGATCCGGAATAACCTGGAGATTGAACAGTAGCGAAGAACAAGGAGAACAAAAATAACACGAATCTAATCTAATCCAATCAAAATAAACCAAAAGATTAATCAAGGCTAACCAAAAATGATCAACTAATGAATACCAATCAAACCAAATCAAAAACACTAACAATAATAACCACAATAATCAAAACCCACTTTAATCAAATCAATAAAACATCAAAAATATAAACATGAACATAAACATAAAGATTAAAGATTAACAAGAAAGGAAGATAGGAGATAAACAATAAAAGTAAAGATTGACAATAATTAAAAGGAAACTTACTTGAAATTAAATGAATTTAAGGTGCAAGACAATATATTTAAATTGACATTAATTTAAAGAACAAGTAATTAAAAAGGTGGAAGAACTAGTGTCACTCTAGCCAACAAAAACAAATGGAATGAAATGAATCCTATTTATAGGAGATGAGGTGCTTAGAAGAAGCTTCCTCCCCTCTTTCTTCTTTCTTTAATTGCATCATTAAGTCCTTAATCTTCTTAGTTCTTCGACTTTAATGACTTTGTCTCGGGATTTCTTTAAACTCGTCTTGACATTTCTTCATAAATAAGACTTGAGTTCTTCGACTTTTAGTAAACTTCTGTCTTTTGACTTTTTCTTCGATAAATCTTCAGAATTGGTCTTGGACTTCCGTTCTTTTTGCACTCTTGATTTCTGGACTTCGTCTTTTATGTTTTTCTTCGATAAAAGCCCGTGAATGCCCGTGTTTTCTCCCCTTTTCACATTTTCGTCCTAAATCACAATAAAAACACAAACCACGCATAATTTCGACATTTACAACATAAAATACACGTTTTGGCTTGGTTATTATTGTAGTTAAGTGGTAAAAAGGATGGGTGTTTACACACCTATCAAATCCCCTACACTTGACCATTGCAATGTCCTCATGCAATGCATTAGTTACAAAGCACGTTTACACTTTTCATCACAATCAATCCACCTTGGCCTTTATTAAAGAGATAGAAAATTATAAACATCCAAAGGAAGATAGTAAAGAAGTCAAAGACATACCTTTGGGTTTTTAAAATGTCATGAATGATCATCATCCTCAAGTTTTCACTTTCTCCAAACCAAGCTTAAAAACGAGATCATTGTTATTATAAGTTAGCAAACTAACACGAACTCATGTGGGCCAATTATTTACTTAGACTCCCTTATTCCTGGGTGTATCTCTTATATTTTATTGTTGTCTTGAATGATCACGAGGATGCATTGTTGACTTATTTCGATAGTTATTAGGCTGAAAATAAAGTGGTACGATTTAATCAATAGTTAGCTAAAGGACAAAATCTTTTAAAACTGCTTCTTGGGACATCATAAAGTTCATATCTTGGCATAACTCGCTTCACGATTTGAGACCTTTTTCGGACCGATATTTGGCAGCGACTTCATACTTCAAATCTTGAGAGACGTTCATGAAATAATGGTCTTCTCTTCATAATAGGAATATCTTCACTTGAAGTTTTGAGAGATTCTTCATACTTGGACCACGACTTCTTCATTTTTCTCCAATCTTAATTTGGGATTTTGATATACAACGATCCGCCTCCTTTTTGGACTTGGATCTATTTATCCTCATACCTTGTTTAGGGCCTTTTCGGATAGACTTATCCATGATCTTTTGGGAGTATTTGCTTTTCGTCGTGTGTCTCGATCCTTCATATTGATTTTTGATAAATGATTCTTCACATCACTTTGGATCTTTTAGCAACAAAATGTAGCCATCATGCCTTGTTAGGGCCTTTTCGGACTAACCAATCTTCGCATCCCGCTTTAAAGTGAGACTAAGTAAAAAGGCGGGAAAAGTAAAGCTTAAAAATTAAAACTTAAAAACAGAAACTTAAAATAACCTGAAAACAGCTCATTCGGAATAAACCTTCGTTCGGAATAATCATTCGTTCGGAATGTCACCTTCGTTCGGAATAATTCTTCTTCACTCGAAATATTTACCAAAAACCTTGATTCGGAATAAAATGTTCACCCGGAATAAAAACTTGATCCGGAATAAATTCTTTATTCAGAATATGTCACTTATCCGGAATAAATCCTTCACTCGGAATATAAGCCTTGATCCGGAATGTTCACTTGGTTCAAAATATGAAGCTTGGTTCGGAATGTTTTGCGGATCCGGAATAAAGTCTTGATTCGGAATATATTCCGAATGAACAAGCTTGATTCGGAATATTCCGAATCAACTCCCTTGATTCGGAATTCTGCTTCACTCGGAATAATTCCTCAATCCCTTCGTTCGGAATGTTCCGAATGAACCCTTGATTCGGAATATTAATTATTCCGAATAAACGACTTGATCCGGAACAAATTCTTCACTCGGAATGTCAGCTTGATTCAGAACTTCCACTGATCTGGAATATTCCACTGGTTCGGAATATTCACTGATCCGAAATAACAAACTTGGTTCGGAATAATCTCAACAAGATCTTGATTCGGAATGTTTGGTGTTGATCCGGAATAACCTGGAGATTGAACAGTAGCGAAGAACAAGGAGAACAAAAATAACACAAATCTAATCTAATCCAATCAAAATAAACCAAAAGATTAAACAAGGCTAACCAAAAATGATCAACTAATGAATACCAATCAAACCAAATCAAAAACACTAACAATAATAACCACAATAACCAAAACCCACTTTAATCAAATCAATAAAACATCAAAAACATAAACATGAACATAAACATAAAGATTAAAGATTAACAAGAAAGGAAGATAGGAGATAAACAATAAAAGTAAAGACTGACAATAATTAAAAGGAAACTTACTTGAAATTAAATGAATTTAAGGTGCAAGACAATGTATTTAAATTGACATTAATTTAAAGAACAAGTAATTAAAAGGGTGGAAGAACTAGTGTCACTCTCGCCAACAAAAACAAATGGAATGAAATGAATCATATTTATAGGAGATGAGGTGCTTAGAGGAAGCTTCCTCCCCTCTTTCTTCTTTCTTTAATTGCATCATTAAGTCCTTAATCTTCTTAGTTCTTCGACTTTAATGACTTTGTCTCGGGATTTCTTTAAACTCGTCTTGACATTTCTTCATAAATAAGACTTGAGTTCTTCGACTTTTAGTAAACTTCTGTCTTTTGACTTTTTCTTCGATAAATCTTCAGAATTGGTCTTGGACTTCCGTTCTTTTTGCACTCTTGATTTCTGGACTTCGTCTTTTATCTTTTTCTTCGATAAAAGCCCGTGAATGCCCGTGTTTTCTCCCCTTTTCACATTTTCGTCCTAAATCACAAAAAAAACACAAACCACGCATAATTCCGACATTTACGACATAAAATACACGTTTTGGCTTGGTTATTATTGTAGTTAAGTGGTAAAAAGGATGGGTGTTTACACACCTATCAAATCCCCTACACTTGACCATTGCAATGTCCTCATGTAATGCATTAGTTACAAAGCACGTTTACACTTTTCATCACAATCAATCCACCTTGGCCTTTATTAAAGAGATAGAAAATTATAAACATTCAAAGGAAGATAGTAAAGAAGTCAAAGACATACCTTAGGGTTTTTAAAATGTCATGAATGTTCATCATTCTCAAGTTTTCACTTTCTCCAAACCAAGCTTAAAAACGAGATCATTGTCATTATAAGTTAGCAAACTAACACGAACTCATGTGGGCCAATTATTTACTTAGACCCCCTTATTCCTAGGTGTATCTCTTATATTTTATTGTTGTCTTGAATGATCACGAGGATGCATTGTTGACTTATTTCGATAGTTATTTAGGCTGAAAATAAAGTGGTACGATTTAATTAATAGTTAGCTAAAGGACAAAATCTTTTAAAACTGCTTCTTGGGACCTCATGAAGTTCATATCTTGGCATAACTCGCTTCACGATTTGAGACCTTTTTCGGACCGATATTTGGCAGCGACTTCATACTTCAAATCTTGAGAGACGTTCATGAAATAATGGTCTTCTCTTCATAATAGGAATTTCTTCACTTGGAGTTTTGAGAGATTCTTCATACTTGGACCACGACTTCTTCATTTTTCTCCAATATTTATTTGGGATTTTGATATACAACGATCCGCCTTCTTTTTGGACTTGGGTCTATTTATCCTCATACCTTGTTTAGGGCCTTTTCGGATAGACTTCTCCATGATCTTTTGGGAGTATTTGCTTTTTGTCGTGTGTCTCGGTCCTTCATATTGATTTTTGATAAATGATTCTTCACATCACTTTGGATCTTTTAGCAACAAAATGTAGCCCTCATGCCTTGTTAGGGCCTTTTCGGACTCGCCAATCTTCGCATCCCGCTTTAATAAGTTATGCCTTGGCTATGAACTCTAATCCATACCGAGCAACTTTTAAACGATCTTGGGCTAGAAGATAAGTAACTTTTCAAATCGTACAACCTTATTTATTACAGATAAATTTATTTGCAAGCGATGGGAGAATAGGCTTATAACTAACTCACATAAATTCACGAAAGAATACCAAACTTATAATTGACTCTATCATCTCTCGTTCTCCACAATTTAAAATCTCAAGGAATGAGACTCGTGGATGCTTAGCCTATTAAATCACAGTTTTGGATTTTTGAGTCGTCTATAGGATCTTGCAAACTCTTAGACTTTTTCAAGTTTAGAAATCGCATTTTAAAGTTCCCTTGATAAACAACTCTCTAGGATCAATTATAGAAACTTGCGAAAAGTTCTTGTTCTTAACCCGTGAGGGTTAAGACTTTCGCGTTTTATAGCTCCCTATATAAAATCCTAGCAAAACTTGACTTAAACACGTTAAGGATACTAGCTAGAGTTAACTTAGATAAGTAAACTCGGGTTGAGTCAAAAGATTCACAACGTTTGAAAATTAAAACCATTTTATTAAAATTTATTCTAGTAAAGAAAGGGAATAACTATACAAAAGGAAAAACAAATAGGCCAAAATAGATCAAAAATTTTGAAAAATGTCGAAATTGATTTTCTGGTTAAAATGAGGACAAATACAAGGAAAAGGCCACTTAACTTCGATAGAAGTCCCCCTATACTTAATATAAACATTGTCCTCAATGTTTAAGCATGTGGGAGTAAACTCCCCTACAATTAGTGTTGATCCCAAACTTAGATCGATTAGCTTTGTGTATACGAGATTAGATCAAGTATAACACGTAGAGAAACCTTTGTATATGCTTTGTGAATCTAAGTGTTATGCGGAATTTAACACTTAAACAAGAACACACAAGATATAAACAAACTTTCACTTTGATTATCAATGTCGAACTTGCTTACAATGAAAGATGTTTATAAACGAATACTTATGTAAAACTTGATATCGAACATTAACCTAAAGGCCTTCTTTTATAGACTAAGAAGCCTTGTACAATAAGCTACGTATCAACTATTCTAGGTAAAGATAAACATAGAAAATACATTGTCGTTTCTATCCTTACTAGAAGTATTCTAGAATATAATAAACGTGTAGCTTATATCTTTCATCAGTGCTTGTCTTCAATCTGTCAACGCTTGACTTTAACTTGTCAACGCTTGAGCTGTCAGCGCTTGCTTTGTTCCTGTCAACGCTTGTTTTGTTCTTGTCAGCGCTCAAGTGATCTGGCCTTAATTTATTCCCAACAATCCTCCCCTAAACTTGATATCCACTCTTATGATCAAGTTTCTGAATAAGCATTAAGAACTTGGAGGAGTCTGACAAACCTTCTCATATTGGTAATGAATAAATCTGATCAAATTCTTTGCCACGTCACTTGAATAATCTATCTCCAGCTGTGTGTCCTTCATCTTTTCCAAAACAGCCTTGGATATGAAATACTGAGCATCCACAAGTAGATACTCAGCAAACTTTGTAGAACTCAAATGATATACACCAGCAGCTGAATATAACCTCCATTGAAGACCACTGAGGTCATCTTCAAGATCCTTCCATATTTCAGGATCTTCTTCATTTGTCCCACACATTCTTTTGAATGTGGTCCAAAGTTTTATTCCATTAGCTGAAGTTGGTGCTTCAGCCTCATACTTGGTCTCTAGTAACCTCCAAAGGTCCACCAAGTCTTCTCTATCACAACTTGCAAATAAAGATATGAGAGTGGTAAAAGTGTGTACCTCCTTGCCAAATCTGCCAATCTTCCAGAATCCACATTCATCCTCATCATAACTCACAATTGGATTCCTGGAATCTAATGGTAACACTTGCACCATATCTGAAGCTTCTAATGGAGAGAGCTTGAGGCTCTTTCTGATAACTGCTTCACTTGGATATAGTGGATTCCTATCTTTTGGAAACTCAAGTTTAAATCCCTTCTTTACTGGCCTGGGAATCATCATAGCTTTCTTGATTTCCATTTCTTCTGCAAGTTGCTCCTTTCTTTCATCTGAAAGAAGTCTGAGAGTGTTTGCTTCCTGCACTCTCACCTAAATAGGATAAGCCCTATGTTCCAACTCATCAAATGTCAAAGCCTTCAACTTCTGATGTGTCCATCCAACTCCATGACATCTGAGCAACATAAAGTAGAGCTCTCTTCTATCCCTTTTCAATTCTGAGAGAATATTGCTTGCCTTGTGCTTCAAAATCACCTTACAATCCTTCTGAATTCTAAGAAGAAGCTCCAAACCCCATATTTGATCTGAAATGGTCAAGTCTGGATTATCCATGCAGCTTTCTTCCCAAGAATTGTACATTTGAACCACCTCAGGCATGTCAAAGTCAACCTGCAATTTTAAGTCTCTCAACTTTTCCCTAGCAAGCTCATCACCATACTCAAGCCTTTCAGGTTCTATAATCATCACACTTGAGTCTGAGCTAGCTTCTTCACTTTCTTCTTCAGAAGTCACAACAAATGGTGACTTTTCCTTTTCACCTTGTTCCATCATTTTTTCAGCCAATCTTCTATCAAATTCAACTTGGGCTGCATCCTTTGGAACAATTTCTTCTACAATTTACCCTTACCGTTATCTGATGGTGCAATGGTTGGTAAGGTAGATGGTAATACCTGAGTAGAAACTTCCTTGATGATAGATGATGACTGGAATACATCACCTTCATGTACAGGTCTGTCAACGCCCAAATTTCCTCTATCAGCGCCCAAAATACTTCTATCAGCGTTCAAATTTGCCTTGTCAACGCTCAAATATTTTCCCTCAGTGCCTTGTGTAACCTCTCTCAACATAGCTGTAAATGATAAATTTAGATTGGTTGGAGAGATTAAGGACGTATCAAAACCTGTTTGTTCCTTCAAAGTTGTAAGGGCTTCAGCAACATCCATTGATTGACCATCTTGGCTGCCCTTATCACTCAGATTTCTTTGATCTTCCTCCCCTTTGGAAGACTCCTCCATACCCCTCCTAGCATGATCACTTTCCAAAACAACAATCCTCTCCCTCAATTGCTTGAGTTCAAGGCCTTGAGAGCTGACAATTTGTACTAAGTCTGCATTTTGCTTTTGCAAGCTAATGCAGAATGCCGTCAATTCCAAAAGAGTCATTGGTTCCAGTCTGCCCTCTTCTGAAATGGGGATTTGACCTCCCAAGTCAGGTTCATTGGGCAAAGATGAGGACTTAATGATGGTGGGACTGCCTTGGCCAGCATCTAAGCCAGAACCAATAGTCCCAGCCTCATCCAGGTCACCAGCCACACTTGTGGTGGTGGTTCTCTCTGCTTCATGGCTAGGACCACCATAGGAGAACACTCCAGTAGTCCTTTGGCGTTTTATCAACCTATATTCAGGTGGTGTGGAAGATGGTGTGGAAGAATGGGTAGATGTGGGTTGGTTAAGGGGTGTTTGGGATTGTGATGGTTGTGTGTCAGCGTTGGAAATAGGCACATCAACGCCAACATTTGATGTGTCAGCGTCAAAGGGTTCTTGGTCAATTTGCATTTGTTCAGGTGAGGGTAAAGATTCAGGAATGGGTTCAAGTTGTGGTTGAGGGGCAATTTGAGGTTGGGGGTCTGGTTGGGGTTGTGCTGCTGCAATAACAGCAAGCATGGCTGGGGTTAAAGGTAAGTCTCTAAGAGGAGGTGAATTCATCTTTGTAAAAATAGCTTTCTTTTGTTCATGGATCTTATAAACATCATTGTGATTCCTTGAACAATAACCTTGATCATCAAAAATCATTTGCAGAAAACGGGGATAAGCTAAAGTTATTTTTGTCCCCTTGTTTTTACACATCCCTTCAAAAATCATTTTAGAATAGTTATATTTTTGCCCTGTTGCAATGCACACAATAGCACTGGCAATGGATCTATTGATCTCATTGTGTGCAGTACATTTGGGACTCAAACATTGAAGAAGGATGTGGATGAGGTACTTCCAGGCTGGGGGAAATTCCTGCTTATGATACTTATTAAGAGTATCCTCATCAGGAAAAGGATATCCCAAAGCCCTAAGCCCTTGTTCTATTTCATTTATAGGAAGGATGGCTACACCATCAGCATCATCAAGATGCAAGGCCTGGCGTACCAAGGCCTCAATAACCACCCAAGACCTCCCATGAACAATAGAAGTTAATGTGGTCACTCCATTAACTGTTGAGGAACTGACAGTGTTCCAAAACTGCTTAATGTGTGTGACTGGAATAAGTGGTGCATGAGAAAGGGCATACCTTAGAGGGGATGCGTTCAAATACGCCACCATTTGTGTGTATTGAGGAAACAAATCATTATCAGCAACAAGATAAGCAATCATGTTGTGTTGAGACTTGAACCCCAATTCCAATTCTGCTGAGTTAAACATTGGTGCCATTGATGAAAGCTGGTAATTTGAAATTGTAGAAGATGAAGTTGATAAGGGAAAAGTGTTAGACAAGAATTATAGATACCCTGTTTAAAAGTAGGAGCCAATATTATAGGAGATAAAGAATGCATGTGATTGGCCCAAAAATAGGCAAAGATTTTCAAAAACTAATCATGAAAATATTGAAAAAGTTATAAGTTATCTCATGCATTAAATGAAAGTAACAACTCCTAAAATTACGGCTTGAAAATATGTCAAAAAGTAACAACTGGGTAGGTCCCATTGAGTGTCAACGGTCAAAAATAACCTATCAACGCCCAACGGCTATAATCCTGTCAACGTTCGCCTAAAGCCATGTCAGCGTCCAATTTGGTCACAACAACGCTTGGAAAAATCTTGTCAGCGTCCAAAAATAAAATTGTTTTAAAAAGTGAAAAATGACCTTAACAAGTAATTTATCCTAGAGAAGATAACCAAAAGCTGATAATTATTATAGGGCGGCAAGCACTGTCCAGTTATGCACACTTGCATAAGCAAGATAGACATAACAGTCCTCTAGTGTCCCTTGCTAACCAAAATTCTTAACAACAAAGTTACCTTATAAAATCCTTGTTACTCCCAGGTAAATCCCATATCAAAATCATTCCCAAGTCTCCCAACAGACCACAACCAATTCTAGGCCAAAAATGTCTTGGCAGCATGCAAAGTTGATATACTATGCATGCTACAGTGCCTCATGGTTTAGTAAAACTAACCCATACTCACCTGTGGACACAATCTAGAATTGTGATAAGAGTATCATATGGATACCCAAACATCCTAAAGGTTCCTAAAACCTCCCCTTAAACGATGATACAAAAAGTTTGCTAAAATCATGCATGAACATAAAACATTTATGTCAAGATTGGAATGAAACATTCCAACCATCATCCATAAATAAAAACTTGTCCAAATGCTTCTCCATTGATCCATAAGCAACTCTGTATCCAATGGTATACTGCTAACACCATCTGCACATTTAGATTGAAAACCACAAAACTAACATTGTTGCTGACAACGCCCCGATAACACATAACAGCGTTGAAGGAAGCTTTGTCAGCGTTAGACAATTATATTGCTGACAACATTGCAAAAACACTTATCAGTGTTCAAGCAACCTTTGTCAGTGTTAGAAAAATATAGTGGAAAATCTAAATCATCAATAAGACCAATAATAATAATAATGCATCATCCTGTACATACTTTTACAAAAAGAATCCAAAACACATATTAAGTGAGATTAACCATTCCAATACTTGTTACCAAGTATTGAAATCTTCCAGTATCAAAAGGTTTAGTTAATAAATCTGACACATTTTCCTCAGTGTCAACCCTATCTGGTTGTATTAAACCTTTCTCAAAGCAATCTCTTATAAAATGGTGTCTAATTTCTATGTGTTTAGTTTTAGAATGATGTACAGGATTCTTAATGATGCATAAAGTACTATTATTGTCAACAAATATCTTAGTATGCATGAAATTATACCCATAATCCAACAGCTGGTTCTGAATCCACAACACTTGACCACAACATGCTGCTGCAGCCACATACTCTGCTTCAGTTGTAGAATTAGCCACCACTGTTTGTTTCTTGCATTGCCAAGATATTAACCTGCTCCCAAGAAACTGACATCCACCAGTTGTGGATTTCCTATCAAACTTATCACCTCCATAATCACTATCTGAATATGCAATCAGCTCCAATGGTGAATCCTTTGGGTACCACAAACCAAGACTGGGAAAGCATCTTAGGTACCTAAAGATCCTCTTCACAGCATAAAGGTGACATTCTTTGGGAGTCACTTGATGGCGTGCACAAGCACACACAGCAAACATAATGTCAGGTCTGGAGGCAGTAAGATACATCAAGGATCCAATCATGGATCTATAAAGCCTGACATCAACATCTTTCCCATCTCCAATCTTTCCCCAAGGGTGTTCTCTATCCATAGGAGTAGTAGCCCTCTTTTCATGTGGAGAAAATCCAAACTTCTTCAAGATCTCAGAAACATATTTGTCCTGGGAGATGAAGATACCATCCTATTTCTGCTGAACTTGTAAACCAAGAAAGAAGTTCATCTCCCCATAACACTCATCTTGAATTTGTCTGTCATAAGCTTGGAGAAATCCTCACTCATCTTTGGATCAGTAGACCCAAAAATGATATCATCAACATAGACCTGCACAAGCAACACATCCTTGCCTTTCTTCTTTGTAAATAGTGTCTGATCTATGGTGCCCCTCTTGAATCCATTGTCCACCAAATAGGTAGACAAAGTACCATACCATGCTCTAGGGGCTTGATGAAGGCCATACATAGCCTTTTTGACTCTATACACTTTATCTAGATGCTCTGGATCCTCAAAACCAGGAGGTTGCATGACATAAACTTCCTCAACAATGGTGCCATACAAGAAAGCACTCTTGACATCCATTTGATAGACTGTGAAACCCATGCAGGAAGCATAGGCTAGAAAAATCCTAATAGCTTCAATCCTTGCAACTGGTGCAAAGACCTCCTCATAGTCTATCCCTTCCTCTTGTGTATAACCTTGAGCCACTAACCTTGCCTTGTTTCTGACCACAATTCCTCTTTCATCTCTTTTGTTCCTGAGAACCCATCTTGTCCCAATAGGTCTGACATGTCTAGGACAATCAACCAGCTCCCAAACATCCTGAATTGCAAATTGGTGAAGCTCATCCTGCATTGCTTCCACCCAACTTGGTTCTTTGAGAGCATCAAATATTTTCTTGGGTTCTTCTTGTGACAGAAAACATGCAAACAAACATGCTTGTACAAGAGGGGTATCAACCTTCTTGTGTATAAAGGCAATAAATCCACCAAGACCTTGATGGGATCTTCTTGTCTGAACTGGAGTCATAATATCACCAATGATCTGAGATGTGGGGTGATTCTTCATTGTGGAGGTGAGAACCCCTCCTTCAAAAAGTCTGGTGTCCTCAACCTCATGCTCCATGTTGCCAATATCTTCCTCATCAGACTCTCTTTGAGCAACAGGAATCTCTTCATGAACATTGGAAGGTCCACCTTGTTCAAAACTGGAAGAGAAAAGATGCCCATAAGTGTTGTCAACGTTTGAATCTTGATTGTCAGCGGCTGAGCTAACAACGCTTGAAATGTTGTTGTCAACGTCTGAATTGGTCATGTCAGCGCTAGATTTGCCTTTGTCAGCGCCTGAAGAACCATGCATGTTTGTATCTGGTGGTATTTGGAAACCACCATTATCTTGTCCAGCAGCAGCAGCAGCAGCAAAAGCATCTGTCCAAATGGGAATTGTGACATATTCAAATGTAGGAGATGCCTTTTCTGCTTGTGATCCAACCCTCTCATTGACCTGTGTACCTGAAACATCAACAACTTGTTCCTCCACAACATTTGAAGTTACCTTCACAATGTCTGGATTAGTGACAGGCATATAATTTAAAGTTCTAGATAAGGGTTCCAAATCAAACAACCAATTAGGACCACTTTCAGGATCACTAGGTTTATTCTCTAAGAACCTAACATGTACTCTCTCAACTATCCGTTTGTCCTCCTTAAGATAAACCTTATAACCCTTGCTCTGCACTGAATACCCCATGAAGATACCTTCATCACCTTTTGCACTAAATTTCCCTAAGGCATCACTAGTGTCCAAGACTACTACATGACATCCAAAAGGTCTGAGAAAACCAATATTAGGTTTTCTCCCCCAAAGTAACTCATAAGGTGTTTTGTTCTGAATTTTGTTAACCAATGCTCTATTTTGCACATAGCATGCTGTATTAACAGCCTCAGCCCAAAAGGCTATTGGAAAGTGAGCATCAGCCAACATTGTTCTGGCTGCTTCAATTAGGGTTCTATTTTTCCTTTCAGCAACCCCATTTTGTTGTGGGGTTCTAGCAATGCTAAATTGCCTAGTAATTCCTTTCCTGGCACAAAAATCATCTAGCTTCTTGTTCCTAAATTCTCCACCATTATCACTCCTAAGAATTTTAACCTCATTTCCAGACCCTTTCTCAATCTAAGTGATAAAATCAATAAGAACATCAGCTGTGTCACTCTTCATAGCTAGAAAGAATGTCCAAGTAAACCTAGAAAAGTCATCTGTGACAACAAAACAATATGACTTGCCATTCAAACTTTCTATATTTGTTGGACCAAAGAGGTCCATGTGAAGCATATGAAGAGGTCTGGAACTAGTATGCACCTGCTTGGACTTGAATGAGACCTTGTGCTGTTTGCCTTTAAGACATGCAACACAAGAGTGGTCATTGTGGAAAGCCTTCTCAGGCAAACCATCAACTAAGCCAAGCCTCACAAGTCTATTTATATTTTTAAAGTTTATGTGCCCTAGTCTCCTGTGGCACAAATTACTTTCATCTACTGAGGCCTTAGCATAAAAACAAGACATATTTGCATTCATTTTAATCCCATTTAAATTCACATTATATATGTCCTTATGCCTAGGTGTTCTATAATCAATATATTTCTCATCAGGGATCTTAAAATCCTTGCTTAACACCAAGCACTCAGTATCAGTGAAAAGAACCTTATTTTTGTTATCACAAACTTGTGATACACTAAACAGATTATAATCCAGTTCTTTTACCAGGAAGACGTTCTCAAAACGCAGATTATTGGTGAGAAGAGTTCCTTTGCCTGTAATTGTGCCATAGCCCCCTCCAAAGTATACCTTATCACCATCTTTAATAGGAGTGAAGTTCGTCAGATAGTCTTCCTTTCCTGTCATGTGCCTTGAGCATCCACTATCCCAATATCCATAATCATTGATCTGTCTTTGAATGCCCTGCACATAAAGAAAACAAATTAGTTTTCTTTGGGAACCCAAGTCTCAGAAGACTTGGATTCATCTGGTTGTTCAATAAAAACAGACTTAGTTCTCACAACAACCCCATTCTCATCCTTTTTAGGATGAAATACCCAGTTAACCCCAATAGGTTTTGTAATGACCTTTGAAATGTAATTAAATCTATTGCAAGTCATTGAAATTCCATTATCATTAGGGTTTTGATCTTTCTTGGGTCTCCATGTTAAGCTTGAAGAAGCTTTAGACCTCTTACCTTGTGGCTGCAAATATTTAGGTCTGGTCACGTTTCTGTCAGCGTTGGATTTTGTCCTGTCAGCGCTGAAATTACCCTTGTCAGCGTTGAACCTAGGGTTTGCTACAGGAACCCATTGCCTATTTGACCAGGTGTTTGTCTTTTGAAAAGGTCTTTGTCCATGAGTGGTAGACCTTCTAGAAAAGAATGGGGCAGGTCTAATCACTTGTGGACTTTGCTGCACACAAGGTTTGGATCTGACAACGTTTGACTTCCTAACAACGTTGACTTTCTTCCTATCAGCGCTGAAATTGTTCCTATCAGCGCTGGCTTTGGGAGCGTTGACACACTTGTATGCCAAATGTGAAAAGCTGCCACAAGTATAACAGGCTTTCTTAGACACAACTTTAGGTCTAGTAGAGAAGAAACCTGTTCCATGATTGCTAACTTGGCTCTTGGGTGACCTATTATTCCTATACATCTCTGCATATTTAATGGTAGGTCTTCTAACAGTGTTGGAGCCTAGGTCAACAGCTTTACCAGTGATTGGGTGAGTAACCTTAATGGGTGGTGATTCATTGAGACTTTCACATAGCAAACCTCCCTTAACAAATAAAGTAGGGTTAGCTTTCTTCCACTCATTTAGGTCACTCAGTTTTTGTTGATACTCTTCCACTGGAGTGACAACTCTTGGTGGAGGAATGAATTCCTCTTCTTGGCATTTTGGTATACCAGTCCAAGATAAATCCTTTCTAAGGACACCATAGAAGTCACCAGCTGGTGGTGGAACCAGAGAGTAATCATTCATCCCAATCCCAGTCATGTCCTTAGGATCCCTTTGTTTAGCTACACAGTCTCCTAGGGTTTGGGTGGCTCTATCAAATCTTTGAATCTTGAGGTCAACATTATCTTTATTCTTAATGGCCTCATCTAACTTAGCCTATAGGTCTCTATTGACCTTTGTCATGATATTTCTAATATCCATACTACCCTCTAGCTCATGTTTTAAGATATTTATCTTATCTTTTAGGTCAAATTCCATTTTCTTGTATTCAGAAACGGTTTTCTCAGTTTCAGTAAGAGCTAGTTGGTAATTGGACAATTTACACCTTTCAGTGCTCATATCATCTTTTAGTTTTAACACCTCTTTATTAAGTCTATCAGTGTTTAACCTACAACCTTTGCTACAAAAAGCATCATCATATACCTCATTATCAGATGAAGAGGAGGAGTGTGCCATGAGAGCATATTCAACATGCTCTTCATCTTCAATATCAGCAACCAAAGCTTTATCCTATTCAGCATTCTTAGCCAGATAGCTCCAATCCCATCCTGTGCCATCAATTCCTTGAACTGCAACCATAGCTTTGGAATCCTGAGCTTTAACAATCTGACTTGAGGGTTTACCAGCATCAGATCTTCTAGGAGATCTGCATTCCCTCATGAAGTGCCCCATACGATGACAGTTGTAGCATTCAACTTTGGATTTATCAAATCCAGTTGTGTCTTTAGCATTGAAGGTCATCTTCTTCTTGAACCTTCTATTCCACCTATTTGCTCTTATACTAGCAAGAGCCATGTTCCATTTGATGTCCATCTCTTCCAAGTGCTCATCACTTATCTGCTCAAGATCCTCATATGTAATCACTGAACCATTGGGCAAAGAAGCAATGTAAGCACACACAGTATCCAAATCCAAACCAGCAGGTTTAACTCTTGGGGAGTCATTCATGAATGTGTCAGCGTCTGAAAAGGAGACGTTGACAGGACTTGTTCCAGCGCTGACATATGATGATCCAGTAACTGGATGCATATAAGAGTCCTTTTGATTGAATTGACCTTCACTATGAGAGAAGAAGGCCATGTTGTTGGTGGAAGATTTGCTTCCATGATCTGAAAGAGTTTCATCTTCCAACAGTCTTAGTTTGTTGTAGATGTCATCAAACGAGGAGCTCTTGTAAGTATTATTGGCAAGAATAGATCTTGCCTCAATCTTCCATGCCTCACCAAGACTTTTCAGAAAGGTAGCATTGGTGTCAACATCACCAACTTGTGTCCCCATGAAGGACAATTTGCTTGTGATGTCAAGCAATCTGCTTCTCACACTACTCAGTTTCTCATTGGGCTGAGCTTTGAAGACAGCATAATCATGCAAAAGTTGCTTTTTCTTTTCTTCCTTAGTGTCTGCATTGCCACCATATGCAACTTCAAGTGCTTCCCAAAGATCCTTAGCAGATTCATAGCCTCTATATTTGTGCTGGTTTTCTTGTCCCAAAGAGACTTTTAGAATATTTAGGGCTTTCATGTCAACCCTTTTCTTTGCAATATCTTCAGCACCTACAGCTCTACCATCTCCAGGTTTTTCTTTCTTATCCTCTTCAGGGCATCCTTCAACAGCTGTTCTTTGACTAATGGCATCAAGAATCTTTTGAGCCTTATTGAATGAGTTTCCATATTCAATAATCTCCCAGAGTGTGTAGTCATAGATCCCCAGATATTGTTCAAAGTTGAACTTCCATAAGTCAAAGTGGGTTGCATCAAGCATGGGAATCTTGATGTTTGGTAAGGCTGAGGAGGATGAGGTTATTGCTTCAGACATGATTTTGTTAGGGTTTTTGTGTTTTTAGGGTTTCTGAGAAAATTAGGGTTTTGGTGTTCGTGTATGATTCTGGTGTTCTTCAAAGATCAAAAGTTCCTCAACAAGCTCTGATACCACTTGTTGATCCCAAACTAAGATCGATTAGCTTTGTGTATACGAGATTAGATCAAGTATAGCACGTAGAGAAACCTTTGTATATGCTTTGTGAATCTAAGTGTTATGCGGAATTTAACACTTAAACAAGAACACACAAGATATAAACAAACTTTCACTTTGATTATCAATGTCGAACTTGCTTACAATGAAAGATGTTTATAAACGAATACTTATGTAAAACTTGATATCGAACATTAACCTAAAGGCCTTCTTTTATAGACTAAGAAGCCTTGTACAATAAGCTACGTATCAACTATTCTAGGTAAAGATAAACATAGAAAATACATTGTCGTTTCTATCCTTACTAGAAGTATTCTAGAATATAATAAACGTGTAGCTTATATCTTTCATCAGTGCTTGTCTTCAATCTGTCAACGCTTGACTTTAACTTGTCAACGCTTGAGCTGTCAGCGCTTGCTTTGTTCCTGTCAACGCTTGTTTTGTTCTTGTCAGCGCTCAAGTGATTTGGCCTTAATTTATTCCCAACAATTAGGACATTGTGCACGTTGTTTAAATCTTGCTAAGGAAAAGACAACTAACGAGATTCCTATTTTAATATTGGAAAAAAATATATATATATATAAAATAGAGAATTAAAAGAGTTTAGGATAGAACCGGATGAATGGAAACACGGGTCGGGTCGTCAAAAATCATCAAGAGTGGATCACTGAGCGCTCGAATCCCTGAATATGAGAAGAGAGGAAATAGCAAACACCAACGGGTCTCCCCTACACTTATGATAAAGATAGCTAAAAGATAGATACATGGGTTGCCTCCCAAGAAGCGCTTGATTTTTATTAACCGAGTCGTGAGCCTGACTCGACCTTGATTAGCATAGGAAGAAGCATGAAACACATCCACCGGGATCAAATACATAGTTTTCGTCCATCAAATAGCACAAGCTTAAGGCGAACAAGGCAAGCCAAAGAAGAGTAGGCAAGGTTCCCTTAAGCAAAGATGGAGCACGGTGGTAGAAAGGGTGCGGAGGTGCAAGCATGTTTCCAGTAGTTCCAAAAATCTTTCCTTTTATTTCATCAGATGGATACTGAGATGGCTGAAGAATATCGATACCGGGGTCGAAAACATTTTCCTTTAGGGGAAAATAGCACTCAGGCTCAGCAGAATTTGAAGATGATCCGCGAAGAAAATGCACAACCTCGTCCTCAGAAGGTGGACAAAGAGGTGTCAAATCATAGTGATGCAGATGTTGGTGTCGTCCGGTTGCTTCTCCGTTGAAAGAATTTTCTTCAAATCCGTAGAAGGATCAAGACCATAATCATCAAAGTCTAAAGGAGGAGCATCACTCTCATGAGGGAAGTATGTATTGAGAAAAGTAGAGAAGTCTTCCTCAAATGAGTAATCATCCAAAGTAGGATTAAGCATGGATGGCGGAGGATCTTCATCATGCGAAGAATCACTCGAAAGAGTATCAGCCTCATCAAAATCATCATAAGTGGGCATGTCGAGATACTCGGAAGTAAAGTCATCATAATCATCCCCATCGAAGCTAGAATCATCATCATAAGCATCATAGATCGGTGAAGAATCATATATGGGTGAAGGTTCCAAATTGGGGAGAGAATCATCCACATCATCTTGAAACAGTGGATTATCAAGGCAAGAATCGAATAGAGGATTGTTGTAGACCACAAAATAATCAAGCACATTAATCATATTCGCTGATTCTCTTCCATAGGATTTGCTTGTAAGCTTCCCCATTTCAAAAACTTGTGCATCATCCCCGACTCTTAAGATAAGTTCACACTTATCCACATCTATTAAAGCTCTACCGGTTCTCAAAAATGGGCGTCCAAGTATTAACGGAATACGAGGGTCCATTTCATAATCAACAACGACGAAGTCGACCGGAAAAGTGAATGTGCCAACTTTAATGAATACATCTTCGGCGATACCAACGGGGTAAGCGAGAGTGCGATTGGCTAGCTCAAGAGTCATCTTTGTGGGAGTAAGGTCGGGCAATGATAACTTTTTCCAGACACTTAAAGGCATCAAATTTATACTTGCCCCGAGATCGGCTAAGGCAGTAAATTTGTCGGTTTGGTTAAAAGTACAAGGGAGCACAAAACGACCGGGATCTCCAAGTTTCTCCGGAAGTTCTTTAAGAAGGACGGCAGAACAATTTTCATTCAATCGAGTATTAACAAACTCGGCCATCTTCTCCTTCTTGCTAAGCAATTCCTTAAACATCTTGACAAATTTAGGCATTTGTGCTAGAGCTTCAACAAGGCTAAAAGTGACGGTCATTTCTGAAACTTTCTTCAAATAGTTTGACACTTGGCCTTGTCTAAGCGAGATGGATAAGGAATCTTAGGTTTATAGGTGGAAGGTGTAGGTGAAGGTTGAGATGTTGAAGGGTTACAGGTGGAAGGTGGGGTTGGTGGAGGAATCGTCTTGGGTACTTCATCATGATGAGGCGGAGACGGTAATGGTGTACTAATACTAGGTGTAGGAGTAGTAGGGATAAATGGTGGTGGAGGAGGTGTAGATGATGGGGACGGGATAGGTGGTCCTACTAAAGTAACTCCACTCCGGGTAGTAATAGCACTCACATTTGCTCGCGGGTTGGTGACGGTGTTTGAAGGTAGAGAACTCGAAGTAGAGGGTTGAGTGGTTGGTAAGAAACTAGCCAGCATATTCTTCAAATCATTCGTTTGATTGCTGAAGAAGGATTGTATATCATTTCAAAGCTCGGATCTAATGTCATTTCCTTGCTTGGTGATATCCCCTTTCAAATTGATAATTTGGCTCTGCAGATTCTTAATTTGCTCTCCTTGGGTTCTCATCAAAGCTTCAACATCTTGATTGATGGGTGGGGCTTGTTGAGCGGATGGGTGATAAGGATTAGAAGCTCTAGGTGGGATTTGGTTGCTTCTATTGTAGTTGTTGTTGGGGTTTTGGTTTTGAGGAGAAAAACCGGGTGAAAGGTAGTTGTTGGACCGGTAACTTAGCAAATTTCGATCCCCTTGAGGTCGGGCTTGGTAATTTTCCAGTGAATAATTACCATAAGCCGCATACACGTTTTCCGGATTTCCTTGAGTAGAAGGACAATCAGTGTATGAGTGAGGACCGCCGCATGTCTCACAAGGATGGGCTACCGCTTTAACTTGTTGTTGGTTTGTAGCGAGAAGCAAGATATTTTTGTTCATTTCGGCCATCATGCGGGTGAATTCGGTCAAGTCGCGGTTTGCTGAAGTAGAAGAAACATTGACTCTCGGGTTGTTCCTTGAGGAAGCGGAGGAATCCCAGTTTTTGTGATGAGTAGTCATGTTCTCAATAAGCTCTCTACACTCCTCGGGTCTCCTTTTCATAAATGTGCCACCGGCGGCTGCATTAATCGTATCACGATCACGAAAAGTCAAACCGTTGTAGAAAGTATCAATTAAGGTCACAGGGAGCATGTTGTGGTTTGGACATCGATCGATCAAAACATTATATCTTTCCCAAGCATCAAAGAGAGATTCATCGGGTTCTTGCATGAAACCGTTGATTTGATTGCGAAGGCTCGTGACCATGGATGGTGAAAAGTAGCGCGACAAAAAGCGTTGAGTCATGTCATCCCAAGTATGAATGGAATTCTTTGGAAGACGATCAAACCATTTCTCGGAGTGGTGTGATAAAGTATGTGGGAAGAGTTGAAGGCGAAGAACATCCATTGTAGCACCGGGCAACTTCATGCTTTGAGTGATAGTAATGAATTTGTCGAGGTGTTTGTTGGCATCATCATCAGGCATTCCGGCGAATGGATTAGTTTGCACTTGCTGAATCATGTGATGCTTCAATGAAAACTCCGGAGCCGTGATTTGCATCGGCGCAATCGGTCCTCCTCGGCCAAACATTATGGGTTGACAAAGCTCCTCCATTGTCCGAAGATCGGGCTGTGGAAGAACATTGTTGTTATTATTATTGAGGTGCGGTTGATTATTGTTATTGTTCACACCTGCCATAGCTAAATCTTCAGGAGTCTCGGGCTCTTGATAAGTAGAAGATCTAGTACGCATACACCTGCAAAGGCAAAATAAAACAATACCAAACACAAAGAGAATATATATACACTATAAAGAAAAATAAAATCTTTTTGGATTTTTGAAAATTATTAATTTTTATGGATTTTTAACAATTTTTTAAATTTTTATGGGTTTTTTTTTTGAAATTTTTGAGCAAGAAAAATAACGCTCACGAATGAACGGATCACAAAAAGCAACGCGTCTCTCACAGAAAACCGTTAATCTTCACGAAAAGAGCCGGCAGCGGCGCCATTTGATACAAGGTTTTTGGCCAGGTATAAAAGTTCGTTATAGTGGTCTAATCGAATTGATAACTGGATTAAAGTGTGACTCAGCTGTCTTTTGGTGAAACAAATGTTGTGTCATTGAAGTGAAATTAAAAAGGTGCACAAAATTTAAAAGTAAAAGCAGGTAAAATAAATGACAAGAATTTAAAGCGTGACGAAAAGTAAATGGCACTAAACGTAAATAACGCAAACTTAAAACTATCTAAAAGGCAAACTTAAAACGCAACTAAAACTTAAAACTAAGGCAAGGCTTAAAATAAATCTAAGGCAAGTGATAGGTGTGAAAACACCCATCCTTTTTACCACTTAATTGCAATAATAACCGAGCCAAAACGTGTATTTTATGTCATTTATGTTGGAATTATGCGTGGTTTGTGTTTTTGTTGTGATTTAGGACGAAAAGTTGAAAAGTGGAGAAAACACGACATTCACGGGCTTTTATCGAAGAAAAAGACGAAAGATGAAGTCGAAAGATCAAGAGTGGAAAAAGAACGGAATCCAAGACCAATTCTAAAGATTTATCGAAGAAAAAGTCAAAGGACGGAAGTTTACTAAAAAGCCGAAGAACTCGAGTCTTATTTATAAAGAAAAATCAAGACGAGTTAAAGAAATCCCAAGACAAAGTCCAAGATTAACAAAAGATAAAGAAGAAAAGGACTTAAGTGTGCAATTAAGGCAAAGAGGAAAGAGGGAGGAAGCTTCCTAAGCTCCTCCCTAATCACCCATATATATAGTTTTAGCTAGTTTCATTTTCATGTTGTTGGTGGCTTGACAAGCCACACTTCCACCATTTTCATTTCTTGTCATTTAATTTCTTGTAATTTAATTTCATGTTATGCACTTTTAATTTCTTCAATTCAAGTAAGTCTTTTTATTTTGGAATCTTTTCTTTTAATCAAGTTCTTATCTTTAATCATCTTCTTCTCCCTTTCTTACTTTGCTTCTCTTTGATTCATGTTCATCCTTGATTTGTTTTCATCTTAATGCTTATTTGATCTAAAGTTTTCTTAAAAAGTTCATCTTTTTAAAAGTTTGATTTGAAAGTTTGCTTATTTTTAAGTTTGATAAGTTGTTATTCATGCTTATTAAGTCAATTTCGATTTAGATTCGTGCAAGTTTTAGTTTGAGCTTATTAACCATAGCTTATTGCTTTTGCTTAATTTTCGGATCAAAAAGTTAGATCGGAAAGGGTAAACCCCTTTCCAATCACGTATTCCAATCACCTTGATTGGAAAAGGGTTTTACATTCCAATCAACATTCTAATCAACATTCCAATCAGCATTCCAATCAACATTCCAATCAGCATTCCAATCAACATTCCAATCAGCATTCCTTTTACATTCCAATCAGCATTCCAATCAGCATTCCAATCAACATTCCAATCAGCATTCCAATCAACATTCCAATCAGCATTCTAATCAACATTCCAATCAGCATTCCAATCAACATTACAATCAGCATTCCAATCAACATTCCAATTAGCATTCCTATTAGCATTCCAATCAGCATTCCTATCAGCATTCCTATCAGCATTCCTTTTAGCATTCCTTTCAGCATTCCTTTTACTTATCGCAATTTACATTTTCATTTTACTTAGTAATAGATAACCAAACCATTTTCATTTCCACCAAGAACAATTGAGTCGCACTTTGAACCGGAAATCAATTCGAGAAGATACCGAGAAAACGAACTTTTAAACAAGTAAAATCATAACATTAAAATGGCGCCGCTGCCGGCTCTTTTCGTGAAGATTAACGGTTTTTTGTGAGAGACGCGTTGGATTTTGGGATCCGTTCACTCGTGAACGTTATTTCTCGTGTCAAAAATTTTCAAAAATCCTAAAAAATAAAAAAAATTTAAAAAATCCAAAAACATTTGAAAAATCATAAAAAGCATTTCTTTTTCAAAGTTTTGCACCAAAAATATTCTTCTTGCTTATCTATCTTTCTTTATGGATTTTTATGTCCATTGCGTCCGGTGTGGGAAACAATTATCTGGGAACAACTCTTGTCAATGGTGTACATGTGAGCGGTGCGGAAACGATATCGACAACACACAATTCGGATTTTGTCCCTTGTGCAACTCGACTAATTCATTCTTTTTGAACCCACCTCCTGTTCCCCCGTGCATCTATTGTGGAAGCGATTCTCATTGGCATGTTTCGTGCCCGGTTCGATACCCGTATGGTCACGGGCAAGAACCGGGGTACAATTATGACAATGATAATAGCTATCCACAAGACGCACCTGATTTTTCTCCATACCTGGTTTGCAACAACTGTGGGGGTCCTCACGATACTTATTATTGTCAACCAATGAATTATTATGAGCAAAATCCGTGTCCTCGGTTTTCTTCACCAATGGATTATTATGAACCAAACCCGGTTTCTAATTCTTCCCAACCGATGAACTACTATGAGCCACAACCATGCTATAATTCAGGTTTTCAACACTTTGAGCCCCCACATCACACCCTCAATCATCAATCCTCTCAGCAAATTAATCTTGACCCACAACGCACTACTTTGAATGACGAACTACACTCCATCATTCTGCAACTTCAAGAAGCCGTTGTTCTTACAAAAGAAGCATGGGCGGAGGAAAAGCGACTGCAACAAGAGCAAGTATCTAATCTTAGTGATTATACCCCTCCGCTTGTGCGTCAATACTATTATGATGATGATGACGATGATGTTGTATGCACTTTCAACACATCTTCTGAAGTTACTGCTCCTACTGTCGATGTTCCTACTGCATCTAAGGATCTAGATTCGTTGAATGAGCTTAGTGATGTTGGTCTCGACAAAGTATTGGATGATGAGGTTTGTGACTTACCTGCTATGGAGCCTGAGGACGACGTTGCTCTTACGGAAGAGGTCGATCCTAGTGATGACGATTCTTCTCTCTGCTATGAGAATTTCACTTTTGAAATTTCTCAATCTCCACCGGGAGATGCAGACGATGACGATTTATTCTCTTCGGTTTACGAGAAGTTCACCGATGAACATGATCTTGTGGATAAGGTGGAAGACGTGCTTCTTTGCGATAGATTACGGAAAGTTCATCTTCTTATTGCTCAAATCGAAGAGTTAACTTCTCCTTCTCTTTCCAAGTCTTTACCTCCATCTATCCCTCCCGTTGAAGATAATGACCCATTGTTGGAAGAAATCGATATCCACTCCATCCCTCCAGGTATTGATGATTCTGACACGGAGGGGGACATTATTTTTGATAATTTGCTGCAGGAAGATATTGTCCCAAGTCCCCCTCCCGAGCACCTTTCATCCTCCCCTTTAGCCACTATTTTGGAGGATGAGTGCTTTGACCCGGGAGGTGACATTGATTATGCTATGCTTGATAACAATACGGCTTTGCCGCTTGCTCAGCATCCATTGTCTTTGGGGGAGGACAATGTGCTTACTTTACCCACCCCACCTCCCGTGGATCTTGATTTCACATACTTTATGTATGTTGAAAGGACCTTTCTCCCATTCAAGACTTATCCCCCCGCCTCTCCTTTGTTAATGTCCTCCGGGAATGAGGACAAGGTCTTTGATCCCGGTATCACATTCGAGGCTTCCCTATGGACTATTTAATTCGGGGACGAGTCAGGCTCGTGACTCGGTTAACAAAAACAAGCGCTTTTTGGGAGGCAACCCAATTATCTATCTATTTTCACCATAAGTGTAGGGGGAGCCCCTGGTGTTTCTTGCTTTCTTTCTTATCATGTGCAGGGATTAGAGCTTCAAAGACACACTCTTGATGACTTTTGACGAACCGTGATTCTGTGTTCCCTTCTTCCCGGTTCTATCCTAAACTCTTTTCGATTCAATATTTTATATTTCTCAATATTAAAATAGGAATCTCTTTAGTTGTCCCTTTCTTAGAAAGATTTAAACAAAGTGCACAATGTCCTAAGTGTAGGGGAGTTTACTCCCGCATGCTTAAACATTGAGGACAATGTTTATATTAAGTGTAGGGGGGGACTTCTATCTAAGTTGAGTGGTCTTTTCCTTGTATTTGTCCTCATTTTAACCGGAAAATCAATTTTTCGACACAAAATTTTTGATCTATTTTGGCCTATTAGTTTTTACCTTTGTATAGTTATTTTCTTTCCTTATTAGAATAAATTTTTAATAAAGTGGTTTTAATTTTCAAATGTTGTGAATATTTTGACTCAACCCGAGTTTACTTATCTAAGTTTACTCTAGCTAGTATCCTTAACGTGTTTAAGTCAAGTTTTGCTAGGCTTTTATATAGGGAGCTATAAAACGCGAAAGTCTTAACTCTCACGGGTAAAGAACAAGAACTTTTCGCAAGTTCATATAGTTGATCCTAGAGAGTCGTTTATCAAGGGAACTTTAAAACGCGATTTCGAAACTTGAAAAAGTCTAAGAATTTGCAAGATCCTATAGGTGACTCGAAAACCCAAAACTTTGATTTAATAGGCTAAGCATCCACGAGTCTCATTCCTTGAGATTTTAAACTGTGGAGGACGAGAGATGATAGAGCCAATTATAAGTTCGGTATTCTTTCGTGAATTTATGTGAGTTAATTATGAGCCTATTCTCCCATCGCTTGTTAATAAATTTATCTGCAATAAATAAGGTTGTACGATTTAAAAGGTTACTTAGCTTCTAGCCCAAGATCGTTTAAAAGTTGCTCGGTATGGATTAGAGTTCATAGCCAAGGCATAACTTATTGAAGCGGGATGCGAAGATTGGCGAGTCCGAAAAGGCCCTAACAAGGCATGAGGGCTACATTTTGTTGCTAAAGATCCAAAAGTGATGTGAAGAATCATTTATCAAAAATCAATATGAAGGATCGAGACACACGACGAAAAGCAAAAATTCCCCAAAAGTCATGGAGAAGTGCATCCGAAAAGACCCTAGCAAGGTATGAGGATAAATAGATCCAACTCATAAAAGGAAGCGGATCGTTGTATATCAAAGTCCAAAATAAAGATTGGAGAAAAATGAAGAAGTCGTGGTCCATATATGAAGAATCTCTCAAAATTTCAAGTGAAGAAATTCCTATTATGAAGAGAAGACCATTATTTCATGAACGTCTCTCAAGATTTGAAGTATGAAGTCGCTGCCAAATATCGGTCCGAGAAAGGTCTCAAATCGCGAAGCGAGTTATGCCAAGATATGAACTTTTTGAGGTCCCGAGAAGCAGTTTTAAAAGATTTTATCCTTTAGCTAACTATTGATTAAATCGTTCACTTTATTTTCAGCCTAAATAACTATCGAAATAAGTCAACAATGCATCCTCGTGATCATTCAAGACAAACATAAAATATAAGAGATACACCTAGGAATAAGGGAGTCTAAGTGAATAATTGGCCCACATGAGTTCGTGTTAGTTTACTAACTTATAACAACAATGATCTCGTTTTTAAGCTTGGTTTAGAGAAAGTGAAAACTTTAGGATGATGATCAGTCACGTCATTTCCAAAACCCAAGGTATGTTTTTAATTTCTTTACTTTGAATGTTTATAATTTTCTATCTCTTTAATAAAGGCCAACGTGGATTGATTATGATGAAAAGTGTAAACTTGCTTTGTAACTAATGCATTGCATGAGGACATTGCAATGCTTAAGTGTAGGGGATTTGATAGGTGTGAAAACACCCATCCTTTTTACCACTTAATTGCAATAATAACCGAGCCAAAACGTGTATTTTATGTCATTTATGTCGGAATTATGCGTGGTTTGTGTTTTTGTTGTGATTTAGGACGAAAAGGTGAAAAGTGGAGAAAACACGGCATTCACGGGCTTTTATCGAAGAAAAAGACGAAAGATGAAGTCGAAAGATCAAGAGTGGAAAAAGAACGGAAGTCGAAGACCAATTCTGAAGATTTATCGAAGAAAAAGTCAAAGGACGGAAGTTTACTAAAAAGCCGAAGAACTCGAGTCTTATTTATAAAGAAAAATCAAGACGAGTTAAAGAAATCCCAAGACAAAGTCCAAGATTAACAAAAGATAAAGAAGAAAAGGACTTAAGTGTGCAATTAAGGAAAAGAGGAAAGAGGGGAGGAAGCTTCCTAAGCTCCTCCCTAATCACCGCTATATATTGTTTTAGCTAGTTTCATTTTCATGTTGTTGGTGGCTTGACAAGCCACACTTCCACCATTTTCATTTCTTGTCATTTAATTTCTTGCAATTTAATTTCATGTTATGCACTTTTAATTTCTTCAATTCAAGTAAGTCTTTTTATTTTGGAATCTTTTCTTTTAATCAAGTTCTTATCTTTAATCATCTTCTTCTCCCTTTCTTACTTTGCTTCTGATATTAGGTTTTTTTGTATGGGTTCTAATTTCTCGGAATCCTCTCGAATTGATCTCGGTCTTTAGTGGAATGATTGTTCTTGGTTACTAAATAAAAGGGTTTGGTTTTCTAATCTAATAAAAAGTGGAAATAAAAATTTAAATCAAAGATAATTAATTTAATGATGATTAATAAAAACTTGAATTTTAAACTTGAATTTAAATTAGAATTAAGATTAAAATAAAATTAAAATTAAATCAAGGAAACAGTAAAGAAATGGTAAAGAAACAGTAAAACTTTAAAATACCCAAAAGATAACTGATTCGGAAGTTACTGTTCATTCGGAAGTTAAGCTTCATTCGGAACTTTGTGCTTGGTTCGGAACTTTTGGATTCATCCGGAACTTATCCTTCATTCGGAAGTTGTAGACTCACTCGGAAGTTTCTGATTCGGAACTTTTACACTCATCCGGAACTTACTGATTCGGAAGTTTTGGACTTCCGAATGAAGTCCCTTGATTCGAAACTTACTGGTTCGGAAGTCTTTGGTTCGGAAGTCTGAAAATCGGTTTGGAACTTATGGATTGGTTCGGAAGTTTTTAAGAAAACTGGTTCGGAACTTTTAATAGACAAACTGATTCGGAACTTTTGCTTCGTTCGGAAGTTTAAGCTTCATCCGGAACTTTTGCTTGATTCGGAAGTTCAAGCTTCATTCGGAACTTTTAATTTGGTTCGGAAGTCTGGAAACCCAGAAACAGTTAAAATACCGAAGAACAAGGAAAAACGATTTAATCCAAAAATCACCAAATTTTTACCAAAAAACTAAAATAAATCAATCACAAAGCATCTACTAACCATAAACTACTAATCCCATCAACAAAAACACAAATCCCATCAACTTTTGAAGATCAAATCAAGAAAAATAAAAACTTAAGAACTTGAAGATAAAGATGAAGATGAACAAGATTAAATGGAAAGATTAAACAAGACTTTGTATTGAATGATTAATGTTTCAACAAGATCAAACAAGAATTAAAATAACAAGATTTGGAAAACAAAGATTAAAATCACCAATCACCCTAGTGGTGATGGTGATGAAACGGAACAGAGAGAAAGAGTGGGGAAGAAGAAAAACTAAAAAACTAGTCTAAATGTGTGAGGGGAGGGCTATTTATAGCCTTGTCTTTTGGTTGGTGAGTGGGCTTTCTCCCGTTCTTCTTGTCTTTTCGTCTTTTCAGAAAAGTTTCCGTTTTCAATTCTGATTCGGGATTTGTCGTCGATTAAATTCAACTCGTCTTTTAATTTCTTCGTTTAATAGACTTGAGTTTCTTCGACTTATATAAATCTTCCATCTTTGGTCCTTTTCTTCGATAAATCTTCGAATAGGCCCAGTGACTTCAAATCTTTTGCATCTCTTGGACAATAGACTTTATCTCGAGTCTTTTTCTTCAGTAAAACCCGTGCAATCCCATGTTTTCTTCAATATTCATCCGGTTGACTCTGAAAACATAACAAACACAAAAACCACGCATAATTCCAAACAAATGATATTAAATACATGTTTTGGTCTCGTTTTAGCCCGAATTAAGTGGTAAAAGGATGGGTGTTTACACACCTATCAAATCCCCTACACTTAACCATTGCCATGCCCTCATGCAATGCTTAGTGATAAAGCAAGCTTACACTTTTCTCATAATTAATCAACCTTGGCCTTATTTAAATTCTACTAAACAAAAATTAAAGAAATAAAACTTCAAAGGTAGCAAGGGATAGAAAACCATTTTCACTTGAAAATAGCTACATGGAAATAACTTGCAAAGAAATCGATGACTTACATTAGGGCTTTGGTGCTGCGAAGATTTATCACCCTCAAGTTTCACGTTCCCCAAACTAAGCTTAAAAACGAGATCATTGTTATTATAAGTTAGCAATTCAAACACTTACACACATGGCTTAATTAAATGCTTAAACTCCCTTATTCCTAGGTGTATCTCTTATCTTTTATTTTTGTATTAGAATGATCATGAAGATGCATTTTTGGACTTATTTCGATAGTTTATTAGGGCTGAAAGCAAAGTAGGACGATTTGATCAATAGTTAGCTAAAGGACAAAATCTCTTAAAACTGCTTCTCGGGATATCAAAAAGTTCATATCTTGGCATAACTTGGTTCACGATTTGAGACCTTTCTCGGGCCGATATTTGGCATGTACTTCATACTTCATATCTTCGAGAGACGTTCTTGAGATAATGGTCTTCTCATCATAATAGAGTTTCTTCACTTGGAGACTTTTGAGGGGTACTCCAACTTTGTTGACCACGACTTCATGATTATTTCTTCAATCTCTAATTGGGATTTTGAGATACAACGATCCGCCTCCTTTTCGGACTTGGATCTATTTATCCTCATACCTTGTTAGGGTCTTTTCGGATAGACTTCTCCATGATCTTTATGGGAGTTGATTGCTTTTCGTCGTGAGTCTTGATCCTTCATATTGACTTTAGGAATAATGCTTTTCACATCACTTTGGATCTTCAGCAATAAAATGGAATCCTCATGCCTTGTTAGGGCCTTTTCGGACTCGCCAATCTTCGCGCCCCGCTTCATAAGTTATGCCTTGGCTATGAACTCTTATCATTACCGAGCAACTTTTAAACGATCTTGGGCTAGAAGCTAAGTAACTTTTCAAATCGTACGACCTTACTTATTGCAGATAAATTATTAGCAAGTGATGGGAGAATAGGCAAATAATTACACCAAGTGAGCTTGTGCAAGAATACCGACTTATAATTGACTCTATCATTTCTCGTCCTTGTGGTTCCCTATTGATCGTTAGACTCAATGGTTATGAACCATTATATCTAGGTTGATCATCGTTCATATGATAACATAGCGGAAAAGAACAATGATCATAACAAGGTGTTTAGGCACAAGACACATGAATTAAAACAATTGGGTTGCTTATTATATTAATAACAAACAACCACTAGACGTGTATACATTGAATCCCACGTCTAGTGCGACACACACTTTAGGTTTACATTGTGAATGAATGATATATAAATAAAACCTAAGACTCTTGTTCCTTTTATAGTGGAAGGAACAGAATCTACAAGAGATAATATCAAATAAACATCTAAATCTTCTATTTATATAAACTATATATTGTGTATATCATAAATAATATACTCAATATATTCCCTAAATAGAATTCTCCATCAGCGTGTAAACATCTGTCAGCGTCTCAACACTTTCCGTCAGCGTCTCAACTAGCCGTGTCAGCGGCTTTGACAAACGTCTTGATGTTTTCTTCGTTTTGAGTTTCTGCCACATCAACTCATATAATTTTAGACCCAACAATCTTCCCCTAGTTGATGTCGGCAAAACTCTTATGTGTATCTCTTGTAAGTTGTACATGATCTTCAAATTGCTTCCCCTCAAATGTAGCATGCGTATCTTCCCCTTTTTGTCACATCAACAAGGAAGTAAACAATGTATGCAATGTTGAAGATTCTCCAAATGTAGGCTCTGTGTAATGATCCTGAAGAAAAATAAATAAAGTATTCTTGATGTTGAAGTAGATAACCCAATCTTATGTTCCATATCTTGTAGAATGTGATGAAGTGTGTAGCTGATACAAAAATCCTCATCCTTTGTGAGACACTGAGCACGATAATGTAACTCCTTCAAGTGATAGAAAATATGTGCATAGAGAACCATAAGAAAAATCACATATTCCTAGATCTTGTATCACTTCATCAGTAACCATGTAAGCACAAACAAGTTACCTTTAAAGTCAGTGGCTGGAAGTCCATGACTTTAAGATATGATAGAACACAAACTCGCGAAAATCTTCTTCAATCATCAAACTTACCATAAGAATTCTTCCCCTTAAGTCAACACCTCTTCATGAAGAAACTTAATCTTCATATCATATGTAAAAGTGATAAGACGGATAACTCTTTTACAAGGCTACCCCGATTACATAATCAAATCCAATAAATTACCTCACGAATTGTTGCTAACTCGCATTAAAATCATTAATCCATTTAAATATATCCGAGCCATAAATATCAACTTGATATTCTGAATAAAACGGAGATTCCATGTACCTTTGTGTGTATAATCCTCCTTTTTGTATGCTTAAAACGTACCAGTTTTCTCAAACAGCAGCAATCAGTGTGTTACCCGAGATCTTCCTTTGTCCAATAAATTTCTATGTGTATTGCCCGATATCGGACAACACGTATCAGCTTTTGAAACACATATCTCGGACAACACTGTCAACCTATCAGCGTTGACTTATTCCTTGTCAGCGTCAAAATCCTTCCTGTCAGCGCCTAAATAACAAACGTCAGCGCCAACCTTATATCCTGTCAGCGTCCATTCTTATCAGCGTTGCACCAAGACTTTGTCAGCGTCTAGCTAACAAACAGCAACATTATGAACATTGAAACAAATAACTTATTTCCCATGTCCATATATTACGTTAAAGATAATAAACTAATAATCCTTTAACCAATAAGAATTCTTTTAGCCGTGTGGATGCATATCTCCACCAATAAGAAAGGAATGGCCGTGTGAACACATGTAGCCCCACGTGAGTAATTGTATACCAGCATGTAGAGAATTTGAATCAAACACAAATATCTTGATTATAGGCTACGATCATGTGAATGCTAGTATACCATAACGAACACAAATATGTCTTCTTGTTACCGTGTGAACGCAAGAGCTTACCACCAATCATGGAGCTTCCATCGTGTGAACAAAACAAGTTTCCACCAATTAGAACTTAGCTTCATGTGAACATAGAATTAATCTTCACGTCACTAGCTAACCGTGTGAACACTTCAATACCAAACAATCGTGTGAACAGAATCTTCACATGAGAACCAATCATATGATTTGAATCGTGTGAACACAGAAAGATTGTGACGCGATATAAAGACATTCTGTTCACGATCAGCTTCCTTTATCTTGCAGCGTTTCTTCCTGGGACCACAAACAATAACCAAGTGAAAAATATATGCATCAAATCAATCAGCACATATCCCTCCTTTTTACTTCATGTATCACGAATCACAAGATGCTGCTACATTACAAGCCTCGATCTAGGGTTTTAAAACTTTAAGCACCAAAACCCTAATTAGGGTTTGTAAATAAACCTTAGATCAAGTGTTATCTTGAATCATAACAGCCACACACTGCAAATCTTCCTGCTTTTAAGTAGATCTAGGGTTTGAGAAACCCTAGGTCATGATTTCATGTAAAAGCAGAAAACTGAAAATCTGCCATCAGCCAACTTCGACGCTTAATAACTTTTGCCTGGGGATAAAACTCGACAATCCCTCCGGTGGATGTTTAGGTCTATGTATGTAGAACACACATCTAAAATTTCGTGACGATCCAACGGTTCAATCAAAAGTTATGACCTTCTGAATACTGCTGCGCACACAAAAACGTCCAGAAAAACCCTAGATGGATTTTTCTTCTTCACCATACACGATCACCTCGTCGGACCTAGATATCAAGAGCCTTAGGCTCTGATACCAATTGTGGTTCCCTATTGATCGTTAGACTCAATGGTTATGAACCATTATATCTAGGTTGATCATCGTTCATATGATAACATAGCGGAAAAGAACAATGATCATAACAAGGTGTTTAGGCACAAGACACATGAATTAAAACAATTGGGTTGCTTATTATATTAATAACAAACAACCACTAGACGTGTATACATTGAATCCCACGTCTAGTGCGACACACACCTTAGGTTTACATTGTGAATGAATGATATATAAATAAAACCTAAGACTCTTGTTCCTTTTATAGTGGAAGGAACAGAATCTACAAGAGATAATATCAAATAAACATCTAAATCTTCTATTTAGATAAACTATATATTGTGTATATCATAAATAATATACTCAATATATTCCCTAAATAGAATTCTCCATCAGCGTGTAAACATCTGTCAGCGTCTCAACACTTTCCGTCAGCGTCTCAACTAGCCGTGTCAGCGGCTTTGACAAACGTCTTGATGTTTTCTTCGTTTTGAGTTTCTGCCACATCAACTCATATAATTTTAGACCCAACAGTCCTCCACAATTTAAAATCTCAAGTAATGAGACTCGTGGATACTTAGCCTAATAAACCAATTAAGGTTTACATGGTTAAGGATACTAGCTAGAATAAACTTGGATAAGTCTATTCGGGTTGAGTCAAAATAAACGCAACGGGCCTAATATGTCAAAGACTTCAAAACTAGCTACACCACTTTATTAATATTTTTGACTTTATTGCGGGATATATACATATGAAAGTAATGATAAAAATTTAAAAATTAAGACTAAATGGCCAAAGTTAATAAAAAATTTGAAAAATGTTGAAAAATAGGATTTTCTGGTTAAATGAAGGCATTTTCATGGAAAAGTCCACTTAAAACTTCGATAGAAGTCCCCCCTAAACTTAAGATAAACATTGTCCTCAATGTTTAAGCATGTGAGAAAAGTTTCCCCTACACTTATGACATTGTGCACGTTGGTTAACTCAAGTTAAGGAAGAGACGACTAAAGTGATCAATTTCAAATGTGAGTATGAAGAAAATTGAATCACGATAGTTGAGAGGTAGAACCGGATTTCGGATAGCACGGGAGCACGGTTCTTCAAAAATTCCAAGAGTGCACGTATCCCTGTAATCACACCATACACAGACAAACACGTATAGAAGTCCCCCCTACACTTAGGGGATTAAAACATAAAAGGATAGATACTCGGGCTGCCTCCCGAGGAGCGCTTGTTTTTGATAACCGAGTCACGAGCCTGACTCGACCCAAAATTAGTTCATGGGGAACGTGGTGATGGATGGAATCACCTCCTGAGAGGTGTCCTCACCAAAGTACAACTTCACTCGTTGGCCATTCACCTTAAAATTTGGTCCATCAGATTGAGCGAGCTCGAGAGTACCATATGGAAAAATTTGGGCAATGGTGAATGGGCCGGACCAACGAGATTTGAGCTTTCCCGAGAAGATTTTCAACCGAGAGTTAAAAAGTAAGACTTTGTCTCCAACATGGAACTCTCGGTTTTTGATCTTGGAGTCGTGAATGAGCTTAGTTTTTTCCTTATAGATCAAAGAATTTTCATAAGCCTCATTACGGAGTTCATTGAGCTCATTGAGTTGGATCTTGCGTAGGTCACCGACTTTGTTTATATCAAAATTAGCCCACTTCAAGGCCCAATAAGCCTTGTGCTCCAACTCAATGGGGAGGTGGCATGCTTTCCCGTACACAAGACGATAAGGCGTACAGCCGATCGGGGTCTTGTAAGCAGTACAGAAAGCCCACAAAGCATCATCAAGTTTATCAGCCCATGAGGCACGATGCTCTCCCACGGTTCTTTCAAGAATTCGCTTCAGCCCTCGGTTGGATATTTCAGCCTGGCCATTAGTTTGTGGGTGGTAGGCTGTGGAAAGACGATGATTTACACCGTACTTAGCCATGACTCTAGCAAATTGGTCATTACAGAAATGAGTCCCACGATCACTAATAATGGCGCGAGGCACACCGAATCTAGCGAAAAGAGCTTTCAAAAAGTTACAAACCACCCTTGCGTCATTAGTAGGCAAAGCTTTGGCTTCAACCCATTTGGAGACGTAGTCAACGGCTACAAGGATGTATTTGTTGCCTTTAGAAGAAGGGAATGGCCCCATAAAGTCGATACCCCAAACATCAAAAATTTCACACTCTTGAATGAAATTCTGAGGCATCTCGTCTTTATGTGTGATTTTGCCTTGCTTTTGGCAAACATCACATCGTTTGACCATATCGTGAGCGTCACGGTATATGGAGGGCCAATAAAATCCGGAATCAAACATTTTTTTAGCGGTGTAGTTGGGACCAAAGGGACCACCGGTGGGTCCTTTGTGGCAAGCATTAAGGATTTCAGACGCTGTCGGTCCATCAACACATCGGCGAATAATCAGGTCGACACATTGTTTGAATAGGTAAGGGTCGTCCCAAAAGTAAGTCTTGATGTCGGTGAAGAACTTTTTCTTTTGCTGGGACGTCAACCCTTCCTTGAGAATTCCACCCGCCAAGTAGTTTGCAAAGTCGGCAAACCACGGGGTTTCATTCGGCTTCGAGTTTATAGACATTAAGGTCTCCAAGGGAAAAGAATCATTGATTTCTTTGGTCGGATGATCCCCTTGGTAAGGATCCTCAAGTCTGCTAAGATGGTCCGCGGCTAAGTTTTCTGCTCCTTTTTTATCGCGAATTTCGATTTTAAATTCCTGGAGCAGCAAAACCCAGCGAAGAAGTCTTGGTTTGGAATCTTGCTTTGTCAACAAGTACTTCAGCGCGGAATGATCGGTATACACAATGGTGGTAGAAAGGACAAGATAGGGGCGGAATTTTTCAAAAGCATAGACAACAGCTAAAAGCTCTTTTTCGGTTGTCGTATAATGCAATTGTGCCCCTGTCATTGTCTTGCTAGCGTAATGGATCGGTTGGAAGTGTTTGTTCACTCTTTGTCCAAGAACCGCTCCAATAGCAAAATCACTAGCATCGCACATCATCTCGAAAGGCAGCTCCCAATTAGGGGTAACCAAGACAGGTGCCTTAGTGAGCTTATCCTTAAGCGAGTTGAAGGCTTCAAGACATTCTTTGGAGAAGATAAAAGGAGTATCTTTTTCCAAGAGGTGGGTCATCGGGCGAGCGATGTGCGAAAAATCTTTGATGAATCGACGGTAGAAGCCCGCATGACCCAGAAAACTTCTCACACCCTTCACGGTTGAAGGTGGAGGCAACTTTGTGATAACATCGACTTTAGCACGGTCTACTTCAAGACCGGCTTTCGAGATCTTATGTCCAAGCACGACACCTTCTTTTACCATAAAATGGCATTTTTCCCAATTCAGAACAAGGCGAGTGTCTTCGCACCGCTTTAGCATACGTTCTAAATTGGCAAGGCAAGCAGAGAAGGAATCCCCGAAGACCGAGAAATCATCCATGAAGACTTCCATGGTTTGTTCAACCATGTCATGGAAGATAGCTAACATGCACCTTTGGAAAGTCCCGGGCGTATTACATAAGCCAAAAGGCATTCGTTTATAAGCAAATGTGCCATAGGGACAAGTGAATGTCGTCTTCTCTTGATCTTGGGGATCGATGGGTATTTGAAAATAACCCGAGAAACCATCAAGAAAGCAGTAATATTCATTACCGGCTAATCGTTCAAGCATTTTGTCCATAAAAGGTAGAGGGAAATGATCCTTTCTCGTGGCATCATTGAGTTTGCGGTAGTCTATACAAACTCTCCACCCAGTAACGAGACGAGTGGGAATCAACTCGTTGTGTTCATTGGGAACAACGGTTATTCCGCCCTTCTTGGGCACACAATGGATTGGACTAACCTATGGTGAATCCGAAATAGGGTAAATCATACCCGCATCAAGAAGTTTGAGAACCTCTGTTTTGATGACTTCATGTATTTTTGGATTCACCCTTCGTTGGCTTTGAATTGTGGGCTTAAAGTCGTCCTCCATGAGAATTTTGTGTGTGCAGAAGTGAGGATCAATTCCACGAATATCGGAAATCTTCCAAGCAATAGCCTTCTTGTGATCTTTCAACACAGCGACAAGTCGGGCTTTCTCTTCATCCTTCAAATCCTTAGCAATGATGACTGGCGACTTCTTCTCTTCTTCGAGGAATACATACTCAAGATGGGGTGGCAACTCCTTAAGTTCCAAATCCGGAGGATTTTCGACGTGAGGCGTATTCGAAGTCGGAGTATCGATAGCAATGACAGTGGGAGATGGAGGAGAAGGATTGTCTTCTTTAAGAAGGTTAGCAATGAAGCTGAGATCTTTATCCCAATTGGTAGAAGAATTGTCATTGTGTAAATTCACATCTCCCAGGGTGGCTTCCAAATCTTTCCAAAGGAAATCACTTTCTCCAAATAGAGATAGTGATGAGTCGATAGAGGAAACGGTCTCAACATGGGGAAGAGAGGTAGGAATATTCTTACAAGCATCTTTGAAATGTTCTTCACAAGCCTCATCAAGAACGTCAATACAATTAACACTCTCGTAAGAATAAGGCTGTTTAGAAAGCTTTCCCATGTTGAAGACTACTTTATCGTCACCTACTCTCATGATAAGCTCACCGGCTTCAACATCAATGAGAGTGCGACCGGTCCTCAAGAATGGACGACCAACAATAAGTGGCACACGGGGGTCCATCTCGTAGTCGACGACAACAAAATCAGCAGGGAAGGTGAATTTGTCGACTCCTACAATGACGTCTTCGGCTATCCCCACTGGATAAGCAACCGTACGGTTGGCCAATTCTAAAGTCATTTTAGTGGGGACTAGCTCTGGGAGAGATAATTGCTTCCAAACACTTAGAGGCATGAGATTAATACTGGCACCTAGATCGGCTAGGGCCATGCAATTCTCTACTCCCGGGAAATTGCAAGGGATAAGAAAACGACCCGGATCACCAAGCTTGGTTGGCAATTTCCTTAAGAGCACTGCAGAGCAGTTCTCATTAAGTTGGGTGTTGGCAATATCGAGGAGCTTTTCCTTGTCGCTCAGAAGATCTTTAAACATTTTGGCGTATTTGGGCATGTGAGCGAGAGCCTCAGCGAAGGAGATATTGAAATTCAGTTGTTTGAACATTTTAAGGAAATTCGAAACCTGAATATCATCCTTGCTCTTTTGCTTCTCTTTCCTCAACCTTGAAGGATAAGGTATATTGGAAGAAGAGGAAGGCTTTAGAGGAATAGGATCACTCACAACCACGGGTGGAGGAGGGGTAGAAGGAAGAGGTGGAGAAATTGGGGAAGGAGAAGGGTGAGGAATAGGAGCAGGCGACTCGTTCTCCTTAGTCACAACCACCGGTGGAGGTATAGGAAGCTTGGGTTCCTTGGTACCTTTGCCACTTCGAGTAGTGATTGCTTTCATCTCCCCTCTTGGGTTCGCAACGGTGTTACTCGGAAGAGTACCCGAAGAAGAGGGTTGATTACCTTGGAAGAAACTAGCCATCATGTTCCTCAGATCATTAGTTTGGCTATCCAACGTATTTCTCATGTCGGCTCTCAAATCATTTCCTTGCTTTACCAAATCTGCCTTCAAATTGCGCACTTCCTCTTGGAGATTTCCCACAATCACATCATTGGTCCTCATGTAGGTTGCAACCTCTTGGTGTAAAGCAGTGGTGGTTTGGTTGGAAGGAGCATTGTATGCAGGTGGTTGGTAAGCAGGTTGTTGGTAGACTTGATTGTTACGTGGAGGTGGTTGTTGTTGCTTGTGAGGTGGAATGTATGGTTGTCGAGGTTGTTGTTGTTGTTGAGGAGGGCGGTTAAGGTTTTGTTGTTGGTTTGGGTTGGTAGGAGGAAAGCCAGGTGGTGAAAGGTAGTTGTTGGATCGATAGCTAAGCAAGTTACGGTCACCTTGAGGTCTAGCTTGATAAGCAGGTTGTTGGTAGGTGCCATATGCCGCATTCACATTCTCAGCAGGGTAATCTTGGGTGGCAGTACAAGTTTTGTAAGAGTGAGGACCACCGCATATCTCACAAGGTTGGCTGACAGCGTTCACTTGTGCGTTTTTGGCGTTGTTGCTGTTGTTGTTGCTGACGGTGTGGGTGACAAGGGATTCAAGAAGCGTGGTGATTTTGTCAAGTCGCTTGTCGCTGTCATTAGTGCTAGCACTAGTAACATTGGTCCTAACACTCTTGGTTTGCACACGAGATTTGTTCTCAATGATATCCCAAGCAGCATTGGAAGTCTTAGCCAATAGATTACCCCCTGAGGCACTGTTCAGTGAATCTTGGTCACTCATGCTTAAACCATTATAAAAAGTATTGATTTGATGTACTTTGGTAAAACCATGTTGTGGGCATTTTCTTAAAAGATCTTTAAAGCGATCCCAAGATTCACTGAATGACTCATCGTACTTTTGTTCAAAATTTATGATCTCATTTCGCAAAGCGGTAGTACGAGAGGGTGGAAAAAAGTAGTTGATAAACTTTGTTTCCAAATCCGTCCACGAGAGAATACTCTGTGGCGGTTCCTTAGCAAGCCAATGCCGGGCTTGTCCCTCTAAAGAAAAGGGAAAAAGTTGTAACCTTATAACCTCTTGTGGAACTCCATTGAACTTGACCGTGTTGGTGAGTTGTAGAAATCTCTTAATGTGGTCATGTGGATCATCAATGGTTCGTCCCAAGAACGGTTGAGCGGAGACCATCTGGATAAAGCCTGATTTTAGCTCGAAATTGTTGGCGGCAATTGGTGGTATAACAATTGGATCCGTGTTGCCATCGACATGAGCTTGCAGCAATTCAATCATTGGGCGATTATCCGGAAGGGGCTCATTGTTGTTGTTATTGTTCATGTTGTTGAAAGGCGGGTTGTTGTTGTTATTATTGTTTTGAGGTGGTATACCGGCCATGTCTAAGTTATCGAGAGGCTCGGGCTCTTGATAAGACGTGGATCGAGTGCGCATACACCTGCAAAAGAACGAACAAAGAAAAACAAAGCAAAAATATTTTTGGTTTTTATGTTTTTAAATTTTTTTGTATTTTTGAAAATTTTTGTGAAAAAGTAACGTTCACGGGGAACGGATCCCAAAATCCAAGTTCTCACAAAAAACTTTTGATCTTAACGAGAAGAGCCGGCAGCGGCGCCATTTGATATTAGGTTTTTTTTATGGGTTCTAATTTCTCGGAATCCTCTCGAATTGATCTCGGTCTTTTGTGGAATGATTGTTCTTGGTTACTAAATAAAAGGGTTTGGTTTTCTAATCTAATAAAAAGTGGAAATAAAAATTTAAATCAAAGATAATTAATTTAATGATGATTAATAAAAAGTTGAATTTTAAACTTGAATTTAAATTAGAATTAAGATTAAAATAAAATTAAAATTAAATCAAGGAAACAGTAAAGAAATGGTAAAGAAACAGTAAAACATTAAAATACCCAAAAGATAACTGATTCGGAAGTTACTGTTCATTCGGAAGTTAAGCTTCATTCGGAACTTTGTGCTTGGTTCGGAACTTTTGGATTCATCCGGAACTTATCCTTCATTCGGTAGTTGTAGACTCACTCGGAAGTTTCTGATTCGGAACTTTTACACTCATCCGGAACTTACTGATTTGGAAGTTTTGGACTTCCGAATGAAGTCCCTTGATTCGGAACTTACTGGTTCGGAAGTCTTTGGTTCGGAAGTCTGAAAATCGGTTCGGAACTTATGGATTGGTTCGGAAGTTTTTAAGAAAACTGGTTCGGAACTTTTAATAGACAAACTGATTCGGAACTTTTGCTTCGTTCGGAAGTTTAAGCTTCATCCGGAACTTTTGCTTGATTCGGAAGTTCAAGCTTCATTCGGAACTTTTAATTTGGTTCGGAAGTCTGGAAACCCAGAAACAGTTAAAATACCGAAGAACAAGGAAAAACGATTTAATCCAAAAATCACCAAATTTTTACCAAAAAACTAAAATAAATCAATCACAAAGCATCTACTAACCATAAACTACTAATCCCATCAACAAAAACACAAATCCCATCAACTTTTGAAGATCAAATCAAGAAAAATAAAAACTTAAGAACTTGAAGATAAAGATGAAGATGAACAAGATTAAATGGAAAGATTAAACAAGACTTTGTATTGAATGATTAATGTTTCAACAAGATCAAACAAGAATTAAAATAACAAGATTTGGAAAACAAAGATTAAAATCACCAATCACCCTAGTGGTGATGGTGATGAAACGGAACAGAGAGAAAGAGTGGGGAAGAAGAAAAACTAAAAAACTAGTCTAAATGTGTGAGGGGAGGGCTATTTATAGCCTTGTCTTTTGGTTGGTGAGTGGGCTTTCTCCCGTTCTTCTTGTCTTTTCGTCTTTTCAGAAAAGTTTCTGTTTTCGATTCTGATTCGGGATTTGTCGTCGATTAAATTCAACTCGTCTTTTAATTTCTTCGTTTAATAGACTTGAGTTTCTTCGACTTATATAAATCTTCCATCTTTGGTCCTTTTCTTCGATAAATCTTCGAATAGGCCCAGTGACTTCAAATCTTTTGCATCTCTTGGACAATAGACTTTATCTCGAGTCTTTTTCTTCAGTAAAACCCGTGCAATCCCATGTTTTCTTCAATATTCATCCGGTTGACTCTGAAAACAAAACAAACACAAAAACCACGCATAATTCCAAAGAAATGATATTAAATACGTGTTTTGGTCTCGTTTTAGCCCGAATTAAGTGGTAAAAGGATGGTTGTTTACACACCTATCAGCTTCTCTTTGATTCATGTTCATCCTTGATTTGTTTTCATCTTAATGCTTATTTGATCTAAAGTTTTCTTAAAAAGTTCATCTTTTTAAAAGTTTGATTTGAAAGTTTGCTTATTTTTAAGTTTGATAAGTTTTTATTCATGCTTATTAAGTCAATTTCGATTTAGATTCGTGCAAGTTTTAGTTTGAGCTTATTAACCATAGCTTATTGCTTTTGCTTAATTTTCGGATCAAAAAGTTAGATCGGAAAGGGTAAACCCCTCTCCAATCACGTATTCCAATCACCTTGATTGGAAAAGGGTTTTACATTCCAATCAGCATTCCAATCAACATTCCAATCAGCATTCCAATCAACATTCCAATCAGCATTCCAATCAACATTCCAATCAGCATTCCTTTTACATTCCAATCCGCATTCCAATCAGCATCCCAATCAACATTCCAATCAGCATTCCAATCAACATTCCAATCAGCATTCCAATCAACATTCCAATCAGCATTCCAATCAACATTCCAATCAGCATTCCAATCAACATTCCAATTAGCATTCCTATTAGCATTCCAATCAGCATTCCTATCAGCATTCCTATCAGCATTCCTTTTAGCATTCCTTTCAGCATTCCTTTTACTTATCGCAATTTACATTTTCATTTTACTTAGTAATAGATAACCAAACCATTTTCATTTCCACCAAGAACAATTGAGTCGCACTTTGAACCGGAAATTAATTCGAGAAGATACCGAGAAAACGAACTTTTAAACAAGTAAAATCATTACATTAGCAAGAAACTTAAAGTGCGACTAAGTAAAAAGGCGGGAAAACTAAAGCTTAAAAATTAAAACTTAAAAACAGAAACTTAAAATAACCTGAAAACAGCTCATTCGGAATAAACCTTCGTTCGGAATAATCATTCGTTCGGAATGTCACCTTCGTTCGGAATAATTCTTCTTCACTCGGAATATTTACCAAAAACCTTGATTCGGAATAAAATGTCCACCCGGAATAAAACCTTGATCCGGAATAAATTCTTTATTTGGAATATGTCACTTATCCGGAATAAATCCTTCACTCGGAATATAAGCCTTGATCCGGAATGTTCACTTGGTTCGGAATATGAAGCTTGGTTCGGAATGTTTTGCTGATCCGGAATAAAGTCTTGATTCAGAATATATTCCGAATGAACAAGCTTGATTCGGAATATTCCGAATCAACTCCCTTGATTCGAAATTCTGCTTCACTCGGAATAATTCCTCAATCCCTTCGTTAGGAATGTTCCGAATGAACCCTTGATTCAGAATATTAATTATTTTGAATAAACGACTTGATCCGGAACAAATTCTTCACTCGGAATGTCAGCTTGATTCGGAACTTCCACTGATCCGGAATATTCCACTGGTTCGGAATATTCACTGATTCGGAATAACAAACTTGGTTCAGAATAATCTCAACAAGACCTTGATTCGGAATGTTTGGTGTTGATCCGGAATAACCTGGAGATTGAACTGTAGCGAAGAACAAGGAGAACAAAAATAACACGAATCTAATCTAATCCAATCAAAATAAACCAAAAGATTAAACAAGGCTAACCAAAAATGATCAACTAATGAATACCAATCAAACCAAATCAAAAACACTAACAATAATAACCACAATAATCAAAACCCACTTTAATCAAATCAATAAAACATCAAAAACATAAACATGAACATAAACATAAAGATTAAAGATTAACAAGAAAGGAAGATAGGAGATAAACAATAAAAGTAAAGATTGACAATAATTAAAAGGAAACTTACTTGAAATTAAATGAATTTAAGGTGCAAGAAAATGTATTTAAATTGACATTAATTTAACGAACAAGTAATTAAAAGGGTGGAAGAACTAGTGTCACTCTAGCCAACAAAAACAAATGGAATGAAATGAATCCTATTTATAGGAGATTAGGGAGGTGCTTAGAGGAAGCTTCCTCCCCTCTTTCTTCTTTCTTTAATTGCATCATTAAGTCCTTAATCTTCGTAGTTCTTCGACTTTAATGACTTTGTCTCGGGATTTCTTTAAACTCGTCTTGACATTTCTTCATAAATAAGACTTGAGTTCTTCGGCTTTTAGTAAACTTCCATCTTTTGACTTTTTCTTCGATAAATCTTCAGAATTGGTCTTGGACTTCCGTTCTTTTTGCACTCTTGATTTCTTGACTTCGTCTTTTGTCTTTTTCTTCGATTAAAGCCCGTGAATGCCCGTGTTTTCTCCCCTTTTCACATTTTCGTCCTAAATCACAACAAAAACACAAACCACGCATAATTCTGACATTTACGACATAAAATACACGTTTTGGCTTGGTTATTATTGTAGTTAAGTGGTAAAAAGGATGGGTGTTTACACACCTATCACTCACCACCATTATCACTTCTAAGTATTATAACCTCATTCCCAGTCTTTTTCTCCAATTGGGTAATAAAGTTAATCAAAACATCAGCAGTTTCACTTTTCAAAGCCAATAAGAAAGTCCAAGTAAATCTAGAAAAATCATTAGTGATGACAAAATAGTAGGATTTACCATTTAAGCTTTCTATATTAGTTGGACCAAACAAGTCCACATGAAGCAAGTGAAGTGGTTTAGAACTAGAATGCACAGGTTTAGACTTAAAGGAGACTTTGTGTTGTTTGCCTTTAAGGCATGCAACACAAGAGTGGTCATTGTGGAAAGCCTTTCCAGGCAAACCATCAACTAAACCATATCTCACAAGTCTATTTATGTTCTTAAAATTAATGTGCCCTAAAGATTACTCTCATCAACTGAAGCCTTAGCATATAGACATGACAAATTATTATCCATCCTAATTCCATTAAGATTCACATTATAAATGTCCTTATGCCTAGGTGTTCTGTAATCAATGAATTTCTCATCAGGTATTTTAAAATCTTTGCTTAACACCAAGCATTCAGTATCAGTGAAAAGAACCTTATTTTTGTTATCACATACCTATGATACACTAAACAGATTATAGTCAAGTTCTTTTACCAAAATCACGTTCTCAAAACGCAAATTGTTGGTGATAAGAGTGCCTTTGCTAGTGATAGTTCCATATCCGCCTCCAAAGTACACTTTGTCACCATCTTTAATGGGGGTAAAGTTTGTCAAGTAATCTTCCTTCCTCGTCATGTGCCTAGAGCATCTACTATCCCAATAGCCATAATCATTAACCTGCTTTTGAATGCCCTGCACATAAAGAAAATAAATTAGTTTTCTTTGGTAACCCAAGCCTGAGCAGACTTGGATTCATTTGGTTGTTCAACAAGAACAGACTTAGTCCTTATGACAACCTCATGTTCATCCCTTTTTTGGATTAAACACCCAATTAACCCCAATTGGTTTAGTTATGACCTTTGAAATATAATGAAATCTGTTACAGGTCATAGAAATCCCATTTGAATTAGGGTTTTGGTCTTGTTTAGGTCTCAAAGATAAGCTAGAAGAAGCTTTAGACCCCTTTCCCTTTGGTTGCAAGTATTTGGCATTACTTGGTCTAGCAGCGTTGGAAACATTCCTGTCAGCGTTAAAATTGTTCTTGACAACGCTGAAATTACCTTTATCAGCGTTGAACCTAGGGTTTGCTACAGGAACCCATTGTCTGTTAGACCATGTATTGGTCTTCTGAAAAGGCCTTTGTACATAAGTATTAGACCCTTTAGGAAAGAATGGGATTGGTCTAATGACTTGTGGACTTTGTTGGACAAAAGGTTTGGGTTTGACCATGGTTGACTTTCTTTCAGCGTTGACCTTTGAAGCATTGACACATTTATAAGCCAAATGTGAAAAGCTTCCACAAGTATAACAGGCTTTTCAAGACATAACTCTAGGTCTAGATGAAAAAAAACCTGTCCCATTATCACTAACTTGAGTTTTTGGTGACCTAGGTTTTCTATACATTTCTGCATATTTAATACTAGGTATTCTATCAACGTTTAAGCCAAGGTCAACAGTCTTTCCAGTACTAGGATTGGTCACTTTTATGGGTGTTGACTCATTTGGGTTGTCACTAAGCATGCCACCCTTAACAAACAAAGTAGGGTTGGCTTTCTTCCATTGGTCCAAATCAGTCAATTTATGCTTGTACTCCTCTATTGGAGTAACAACTCTTGGTGGAGGAATAAATTCCTCTTCTTGGAGTTATGGTATACTAGTCCAAAACAAATCCTTTCTAAGAACACCATATAAGTTCCTAGCAGGTGGTGGAACACCAGCATATTCTTACATCCCAATCCCACTCATATCCTTAGAATTCCTTTGTTCACTCACACATTTTTTCTAGGGTTTGAGAAGCTTTATCAAATTTATGAATTTTAAGATCTACATTATCTTTGTTTTTTATAGCCTCATCTAACTTAGCTTGTATAACACCGTTGGATCTCTCCAAGATGTTCCTAACCTCAACATTAGCATTTATATCATGAGTCAAAATATTGATTTGATCTTTTAGGTCAAGCTCCATTTTCTTATATTCAGCCACAGTCTTTTCAGTTTGAGTAAGAGCAAGTTGATAATTAGATAACTTGCATTTTTCATCAAAAACATCTGATTTAAATTTTAAAACTTCTTTGTTAAGCTTTTCAGTGTTTAGACGATAACCCTTACTACAAAATGCATCATCATATACCTCATTGTCTGATGAAGATGAAGAATATGCCATGAGAGCATAGTGAACATGCTCCTCTTCCTCCTTTTCTACAACCAAGGCCTTGTTCTCTTCCACATCCTTGGCCAAAAAGCTCCAGTCCCAGCCAACATCATCAATCTTTTGCATGGCAACCATAGCTTTTGTATCTTCAACCTTGATGATTTGGCTTGAAGTTTTTCCAGCATCAGATCTTCTTGGAGATGTACATCTCTCATAAAGTGGACCATTCTATGACAATCGTAACACTTAACCTTGGATTTATCAAACCCAACAGTGTCTTTAGCATTAAAATTCATCTTCTTCCTGAATCTTCTATTCCATCTATTGGCCCTTATGCTTGCAAGTTCCATATTCCACTTTATGTCTATCTCCTCCAAGTGCTCATCACTAATTTGCTCAAGGTCCTCATATGTAATCACTAAACCATTGGGCAATGAAGCAATGTATGCACATACTGTATCTAGATCAATACCAGCAGGCTTAACTCTTGGTGAGTCAACATTGTATGTGTCAGCGTCTAAATGTGGGGCGCTGACAAAGCTTGATCCAGCGTTGACACAAGGTGATCCAGTAACGGGATGCATGTATGACTCCCTTTGATCAAATTGACCTTCACTATGTGAGAAGAAGGCCATATTTCCATTGGTAGTCTTGCTTCCTTGATCTAAAAGGATTTCACTTTCTACAATCCTCAGTTTATTGTAGACGTCATCAAAAGTGGAACTTTTGTGAGTATTATTAGCAATCATAGACCTTGCTTCAATCTTCCATGCATCACCAAGACTTTTAAGGAAAGTGGTGATGATATCAGCATCATCATGCATTGTTCCCATAAATGACAACTTGCTTGTAATGTCAAGAAGTCTGCTTCTCACTCCACTTAGCTTTTCATTGGGAAGAGCTTTGAACACAGCATACTCATGCAAGAGTTGATTATTTTTCTCTGAGGCAGTATCATCATTACCACCATAAGTAACTTGAAGGGCTGCCCAAAGTTCTTTGGCAGACTCATAGCCTCTGTACTTGTGCTGATTTGCTTGTCCCAATGAAAGTTTGAGGATGCTTAGAGTTTTCATGTCATTCCTTCTCTTTGCAATGTTCTCAACTGAGACAACTCTTCCATCTTCAAGTTTTTATTTTCGATCATCCATACTTGAGCCTAGAGTTGATCTTAGAGTGATAGCAGCTTGGATCTTGACAGTCTTATCGAATGTGTTTCCATATTCAATAATTTCCAATAGCGTGTGATCATGGATTTGAAGATACTGCTCAAAATTGAACTTCCACAACTCAAAGTTGTCTGGGTCTAGCATGGGATCTTAATGTTATGGATTGAGGAGGAGGTTAACTCTGGAGTAGACATGTTGTTTAGATCTTAGGGTTTTCTTGAAAATTAGGGTTTTTGGCGATTTAGGGTTATTGTGTTCTTTGGATCAAATTTCCTCAAAAAGCTCTGATACCACTTGTTGATGCCAAACTTAGATCGATTTAGATTTGTGTAAACGAGATTAAATCAAGTTAAACACTTAGAGAAACTTTGTTGTATAAACAATTCAAGTACTATGTGGAATTAATACTTGAATGAAGAACAAACAAAACAGATAAACCAAACTTTCACTTGGATTGATTAACCGAACTTGCGTACAATGAAAGTGTGAAAAAAACATATATTGAACTAAACCTAAAGGCCTCCTTTTATAGATTAAGGACCTTGTACAAGAGTCTACGTATCAGCTATTTTAGGTAAAGATAACCATAAGAAATACATTGTCGAACATATCTTTACTAGAAACATACTAGAAACATAAAACGTGTAGACTAAGTATCCTGTCAGTGCTTGACTTCATCTTATCAACGCTTGACTTCTTCCTGTCAACGCTTGTCCTGACAACGCTTGATTTCTTCCTATCAACTCCAATTTCCTCTTGTCAGCGTCCAAGAGTCTTGGCTACATTTTATTCCCAACATCGAGTTGTTAGTGGCCTATTCTGGTGGAAGGGGAACTCGTCCTCCATGACCTTAGCCGAAGTCATATCCCTCTGATCCTTGAGGCTGTTTGTCCAGTGGGTGAGGCTCTTAGCCTTTACCACCGGTGGGTTGATGAGGCTCTTAACCTTTACAACAAATAGGTTTCTGCTTGATGAGGGTCTCATCCTTTACAAGCGGTCCTCTTCAACGTCCTCATGGGTACGTTGGTGTTGCTCCGGTGGATGAGGCTCTTAACCTTTACAACCGGTGGGTGGATGAGGCTCTTAACCTTTACAACCAATAGGTTGCCGCTTGATGAGGGTCTTATTCTCTACAAGCGGTCCTCTTTAACGCCCTCATGGGTACGTTGGTTTTGCTTTAGTGGATGAGGCTCTTAACTTTTACCACCGATGGGTCGATGAGTCTCTTAACCTTTACAACCAATAGGTTGTCACTTGATGAGGGTCTCATCCTTTACAAGCGGTCCTCTTTAACGTCCTCATGGGTACGTTGGTGTTGCTTCGGTGGATGAGGCTCTTAACCTTTACCACTGGTGGGTCGACGAGTCTCTTAACCTTTACAACCAATAGGTTGCCCTTGATGAGGGTCTCATCCTTTACAAGTGGTCCTCTTCAACGTCCTCATGGGTACGTTGGTGTTGCTCCAGTAGATGAGGCTCTTAACCTTTACCACTGGTGGGTCGATGAGGCTCTTAACCTTTACAACCAATAGGTTGTTGCTTGATGAGGGTCTCATCCTTTACAAGCGGTTCTCTTCCCATTGGGTTGATCAGGCCCGTCAACGGGTGTTTTGGTATTTCTCTTGTGATTATGCCTCAAAAATTATGCCCCATACCTGTTACACAATTATTTTCGGAAAATCTCCATTCTTTGTATGAAGAGGCATATATTATATCATATTATAAATAACGCTTTACATCCAGCCATGTTTACATGAAACAATTTCTCAAGTTCATGGCGTGCCATGTTCTTGGGATTCCCTTTCCTCCCATTGTTTCTAACTTATAGGAGCCTTTCTGGAAGGCTTCGGTGACACGATACGGACCTTCCCAATTTAGGGCTAGTTTGCCCTCCTTTATCACTCGGCTTGCTTTGTTTTTCCGATAGACAAAGTCTTCGGCCTTGAATGCCATGTGCTTTACCCTTTTGTTATAATATTGCTCTATTTTCTTCTTGTATTTGGCTTCTCTGATGGCAGCCAATTCTCTTCTTTCTTGAATGAGATCGATGTCCAGGCGAAGCTCCTCTTCGTTGGTTCCTTCTTTGAACATTAGTGTTCGGTACGTCCTCATCCCTATTTTGGTCAGAATAACGGCTTCGCTACCATAAGTAAGGCTGAAGGGAGTCTCTCCGTTATTGGTTTTCATCATTGTTCGGTGAGCCCATAGGACGCTAGGTAGTTCGTCCACCCATCCAGTCATCTCCCGTCCCGATCGTGCCTTCAGCCCATGCATGAGTGACTTGTTGCCCCTTTCGACGAGACCGCTTGCTTGTGGGTGTGCCACGGCGGTGTTCTTTTGCTTGATTCGCCATTTGAGACACCACCCTTTGAACGGGTCATTAACTAGTTAGGTTCCATTATCCGTGACAATGAGCCCAACACATCGAACCTACACACTATGTTTTTGAAATTTTATGGACTTATATTTAATATTGGTGTGATAGGAACGAACTTGAGATTAGAAAATTGCACACAATACGTAAAGAGTTAATTTATTTAATAAATATATTTATAGTATTTATTAATTTATTTAATAAATATATATTTATGTATTTATTAAATTAAACCGAGATATAACTTTAATGATCGTTAAATAATTAAGAGTTAAGTATTAACGAGCGTTAAATATATTTATAGTAAGTAAGATAAATAGAAAGAAGGATGGAAGATTCCGGAACACCCCAAAAGGGTTGTTGGGCCGTCGGTTATAGAGGCAAGGGAAAGGGAAAGAAAAACTTCCCTTATATTTGTTTTGACTACAAGAATTAGGTCTATATAAACAACCCCTCACCTCATAATTCAAGACACACAAATCTCTCCCCTCTTTCTCTCTCTTGTTGCGATCGCAAGTCATACCCACAAAGGGGGTTATGGTTGGTTTTCTTGTTTGATCAATTTTACTTATTATCTAGTCCTAGCCCCTCTCTAGGGTTGTCAGGTAGATTTTCTACAAGCGCTATAGCTCGGTTTACACGTGCTAGAATCACGGTTAGCTCGTTGTATTAAGTGTGTACAAGATCGTAATATACTCTTACTTTAGACTATATCTTGGTTATATATGGTATAAACCCGAATTGGTGATTCGCTCTTCGTCTTGTGGATTTGCTTTAGAGTAAAGGTATGTAACCCTAATTCGATTAATTATAATTTTGTTATTATTATGATCTTGTTAAATCGCTTCCGCTATGTGTGCTTTGATCTCGAGTTTAATATAATTGTTATGATGTTAATAAACCTTCAGTGGCATCGAGAGCCGTTTTAACATGTTATAATTCTCGAAAATCTAAAGTTTTTTAACTAATAATTGTTTTGAGTTAAAACTACATGTTTTTTTAGGTTTTCTTAAAATTAGAGTTTTGTTTATTTTTAAATTAGAGTTACACACCTTTACGCTAAAGCAATTCCACAAGACGAAGAACGAATCACCAATTCTGGTTTATACCGTATATACCAAGATATAGTCTAAAGTAAGACTATATTACGTTCTTGTACACACGTAATACAACGAGATAACAGTGATTCTAGCACGTGAAAACCGAGCTACAATGCTTGTAATTAATCTACCCAACAACCATAGAGAGGGGCTAGGACTAGATTATGTACACAATCGATCAACCAAGAAAAACCAACCGAAACCCTTTGTTGGTGGGGGGTTGCGATCGACCAAAGACAAGGAAGAGGAGAAATATTATTGTTGTGTTGTTATGAGGAGTTAGGAGGTGTATTAATAGGCCTAAACATCTTATAGCCCAAGATAAATAAAAGGCAACAATTGCCCCCGCCCCCCTTAGCCATAACCGACTGTCGAAACACCCCTTAGGGGGTGTTCCGGAACCTTCTGTCCTTCTTTCCTTTAGTGTATATACTATATATTTATTTAACGCTCGTTATAACTTAACTATTATTTAATTAACGATCGTTAAGGATATATAGTTACTTGCTCGGTTAAAGTAATAAATACATAAGGATATTTATTAAATAAATTAATAAATTCAATAAATATATTTATTAATTATATTAACTCTTTAGTATTGTGTGCAATCCCGTAATATCGAGTTCGATCCTATCACACGACTATTAAGTATAAGTCCATAAACTTAAATCAACATCTTCAGGAGTTGATGCATCCATCTCATGACTCAGATTGTGCTTAACTTCCATAGGTTGAAAACCTTTCTTGGAATTATGCATATTATACTTCTTCAATATCTTATCTATATAAGCATCTTGACTTAGACCAATTAACCGTCTTTTCATATCCCGATAGGTCTTAATTCCCAGAATGTATGCAGCTTCTCCTAAATCCTTCAGAGAAAAACATTTACCAAGATAATCCTTAAAATCTTTATGTCTTGGAATGTTACTTCCCATGATTGATATGTCATCAACATATAGGACTAGAAATACTACATCACTCCCACTAGCTTTGCGATATACACATGGCTCATCACGATTTTGAATAAATCCAAACTTTTTGATTTCTTCATCAAATCGTTTATTCCATTGACGTGATGCTTGCTTCAAACCATAAATGGAGTGTCATGGATTCTTAGGATCAACATACCCTTCTTGTTGCTGCATATAGATATCTTCATCTAAGCGATTGTTCAAGAAGATAGTTTTAGCATCCATTTGCCATATCTCATAGTCATAGTATGCGACTATAGCTATGAGAATCCTAATAGCTCTTATGTCCGCTACAGGAGAAAATGTCTCCTCGTAGTCTATGCCAAAAGTTTGAGTAAAACCTTTAGCTACTAAATGAGCTCTATAGGATTGTACTTTTCCGTCCATGTCGGTTTTCTTCTTGTATATTAATAAGTGTGAAAACACTTATCCTTTTACTACTTATTTCTAATAGTAACAAGACCAAAACGTGTATTTAATGTCGTAAAAGGTGGATTTATGCGTGATTTGTGTTTTTATTGTGTTTTAGGACAAAAATATGAAAAAGGAAGAAAACACGGGCTTTCACGGGCTTTTATCGAAGAAAAAGACAAAAGACGTAGTCAAAAGATCAAAAGTGAAAGAAGAACGGAAGTCAAAGGCCTATTCTAAATATTTGTCGAAGAAAAAGTCTAAAGACGGAAGTTTAACGAAGTCGAAGAACCAAGTCTACTAAAAGAAGAAAATTAGAAGACGAGTTCAAGTTATCATTCGACTAATCCCGAGACAAAGTCGAGAAAGACGAGTTATTTAAAAGACGAGAAGACAAGAAGAAAGAGAGAAGAAACAACACCCTCCCCTTCTCCTATATATACCATCCTAATCCTTCGTTAGGAGGGTGTTCGTTAGTTTTATTTTCAGCTTTCAAAAGTGTGTGTTTTACTTTCTCTCTCTAGTTTTTCTTTCAATTTTATTAATCTCTCATCTTAATCTTGTAATTTTGGATCTTAATCTTCAATTTAATCAAGCTTTTAGTTAATTCTCATTCTACCTTTCTTAATCATAATCTATTGTTTTACTTTATTAATCATGTAGTTGGTTTAATCTTATTGATTGTGTGATTGATTTGCTTATTGGATTGGGCTTATTGATTTGTGTGTTTGATGTTTTTAGATTATTGTGCTTATTGCTTATTTTGTATGTTTTTCTAATTTTTAAATAAGTTGATTTTGGTAGATTAATAATTTTATAAAAAGTTGATTTTAAATATTTTGATTATTTAGCATTTTTAAAAGTTTTTAAATTTTGGCTTATTTGCTTTTTTCTTAAAATCATTTTGGTTAAAGTTTTGGTAAGTGCTTCTTTGAGATTAGCTTATTTTCAGTTTTGCTTATTTGTCTCTTATCCGGGTTCCTAAACCCTTTTATTCCGACTTACTTCTTTATTAGTTATTCAGACTTAGGTTGAGTTTTAGCTTATTCCGAATTGTGTGCATCTCCTTATTCCGACTTATGTGCAATTAATCATTCCGAATTACGTCATGTTTGTGGATTCCGAATTACGTGCTTCTTGTTTCATTCCGAATTAGGTCAGGCTCACGTTTTCGAATTGTGTTAAGTTCCTGGATTCCGAACTGCATAAGGAACCAACATTCCGAATTACTTCAGAAATCTCCATTCCGGATTATATCTGGAATATTTATTCCGGATTATGTGTGAAGTTTGTTTCCCGGGTTGTGAGTGGAATTTGGATTCCGGATTGAGTAAGGAATCTTGATTCCGGATAGTAACTAGATTGGATTCCGGATTGGTTTATTTACACGGATTCCGGATTAAAGGTCAAACTTCATATTCTGGATTACGTGTGGAAATTTGGATTCCGGATTGTGTGAAGATCACACATTCCGGATTGTGTGTAGTTTGGGATTCCGAATAAGGTTCAATATTTGGGGATTCTGACTTGTGTTCAAGTTTGCATTCTGACTTATAACTAGAACTTGCATTCCGAATTAGGTGTAATTCTTTGATTCCGACTTAAGTGTAGAATTTTATTCCGACTTAAGTTTGAATTTTGATTTCCCGAATTGCTTTAATTTTAAAACTTTAATTTTTCCCGCTAATTGTACTTAGCATTTTTCTTTAAGTTTTATTTTAAATTGTCTTGTCTTAGATTTATTTAAAGTTTACATTTTCATTAAGTTTTCAAATTTACTTTTTGTCAAGTTTAAGTTTTCATCATTTACTTTTAAAGTTTTAATATATTAGTCATTTACTTAATCTCTTTTAAAGTCCTATTTTTAGTTTAATCCTTTCAAGTTTTCGACTTTATTTTAAAATAGATAATCATCTTTAGTTTGTTTTACCAAGTTCTACTGTGCAGCATTCATTCTGTACAAGCAATCGAGGTTAGACATCCTTCCTTTATTTTTATGTTTAATAGCTTTAACGTTTATAAACTTAGATAATCAAGCTCCCCCTTTTAGTTACCAAAGACAACAATTCCACCTTAAACCGTGATCAATTCGATTAGATACCGAGAACGAACGAGTACACATATGGATATGCAAAAAGTCATACAAATCATATATCCACTTACGTCTCACTACTTTAGCATTTGGTAGTGGATCTACAAGAATCCAAACATCATTAACTTTCATGGATTTCATTTCCTCATCTATAGCAACCATCCACTTATCCCTTTCAGGATCAAGCATGGCGGATTTATAATTAGCAGGTTCTCTAAGATCCCCTACTTCATCATCATCCTCTATATTAAGACATATATTTCTATTTGCGTTTTTAATCCTTGCTGATCGACGCAGAGGAACTAATTCTGGTGGAACCGCCAGACTTTTTGTTTCTACATGAATTATATCGTTAGTGCTTTCAGAAGGTAATGTATCTATATGACTCCCTTCAAGATCATAATTTCTCCCATTGAATTTTGATTTACAAGATCATATTCAAGGAAGTCTCCGTACCTAGCAACAATCAGTTTGTTCTCAGCTGGATAATAAAAGTAGTAACCCATAGTTTCCTTAGAGTATCCTACAAAGATACATTTTACAGATCGTTGTTGGAGTTTATCGCCCGAGTCACGTTTCACATAAGCATCGCAACCCCAGACCTTTAAATAAGACAAATATGGCTTCTTGTTATGCCATAGTTCATATGGTGTCTTATCAACCTTCTTCGTAGGAACCATATTTAAAATGCGAACAGCAGAATCTAAAGCATAATCCCAAAAAGGATAAAGGTAAAGTTGTAAGATTAAACATAGATCGCACCATATCTAATAATGTATGATTTCTCCTTCGGATACACCATTTTTTTGCGGAGTATAGGGAGAAGTAAGATGTTGAACAATTCCATTATCACTTAGATAACCTATAAACTCTTGACTTAGATATTCACCACCTCTATCAGAACGAAGAGCTTTAATCTTCTTTCCTAGTTGTAGTTCTACTTCAGCTTTAAACATTTTGAATGTTTCAAATACCTCATGTTTATGCTTAAGTAAATAAACATAACCATAACGATTATAATCATCCGTAAATGTTAAGAAGTAGCTAGCACCTTTCCTTGAAAAATGTCTAAGTGGCCCGCACACATCAGTATGTATTAAACCAAGTAGATCAGTAGCTCTTTCAGTTTTGCTATTTAAAGGTTTCATAGTCATCTTTCTAGAGATACAAGACTCACATTTATCAAATGATTCATCCTTGATATTTTCCAAAAGACCTTCATGTTGAAGCTTTTGTATACGAGTCTTCCCAATATGGGCAAGTCTACAATGCCAAAGATAAGAAGAGTTCTTGTCAAACTTTCTTGTCTTATTCATGCTAAATACAGAATTATTATTATGTTTTGATTCATTTTCATGCATGTCTATTTCAAACACACTATTCACAGAAATTGCATTAAAATAGAAATACCATCTTTCGAAACAGAAATTCCATTATAATCAATATTATGAACGAATTCATTATTCAACAAACAAGAAAAGGAAATAACACCCCTAACAATTGTAGGTACATAATGACAATTATTTAAAATCAGTACTAAACCCGAAGGTAAAACTAAATTAAATGTTCCTATAGTTTCAACCGCTGCTTCTGCGCCATTCCCACTTGCAGAAATTGTTCCCCATAAGAAAGCTTCCTTTCCAGATTAAATCCATGCAGCGTATTACAAATGTTAATACCGCATCCCGTATCATATACCCAGGAATTTAATTTGTATGTCAAATTAAATATTTCGATCATAAATAAAGTACCTGAAGCTGCAGCGCTCTGCTCAGACTTCTTCTTTATTTCTCGCAACTCTTCGAGGTAAAGAGGGCAATTCCTCTTCCAGCGACCACTTGCCTTGCAATGGTGACAAGTCTCATCCTTCTGAGATTGATTCTTCTTGACAAAGTTTTGCTTAGGTTTCGAATAAGTCGCAACTTGCTTGCCCTTATCACATTTGCCTTTGCATTTCTTCTTGTTCGCTTGCGGTTTTGGCTTACTCACTCTACCCTTTTGTATGGTTAGTAAAGAAAGCGTAGAAGTAGATGCCTTGTCTTTTAACCCCTTTTCATAGTCAATGAGCATTGCATGCAAATCATTAACTGTCTTCCCCGTGCAATGCATATTATAGTTTCCAACAAAATCATTGAAGTCCTTGTTAAGGGACCTATTGATCAAGTTGATAGCCATATTATGATCATAGGGTTGTCCTAGTGCAATGAGTTGTTCCATATATAATGGACACTAACAGACTTTCCAGGAGCTTGCTTACAGCTATGCAAAGCATCTACTAAGTCGTAGATCTCCACAGCTTGTGGCTTTTCGAACATAGCCTTGAGCTCATCAAGCATTAGCTTAGGTGAAAATAGCTCATACTTATTCTGAAGTGGAGGGGACATTTTCCCTAACATTAAGTAAATCACCTCCGAGTGCTTCTTAACATTAACAGCGTGTACAAGCCTTTGCGCTTCAGAAGCTCCTTCAGTAAGATCCTCCGGATAGGGAGTAGTCAAGATATCAATAGTACCCGCTACTCTCAAGACGATTCTTAGTGAGCGGTACCAATCATTGAAGTTTGGGCCAATAAGTTTAGGTCGATCAAAAAATGTTTTGAACACAGAACTTATAGTGTTATTGTCGGGTTAAGCCATTTCTACAAAAATAAGTTCAAATATTAGTATTTTTGATAATAAAAATACTTTCAAGAAAATAAAATTACCCTGGTATAAAAAACATAGTATTTTCCTTGAATTCTAGAACTATATTGACATAGACCCATTACATCAGTTGATCTGCTAGTAATGAATGTACTCAACATAGCGACTTATCGAACAATTCAATTGACAAACCATTTTCAATTTCTAGTTTATTTAAGGGATTTACATTGACAAAAAAACATTTTGCATTGTAAACATGTTTCATCCCATCTGAATGCCTTAAGTTTCCAGATCTCACTGTGTAAAACCCGTAAGAATAACGTCATAATTTAATTCTATTTTCAATTATTTTAAAGTATTTTATAACGTTAAATACTATTATGCTTAACGGTTTAAGTTGAAACCGATATTAAATATTATATTTTAATATTTTGACGAGTAACGAGGACTACTAGTGATCGCGATACCGACGGATGCCAAAATTTTTATATTTTATTACCGATCGTTTCGATATTTAATACTTTCGACGATACCGTTTTAATTATGTATCGAGTCGTTATATTATTATTTTTCGTGTGCGTTTAAACTTTTAAAAAGTAATTTTACAAAACCCGAGTCCCGTAAATATTTGTAAAATTGACTTTTAGTCATTTTCCGCTTTTGACTTAAATGTTACATTTTAGTCCAAAACTATCACAAATTGGCAAAACCCACCCTAACCTTACACTATATATAAACTCTCCACTACCACTTAACAATTATTTTAATCAAAATTTTCTTCTTCCTCTCTCCTTTTCTTTACAAAACCGTCACCCCCCCCCCTTCATCTTTTATAAAAAATTTCTCAAAATCTAGCTTGATTCAATCCAAACTAAAACAAGACCCATTCCTAAAATCTCAAAGTGATTCTAATGTACTAATTTTTCCAACATGCATTAAGTTTTTATTTTTGATAAAAACTAGGATTTTTAGGTGGAGATTTTGATCATGCATGTGTTAGAAATGATGATCAAGTGATGTTTATGTTATGTTTTTTAAAAAAGTTGATTTTTAATTTTTGGGCTTTTTGATTTTTATGATGATACAAGTGTTAGGATTAGATTGTGATGATATTAGGATGTTAGAATGATGATAAAAATGCTTGGTTTTGATCAAAAACATGATTTTGTGGGATTTTGAAAGGTGATTTTGGGCAGTAGGTTTGAGGCCATTTTCGAGGGTCTTAAGTCTGAAAATAGGTTGATATTATGGGATCATGTTGTAGAAAATTTCGTTAGCTTCGATTTTATATAAAGTAGGCCCTCCAACTCCAAACGAGGTGGAAGATACACTAGTTTGATTTTCGTGTACCAGGAGACGAGTGTTGACACAATCCGAAAATTGTTGTCAATATTTGGATCGAATCTCGGGGACTATAAAATGAGTTTCAAAAGGATTCAAGGACTGTTCTCAGGCTCAACGTTTTGTATTTTGAGTCTATATTTAGAATCAAGTGTTTGTTTTATAAATGGAGTTCTTTAGAATGGTCAAAATGGTTTCGTAAGTCAAGGTCGCTAAACTGTCCAGATTTTGTAAATCAAATATATGTCGGGCAGGGAACTTTAGAAGTAAAATATTTTGATGGGATCTTGGGAGGACTCTCTACATATAGTATGTGAGTTCCTCAGGTAGTATCATGAAATGTTGAGGTGTCTAAGTATGGGAAAATGGCTTGGACATTCGGTATGTTCCGGCAGATTTTTATTAAAGGCATAGAATAATAAAATGAATATATAGGAGAGTGTAATAGAATCACGTGTATCGTTTTCTATTGAGTTGTCGTGATTTTATACTTGAGTTTGATTTTATTATGTATCATTTATTTCTCGAGTCTATTATTAATGTACGCACCTTATTTGCTAGGTTGCGGTTGTCGTGTTTATCGGGCATCTATTATCGTTGGCGATCGTCTTCAACTACTTCTACTACTTAAGGTGAGTCAATAGCCTCACTTTATACTAGTTATTAAATGATTTTAAAACCCGCGAGGGGGAATACATGTTTTTATAAACTTAGAACACAAGTCTTTTATGGTATGCTTGTCCCTCTTTGAATGGACCCGTGATTGCCTTTGAATTGCTTTAAGTGATTGCCTTTGTTAAAGCCTCAATTATGGACCGTTAATTAACCTATGATGGGTTAACCGCTAGTACAATTAATAGATCTATGGGGGAAGCCGCCCCGGTTCAGTTTGCGTGGACTTGTCACAAAAGCTTAGGCCCGACCTCCACACTGTTTGAACATATTGTATTGAGAAGTCAGGTATACGGCAATGTACCAATAATCTGGAGGTAACGACAATTAATAAATCTCTTGTATTATTAGACCTAACGGAGTGTCTAAGGGCTCGGTTCCATGAGCTTGATGCAATTTATGCTATATACAATTATTATTGTTGATGCAAATTATTATTTGATGCTTGTTAAGCATGCCATAAACTTATAGTCTTTGCTTGTGTTCAAATTGATTACATAAACCTATAGATTTCACTCGGCATCTTTGCTGATTGTTTTACTCACATGTATTTCAGGTAATCAAGAAGTGGAAGCTTGGAGGTCACGGGAATGAAGTTGTGCACTGCTTTTGTTGTTCAAACACTTTGATTTATTTATCGTTCCATTTTTGAAACAAACTAATATGTTGTTTTAACTTATCTTTTGGTAACGATTACTTGGGACTACGCTACTCTGATGAATGTTTTAGGAACGATAAATTTGAAACGTCTCTTTTCGAGTCGTTCTTTATAAATTGTGTGTTTTTATACCATTGTTTAGCACCCAAAGATATATTCCACTGCGTGTAAATTTGGGGGTGTTAAAGATTGGTATCAGAGCCATGAGTTATAGAGAACTAGGTCTTTGTTTTAAAAACCTAAACTATAACTGTCAGTTTTTATTTTTCAAAGAGTCGGTGCACATGACTTCGTGTGACTTCAGATTCAAGCTACTTCTGAGATTACAATTTTAGTATGCGTTATTACGTATCCTTTTATTGCCAAGTATTTATAAATAAATACTATGATCCATTTATGGATATATATTTATATCTAGGATCCCTTTATCGATATATATTTATGTCGTTAAACTTTTCGATAAAAGTTTATCATTTATTAATGATTAACTTAAATAAATACAATGAATTATTAAGATCTTTCTGTATTTATTTTTGAAGTATTTAAATTGCTTTTATTGCAAAAAATTTATATTATGACCTTACATACCTTCAATTGCGTGTGCTATGTTCATTGTTTAACCCTTTGAGATATCTATGTAGATATCCAAATCGTTTTCCGGCTGTTTGTGCTTGGACGTCTTGAAACGTAATCTCTAGACCATTGTGTAGCTCAATGTGTCCTTGGAATAGACTAACCGCTATCGTGTGAGTCATACATTTTCAAACAGTTCCTATAATCGTGTTGAATAATATCATGGTTTTTCATAATATTTTGTTGATTTTTATCACCATTTTACACGGCATGCGAAGATTTAATTCATTGACATTTATATGTATCGACTCCGAAGTGTATTGTTCGCTTATATCTTGGTAACGTCATCGTCATTTTATAAATCATCGTCTAGATTATGGCGCTAGATTCGAATACGATTTTACATCTATAAACTTGTATTATCCTCTTTCATTAACCTTCTTGCTCTCAGAACGCAACCTATGAATGTTCCATTCTTTTCTTGTTATGTTTTGTGTTTTTGGACAATCGTGGCACCAAGGAGATTTGCCTACTTTGCACCTTGAAACTTAAATTATGAACGTCATTCACCGTTTTGCTTCCTAAATTTCGTGTTGGATACCTTGAAGCATCTTCTGTCATTCATTATGCTATATTTTTATTTAATGCTCATTATGAGATTTATTTTTCATTGTTGTAAAATCCACAAGACATGTGTGTATATATATATATTTTGAGCCGTTAGGAAGTGTCGGAAAAATACATTTACTGGAGAAACTGCATGGGGTGTATAAACAGGTCAAAACTTAAAAGTAAAACCTGCATTTTTAAATAAAATAGTTAAACCTGCACAGAATTTGCAGGGGTATTTTGGTTATTTTATATTGGGTTTCAGGTCTAGGGTAAAATTAGAAAGTCGTCTGAAACGTGGTTTTGCATTAAATTGCTTTAGACTCCGATTCTTGGAGATGTCGTTTATCGGGTTAATTAATCGGCTCATATTAAAAGTTAAATCTGATAGAAAATTCAGAACATTAGTTTTAAACGTTTCTAAGCAGTTTTGATTTCATTTGAGATCGTAAAATTTTAACAAATATTATTTTACAACTAACGAATACTAGTTGCATGTAAAAATGTTTAAAAATAGAAACATTAAAGGATTAGCAATTACCGGATTAATGGTGTAATTTGAAAATGAATAATATACTTTCTTAAAAGCATGTTGTGTCGAGTATCTTACATAGAATACACATATGGATTGATTTATTCTTTTTATATATATGACTCATTTGTCATTCGATGTTATTTTATTTTTATTTTCTTCTAACCTTCCACTGATTTGGGTTGAGTTCGAAGTTTTGCCTTCACATTTTTCTTCGACATTCTCATCACGTGTCTCATGGCGTTTTCGTCTAAACCTTATAACCTTTTGAAACCTTAACAACTTGTAACCATTTCATTGGTTGTTTTATGAGCTACTATTTGCCACTTTTTGCAAACCTTTGGCTACTTTATACGTTGTCATAATGTCACCTTATAAATAAATCTGATATTGTTTTACGATTATTTTCACCAATTGTTTTTACTTTGGTCTTATAAAATACTTTTCGTAACATTAAAAGTTGCTTATTGAGTATCTCACAAATTACTTGTATCCTATAAATTATAAACTATTTTTAAATTCCATTTACAAATGGCATTGCTTATATATAAACATAAGAAACGTAATACTCTTCGACGAAATGGAGCACTGCATTGCTAGCCCTAAATTATACATGGCCTGATCACCTATGTCTAATTTAGAAGGAGCCATGATAGGCTGAATAGTAGTCACCTTAAAAATCTTGATAATAATCAACTTTTTACTTGTATTTATGATAAAGATAAATAAAATGAAATAAAGTGAAAATAAGTTTTGAAAACCTTTATATTTTATGCAAGTAGCGCAATTTCTATGCATCCGCATACGTTTTCTTACCTTTTCTTGAACGAATTACGCGCTTACGAAAACGTTTTCACTCGACGATCGTTTTTCTACTTGTTACTTCATCTTGTCGTATAACTGATTTCTTTTGACCGTTCGTCTAATTACTGACTGTTGATAAATGACTTGAAAGTCTCGATGTTTTATCCTTCCTTCTCGTCCAATCTTCTTTATGCGACTGGGTAGATCTTTGGAATGTCTCCGCACGTGAATAATGACTTATCACTAGAGTGATTTCCGTATATCCGGAATGACGTTCGTCACTCTCGTTTGTCTCGAAATCCACTCTTGTGAACCGTGCTTTGACTTCTCTCTTTCAACACTAACATCGTTCATTTGATTTGTTTTAATTACAAGTGACTATTAGGAATTTTCTTTTATTAAAATTTTTGTATGGATCTTATTTCTGATCGTGTATCGACCACCGCTAAGTTAACGAGCTGATGTTGGTGAACCATCGACCTCACTAACAAAATTGACAACTTGTTTAATCTATTATTTCTTATCGTCTTACCATCAACGCCTTTATCTTATTATTCTCTTTAAGAATTCATACGACATTTGCTTCGTCCTCTTTTGTACCGCTAATTTCGTACTAATTGTTGACCATTATTCCCATTCGTATTCGTTTGTTATCTTGTCACATTTCGAAACCCGAATATATCCCATGTTTATTTTGAAATAATAAACACCTTTATGTATTTCTACAACGTATTATAATTTTTTATGGAACTTTTATATATTTTCCAATGATTTTCTATTATCGAAATAACTATTATAAGAAAAAGGTCAAATTTATACATCATATTTTGTATAACTAAAACTAATGTTTAAAATGAAATGATGCTTTATCTTTTGAACTAATTGACTTATCATACTTTACTTTTAATGTAATGAAATTATCGGTTTAATTTATATTCCTAATATTGATTTAATTTGGAAATTATATTTTCTAATTGTAACCATCAATACGAGTTTAATTAATAAATTCATGTTATTCTTTCAAAGTTTCTTAAAGACGACCAAAATAAATTATGAAGCTATTTAACTTCTATTTTTAATATATCATCTTTATCAAGAAGGTACCTCAACTGAGTTTTAAGGTAATACAAATCCGGGACGGATAATTGTGACAAATGTTATTTTAATGTTAATATTTAATTCTTTCTTCGCCCTCATTTTCCTAGTATGATGAATTATTATGTTTTACTGTTACGTGATTCGAGATCCCTCGTCGATCGTTAACCTTAAATCATTTTAGCACATCGTTTTCGTTTATGCATTTATCGAATTCATTCTATCTCACTATGTTACTTGTATTGAAGATCATTATTTTATTTCGAGTTTAAAATAAATCTCGAGAAATAGTGTATAAGAAGAAACGAGCCTCGGGACGGTGCTCCCTTAAGGTGGTGAGGATGTAAAACCCGTAAAAATAACGTCATAATTTAATTCTATTTTCAATTATTTTGAAGTATTTTATAACGTTAAATACTATTATGCATAACGGTTTAAGTTGAAACCGATATTAAATATTATATTTTAATATTTTGACGAGTAACAAGGACTACTAGTGATCGCGATACCGACGGATGCCAAAAAATTTATATTTATTACCGATCGTTTCGATATTTAATACTTTCGACGATATCGTTTTAATTACGTATCGAGTCGTTATATTATTATTTTTCGTGTGCGTTTAAACTTTTATAAATTATTTTTACGAAACCCGAGTCTCGTAAATATTTGTAAAATTGACTTTTAGTCATTTTCCGCTTTTGACTTAAATGTTACATTTCAGTCCAAAACTTTCACAAATTGGCAAACACTACCCTAACCTTACACTATATATAAACTCTCCACCACCACTTAACAATTTTTTTAGTCAAAAAATTCTTCTTCCTCTCTCCTTTTCTTTAGAAAACCGTCACCCCCCCCCCCATTCATCTTTGATCAAAATTTTCTCAAAATCTAGTTTGATTCAATCCAAACTAAAACAAGACCCATTCCTAAAATCTCAAGGTGATTCTAATGATACTAATTTTTCCTACATGCATTAAGTTTTTATTTTTGATAAAAACTAGGATTTTTAGGTGGAGATTTTGATCATGCATTTGTTAGAAATGATGATCAAGTGATGTTTATGTTATGTTTTTTTAAAAAGTTGATTTTTAATTTTTGGGTTTTGATTTTTATGATGATACAAGTGCTAGGATTAGATTGTGATGATATTAGGATGTTAGAATGATGATAAAAATGCTTGGTTTTGATCAAAAACATGATTTTGTGGGAGATTTTGAAAGGTGATTTTGGGCAGTAGGTTTGAGGCCATTTTCGGGGGTCTTAAGTCTGAAAATAGGTTGATATTATGGGATCACGTTGTAGAAAATTTCGTTAGCTTCGATTTAATATAAAGTAGGCCTTCCAACTCCAAACGAGCTGGAAGATACACTAGTTTGATTTTTGTGTACCGGGAGACGAGTGTTGACACAATCCGAAAATTGTTGTCAATATTTGGCTCGAATCTCGGGGACTATAAAATGAGTTTCAAAAGGATTCAAGGGCTGTTCTCAGGCTCAAAGTTTAGTATTTTGAGTCTATTTTTAGAATCAAGTGTTGGTTTTATAAATGGAGTTGTTTAGAATGGTCAAAATAGTTTCGTAAGTCAAGGTCGCTAAACTGTCCGGATTTTGTAAATCAAAGATGTGTCGGCAGGGTACTTTGGAAGTAAAATCTTTTGATGGGATCTTGGGAGGACTTTCTAAATATAGTATGTGAGTTACTCAGGTAGTATCATGAAATGTTGAGGTGTCTAAGTATGGGAAAACGGCTTGGACATTCGGTATGTTCCGGCAGATTTTTATTAAAGGCATAGAATAATAAAATGAATATATAGGAGAGTGTAATAGAATCACTTGTATCGTTTTCTCTCGAGTTGTCGTGATTTTATACTTGAGTTTGATTTTATTATGTATCATTTATTTCTCGAGTCTATTATTAATGTACGCACCTTATTTGCTAGGTTGCGGTTGTCGTGTTTATAGGGCATCTATTATCGTCGGCGATCGTCTTCAACTACTTCTACTACTTAAGGTGAGTCTATAGCCTCGCTTTATACTAGTTATTAAATGATTTTAGAACCCGCGAGGGGGAATACATGTTTTTATAAACTTAGAACACAAGTCTTTTATGGTATGCTTGTCCCTCTTTAAATGGACCCGTGGTTGCCTTTGAATTGCATTAAGTGATTGCCTTTGTTAAAGCCTCAATTATGGACCATTAATTAACCTATGATGGGTTAACCGCTAGTACAATTAATAGATCTATGGGGGGAAGCCGCCCCGGTTCAGTTTGTGTGGACTTGTCACAGAAGCTTATGCCCGACCTCCACACTGTTTGAACATATTGTATTGAGAAGTCAGGTATACGGCAATGTACCAATAATATGGAGGTAACGACAATTAATAAATCTCTTGTCTTATTATACCAGACGGAGTGTCTAAGGGCTTGGTTCCATGAGCTTGATGCAATTTATGCTATATACAATTATTATTGTTGATGCAAATTATTATTTGATGCTTGTTAAGCATGCCACAAACTTATAATCTTTTCTTGTGTTCAAATTGATTACATAAACCTATAGATTTCACTCGGCATCTTTGCTGATTGTTTTACTCACATGTTGTTCAAACTCTTTGATTTATTTATCGTTCCATTTTTGAAACAAACTAATATGTTGTTTTAACTTATCTTTTGGTAACGATTACTTGGGACTACGCTACTCTGATGAATGTTTTAGGAACGATAAATTTGAAACGTCTCTTTTCGAGTCGTTCTTCATATTGTGTGTTTTTATACCATTGTTTAGCACACAAAGATATATTCCGCTGCGTGTAAATTTGGGGGTGTTAAACACTGAGTAACTTAATTAAGTCGTCTAATCTGAGTAACGTAAAACCATCATACGAATCTATGAAAGTTATCTCTCCATCACAACATCATCCAAAAATCTCATTTGACGACGTAGCAATTTCAAGTGTTCGTCAATTTGGAGCATTCGACTTAAATTTTAAGGGTATAAATTTGATGTCAAAATTAATGTATGGAGAAGCATGCATACAACTCCATAACATAAGTTTAATAAAACATTTAGTAAACTTTTCACGAGATTAAATTTCTACATATTTTATGTTGAGGTATTGGTTCAACCAATCAAATAATTTACCCACAACTATTCACAACGTACTTAAGGCTAAAGTACAAAGCAATAACCTTATTCATTGTGAATTCGGATGTGAATTTGCAGTAAATTAACCTTAAGGTACAATTCAAATAATAATAGTAGGTAATTTCAATTTGACGCACAGGCGAGCCGGGAATTTGGTCAGCGACTGATGACTTAACACCTCCTTCCTTAACCGGGTACATGACCAGCGATGCGTTATACCCACTTTATAGTTTGTCAAAAGGAGTAGACCGTTAGATTATTTTTGCAATTCACCAATCAACGTAATCTTATGTAATTTAGATCTCAAACAAATCTTAATATAATTTAGTCCATATTGTTTCTTTTCAAAAAAAAAACCTTGTTCACAACAATTCGAACAATTTTAACATAAACAAGTAAAAAACTAAATCATAAACACATAATAACAATTTATATGTCCAACAAATAAATCAAATAGCCACATGCATATGATTTATTCAATAATCATCAAATCTAGGTTTTTATATTCATATAAAAGTCTTCCCTAATTCAAGATTTATTGAATCAAATAAAACAAATAGCACATAAAATCATATAAACATACGATTTTACGATCCATGAAAACATGCACGTTAATCATGGATCCACCCTCAAATCTTAACAATTGATGACGTATAGTCTCCAGCCGGGTCATGGACCCGCCCCATGGGTACTACCCGTATCTGACCCATCACAAATGGGTTGGGTTAATCAGTTAAGCTTATTGGCTTGAATGAACAATGGCTGCATAAAGTGTGGGCGACCCATGGCCAGGTACAGCCGGGACAGGGTTAGATAGAATCACAATCTTATTAGGGTTGGGATTCACCCTAAAGTATAAGATATACACTAACCATAACTAGAAGATATCAATCAAGCTAATTATGGTGGTTATCCTATACTTGGGGCCGAAGTAAACAGTGAGCCCATTAGGGTTTCACTGCCTATATAAGGAACCCCCAAGGGTTCCACAAAGGTATACATTCTCCATACTCTAAACCTCACATCCGATTCTTAACCCTAACTGATTACTTACTCTCACGCCGGAGTCTAATCGTGGGATACATTCCCACGGTAAGCCTAACGCGTGTTGCTTTAGTGTGTAGGATCTCAGCAAGACTATTCACTTGGTGCAAGAGCCGGAGCCCAGCCAACCCGAATTAAGCCTAATTCGGGTCTAGTAAGGATGATCCAACTTTTGTATCAACAAGTTGGCGCCATCCGTGGGACCCAAACACTAAGCTAAAACAAGTTTCATCTCGATCTCTTTCAATGACGAAGGGACATCCGCAAGGGAATCCTAAGAAACACGAATCCTGTGAATCAGAAGTCCACAGGGGATGGGATACTCATCCCCAACCAGTCTCCTGGCATCCAAACAGGCGGACCGATTAACCGAAACGTTTTTCAGTCTTTGGGTGTGACAGGCACGTCCGCTAATACCCCACCACCAACCATGACCATGGATAACCCTGATCCAGGGAGTGCGCCTAATGCCCCTAACAAGGAGCCACGCAGGCCATCAATCGAGGAAGAAGTAGAAGTGGAACCACTTAGTTACGAAAACCTCGCTCGTGTTCTCACGCAGAACTTTGAGAGGATCGTCCCGGGTATCGCATCAAGGTTAAGCCTAGGTAGGAACCTCCAATCTAGGCTCAACTTTGGCAGAGCCGTATCCGGAGCCTCTCCTCAAACTCAAAAGAGGAGGAAGGCGCGCCCACAGGATCGAAACCACTTGGAGGAAAACTCGCGACCCCGGAATGTGTTCGAACGCATAGGGGATCGCGTTATGCAGGAACTACTACAAGCTCGTGAGGAAGGAGATAGGTTCGACGGCTCTGCCGAACGCCCGGTGTTGGAATCAACCAGGAACAATCGCCGCACCAGCGTTTGGGATAGGGTGAACAGTGGGAAGAAGGCTCCTAGCTCTTCTCACAAAAGGGATCCTCAGCCGAGAAGTGGAGCACCGCCACCTTCTCCCGGCCCCTCCGGGTCGGACTCGGATGACCATCCCTCCAAGCGTCGGCGACCTAGGTTCACTACTCTACCACCATCGGATGATGAGGGATACTACGATAGCCCTTACTATCGTGATGTAGAGGGGGAAGACCTCTCCCGCCCATGGTGTGATCCTAGGGAGGATCCTTTCACCCTCCGCATACGAAACTACTCCGAGGATAAGAAGCGTCGTATGCCAGCATGCGTAAAATCCTATGATGGGTCTGGTGATCCGGATGATCACCTAAAGATATTTGACACACAGGCAAAGATCGAACGGTGGCCCATGCCTATATAGTGCCAGATGTTCAATTCGACCTTGATTGGCAATGCCCGTGATTGGTTTGAGGGACTTCCTCCCCGAAGCATTGATAGCTTCAGCGAGCTGCGCACTGCGTTCAAAAACAATTATACTCAGCGAAAGAAGTATACTAGGGATCCGGCCTCATTATCAACCGTCAAGAAACGGCCTGGAGAATCTACGGAGGACTTCACGGAACGTTTCAAATGACGAGTGCACGCGCACAAAAACGATGCCAGAGCTCCTAAAAATTTCTGACTACATGCATGCCATAACGGACAAGGAATTAATTAGGCGCCTCAATGACAAGCGACCGGAGAAGTATGACGACCTCATGGAAAGGGTCAGAAACTTTGTAGAAGGAGAAACCGCGGTAGCCGCGGCATATCCTACAAAGGGAAACCATAGCTATCGATCGAACGACCATCCCAAGAGGCAATCAGGGGGCCAAATCAACCAAGGCAATGGAAGGGGCTCGGACTACAAGAGTCAGAATAAAGGAGGGCGGTCGGATGACAAATTCACCCCTCTAAAGATGACTTACCGGGACATCTTGTTGACAGAAGGGGCGAACTTCCCAAGGCCTCCTCCAATGACGACTTCGGTGGACCGCCGTCAAGGAAATCGCTTCTGCGAATTCCACAACGATAAGGGCCACGACACGGAGGAATGCATCCAGCTCAAGAAGCACATTGAGTTACTGATCAAATCAGGCAAACTCAAACATTTGGTCAAGGATTGGAAGGATGGAAAGGATAACAAAAAGCACGATAAGAATGATCTCCAAAAGGACAAACCTTCGACAATATATATGATCCAATCTTGGCAGCGCTACACAAAGCAGAAAATTAGTCAAAAATTTTCGCGCGGAAGAGAGATCTTGTTCCCTCCTATCACGGCCAGCAACGTGGCTGATGCACCTCTCACGATTAAGATAAGCATTAGAACCCACAACGTTCGCCGTATGTATGTGGACGGAGGGTCATCGGCGGAAGTACTCTACGAACACTGTTTTGTACAGCTACGACCAGAGATAAGAATCCAGTTAGTACCGGCCACGTCGCCACTCATTGGCTTTAGTGGAGACACTATCTGGCCAATAGGACAACTGCGTCTGCTAGTAACCATTGGGAATGAAGAACATTCCACCACAGCGTGGATGAACTTTATGGTGATACGCTCAAACTCTCCATACAATGGGATTATTGGAAGACCAGGTATCCTGGCCATACGGGCAGTTCGATCTACGGCTCATGGCATGATTAAGTTCCCTGTGGAAGGGTGAATTGTTACTATTTACAATTCGATCATGTCGGCATCCGAATGCCACGCCGTGACAACACCAGTCCAGCCTGTTCCCATTAAGGAAGGATCACCACCCCCAGTTGGAAGGTAGCAATCCATCCCAATTACCCGGAACAAGAGGTGTCCATAGGGGGAACACTCTCGGATAGCGGCAAGAGGGCCATGTGCTCTCTCCTAAAAGCAAACCTGGATGTATTCGCATGGGAACCTAAGCATATGATACGTGTGTCGCGTTCAATAGCAGAACATAAACTTCAATTCCGCCAGGGATATCCTCCTGTTAAACAAAAGAAGCGTGGTCAAGCACCAGAGCGCAGCCAGGTAATACTGGATGAGATACGGAAATTAGTAGACGCAGGAATTATGCGCGAGGTATACTACCACGAGTGGTTATCCAACCCAGTCATGGTCAAGAAGCATGACGGGAGTTGGCGTATGTGTGTGGACTTTACAGACATGAACAAGGCTTGTCCGCAAGACTGCTATCCGCTACCAGAAATTGATTGGAAGGTGGAAACCTTATGTGGATACTCTTTCAAGTGTTTTTTAGATGCGTACAAAGGATACCATCAGATCCAGATGGCGGAAGAAGATGAGGAGAAGACGGCGTTTCACACCAGTCAGGGCGTGTATTGTTACACAAAAATGTCGTTCGGACTAAAGAACGCCGGAGTGACATATCAGCGACTTGTTGATAAAGACTTCGATTCCCAGATAGGCCGCAACCTTGAGGTCTATGTTGACGATCTGGTCATCAAGAGTCATACGGATGAAGCACTTCTCTATGATATCCAGGAGACGTTTGACACGTTGAGGAGAATCAACATGAAACTAAATCCAAAAAAAGTGCACGTTTGGGGCAACTGAAGGGATGTTTCTTGGATATATGATTGATCCAAACGGAATCAAGCCTTGTCCAGAAAAGATGGACATGGTGATACAGTTACCATCCCCTCGGACACGAAAAGAGGTACAATCACTGAATGGAAAGTTGGGCGGGTTAAACAGGTTCTTGTCGAAGTCCACGAAAAAATCACTACCTCTGTTCAAAACACTAAAGAAGTGCATAAAGAAAGGAGATTTCCGCTGGACAAAGGAGGCGGAGGAAGCCTTTGACCAGCTTAAGCAGCACCTCGCAGCTCTTCCCATGCTAGTGGCTCCCCGACCTAAGGAAGAGCTCATCATGTATCTGTCTGCTACACACGGAGCAATAAGCGCAGTACTAATGACAGATAAGGATACAGTCCAGACTCTGGTTTACTTCATAATAGAACATTACAAGGACCGGAGTTGAACTATTCCTCTATGGAGAAGTTGGTTTTGTCATTGGAATACGCCACGAAAAGGTTGCGCCGGTACTTCCAGGCACACCCAATTGTGGTTATCACTGATCAGCCAATAAAACAAATCATCTCCAAGCCAGATGTGGTCGGGAGGCTACAGAAGTAGAGTATTCTACTAGGTGAGCATAACATCTCCTATAGACCATGGACAACGGTCAAGGGCCAAATCTTGGCAGATTTCCTAGTCGAGAAGCCAGAGGAGGACGGACCAATGGTGCAACAAGAGGAAGTTCCTGTGGAACCATGGGTTTTGTTTACTGACGGATCTTCGTGCACGGACGGATCAGGAGCCGGCCTTATTCTCACAAATCCGAAAGGAATGGAATTTACATACGCCTTGAGCTTTGAGTTTACAGCCACGAACAATGAGGTGGAATACGAAGCATTGATTGCGGGTTTAAAAATCACCGCTAGGATGGGAGTCCGCAACCTTGAGGCCTAAGTGGACTCACGGCTTGTCGAGAATCACATCCTAGGAGGTTACATATCCAAGGAGGACAACATGATCCAATACTTAGAGAAGGTCAAGTCGCTCATAGCCAGTTTTGGGAAGTTTTCTATCAAACATGTACCAAGAGGTGAAAACAAGAAGGCGGATGCTTTTAGCAAAATTGCGTCTACAAGCTTCGCCCATCTATCCAAGCAAGTATTGGTGGAAATACTCAAGGAAAAATCCATTACACGAGGGGAAGTCGCAGCCATAGTTGAAGAAGAGGGACCTACATGGATGACCCCGATCATCAACTATCCAACTGATGAAACCATTCCAGACGACGATAAGGCGGCGCGGCGTATAAAAAGGAAGTCGCAACACTTCGAACTTCGAGAAGGTATTCTGTACAAGCGCTCCTTCCTACAGCCATGGTTACGATGCGTCAGGCCACGCCAGGCTAGCTACGTGATTAGCGAAATACATGAAGGGTCATGCGACATGCATGCAGGCCCCAAATATGTAGTAGCGCGGGCTTTACGCACAGGGTACTATTGGCCGACTATGCATCGGGATGCACGAGACATGATTCGCAAATGTAGTGATTGCCAAGTGCACAGACCAGTACCGCGACATCCGTAGCAGGAACTAACACCCATCACATCCCCATGGCCATTCTATAAGTGGGGGATTGACATCGCAGGGCCTTTTCCTGTGGCGGCAGGAGGTATTAAGTCCTTGATCGTCGCAAAGGACTATTTTACATGTTGGATAGAAGTTAAGGCGGTAAAATCGATTACGGGCAAGCAGGTAAAAAAGTTTGTTTAGGAAAATATTGTGTGTCGTTTTGGTTTGCCAGGTGAGATTATTTCAGATAATGGAAAACAGTTCTCGGATAATCCATTCAAGGACTGGTGTGCGGCGTTGAACATCACACGATGTTTCACATCAGTTAAGCACCCACAGACTAATGGTCTTGTAGAGCGGGCAAACAGAAGCCTGGGTGAAGGTATTAAAGCACGCTTGGATGAACGAAGCGCTAAATGGGTTTATGAACTACCGCATGTCCTATGGGCACATAGGACAATGATCAAGATAGCCAATGGGGACACTCCATTCGCGTTGGCCTACGGAACCGAGGCCGTTACTCCAGCAGAGATTGGGATGCCAACAATCCGCATGGCGGAGGTTAACATCGTCACGAACGATGGGAAACTCCAGGTCAATCTAGACTTGTTGGAGGAGAAAAGAGAGATAGTATCCATCAATGAGGCCAAGTCTAAGGCACGTATGAAATCCTATTACGATTCCAAAGTCAAGGGTGTTTCCTTCCGAACGGGGGATTTTGTTTATCGTGCTAACAAGGCAAGTCGCGCGGAGAACACAGGGAAGCTGGGTCCAAAGTGGGAAGGGCCATATGAGGTCCCGGAAGTTTTGGGGCTAGGCGCGTACAAGTTGCGTGACATGGATGGCCATGACTTAGATCGTACATGGAATATTTGCAACCTTAAAAGATGCTACCTCTGAAAGGGCTACAGCCTCCGCATGGATTCTTCGCAATGGTAAACTTCAATAAAGATCCATGTATTTTGTTTTCATGCTTTCTAGGTTCATTTGTCGTATGATTTTCATTCTTGTCAAAAATCGTAAACGTTCTAATAAAATGTCGTGGTGCCTAGCTAGCTCCACGGCCCGTTCTTGTGAAAATTATTGTCATGTCTTTTAGATTTCTTTATTATTATTATAATATGCCATTTCTTATTCATATGCATTCATTCAAACCGTACATGTACTATTCGCCCCCAGGCGGGGTAAGAGGATAAAGTGAACCTAATAATTAAACTTGTCGCATAAGAGGGATGGAACCCTAGTGACGCGGATCATGCATCCTTACTAGACACCTTATTTACAAGACGTTGTAATAAGTTTCCACATGCCGCACTTACATAGTGCCGGACATGGTAAAGACGCACGCTGCATGTCTAGTAAAGTATAGACTTAGTTTTATTCTAGGTAAGACGTGACCTATCATGCGACGAAGATATATAATATCTAAAGAATATAAGTAAGTTTCCAACAATCAAAATTGTCGTGATTACCACGGACTCATAAACATGATATTCTAAGTGTTTAGATAATGTTACAAAAGATAAAAGTGTCGTGGACATCCACGGACGAATATTTGGTACAAACCAAATTGTTCAGAAATTACATCAATAAAAGAACGCCCTACATTGGGGGGAGAAACTTACCTATCTCCCTCTGCTCTTCAGCTAATCGAGGCAATGCTTCACCATGGTCTTTCTTGTTCAGAGCCCGAGCCGCGTTCACTTCCAACACTTCACTTAATAACTGCTCACCAACTACAATCCTGGTGACGTTCTCGTAAATGGGAAGAGTGAGTTGGCTGGGGGAGGGTGTGAAGTGAGTCCGGGAGTGTCCCTCGCCTTACGAGAATGCACCTAGGCTTAGCTTCTCCATGATCTCCTTGTTGGACGCATCCTTCGTAGACACGAGCTCAGCCAAGAATGGGTACTCCAGATCCCGCATAGCAGCCATGGACGCGGTCATCTTCTATGCGGCCCTAGTGTTAAAGTAGGCATGTTTAGTAAAATTTTGCTTCTTACTTATCAACTCTGTGGCCATAACCATACCCTCATGAAGGTCGTGGTCGATGCCATCTGATACAAGATCTACAAATTACTGCACGAATTGAGGGGCCTCTAACACTTTCGTAACAGCTAGGCGCGCCCCATGACCCACCATCCACCTGCGGCCGGTAATGGCTGCTAGTAGCTGGGGGTACAACACTTCATCATGGTCTGAGTTCAGGGGGTTCAGCTCTATATCCTTTTATGTGGAAGCCTCCATCAACTGTTCCAGCGCGGCCCTTTCATTGGCAAGCTCTTCTTTCAGCATCTCCTCGCCTTGGACCAATACATGCGCGTCTTCAAGCTCCTTCAAGAGGGTGGATACTTGGTCAGTGGAGGTCTTCGCCAAAGCTTCTGCCACGGCCACGTGCATGTGATACCTTAAAATTAGAATAAATCATAATGTGGATGTGGGTGTGATACTATAAGAATACATACCTTAGCTGTTGCAGTCTCAAGTTGGGCTTCAAGCTCGACCACACGTTGGTCATGAGCATTGGCATGCACGGCTTGCTCTTTGATGGTGGCCTCAGCAGTAGCGAGTTGGGACTGAAGGGCGGCAATCCGGGATTCATTATCTTCAATCATTTTCTCCCTCCGACCATTCTTCCTTTTTAGAGATTCAACATGCTCTAGGGCGGCCTCAAATCTTACCCACATGGAGGTATCCATAGCCATCTGATGCACCAAGGCACCATTATATTCATCGACTAAGTCTGGATGACTTAGTAAATTTATGTCTTTTACTAGGCCGGGTGGAATGCAGTGGTTCAGGTAGTCCCGGCATTCTTCTGCGTCCCTCATTCTATAAGTGGTAGTTGTCTTCCACTCGGGGTTGAAGTGTATGGGGGAGCCTGACACCGGTATCTCTTGTGAAGCCGTGGGAGTACCTTTCTCAAAGGTCGGGCCAGATTTGGTCGCTGCAACATGCAGGACAGGTTCCTTCTCTTTCCTCGTCCCTTGGACAGGTGCGGCACCAGCTTGTTCATCCTTGCAGCAAACATTGACATACAAATTAATATTATTGCGGAAATACGTACCTTTTACTTGGAAGAGAGAAGTAATGACAAGCATGTGCAGAGGACTTACATGTTGGTTTTCTCCATCTCTGACGTAGTGGGAGGCACTTGAGTGACCGGCTCCACAACTGGTAGCGGCACGTCCTGAGCTATGGGAGCACCCTACGCCGTCCCTGAAGCTTGGTTTGTGCTTTCCCCAGATTGGTAGAAGGGGTGGTCCTCGCGCAGTCTCTTTGCGGGGGTATTATGTTCCCCTATCACGGCCTCGGTGGCTCTCCTTACCCGCTTAGTCTTTCTACGGGTGTGCTTGGGGACGGGTTGGGGTTCTTCCTCCCCCTCTTCTTCTACTCGTTGCACCTCCTCCTCATCATCACCCAGCATTTGGCGGAGGCTGGAGGTAGTTCTCTCTATGTTATCACCCTGCTCCTCCTCATGGGCATGGGTGGCAGTCTTAGGCGGGGAGGAGGGCCCAACTTCATTCTCTAGCATCAGATTGTCTCCATCTTCTTTGTCAAAGTCTTCAGGGGACTTCATAATTGTTGCGTCCTCCTCATCAGATTGGGGGTCCGGTACGGCCGCTAGGCCGATTGTCACATTTCGGGTATGCTCAAGAAGGGGTATCTCGTTTTCTCATCTAGGGCGCGCTCCTTCTGGTATGGTCTTAGGTTCTCCCTGGCGTAGGACTCTAAATAAATTCATTTCTACAAAAGTAGAAGGAGTACGTTAGTCACGGAAAAAAGGATTTATATATCTTTAAAGATGTGAATGCTATACCTACCTTCGACACGGCCTCTCCAGAATACAGGGTATCTGTTGGACGGGCCAAAGTAGTTGCGGCTAATCCCTAGAAGGCAAAGGAATGACTCGGGTAGATTCCTATGAAACCCTGTCCTATTCCTACCTATTTCTTGGGCGTGATGTGCGTTGTATGTACCGGCCCGGGGAGGAAAGTCAGGGAGTAATATATGCTTAAAAACAAACTCTGTTGGCCAAACTACTACGTCAATAAAAAAGTAGTGGTCGTACCAGTTTTTCAGCGAGTCCATGGCTTTATTGTGAGCTGTGGGGCTGGTTGGGGATCGTTTCTTGAAGGAAAGACATCCATTCACTAAGTTGGGGGTATAAAACAGCCTAAATAACTCTACAGTTGGGCGAATGCTTCGTGCACGGCATAGGATTTCGAACTGGCTAATCTTACATGCACCTATACAGTGTAACTAGGTGATATGCACATCATAGTAACCTAGTAGATCTACGAGGAATCTAGTAAAAGGAATGCGGTAATTGGCCGCATCAAAAAGACGAGTGTATAAGCCAATCTTTCCCTGGGGTGCCTCAGTTATGAGGTCCCCGACACCAGGGAGAGAGGGATGAAGGTTGCTAGGAATGAAGAAATCAGAGCAAAGGTGCCCTAGTTTCTCTTTCGTCATTATATTTAGCACGGATCTGATGGAAGGGTTGTTTCTATGAGCCATAATTAATCAAAGCAATATGAAGGCGTGCTATTCTAACTTGTGTAAGGGAGGATCCGTGCGAAAGAAGGTGGTGGTAAGGAAGAAAGCGTTAATGGCAGAAATTGGAAAAAGACTGTGTGTCACACACAGCCGTATGCGCAACCTATTTATAGGGTTGCCTCGTTGGTCATGGTTCGTTAGATTCATGACACGTGTCTTCCACTAACCTAAATCGTGTGGTTGGGAAGTGAGTGGCAAGTTAACAGTCAGGTGGGGCCCACGGGTCACTTATGACTCAAGAGATTGCGTCGCTCAAGGTACTGATTGTTTGTACTTTGTCAGTCAAAATGGCAGATGAATAGTCAATTGTGTCGGGATATGCGGTCATACGTAAGACCATATTCAGTGTTTCATTTAATTTGTCTCGGACGTCACTTGCGGCTGGTGTACTATAGGAATAAACTTCCTAACAAAGTTGCCACGTGCGGCCGAAATATGGTTTTCATCCATTTCAGCATTTCAAGATGTTCTTTCCTTGGTACGTTCGGGGGGCATCTTGTTAGTCTAGATATTCCACCTACGGCTGTAACAACTAGACTGGGGGACATGATGACGTATAGTCCCCAGCCGGGTCATGGACCCGGACCATGGGTACTACCCGTATCTGACCCATCACGAATGGGTTGGGTTAATTAGTTAAGCTTATGGGCTTGAATGAACAGTCGCCGCATAAAGTGTGTGCGGTCCACGGCCCGGTACAGCTGGGACAGGGTTAGACAGAATCACAATCTCATTAGGGTTGGGGTTCACCCTAAAGTATAAGATATACACTAACCATAATTAGAAGATAAAAATCAAGCTAATTTTGGTAGTTATCCTATACTTGGGGCCGAAGTAAACAATGAGCCTATTAGGGTTTCACTGCCTATATAAGGAACCCCCAAGGGTTCCACAAAGGTATTACATTCTCCATACTCTAAACCTCACATCTGATTCTTAACCCTAACCGATTACTTACTCTCACGCCGGAGTCTAGTCGTGGGATACATTTCTACGGTAAGCCTAACGCGTGTTGCTTTAGTGTGCAGGATCTCAGCAAGACTATTCACTTGGTGCAAGAGCCGTTGCCCAGCCAACCCGAATTAAGCCTAATTCGGGTCTAGCAAGGACCATCCAACTTTTGTATCAACAAAAATTAAATCTCTTCGGATCGTAACCTTTAATTTACATCACATAATAATTAATCATGCAATTCAATCTAAAATTATCCCACATGTAATTTAGGGTTTCAAAACAATTCTTTTTTTTTTTATAAAAAAATTCGGCCAATGATTCTGGAGTCATGAATGACGCCAGACACTTTAAACATAGACATCACTACGTTCGAGAACAAGTTGAAGCTCGTGAATCAAATTAATAAAAGTTCACACAGATGATAACGTAGCTGGTCCTTTTACTAAGGCTTTGCCTAGACCAAAGGTAGTTAAGCATGCCAAGGCTATTGGGTTGCAACTAGCTAGCGAACTCATGCAATAAATCTGTGATTAGTATTTGGATAAAGGATGTTAAGACATTATTATTTAATAAATAAAGATTGGGTTTCGTTTATTCTTATTATTTAATTTTGTATCCTAATTTACATGTTTGAATCCACCTTGGTTTGGAGCGCTTGTACCCCTATTTTTTCCGCTAGTCTCAATCCTGCCAGTAATGCTTCGTACTCGGCTTCGTTGTTTGAGGTCTCGAAGTTGAGATAGAGGGCGTATGTGTATTTTGTACCGGTCGAGTCTATCAGTACCAACCCTGCTCCAGCCCCTTTTGAGCCTGCATCCCCATCCGTAAATAATATCCACCCTGCTTCGCTTGTCTTTGTAACTTCCATAGTGCATATCAACTTCTCTCCGGATGGTGTCTCGGCAAGGAAGTCAGATAGCACATGTCCTTTAATGACATTTCTGGGAACATAGCTTATCGCATAAGCTCCTATCTCAATGGCGTATTTTGCCAACTTCCCTGACGCTTCGGCCTTTGACAATACTTGTCTGATTGGTTGATCGGTGATTACTTTGATTGGGTGAGCCTTGAAGTATCTCTTTAGCCTTCTTGACAGGTGTAGTATGCATAAGGCCAGCTTCTCCAACAGAGCATATCTGCGCTCGGCGTCATGCAACACCCTGCTGACATACCGAATCGGAGCTTGCCCATGCTTCCTTTCGACCATGAGGACCTCACTGACTGCGTCCTTAGCCATGGCCAAGTAAATGTATAGTGTCTCCCCTTTGACCGGGGTAGTCAGCAGCGGGAGGTCCGCCACCACTTTCTTTATCTCTTGGAAGGCGGTTTCGGCCTCGGGTGTCCATCGATACTCGTCTCGGTTTTCCTTGGTGATGTTCTTCAAGGTCTCGAAGAATGGTAAGGATCGTTCGGCTTATTTGAAACAAAACGGTTTAACGCTGCTAGTTTACCGCTCAACGATTGCATCTCATTGAGGGTTTTGGGGACCTCATGTCTGCTATTGCCTTTGTCTTATTTGGGTTAGCTCTTATCCCTTCTAATTCTACCATGTACCCGAGGAACTTCAGTCCTTCGACCCTGTTGGGCCAATTTAGAGCCTAAATTGTCCTTGTACTGATTTGAATGAAATATACCCTAAGTATTTTATAGGTCGGTAAACTTAAGTAAGTTTACCGAGTCATCCTCAAGATGTTCTTAGAAGTCCACCGAGACTCCTTTACTACTGCAGCGGATCTCAGCCAGTGAAGATAAGAATCAAGATCAGGATGATGGAGTTAGTGAGTTATGACAATGACTCACTAACTCCCTGAAGGCCGTCTCTAATATGAAGACCTGAAGTATTTATACTGAAGACATAGTGGGAACTTCCTTGGGTGAAAAAGAAAGAATATAAAGTACAAGGTGGTTATTTAACTTTATTGAAGCTTCCAAAGGAAGCTTCACTTTCCCAATATATATAGTGGTCCCATTGCTTAGAGATGGTTGTAGATTTCTATTCCACAAGAATACACATAGTGTAGTGTTAGGATTTCTCCCTCCCATTGGTTCTTTCCTTCTTGTAACAATGGGAGTTTAGTTTGTCATCATCGCCTGGTTGTTATTCCGCAAACAACTGGGCAACACTTGTAAATCTACTGATTCATTATTAATAAGATATACAAACGATGAAAAGTACAAGCTTGTGTTATTAGTTAGTCAATTGGTTAATTGTGCAAATGTTATTCATAGATTCGATGTTTACACGAGATTAGTGGACCAACATACCCCGAAGGTGAACTTCTTTGGGTTGAGCTTCATGTTTATCCTCCTGAGATTGTTGAAGGTTTCAGCAATGTTTGCCAACAGGCTTGTTTCCGAGACACTCTTAATGACCATGTCGTCGACGTATGCTTCAAGGTTCCGTCCTATTTTCTCCTTGAAGGTCGAGTCTACCAACCTTTGATATGGTGCTTCAGTATTTTTGAGACCGAATGCCCTTTTGGTGTAGCAGTAACTCCCTCGTCTTCTTCGTCCATTTGGACTTGGTGGTAGCCTTTGTAGGCGTCCAAGAAGCATTTATATTTGAACCCCATGACTGACTCGATTTTTATGTCGATTTCCGGAAGTGGGTAGCAGTCCTTCGGGCAGGCGGAGTTTAGATTCTTGAAATCGATGCACATCCGCCATGTCCCGTCCATCTTTTTACCAGAACCGTGTTGGATATCCACGCAGGGTACCTAACCGGCATGACTATCCCAGATTTGACCCATTCTTCCACTTCTTTGGTCATGATCCGAATTTTCTCCTCTCCCAATACTCGCCTATTCTGCGTGACAGGAGTCATGAAAGGATTAACATTCAACGAGTGTTTGATCAATCGTTTGGGTACCCGTGTCATGTCGGACGAGGTCCAAGCGAACACATCTTGGCTTCTTCTGAGTAGGTCAATTAGACGTGCCCTACCTTCATTCGAAAAGTTCTTCCCTATTACAACTAACTGGTCAGGATGGGCCGGATTGACCAATACTTCTTCCGTCTGAGGGTTGTCTGCTTCATCCTTTTCGACCCTCGACTTTTTTGTGTCTTGCTTTATGATTCCCCTGTTTGTTTTCCTGTGGCTAGTCTTCTGTTTGTCTTCCAATAGCCTGTATTCGGTCACTATGGACGCCCTAGGGTTTAGAGTGGAAATTCCTTTAGGGGTGGGGAATTTGAGCATGGCATGAGCGGTGGATGGGACCGCCCTTAGTAGCCTAATCCTTGTCCTTCCTAAATGATATTGTATGGTGACATAGCCCGGACGACTGTGAACTTCAAGTTGAGCGTCCGGGTTAACTCTTGTGGTCCGAATGACACAGCCAAGTCCATCTTCCCTAGCGATGTTAGCTCTTCTCCTGAGAATCGGACCAAGCTTGATTGTGTCGGCTCTAACCTTTTCGTGATTGAGGGGCATAGTTGATCGAAGCAATGTTCGAACGTGATTTATGCGGATGCACCGTTGTCTACGAGTATTCGTGTATCAAATGCCCTTCCATGTCTGCCTCGATAATTAATGGTTCGTCGGAGGCGTCGTCTCCATTCAACGAAGGGAAACTGATGGGAACCTGCATCCATGCTGAACCTTCCAGGGAGGGCTCCTTTTTTTCCCTGGACCTGCGTGACCGGACCATGTTGATTGTCTTTCTCCCTCCTCGGTTAACAACTCAGGCTTTCGGGGGGTTCTCCCTATATCCTCCTCTTGGTTCATGGTATCGGATCAAATGGTTGTGCTTTCCCAATTCTAACGATGCCTCTAACTGCCTTCTCAACTAGAAGCAGTCGTTGGTTAGATGACCTTTCTGACCATGGTAATCACAATACTTATCCATGTTTTCCCTTCTAAGGATTCCCTTAGTTGGCTCCGGTCGCGGTAACCATAAATAGGTCTCGAAGGCCAAGATTTCTTTTGGGGTTTTGGACAGTGGGTCTATTGCTGAGATCGGAAGCGGTTTCCGTACCTCGTAAGGGCGGGGTGGTGGATACTGCGGGTATGGTTGGTATATCTCTTTCCCCTTATCAGATCTCCTGTCATAACGACCATGCCCCTTGTGACTCCCACCTCCGGATTTTTCCACCTTGTGGAAGGGCTTGTGTCCCCTATCCGAGTATTCCTCTATTGGTAATTATGTGGTTCGGAACGCTTCTTCTGAATTGACATAGTCGTCCACCCTCTTCATCATCTCGGTGATCGTCTAAGCGGTTTTGTCGGTGAAAAGCCGGGCTAACTCGGGACACTTACAGTTGCTCACGAAGAAGGTGTAGAAATATGATAATCTATGATCCTATCAAGAGGGTTGTTGTTTCTAGAGAGATAAACTAGAGAGAGAAAGATGGAGAAAAAATGTGTGTTTATTATGTGAAAAATGAACAACCAACACCCTCTCCATCAAAGGAGGGGGCTTATATACCCAAGTCCTTAGTGAACTTAGGCCTTCTAACCCATGGACAAGCCCATGGGCTAGGTTGATAATGTAAATGTATTAACTTTCTAACTACGAGCTTACAACATTTAATAATATTGTTGGAGTGACTGATACTTCTAATATACGTTAAAAACGTATTTCCAACAATCTCCCCCTAAGGGAGGTCACTCCAAATTACAAAGTTCTAAACCTAGCATACTATACTAAGTCTTCGTTCTTGAGCTTGTAGTTGTTTTTCTTTTCTTCTTTTTCTTTTTCGGCTTGTGAATATGTTGAAATAATCTTTGAGCTTTGGCTTGCAACATGTTCTTTTGGCTTTGACTTATCTTGTAACTTGAGATCATCTTCACGTGCAGCCTTTGCCTTCTTGTGATGTTTGCATCTTTGTGACTTCATGTCCCACATACCTATCCTTTGTTGAATTCTTGAAAGTCTCAGAGTTGATAAAGCAGAAGACTTTTAGGTAAGACTTTCTTGAATTTTGCTGAAATATTTGATGCAGAAGGATTAAGTATGTGAGGACGACTTCATCTAGTACCCCGCAACGCCATCGTCTTCAAATGCAGCAACATAATAAGACACGAATAAAATGGCTTTGACATTCTATTCTGATTCGGTAGCATTTTACCTCCGGTCGGTGAAGACCGTTGGACGATAATAAATATCGTACTTGTGACAGGTAGCTCTAATTTAAGATCTCCTTTATAAGATTTCGCGGGTAAACCCGTTCTCTTTATTCGACCGTCCAAAGCTGACTGCGAACATAAAGAGTGAATCACTTGGATAATAGATATCCTTATGATTGAAGCCGTCAATTCATGAACCTGGAACAAGTGAATTTCAATTAAGATTTTCACCATCGTTGCTTTCCAGTTGTCACAAGCTTGATTCTAATAGAATCTTGTCTCTCACCTATCGCAGTGCTGTTTGATGTTGACACTGGAAGGATTTCCACTCTTCACTGTGAACACTAAAGAGTTCCACTCTGAGTGTTCTGGCAAGATCACTTGGATTTTGCGTAGAGGCCCTGGAACAAGTTTAATCTCAATTAAGAGTCAAACCATCGTTTCTTTCCAGTTATCACAAGGTTAGTTCTTAAAGAACCGCACGTGTCACCTACCATGAGCTTGTTTGATGTTGGCTCAAGCAGGATTTCCATCTTCATTGTAATACTTTTGTATCACTCAGATGTTCTGGCAATATTACAAGAATATTGCGTAGGACTCATAAAAATCTTTCTTGTTTTTAAAATTATGTCCTAATGAGACTTTTGATGATCTCGTGGCTCTAGACTCAATGGTGCAGTTTGTTTTGGTGAACGGAGGCTAGAGATGATTGCCCCCTTTTTCAATATCAATTTATTCGGAGTGAATCAACCGATAGATAACGTGTTGAACTCCGTGACATTAAAACAAATATCTTTTGAGAGATATTTGAGTTGGCTGGGAGGGGTTGTGCATCGCATCACTGGGTCTATGATACTTTGTCTTCAAGATGAGTTGACCCGGTTTCTGCCTAAGTTGTAAGGAGGGCTTCTTTCTTTGCACCCTTTATCTTTACATTTCTTTTTCATTCTTCAACCCCTTCAATGCTTACCAATACATCATCACTAGCACCTTGTTGTGATTGTTCCAGTGCTAGCATCAGTACTTGGTCGGCGTTCAGCTACGTTCTCAATCCATTCTCCATCTTTCCTAAGGACTTCTATTTTCTAACTATGGAATTGTCCTTGGGAAGATTCCTCCGGTTCTGAAAGAATCATTAGACTAGCACCTAATCCTACCACCCTTTTGTCACCACATCCGTCGTGAATTAAGTGTGTTTTGGGTAAGTGTTCGTCTTCATGAAAATTCCTTAAAATCACTGATGTACTTGTGATATAAATATCAAGAGTGTTTTGTACCTTCAGTGTTTTTGATAACAAAATGCTCCCCCTTAACATATGCACAACATATATCAAGTTGGATTTTCCATTAAGCTCTTTTCATTTTTAGCCACATATGTTTACAAGTCTCCTTAATCCTATTTTCTCCCCTTATCCAAAATGTTAACCATCAATATTTTAGATATTAATGGATTAACCGGTCTTTAGGTAACAAAATGAAATCAATTGTTGGCCATAGAACATATCGATGCTCCCCCTCAAGTTAATGAGGGTTAGTTTTAGTGCTTGAGTATGATAGGTTTTGAAAGATTTAGAATCTCGTGAGAAATTCTTGAAAAATTATCATACTTTCACACTACAGCAAGCCACAAAAGCACAATATTCATAGTATTTACATATCCACAAGTAAAATATGGAGTTGACCTGAGATAGTACGACCCATTTTAAATGGATCGTTCCATTAGCTTGTGGTGCGCTCCATATGGTCTACTACCGACAAATTGTTCTAGACTCCTCATTAACCGTGTTTCCCTCGGCTTTTCATTAATCTTGTTGATCAGGTAGTCAGCACTTGTTTCGTATCATGTGTGCCACTGGACGGTAACCTTGGGATGCTTCTTGGTTCTGTTGAGCTGAATCCATGTGTCCCGAACTTGTTGAAGAGTCTCGTCACTAAACTTGGAAAGTTCCGCAACTCTCAGGAATTTCTTCTCATCGGATCCATTTAAGTAGAAAGTTCCTAGAACCGTTTTTGTAGTGCTTGTGTAGGGACTTTTGTTGCGATGAATATCAGGAACTTCAGTGTATGGAGCAGTGAGGTTCAGCTTCTTCTGATAACTTTCAACACCGAGTTGCAAGTCTTCAACTCTCTTCTTGATCACAATGCGACGAGTGTACATTCTCAGAACTAAATTCAAGGCAATGATGTCTTCGGCTTCCAAGTGTCTGAGTGTACCTTTAGTCATCAGAAGCAACATGTCTTCAATGCATTCGAGAGGAAGATCTGAAAAGTCTCCTTCCATGATGGTGTAGTGGTTGTCGTCTTCTCTATTCAGTCTGATCTCTGTTAGGTGATGGTAACCGACTTTGGGTTCAATTCTAACTCCTAGAATGGCTTTGATTCTGAACTTAGATACGACTGGAGTCTTTGATTTGAATCCACGTGCATAGCTATAATCTTTTTGTTGGGAATAAATTATAGCCAGTCTACTTGAGCGCTGACAAGAGTAAAACAAGCATTGACAGGAGTAAAACAAACGCTGACAGCTCAAGCGTTGACAAGACAATGTCAAGCGTTGATACATTGAAGACAAGCACTGATGGAAAGATATACTCTACGCGTTTATTGTATTCTAGATTACTTCTAGTAAAGATAGGAACAACAATGTATTTTCTATATTTATCTTTACCTAGAATAGTTGATACATAGATTATTGTACAAGGCTTCTTATGTCTATAAAAGAAGACCTTTAGGTTAATGTTCAAGATAAGTTTTCATACGTAAACTACTTTCATTGTAAGCAACTTTTCGTATGGTTTCGCACCAATGCGACGCACCCAATTCAGCAAAGTGATCATACTGAGGAATTAATTGCCTTAACCAGAGATGATCAACCTTTTCATCAATCCATGGTATTGACCCCCAAGTTGCAGCTTTGACCAAAGTTAATGAAGTCGCATACTTGTTTGCGCCTTTTACCAAGTACTCAAGGTCGTAGCAGACAAAGAAATCAGGTATAATTTGATTGTTACCGTCAGCTATCGGGATTGGAGCATTTTCTGGCCTATGACGACATGTTCGTTGAGGAATGTTCATTGCTTTCAAAATCTCATTCGCATTGTATCCAGCCTCCATTCTATTGATTCTTGAATTAGTGAGGATGGTGGGATCATGAAAAGCTCGAGTTACCATAGCTGGAGTTATGTTGTCAGTTCCATACATGTAGACTAGGTATGCTGAGAAGTCGATGGGATTGCTGAGGATTTAGGAGAAGTCTGATTCATCTTCTTGAGTTAGCGGATGAATGCTAACAGCTTCCGTGACCCAAGGTTGCTCGGGTGCATTTTCATCTACAGTAATTATATCCACCCACGCAGGTTCACTTGATTCTTGAATAACAGAAACTGGTTCAATGGCTGGAGTCTCCATGATTGGTTCAGATTCTGGTTCACGTTCTGGAAGTAATTGAGTTTCTGTAATATCCTTTACTGGAGCAGATTCTGAAACTTCAGGTATATGCTGATCAGATTTCGGTAAGGGTTGTTCGGGTTCTTGTGTTGTAGATGTGGTAGCTGGAGCAGATAGAACTTGAGCGAATGAAACGGTCATATTTGCATCAACATCATGACAGTGTTTGGTGCGTTTGCCCTTTTGAGGTGTCTCGGTTTTTGGAGTTTCCCCGGCTGCTGAAGTGGTTTGATCTTTGGTAACATCATCCTTTTGAGACTTGTCACCTTTTTCTGAAGTTTGATCATCATTATCATCCGTCTTGTCTTTTTTTGTGTTATCATCCTCAGCCTCAGCTTCATCATCTTTTTTCTCTTCTTTATTATCCTTTGTCTCATCCTCATCATTGACTTGTTCATCCATACTGTCATCATCATCGTGTTTTCAGCATCATCATCATCACCTTTGTCACTGTCATCGTTATTGTCATTGTCATCTTCATCTTCATCTTCATCTTCACCGTCATCGTCATCTTCACCGTCGTCATCTTCGTTATTATCAGAAGATTCATCGGGTTTGTCTGATTCACCATCTTCTTCGTTTTCTTTATCTTGTTGTACAGTATGTTGGGAATAAATTAAGGCCAGATCACTTGAGCGCTGACAAGAGTAAAACAAGCGTTGACAAGAACAAAACAAGCGCTGACAGCTCAAGCGTTGACAAGATAAAGTCAAGCGTTGACACATTGAAGACAAGCACTGATGGGAAGATATACTCTACGCGTTTATTGTATTCTAGATTACTTCTAGTAAAGATAGGAACAACAATGTATTTTCTATATTTATCTTTACCTAGAATAGCTGATACGTAGATTATTGTACAAGGCTTCTTATGTCTATAAAAGAAGACCTTTAGGTTAATGTTTCATATAAGTTTTCATTCGTAAACTACTTTCATTGTAAGCAAGTTTGATATTATTAATCAAAGTGAAAGTTTGTTTATATCATTGTGTGTTCTTGTTTAAGTGTTAATTCCGCATAACACTTAGATTATCATAAGCATATACAAAGGTTTCTCTAAGTGTATTACTTGATCTAATCTCGTATACATAAATCTAAATCGATCTAAGTTTGGGATCAACAAGTGGTATCAGAGCTTGTTGAGGAACTTTTGATCTTAAAGAACACTAGAACCCTAAAAATCACCAAAACCCTAATTTTCTCAAAAACCCTAAACAACATCATGTCTGAAGCAATAACCTCCTCCTCCTCAGCTTTACCAAACATCAAGATTCCCATGCTTGATGCAACCAACTTTGACTTGTGGAAGTTCAACTTTGAACAATATCTGGGGATCTATGACTACACACTCTGGGAGATTATTGAATATGGAAACACATTCAATAAGGCTCAAAAGATTGCTAATGTTATTGCTCAAAGAGCAGCTGTTGCTGGATGTTCTGAAGAGGATAAGAGAGAAAAACCTGGAGATGGTAGAGCTGTGGCTGCTGATGACATAGCAAAGAAAAGGGTTGACATGAAAGCCCTAAATATTCTGAAAGTCTCTTTGGGACAAGAGAACTAGCATAAATACAGAGGTTATGAATCTGCTAAGGACCTTTGGGCAGCTCTTGAAGTTGCATATGGTGGCAATGCAGACACTAAGGAAGAAAAGAAAAAGCAACTCATGCATGATTATGTTGTCTTCAAAGCTCAACCCAATGATAAACTGAGTAGTGTGAGAAGCAGATTGCTTGACATTACAAGCAAGTTGTCCTTCATGGGGACACAAGTTGGTGATGTTGACATTAATGCTACGTTTCTTAAAAGTCTTGGTGAGGCATGGAAGATTGAGGCAAGATCTATTCTTGCCAATAATACTTACAAGAGGTCCTCGTTTGATGACATCTACAACAAACTAAGGCTGTTGGAAGATGAAACTCTTTTAGAGCATGGAAGCAAGTCTACCAACAGTAACATGGCCTTCTTCTCTCATAGTGAAGGTCAATTCAATCAGAAGGACTCTTACATGCATCCAGTTACTGGATCATCATATGTCAGCGCTGGAACAAGTCCTGTCAACGTCTCCTATTTAGACGCTGACACATTTAAGAGTGACTCCCCAAGAGTTAAACCTGTTGGTTTAGATTTGGATATTGTATGTGCTTATATTGCTTCTCTGCCCAATGGTTAAGTGATTACATATGAGGACCTTGAGTAGATAAGTGATGAGCACTTGGAAGAGATGGACATCAAGTGGAACATGGCTCTTGCTAGTATAAGAGCAAATAGGTGGAACAGAAGGTTTAAAAAGAAGATGACCTTCAATGCTAAAGACACAGCTGGATTTGATAAATCCAAAGTTGAATGCTACAACTGTCATCGTATGGGGCACTTCATGAGGGAGTGCAGATCTCCTAGAAGATCTGATGCTGGTAAACCCTCAAGTCAAGTTGTTAAAGCTCAGGACTCCAAGGCCATGGTTGTAGTTCAAGGAATTGATGGTATGGGATGGGATTGGAGCTATCTGGCTAAGAATGTTGAAGAGGATAAAGCTTTGGTTGCTGATATTGAAGAAGAAGAGCATGTTGAATATTCTCTCATGGCACACTCCTCCTCTTCATCTAATAATGAGGTATATGATGACGCTTTTTGTAGCAAAGGCTGTAGGTTAAATACTGAAAGACTTAACAAAGAGGTGTTAAGATTATTAGATGATATGAGCACTGAAAGATGTAAACTGTCTAATTACCAACTAGCTCTTACTGAAACTGAGAAAACCGTTTCTGAATATAAGAAAATGGAATTTGACTTAAAAGATAAAATCAATATCTTAAAACATGAGTTAGATGCTAGTATGGATATTAGAAACATCATGGAAAGGGTTAATGGTGAGTTACAGGCTAAGTTAGATGAGGCTATTAAGAATAAAGATAATGTTGGCCTTAAAATTCAAAGATTTGATAGAGCCACCCAAACCCTAGGAGAATGTGTGGGTAAACAAAGGGATCCTAAGGACATGACTGGGATTGGGATGAATGATTACTCTTTGGTTCCACCACCAGCTGGTGACTTCTATGGTGTCCAACAAAAGGACCTATCTTGGACTGGTTTGCCAGAGCTCCAAGAGGAGGAATTCATTCCTCCACCAAGAGTTGTCACTCCAGTTGAAGAGTATCAACAAAAGTTGACTGACCTGAATGAATGGAAGAAAGCTAGCCCCACTTTATTTGTTAAGGGTGGCTTACTATGTGAATGTCCCAATGAGTCAACACCCATTAAGGTTACTAACCCACTCACTGGTAATGTTGTTGACCTAGGCTCAAACACTGATAGAAAACCTAGCATTAAATATGCAGAGATGTATAGGAATACTAGGTCACCCAAGACCCAAGTTACCAATCATGGAACAGGCTTCTTCTCTTCTAGACGTAAGGTTGTGTCTAGAAAAGCTTGTTACACGTGTGGTAGCTTTTCACACTTGGCATACAAGTGTGTCAACGCTCCCAAAGCCAACGCTGACAGGAACAATTTCACCGCTGACAGGAACAAAGTCAACGTTGTTAGAAAGTCAAACGTTGTCAGACCCAAACCTTGTGTGCAGCAAAGTCCACAAGTGATTAGACCTGCCCCATTCTTTACTAGAGGGTCTAACACTCATGGACAAAGACCATTTCAAAAGACAAACACCTGGTCAAATAGGCAATGGGTTTCTGTAGCAAACCCTAGGTTCAACGCTGACAAGGGTAATTTCAGCGTTGACAAGACAAATTCTAACGCTGACAGAAACGTGACCAGACCTAAATATTTGCAACCACAGGGTAAGGGGTCTAAAGCTTCTTCAAGCTTAACATGGAGACCCAAGAAAGATCAAAACCCTAATGATAATGGGATTTCAATGACCTGCAACAGATTTAATTACATTTCAAAGGTCATTACAAAACCTATTAGGATTAACTGGGTATTTCATCCTAAGAAGGATGAGAATGGGGTTGTTGTGAGAACTAAGTCTGTTCTTATTGAACAACCAGATGAATTCAAGTCTTTTAAGACTTGGGTTCCCAAAGAAAACTAATTCGTTTTCTTTATGTGCATGGCATTCAAAGACAGGTCAATGATTATGGATATTGGGATAGTGGATGCTCAAGGCACATGACAGGGAAGGAAGACTATCTTACGAACTTCACTCCCATTAAAGATGGTGACAAGGTTTACTTTGGAGGCGGATATGGCACTATCACAGGCAAAGGAACCCTTCTCACCAAGAATTTTCGTTTTGAGAACGTCTTTCTAGTAAAAGAACTTGATTACAACCTTTTTGGTGTATCATAAGTTTGTGATAACAAAAATAAAGTTCTTTTTACTGATACTGAGTGTTTGGTGTTAAGCAAGGATTTTAAGATCCCTGATGAGAAATATATTGAGTATAGAACACCTAGGCATAAGGACATATATAATGTGAATTTGAATGGGATTAAATTGAATAATAATATGTCTTGTTTTTATGCTAAGGCCTCAGTAGATGAGAGTAATTTGTGGCACAGGAGACTAGGGCACATAAATTTTAAAAATATAAATAGGCTTGTGAGACTTGGTTTAGTTGATGGTTTGCCTGAGAAGGCCTTCCACAATGACCACTCTTGTGTTGCATGTCTTAAAGGCAAGCAGGACAAGGTCTCATTCAAGTCTAAATAGGTGCACACTAGTTCTAGACCTCTTCATATGCTTCACATGGACCTCTTTGGTCCAACCAATATAGAAAGTTTGAATGGTAAGTCATATTGCTTTGTCATCACAGATGACTTTTCTAGGTTTACTTGGACATTCTTTCTAGCTATGAAGAGTGACACAGCTGATATTCTAATTGATTTTATCACTCAGATTGAGAAGAGGTCTGGCAATGAGGTTAAAATGCTTAGGAGTGATAATGGTGGAGAATTTAGGAATAAGAAGCTAGATGATTTCTGTGTCAGGAAAGGAATTACAAGGCAATTTAGTATTGCTAGAACCCCACAACAAAATGGGGTTGCTGAGAGGAAAAATAGAACCCTAATTGAAGCAGCCAGAACAATGTTGGCTGATGCTCATTTTCCTATAGCCTTTTGGGCTGAGGCTGTTAATACAGCTTGTTATGTTCAAAATAGAGCATTAGTTAACAAAATTCAGAATAAAACACCTTATGAGTTACTTTGGGGTAGAAAACCTAATATTGGCTTTCTCAGACCTTTTGGTTGTCATGTAGTAGTTTTGGACACTAGTGATGCCTTAGGTAAATTTAGTACAAAAGATGATGAAGGCTACTTCATGGGGTATTCAGTGCAGAGCAAGAGATATAGGGTTTATCTTAAAGAAGAAAAACGTATACTTGAAAGAGTACATGTTAGGTTTTTAGAGAATAATCCTAGTGATCCTGAAAGTGGTCCTAATTGGTTGTTTGACTTGGAACCTTTATCTAGAACTTTAAATTATATGCCTGTCACTAATCCAGACATTGTGAAGGTAACTTCAAATGTTATGGAGGAACAAGTTGTTGATGTTTCAGGTACTCAAGTTTATGAAAAGGTTGGATCACAAGCAGAAAAGACATCTCCTATTCAAGAATATGTTACTATTCCCATTTGGACAGATGCTTTTGCTGCTGCTGCTGCTGCTGGACAAGATAATGGTGGTTTCCAAGCACCACCAGATACAAACATGCATGGTCCTTCAGGCGCTGACAAAGGCAAATCTAGCGCTGACAAGACCAATTCAGACGTTGATGGTTCAGACGTTGACAACAACAGTTCAAGCGTTGTTAGCCCAAGCGCTGACAAACAAGGTTCAGACATTGACAACACTTTTGCACATCTTTTCTCTTCCACTTTTGAACAAGGTGAACCTTCCAACTCATATGAAGAAGGTCATCCTTATGTTGATATAAGAGAGTCTGATGAAGAAGATATTGGCAACATGGAGAATGAAGTTGAAGATACCAAACTTTTTGAGGGAGGAGTACTTACTTCAGTCATGAAGAATCATCCTCCTTCACAGATCATTGGTAATGTTGATACTCCAGTTCAGACTAGAAGATCTCATCAAGGTCTTGGTGGGTTTATTGCCAATATACACAAGAAGGTTGATACCCCTCTTGTGCAAGCATGTTTGTTTGCCTGTTTTCTGTCACAACAGGAACCCAAGAAAATATTTGATGCTCTCAAAGAACCAAGTTGGGTGGAAGCAATGTAGGATGAGCTTCACCAATTTGCAATTCAGGATGTTTGGGAGCTGGTTGATTGTCCCAGATATGTCAGACCTATAGGGACAAGATGGGTTCTAAGGAACAAGAGAGATGAAAGAGGCATTGTGGTCAGAAACAAGGCAAGGTTAGTGGCTCAGGGATATACACAAGATGAGGGGATAGACTATGAGGAGGTCTTTGCACCAGTAGCAAGGATTGAAGCTATTAGGATTTTTCTAGCCTATGCATCCTGTATGGGCTTCACAGTCTATCAAATGGATGTCAAGAGTGCTTTCCTCTATGGAACTATTGTTGAGGAAGTATATGTGATGCAGCCTCCTAGTTTTGAGGATCCAGAGAATCCAGATAAAGTATATAGAGTCAAAAAGGCTATGTATGGCCTTCATCAAGCCCCTAGAGCATGGTATGGTACTTTGTCTACCTATTTGGTGGACAATGGATTCAAAAGGGGCACCATAGATCAGACACTATTTACAAAGAAGAAAGGCAAGGATGTGTTGCTTGTGCAGGTCTATGTTGATGATATCATTTTTGGGTCTACTGATCCAAAAATGAGTGAGGATTTCTCAAAGCTTATGACAGATAAATTCTAGATGAGTGCTATGTGGGAGATGAACTTCTTTCTTGGTTTACAAGTTCAGCAGAAAGAAGATGGTATCTTCATCTCCCAGGATAAATATGTTGCTGAGATCTTGAAGAAATTTGGCTTTTCTCCACATGAAAAGAGGGCTACTACTCCTATGGATAGAGAACACCCTTGGGGAAAGATTGGAGATGGGAAAGATGTTGATGTCAGGCACTATAGATCCATGATTAGATCCTTGATGTATCTTACCGCCTCCAGACCTGACATCATGTTTGCTGTGTGTGCTTGTGCACGCCATCAAGTGACTCCCAAAGAATGTCACCTTTATGCTGTGAAGAGGATCTTTAGGTACCTAAGATGTTATCCTGGTCTTGGTTTGTGGTACCCAAAGGATTCACCATTGGAGCTGATTGCATATTCAGATAGTGATTATGGAGGTGATAAATTTGATAGGAAATCCACAACTGGTGGATGTCAGTTTCTTGGGAGTAGGTTGATATCTTGGCAATGCAAGAAACAAACAGTGGTGGCTAATTCTACAACTGAAGCAGAGTATGTTGCTGCAGCTGCTTGTTGTGGCCAAGTTTTGTGGATTCAGAACCAGCTGTTAGACTATGGGTATAATTTCCTGCATACCAAGATATTTGTTGACAATAACAGCACTTTATGCATCATTAAGAATCCTGTACATCATTCTAAAACTAAACACATAGAAATTAGACACCATTTTATAAGAGATTGCTTTGAAAAAGGTTTAATACAACCAGATAGGGTTGACACTGAGGAAAATGTGTCAGATTTATTAACTAAACCTTTTGATGCTGGGAGGTTTCAATACTTGGTAACAAGTATTGGAATGGTCAATCTCACATAATATGTGTTTTGGAATCTTTTTGTAAAAGTATGTACAGGATGATGCATTGTTATTGGTCTTATTGATGATTTAGATTTTCCACTATATTTTTCTAACACTGACAAGGGTTGCTTGAACGCTGATAAGTGTTGTTGCAACGTTGTCAGCAATATAATTGTCTAACGCTGACAAAGCTTCCCTCAACGCTGTCATGTGTTATCAGGGCGTTGTCAGCAACAATGTTAGTTTTGTGGTTTTCAATCTAAATGTGCAGATGGTGTTAGCAGTATACCATTGGATACAGAGTTGCTTATGGATCAATGGAGAAGCATTTGGACAAGTTTTTATTTATGGATGATGGTTGGAATGTTTCACTCCTATCTTGACATAAATTTTTTATGTTCATGCATGATTTTAGCAAACTTTTGTATCATAGTTTAAGGGGAGGTTTTAGGAACCTTTAGGATGTTTGGGTATCCATATGATACTCTTATCACAATTCTATATTGTGTCCACAGGTGAGTATGAGTTAGTTTTACTAAATCATGAGGCACTGTAGCATGCAAAGTTGATATACTATGCATGCTGCCAAGACATTTTTGGCCTAGAATTGGTTGTGGTCTGTTGGGAGACTTGGGAATAATTTTGTTATGAGAATTACCTGGGAGTAACAAGGGATTTTATAAGGTAACTTGGTTGTTAAGAGTTTTGGTTAGCAAGGGACACTAGAGGACTGTTATGTCTATCTTGCTTAAGCAAGTGTGCATAACTGGACAGTGCTTGCCGCCCTATAATAATTATCAGCTTTTGGTTATCTTCTCTAGGATAAATTACTTGTTAAGGTCATTTATTTTTGGACGCTGACAAGAATTTTCCAAGCGTTGTTGTGGCCAAATTAGACGCTGACATGGCTATAGGCAAACGTTGACAAGATTATAGCCGTTGGGCGTTGATAGGTTATTTTTGACCGTTGACACTCAATGGGACCTACCCAGTTGTTACTTTTTGACATATTTTTAGGCCGTAATTTTGGGAGTTGTTACTTTACATTTAATGCATGAGATAAACTTATAATTTTTCAATATTTTCATGATTGATTTTTGAAAATACTTGCCTATTTTTTGGGCCTATCACATGCATTTTCTTCTCCTATAAATTTGGCTCCTATTTTTAAACAGGGTATCTAGATTTCTTGTCTAACACAATTTTCTCTTATCAACTTCATCTTCTTCACTTAAATTTAACAGCTTTCATCAATGGCACCAAAGTTTAGACCATCAGAATTGGAATTGGGGTTCAGATCTCAACACAACATGATTGCGTATCTTGAAGCTGATGATGCTCTGTTTCCCCAATACACACAAATGGTGGCGTACTTGAACGCATCCCCCTTAAGGTATGCTCTTTCTCATGCACCACTCATTCCAGTCACACATATTAAACAGTTTTGGAACACTGTTAGTTCCTCAACAGTTAATAGAGTGACTATGTTGACTTCTATTGTTCATGGGAGACCTTGGGTGGTTACTGAGGCTTTGGTACGCCAAGCCTTGCATCTTGATGATGCTGATGGTATAGCCACTCTTCCCATTAATGAAATAGAACAAGGGCTTAGGGCTTTGGGATATCCTTTTCCTGATGAAGGTACCTTAAACAAGTATCATAAGCAGGAATTTCCCCCAGCCTGGAAGTACCTCATACATGTCCTCCTTCAATGTTTGAGTCCCAAATGCACTGCACACAATGAGATCAATAGATCTATTGCAAGTGCTATTGTGTGCATTGCAACAGGGCAAACATTTTATTATTCTAAAATGATTTTTGAGGGCATGTGTAAAAACAAGGGGAACAAAATGACTTTAGCTTATCCCCGTTTTCTACAAATGGTTTTTGATGTCCAAGGTTACTGCACAAGGGATCATGATGATTTTTATAAGATCCCTGAGCAAAAGAAAGCTATTTTATGAAGATGAACTCACCACCCCATCGTGACCTACCTTTAACCCAAGCTATGCTTGCTGTCATTGTAGCAGCCTAACCCCAACCAGACCCCCAACCACAAATTGACCCCCAACCACAACTTGAACCAATCCCTGAACCTTTACCTTCACCTGAACACATGCAAATTGACTCAGAATCCTTCAACGCTGACACATTAAATGTTGGCGTTGATGTGCCTATTTCTAACGCTGACACACAACCCTCACAAACCCAAACACCCCTTAACCAACCCACATCCACCCATTCTTCCACACCATCTTCTACACCCCCTGAATATAGGTTGATGAAACGCCAAAGGACTACTGGAGTGTTCTCCTCTGGTGGTCCTAGCCATGTAGCAGAGAGAACCACCACCACAAGTGTGGCTGGTGACTTGGATGAGGCTGGGACTATTGGTTCTGGATTAGAAGCTGGCCAAGGCAGTCCCATCATCATTAAGTCCTCATCCTTGCCCAATGAATCTGACTTGGGAGGTCAAATCCCCATTTCAGAAGAGGGCAGACTGGAACCAATGACTCTTTTGGAATTGACGACAGTCTGCAAAAGCTTGCAAAAGCAAAATGCAGACTTAGTACAAGTTGTCAGCTCACAAGGCCTTGAACTCAAGCAATTGAGGGAGAGGATTGTTGTTTTGGAGACTGCTAGTGCCAGGAGGGGTATGGAGGAATCTTCCAAAGGGGAGGAAGATCCAATAAATCTGAGTGATAAGGGCAGCCATGATGGTCAATCAATGGATGTTGTTGAGGCCCTTACAACTTTGAAGAAACAAACAGGTTTTGATACGTCCTTAGTCTCTCCTACCAACTTGAATTTATCATTTACAGCTATGTTGAGAGAGGTTACAAAAGGCGCTGAGGGAGGATATTTGGGCGTTGACAAGGAGAATTTGGACGCTGACAAAAATATTTTGGGCGCTGATAGGATAAAATTGGGCATTGACAGATCTGCACATGATGGTGATGTATCCCAGTCATCATCTATCATCAAGGAGGTTTCTGTACAGGTATCACCATCTACCTTACCAACCATTGCATCATCAGATAAGGGTAAGGGTATAATGGTAGAAGAGATTGTTCCAAAGGATGCAGCTCAAGTTGAGTTTGATAGAAGATTAGCTGCACAAATTATGGAACAAGATAAAAAGGAGGTGAAAGAGTCGCCATTTGTTGTGACTTCAGAAGAAGGAAGTGATGGAGCTAGCTCAGACTCAAGTGTAGTGATTATAGAACCATAAAGACTTGAGTATGGTGATGAGTTGGCTGAGGAGAAATTGAGAGAATTGAAATTGCAGGTTAACTTTGACATGCCAGAGGTGGTTCAAATGTACAATGCTTGGGAAGAAAGATGTATGGAGAATCCAGACTTGACCATTTCAGATCAAATATGGGGTTTGGAGATTCTTCTTAGAGTTCAGAAGGATTGCCAGGTAATTTTGAAACACAAGGCAAGTAATATTCTCTCAGAATTGAAAAGGGATAGAAGGGAGCTATATTTCATGTTGCTCAGATGTCATGGAGTTGGATGGACTTAACAGAACTTGAGGGCATTGACATTTGATGAATTGGAATGCAAGGCTTATCCCATTTGGGTGAGAGTGCAGGAAGCAAACACTCTCAGACTTCTTTCTGATGAAAGAAAGGAAGAACTTGTAGAAGAAATGGAACTCAAGAAAGCTATGTTTGTTCCTAGACCAGTGAAGAAGGGAATTTCTGTTGAGTTTCCCAAAGATATGGATCCACTATATCCAAGTGAAGCTGTTATAATAAAGAGCCTCAAGCTCTCACCATTAGAAGCTTCAGATATGGTGCAAGTGTTACCATTAGATTCCAGGAACCCAATTGTGAGCTATGAAGAAGATGAATGTGGGTTTTGGAAGATTGGCAGATATGGCAAAGAGGTACACACTTTTACCACTCTCATATCTTTGTTTGCAAGTTGTGATAGAGAAGACTTGGTGGACCTTTGGAGGTTGCTGGAGACCAAGTATGAGGCTGAAGCACCAACTTCAGCTAATGGAATAAAACTTTGGTCCACATTCAAAAGAATGTGTGGACCAAAAGATGAGGATCCTGCAATTTGGAAGGATCTTGAAGATGACCTCAGTGGTCTTCAATGGAGGTTATATTCAGCTGCTGGTGTTTACCATTTGAGTTCTACAAAGTTTGCTGAGTATCTACTTGTGGATGGTCAGTATTTCATATCCAAGGCTATCTTGGAGAAGATGAAGGACACTCAGCTGGAAATAGATTATTCAAGTGACGTGGCAAAAGATTTGATCAGATTTATTCATTACCAATATGAGAAGGTTTGTAATATTCCTCCTAGTCCTTAATGCTTATTCAGAAACTTGATCATAAGAGTGGATATCAAGTTTAGGGGAGGATTGTTGGGAATAAATTAAGGCCAGATCACTTGAGCGCTGACAAGAGTAAAACAAGCGTTGACAAGAACAAAACAAGCGTTGACAAGATAAAGTCAAGCGTTGACACATTGAAGACAAGCACTGATGGGAAGATATACTCTACGCGTTTATTGTATTCTAGATTACTTCTAGTAAAGATAGGAACAACAATGTATTTTCTATATTTATCTTTACCTAGAATAGCTGATACGTAGATTATTGTACAAGGCTTCTTATGTCTATAAAAGAAGACCTTTAGGTTAATGTTTCATATAAGTTTTCATTCGTAAACTACTTTCATTGTAAGCAAGTTTGATATTATTAATCAAAGTGAAAGTTTGTTTATATCATTGTGTGTTCTTGTTTAAGTGTTAATTTCGCATAACACTTAGATTATCATAAGCATATACAAAGGTTTCTCTAAGTGTATTACTTGATCTAATCTCGTATACATAAAGCTAAATCGATCTAAGTTTGGGATCAACACAGTACTGTATGGGACGACGGGGCCATGCTTTTCAAATATCTTTGTGTCTTGATCCATAGCCGTCTTTAAAGCTTTGTGGAGTGCTATTTGTTCTGGTGTTTGGTTATGGGACCCAATTTAAATCATCCTAGCATGTAACAGCTTCTTCAACTCGCAGTCTGTGAGCCTTTGAGCAATTAGATAGTCGGACTGCTGAGTATCAGAAGACTTGATCATCAGTTTTCTTGCTGCAATTTCTTTTAGTTCTTCTCGCAGAGCAGGGAGTGCCGTTTCAATAGATCCTTGAACCTTTTCATTGATGGATTCAATGAGTGTAGCATTAGCTTGAACAAGTTCTTCTTTCTCTTCTTTGTACTTATTTTTGAGTTCGCGAAGACGTTTAATCTTTTCTTGTTTTCTGTCTGCTTTAACTTCTAGGCTTGCTCTTATGGACTCTTCAGATTGTTGACGACTTGCTAATTCTTCTCGGAGCCGGTTGATTTCTTTTTCAAAATCTTTCTTTGATGATTCTAATTGCTCTATGACTTGAGTAGTTTTATCTTCTTGATCTTATATTCGTTGTTCTATTCTTATCATGAAAGTTGTATCGGCTGGTGGATGTGATAGCAAAGACACTGGTTGAATGGTTGATGGTGAAGGGGTTACAGGAGTTGTCATGATTGTGCTGATTACCGAAGTCGTAGCTATAGTTACAGGGACATTAACCATGTTCGGGTTTGATGAAGGATCGGTGTTAGTGACTTCCGATTCTAGAGATTGAAGGCTTAAGTATTTACCTACTGGATCCGACTCTAAAGTGGATTTGGTAACACTCTTCTCCTTGTTGATGTCAGCTATGTATGTCTCCATGTGTGTTATCTCTGTTTGTACAGGTTGAATATCATCGAGACTTGTGTTGTGGTATTCGTGTTTCTGATCATCGTCTTCATCATGAATTGGCTCGTCCTCGTAATCATCGGGTTCTCCAAAATCAGCAATATCAGCAATATCAGAAGCTTCGATTTCCTTTGATTTCTGACCCGGTCCACTACCTCCTGTTTCTTTTCGACTTGTTTCTTTTCGACTTCTTTGGAAAACCTTCTTCAGTTCCTTCAGTTGTTGTTTTTCAGTCAAAGGTTGTTCTTGTATGTCTTCATCCATGAGAAGTGTTTTCTTTCCTTTGGCCTTTTTCACCCATAAAGACATTGTTCTTGTTCTTTTGCCTTTGTCTTGTTTTGGTGTATCAGCTTCTGAAGAATCAGTTTCCTTTCTTTTGCCTTTGGGTTTTGGTGCCTTGAAATCTGCCTTGAACTCTCCCGCTTCTACTTTCTTTGAGTGTTCTTCATTCTTTCAGAAGGGTCTTATATGAAGCACTCTTTTTGATTTTGTCATTCAGCATATTATCCGGAACAGGAGCAGGAATACCTGAGTAAGTAATCTTAGATCCTTCTTGTCTCATGGCTACTATGAGGAAATCATCATCTTCTGAGTTAACAAAGAATCCTCCACCTCGATCTATAGCTTCATCGGCTTTCATGAAGTAATTAATAATGAGCTTTGTGAATCGTGGAAACTGAAGGTGGTCAGATTTCTTCTTAACGTTTCTGAAAGATTGATAAGGAAATTCTTCCCATATGAGAGAAGCATAATCTAAATTGAGTCTCTCGTAGATTCCAAAAAAAATATGAGCCTGAGAAAGTCTCATAGAATCTGCACCTCTGGATTTTCCCGTCAAACATCGGATAATGATACTAAAAGTTGCCTTCCATGGTTGTCCAAGCCTAGAGGTGTTAAACTTAGATATGTTTGGCAATTCTCCATCATAACCAAGAGACATAATCAGATCTATTATTTCTTTGATGTCTGGAACAAGAGCATATGTTTTCCCTTTAGCAAGAGGAGGGAATGCAAAGATTTCACGAAACTGTTTAAGAGAAAATTCCTTCTTCTTACGATTGATGTCGAAGGAAAACTTTGTGTTTGTAATGGCTTTGATAGATGACCAAAACTCATGCATGTAAATTTTGGGAACACTTGCTGAAATCCGTAGTGCAAATTTGATTGGTGTGAGATCAAGGATTTCGATAGCGATTCTGAATGTTGCTTGTGGTGGAATGAAGCCTTCTTTCAATCGTTGATTATTGGGAGTGATTGGAAGACGGTTTTCTTCTGGTACGAGTGCATTATCAAGTTGAATTTGTTGCTCTTGAGTGCGAGCCATGAAAGCTGTTAAGATAAAACATACACGTTGATACACAAGAGACATATATCATACTGTATAAACCTTAAAAGCATCATATTTCAATTTCAATAAAAAAACATAACAAGTAGCACCTAAAAAACCATACAATCATTACCCAAAATAATCATCAAGTTGAAACCCATGCAAATCAGTATCCTACACAAGCATATCAATCAAAGATCCAAATACTAAAGCATAAGTCGGAATACATCCTTCCAAACCTAAGTCAGAATAAATCATTTCCAACATAAGTCAGAATACGACATATCTAACCTTATCCGGAAAACATTATGTCCAACATAAGTCGGAATGCAGTTTTTCGAACAAAAGTCGGAATACATCGGTGCTAACCTAAGTTGGAATGTATTAAATAACTTAAGTCGGAATCCGTCTTTTCATAACATAGTTCGGAATTCTGTAATTACCACACATAAGTCGGAATGCATCATAAAAACATAGTTCGGAATAAACTTAATCCACACAAAAGTCGGAATAACCCATACTACACATAATTCGGAATGCATAGTTGATATGTGTGAAAACACACATCTTTTCTACCACTTAATTACAATAATAACCGGACCAAAACGTGTATTTTATGTCTTTTATGTCGGAATTATGCGTGGTTTGTGTTTTTGTTGTGATTTAGGACGAAAAGGTGAAAAGTGGAGAAAACACGGGAATTTACGGGCATTTACGGACTTTTATTGAAGAAAAAGATGAAAGACGAAGTCAAGAAGTCAAGAGTGCAAAAAGAACGGAAGTCCAAGACCAATTCTGAAGATTTATCGAAGAAATAGTCAAAAGACGGAAGTTTATCAAAAGCCGAGGAACTCAAGTCTTATTTATCGAAGAATTAAAAGACGAGTCCAAAGAAATCCCGAGACAAAAGTCATCAAAATCCAAGATTAACAAAAAGATTAAGAAGAAAGGACTTGATGGTGCAATTAACAAGAAAGGAAGGAGAGGAGGAAGCTTCCTCTAACCTCTCCCCTAATCACCTATAAATACTCTCATTTTCATTTCATTTAGTTTTGTTGGCTAGATTGACAAACTAGCTCTTCCACCTTTTATTTCATGCACCTTTAATTACTTGTCATTTTTAATACATGTTTTGCACTTTAATTATCCTTTTAATTCCAAGTAAGTTTTTAATTTGTGTTCTTTAAATTCGTGTCTTTAATCTTTCTTTATCATTCGATCAAGTTCTTTTTATCTATCTCATTCTACTTTTCTTTCTTTTTGATTCGGTTACAAGTTCGGATTAAGCAAGATTTGCTTAATCCATTTGCTTATTTTGATTAAAGTCTCGACTTTTCTTTCTCCTTTTTAGTCCTCATACGAAATAAGCCACGAGTTTGACAACCTTGTGTGCTTATTTGGTATTTTGCTTAAGTATTTTCAAAGTTTTCTTAAAAGTTTTGATTTTTAAGTTTTGATTTCATTTAAGTTTCGTCTTTTAAAATTTTGAAAGCTTTTAACTTTTTAGCTTATTGTCATGTTTTGATTCCATTTCATTCAAGTTCTTGGTCACGGCTTATTGGATATAGCTTATTAGGATTTGTGCTTATTACGAAATTGTGCTCCATCGGAAAGTGAGGGTTTACTAGACATTGCGACGGTTTGCTAACCACATTCCGATAGTGACAGTATTGGTCCAAGGGTTTTTCTTTCCGATCCGGGATTGCGATTGGTGTATCTTTTCCTTATTCCGATCTGGGGATTGCGATCGCATATTGCGATCGCTCTTTCCGACGGCTCTTGAGGCTTACTTAGACGAAGTGCTGCCCAATTTTCCTTAACCACATTCCGATAGGACACATTCCGATCTGGACTTCATTGCGATCTGGGGTGTTGTGTGACATTCTGATTAGTTTAATTTTAGTACATTCCGATCTGGGTTTGATTGGTATTCCGATCAAGAGGTAAGTGACAGTTATTCCGATCTGGGTCCATTCCGATCTGAAAGGTAGGTACATTCCGATTGCATCGATCGGAATATATTCCGATAGTGAGTATATTATTTTCTTTGATTTGTCTTGCCTAATTTTTGCATTCTCATTTTTATTACTTTGTCGAATTTTAATTTCCGTCACGCTTTTAAATTTAGTCATTTTAATTAATTTACTTTCCGTCACGTTTTTAAATATCGCACCTTTCTTTTAATTAGTTTTAGCTTTTAATTTCACACTCTTTTAATACTTGCACTTTACTTTAACGACATTTACTTTTAAGTCTTGCACATTTAAATTAAAAACCAACCAAAAATATTTGTTTCCACCAAAATCAACTGAGTCACATAGAGAACCTAGATCAATTCGATTAGACCAACACAACGAACATATAATTTTTGTACAGGCAAAAGCAAAGTATCAAATGGCACCGCTGCCGGCTCTTTTCGTAAAGATCAACAGTTTTTTGTGAGAGACACGTTGCTTTTTGGGATCCGTTCACTTGTGAACGTTATTTTTCTTGCATAAAAAATTCAAAAAATCATAAAAATTAAAAATTGATAAAAAACCATAAAAATTAACAATTTCAAAAATCCAAAAAGATTTTATCTTTCTTGTGTATATATATTGTCTTTGTGTTTGGTTTTGTTTTCTTTTGCATTTTCAGGTGTATGCGTACTAGATCTTCTAATTATCAAGAGCCCGAGCCTCAAGAAGATTTAGATATGGCAGGTGTTAACAACAACATGCCACCGCACCTCAATAATAATAATAACAACAATGCTCTTCCACAGCCCGATCTTCGGACCATGGAGGAACTTTGTCAACCAACAATGTTTGGACGAGGAGGACCGATTGCGCCGATGCAAATCAACGCTCCTGAGTTTTCGTTGAAGCACCACATGATTCAGCAAGTACAAACAAACCCATTTAGAGGATTTCCTGATGATGATGCCAACAAACACCTCGACAAGTTCATTACAATCACCCAAAGCATGAAGTTGGCCGGTGCCACAATGGATGAACTTCGCCTACAACTCTTCCCACACACTTTATTACATCATGCCGAGAAATGGTTTGATCGTCTCCCGAAGATTTCTATTCACACTTGGGATGACATGACTCAACGCTTTTTGTCGCGCTACTTTCCACCATCCATGGTCACAAGCCTTCGCAATCAGATCAGCGGTTTCATGCAAGATCCCGATGAATCTCTTTTTGATGCATGGGAGAGATATAATGTCTTGATCGACCGTTGTCCAAACCACAACATGCTTCCGGTCACCTTGATCGATACTTTCTACAACGGATTGACTTTTCGAGATCGTGATACGATCAATGCAGCCGCCGGTGGCACATTCATGAAAAGGAGACCCGAGGAGTGTAGAGAGTTAATTGAAAACATGACTACTCATCATAAGAACTGGGATTCCTCTGCTTCTTCTAGAAACAACACGAGAGTCAATGTTTCTTCAACCTCAGCAAACCCTGAGATGACCGAACTCACCCGCATGATGGCCGAAATGAGCAAAAGTATTACGCTTCTCGCTTCAAACCAACAACAACAACAAGTTAAAGCGGTTGCTAATCCTTGTGAAACATGTGGCGGTCCTCACTCATACACCGATTGTCCTTCGACACAAGGAAATCCGGAAAATGTGTATGCAGCTTATGGTAATTATTCACCGGAAAATTACCAAGCTAGACAACAAGGGGATAGAAATCTGCTGAGCTACCGTTCCAACAACTACCTTTCACCCGGTTTTTCTCCTCAAACCAAAACCCCGCCAACAACTACAATAGAAGCAACCAAATCCCACCAAGAGCTTCTAACCCCTATCAACCACCCGCCCAACAACACCCACCCATTAACCCCGATGTTGAAGCCATCATGAGAACTCAAGGTGAGCAAATTAAGAACCTGCAGAGCCAGATTATCAATCTAAAAGGAGATATCACAAAGCAAGGAAATGAGATAAGATCCGAGCTTCGAGATAACATTCAATCCTCCTTCAGCAATCAAACCAATGATTTGAAGAATATGCTCGCTAGTTTCTTGCCCACCGCTCAACCTTCTTCTTCAAGTTCTCTACCTTCAAACACCGTCACTAATCCGCGAGCCAATGTGAGTGCTATTACTACTCGTAGTGGAGTCACCATCGTAGGACCAACAATCCCACCACCATCATCTATAACTCCTCCACCACCATTTATCCTTACTCCTCCTACACCTAGTATTAGTACACCATTACCGTCTCCGCCTCGATGTGATGAAGTTCCCGCCAATGACCCTTCAACATCTCAACCATTACCTACCACACCTGCACCCTCACCACCCAAACCTAATATCCCTTATTCCTCTCGCTTGGGCAAGAACAAAATGCTAAACAAGGAGGACGCTCAAGTGACTAGCTATATCAAGATGATTTCTCAAATGAACTTCAACATTAGCTTTCTTGAAGCACTTGTCCACATGCCCAAATTTGTAAGGAATTGGTTAACAAGAAGGAGAAGCTGATTGAACTCGCCAACACACGATTAAATGAAAACTGCTCTGCAGTTATTCTTAAAGAACTTCTAGAAAAACTTGGAGATCCCGGTCGTTTTGTGTTGCCTTGCATGTTCAACAAAACTGAAGAATTTACTGCCCTTGCTGATCTCGGGGCTAGTATTAATTTGATGCCACTGAGTGTTTGGAAAACACTATCATTACCCGACCTCATTCCAACAAAGATGACTCTCGAACTTGCAAATCGCACTCTCGCTTACCCCGTTGGTATAGCCGAAGACGTGTTTATCAAAGTTGGTACATTTACTTTCCCGGTCGATTTTGTCGTAGTTGATTATGAAATGGACCCTCGTATTCCTTTAATACTTGGTCGGTCATTCTTGAGAACCGGACGTGCTTTAGTAGATGTGGCCGAAGGTGAGTTAATTTTACGAGTCGGGGATGATTCAAAAGTTTTTAAAATGGGAAAGCTTACAGGAAAATCCTTTGGAGGCCGAGAATCAGTGAATATGATAAATGTGCTCGATGACTTTACCGTCTATGACAATCCTCTATTCGAGTCTTCCACTGATAATCCACTCTTTGAAGATAATGTGGATGATTCTCTCCCTACTTTGGAACCTTCTACCATTTATGATTCACCACCGGTCTTTGATGCTTATGATGATGATGATTCTAGCTCAGATTCGGATGATTTTGATTGTACTTCTGAGTATCCCGAGCTGCCCACATATGATGATTTTGATGAGGCTGATACTCTCTCGAGCGATTCTTCACATGATGAAGATCCTCCGCCATCACTCGATCCTACTTTGGACGATTATTCATTTGAGGACGATTTCTCTGAATTTCTCAACACATACTTCCCTCATGAGAGTGATGCTCCTCCTTTGGACTTTGAAGATTATCGTCTTGATCCTACTTTGGATTTGAAGAGCATTTTATCCAAGGAGAAGAAAGCGGTCGACACCGAAATCCGTTGCACTTATGATTTGACACCTCTTTGTCCCCCTTCTGAGGACGAGGTTGTGCTTCTTTGCTGATCTTCTTCACACTCGGCTGAGCCGGAGTGCTATTTTCCCCTGAAGGAAAAGGTGTTCGATCCCGGTATTGAAGTCTTTAAGCCATCTCAGTATCCACCTGATGAAATAGAAGGAAAAATCTTTGGAAATTTTGAAAACATGCTTGCACCGCTTCCTACTTGCTTCCACCGTGCTCCATCGCTGCTTAAGGGAACCCTGCCATTTCTTCTTTGGCTTGCCTTGTTCGCCTTAAGCTTGTGTTATTTGCTCGATGAAAACTATGTCTTTGATCCTGGTGGATATGTTTCATGTTTCTTCCGTTGATGATCAAGGTCGAGTCAGGCTCACGACTCGGTAAACAAAAACCAAGCGCTTCTTGGGAGGCAACCCATGCATCTATCTTTTCGCTTTCTTTACCATAAGTGTAGGGGGGACCCTTTGGTTTGCTATTTCCTCTCCTCACTTCTTAATCAGGGATTCGAGCTTCAATGATCCACTCTTGATGATTCTTGACGACCCGTGATTCCGTGTTCTACTTCTTCCCGGTTCTATCCTAAACTCTTTTCGATTCACTATTTTATATTTTCTCAATATTAAAATAGGAATCTCTTTAGTTGTCTTTCCCTTAGCAAGATTTAAACAAAGTGCACAATGTCCTAAGTGTAGGGGAGTTTACTCCCACATGCTTAAACATTGAGGACAATGTTTATTTTAAGTGTAGGGGGGACTTCTATCAAAGTTAAGTGGTGTTTTCCTTGTATTTGTCCTCATTTTAACCGGAAAATCAATTTTTCGACATTTTTCAAAATTTTTGATCTATTTTGGCCTATTAGTTTTTCCCTTTGTATAGTTATTTTCTTTCTTTATTAGAATAAATGTTTAATAAGTGGTTTTAATTTTCAAACGTTGTGAATCTTTTGACTCAATCCGAGTTTACTCTAGCTAGTATCCTTAACGTGTTTAAGTCAAGTTTTGCTAGGCTTTTATATAGGGAGCTATAAAACGCGAAAGTCTTAACTCTCACAGGTTAAGAACAAGAACTTTTCGCAAGTTCCTATAATTGATCCTAGAGAGTCGTTTATCAAGGGAACTTTAAAATGCGATTTCTAAACTTGAAAGAGTCTAAGAATTTGCAAGATCCTATAGGCGACTCGAAAACCCAAAACTTTGATTTAATAGGCTAAGCATTCACGAGTCTCATTAATTGAGATTTTAAACTGTGGAGAACGAGAGATGATAGAGCCAATTATAAGTCCGGTACTCTTTCGTGAATTTATGTGAGTTAATTATGAGCCTATTCTCCCATCGCTTGCTAACAATTTATCTGCTAATAAATAAGGTTGTACGATTTGAAAAGTTACTTAGCTTCTAGCCCCAGATCGTTTAAAAGTTGCTCGGTACGGATTAGAGTTCATAGCCAAGGCATAACTTATTGAAGCGGGATGCGAAGATTGGCGAGTCCGAAAAGGCCCTAACAAGGCATGAGGGCTATGTTTTGTTGCTAAAGATCCAAAGTGATGTGAAGAATCATTTATCGAAAATCAATATGAAGGATCGAGACACACGACGAAAAGCAAATACTCCCCAAAAGTCATGGAGAAGTGTATCCGAAAAGACCCTAACAAGGTATGAGGATAAATAGATCCAAGTCATAAAAGGAGGCGGATCGTTGTATATCAAAGTCCAAAATAAAGATTGGAGAAAAATGAAGAAGTCGTGGTCCAAGTATGAATCTCTCAAAACTTCAAAGTGAAGAATTCCATTATGAAGAGAAGACCATTATTTCATGAACGTCTCTCAAGGTTTGAAGTATGAAGTCGCTGCCAAATATCGGTCCGAGAAAGGTCTCAAATCGCGAAACGAGTTATGCCAAGATATGAACTTTATGAGGTCCCGAGAAGCAGTTTTAAAAGATTTGGTCCTTTAGCTAACTATTGATTAAATCGTTCACTTTATTTTCAGACTAAATAACTATCGAAATAAGTCAAACAATGCATCCTCGTGATCATTCAAGACAACAATAAAATATAAGAGATACCCCTAGGAATAAGGGAGTCTAAGTGAATAATTGGCCCACATGAGTTCGTGTTAGTTTACTAACTTATAATAACAATGATCTCGTTTTTAAGCTTGGTTTGGAGAAAGTGAAAAGTTGAGGATGATGATTATTCATGACATTTCCAAAACCCAAGGTATGCTTTTGATTTCTTCACTTTGAATAATTATAATTCTCTATCTCTTTAATAAAGGCCAACGTGGATTAATTATGATGAAAAATGTAAACGTGCTTTGTAACTAATGCATTGCATGAGGACATTGCAATGGTCAAGTGTAGGGGATTTGATATGTGTGAAAACACACATCTTTTCTACCACTTAATTACAATAATAACCGGACCAAAACGTGTATTTTATGTCTTTTATGTCGGAATTATGCGTGGTTTGTGTTTTTGTTGTGATTTAGGACGAAAAGGTGAAAAGTGGAGAAAACACGGGAATTTACGGGCATTTACGGACTTTTATTGAAGAAAAAGATGAAAGACGAAGTCAAGAAGTCAAGAGTGCAAAAAGAACGGAAGTCCAAGACCAATTCTGAAGATTTATCGAAGAAATAGTCAAAAGACGGAAGTTTATCAAAAGCCGAGGAACTCAAGTCTTATTTATCGAAGAATTAAAAGACGAGTCCAAAGAAATCCCGAGACAAAAGTCATCAAAATCCAAGATTAACAAAAAGATTAAGAAGAAAGGACTTGATGGTGCAATTAACAAGAAAGGAAGGAGAGGAGGAAGCTTCCTCTAACCTCTCCCTTAATCACCTATAAATACTCTCATTTTCATTTCATTTAGTTTTGTTGGCTAGATTGACAAACTAGCTCTTCCACCTTTTATTTCATGCACCTTTAATTACTTGTCATTTTTAATACATGTTTTGCACTTTAATTATCCTTTTAATTCCAAGTAAGTTTTTAATTTGTGTTCTTTAAATTCGTGTCTTTAATCTTTCTTTATCATTCGATCAAGTTCTTTTTATCTATCTCATTCTACTTTTCTTTCTTTTTGATTTGGTTACAAGTTCGGATTAAGCAAGATTTGCTTAATCCATTTGCTTATTTTGATTAAAGTCTCGACTTTTCTTTCTCCTTTTTAGTCCTCATACGAAATAAGCCACGAGTTTGACAACCTTGTGTGCTTATTTGGTATTTTGCTTAAGTATTTTCAAAGTTTTCTTAAAAGTTTTGATTTTTAAGTTTTGATTTCATTTAAGTTTCGTCTTTTAAAATTTTGAAAGATTTTAACTTTTTAGCTTATTGTCATGTTTTGATTCCATTTCATTCAAGTTCTTGGTCACGGCTTATTGGATATAGCTTATTAGGATTTGTGCTGATTACGAAATTGTGCTCCATCGGAAAGTGAGGGTTTACTAGACATTGCGACGGTTTGCTAACCACATTCCGATAGTGACAATATTGGTCCAAGGGTTTTGCTTTCCGATCCGGGATTGCGATTGGTGTATCTTTTCCTCATTCCGATCTGGGGATTGCGATCGCATATTGCGATCGCTCTTTCCGACGGCTCTTTAGGCTTACTTAGACGAAGTGCTGCCCAATTTTCCTTAACCACATTCCGATAGGACACATTCTGATCTGGACTTCATTGCGATCTGGGGTGTTGTGTGACATTCCGATTAGTTTAATTTTAGTACATTCCGATCTGGGTTTGATTGGTACTCCGATCAGGAGGTAAGTGACAGTTATTCCGATCTGGGTCCATTCCGATCTGAAAGGTAGGTACATTCCGATTGCATCGATCGGAATATATTCCGATAGTGAGTATATTATTTTCTATGATTTGTCTTGCCTAATTTTTGCATTCTCATTTTTATTACTTTGTCGAATTTTAATTTCCGTCACGCTTTTAAATTTAGTCATTTTAATTAATTTACTTTCCGTCACGTTTTTAAATATCGCACCTTTCTTTTAATTAGTTTTAGCTTTTAATTTCACACTCTTTTAATACTTGCACTTTACTTTAACGACATTTACTTTTAAGTCTTGCACATTTAAATTAAAAACCAACTAAAAATATTTGTTTCCACCAAAATCAACTGAGTCACATAGAGAACCTAGATCAATTCGATTAGACCAACACAACGAACATATAATTTTTATACGGGCAAAAGCAAAGTATCAATAGTGCCTCACTTAAGTCGGAATAAGGTAGGTCGAACATAAGTCGGAATCAGTAAATCCTCACACAAGTCGGAATATATGATGCATAACATAAGTCGGAATAAAATCGATTCCTCACATAATTCGGAATCTGTTATCTCAACCTAAGTCGGAATGCATTATATCTAACCTAAGTCGGAATATACGAATTCTTAACCTTATCTGGAATCTATGTTTCCAACCTTATCCGGAATACATGTTGTGAACTTAAGTTGGAATACCAAAACTCTTCACCTTATCCGGACTCCATGTTTCCAATCTAAGTCGGAATCAGTGAGTTTGCAACATAAGTTGGAATGAATGATTTTTAACCTAAGTCGGGATACATAAATTCTTACCTATGTTGGAATCAATGATTGCCAACTGTTCATGGGACATCACCACCACGCAAAGGATTTTCGTTCTAGGACAAATTTCGAAGGATTTAAAGCAATCAAAGCAACTATCCTATGTTCTAAATCATTTCCATAAGAAAACCCCCTTAATTTAATAAATTAATAGATCCAATTAAATCTATAAAGCCTAAAAGTACATGTTGGGATCGACTAATTAATCGAAGAAATTAATAATAACGAGTTTACTTTAGGTGTTAGGAATGAAAAACAAAGTCGAGGATGAAGCATTAACAATGGCGGCTTAGTGGGTTTTGAGAAACAGTAAGACGAAAAAGAAGTGGGGGCGGGGTCAAGTTTTTTACCTAAGTAAAAAAAATTAAATTTTCCATTTTGGGCCCTCCTTTTTCTTTCGATTTGTCATTTTAGTTAAAGCCTATTTTAGTGTAACGTTTATTAAGGGAAAACTTAACATTCGTTGGTACTTAAATATTCGTTTAACTATTTTTCACACACAATCAATCAAAGCACTTGAATTAGTCTGCCTAAAATCCATTTATTTCTAAAATCCAATTAAGAGCACGAGAAACAGTCTATAGCAAATCCGGAAATCCACAAACTTGACAAATACATGACGAGCAACATTGAATTGTTTAATTTTGCTGAAAAGACTTTTGAAGACGATATTTCAATTTTTTTTTAAAACGATATTTCGATGACAAAGATGATTTGATATTTTCTCCCCCTTAAACACTGACCCGTTTTCTATTTAAAGAGTTGTAGTCGTTGTTTAAGGAGTCTAATACCAATGAAAGCATTTTCCATTTAATGATTTAAAAGAACGATTGTGGTGGCAATAAGATTTCTCTTATTTTTACAAAATAAGTGCACTGAAGCGTACACATATTTGTGTTAGACCAATATATAAAGTAAACTTGGTCCCTTTGTATGGTTTTAAAGTAAACCATACCCGAGAAAATTAATTCTCGTTGTGAACCAACGTCTTCGTAAGAAATACGTGACTTTAATGCGAAAAGCGGGTTACAGTTAGAAATAACTACAAGCCATACGGACATGTTTTAAAATATGTACAACTTTTATACGGACTCTATTTATGGCGTTGTGTCAATTTTAATCGATATTTCTAAGACCGTACTAAAAGACATGCCCGATTTAAAATGAAAAATATTTTTGGATTTTCTTGATATTATATTTTTTTATGGTTTTTGTAGGTTTTATATTTTTGTATTTTTCTTTTGGCGGTTTAAATATATACGATAATATACAAGATCAGGATAAAAGGATACTCTAGAATAGTTTACCACCACTATTCTGCAGATTATTCTGCCAACTCCTTAAGTGTTTCCGGTGAGAATGATTTTATGCCCAGCTTTTCGATCAAAAACTCGATACGTCCTCGATCTAAGGCCTTTGTGAATATATCCGCTAGCTGATACTCAGTGTTGACAAAATATAGCTCGATTACTCCATTTTCCACTTGCTCTTTGATGAAATGGTAGCGAATGTTAATGTGCTTTTCCCGGGAGTGTTGAACGTAGTTGCAGCAAAGGGCAATGGTGCTTTTGTTGTCACAGTACATTAGGATTTTGTTGAATCCAAGACCGTAGTTAGTTAATTGTGATCTCATCCAAAGAACTTGAGCATAAAAACCGGACATAGGAATGTATTCAGCCTCTATACTTGATATCACGACGCTTTTCTGCCTTTTGGATGCCCAACTAATCAGTCTATCTCCAAGAAGTTACACACTGTCGGAAGTGCTACGTCTAGTATCTTGTCACCCAGCATAATCCGCATCTGCATATGATATTAGTGCAATAGAGGAATCCTTCGGATACCACAGACCACGATGAAGTGTTCCTTTAAGATACCGAAAGATCCTTTTCACAACATGTAAATGCTTTTCGATAAGTCGAGCCTGATACCAGGCACACATGCATATAGAAAATTGCAAATCAGGCCTGCTAGCAGTCAGATAGAGAAGGGTGTCGATCATTCCATGGTAAAGTTTAGGATCAACAGCAATCCCATCCCTATCCTCATTTAACTTGGATCTCTCCACCATTAGAGTATCCACGGGGTCACAGTTTTCAAAATGATCTTTTTCAACGATTCAAGAGCATATTTAGATTGATTAATGAAGATGCCTCTAGGATTTTGAGAAATTTGCAACCCTAAGAAAAATGAAAATTTTCCCATCATCGACATCTTAAAGCATGTGGACATGATTTTCTCAAAATGATCATACAGTCTTTGATTAGTGGCAGCAAAAATTATATCATCAATATAAATTTGTACCAGTATCATGTCGTTGTCCTCCTTGAGAATAAACAATGTAGGATCCACTTTGCCTTTGGAGAAGCCTTTTGAGATGAGATAAGACGATAGGAGATCATACTACGTGCGTGGAGCTTGTTTTAACCCATAAAGAGCCTTCTTGAGCTTGTACACGTGATTAGGATACTCCGAGTTGATGAATCCATTTGGCTGGCTTACATAGACTTGTTCCCTTAATTCACCATTAAGAAATGTTGTCTTAACATCCATTTGGTAGACGATCATATTCATGTGAGCAGCATAAGCAAGGAATAGTCCAATCGCCTCCAATCATGCGACAGAAGCAAAGGATTCTTCAAAGTCAATACCCAAAGCTTGTTTGTAACCTCTAGCAACCAATCTAGCTTTGTTCTTTAACACTCCACCTAACTCATCGAGTTTAACCTTATATACCCACAACAATGTAAGGACGTCAACGTTGTCGGGTAAAGGAACTAATTTCCGTACTTCAAGACGTTGAAATTCATTAAGTTCCTCTTGTATGGCTTCAATCCAAGATGATTTTTTCATGGCTTGTTGCCAAGTTTTAGGTTCAATGTCAGAAAGAAATGCATCAAAGTAGCAATATAATGCATGTTCTTGTAGTTGATGGCGTGTTAAGACTAGTCGATTGATGTCACCAATAATATTGCGGATTGGGTGATCCTTTGTCCATTTGGTGTTGTGATTTTCAATTCGTGGTGGACCAGAATGAACGATTGCAGGAGCTTCCTCTGAGGTAGACGCACCGTTAGGGTTTTCGGGTATTTGTGAACCAAAGAATGGAAGCTCGTGTAGATGAGCAATTTCTAAATCGTGATCATAGTAATCGTCTTCAAAATCATTAGGAACGAGTGGGAATGTTGATTCGGGTGTAGTTTGAGAATTATTGGGGGGTGGTGCATTTGGTTCAATAGTCACTATAGATGCATCGGATTGATTTCCATTATCTTGAGCAACAACTTTGGGAATTGGAGCTACTGCTGCATGTGCTGGAGAATCATCACTTGGAGGATCAAAGAATTCATCAAACATAGGTTGAAATAACTCATCCCACTCGGGCCTTGTAGGTGGTGTAAATGATGGAGAAGCAGGATTGTTGGGAGTTAATCCGAAACTAATCGTACCGGTTCCCATCTCATGAAGTGCTGGTTCAGAGCTATGTTGCTCAGAAGCCATCGTTGTCAGCTCATCAAAATCAGCATCAAAAGTTTCTACTATCTTGCCAAGACGACGGTTATAAATCCGGTAAGCTTTCTTTGCGGGTGAGTAACCAATGAAAATTCCAATATCAGCCTTCGGTTGAAGTTTTCCCAAATTCTCACTATTAGTATTTGGATAACACAGTGCACCAAACACATGAAGAAAGGAAATATCGGGTTTGTGTCCACGAAGTAGCTCATATGGAGTTTTTCCGTGGCGCTTACGAATGATGGAGCGGTTTTGGGTATAACATGCGGTTGCCACTGCTTCAGCCCATAAGAATAAAGGAGCATTCGCATAAATCAACATAGTTCTAGCAGCTTCCATTAGTGTACGGTTACATCTTTCCACGACACCGTTTTGTTGTGGAGTGCGAGCAACTGAAGTTTCATGTAAAATATCGACCTCTTCATAATAGTCTCGTAGAGTCTGATTAAGAAACTCAGTTCCATTATCAGTTCGAATGCGGCGAACAGTAGCGTTAAGGCGCACCTGAATCATCTTAAGAAAAGTAATAATATATGTTGGTGCTTGATTCTTCGTTGCTAAGAACTTAACCCATGTAAATCTTGAATAATCATCCACCATGACGAGAATGTATTTTCGGCCACTCACACTAGCCGTACGCATAGGCCCGCAAAGATCCATGTGCAACAGATACAGTGGTTCTTGGTTGGTATCTTCAGCTTTAGGTTTGTATGATTTCTTGGTGCTTTTCCCCAAAGAACACGCGGAGCATAAATGATCCTTATCGAACTTAAGTTTTGGAAGACCACGAACAAGCTCGTTTTTAGCCAAATGGTTAATAGCATCAAAGTTAAGATGAGATAACCGGCGATGCCACAACCATGGGTTGGTCTTAGATGCTTTGGAGAGAAGGCATACAGGAGAGGCGGCCATCATGTTTTGAATGGACAGTGTGTAGAGATTATCCCCTCGAGAACCTTTTAACAAATCATTTCATGCAAGATCACGAATGAAGCAAGTATGTTGTCAGAAAGCAACCTCAAGGTTTGAATCACAAAATTGTCCTACTGAGAATAAGTTGTGACCAAGTCCCTCCACGTAATATACCCTTGAAATCGTAATATTCCCAATTTGATATTCACCATAACCCATGATCTTCGCAATATGGTCGTTGGCGAATTTCACCGTTCCTAGAAACTTGTTGACGAAATTTCTGAGCATCGAGCGGTCTCCGCTCATATGCTTTGAGCATCCAGAGTCCAAGTACCAGAGGATGATTTGGACCACCTGAAAATGTCACCAGACAAAGACGATGTATCGGAATCTAGTAGTTCCTATGTGTTAGCAGGTACAGATATATTTATCTTAGATTTTCTAACAGAAGAATTCTTAGGCTTCCAAATTTTCTTCCTAGATGCCGACTTAGATTCTAGTTGTCTAAGATCCTAAGGTACTTCTTCACTGGTATGCACAATAGTGGGGACAGACCTAGTTAAAGGGCGTTTTTTCCATTTTTTAGTGCTAGTGTACCTATTTAAAGGACGATGAGACCTAACTTCCATGGATGTTATCCTAGTTAAAGGGCACGTAGTTCCATTTGCAGTGAAGGTCCTACCAGTGGGTTTCCATTGCCAACCAACTTGGGTGAATTTCTTCCCCGTTGGAGTCCATTCAAGATTATTCCTAATTGCATACATTTCATTCACATGGTCAACAAGACATAAATCATGACGCTGAGAAAACATGCATTCATTACATTTCCAACATCTCAAATTAGAATTCACCCTAGGAATTAACATTCCTAGGGTGAACTTCTACTTTCTTTTTCGCAGTCCTACTAGTGTAAGGCTTGATCCTATCTTTCTTGTCTTGAGATCCTTTAACCTTAGTAGATACAATTACTCCTTTAGAAGCCAATGGAACATTAGTGACAGATTTTGATTTAGCCTTGATGGGTGTGTTTAAAATAGGCTTAGCTCCTGGATTCTTATTGAATGGAGTCATGGCAATGGTGGGGTTTGTTGTTTAGGTGGTGCAGAACCCGGTTGTCCTATGTAATTCAAATGATCTAAGCATTGTTGTACCTTCTCAAAGTAAGCATGAGCAGAGTAATAGTGAATATTCGAAGGATCTAGTTCATAGAGATCATCTACAACATCCCTAGCAAGATCCGCGTGCTTAACTACATGCTCCATATAGAGCTTATATGATAGTGTATTGTTCTTATGGTACGGGTTCTTAGTGATCACCACCTTTTTGGTTTTTTGAGCACTAGAGGTCAGGGCAGAGATTGTAGCTGGATTATCAACAACTTCTTTTCCTTTGAGTTGAAATGTCTCCTTTAATTCAGCCAAAACCATATTTTTGTCTATGAGTTGAATATTTAAGTCAGAGATTTCCTCACACTTATGGTTCAGTTGGTCAACAAGTGACTTTTGCTCTGCCGCATTAATAGCGAAGCGTTCTTCTAACGAACCATAAATTTGTGAAAAATCCTGCTTTACTTTATCAAACTCCCCTAGCATAGAAGTAATTCTATCTTCTAGGACATGATTTTTAATCTTTGCAGCCTCTAGTTCCAATTTCTCTGCTAATGATTCTCTCTTAAGTCTCATAATTTCTTCCTCTAATGCCTGGACCACCTGAATCATCTTGTCACTAGTCTCAACGCAGTTTTCACAATCATTTGTTTTTGAAGGAGTTTCATTTTAGATTGATTTTCAATTTCAAGAGATATACAATGTTGTTGAAGCTCATCAAAACATTTTGAAAGTGAGTTATAAGAATCTTGAAGCTTTAAAAATTCAATGTTAGATTTGTGACAAGAATGATTATCTACATTATTCACAGGTTCAACAATATTCACAGAAAGATCATGCACATCATCACATTTATTCACAGCAGATGTAATCTCAATAGCACATTCAATAGTAACAACTTGCGTCACTTCGAGAGACACTACATGTTCCAAGAATTGGTCATATTCGGACAAAATCTTTTCTTTCTCAATTAGATGTTGCTCATAAGCATCATCCATTTCATAAAAAACTTTTCGAACTTCAGCCATTTCGAAATTAAGATTATCCCGGAGATCTAGAAATCCCTCTTTAATATTGTGTACAAACGGAACGATCTCTTTCTCAAACACCATTTTCATGTGTTCGAAAGCCCATTCTCCAGCGGTTTGAGCCGTTGAAGTCGTACATTCCTTGATGACCTTGTCAAATTCGGTAAGGTATCGTGTTAGAAGTATTTAAAGTGATGGTCATATAATATACCGTTGCGAAGCTCGTGGAAAATGCTACTTAACGGTGTTGAGAGTTCTAGCATAATGTTATGTATGTAACGGGAATTAGTCTCGAACTCAAAAATGAGGAAGGCCTCCCATACAATAGACGTGTAGTATAAAAGGCCCAAGGCACCTCATTTGTGGTGTGTGTCTTCCATTTTTCATAGATTGTAGAGAGAGAAACATATGTGTTTCTCTCACTAGGAATTCACAACCATCCTTGTTTTTCTCTTTTTTCTTCATCTAATCTAATCTTTATTTTTTGGTTTAATCTTTTTCTTCATTTCTATATCCTATATAGTCGTGTGATTCATTCCTACAAGTGGTATCATTCGCCAAGGGATTCGTGGATAGCTCTTTGGTGCTGTACTTGTTTTTTCTTGACATCCTTGTCTTTTTGATCATTTTTTTTTGTGTTTTTAGTGTTCTTCAAGTCTTATACCTTCTTTATTGTTGTATTAGTGATTTGGGTATCTTGGTTTCGGGTAAAAAACAAATCTTTTGGCTCAAAAGTTAAGAATTCTCTTGCTTCAACTTTGCGAATTTCACTGCAATTGATTCCATCAGAAAAGTACAGGTAAGTACGGTTCGATCGCAATAACCCAAGGGTTTTACTTTGCGATCACATGTATTCAGATACCTTATTCTGACGCTTATTGTGATCGCTCATTGCGATCGTGGATTGCGACGGTTTTTAAGGATTATTGAGACGTCACTCTGTCCAAATCTTATTAGCCATTCCGATACTTGTTGCATTCCAACAGATCCTACATTCCGATAGAAGGACATTCAGATAGAAGGACCTTCCGATAGAAGGACATTCCGATAGAAGGACATTCCGATAGAAGTCATTCCGATAGAAGGGGTATTCCGACAGATCCACATTCCGATAGAATATTCCGATGGGCATTCCGATGGAAATTTTGTTTGAGTAATTTTTAGACTTAGCCACCATCTAAACTAGTCCCGGCACATAGTTTACACGAAGATTATTAAAAAAAATGAGTTAAAAAATTTTAGGTCAAGTAAAATCAAATTTTTCCCTACTAGTTTTTGGCTATTTCTAAATCAATTTCAAAATTTGGCGATACAAAATTTTTCAGCTTACCGTTTTGTCGGACTGAGGAATTTATTGTCGGACTGGAAAAAATAAAAAAATCAGAAGTCTCGGAATTTCAACAACAACACACGCTTTCTTCGAATTGAGATCCTGTTTTTCACATGACTTCTACGATGACATCTCAACAAGATATTTATGTTGCGGGTACTAAGAATCATCCACCGATGCTTACCAAGGAGAACTACACTACATGGGCTAGTCGTCTCCTTCGTTATGCAAAATGTAAACCTTTGGTAAAGTTGATTGTTAACTCGATTAAAAAGGGTCCGTATGTTAGAAGAACAATTATTGTGCCTGGCGACCCTACGAATGCTAACCAAGTGGCTGACTCTAGTCATGAGCAAACGGATGAAGAATTAACTGAAGATGAATCCAAACAACTCGACGCTGATGATCAAGCAATTCAAGTCATTCTTATGGGACTTCCTGAAGATGTTTATGCTGCTATCGATAGTTGTGAAACCGCACACGAGATGTGGCTTAGGATTCAGAAAATGATGAAGGGCAGTGAAATCGGTTTACAAGAAAAGGAAACTAAGTTGCTTTGTGAATGGGAGAAATTTACGTCTACTGAAGGGGAACAAATTGAACCTTATTATCATCGGTTTTCAACCCTCATGAATCATCTTAGAAGAAACAAACATGAACCTGCACAAATTGCTGCCAACATCAAATTTCTTGATAATCTTCCTTCTGAATGGCACGATATGTCACTCTTGTCAATCAAACCAAGGATCTTCATGTCGTGGACTACACTCAAGTATATGACTATTTAAAGATGAATCAAGATGAAGCTAACGAAGTTAGGGCAGAAAGACGTGCCAAGACACAAGATCCAATGGCTTTTATGGCAAACTCTCCATCATCTATGTCATATCCTATGGTACCCTACAATCAACCCTCATCAAGTAACTTCATGCCACAACAACAACAACAACAACTCAATGCTTATGGATATCAACCTCCTTCTGCTATGAATTACTTACAACAACCCATTGCCTGTTTTGATGACATCACCGATCCTACTCATGCTATTAATATTGGTCTTGCCCTACTTGCAAAGGCATTCAAATTCACCATTAACCCCACCAACAACAATCAGAGAATCTCCTCGAACACTAGAAATAGGCAGATTGCTCAACCTTTCATGAATGCGAATCAAGATCGCCAATTGGTAGTTGTTGGAAACACGGGGACTCAGTTTCAACAATATGGTCAGAATGTTGGGCAGACCGTTGGCAATGCAGGAAATCAATATGGTCAAAACCATGGTCAAAATCTGGGTGTTCCGAATGCGGGTAATCAGAATGGGTTAATAGTTGTGATAGCGGTTGGTAACCAGATGGGAAACATTGTGGCTGCAAGGGCTGAGAATACTGGTATAGGAAATGGAAACAACAATCGTCAGGTTCAGTGCTACAACTGCAGGGGATTTGGTCATTATGCTCGAGATTGCACAGCCAAAAAGAAGAGGGATGTTGCTTATCTTCTGACTTCTGGACACGTAAGTTCAAGACTCGCGCTTCAATTTGCACCGTCAGCAATCTCATCGTTACAACCATCGGAACGTGACTTGAAATTTTTATTTGGGCCAATCTATGATGAATATATGGAGGGTCCTTCGTCATTTGGTGTTCCTCAAAATGCCCCGGCTGCACCTGCTACGGTAGTTCAAGAACCTCCGACTGCATCTACACCAACGACATCTACTTCTACACCATCTACGTCAACCTCAACCATATTGACTCCAAACATTCCAACTACTTCTCCGACTGCTGACGCAACTCAACAACATTCTCAGCAAATTCCTACTCATGTTCATCTTCAGAATAAAATAGTTGCTGAAAATGCAAACAATGCGATGCCCAACGAACACGAGTTTGTTAATCCATTTGCGGCTTCCACAAGTTCTACTCAGCCTTCAACACCATATGTGGATCCGTCGAGCTCGCATCAAGTTTCTCATACACTTCCACATGAACACAAATGGACTGAGAATCATCCTTTGGTTCAAGTGATTGGCAATCTCTCACGACCAGTCTCAACACGAAATCAGCTGCGTACCGACGGTGATATGTGTATCTATGCACTATCAGTCAGCACAATAGAACCAGCAAGTGTGAAAGAAGCAATGACCGATGCATCTTGGATTGAGTCTATGCAAGAAGAACTCAATCAGTTCATCAGGCTTGATGTATGGGAGCTAGTACCTCGACCGGACAATATCGATCCCTTACTTTGAAATGGTTATTCAAAAACAAGATGGATGAGGAGCAAACAGTCATTAGGAACAAGACTCGGTTAGTCGTGAGAGGTTATAAACAACAGGAGGGAATTGATTTCGTAGAATCCTTCGCCCCAGTTGCTCGAATGGAAGCTATTAGGATTTTCTTGGCATACGCGGCACACAAATCATTCACTGTGTATCAAATGGACGTGAAGACGGCTTTCTTGCATGGGCCGTTAAAAGAAGATGTGTATGTATGTCAACCTGAAGGTTTCATCAATACCGAACATCCAAGCCATGTCTACAAGTTGAAAAAGGCAATTTATGGTTTGAAACAAGCATCGAGGGCATGGTACGACGAATTATCATCATTTCTTCTACAAATTCACTTCAGCAAAGGAACCATTGATCCAACGTTGTTTATCAAGCACTACGGCAACGACATCTTGGTGGCTCAGGTCTATGTAGATGATATTATATTTGTTCTACTAACCCAAAATATTCCATATTATTTGTCGACCTTATGAAAAGTCGATTTGAAATGTCCATGATGGGGGAAATGACGTTCTTTCTTGGTCTCCAAGTTCACCAATACCCCCGTGATATTTTCATAAATCAGTCCAAGTATGTGCTTGAGATTCTAACGAAATTTGGCATGGAAAACTGTGATCCTGTTGGTACTCCAATGGACACTAAACACAAGCTTGATTTGAATAAGAAAGGGGAATTAGTAGATGCTACAAAATACCGAATCATGATCTGGTCCCTTATGTACTAAACCTCAAGCAGACCGGACATTGTGCATGCTACTTGTTTATGTGCTCGGTACCAGGCGAAGCCAACTGAGAAGCACCTCAAGGAGGTTAAAAGGATCTTTCGTTATCTCCGGGGAACCATTAACATGGGTATCTGGTATACGAAGGATTCTGGTTTTAATCTCACTGGTTTTTTAGATGCCGACCATGCAGGGTGTCATGATACATTCAAGAGCACTTCCGGTGGAGCACAATTCTTAGGCGAGAAGCTAGTGAGCTGGTCATCAAGAAAACAAGACTGTACGGCGTTGTCCACTGCGGAAGCAGAATATGTGTCTCTATCCGTGTGTAGTGCTCAAGTCCTTTGGATGAGAACACAACTCACGGATTATGGCTTTCACTTTAACAAAGTTCCTATTTATTGTGATTTCCAATCAGCCATAGCCATATCCTGCAACCCGGTCCAACACTCCAAGACCAAGCACATAGCTGTCCGATTCCATTTCATAAAGGAGCATGTGGAAAGAGGAACGATCGAACTATATTTTGTCAAGACGGACTACCAACTAGCCGACATCTTCACCAAAGCTCTTTCTCAAGAAAGATTTGAATTCTTGGTTCGTCAACTTGGTATGCGTAGTTTCACTCCAGATGAACTTGAACGTCTTGCACATTCACAGTAACCTTGTATATATCTATCAGAAAATAAAAATACAAAAAATATAAAACCTATAAAAACAAAATAAAAAATGAGAAAATCTTTCAAAAATATCAAAAATATTCTTCTCCGACATGTCTCTCAGCATCGATAATATGGACGCACTTAGAAATGTCGCACAATAACGACACGGGTACGTACATAAAGTTCGAATGAGAGTTCAAATGTTTTCAAAACATGTCTTTTCTACTTTCTTCTCATAATGGCTTATAGTCACATGTCAGACTATAACCCGGTCCCCAAAGAAAGGAAAGTCTTTGACTTATCCTCAAACGAGAAATTACTTTTTCTCGGTCATTGTAACACCCCATTTTGGAAATGGAAATATCACAGTAATTATGGTGTGTCATCAAAGCATACAAGGTAAAATGTCTAAACATTACTTGACCATAAAAAGGAAAATACCGGAATCAAACATCGGTAGTCCAAAAGTAAAGCTCATCACACACAAACATAGCATAATAAAGGAAAGGACTAAACAATGTCCAAAGCATAAGTATCATAAGAAAGGAAATGCATAATGTAAAGAAGGCTAGACAGCTTCCAGTCCATATGCACGTACTCTTAGTGTCTACGAGCGTCCCTGAGTACCTGCCGTTTTGGGAACATAGAATAGGAAAATGGCTGAGCAAATACGCTCAGTGCACGGATGTACAATAAAGCATGAATAGGATAAGCATATAACATAATAACAGCGGAAGAAAACTAAGTCCCGAGTAACCTGGTTAAGTCTTAATAAAACTGGTTTAATAGTTTGAAAGTCTTACGTTTATCTTATAAAAACTGTTTGTCGATTGGAGGGGTGACCTCATCATGCAAATTAGAGGGGCTGCCTCTAATTTAATATACTGGTTTTTGGGTAGGAGGGATCAGCTCCTTGTGAAGGATGCAAGGCACACACCACATTCACCATGAAATCCTGAATAAAAAACATGTAACTAGGATGCACCCATACGCCCCACATGATAAATATAAATAAATGGCCAAAAGCTGAAGGGACGCCACGTGCAATCACTCCACCGTGGTGAAGTCATAACATCAGTGCCTCTAATGTTATGGTTATGGTACCTCCATAACTAGGTGAAACTGGTCATGCATGTATATGGCTATAGGTAATCTTAATTAAACATAAGCAATCAAACTCATAACTTATACTATGGGAAAACAGTTGGCTGCATACGGGGAATCCTAATAAGGAAAGAATGTCCATACTGAAAGGACGGGAATCCGTACCTTATGTCCAGTGAACGAGAAAGACGAACTGCGAGAATCCTACTTCCGAATCACTAGTGCTACATAAATACGTACATGAATAAATATCTGCTTACTAAATACATAGCTGGTTTTATGTCATGTCTTAGCTTATTTTATGTGTTCTTACTATGTTTCACTGTTTTAAAGCCTTAAATTGTATTAAATCTTATATTTTGTTTAATCTGATTAAGTATTTATGGTATTTCATGTGTTATTATACTTACTGTGTAATAATAAGTAACTTTCCAAAAAGAGCAGGTTTCCTAAAATAGAAAGTTTCCAAAAATAAAAAGTTTCCAAAAATAGAAAGTTTCCAAAAATAGAAAGTTACCAAAAATAGAAAGTTTCCAAAAATAGAAAGTTTCCAAAAATAGAAAGTTTCCAAAAATAGATTTACTGCTTAAAATAGATAAGTTTCTAAAAATAGAAAGTTTCCATAAATAGATTAGCTGCCTTAATTAAATAAGTTTCCATAAATAGACTAGTTGCCTGAAATAAATAAGTTTCTAAAAATAGCTGGTTTCCATAAATAGATTAGCTGCCTTATTTAATTAAGTTTCTAAAAATAGAAAGTTTCCATAATTAGAAATAAGCTGGTTAAATAAGCTAAGTATATAAGCCTAAGTGTTTTTTTCATGATTATTTTCTAAGTCATATGGTATATTGTATAGTTTAATAATTATTTCATGTAATTTAATTAAACTATAGGTTATAATATTTAATTAAAATATAACATGTTTTTAATTAAATAAGTTAAATACTTAGGTTAAAATATGTATTATTATATATTAATAATATAACCTAAGTCATGTTAATTAATTAATTATATCCATGGTTTTTAAAAAAATTAATTAATTATAAGTCTTAAAATATAAATACTTAGGTTAAAATAATTTCATGATCATTAATAATTAAATAACCTAAGTCATGTTATTAAATTAATTACATCATTTTATTAATTTAATTTTAACATAAGTTCATAAACATAAAAACTACTAACATACACCATGAACCGGATCTAGGCTAAAAAAACATGAACCGGACATGAATCGACACCGTACCCCGGACCAACTCGGGGTACCCCGTGTTTCCCCTTGCTGCCGTGGGACCCACACGCACCAACCAAGACCATATGGTCTTGGTGGTGGTCAGCTTGGCAAACCGAAACCCCTTCGGGTTCGGTTGCAGCCTGCGGCCAAAACAAACACCCCCTTAAAACAACCCTTTGATTTAATTTAACACCAAAACATGTTAGATCTATGATTAATTATTATGTTTTTATAAAAACATCACATGTTCATAATTAATAAAAAGATTAAATCAAAAGAAAAGGTTTAAAAAGGTTTTACCGAATTCGTGGATCAAGAGAATGAAGAACAAACACGATCAATCACCAATTCTTCAAGATCAAAGATCAAAAATCACCTTGTATGGTGGTTTTAGGGTGGCGGCACAAAGAACAAGGAAGAAGGAGGGTTTTAGGTTTTTCTTGAAATCTTCTGTAAAGTTATTTTGTGTAGTGTAAAAAGTAAAAACCCCCTTTAGTAAATTTGACAAATGGGCTTGGCCCATTTCTCCTTGTTTGGCCGCGGGTAGGGACCCCACTTGGGGTACCCGTACCTTTTTCCGTGTCTCGTTATTTAGTTACTCATTTGTGATTATTTATGTTCGTGTTTTAAATGTTCTCGTTACGTAAATACCGTGATCTAATATATTTAATTACGCTCGTAATAAATATATATATACGTAATCAATAATAGTTCGTGTTTTAATTACGTTCATGATTTCATGATCACGTGTTCGTGATTAATTATTGTTAAATAGTTATTACGTGATCGTGCATAGTAAATACTTATCATGTTCTAACACGTACGTAATATGTAAACTCCTAACACGTAATCTTAATCATGCTATATTAGGAAAGTTTTAACTAGTACGTACGATCCTAAGGGTACTATGCATGGTAAAAGCATGCGGGTTTTACAACTCTTCCCCCCTAAAAAGAATAATTCGTCCCTGAATTATAGATAAAGTAAACTGGAAAAGAAGAACATACCTGAATTCAAAATATGAAATGAGGGTAAGAAGCCCGGATAGACTCCTTCGTTTCCCAAGTGGCTTCCCGCTTGGTATGATCCCCCCCCCCCCATAGAATTTTGACGAATGGAATCGTCTTCTTTCTCATGACTCGTTCTTGTCTGTCAAGAACTCGTTCGGGTTCTTCTATAAAAGTGAGATCTTCACGTATCTGTTCCAGTGGATACTGAACCATGTGAAGGGGATGATATTGGTACCCTCTGAGTAAGGACACATGAAACACATTGTGCACATGCGAAAGCTGTGGAGGTAACGCCAATCGGTAAGATACTTCACCGACTCGTTCAATGATATCAAACGGTCCAATGAAACGAGGACTGAGCTTCCCTTTAATCCTGAAGCGTCTAACACCACGTGCCGGCGAAACCTTAAGGAAGACATGATCTCCTACGTAAAAGTTTATATCCCTACGATGCTTATCGGCGTAACTCTTCTGACGTGACCGTTCCTCCTGAATCTTCTGCTTAGCTACTGCGATCTTCTCATTTGTCATCTCTATGATTTCCGGTCCTTCGAGTGTTCGCTCGCCAACCTGATCCCAGTAGATTGGGGCGCGACACTTTCTGCCATACAACATCTCAAATGGAGCACATTTGATGCTTGCGTGCCAGCTGTTGTTGTATGCAAACTCCACCAAACAGATGTACTCGTCCCAATCACCCGTCCATTCTAACGCACATGACCTCAACATATCTTCCAATGTCTGAATGGTTCGCTCCGACTGTCCGTCTGTTTGAGGATGAAAAGCCGTGCTAAGCTTAAGTTGTGTACCCCAAGCTTTCTGCAGACTTTTCCAAAAGCGCGAAGTGAATCGAGGATCTCTGTCTGAGACGATGCTGGATGGTGCACCGTGGAGTCTCATGATCTCTCGTCTATACGTATCTGCGAGTTTACTTACCGGATCTTCCTTGCAGATCGGTAAGAAATGAGCTGATTTGGTAAGTCGGTCAACGATAACCAAAATTGCATCGTGCTTCCTTTTGATAGGCGGAAGACCGGTAACAAAATCCATGGTGATTTTGTCCCACTTCCACTCTGGAATATCTAACGGTTGAAGGAGACCGCCAGATCGCTGATGCTCGATCTTAACCTGCTGGCAGGTAAGACATTTGGAGACGTAAGTGGCCACATTCTGTTTCATACCACTCCACCAAAAGTACTGCTTGATGTCATGGTACATCTTAGTCGAACCAGGATGTATCGAGAATGGGGAGCTATGAGCTTCAGCTAACAAAGCTTCCCGGAGTTCTTGGTCATCAGGAACACAAAGTCTAGTGCCCTGCCATACGATACCATTTGCATCTACTCTGAATTCTGTCTGCTTCTCCAAATTATGTACTATCGCCCAGATTTCTCCGTCATCCTTCTGAGCTTCCTTGATCTTAGATAGTAACTCAGGTTCTACTCTAAGATTAGCCCAGTAACCGTGCTGTCCACGTACCATGATTTTAATGTCTAGTCGCTCCAAGTCTCTGATGATTTCCTCTTTGATTTTAATGCCGTTGATCATTCCAGACTTCCTGCTAAGAGCATCTGCTACTACATTTGCCTTTCCGGGATGATACTGTAGATTAATGTCATAATCCTTCAACAGCTCTAACCATCTCCTCTGCCTCATGTTCAATTCACGCTGAGTGAAGATATACTTCAAGCTCTTGTGGCCCGTGAAAATGTCACATGATTCTCCATATAATTAGTGCCTCCATATCTTCAAATCAAACACGACTGCAGCAAGTTCCAGATCGTGCGTGGGGTAATTTTCTTCATAAGGCTTAAGCTGCCGTGAAGCGTACGCGATCACTTTCCCATGTTGCATGAGAACACAGCCAAGTCCCTTCCCCGATGCATCGCTGTAGATTTGAAATCCACCCGTACCAGATGGTAGAGTAAGAATAGGTGCAGATACTAGCTTCTGCTTCAGGTCTTCAAAGCTCTTCTCTCGATCTTTAGTCCAGACGAATTTCTCCCCTTTCCGCATCAGTTTGGTCAATGGTAGTGCTAGGCGGGAAAAGTTCTCTACGAACCTACGGTAATAGCCAGCTAAGCCTAGGTAACTGCGGACTTCCGTCGCTGATGTCGGCCTTGGCCACTTAGTAATGGCCTCAACCTTCGCTGGATCCATAGTGATTCCTTCTGCTGATACAATGTGACCTAAGAATGCCACCTTGTCTAACCAGAACTCACACTTGGAGAATTTAGCATACAGCTGCTTCTGGCGAAGAATCTGTAGTACTGTACGAAGATGGTCTTCGTGTTCCTCCTTGGACTTTGAGAAAATCAGGATGTCATCGATGAAGACAATGACGAACTTGTCTAGAAATTCATGGAAGATTCTGTTCATCAAATCCATGAACACTGCTGGAGCATTTGTCAGGCCAAATGGCATAACTACAAACTCGTAGTGGCCATAACGGGTACGAAAGGCAGTCTTAGCGATGTCCTGCTTCTTGACCCGTAGCTGATGATAGCCTGACCTAAGATCGATCTTGGAGAAGTGTTTGGCCCCTTGGAGTTAGTCAAACAGATCGTCAATGCGTGGCAGTGGATACCTGAAGGTCTACGTAATTATTGGCTTATTCTACATGATGATTTGATGGATTTGGATGGTTGATTTAGATGATAAATATAAAGAAGATGAAGGAAGGAGATGAGGGAGTAGAGAGAGAAAGGAGAGAATTGGATAAAAGTAGAGGGAGAAAGTTAAGATGGAAATGAATAATTGTGAAATGAACAATCAACAACCCCTCCTAACATGCTAGGAGGGGAAATATATAGCCCACCCTACATGTGGGCTATATGGACTATACATAAACTAAATGGATCACGAGCCCATTACATAATTATTGTTGGAGCGACCGATCCTTCATAAATACGTAAAACGTATTTCCAACAATCTCCCCCTAAGGGAGGTCGCTCCAAGAAACAAAGTTCTAAATAGTCTATAACTCGTGATCTATGCTAACTAAGATGTGACCGAGACTTTATTGGGAAAAACGTATTTCCAACAATCTCCCCCTAAGGGAGGTCACATCTTTTTACAAAATCTTAAACCTAGCATCTATGCTTGAGTCTTCGATCTTGTTCTTGTGAATATGCTTGATGTGATCTTTGACTTTAGTCTTGAGCATGTTTCCTTGCCTTGACCTTGTGCATTCTTCACTTGTGATATTTGCCTATTCGTGACTTCATGTTCCACATACTTATACTTTTAAATTCTTGAAAGCTTCAGAGTTTGATACAGCGGAAGACTTGACCTTCAGGCTTTCTTGAATTTGTTGAAGTACTAATTGTATGTAGTATAAGCATGTGGTGACGACTTCTTCTGGATTGTACACCGCAATGCCACCTTCTTGTTACGCTGCATAAGACAGTTAGCAACAAATAATATACACGGATGAAATGGCCTTGAACATTTCATTCTAATTCGGTAGCATTTTACCTCCGGTCGGTGAAGACCGTTGGACGCTATTAAATATCGTACTTGTGGCAGGTAGTTTCAATAAAGAACCTCCTTGACAAGATTTCGCGGGTAACCCCGTTCTCTTAACTCGACCGTCCAAAGCTGACTGCGAACGTAAAGAGTGAATCATTTGGATAATATTATCTGCATGATTTGAAGCCGTCAATTCATGTTCCTGGAACAAGTGAAGTTCAATTAAGAACCGCACCATCGTTGCTTTCCAGTTGTCACTAGCTTGATTCATATAGAATCTTGCAAGTTACCTACCAAGTGCTGTTTGATGTTAACACTAGAAGGATTTCCATTCGTCACTGTAAATACTTAATAGTATTACTCTGAATGTTCTGGCAAGATCACTAAGATATTGCGTAGAGGCCTGGAACGTGTTTAAATTCATTTAAGAATTAAACCACTGTTGCTTTCCAGTTATCACAAGTTTGATTCATAAAGAATCGCACAAGTCACCTACCATGAGCTTTTTGATATTCGCTCAAGAAGGATTTCCATCTTCATTGTAAATACTTTCGTATTACTCCGATGTTCAGGCAAGATCATGAAGATTTTGCGTAGGACTCTTAAGATCTTTCTTACTTTTCACAGTGGGTGAAGAAGCAAGGAAATATGAAAGTGTGTCCTAATGAGATATTTGATGATCTCAAATGGCTCTAGACTCGATCGTGCATTTTGGATTTTAGTGATCGGAGGCTGGAGAGGAGTGCCACCTTTTCAATACCAATTTATTCGGAGTGAATAAATCAATAGATAATGTGTTGTCTCTGTGTGATTAAAACAAATATCTTTTAAGAGATATCTGAGTTAGCTGGGATGGGTTGTGCCTTGCATCACTGGGTCCATGATGTCTATCTTCAATATCAAGAATCATTAAAATGATCTCAATAGCATATGAATTGACCTGGTTTCTGCCTAAGTTGTAAGGAGGGCTTCTTTCTTTACACCCTTTATCTTTACAATTCTTTTTCATTCTTCAACCCCTTCAATGCTTACCAATACGTCATCACTAGCACCTTGTTGTGATTGTTCCAGTGCTAGCTTAAGTACTTGGTCGGCATTCAGCTACGTTCACAATCTTTCTCCATCTTTCCTAAGAACTACTATTTCTAGCTATGGAATGTCCTTGGGAAGATTCCTCCGGTTCTAGAGAAATCATTGGACTTTAACCTATCCTACCATCCTTATGTCACCACAATCGTCACCGTCGTGAATAGAGATGTCTTTGGGTAAGTGTATGTCACCATGAAATCCACTTTGAAGTGCAAATCCATTTTGCACCCCCTTAACATATGCCACGATATCCGAAAACATTTTGCACATGTCGGGATGAGCTATCACGTTAAGTCAAACCATTTATGATTGATCATATCCCATATTAAATCACATCTTCTCCCCCATATTAAAAATATTAACCCAATCGATGTTTTTAATATCAATTGATTTAATAGCATTTTAAGAAAATTTGGGAAGAAAAATGCAAGTCCAATTATCTTCATGAATTACACAAGCTCCCCCTCAAATTAATGAGGGTGTGCTTGAAACGTAAATTAAATACCTTTTAAACACAAGTGTAAGGTATTTATCACGTGCAAAGATCATATATGATAATGAATTCACAAGATTAGCAATTTACGAGGTTGGACCTGAATGATGGAGAACATCATATGAAAGAAGCACATGGTTCTTGTTCACGAATGTTGGTCTTCCTCGTAACTTCTGAAGTTATCTCTTGACTCCATGTGTATGATTGATATCGTTGTCTTAACACCAATATGTGAACTTGGCACTCTCGATATCAAGGATTCTGAATGCTGGACAATTGCTCCCCCTCAATTGTTGACCCGTGTTCTATTGAAAGAGCTGTAGTCACCGTTTGAGTAGTCGCATCGTCGAGTGTGTAGATATCAATTGTAAGTTGCTACGGTTGGTGGAGATGATAACTTCGGATTCTGAAGTCAAAGCTTTCCGGTGAAATGCTTGACTTCAAAGTGAAAAGCGGGTTACTATCGGAAATAATAGCAAACCATTTTGAGCATGTTTTAAAAGTTTGAACTTCTGCTCGAACTTTATTTACAACCCCGTGTCATTATTGAATGACATTTCTAGGTTCGTAAATATTATCGATTCCAGAAGACATGCTCTTTTTATCAAAACATTTTTGAACACACAATTTTGAAAGATTTAGAAAAAACCTTTTGAGAAATTCTTGAAAAATTGTGTTCAAAGTTTTGAACACCAATTACTTGAGCTTAAGATTTGGAATATCTTATGAAAGCTCAAGTCCGAGAAGTTGTAAACTTCTCGTTGTTAAGGATAAGTTTATCATCGGCGATAAACTTTCCTTTTATCTGAAGAACGAGTCCTAAGCTGACATTTACTTAGAAGTCGTTTTCATGACCTTGAAAACTTTGACTGTTTTAACGGAAAGCTCATGACCGAGAAAGGTTAATTTCTCGTTATGAGGAAAATTTCTCTTATTTAAAAGATACACTTTCCTTTCTGAGCTTAAAACTTTGAATGTTTTAATACAAGCTCATGACCGAGAAAGGTGAATTTCTCGTTAAGAGGATAAGTTATCATAAAAGATAATCTTTCCTTTATTTGAAGTTCGAGTTACAGTCTGACATTTAACTGTAAGTCATGTACACAAGCTTAAAACCTTTGAATGGTTTTAATGTAAGCTCGTGTCCGAGAAAATTTAATTTCTCGTTGTAAGGATAAGTTTATCATCGGCGATAAACTTTCCTTTATTTGATGCACGGGTTATCGTCTGATATTTAACGATAAGCCATAGTGCATGAGCTTAAAAACTTGGAATGTTTTTGATATAAGCTCATGCTCGAGAAGAATGAATTTCTCGTTGTTAGGATAAGTTTATCATCGGTGATAAACTTTCCTTTCTTTGATAAACGAGTTATAGTCTGTGATGTGACTATAAGTCCTTGTGCATGATCTTAAAAACGTGGAATGTTTTTAACATAAGCTCATGCCCGAGAAAAATGAATTTCTCGTTTTTAGGATAAGTCATCATCGGGATGAACTTTCCTGTCTTTGGAGATCGAGTTACAGTCTGTTATGTGACTGTAAGTCCTTGTAAGCTTTAACCATGAATCCCCTGAGATACTAGTTTCTCTGATATCTGCTTCTTCAGCAACCAAACTCTGAGAGTGTCCTTAGTTGAACGGTATACAATGATTGGACCGCTTCGTTCTTTTGGAACATCAACTTTGGTACCTGCATTCTCATTAGGAGTTTGTATACTTTTGCATGGGTTAGCGATATCTATTTTAGAAGCACGTGGGGGTTCACGGTTTTCTTTTCTTGTGTCAGAGGTGGCCTGAGAGGATGATTCACTTGTCTTAGTTGGCAAACGTTTCCTTTTATAGAAAATCTTAAGTTCAGGCTGAAGTGATGTATCATCCTTTGCAATTTCCTCCCTAGTAGTCTTCGTAGAATCAGAGACTATCCTAGTTAAAGGGCACTCGTTTCCTACAAAAGTGAAAGTTCTACCAGTGGGGCGCCACATTTTGCCAACGGTTTTGATTTTAGCAACCCACTGGGATTTAAGTCTAGCACGGGAGTTCACCTCATTAAGCAATTTTTTGATACATGAGTCATGATTTGCCGTAAAGACACATTTTCTACATGTTTTACAAGTAGCATATTTAATGTCCGAGTAGTTCCTAGATGATTGATCGACGCTCCTAGGAGATGACATGCTACGGTTAGCAGTGTTGGGTAATCTAGAAGGCATCTGACTAGGTTGGACATTGCTATCTCTTACATGTGTCTTTTGAATAGCTTCCCTTTGACCAAAATCATGGCGCACATCAGTTGAACTAGTTCTAGACGTGTTCATTGAACTATTCTTAGAGGAACTAGGGGCAATCATGTGATGAGGTCTTGCTAAAACTGATTTAGTCACATTGGCCTAGTTGGTGGAGTGACTGTTCTAGAAATATGACCCAAATCAACTTGGGAGGCAAACCGCGGTCTCGAGGATAGTGATCGCTCGGATCTAAATGCAGTAGGTTGTCTGACAATCGGTTGTCTGACGAACTGATTTGTAGGCGGTTTCCCCAAGATTGATGGTTTTTCAAGCTTAGTGTCCACACTAGGTCCTTTACTTTTCCTTAACTCGTTTTTCAACGCAGCTATAGCAAAAACCTTTTCCTGTACTTGGGCCTTTAAAGTCTCATTTTCTTTGAGCAAGTTATCTTGGGATGCCAACTTAGATTCAAGCAGTTGAATTTGTTTCAAAAGATTATCCTTTTCAGCTTTAGAATCTAACACTTTTTGATCTAATTTTCTTTCAAGAACAACATTTGATTTTTCAAGTTTTTCAAAATATGTTTCAAATTTGTCTGTTTTCTTAGAAAATTCAAGTTTGGCATCCTCAAGATCTTTTGATTGCCGAGCTACGATCGTTTCGAGCTCTTTAATCTTGGAATCAGAATCAGTTAACGAGGCAGTTGTAAAGCATTTATCATGATGTACTATAGCATTTTGAACACTTTCTCCCCCATTATGACTCACATCGGATGAGTCAGAAGTGGTATTTCTATCACTCTTTTCCATCCCATGTTTGTCATAATTAGGTTCAGAATGCTCAATATGCGGCATGTCATCAGCATATACATCATAAACAACATTACATTGTACCATGTTTGCAGGTGCTTCGTCATAAATGAGTAAGGTGTCAGCAAAAGAGATCTCGTGAACAGTCCCTGACGTGCCACTGGTATCATGTTGTCCTCCTGATTCCGTGCTCTTGGCATCGATAGGCTCCAAGTTTTCAACCGTATGACCAGTTTCCTCTTGCATCGAAGAGTCCTGCACTCCATTATCATACCCTTGCTGAAGTTGAGATATTTCATAAATCGAAGACGAGACCGATGACATGAGTTTCAAAATTGTATCACGGAAAACTCGAAGCTCGGTATGTGTATCTCGAAGAAACGATTGGCAAATCATTGAACTTGCAGACTTGATGATATTGAATTGGAGGAAAGGCGTGAGTTGTGTCACAAGAGCCTTATAAGCAATTGACGATGCAGAGTGATTAAAGTTGTCACGGTTGAGTTGCTCGGCGAGTTCGGTCAAAGTGGTGAACATTGAGTCCATGAATATATGACGATCTTGACCAAAGATTGTCACAAATTCGCTCCCTCCTTGAATCCTCGAAAGAGTGACAAGATGAGACTGAAGCATTTGAAATGAAGTTATACCACTTTCTCTAGCGTTGGCTTGCACTTGATGCAATTCTCCCTTGTTCGATGTCGAATTCAAGAAATCCATTGAAAATCGATGAACGATAAGTGACAACGGGAGAGTATAATTCGACGAGAAATTGAGTTCTCGGGTTTTGACAAACCAACAAAAAAAAATCCGTAAATGACTCTAATAATTCTCGATAGATGATATATCTCTATTGTCAGCTCAAGAAATTTTTGTCGACTCAACCGTTTGATAAAACAAATCGGAATCCAATACTCACTTGTCTGACTCAAAAAAATAAACCCGTCAACAAATAAATCTTGTCACCTTAACAGGTCACTTTGTTACGTTGTGATTATAACTTAATATTAAAAAGTTTTTCAAAATAAAAAATTTGAAATAAAATAAAATAAAAATAAAATAAAAATAAAAATAAAAAATAAAAATCAAACTAAGAAATGATTATCAAAATAAATATCCAAAATAACAAGTAATATCTAAAAAAACTTTTTCCAAAAATATAACTTAAAAACTGAACTAAAATTAAAAAATTAAAAAAATAAAAAAAAATCTTATCCTAGTTATCTCCGTCTCAAAAGAAACGTGGCAACAATTACTGTAATATCAAAAAATCAGCCTAGTTTTCTCCGTCTCACCTAAAAATAAAACACAAACTCAAACGTCTTTTCTCAATAAAACCTATCACATATACTCGTTTATCTCTCTCTCTCCTCACAACTTACAAACATAAATCTCTCTTCTCTCTCAAAATAACTCTCTACCGTCCCTGTTATCTCTCTCTCCTCACAAGAATAATACTCCGTCCTCCCCAAAACTCTCTCTCCCACAGACACAAATCTAACTCTCTCCCAGAACACAAACACAAATCACTTACCAAAAACAAACAAGACGAATTTATATCTTCAAGATGATCTCAATCCGAGCAGCTTCAAGATCTTTTTCAGAAAGATCTCAGGTTGGTATTAATTTGTGATTGCATGTGTGTTAACATTGAAAACTATCGAGTCTTCCTCTCATCTGTAGAGTCTTTCTGTCGAGTGTTGATGTCGAGTGGGTTTGTGTTTGTGGGTAATCATGAGTTTGGGTTTTGGGATTAAGTCAGGATTAAAAAAAACGTGAGTTTGGGTTGTGGGTGTCGTGAGTTTGGGGTGTTGTTGAGAGTGTAGGATCTGTTTTCGTTGATGAGAGATAGAGTCGAGGGATGTTGATGTCGAGTGGGTTTTGTGTGAGAGATGTTGATGTTGATGTCGAGAGGTGTAACGAGAGGGTGTGAGGGTCTGGGTTTTGAAGGTGTGTGTCGAGGGAGGGGAGTGAGTCGGAGTGAGAGTTGTGTCTGAGTGTGAGACGAGGGTGTTGGGTGAGACGAGGAATGAGATGGTCGAGAGGTGAGGGTGTAACGATAGTGTTTCAATGTTGGTTTGACCGAGAGAGGTGTTTGTGACAGTCGAGAATTGTTGTGTTGGAGTTGGTCTGGGCAGGTTGTTGGTAGAGTCGATTTAAGTGTGTTAAGTCTTGTGTGTGTCTCGGCTAGTTTTTGTTTTGTCGAGTGTGAGTTGTCAGTCGAGTGTGGGTGGGTTTTTGTTTGTGTCAGTTAAGATGTCGAGGGTATGAGTCGATATAAGAGACGACGATGACTTGCCCGTTGTGTTTGAATTGACATGCTTCGTTCGGAACTTTTCATTCATTCGGAAGAGTCATTCGTTCGGAAGATTTCGTTCGGAAGAGTTCCGAATCGGAAGAGTTCCGAATCGGAAGAGTTCCGAATCGGAAGAGTTCCGAATCGGAAGAGTTCCGAATCGGAAGAGTTCGAATCGGAAGAGTTCGTTCACCCGGAACTTTTCTTTCACTCGGAAGTATTCTTTCACCCGGAACTTTATTTCACCCGGAAGTTTCTTCGTCCGGAACTTTTTCGTCCGGAACTTTGATGAGTTGAAAAATTGATGGGACAGATTTTAGACAGTTATAATGGAACTTTGGACAGTTTGTTGGGACGAGTTGGACAATTAGATTTGGACAAAATTGACAGTTGACCAAAAATGAAAAACAGACCAAAAAGAGAAACCCAGAAATGATGAAAACTGATAAACGGATAAACGAAAAACTGATTAAAAAAAATTATATAAAAAATCTGATTATAAAAAATTGATAAAAGAAAACTTAAAAAACTGATGAGAAGGACATTTGGGTTGATTCGAAACTCTAGACAGAAAATCAAAAGAAAAAAAATAAGATAAAAAAAGAAAAAAAAATTTTATATAAAATAAGTAAATCTAAAGATTTGACATGATTTAACACATAAAAACACAAACTTTTTATAAAAAATACAAACTTTTTTAAAATTTAAGCATGATTAAATCAAAACCCACCAAAATCAAAAAGAAATAAAAGCAAGAATAAACCAATCAAACCTTGGCTCTTGATACCAATTGAAGGTCTACGTAATTATTGGCTTATTCTACATGATGATTTGATGGATTTGGATGGTTGATTTAGATGATAAATATAAAGAAGATGAAGGAAGGAGATGAGGGAGTAGAGAGAGAAAGGAGAGAATTGGAGAAAAGTAGAGAGAGAAAGTTAAGATGGAAATGAATAATTGTGAAATGAACAATCAACAACCCCTCCTAACATGCTAGGAGGGGAAATATATAGCCCATCCTACATGTGGGCTATATGGACTATACATAAACTAAATGGATCACGAGCCCATTACATAATTATCGTTGGAGCGACCGATCCTTCATAAATACGTAAAACGTATTTCCAACAATACCTATTCCGAATGGTAATCTTGTTGAGCTCACGATAGTCTATGCAAAGACGCATACTGTCGTCCTTCTTCTTAACAAACAAGACCGGTGCGCCCCATGGAGATGCGCTCGGTCGAATGAAACCTCGTTCAAGAAGTTCTTGTAGTTGCTCCTTCAGCTCCTTCAGCTCTATGGGAGCCATGCGATAAGGAGCCTTGGAGATTGGTTCAGCTCCTGGAATTAGCTCGATACTGAATTCAACTTCTCGTGCAGGTGGTATGCCCGGAAGTTCTGCTGGAAACACGTCTTGAAATTCCGACACTATTGGTTGATCCTGAATCGATGGAGATTCAGCATCCATGTCGTGAACCGTAGCTAGATAACCCTCGCAGCCATGTGACAGTAGTGCACGCGCTTGCAGGGTGGATATGACTTGTACAGACCGTCCGGGTATGAACCCATTATGAATGTACTCTGGTGCATTGACATCACCGAAGATAACTCGATATGAATGGCAGTCTATGGTAGCATGATACTTGGATAGCCAATCCATGCCCAAAATCATGTCGAAGTCATTCATGTCCAGCGGAAGTGCGTCTACAGGTCGAACCTTATCATCAAATTCTAGGGGAAGACTCTTGTATACATGGGTGATTAATACGGAGTCCCTCAAAGGCGTGGAAATAGTAAGCCTATTTTCTAGTGGCAAGGGAGGCATCCTAATGTTCTTAGCATAAGCAGTAGAAATAACCGAGTGAGTAGCACCCGTATCGAAAAGAACACATGTAGCGCGACCATACATATACAAGATTCCAGTGATGGTACATGTATACTTGTTGGCCTGGTCCCGAGATGTCGTGTAGACACGCCCGGAAGTAGGAGGCGGCTTGGTATCAGCATGTCCCGATGTACCCTCCATCTCTCCCTTACGACAATCCTTCATAATATGGGCAGGAAGACCACACTTGAAGCACGCATCAGTATTACGGCGACATGGTCCTGGGTGCCTACGGTGGCAAGTAGCGCAAAGAGGATGAGTGTATCCTCCAGCAGGTGCTCTGGCTGGCTGAGGACCTGATAAAAACATTTTACATAAGACATGATAGTTGGGTACAAAGGACAAAGCGGATAATCGTAAGATTGAATACCAGCGATAGCTGGACGGCTAGGCTGCGAACCTCTCTGGTTCTGGTCCCTACCGTTTCCATGGTTCCTGGTAGAAGTTTGATAAAGTGTCAGAATATGAGTTATAACATAAAACATAAGGAATTTCGTAAGTATTAGGACCTGCTGTTGTTGGAGTGCCCAACGTTATTACGGTAATTGTCATTACTGCCACGCCTATCCGTAGCAAAATGGTCGTTAGTCTGACCGTTTCCCTTGGGCTGATGAGGCTGCTGCTGAGTAGCCGGCTGAGACCGATCCCCAGTTTTCTGCCTGGAAGATACAGTTAAAGAGATGAATAATTGACATATGAAGAGTATACAGATTGGTCACCGCTTGAGTACGAATGTTTACCTCTTGTCGGGTCTTTCAGCTTCCCCGAACTCATCCCTCTCCTGCAGCATCTCCAGTTTTCATGTTGCATCGGCCACTTGTGCTACAGTGTTGAACGTAGCACACACCAGATTGTTTGCGACCGATGTGCGAAGAGCCCATCTGAAGTGATGTGCCTGCTCTTCAGGAGTACCTGCTGCCGCACCAAGGAAACCAGCCAAGCGAAGAAATCGCTGCATAAACTCGTTGCTATTCTCCCTAGCTCTCTGTCGGATCCCATGGTACTCTCTCTTGAGCTTGTCCTGCTCAGCCTTGGGAAAGAACTGCTCCATCACCCTGTCCTTGAACTGAGCCCAAGTCAAACTAGCAACCCACTCATCACCACCTTCAGATTGCATCAATGCTAACCACCAGTTGAGTACATCGCCTTTGAACCGATAGCATGCCGACCTCGCCTTGTATGCGGGGTCACAGCCCATAGCGTTGAAAATCTTCTCGATGTGAGCCAACCAGCTTTCAGCATCGCTGGGGCTATCTGTCTTCTCAAAAGCTCGAGGGCGGAGCTTGTTGAATCACTCCAGCCATACTGCTAATGTCATGGAGGAGGAGGAGGAGGAGGTGGCTGATTGTGCTGCTGATTGTTGGCAGCTTGAACTTCAGCCCGGATGTCATTCCTCAGTTGAGGAAGCAAGGCTTGCATGGCAGCCTGGATTGCAGCATTGAGCTGCTCCTGTTCGCATGTGAGAACCATCTGACAGTATAACATAAAACATATGATTAAACAGTTCAGAACATAAAATATAAATATATACATGAAAAAAAAATTATACTAAAATTTCACGAGAAAAATTTTATGCAAGAAAATTTTGTGTATGAATGCATGATGCAGTTTTATGAAAACTTTTGTATGCTCGAGAGTGAACGCCTCTGGTAAGTTCACCCAAAACAAAGACATAGCGAGGGGACGCCTATGGGTCGGTCCCAAATCTAAAAGTTTCGATAAAACACATGCGACTAAATAGGGCCAGTCCTATACCAACCATTACTTAGTCAAAAACCCTGCAACAATGACATGTATATGTATGCTTAAAATGATGAATGCATGAAAACAACTGTCAGTTCTAGGAAGACCGTAGTGACTACCCACTAATCACAGGTCATATTTGAGAGCCTACAGGTCGAAACCAGGCTCCGATACCATAATTGTAACACCCCATTTTGGAAATGGAAATATCACAGTAATTATGGCGTGTCATCAAAGCATACAAGGTAAAATGTCTAAACATTACTTGACCATAAAAAGGAAAATACCGGAATCAAACATCGGTAGTCCAAAAGTAAAGCTCATCACACACAAACATAGTATAATAAAGGAAAGGACTAAACAATGTCCAAAGCATAAGTATTATAAGAAAGGAAATGCATAATGTAAAGAAGGTTAGACAGCTTCCAGTCCATATGCACGTACTCTTAGTGTCTACGAGCGTCCCTGAGTACCTTCCGTTTTGGGAACATAGAAAAGGAAAACGGCTGAGCAAATACGCTCAGTGCACGGATGTACAATAAAGCATGAATATGATAAGCATATAACATAATAACAGCGGAAGGAAACTAAGTCCCGAGTAACCTGGTTAAGTCTTAATAAAACTGGTTTAATAGTTTGAAAGTCTTATGTTTATCTTATAAAAACTGTTTGTCGTATTTTACCATTAGCCAATATAGGTCATGAAAATCCACCGTGCATGAATAATTGGAGGGGTGACCTCATCATGCAAATTAGAGGGGCTGCCTCTAATTTAATATACTGGTTTTTAGGTAGGAGGGATCAGCTCCTTGTGAAGGATGCAAGGCACACACCACATTCACCATGAAATCCTGAATAAAAAACATGTAACTAGGATGCACCCATACGCCCCACATGATAAATATAAATAAATGGCCAAACGCTGAAGGGACGCCACGAGCAATCACTCCGCCGTGGTGAAGTCATAACATCAGTGCCTCTAATGTTATGGTTATGGTACCTCCATAACTAGGTGAAACTGGTCATGCATGTATATGGCTATAGGTAATCTTAATTAAACCTAAGCAATCAAACTCATAACTTATACTACGGGAAAACAGTTGGCTGCATACGGGGAATCCTAATAAGGAAATAATGTCCATACTGAAAGGACGGGAATCCGTACCTTATGTCCAGTGAACGAGAAAGACGAACTGCGAGAATCCTACTTCCGAATCACTAGTGCTACATAAATACGTACATGAATAAGTATCTGATTACTAAATACATAGCTGGTTTTATGTCATGTCTTAGCTTATTTTATGTGTTCTTACTATGTTTCACTGTTTTAAAGCCTTAAACTGTATTAAATCTTATATTCTGTTTAATATGATTAAGTATTTCTGGTATTTCATGTGTTATTATACTTACTGTGTCATAATAAGTAACTTTCCAAAAATAGCAGGTTTCCTAAAATAGAAAGTTTCCAAAAATAGAAAGTTTCCAAAAATAGAAAGTTTCTAAAAATAGAAAGTTACCTAAAATAGAAAGTTTCCAAAAATAGAAAGTTTCCAAAAATAGAAAGTTTCCAAAAATAGAAAGTTTCCAAAAATAGATTTACTGCTTAAAATAGATACGTTTCTAAAAATAGAAAGTTTCCATAAATAGATTAGCTGCCTTAATTAAATAAGTTTCCATAAATAGACTAGCTGCCTGAAATAAATAAGTTTCTAAAAATAGCTGGTTTCCATAAATAGATTAGCTGCCTTATTTAATTAAGTTTCTAAAAATAGAAAGTTTCCATAATTAGAAATAAGCTGGTTAAATAAGCTAAGTATATAAGCCTAAGTGTTTTTTTCATGATTATTTTCTAAGTCATATGGTATATTGTATAGTTTAATAATTATTTCATGTAATTTAATTAAACTATAGGTTATAATATTTAATTAAAGTATAACATGTTTTTACCTAAATAAGTTAAATACTTAGGTTAAAATATGTATTATTATATATTAATAATATAACCTAAGTCATGTTAATTAATTAATTATATCCATGGTTTTTAAAATAATTAATTAATTATAAGTCTTAAAATATAAATACTTAGGTTAAAATAATTTCATGATCATTAATAATTAAATAACCTAAGTCATGTTATTAAATTAATTACATCATTTTATTAATTTAATTTTAACATAAGTTCATAAACATAAAAACTACTAACATACACCATGAACCGGATCTAGGCTAAAAAAACATGAACCGGACATGAATCGACACCGTACCCCGGACCAACTCGGGGTACCCCGTGTTTCCCCTTGCTGTCGTGGGACCCACACGCACCAACCAAGACCATATGGTCTTGGTGGTGGTCGGCTTGGCAAACCGAAACCCCTTCGGGTTCGGTTGCAGCCTGCGGCCAAAACAAACACCCCCTTAAAACAACCCTTTGATTTAATTTAACACCAAAACATGTTAGATCTATGATTAATTATTATGTTTTTATAAAAACATCACATGTTCATAATTAATAAAAAGATTAAATCAAAAGAAAAGGTTTAAAAAGGTTTTACCGAATTCGTGGATCAAGAGAATGAAGAACAAACACGATCAATCACCAATTCTTCAAGATCAAAGATCAAAAATCACCTTGTATGGTGGTTTTAGGGTGGCGGCACAAAGAACAAGGAAGAAGGAGGGTTTTAGGTTTTTCTTGAAATCTTCTGTAAAGTTATTTTGTGTAGTGTAAAAAGTAAAAACCCCCTTTAGTAAATTTGACAAATGGGCTTGGCCCATTTGTCCTTGTTTGGCCGCGGGTAGGGACCCCACTTGGGGTACCCGTACCTTTTTCCGTGTCTCGTTATTTAGTTACTCGTTTGTGATTATTTATGTTCATGTTTTAAATGTTCTCGTTACGTAAATACCGTGATCTAATATATTTAATTACGCTCGTAATAAATATATATATACGTAATTAATAATAGTTCGTGTTTTAATTACGTTCATGATTTCATGATCGCATGTTCGTGATTAATTATTGTTAAATAATTATTACGTGATCGTGCATAGTAAATAATTATCGTGTTCTAACACGTACGTAATACGTAAACTCCTAACACGTAATCGTAATCATGCTATATTAGGAAAGTTTTAACTAGTACGTACGATCCTAAGGGTACTATGCATGGTAAAAGCATGCGGGTTTTACAATCATGGGCTTATATCAAAACATTCAAAGTTTTAAGCTCATGAACACAAGGAAAATGTTCATTTATGTACATTATTCCTTAACAACGGGAAAGTAAGTTTTCTCGGGTTTTTGAGCACAATTTTTCAAAGTATTTCTAAACTGTGTGCTCATATACTCCCCTAATTTTAAATAGAATTTCTTTTTGAAGGGGAGTACAAACTTTCATGCAACATTATTCTCTCCATGTTTCATCACTAGTTTCACAAAAATTTCAATGTCATGCAATTTTTGAGGGGGAGAATAGTGATTAAAATGTGTTATCTTGGATAAGATCTTTGATATAAGTGCTGTCTCTTCCTATTATGTACAAAAACCTTTCCTTTTATGATGCACATATGTAGGGGGAGCGTTTTGGTGATACAAAAAACCTTCAAGGTGTAAACACTGATTTCATCAACACCTTGATTGCTTTTTCAACAGATTTTTTGGTTACGATATATATACCCTTCAACACATTAATTCACGATGGTATTGGTGTCAAAAGGTGGTTAGGTATTCGTCCTATGATCCAACCAGAACCGGAGGGATCTTCCCAGGGACAATCCATTAGTATTTATATGTCCTTAGGAAAGATGGAGTAGTTGAGTGAAATGCCGACTAATGACTTAAGCTAGCACTGGAACAATCACAACAAAGTGCTAGTTATGACGTCTTGGTAAGCATTAAAGGGGTTGAAGAATGAAAAAGAAATGTAAGGATAAAGGGTGTAAAGAAAGAATCCCTCCATACAACTTAGGCAGAAACCGGGTCAATACATCTATTATCAGAATCACTTTGATAACTTTTGATACTGAATACAAAGCATCATGGACCAAGTGATGCAATGCACAACCCTTCCCAGCCTACTCAAGCTTCTCTCAAAAGAAGTTTGTTTTATTGTCACGGAGTTCAACTCATTTCTATCAACTTTCTCACTCCGAGATAGTAGATATTGAAAAGGTGGCAGTCTGATCCAGCCTCCGATCACCAAATAAACGAGCACTTATAGAGTCTAGAGCCAACGAGATTCATCATAAATCTCATTAGGACACTTATTCCATATATCAATTGTTGTTCATCACAAGAACACATGCGATAATTTACAGAGTCCTACGCTTTATCCTTGTGATATTGCCAGAACATTCAGAGTGATACTCATTAGTATTCACAGTGATGAATGGAAATCCTTCCAGTGTTAACATCAAACAGCACTGCGGTAGGTCATATGTAAGATTCACTTGAATTGAACATATGTTAACTGGAAAGCAACAGTGGTTTGATTCTTTTGTGATTCAAACTCGTTCCAGGTCTCGATGCAATATCTTTATGATCTTGCCAGAACATTCAGAGTAATACTTCTTAGTATTTACTATGACGAATGGAAATCCTTCCAGTGTCATCATCAAACAGCACTGCGGTAGGTAACTTGTGAGATTCTATACGAATCAAACTTATTTCAACTGGAAAGCAACAATGGTTTGGTTCTTAATTGATTCAAACTTGTTCCAGGAAATGAATTGACGACTTAATCAACAGAATGGAACTGCATGATTCACTCTTTACTATGAACTATCTTTCGAGATGTTCAAGTAATGAGAACGACTACCACAGCCGGAAACCCTGTCAAGGAAGTTCTTTGAACTTACCTAATCACAGGTACAGTATTCGTACTGTATAACGGGAAACCGTAGGAATGCAAACGGTGGCGTGACGTCAAAAGTCGTAATTCAAGACCATATGCTCATGTAAAAGAAGAAAGCTCAAGAACATCTAAAGACAAAGACTTCCGCTACTCTGATGATCAAGGGAGATTGTTAACAAGCTTTCATCAAAGTTTGAGTATGTGGGGAAAGACACAAGAACACAAGATGGCAAAGTTTTAAGATCAAGTCAAGGCAAAAATCAAAGATCCAAGATCACAAGTCATGAAAGGAACAATCAAGGAACTCTCACGACAACGAGCTTCAAAGTTAACAACATCAAAGAAGTGAAGTCACATATTACATGACCACCCCTTAGGGGGTGACTGTTAGAAGTATTTAAAGTGATGGTCATATAATATACCGTTGCGAAGCTCGTGGAAAATGCTACTTAACGGTGTTGAGAGTTCTAGCATAATGTTATGTATGTAACGGGAATTAGTCCCGAACTCACAAATGAGGAAGGCCTTCCATACAATAGACGTGTAGTATAAAAGGCCCAAGGCACCTCATTTGTGGTGTGTGTCTTCCATTTTTCATAGATTGTAGAGAGAGAAACATATGTGTTTCTCTCACTAGTAATTCACAACCATCCTTGTTTTTCTCTTTTTTCTTCATCTAATCTAATCTTTCTTTTTTGGTTTAATCTTTATCTTCATTTCTATATCCTATATAGTCGTATGATTCATTCCTACATATCGCTTAATCTCTTTCAAGCTTAGCAATACTGTACTTGACGGTGGAAGACCCTTTGGAATTTCCTTAGGTTCATTCGGATTGACAAGTGTAGGAAGTATACTAAGGCTTTCTCTAGTAGACATGTAAGTTGGTGTATGAATAAATTTCCTTTGTATATTAAAGCGAATTCTAAAATCCATTTTTGAATTCTCTTCATCAAGTTGTAGATAATCATACTTAGGATATGTAAAATTCACTTTTGACCGATTCTCTTCATGCAGTGACATATTTTCGAATTCATTTGAAAACACAATCGGATATAAGACCAATCCTAACTTGGTTGCATCATAAAGTCATGGGTTATGGTTAAATGCTTGCTTTGCATACCCCGGGTTAGGTGGTAAGTCTATTAGACGCGATAGAGTGAATTCCTTAAAAGATGAATGAAACAAGTGTACTAGATGTGAAGCAGAGTATTGTTTTAAAAGCAAAACTTCAGTCTTTTTAACTTTCTCAGACGCCTTAATTTCCATTTCAACCCTTTTAGACTCGAGAATTTCGAAATCCGTTTGTAGTTTTTGAAAATTATTAACGACTAACTCTTTTTCTTTAAGTTCTTTTGAAAGATTTGCTCTTAAACTCTCAATTTCTAGCAAGTTATCCATTTGGACTTTCCTAAACCTATCAAATTCTGGATGGGTTAAGGTAGTGGTCACTAGAGTTAATTCCAAGGTTTTAACCTTTTCCTTATACAAAGCAAGCTCGACATATAATGTCTGATTAACACCGAGGGTTTCAAGGACCGCATTATGCATTTGGCCAAGCATAGATGTCGACACCATAACCAAATCTTGTTGAGCAGACGAATTTGTAGATGTAATAGCTCCCGGTTGTGTTTCACTCAAAGTCTGGGGACTTGTATTGATATTGCTATCATTTTTTGTCTCCTCGTTTGAATTACTAACCATCAGAGGCTGTTCCGGATACTCAGACACTTGCTCAACTTGATAAGGTACAATACTAGTATCATTGGCAATATTTGTTACCTCAAAGATTGTATCAGCCCCATAAAGTGAAAGATTTGCCATGAGAACTTCCTTAGCGGTATTGAGGTCATCACAGTCTGAATCGTATGCATCTAGATCATCACATTGATATGATGCATTGTTGGTAGAAGTTGCTGCGAGTCCTTCAGTATCCGCAACTCCTGGATCTACTAGAAATGCTAACTCATCTTCATCGAGTTCTCGACCTTGTGCTTGAGCATTCACCAAGTAAATCTTTTCTTGAAACCAAGTACCATCATTCTTCCTCTTTGGCTGCTTACACTCCCGAGCCATGTGTCCTTCCCCTTTGCAGTTGTAGCAGATAATCATCTTCACTTTGCCATTGTTGTTTCCTCTTGGAGCAGTGTTGAATGGGCGTGCAACAGTATTAGATGAGCTTGGTCTCCCCTGAAGTAGTTGCACAGTAACTCTACCATCTTGAATTGTTGCTTGTTGACGAGAGTTAGAAGAAGCTCTCAACTGATTATTTGTTGGAGATGGTCCTCTATAACCTCTTTTGTTCAATGTTTGAGTTATGTAGGCAGACATTTGTGCTAGTACATCAGTAGGATTATCCCCTTGTCTGAACTCGGGAATTGGAACCTCATCATCGTAGTAGAAAACCGGTGCTGGTGGAGCCACATACACACTTGAAGGAGTATTGACATGTTGTGAGTAGTGAGGTTGAGGAACTTCATGTTGCTGGTAAGTGATAGCAGGATTTGTTGGTGGTTGATAAGGAGAGTATGGTTGTTGAACACGTTGTGATGATAATACTGGTTGCTAATATTGTTGCTGATATGATGTAGGTGGTTGTGGTAGAATCGAATACTGGGGAAAGCTTGGAGTTTGATACAAAGGCTGATATGAAGATTGTTGTCCCATAGGATACGGAGAGTTGTTATATGACAAAGTTGGATGATTTGCCATTAACGCCAATGGTTCGGAATAAGATCCTTGAGAGATGCGTTTCTGGATCACGTGCTTATTGTGTTGCTGCAAGAAAGCATAGAGTTGATATAGATTTGATTTGTGCACATCCCGAATCATTTTAACATCAGTGACATATTGGCTCCACTCTGGGGGTAACGTATTCAAGAACTTGGTGTTGAGTTGAAACTGAGCAATCCTTAGATTATACACATTCAAATCATTCATCAATGTAGTGAATCGCCAGCAGTAGTCATGAAGTGTTTCCCCTGGAATGTATGAGAACCTATCGAACAAGTCATAGAGTTGACACTCTCGTTCCAGCTTGGTGAGTGAAATCCATTGTAACAAAACCATTAAGCGATCCCAAAGTTCCTTTGCTACCTTGTGTTCGCTAACCATTCGGTAAATATCGGGTGGAAGAGCTTGAAGTATGGTCTGAACGACCCTTTCATCCGCATCGGCAATGATTTGATTAGCAGCCATTTATTCATGAAATAACCTTGGCCGAGTCACATTGTCTACAATAACTTCTCCCCCAATCGAGTGGACCTTGCTCAATGGATTGAACCATAAGTCTCCCACTTGGTTTACCCATAATGTAAGTCCTCATGCGACCTTGCCATGCTTCAAATAGCTCTTTGATGAGCAATAGTGGGTGTGTATCGGTACCTGAGATGATAGAAATATCGGTAAGCAATGTCATTGTCGGCATATATGAATGAGGATTCATTTTTTATCTCATGAAGGAAAAAAAGATTATCTTTTGATCGAGCAATGAAATAAAGTTGTGAAATTTGTTGTGAGTTGATGTAGAATTCTTCTAAAAATTACAAGTCCAAAACTTGACAAAGTCAATACACAACTCGGAATATGTAATCTTCAATCAATGCGGAATATGAATAAAGTATCTAATCCTGAATATGACACTTTAAACTAACTCGGAATATATCTCAAATTAGTAATCCGGAATCTGACTCCTAAAACTAATCCGGAATGTATTTTAAGAATGTAATCCGGAATCTAAATCCTTATCCTAATCCGGAATGTATATCAAGAATTTAATCCGGAATGTAAATTCTTATCCTAATCCGGAATGTAAGATCTTTTGTTAATTCAGAATCTGAAACCTTTACACTATTCAGAATGTAACACCAATATGTAATCCGGAATACAACGCCTCAATACTAATTCGGAACATCTTCCTGAATACAATTCGGAATAGTTCCTTATCCGGAATACCACTTCACTGATACAATTCGGAATAGTCCGTTATCTGGAATACCACTTCACTGATACAATTCGAAATAGTCCTTTATCCGGAATACCACTTCACTGATACAATTCGGAATAGTCCCTTATCCGGAATACCACTCACTGATACAATTCGGAATAGTCAGAGTGGCACACAACACAAGTCGGAATAATAGAAACCCTAATATTCCGACTTCTTAAACCCTTATCCCGAATAATGATAAAAAATCTTAACTTGTAATTTTACCCAATAATCAAGCCAAAACTACCAATTTTTACATGAAAATCACCAATATGAATATCACAAATCCCTATCACAACTATGTAAGCAATTCGTAAGAAAGATTTTGGGTGAAAAATACGAAAAAAATTTCAAACACGAATATATCTTGATTAAAAGAGCATAAAACTAAAACTAACACAACAAAAAACCTTATTTCACCCCATGACTCTTGATACCAATTGTAAAAATATGATAATCTATGATCCTATCAAGAGGCTTGTTGTTTATAGAGAGAGAAACTAGATAGAGAAAGATAGAGAGAAAATGTGTGTTTATTATGTGAAAAATAAACAACCAACACCCTCTCCATCAAAGGAGAGGGCTTATATACCCAAGTCCTTAGTGGACTTAGGCCTTCTAACCCATGGACAAGCCCATGGGCTAGGTTGATAATGTAAATGTATTAACTTTCTAACTACGAGCTTACAACATTTAATAATATTGTTGGAGTGACCGATACTTTTAATGTACGTTAAAAACGTATTTCCAACAGAAGGAGATTACCATTATCTCTGAGGCCCCTTCTATGTTGCTTGTTTCATTAGTCAACCTTTCCTTAAAGTCGAGGAGGGTTTCATGAGCTCTCCGGACAATCTTGGTTACGTCAATGGCCTCCTTGGTGCATTTCCTCCTTAGTGCGAACCTCCTTACAAATTGATCTCTCAGATCTACCCAATTGTCGATGCTTCCATTAGGTAAGCGACCGAACCATCCTCGATTTACGTCGTCCAGCGTCTGCTGAAACATTCGTCAACAGACTGGCATCGGCCAGTCCCCTTGGGTTGCTACCCCGCCAAACCGCGTGACATGGTTGTCCGGGTCCGTACTCCCATCGTACAGCTTGAGATGAGGGGGAAGGATGTGCTTCGGGGACGAATGTTGTATGATCCGCGCCGTGAATGATGAGCGAGATATCTCCTTATATGGCTTCGACAAATCTTCTTCTGGTTCCTTAGCTGGACCCGTCTTGATGACCGGTCCAACTACATTCCGCCTTGGTTCGGCTTCTTCAAATGACAAGCGGACGGGTGTGATTCCGGGCCCATTGCGGGCATTATATTGGGTTATGAGAGCTTGGAGGTTGTTTAAGTGGGTTTGAGTCTCATCGTTGTGTTGTTCATGATTCTCGTTATTCCCTCCGGAACCCGAGGGTCCGGATGGGGTGACTGGTGGAAGGACCCGCCATCAAATACTCGAGGTAGTTTGAAGTTTGGGTCCCACGGATGGCGCCAAAATGTTGATGCTAAAATCCTCGGGTACGGCCTACGGGACAAAAACTCCTTCCACGTAAGCTGGATGACCGTGGACGCACCTCCACACAAGTGACAACACACGTTAACTCGTCCCGGGTGTTATTCCATGACCAAACTCCAGTGTGAGAATAAGTATAGGGAGTAAGGTATTAAGTGTGGTATTAAGTGTGTTGTCAAAATATTCAATGTGTGTGTGGTAATAATGTGGGTACTATTTATAGGGTACTATGGATATCTGTGATGTTGATAGTTCACACCTGTTATTTTTTCCAAAACGGGTCTGTGTATCCTTTGGTTCTGACACTGTTCTCTTTCTTCTTTGAGTATGCGCCAAGGCCCTAGGTAGGACCTAGGGTCAGGTGACGTCATTGGTATCATCATGCTTTTCATACCACGTGGATCATGTTCCGGTCTTGTTCCGGTATTTCCTACGGTGGGTGACACGTGTCGTGGTCTCCAGGGCCTTTCCGGGACAACATACAAACACAAAACTCTTAACCTCGGCGACCCGTCGCTAAACCAACCATAGTGGCCATACTATGTTAACCAACTATACCCAAACCAACCGTACTGAAACCCATTTGACAACACCAATGTCGAATAATTGGCAAGGATGAAGGTACCCGAGATGATAAATATGGACATCGTAAACATCATGAAAAACAAAAAGACATGAAGTCTATTTTGCTTCATATGATCACTTGACTAGCCTTGCACGGGCATGCCACTTATGCCGAATATTAAAGAAAATGTGAGGTGAAATTGAGTTTTCTTTCTTTTCTACACTTGAAATGTGAGTTTTTTTTTTTTTTTTGAAAAGATGGCGATGAAGTGGAATGTGTGTTTTCCTGACCACTCTCACTCAACCTAAAAGTAAATTGGCTTATATAAAAATACTTTTATATGTTTATTTAATAATAATTTTTTTATGTAATTTTTACATACCATCATATCTTATATCATCATAGAAATTAAACTTAACATTTAACAAAAAGTTATAAAGTTTATATACTCGGATAAGCTATAAGTAACTTTAGTATAATACAAAAGCCCACCTCAATTTCCGAATTCTTCCGTTTACAAGTATTTAAAATTTTACATTTGAAATTTCATTGCCCACCTTTCTGTCACATGCCACTCACGTGTTAGCTGACTCTGGCGATCCGAAACAACACCAATCAACCAATGATATCACTCCTTTCACCCTCACACGGATAGTCATCAACGGTCCAAAACATTTCCCCAATTCTTTAATCCAACGATCCACATTCACTCCTAATCCTCTAATCCAACGAACCAAAAACACTCAAACAAACACAAAAACACTCAACTTTTATTTATAAAAAAATGTCAGGAAGAGGGAAAGGAGGAAAAGGATTGGGCAAAGGAGGAGCGAAACGACATCGTAAAGTGCTCAGAGACAACATCCAAGGAATCACAAAGCCTGCTATCAGAAGACTAGCAAGAAGAGGAGGAGTGAAGCGTATCAGCGGTCTCATTTACGAAGAGACGAGAGGCGTTTTGAAGATATTTTTGGAGAATGTGATAAGAGATGCCGTCACTTACACTGAGCACGCTCGTCGTAAAACAGTCACTGCTATGGACGTTGTTTATGCTCTGAAAAGACAAGGCCGTACTCTCTACGGTTTCGGTGGTTAAATTGTTACCTAGTGTTTGGTTACATGGATTAGATCTGGTTTATTGTATTAGGTTTTATTATTATGTCTTAATGTTTATAAGTGGATGTATGCTATTTTAATCAAATGAAAATGAAGGTCTTATTCAGTTTGATTGGTTGTTATAACAGATCTGAACAATCATAGCTTTATAGTTATAATTGATAAATGTTGCTGTATTAAGCTGTAAAGAAGTCTTATCCGGTTTAATTGGTTCCACAAAAGGTGAAGATTGGCGGGACACCTTAACCCCGGGTGCCTTTTGGCACCAGCCATTGTCCACCCCACAAAGAATAGCTCCGGCAACTCCCAGAGGAGCAACACCTGGAGTGACACGAGCCATTCATTGTTAGATAGGATAATTTGGTTACAGTGTCAACTAGATAAATGTTGCTGTATCCGAGATTAAAGTTGTTGTATTAAGCTCTATAGAAGTTTGCCATATACAAGAGAGTGAACTGATGACGACAGAGTATTATTGAATGAGCATAACCATCTAAAATCTAATTTAATATAGGTTGCGACTGCAACTTTTTACAACACTTTTTTGAATAGATTTAACTCGGTTATGGTATTGAGTTAGTACGGGAATATAAGAATATCATATAACTATCACCAATTGCAAGTGCCTAGCCTTTTACTAGAACTAATCAAAGGTTTTAGATGAAACTTTTAAATGTGTTTGCATTGCGGTTGGAAAAAAGGATAAGATTTTGAGAATAGAGGAGACATGTCCAGGATTAACGGCCCATTGACATGCATGAGTTAAGTTTGATAGGTTTTTGGTCGATGACTGATGTTAAGATTAAAATGTAAAAAAGCTTCTGTATTGGATTTTACAAGTTTCTGATAATAATGTTATATGCTTAGGGTATAGTACAGAAGAAGATTGGGTATTATTCTGTAAACCATAATTAGTTGGCAGCTTCGGATAGTTTTTTATGGAGGTGAACTGATTTTAGATATCCTCAAAAAGTTGGTTCATCTGTTGCTGACAGATGCTAAACAGTCTGGTCACCATCACTCAATAAGTAAGGATATTGTGTTTGGACTGTAGACTGGAAATAAAGGGGAGTGAATTTGTATGATTCAATCAGGTGAAATTTCTGGATGCGATTCTGTTTCAGATTGGATTTGGCTGAAGAACTTGTAAAGGTCTGTAATGCTGCCATTAGTAAGAGGGTCTCTGTCGAAGCAATTTTCCGTGTATGACAGGTTGAAGCAGAAAAACTCAACTACTGAGTGTTTAAATGTATTAATGGAGCATTGACTTTGAAAGGTAGGAAGATTGGTTTGTTTACTGGTATAACTGTATAAACGTAAATGCTGGAAATCGGATTCAGCTACAAGCTATGATAACTGACATGCTGTGGTTAATGGTAAGTGTGATATTGAGGGCGCACTCATCCGGAACTTAGTATTTCATTACTTGCAGGCTGCAGCCCCTATGACGTGTAGATGTATCTGTATCAGTCCTACCCTAATAAACTGACTCCGATAGAATGCAACTCACCATCTGCTCCAGAATTTTGTCAAAACTAGCAAGCTTGCGTTCATTCAACACTTTCTATAAACTTGAGAATATATTAATTAACAATATTTACCACAAGAACAAAAAAGTACACCATCTATGAAATTATGAAACGAACAGAATCCCTCACAATGATCTCCCTTTGAGTAATCATAGTAGCATAATGACAATCCACACAAAGCTGCCCAGCAGCAAGTTCTTATAATATTGATTCGGATTTTTTTAAAGGAGTACTTATAATCCCAACAGCAATCGCAATTTACTCACTATGACTCGTACGTGCATGCTGTTTTTCACTCATCTCAACATGCTGCATCACAAAGTTATACCACTCCAGGACTTCATTACGTACCGCCATTAATTTATCCAACTGCTTATCTTGTTTATTTATTTATTTTTTTTTGAACGGCTTAGTTAGTAGTTAGTGATTCGAGCTTACAGTGACATCCAATTGGGCAGTATGTAAGCCTCGAACCTTCTCCTTAGAGATAAACCCCACTCCTGCTTATCTTGTTTAAATTAGCATAAAATACGCCTACACCAGTTACCGGCAGTAAGAAAAAAACAATTGAGGAAGACCAAGCTCGGGCACTTTGGGATATAATCTATCATATGTGGTTAGTATTAGTGCTTATGTATACATTTGAATAAACATCTTATCCCTCGTGTCCGTGACCGTAACATTTTAAGCGAAAATAGTAAATTCGTAATTAAACTATTTTTAATTATTACCTCTGCTTCAATAATTCAATTTTATAACTTATGGAACACCAACAACATTTCTGTAAATAAAAAAGTTATTAAAAACTGGAACGCACAAACAGCAGCATGTGAGGTACTGCTGGTCATAAATTTCAATGCACCAGCCGGAATCGAACCTGGTCTGTACCGTCGCAGGGTACTATTTTACCACTAGACCACTGGTGCTTTTATGTCTAAGGTTACGATCTAGTTTTCCTATCCTTAAAATTTATGTACATTTTGTTCAGCCAACAAAGTATTTTGAATGATATGAATGAAATCATCAATAATGTAAAGAACTTGAACTCGAATGAAGCCGACATGATTGTAATGGTTCTCACTATTTTGCATCATAGCATTTTAAGTACACCTTTCATTATATTAAATTGGGTCGAAAGTCCTTGAGTCAGTTACGTAAACAGTAAAGATTTAGTGGGACGCCAGCAGATTATATATAAGTCCATAATCATAAGCTTTACCAAGATGCAGTAAGCACCAAAAAGAGGCTTATCCAAAAACCACTTAACAGTGTTGCTGCACTTTTATATTGGTACAAGCTGTGAATTGATCAAAATTCAAATTGTATTGTTTCTTGACACATTGCTCGTGTGAAAAGTTATCAAAAAGACATTTGTGGCTTCTAAATTCCATATGTTTTCTTTTTTGAAACTGACTTAACGTTATTATGGTCTTGAGGTAATCCGGCATTATCAGAACTGAGGTTGAAGAGAATCTGATATTAGAGTCAGTGTAAGATAAAAAAAAGGGAGTGTTTTTGTCTTTATATAAAGATATGTACGTAGCCCGTTCTTTTGACATTATACCTGACTATGACCAGCCTTTGGTCCGAACAGGAACCGCGTAAATCAAAGTGCCCAAAGCAAACGCTATGATTATGGTAGTCAAAGCATATACATATGCTCGCCAAGGATGCTCACTCTCTTCCATGGCTCTATATGCAGCTATGAAAGTAGAAACAGACCTAACAGAAACCCAAGGACGGAGTAAACCCATTGACTGTTGACGCTAATAAGCTTGAGCATGGTCTGGTTCCAGGCACTAAATGCGGTCACGCACTCACACTACCTAAGTAACCTGTTGTCAACCCGACAGCTAATTCAGGGGAAAACGTGGATATATCTCCTTTAAAAACAGGACCAAACCAACCCATCAAGAATGAACCAGCCTTCAATATAAGACGGAAAAAACCAATTTTCAGAAATTCATTTTATATTCAGTACTAAGCTACTAAACCATACAAAAAGGTTAACATGGTAAATGTTTTGTTACTCGTGACATACAGGTGATATTTTTCTGTTAATTCAAGATATAAAGTTAAGCAAAGAAAACGAAAAAGGTGACGTCATTGATTGATTTTGGGATGTGTTGAAGTTCTAAGTGAAGAAAAATAAAGAGTGATACCATACTGCGAAAAAGATCAGTGTGCAATAATATGGTCTCAGCATTTGTAACACCAGCCACTAGAGGACCAAATAATTTTTCCAGTAGGTACCTTGACAGTACCTGCATAACAAAAGACGCGTCGGTTCCTACATTGAGGGGCAAATCAAACTCTAAAACAAAAAAAACAGCTTAGGACTTAGCATATCACCCCAAGAATTTCAAAGGCAGCAAGATGATACGAACTTGCTGATAATTTTATTAATAATAAAGAAAAACACGAAAACAAAGAACAAAGATAGTTTTTCCAAGTCCTCAGACCTGTTCTATTTCCCCCTCCTCTACAGAATATGACCCTATCCCTATTTATAATAAAAGATCCCTAAACTTAACTTGGTCTCTAAGATAATGCAATAAAGGAAAGTAAATAAACTAATAATTTAACTAATATCAATAGTAATCTGCCATGATCGTATCATTACTCCGGCCCCCAAAAACACCTTGTCCTCAAGGTGTTGTTTCTGACAATCTTGATTCCTGGATCCCATGTTTTCACTTGTGAACGTGTCTCTAGTCGATCAACATGAAACTGCAAGTGTACCTCCAGAATCGATCGACAAAGTGGCTCTTTGCTTAATCCCGATTTATCAAGAAAATACAAACGATCTTCGAGTATCCTATCAAGCAGCAAGTATGATCCATGTTTCAGCCCCGCCTCAGCCCATGTGTCGTGAACTTGGCACACACAATTCCGCCTTTCTCTTCTTCTCCAATCTTGTCTTCAGCAAATAGTGCACCAATATTTGTAGGGGGCTTAAATTGCACACCATTCTTGTCATTCGTTTTCTTTGGATCGAGTTTGTTTGAGTCTTCTAACTCCATGAAGTCCATCCCCTGATTCCTTCCAACAGCATTGCTCGGTTCAGCCTGGAATTTAGGCAATTCAAACCCAAGGTCATCATAGTTCCGTCTTGCTGCCTCGTGTAGACGAGGTGGTGGTACATACACGTTCGCCTTTGCTGTCGGTTTAGAAGTTGATGTTTGTGTTGGATCCTTCCCTAAGATCAACAGTTTCAATTCCTCAAATTTTTGCTCAAGTTTTTGATCAAGTTTTTGATCAAAATCTGCTTTTAGACTTTCAAACCCCTCTGTTAACACTCCAAAACCTTCGTCAAACTTCATCTCCAACGCATCCATTCTTCTATTAGCCTCTGCCTTATACTCAGTGAGCTCAGAATCCACATCAGCAACTTTCTTAACAGTCATGGCTGGTTACGATGAACAGTGTTTCGGTGAACAGTAGATCCGAAAAAAAAATACGGCCCAGATCTTGCTCTGATACCAATTTGATACGAACTTGCTGATAATTTTATTAATAATAAAGAAAAACACGAAAACAAATAACAAAGATAGTTTTTCCAAGTCCTCAGACATGTTCTATTTCCCCCTCCTCTACAGAATATGACCCTATCCCTATTTATAATAAAAGATCCCTAAACTTAACTTGGTCCCTAAGATAATGCAATAAAGGAAAGTAAATAAACTAATAATTTAACTAATATCAATAGTAATCTGCCATGATCGTATCACAAGATGAATAAGAGATGAAATAGTAATCAAAAACCATAGATAGCTCTTTTCAGCACTCCTGCATATCAGAGTTCCTCACAAATCAATCAAACAGTTATTGGAAACAATATGAAAAGACGTGATAAAAAGAACTACTTCATTCTGATCTTTGTCATGTAGGATCACGCCAGGTGAAGAGGCAGATCCAGGCAACTCATCAAAAGAATGATCATGACTAGGAACAACCACATTTTCTCTACTACTTGTGTTACCACTATACCTTTTACTATCAAGTTCCCTACGTCCAATATCTCCAGCCTATGAGACTTGTCGGCGATCATTTTCATCATCCATTCATTGTTGCTGCTGAAAGTTTATGGACTTAAAATCGATAGTCGTGTGATCGGATCGAACTCGAGATCACGGGATTGCACACATTACGTAAAGGGTTAATTTATTTATTAAATATATTTATTATATTTATTAAGTCAAACCAAAGCTTTAACTAACGATCGTTAATAATTAAAAGTTAAGTATTAAACGACCGTTATGGAAATTAAATAGAAGCTAAAAGAAGGAGTCGGAAAGTTCCGAAAACCCCCTCTTGGGCTTGAAAACCGCCGGCCATAAGAGAACCAAAGGGAAGGGAAAAAGATTTTGTTTCCTTAAATTTGTTTAACCTTGGAGGAAAAGTTTTTCCAAGGGCTATATAAACAAACCTAAGGTGTCATAATTTTTTACTCCTCTCCTCTTTCTCTTGCTCTTAACTGCCGGCCAAACACACCCTTAATTAGGGTTTCGGTTTTCAATTTTTCTATTTTAATAGATCTAGTCCTAGCCCTTCTCTAGGGTTGTTGGGTAGATCCTCCATAGGCTTGGAAGCTCGGTTTGTTCGTGCTAGACTCCCGATTAACTCGCTGCATTACGTGTGTACAAGATCGTGATATAGTCTTGCTTTAGACTATATCCTGGTGGTGTTCGTGATCAACCCTAGTTGCCGATTGTTCCGTTGTCTTGTGGATCTTGCTAGGATAAAGGTATGTAACCCTAATCTTGATTAATTATAATTGTGTTAAATTATGATCTTGTTAATTTGCTTCCGCTATATGTGTGCTTTGATCCATATTAGGGTTTTAAATAATTGTTATGAACTATATAAACCTTTAGTGGCATCGAAAGCCGTTTTAACATGATTATAATAATCAAGATCTAAAGTTTTTTTTAACTAATATTGATTTGTGTTAAAAATTACATGTTGTTTTTTAGGTTTTATAAAAATTAGGGTTTTGTTTTTATTGGTTTTTAAAAATCGGATCTACCGAATTTTTATTAAAAAAAATAAAAAATGTAAACCCTAAAATACATGGTAATTAACTTTAGATGTTTTGCATAAATTAATTGTTATGTCATGTGTGGTTACGATCCGTAGTTTTTTAATTGTTAAGAGAATGTGGGAGATCCGTAATAAACATGCATGTTTTTTTACGGATCATATAATTTTGAATGATATTTGCTTTATTTGATTCAAAGTTTTAAAATTAGGGAAGACCTTTTATGTTTATAAAAACCCTAGATTTGATGTTCTTTGAATAAATTGTTATGCATGTGGCTATTTGGTTTAGTTTTTTTTGTACTACTTGTTTTCATGCGTTTTTTAATTGTATGTTGTAAACATGGGTAGTTTTTTAAGAAAAATAATATTGACTAAATCTTATCAAAATTAATGAATTGTTTTGAGGTCTAAATTACATATGATTTGCGTTGATTAGAATTGCAATAACAACTTAACGGCCTACTCAATTTTGGCAAACTATAAAGTGGGTATAACGCACCGCTAGTCATGTACCCGGTTAAGGAAGGAGGTGTTATGCTTCAGCGCTGACCAAATTCCCGGCTCGCCTGTGCGTCAAAATTGGAATTACCTACGGTTGTTATTTGTATATTTCTTTAAGGTTGATTTAACTGCATTAATTCACATCCGAAACACAATGAATAAGGTTATTGCTTTGTGCTTTAGCTGAGTTCTAGAAAAAGTACGGTGTGAATTTAGTTGTGTGTAAAATCTTTAATTGGTTTAACCAATACCTCAACTTGCAAATATATGATGAAATTTTAGTCTCACCGAAAAGTTTACTAAACGTTTTTATTAAACTTATGTTATGGAGATGTATGCATGCTTCTCCATTCATGATTTTGACACCAAAATCTACACCCTAAAAATTTAAGTCATATGCCATCTAATTGACGAACACTTGAAGTTATAATTGTCGTCATATGAGATTTTGGACGATGTTGTAATGGTAAGAAAACCTCATGACTGAATAAGATTGCACATGAAGGTTTTACGTTCTTTAGATTAGTCGACTTAATTAAGTTACTCAGTAAGAACTGGAAACTTAAGGCGTAAAGTAGGGATGAAACATGTTTACAATGCAAATGATTTTGGCAATGTAAATCCCTAACATATCTAGAAATTGCAAATTTGTTTGTCAATTATTGTTCGACAAGTTACTGTGTTGAATACATTTGTCACTAGGAGATCAACTGATGTGATGAATCTACGTCAATATGGATTCTAGTTTTTTCAAGGAAAATACTATGGTTTTATTACCGGGGTAATTTTATTTTCTTGAATTGTATTATCAAAAATACTAATGTTTGAACTTATTTCTATAGAAATGGCTCAACCCGAAAACAATCTGACAATAAGCTCGGTGTTCAAAGCTTTCTTTGAATGACCTGAACTTACTGACCCTAATTTCAATGACTGGTATCGCTCACTAAGAATTGTTCTGAGAGCAGTCGGTACTATTGATATCTTGAGTACTCCTTTTCCGGAGGATGTTGCTGGGAGCATATGATGCGGAAAGGCTTCAACACGCTGCTAACGTTAAGAAGCACCATGAGGTGGCTGTTGTAATGTTAGGGAGAATGGCTTCATCACTTCAAAGGAAGTATGAGCTATTTTCACCTCAGCGAATGCTTGATGAACTCAAGGCTGTGTATGAAACGCCACAAGCTGTAGAGATCTATGATTTGGTTGATGCTCTACATAGCTGCAAGCAAGCTCCTGGAAAGTCCGTAAGTGCCCATTATATGGAGATGAGGGGTTATATGGAACAACTCATCGCACTAGGACAATCCTATGATCATAATATGGCTATCAACTTGATCAATAGGTCCCTTAATAAGGACTTCAATGATTTCGTTTGTAACTATAATATGCATTGCACGGGGAAGACAGTTAATGATCTGCATGCAATGCTCATTGACTTTGAAAAGGAGTTGAAAGATAAGGCATCCACTGCTACTCCTCAAGTATTTTATGTGCAAAAGGGTAGAGTGACTAAACCAAAACCGCAAGTGAATAAGAAGCATAAAGGCAAAGGCAAGGTTGATAAGAGCAAACAAGTTGCGACTCCATCAAAACCAAAGCAGAACTTTGTCAAGAAGAGTCAATCTCAGAAAGATGAGACTTGTCACCACTACAAAATGACTGGACACTGGAAGAGGAATTGCTCTCTCTACCTCCATGAGTTACAAGAACATAAGAAGAAGGCTGAGCTATGATATTAAGTTTTTTCTAGGGTTCAGATTAATCTCTCAGTCCTCTCGAATTGATCTCAGCCTTAAGTGGAATGATTGTTCTTGGTTACTAAATAAAAGGGTTTGGTTTTCTAACCTACTAAATGTTAAATGATCGAAAATTTAAACTTAAATTTAAAAGTAATTTAAAAATAATTGAATTATTAACTAATAATAAAACTTGAATTGAAATTAAAATTAAAATTAAAATTAAAATTAAACAGTAGAAACAGAAACAGTAATACAGTAACTCTTAAGACTATTCAAAGAAAATTGATTCGAAAGTTCAACCTTGATTCGGAAGTTCAACCTTGATTCGGAACTTTGGTTCATGCGGAACTATATTCGGAAGATTGGTTCATTCAGAAGTTTTACTTCATCCGGAACTTTAGAATCATTCGGAACTTTTGACTCATCCGGAACTTTGGTTCATTCGGAAGATTAGGTTCATCCGGAACTTTATACTGATTCGGAACTTTTTTAAACAAAAACTCACTCGGAACTTTTTAAAACACATTCATTCGGAACTTACTGTTCATTCGGAAGATTGTAACTCATCCGGAACTTTGTGGTTCGTTCGGAAGTTTGTGATTCATTCGGAACTTTTCAGAAACCAAACTCATTCGGAACTTAGGTGTTCATCCGGAACATTTGGTGTTCATCCGGAACCTGGGAACACAGATACAGTAATATTACCCGAAGAACAAGGAAAACTAATTTTAATCCAAAATTCACCAAGTTTTTCACCAAATCTTAAATAAAACTAAACACAAAGTATCTACTAACCATAAACTACAAATCCCATCAACAAAAACACAAAATCCCAACAACTTTTAAAGATCAAAACTCAATAAAATAAGAACTTAAGAACTTGAAGATGAAGATGATGATGAACAAGATGAAATGGAAAGATTAAACAAGACTTTGTATTGATGATTGATGTTTTAACAATAACAAAACAAAGATTAAAAATTACAAGATTGAAAATCAAAGATCAAAATCACCAAACACCCTATTGGTGTTGGTGATGGGACGAACTAAAAGGAGAAAAAAGTGGGGGAGAAGAAAACTAAAAACTAACTGGCTAAATGTGTGTGGGGTGGTCTATTTATAGGCTTGTCTTTTTGGTTGGTGAGTGGGCTTTCTCCCGTTCTTCTTGTCTTCTCGTCTTTTCAGAAAAGTTGACGTTTTCGATTCTGATTCGGGATTTGTCGTCGATTAAATTCAACTCGTCTTTTAATTTCTTCGTTTAATAGACTTGAGTTTCTTCGACTTATGTAAATCTTCCATCTTTGGTCCTTTCCTTCGATAAATCTTCGAATAGGCCCAGTGACTTCAAATCTTTTGCATCTCTTGGACAATAGACTTTATCTTGAGTCCTTTTCTTCAGTAAAACCCGTGTAATCCCATGTTTTCTCCAATATTCATCCGGTTTGCTCTGAAAACACAATAAACACAAAAACCACGCATAATTCCAAACAAATGATATTAAATACGTGTTTTGGTCTCGTTTTAGCCATAATTAAGTGGTAAAAGGATGGGTGTTTACACACCTATCAAATCCCCTACACTTAACCATTGCCATGCCCTCATGCAATGCTTAGTGATAAAGCAAATTTACACTTTTCTCAAAATTAATCAACCTTGGCCTTATTCAAATACTATTAAACAAAAATTAAAGTACTAAAAGAAATTAAAACTTTAAAGTAAACGAAAGGATGGAAATAACTTGCAAAGAAATCAAGGACTTACATTAGGGCTTCGGTGCTGCGAAGATTTATCACCCTCAAGTTTCACGTTCCCCAAACTAAGCTTAAAAACGAGATCATTTTTATTATAAGTTAGCAATTCAAACACTTACACACATGGATTAATTAAATGCTTAAACTCCCTTATTCCTAGGTGTATCTCTTATATTTTATTTTTGTCTTAGAATGATCATGAAGATGCATTTTTGGACTTATTTCGATAGTTTATTAAGGCTGAAAGCAAAGTAGGACGATTTGATCAATAGTTAGCTAAAGGACAAAATCTCTTAAAACTGCTTCTCGGGATATCAAAAAGTTCATATCTTGGCATAACTCGGTTCGCGATTCGAGACCTTTCTCAGGCCGATATTTGGCATGTACTTCATACCTCATATCTTGAGAGACGTGCTTGAGATAATGGTCTTCTCATCGTAATAGAGTTTCTTCACTTTGGAGACTTTTGAGGGGTACTCCAACTTTGTTGACCACGACTTCATGATTATTTCTTCAATCTCTATTTGGGATTTTGAGATACAACGATCCGCCTCCTTTTCGGACTTGGATCTATTTATCCTCATACCTTGTTAGGGTCTTTTCGGATAGACTTCTCCATGATCTTTATGGGAGTTGATTGCTTTTCGTCTTGAGTCTTGATCCTTCATATTGACTTTGGGAATAATGCTTTTCACATCACTTGGGATCTTTAGCAATAAAATGGAATCCTCATGCCTTGTTAGGGCCTTTTCGGACTCGCCAATCTTCGCGCCCCGCTTCATAAGTTATGCCTTGGCTATGAACTCTTATCATTACCGAGCAACTTTTAAACGATCTTGGGCTAGAAGCTAAGTAACCTTTCAAATCGTACGACCTTACTTATTGCAGATAATTATTAGCAAGTGATGGGAGAATAGGCAAATAATTACACCAAGTGAGCTTGTGCAAGAATACCGACTTATAATTGACTCTATCATTTCTCGTCCTCCACAATTTAAAATCTCAAGTAATGAGACTCGTGGATACTTAGCCTAATAAACCAATTAAGGTCTACATGGTTAAGGATACTAGCTAGAATAAACTTAGATAAGTCTATTCGGGTTGAGTCAAAATAAACGCAACGGGCCTAATATGTCAAAGACTTCTAAACTAGCTACACCACTTTATTAATATATTTGACTTTATTGCGGGATATATACATATGAAAGCAACGATAAAAATTTAAAAATTACGACTAAATGGCCAAAGTTAATAAAAAATTTGAAAAATGTTGAAAAATATGATTTTCCGGTTAAATGAAGGCATTTTCATGGAAAAGTCCACTTAAAACTTCGATAGAAGTCCCCCATACACTTAAGATAAACATTGTCCTCAATGTTTAAGCATGTGGGAAAAGTCTCCCCTACACTTATGACATTGTGTACGTTGGTTAACTCAAGTTAAGGAAGAGACGACTAAAGTGATCAATTTCAAATGTGAGTATGAAGAAAAATGAATCACGATAGTTGAGAGATAGAACCGAATTTTGGATAACACGGGAGCACGGTTCTTCAAAGATTCCAAGAGTGCACTAATCCCTGTAATCACATCACCACACAAAGACAAACACGTATAGAAGTCCCCCTACACTTAGGAGGTTAAAACATAAAGGATAGATACTCGGGCTGCCTCCCGAGGAGCGCTTGTTTTTGATAACCGAGTCACGAGCCTGACTCGACCCAAAATTAGTTCATGGGGAACGTGGTGAGGGATGGTATCACCTCCTGAGAGGTGTCCTCACCAAAGTACAACTTCACTCGTTGGCCATTCACCTTAAAATTTGGTCCATTAGGTTGAGTGAGCTCGAGAGTACCATATGGAAAAATTTGGGCAATGGTGAATGGGCCGGACCAACGAGATTTGAGCTTTCTGGAGAAGATTTTCAACCGAGAGTTAAAAAGTAAGACTTTGTCTCCAACATGGAACTCTCGGTTCTTAATCTTAGAATCGTGAATGAGCTTAGTCCTTTCCTTATAGATCAAAGAATTTTCATAAGCCTCATTACGGAGTTCATTCAGCTCATTGAGTTGGATCTTGCGTAGGTCACCGGCTTTGTTAATATCAAAATTAGCCCACTTCAAGGCCTGGTAAGCCTTGTGCTCCAACTCAATGGGGAGGTGGCACGCTTTCCCGTACACAAGACGATAAGGCGTACAGCCGATCGAGGTCTTGTATGCGGTACGGAAAGCCCACAAAGCATCATCCAGTTTATCAGCCCATGAGGCACGATGCTCTCCCACAGTTCTTTCAAGAATTCGCTTAAGTCCTCGGTTGGATATTTCAGCCTGGCCATTAGTTTGTGGGTGGTAGGCTGTGGAAAGACGATGGTTTACACCGTACTTAGCCATGACTCTAGCAAATTGGTCATTGCAGAAATGAGTCCCACGATCACTAATAATGGCACGAGGCACACCGAATCTAGCGAAAAGAGCTTTCAAAAAGTTACAAACTACCCTTGCGTCATTAGTAGGTAAAGCTTTGGCTTCAACCCACTTTGAAACGTAGTCAACGGCTACAAGGATGTATTTGTTTCCTTTAGACGAAGGGAATGGCCCCATAAAGTCGATACCCCAAACATCAAAGATTTCACATTCTTGTATGAAATTCTGAGGCATCTCGTCTTTATGTGTGATTGTGTCTTGTTTTTGGCAAACATCACATCGTTTAACAATATCGTGAGCGTCACGATATATGGAGGGCCAATAAAATCCCGAATCAAACACTTTTTTGGCGGTGTAGTTGGGACCAAAGTGACCACCGGTGGTTCCTTTGTGGCAAGCATCAAGGATTTCTGATGCTGCCGGTCCGTCAACACATCGGCGGATAATCAGGTCGGCACATTGTTTGAATAGGTAAGGGTCGTCCCAAAAGTAAGTCTTAATGTCGGTGAAGAACTTTTTCTTTTGTTGGGACGTTAACCCTTCCTTGAGAATTCCTCCCGCCAAGTAGTTTGCAAAGTCCGCAAACCATGGGGTTTCATTAGAATTCGAATTTATAGACATTAAGGTCTCCAAGGGAAAAGAATCATTGATTTCTTTGTTCGGATGATCCCCTTGGTAAGGATCCTCAAGTCTGCTGAGATGATCCGCGGCTAGGTTTTCAGCTCCTTTTTTATCGCGAATTTCGATTTTAAATTCCTGGAGCAGCAAAACCCAGCGAAGAAGTCTTGGTTTGGAATCTTGCTTTGTCAACAAGTACTTCAACGTGGAATGATCGGTATACACAATTGTTATAGAAAGGACAAGATAGGGGCAAAATTTTTCAAAAGCGTAGACAACAGCTAAAAGCTCTTTTTCTGTTGTCGTATAATGCAATTGTGCCCCCGTCATTGTCTTGCTAGCGTAATGGATTGGTTGGAAGTGTTTGTTCACTCTTTGTCCCAGAACCGCTCCAATAGCAAAATCACTAGCATCGCACATCAACTCAAAGGGAAGCTCCCAATTAGGGGTAACCAAGACGGGTGCCTTTGTTAGCTTATCCTTAAGCGAGTTGAAGGCTTCAAGGCACTCTTTGGAAAAGATAAAAGGAGTATCTTTTTCCAAGAGGTGGGTCATCGGGCAAGCGATTTGAGAAAAAACTTTGATGAATCGACGTTAGAAGCCCGCATGACCCAGAAAACTTCTCACACCCTTCACGGTTGAAGGTGGAGGCAACTTGGCGATAACATCAACTTTAGCACGGTCTACTTCAAGACCGGCTTTGGAAATCTTGTGTCCCAGCACGATGCCTTCTTTTACCATAAAATGGCATTTTTCCCAATTTAGAACAAGGCGAGTGTCTTCACACCTTTTTAGCATACGTTCCAAATTGTCAAGACAAGAAGAGAAGGAATCCCCGAAGACCGAGAAATCATCCATGAAGACTTCCATGGTTTGTTCAACCATGTCATGGAAGATAGCTAACATGCACCTTTGGAAAGTCCCGGGCGCATTACATAAGCCAAAAGGCATTCGTTTGTAAGCAAATGTGCCATAGGGACAAGTGAATGTTGTCTTCTCTTGATCTTGGGGATCGATGGGTATTTGGAAATAACCCGAGAAACCATCAAGAAAGCAGTAATATTCATTACCTGCTAATCGTTCAAGCATCTGGTCCATAAAAGGTAGAGGGAAATGATCCTTTCTCGTGGCATATTGAGTTTGCGGTAGTCTATACAAACTCTCCACCCAGTAACGAGACGAGTGGAAATCAACTCGTTGTGTTCATTGGGAACAACGGTTATTCCGCCCTTCTTGGGCACACAATGGATTGGACTAACCCATGGTGAATCCGAAATAGGGTAAATCATACCCGCATCAAGAAGTTTGATAACCTCTGTTTTGATGACTTCATGGATTTTTGGATTCACCCTTCATTGGCTTTGAATAGTGGGCTTAAAGTCGTCCTCCATGAGAATTTTGTGTGTGCAGAAGTGAGGATCAATTCCACGAATATCAGAAATCTTCCAAGCAATAGCCTTCTTATGATCTTTCAACACGGTGATAAGTCGGGCTTTTTCGTCTTCCTTCAGGTCCTTAGCAATGATGACTGGTGACTTCTTCTCTTCTTCAAGGAATACATACTCGAGATGGGGCGGCAACTCCTTAAGCTCTAAATCCGGAGGATTTTCGACGGGAGGCGTATTCGAAGTCGGAGTATCGATAGCAATAACCGTGGGAGATGGAGGCGAAGGATTGTCTTCTTTGAGAAGGTTTTCAATGAGGCGGAGATCTTCATCCCAATTGGAAGTAGAATCGTCATTGTGTAAAGTCACATCTCCCATGGTGGATTCCAAATCTTTCCAAAGGAAATCACTTTCTCCAAATAGAGATAGTGATGAGTCGATAGAGGAAACGGTCTCAACATTGGGAAGAGAGGTAGGAATACTTTTACAAGCATCTTTGAAGTGTTCTTCACAAGCCTCATCAAGAACGTCAATACAATTAACACTCTCGTAAGAATAAGGCTGTTTAGAAAGCTTTCCCATGTTGAAGACTACTTTATCGTCACCCACTCTCATGATAAGCTCACCGGCTTCAACATCGATGAGAGTGCGACCGGTCCTCAAGAATGGACGACCAACAATTAGTGGCACACGGGGGTCCATCTCGTAGTCGACGACAACGAAGTCAGCAGGGAAGGTGAATTTGTCGACTCCTACAATGACGTCTTCGGCTATCCCCACTGGATAAGCAACCGTACGGTTAGCTAATTCCAAAGTCATTTTGGTGGGGACTAGCTCTGGGAGAGATAATTGCTTCCAAACACTTAGAGGCATGAGATTAATACTGGCACCTAGATCGGCTAGGGCCATGCAATTCTCTACTCCCGGGAAATTGCAAGGGATAAGAAAACGACCCGGATCACCAAGCTTGGTTGGCAATTTCCTTAAGAGCACTGCAGAGCAATTCTCATTAAGTTGGGTGTTGGCAATATCGAGGAGCTTTTCCTTGTCGCTCAGAAGATCTTTAAACATTTTCGCATACTTGGGCATGTGAGCGAGAGCCTCAGCGAAGGAGATGTTGAAATTCAATTGTTTGAACATTTTAAGGAAGTTCGAAACCTGAATATCATCCTTGCTCTTTTGCTTCTCTTTCCTCAACCTAGAGGGATAAGGTATATTGGAAGAAGAGGAAGGCTTTGGGAGAATAGGATCACTCACAACCACGGGTGGAGGAGGGTTAGAAGGAAGAGGTGGAGAAATTGGGGAAGGAGAAGGATGAGGAATAGGAGCAGGTGACTCGTTCTCCTTAGTCACAACCACCGGTGGAGGTATAGGAAGCTCGGGTTCCTTGGTACCTTTGCCACTTCGAGTGGTGATTGCTTTCATCTCCCCTCTTGGATTCGCAACGGTGTTACTCGAAAGAGTACCCGAAGAAGAGGGTTGATTACCTTGGAAGAAACTAGCCATCATGTTCCTCAGATCATTAGTTTGGCTATCCAACGTGTTTCTCATGTCGGCTCTCAAATCGTTTCCTTGTTTGACCAAGTCTGCTTTCAGGTTGAGCACTTCTCTCTGAAGATTTCCCACTATCACATCGTTAGTCCTCATATAAGTTTCCACTTCTTGGTGAAGAGCGGTGGGTTGGTTGGGAGGAGCATTGTATGCGGGTGGTTGATAAGCAGGTTGCTGGTAGACTTGGTTGTTTCGTTGAGGTGGTTGTTGTTGCTTGTGAGGAGGTATGTATGGTTGTCGAGGTTGTTGTTGTTGTTGAGGAGGGCGGTGGAGGTTTTGTTGTTGGTTTGGGTTGTTTGGAGGAAAACCAGGTGGTGAAAGATAATTGTTAGAACGGTAGCTAAGCAAGTTACGGTCACCTTGAGGACGGGCTTGATAAGCAGGTTGAGGATAGGTGCCATAAGCTGCATTCACATTTTCAGCAGGGTAGTCTTGGGTGGCGGTACAAGTGGTGTAAGAGTGAGGACCACCGCATATCTCACAAGGTTGGCTGACAGCGTTAACTTGAGCGTTTTTAGCGTTGTTGCTGTTGTTGTTGTTAACGGTGTGGGTGACAAGCGATTCAAGAAGCGTAGTGATTTTGTCCAATCGCTTGTCGCTGTCACTAGTGCTAGCACTAGCGACATTGGTCCGAACACTCTTGGTTTGCACACGAGATTTATTCTCAATGATGTCCCAAGCAGCATTGGAAGTCTTAGCCAATAGATTACCCCCCGAGGCACTGTTCAGTGAATCTTGGTCACTCATGCTTAAACCATTGTAAAAAGTATTAATTTGATGTACTTTGGTAAAACCATGTTGTGGGCATTTTCTTAAAAGATCTTTAAAGCGATCCCAAGATTCACTGAACGACTCATCGTACTTTTGTTCAAAATTTATGATTTCATTCCGCAAAGCGGTAGTACGAGAGGGTGGGAAAAAGTAATTGATAAACTTTGTTTCCAAATCCGTCCACGAGAGAATACTCTGTGGCGGTTCCTTAGCAAGCCAATGTCGGGCTTGTCCCTCTAAAGAAAAGGGAAAAAGTTGTAACCTTATAACCTCTTGTGGAACGCCATTGAATTTGACCGTGTTGGTGAGTTGCAAGAATCTCTTGATGTGGTCGTGTGGATCATCAATGGTTCGTCCTAAGAATGGTTGAGCGGAGACCATCTGGATAAATCCTGATTTTAGCTCGAAATTGTTGGCGGCAATTGGTGGTATAACAATTGGGTCAGTGTTGCCATCTACATGAGCTTGCAGCAATTCAATCATCGGGCGATTATCCGGAAGGGGCTCATTGTGGTTGTTATTTTTCATGTTGTTGAAAGGTGGGTTGTTGTTGTTATTATTGTTTGAAGGTGGTACACCGGCCATGTCTAAGTGATCGAGAGGCTCGGGCTCTTGATAAGACGTGGATCGAGTGCGCATACACCTGCAAAAGAACTAACAAGGCAAAAACAATACAAAATTTTTTTTTGGTTTTTAATTTTTTTATTTTTTTTGTATTTTTGAAAATTTTATATTTTTTTAGGATTTTTTGAAAATTTTTATGAAAAAGTAACGTTCACGGGGAACGGATCCCAAAATCCAAGTTCTCACAAAAAACTTTTGATCTTAACGAGAAGAGCCGGCAGCGGCGCCATTTGATATTCGAATTTTAGTTGGGTTCAAATTTTCTCTCGATATCCTCTCGAATTGATCTCAGCCTTAAGTGGAATGATTGTTCTTGGTTACTAAATAAAAGGGTTTGGTTTTCTAACCTACTAAATGTTAAATGATCGAAAATTTAAACTTAAATTTAAAAGTAATTTAAAAATAATTGAATTATTAACTAATAATAAAACTTGAATTGAAATTAAAATTAAAATTAAAATTAAAATTAAACAGTAGAAACAGAAACAGTAATACAGTAACTCTTAAGACTATTCAAAGAAAATTGATTCGGAAGTTCAACCTTGATTCGGAAGTTCAACCTTGATTCGGAACTTTGGTTCATGCGGAACTATATTCGGAAGATTGGTTCATTCGGAAGTTTTACTTCATCCGGAACTTTAGACTCATTCGGAACTTTTGACTCATCCGGAACTTTGGTTCATTCGGAAGATTAGGTTCATCCGGAACTTTCAGTTCGTTCGGAACTTTATACTGATTCGGAACTTTTTTAAACAAAAACTCACTCGGAACTTTTTAAAACACATTCATTCGGAACTTACTGTTCATTCGGAAGATTGTAACTCATCCGGAACTTTGTGGTTCGTTCGGAAGTTTGTGACTCATTCAGAACTTTTCAGAAACCAAACTCATTCGGAACTTAGGTGTTCATCCGGAACATTTGGTGTTCATCCGGAACCTGGGAACACAGATACAGTAATATTACCCGAAGAACAAGGAAAACTAATTTTAATCCAAAATTCACCAAGTTTTTCACCAAATCTTAAATAAAACTAAACACAAAGTATCTACTAACCATAAACTACAAATCCCATCAACAAAAACACAAATCCCAACAACTTTTGAAGATCAAAACTCAATAAAATAAGAACTTAAGAACTTGAAGATGAAGATGATGATGAACAAGATGAAATGGAAAGATTAAACAAGACTTTGTATTGATGATTGATGTTTTAACAATAACAAAACAAAGATTAAAAATTACAAGATTGAAAATCAAAGATCAAAATCACCAAACACCCTATTGGTGTTGGTGATGGGACGAACTAAAAGGAGAAAAAAGTGGGGGAGAAGAAAACTAAAAACTAACTGGCTAAATGTGTGTGGGTGGTCTATTTATAGGATTGTCTTTTTGGTTGGTGAGTGGGCTTTCTCCCGTTCTTCTTGTCTTCTCGTCTTTTCAGAAAAGTTGACGTTTTCGATTCTGATTCGAGATTTGTCGTCGATTAAATTCAACTCGTCTTTTAATTTCTTCGTTTAATAGACTTGAGTTTCTTCGACTTATGTAAATCTTCCATCTTTGGTCCTTTCCTTCGATAAATCTTCGAATAGGCCCAGTGACTTCAAATCTTTTGCATCTCTTGGACAATAGACTTTATCTTGAGTCCTTTTCTTCAGTAAAACCCGTGTAATCCCATGTTTTCTCCAATATTCATCCGGTTTGCTCTGAAAACACAATAAACACAAAAACCACGCATAATTCTAAACAAATGATAGTAAATACGTGTTTTGGTCTCGTTTTAGCCAGAATTAAGTGGTAAAAGGATGGGTGTTTACACACCTATCAAGCTAGTTGTTGCAGCATCTTCAGGTAACTTATTTATGATAGAGTTATTTAATCTTACATACAAATCAAACTCATGGGTATATGATACGGGATGTGGTATTAACATTTGTAATACCCTGCAGGGATTTGAGTTGAAGAGGAAGCTTACCTATGGGGAACAATTTCTGCAAGTGGGCAATGGCGCACAAGCAGCGGTTGAAGCTATAGGAATAATTAAACTAGTTTTACCTTCGGGTTTAGTACTGTTTTTAAATAATTGTCATTATGCACCTACAATTGTTAGGGGTGTTATTTCCTTTTCTTGTATGTTGGATCTTGGATTTAATCACACGATTGATAATAATAGAATTTCTGTTTTCAAAGATGGTTTATTCTATTTTGATGCAATTTCTGTGAATGGTGTTTTTTGAAATTAACATGCATGATAATAATTCCAAGAGGAAAAATAATTCTGTTTTTAGCATGAATAAGAAGAGAAAGTTAGACAAGAACTCTTCTTATCTTTGGCATTGTAGACTTGCCCATATTGGGAAGACTCACATACAAAAGATTCAACGTGATGGTCTTTTATAAAATATCAACGATGAATCATTTGATAAATGTGAGTCTTGTATCTCTGGAAAGATGACCAAGAAACCTTTTAATAGGGCTACTGAACTACTTGGTTTGATACATACTGATGTATGTGGACCACTTAGACATGTGTCAAGGAAAGGTGCTAGCTACTTCTTAACGTTTACGGATGATTATAGCCGTTATGGTTATGTTTATTTACTTAAGCATAAACATGAGGTATTTGAAACATTCAAAACGTTTAAAGCAGAAGTAGAGTTACAACTAAGGAAGAAGATTAAAGCTCTTCGTTCTGATCGAGGTGGTGAATATTTAAGTCAAGAGTTTAAAGGTTATTTAAGTGAGAACGGAATTGTTCAGAAACTTACTTCTCCATATACTCCACAACAAAATGGTGTATCTGAAAGGAGAAATCGTACATTATTAGATATGGTACGATCAATGTTTAATCTTACAACTTTACCATTATCCTTTTGGGATTATGCTCTTGAATCTGCTGTTCGTATTCTGAATATGGTTCCCACAAAGAAGGTTGATAAGACACCATATGAACTATGCCATGGCAAGAAGCCATATTTTTCTTACTTAAAAATTTGGGGTTGTGAGGCGTATGTGAAACGTGACTCTGGAGATAAACTCCAACAACGCTCAGTAAAATGTATCTTTGTAGGTTACCCTAAGGAAACTATGGGTTACTACTTTTATTATCCGGCTGAGAACAAAGTAGTTGTGGCTCGGTATGGAGACTTCCTTGAAAATGATATTGTAAATCAAGAAATCAGTGGGAGAGATTATGATCTTGAAGAAATTCAAGAAGATACATTGCCTTCTGAAAATACTAGCGAAGAAATTCCTGTAGAACCAGAAAGTTTGGGAGTTCCACTGGAATTAATTCCTCCACGTAGGTCTAAAAGAACTATACGTGCGCCAGACAAACTATGTCTTTACATAGAGGATGAGGAGGAGGAAGTAGGGGATCTTGGTGAACCTGCTAACTATCGATCCGCAATGTCTGATCCAGAAAAGTCAAAATGGATAGTTACGATGAATGAGGAAATGAAATCCATGGAAATCAATGATGTTTGGATTCTTGTGGACGCGCCTAAAAATGCTAAAGTAGTGAAAAATAGGTGGATATACAAGAAGAAAACTGACATGGATGGTGAAATACAATCCTATAAAGCACGTTTAGTAGCTAAAGGTTTTACTCAAACTTTTGGCGTAGACTACGAGGAGACATTTTCTCCTGTAGCAGACTTACGAGCCATTAGGATTCTCATAGCTATAGCAGCATACTATGACTATGAGATATGGCAAATGGATGTTAAAACTGCCTTCTTGAACAGTCGCTTAGATGAAGACATCTATATGCAACAACCGGAAGGGTACGTTGATCCTAAATATCTAAAGCGCGTGTGCAAACTTCAAAGATCTATTTATGGTTTGAAGCAAGCATCACGTCAATGTAATAAGCAATTTGATGAAGAAATCAAAAAGTTCGGATTTATTCAAAATCGTGATGAGCCATGTGTATATCGCAAAGCTAGTGGGAGTAATGTAGTGTTCCTAATTTTATATGTCGATGACATATTAATCATGGGAAGTAACATTCCAAGACTTAAGGAAGTTAAGGATTATCTTGGTAAATGTTTTTCTATGAAGGATTTGGGAGTTGCTGCATATATTCTGGGAATTAAAATCTATCGAGATAGGAGTAGACGGTTAATTGGTCTTAATCAAAATGCTTATATAGATAAGATATTGAAGAAGTATAACATGCATAACTCTAAGAAAGGTTTTCAACTGGTGGAGGTTAAGCATGAATTAAGTCATGAGAAAGATGCATCAACACCCGAAGAGGTGGCTTACATGCGAAAGGTGCTTTATGCTTTGGCTGTAGGATCTATTATGTATGATGTAAGATGCACAAGGCCTGATGTGGTGTTTGCTCAGAACTTGGTCAGTAGATACCAACAGAATCCAGGAAAGTTCCACTGGACTGCTGTTAAGCATATTCTAAAGTATTTGAGAAGTACGAAAGATATGTTTTTGGTATTCGAGGGTAAACCAGACACATAATTGAATGTAACAGGGTTCTATGATGCGTACTGGCAATGTGATAAAGACGATATGAAGTCTCAGACGGGTTACGTGTTTGTCATCAATGGGGGAGCAGTTGACTGGAAGAGCAGTAAGAAGAAAACCATTGCTATGCATGCAACTCAATCGGAGTACATGGCCGCTTAGAAGCTGCAATGGAAGCTGTTTGGATTAGGAAGTTTATTAGAGATCTTGGAGTGATGCCTTCAATTAAAGAACCTATTGATATATATTGCGACAATTTTGCTGCAATAATATTCGTCAATGACCCTGGAGTTATGAAAGGCGCCAGACACTTTAAACGTAGATATCACTACGTTCGAGAACAAGTGGAAGCTCGAGAAATAAAATTAATAAAAGTTCACACAGATGATAACGTAGCTGATCCTTTTACTAAGGCTTTATCTAGGCCAAAGGAAGTTAAGCATGCCAAGGCTATTGGGCTACAACTAGCTAGCGAATTCATGCAATAAATATGTTGGTTAGTATTTTGGATAAAGGATGTAAGACATTATTGAATTGATGAAATAAAGATTGGATTTCGTTTATTTTTTTGTTATTTGATTTTGTATCCTATTTTACATGTTTTAATCCATGAGCATTATGATGTTTCTAAATGTCCGTTGTCGATTAATAATATGGGAGTATTATTAAACTAAGACGATTCAAAATAGTGACAGAGTATACTTGAAAGTATATTGGTCAATTTTGGATGATATTTGATGGATCAAATATTGGACTTATCCCAACTATATGATTTTACTTTATGGATCTTTGTCATTAAGTAAATCATAAATAGTTATCCTTAGACCTGAGATACCAGAAAACTGCATTGAATGTAGTGCATTTCTGTAAGGTAACCTAACGCTAAACGTAACTGGTAGCTATAATCGTTATTTTCAGAAGTGTTGCAAAGTTCATGTGTTTTGCTTGTAGTCAAAATGAGATTTGTTTCCTTCAAATTATTTTGAAGTATAAATATAGCTGGGCCCCTGGGGGAATAGTAAGATGTTTGTGTGGCCACACCCAAATGTGTTTTGGTAATCTTGCTATATCCGTAAACGAGAAACATAATAGTTAATGAAAGGAATGACTGAGATCCATATCCTTATTAACGATGTATTTGAAATGAAAGGATAATAATAATGATTATATATCATTAAAAGGTTTTTTCCAGGAAACCTTACTCGAGTTGTACTAGTGACATTGTTAGTGTAACTAGACGCTAATCAATGTGATCACGATATTCGAATTTTGTCCAAGTGGGAGCTTGAAGTTTATGGACTTAAAATCGATAGTCGTGTGATAGGATCGAACTCGAGATCACGGGATTGCACACATTACGTAAAGGGTTAATTTATTTATTAAATATATTTATTATATTTATTAAATCAAACCAAAGCTTTAACTAACGATCGTTAATAAATAAAAGTTAAGTATTAGACGACCGTTATGGAAATTAAATAGAAGCTAAAAGAAGGAGTCGGAAAGTTCCGGAAACCCCCTCTTGGGCTTGAAAACCGCCGGCCATAAGAGAACCAAAGGGAAGGGAAAAAGATTTTGTTTCCTTAAATTTGTTTAACCTTGGAGGAAAATTTTTTCCAAGGGCTATATAAACAAACCCAATGTGTCATAATTTTTTACTCCTCTCCTCTTTCTCTTGCTCTTAACCGCCGGCCAAACACACCCTTAATTAGGGTTTCGGTTTTCAATTTTTCTATTTTAATAGATCTAGTCCTAGCCCTTCTCTAGGGTTGTTGGGTAGATCCTCCATAGGCTTGGAAGCTCGGTTTGTTCGTGCTAGACTCACGATTAACTCGCCGCATTACGTGTGTACAAGATCGTGATATAGTCTTGCTTTAGACTATATCCTGGTGGTGTTCGTGATCAACCCTAGTTGCCGATTGTTCCGTTGTCTTGTGGATCTTGCTAGGATAAAGGTATGTAACCCTAATCTTGATTAATTATAATTGTGTTAAATTATGATCTTGTTAATTTGTTTCCGCTATATGTGTGCTTTGATCCATATTAGGGTTTTAAATAATTGTTATGAACTATATAAACCTTCATCTGCCACCTCGTAATAAGATAAACAGTTCCTCCTCATCAAACTGCCAAATGAATCACTTCTCCCTGGTTCCGACTCACTGTACCCATGATCCATTATTATTATTATTATTATTCCTAACGACCCGTTGACAGCTTTTTCCTACTGATGCAAAAAAGGAAACACGATTAGTATATATTGAAATATCTAACATATATTGTACGCAAAGATGAATATCGAGTCTTCACTTACGTGATAAGACCTTACTAATTACAAATGTTAATATGTTAATTGGGAGAGTCTTATCAATGTAATCGAAAACTTTATATATCATTTTTTAAATGGTAGTTCCCAAAATGGAATTAACGAGAAGCATTAATTTTATCAAAAAAATTGATTTAAGTTCATTTGGATACCAAATTTTATGTAGATACTAATCGACTATTTTCTATCGATATCCATCTTAATCTAATAGATAAAATTAACCTCAAATTTTTTTTCTTTTTTTCAAACATTAATACTTTTTAAACCGTTAATCGTTATACGAATAAAAAAAATATCACCTCGACGGACATTTAATTATCTTTTTATAAATATGCTATATGATATACTTTCGACAAAATTTTTTGTTTTTTGTTTTTTTTCACGTTTTTTCGTTGTCGAAAATTGTCATATATGATACTTATATCATATATGATATAAGAGGGCTAGGTATCGTGAAGAAGAGGGCTCGCCACTTCTAGGTGGCACCTCCTCACTTCTAGCCACCACACCACCCCCATCTCCTCACTTGCTACTCACTTTGATTCTCGCCAGCCAAGTGAGGAGGAAAAAAAAAGGGCCCCACTAAATAATATATATGCTGAATGGGAAGAAAACAAAATAAGTAGTGGTGGGGCAAAAGTGAGGAGATGTGGTATGTCATGGTAACATGTGTTTTGAGTGTCAAATGACGTGGCACCCCATAGGGCCCAAGTGAGGAGCAAAACACAAGCCACGATACCTAGCCCTCTAACACTAGTATCTTATATGATAGAACTTATCATATATCATATATGATTAAATAATAGTAATTTGTAATTTAGCACTATTATGAAACACTATTATCATAATGATATTTCAAGCAAGTTTCAAAAATAAGATAAAAATAAAAAAAATTCTTTTCAAAGGTATATCATAATGCACATCTCTAGGAAGCTCATTAAATGCTCGTCGCAATGGCATATTTTTTTTCGTTTAAACACTTAACGGTTTATGAGATATTTAAATTATAAAAATAAATGAAATAAAAAATATGTTTAATCTTATCCAAGTAGAGATCGATAGTAAGGATGAGTCCCTTGGTACCAAGATAAATATGGTATAAAAAATAACTCTATTACAAAGCTTTAAATAGTTTTTTTATGACGATAGTTACGAGAATATAGTAAGAAAAAAAATTTCTAATCACATATTTTAAAAATGAGAAATAATAAAGACATACATTTATTTTTATACACGCATCTAAACGTTGTGGTTCATCTCATTTTAATTATTCTTTTCGTCATTATATAAATGTTCACTACTGATTTTTAAAGTCAATCTTTTAAAACTTTGACTTTAAATAACTTTTTTGGTTACATAATACTTGATGCAAAATATATGAATAAATTTAATTTTAAATGTATGTTTCATTGATATATTTATCATCAACTATTATATAACACATACAAAATAATTTCAGGTCATATTGTGAGAAAAAGACTTCAAAAGTTCATTTGATTCAAAATCTTTTGTTTACCATTAAACACATTTTTCCAGGGACAGGGTGTTTCGCTGATGCCCGGAACACCAATAAATATAAGAGTAAAATACACTGTTCGTCCTTATGGTTTGCGTTTACCGACGTCCCTAGTCCTTTGACCAAAAAAAATTGTACCGTTCAGCCTTAATTTGCAAACGTTTTTCGTCGTTGATCCCTCGCTTTAACTCGACTCACAAACAAATATTAAATTGTTTAACCACAAGGGTAATGTTGTATTTTCATCTAGACTCATTACCCTCTTTTGTCATCACAGAAACCCCATCACTCATAAACCCCTCTTTAGAAACAAAAATCAAAACAAGATCAAAGTCAACTTTAAAATACTCGATCTTTATTACCATCAAACACAATTTAAAAGTCTTACCTTATTTGGTTAAAAGCCTACAAACACCTTATTTTGTTAACAGCCTTACGATCAAACCCACATATATATAGTAGCGGTGGTGACAGTGATGGATCGATGGGCGAGTATGGGTAAAGGTTGCAGGTGAAGGTGATAGGTGGGGATGGGTGCAAGAAACAGTCGAAAACTTGAATGATGTGTTAGCCCTAAAATGTGTGCGACTAACAGAATTACAATAGTTTACATAGCCGGGACTTGCAGGGACTAATATTGTCACATGTAAGTAGTTCAAGTCCCGAGCTATATATACCCCTCCATACTTCCATGGAGGGGTGAGGATTGTCATTTTCTTGTTTTCCTTTCTCTCT